>JAGTXX020000011.1:1266167-2532334 GCA_019044685.2 Nannochloris sp. 'desiccata'
AGTTAAAGCAGCTTTGGGGATCCAGACGCCAGCATGACCAACCGACGCCAACTAAAAAGGCAGCAGCTCCCTCTTGCTGCCAAATTGCAGATATTAAACAAGCAAGCTAGGACCACAGATGTAATGCAGGTAGGTGATGCCACTCCAGAGGCGATCAGCGCAGCCGCAGCCACTAGGCTCCAGCCTAATCAGCCTCAGCCCATTCCACCGCCGGCCACCCCGTCGTCGCTTGCCAATGGGCATCCAACATGTTCTTCAGGTCCAGCTTGGTGACCTTTGTTCTGCCTTTGATGGCGCTCTGCAATTTCTGAATGGCTGTGGTGTTGACAACGCCCTGCAGTGCCTCAATGAAATGTGGAAATGCTGATGCCTGCTCTCCCGCCGAGTGACTTCTCCTTGGCGTCGAGCTTCTCCAAGACCTCCTGCAAAGCTTGAATGCCATCCTGCAGGTTGCCCTTCTCCTCAGAAAGCCTCGCAATAACCCTCACCACCGCTTCGAGCCTGCCCTTCTGCATTGTTAGGCCATGAGTTAAGAGCTTGGCGGAGGCTGGCGGTGGAGGGCGGAGAAAAACGCCCTTTTATAAAACGAGGATAAAAAGCCAGTGCAGCTACGTGCGAGCAGGGGGATTTGCTACGTACGGGTGGGCCATCAATAGATGAAAGAGCAGCGCTGGTTTCTCGAGGTTCCTGCATCCGCTGCTGCGATTAGACAGGTTGGCAGCCACTGGTGGCTGGAGGCGGACGAGAAACATGCTGGATTTTCTTCAAGGCAGCAGCGAGTCAGCCAAAAGGAGCGAGTGCAGCTCGCTTCTCAACCAGCTGATGCCGATGCTTTGATATGGTGGGTGCTACCAATCAGGGGTGCAGACGCCGCAGGTGATCAGAAATCGCTTGAGCGATCATCAACATTGTGATCAGCGCAGCACTGGTGGGGAGCGGGCAGCTTCGGCCTCTCCCTGAGGTGTGACGTTCATTTTTTTTCTCTTTGCAGGAATTGCTGTAAACGGCGTTTAAAATGCCAGTTCCCAGCTCTCTCCCAACCTTTCTCCCAGCCTTAATTTCTCATCTCAGATTTTGCGTGGGAGAGTTTCCACGCAAAATATTGAAAGTTTTTATGGTTCCTTGCCTTGAGCAAGCGCCCAAAACAAATATTTTAAACATCCAAATCTTTTATCAATTATAATCTCGATATACAACGGCCGAATCATGGCTTTCACCAAGCTGAGCTGTCAGCAATTTCCAAAAATTTCCTCTTGCAGCGCTAGTTTCCCACCTAGACTATCGCAGAGACCTGCTATGCGTTCTTCACGTGTAGGATTTCGTATCGAGGGGCAGCACACCCAAGCTTTTGCAGGGTCTGCTATCCCTACCCCCGATGAGGATAAAGAGGTTGCTCATTCTGCCTTCTTGCACGCCTTTCAAGAAGCTAAACCCGAAAAAGCACGTGTTCCTGGCATGCAAGAATTTGCCTCAGCCATCTTAGCGCGCTCAAGAATCCCTTCACAGCAATATTCCGACCCTTTGAAACATATTTTTGATGTACGTCGGAGGAAATCAAATATCTTGTTTTGGAAAAACCAGCCTTTATAGTTCAATAAATTGAGCATAGTTTGCTTAAAATCTCGTTTGCAGGAATTTGACACCAATGGTGATGGATCCTTGGAATCTCACGAGGTTGGTGAGGCTTTACGCTCCCGCAATGTTAAAATTTCTGACGAGCAAGTCGACATGTTCATAGACGGTAAGATTTATTTAATCTAAAACTTTTTGTAGGTGCAATTAGATTAAGTCTTTCCCTCTTTACTGACCTCTCTTGTGCGATGGTTTTGCAGCCGTGGATCTTACACAAAGTCACCAAGTACATCAATCTGAGTTTAGGGATTTCATCCTTCACATGGCAGCGGCAGATTTGCACAGCAGAAAAGTTATGCATGACCCTTCTCAAGAAGGCGATTGGGTCAAGTGCACTCTGGAATCTGATGACGAGATTCAAGATAGGTTGAAGTCATGGGTCGATAACATCATGCTGAGAAGATATAAGTAGAAAATAAATAAAAGTTTTGGGAGAGAAAAAAAAGCGTTTGAAATTTTCCAGAAGGTGGTGATATACCAGTACTATGATACAGCACAGGAATTGAACAAACAAACTGATGCTCTATACTACCGTGTGAGTCCAATAGTGCAATTTTGAAACGAATAGTGTAATATAAAGAAGACTTTAACTAAGGATGTGATGATCCTTTCTTACACAGTAGGTTAAAAACAAATCCTAGCATTTAAAACCGAGCCCTTCAGATCCAGGTATCCTAGGCGCTCTTTAATTTAAGAGAATGTGCATGAGCAAGTGATTAACTAAAAGATGCGACGGGGACCAGAGGATGTAGAAAGTCTGGGCGGTGGTGGCCAAGAAAAGAAGAAAATTGAAAGTTTGCTGTGCAAACCAGGTGCTGTGCTTTCTTTGCTTTCTTATAATTCCATATGAAATACATCGGATGAATTATTTGAGTTAGGTAGACAGCCAAAAATGGCAAGGTCTCCTTCCCCACAAAGGGATTCCAGGAATTATAGAGACCGTTCTCGAAGTCCGGCAGAAAGGAGAAGGTCTAGGTCGCCTCGACAACGAAGAAGATCACCTAGAAGATCATCTCCAGACTATAGACCAGATAATAGGCGGGAGAGATCTCCCAACGATAGAAGGCGTGATCGGCCACCAAGAGACAGAGATGGGCCGAGAAGAGGAGGTTCAGGGGGTCGTCAGCGCCGAGATGATGATATTAGTGACGATGACATTAAGGCAGAGTCATTTCAAGATTTGTAAGTTGTAATTTAGTAAGGAGTTTCTAGATTATTTATTGTATTTGAATCACCGCTCGTTGCCGTCCCTAAAAGCACCATCTCTCGACGTTAATTTTCTGTTCACAAAACCTTTTTGCAGTCGCCGTCTAAAGCGTATCAAAATGATGGAACGTGATTACAAGTGTATCTGGCGCAATACCCCTACACCACCTCCGGAAGAGCGGGCTAGAATACTGGCCGAGAGGGAGCAAAAAGAAGCAAAAGAGCGTGAAAAGAAACAAGCAGCTGAACTCGCAGCACAAAAACTGGCACACACAAAGGCAGCGAAAGCCGAAGAAGACGCTGCTATTGCGGCTGCTGCACTATCTTACGGCAAAAACGCTTCTGCCTCTGCTCTTCCTCCTGGAGCAGACAACGATGAAATTTTTCAACAGCTGAACGCTAGAGAGGTTTCTCTATTTAAAGACTTTATGAGAGAACATAGAGAACAAGCGGAAGCTGAAAAGGCTGCCCGTCTAGCTCAAGAAGAAGAAGATAAAGTAGTTGGTCCAGTTCCATTGCTTTCATCGGAACCAGGATTCAAAGCAGATTATGGAACTCACTTGCGCCCTGGAGAAGGCAGTGCTATGGCTGCATACTTACAAGACGGTAAACGTATCCCTCGTCGTGGTGAAGTCGGCCTCGATGCTGAGCAGATTGATCAATTCGAAAGAGCTGGTTATGTGATGAGTGGCAGTCGGCATGCAAGAATGAATGCAGTGCGAATTCGTAAAGAAAATCAAGTATACACCGCAGAGGAGAAATCTGCATTGGCTATGTTTAATTTTGAAGAGAATAAGAGAAAGGAACAGAAGATTCTGGATGATATGAGGCGGTTGGTGGATAGAACACTTGGCCCAGCGGCAGATGGTGGGGCAAGTGCGGCGGGAGCAAGTGGAGGCGAGGACGGTGGGTCTTGACAAATTTATAACATTAATGACGATGTAATACATGTGTACGTATCATATATGGGATAAATAGAGGCGGTTTCTTCAGGAACGTTAGTAAAATCTAATATCTACCTTCATATCTCAAATTTGAACTTGCGACTGGCAGTTTCGGTCTTTAAAACCTCACCATGCAGTGCGACACCCCCTCATTCTTAAATTGTTTTTGATCAAGTACGCATCTAGTCGGTGCTAGTGTTCTACTGGGATCAACTCGAGCCTTAATTAGAAACGAAGCTAATACCAAATTACATAAAGTTGTTGTCTGGCCAGAAGGTAAGGATTGCCCGAAGCCATCATTGCTGACATTGTTAGACATAATCTTACCATTGTAGTCATATTGGAAAACTATATTACTACCCAACGCACCGAGTTTTTCTCGGTTTTGGGTCTTTAAGTCAATTTTTGAATCACTTAGTAATCCAACAATCTCAACTCAACCCCCTCTTTAATAATGTACAGGTCCTAATGCAACGGCTTCTACACTAGTAAGTGAATTTATAGTCATGTGTTCATTCAACCTACGTGCTGAATAAGGGTTCTAGGCTTGGACCCTCTTTTAGTCAGTCAACTTTGCCGCTCCCGTCGATGAGCATGGCCAACAGCACCTAGGGTCGACCAGTAGTTAACTCTGGAATATACAAATAATCAACCATAGAAGCTTATTTTTAATTTTATTGCTGTATTTTGCATATTATTTTCCCCCATGCAGAAGGAGAAATGGCCTCTGTTCACCCGCCTTCTGCATCTGTTGCCAAGGCCGCTCATGTAAAGAGCCTTGATGAGTATCGCTTAATGTACGAGCAATCCATAAAAGATCCAGCTGTAAGTAAATAGCAATATAGGTAGAAATAATTGTTCTTAATTACGGATTGGAAGGTACCGTAGCTCCAAAATATCAAAATTAAAATTCCCGCCGTTCTTGCTTTCTTCCTCTAAAGGCTTTCTGGGGTGATTTTGCCTGTCAATTCCACTGGAACAGGAAATGGGACGCCTCCAACTTCTCCAACTACAATTTCAACCTCAAACAAGGTTCAATAGAAATCAACTGGTTTATGGGCGCCGAGACCAATGTCTGCTACAACTGTCTCGATCGCCATGTTCTTGCCGGCAACGGCGACCGTGTCGCCTTTATTTGTGAAGGAAACGACGTCGGCCCTGCCAAGAACTTCACCTACCAACAGGTTCTTGATGATGTTTGCAAGCTTGCTAACTATATGAAGTCCCAGGGAGTAGGTAAAGGCGATAACGTGACTATCTACATGCCTATGATTGCTGAATTGCCAATTGCTATGCTTGCCTGCGCTCGTCTTGGTGCCATTCACTCTGTTGTGTTCGCTGGATTTTCTGCTGAATCTCTCGCTGGTCGTATCTGTGACTCTGAGCCTAAAATGGTGCTCACTTGCTCTGGTGTGAAACGAGGTAACAAAGTAATTGAGTTGAAGAAGATTATTGACGAGGCGTTGGAAATTTGTGACAATCAAGAACAAATCCACATTCCCCGTGTTGTGGTTTACGATCACGCTGAAGCTATTTCTCGTGATGCGGAGTCCATGTGCCATTTCCACCAAGAACGAGATGTTTGGTGGCAAGATGTTATTGCTGACCAATCCACAGAGTGCCCCGTCGAGTGGATGGAAGCAGAAGAGCCTTTGTTTAAATTATACACCTCTGGTTCTACTGGTAAACCCAAGGGTGTGTTACACACTACTGCTGGCTACATGATTGGTACTGCAGCTACTTTCCACTACGTGTTTGACCATAAACCCGGTCAGGATGTGTATTGGTGTACCGCTGATTGTGGCTGGATTACTGGTCACTCGTACGTCACCTATGGTCCTATGTTGATGGGTGCAACTCAACTTATTTTTGAAGGTGTACCTACCTATCCTGATGCTGGACGTTGCTGGGATGTATGCGACACCCACAAGGTCACGTTGTTCTACACTGCCCCCACTGCCATCAGAACCCTAATGGCCTGTGGGGACTCCTTTGTGACGAAATACAACCGTACCTCTTTACGGGTCCTCGGTACTGTAGGTGAACCTATCAACCCTGAAGCGTGGAGGTGGTATAACGAGGTTGTAGGTAACCCGAGCTGTTCCATAGTTGATACGTGGTGGCAGACTGAGACTGGTGCTCATATGATTACTCCGTTACCGGGCGCTACACCCACGAAACCTGGTTCTGCTACGTTACCCTTTTTTGGTGTTGAACCTGCTTTAGTTGATGAACAAGGTAAAGAAATTGAAGGTCCTGGTACTGGGTACTTGGTGATAAAGAAGCCTTGGCCGTCAATGCTCCGCACCATCGCAGGAGATCACCATCGCTTCGAACAGACCTACTTTTCTCATTATAACGGATATTATTTCACTGGCGATGGTGCCCGTCGTGATGAAGATGGGTACTATTGGATTACTGGACGTGTCGATGACGTAATCAATGTGTCTGGTCATCGTATTGGTACTGCAGAAGTGGAATCTGCCCTGGTGGGTTCACCAAAATGTGCCGAAGCTGCTGTGGTTCCTGTTGATCATCCTATTAAAGGTCAAGCTATCTACGCGTTTGTCACGTTAATGGGAGATGCAGAGTACCCTGCTGATCATACCATCAAATTGGAATTAATTGCTGCAGTCAGGAAAGCTATTGGCCCTATTGCTGCTCCGGAGGTTATCCACTGGGCGCCTGCTTTACCAAAGACTCGTTCTGGAAAAATTATGCGCAGAGTGCTGCGTAAGATTGCAAATGAAGAGGAAGATAGTTTGGGTGATATCTCAACCTTGGCCGATCCTTCTGTCGTTCGGAAGTTGCTGGAACTTCGTGGAAAGTAATTAAATATTTCAAAATTTACTTCCCCGGTGAACATTTTTCCGACAACAAACAAACAACTAGTTTTTAATGATTTAATATTGATTAATGAATGGAGATAGAACATAGGTTTGAATATCAAATGAAAGGGCTCTGTATGCATCCTATTGCGTAATAAATTTTGAACAAAAATTGAAACAAAGTTGTTTCTAAAACATATTTTTCACTGGCATCCTTGCAAGCGACTCTGTTTTTGAATTTCCTTTTTATAAGTACTACCCCTCAAGTTTACAAATTTTTGGCTTACACAGTATCCTTCCTTCTGGTAGTTTGTTTTGATTACAATCAACTGTGGTGTTCGCTTTTCTCTGTTCCGCTTTTAAGAAATATTAAAAATCCGAAATCAAAAAATTTCCCGAAACTCAACAGATATTGATTGCTACAAAAAAATAACTCTAAAACACAACATCAGGCATCGTTAATTGAAACACAGGACATCTTGCCTTGACTTGTCTTGCACCTGGATTTTCTATACTCCCTTCAATAAAAGTAAATTCCCCCTCCATGCTTCCTTGTGGCTCACGTTGATGAGTACAACTTTGATAAGTAAATTCTTCACCTCCGTGCTCGAGCAATGGGTATTGCCCTACAACAGCCTCACCATGCACCTCACTCTCTACAGCACCTGCGGAATTGCGTATCTTCCATGCTCTATCCAACAATTGGACAGATCGAAAAGGTTCTTCTTCTTGGACGAAACGAGGAATAGAAGTAGCATCGGCGGGAGCGGAATTCGTATTTGTTGCTACTGCCTCTGTTCTTTGATCCTGTTCGCTAAGTAATCTGAATCGAATACTATACGCAAAGAAATACTGTATATCCCCATCATCTACATCTCTCAGATTCGACAATTCTGGAATAAACAGGGGAGAGGCAGACACTTGAATGCCACGTGTAATTGCAGAGGGGCCGTGTGGCGGGCGACGCGGGAAGAGGCAAATGCCTGTACTATTGGGAACCTCGTCATAAAGCGTCTCCATACTAAACTTATTACTAGATAAATCTTGTGCATAGAACTCAAACCATTGTAGAGGAGCATCTGGTTGTTCAGGTGGTGATAACACAGGGTAGCCGAGCTCTTGGGCTTGCAGGGCGGCCAAAGGAGCAAACGCCGGCAGTGGCAGTGGTGGGCCGTTGGCTGCATTTACTCTAGATAATCCTGGGACATGAGACACCATAACATCTCCAGTATTTGTGATACAGTTTATTGTCTTGTTAAAATTAAACCCAGCTGCAAACATCACGTCTGGATGGTCATCTGGTAGATTTAATCGACTTCTAAAATGTTGTGTCCAGCGCTTCATTCGGTTGAGTGGGAGCATTCGGCTAGAAACTAGATGAGAATAGAACTGATACCTGTATAGTTATAGGTGGAATATGAAATTGATTTAGATGGCTGTATGAGTTTCATTAGACGTCATAAAGGCACCTTGGTTCAGGGTTTGAAAAGAGAATGACAGTTGGAAATGAAACAAGAAAAATCTTTACCCGCCAAACAGGCCATGAAATACAGAAGGCCCCATTGAAGGTCTCAAAGTATCGATTTGCCTATCAAACTCTAAATCCTGACCATCATGAATACGGTACAGCACTCGTAAAGCTGCAGGAAATCGAACTTTCAGGGTTCGTTCTGCATCATCGAGTTCAGCTTCAGTGGCGCCTGGTCTTAAGGATGCAAAAATTTGCGGGGCGTTGAGTTCTAGCCAAGAGTGGATTTGTTGCCACGCATGCAGAGATCTAAGGGCAAAGTTACCATATTGTTTGCAGAATGGGTGCCATTGTGCACAAGCAGCTCTAAAGGAAGAGAGAGGTTGCTGATCGAGACCAACAGGCATTGCGCCATTGCTCCCAGCGCCATAAATTTTGTGCCATTGCAGCCGCCAGATGCTATCCTCCTCTCTCAAGAAATTTTCCCACTGCTTATTCACGGACATGCAGCTCGCAAGGGTGGCTGGAGTAAGGTGGCTAAAGACATTTGCCAAGCATTCTCCTGTCAACGAGGTGATCGCGGCACCTGGAGACACCTCAGGATCATTCTCCATATTTCCAGATTTATTTTTCAGACTATTGTAGTTTGATAGTGATCTGGGCGAGTTCAGCAGGTATAAAGGACAAATTCTGTCTGTGGAATGTGGAGGAGGAATATCACCGCCAGCTGGATTCTGCTTTGATTGACGTTGTCCCCTGCTCCTCCCTGCATCTTAAACTAGACATTCCAGACTCTACTTTATTACAGAAACATGCATGGTAAGAAACAACACAAGCTTTGGATGATAGTTGAATGCAGGTAAATAGTAAAGACATGTGCCTTGACAATTTTCAAAAGAGAAAGAAGGGAGGCTTCTTCTTTATTATTTACTTGCCCTTGATGAAAGACAGAGAAAACCAAAGTTACGAAAAACTTTCCATAAGCCTGCGAAAAACGGATTGTTGATTAAATTGGGTTAGACGGCCAAGACAAACAGCGTGTCGCCACTCTCTGTGTGCTTTTCCATCTCTGCCAAAAGGAAATAGGTTTTTTCTTTGTTGTTTGTTTAACCAAACTGGTCAATTTTAACACTCATGGTACGTCCTTCCAGCTCAGTGCCATTAAACTGGTCAATAGCAGCCTGAGCTTCTTCTGGAGAAGAAAACTGGATGGTGCCATAACCACGAGAACGGCCATCACGACCGTAGACAACATCAGCACGGGTGATAGTACCACAATCCTCGAAAATAGGCCTGAGTTCCTTCCAGGTGTAAGACCAAGGTAAACCATGGACCACGACCTGAGTGCCAGTAGACTCAGCAGCAGGAGCAGCATCTTCTCCTCCCTCAGTTGAAGCGGCGGCACCGCCACGGCCACCGCGACCTCCACGTCCACCACGGCCGCGACCGCGGGTGGGGGGTGCTTCAATGCCGTTTTCAGCATTATACTGCTTGACATCGCGATCTTCTCTATCTTCACGGACCATGATGGTGCGACCACCGAGCTCAGTGCCATTCATAGTGTTGATGGCATTGACAGCCTGCAATGAAAATTTAAGACAGGGGGAAAATCAGACATTAGAATCGATTAAACCTTAACTAAAATACATAGCCCAGCATGCTGTAGAAGATTATAGCTTTAAATTCCAGTCCAACAAGGTGTTCTAGAAGTGCAACTTTGATTGAGGGGTCTGACATTGCAACAGCCGCTAAAAACCCTGCTATCCCCATAAACCCACCTCCTCAGGAGTCTCAAACTCGACAATACCCCAGCCCTTGGAGCGGCCTGCAAAGAGAAGAAAGATACTGGTAAGGAGGGACGATCAGGAACTCTAAAGGGCCATCACCCTTCATGGGACAGAAAGCAACAGTCCAAGGAGCCTACGAGGATCTTACTCAAGCCTCCATGAAACCTAAGATTTATACTTACCCTGGGAATCCTTGATGATGTTGCAATAGACAACGTTACCGCAAGGACGGAAAGCGTCCTTGAGATCTTGCCAAGATGTCCTCCAGCTGAGGTTGCTGGTGAAGCAACGGCGACCAACGCGCATTACATCTTCCCCGTCTGCATTCACATGAAAATCTAGCGAGTCAGATGGAGGTTTTGACTGCAAACCGGGCTCAATCAAGAGATTCAGTGATGAAGCTCGAAACTCACCAGCCATTTTTGTCTCCCCGTAGTCCGTTATTCGTGCCTGTGCAACCTCCTGCGCCCCTGCCTGCGCCTTCAAAGTTGCAAGAATAGTTATAAAGGGCGTGGGTGGTGAGCTGCGTGAGAAATAAAAATAAAGACAAAGAAAATTCACCCTCTCTGCGACCCTGGCTACAAAATTTCAACGACCCAGTTTATTATAAGCACTGTGCTGCAGGTGACCCTTACAGAAATGCAATTCAGCACCCACCGCCTGCATCCAGTACCCTGATCAACACCATTAGCGACATGATAAAAATCATCTGAACCTTTCAATTAAAGTGCTTCCTGGCATAGTATCAATCCGGGTTCGCTTCAAGCTTTAGCAGCTGTATTCACTGTTCACTATGACGACTCCCCTGCTGTATGTAGAGGAGCCCTCAGCGGTCTTCGATGCCGTGCCAACAACACAATTTCTCTTGAGAACAAAGGAAATTCCCTGGGATATCTACATGACTGCCCGCCTCATCTCTGATCATGATCTTCAGCTTTTGAGACGTTACGATAAGCGTGATCCCGAACAACGAGCCAAGCTTTTAGCGGACGCTGGCCCTCTCTATGTTGCCGCCCTTCTTTCAGTTTTAAAAAATGTGACCAAGGACGAAACTGTGCAATACGTTCTAGCCCTTTTAGACGATATGTTGGAAACAGACTCTTCCAGCGCGGCTCTATTTCACCAGCTTGACACTTTACCAGGGGTCAGTGACGGTGGCGTTGGTGGTGGTGGTGGTGGTGCTCCAGGAGAACAGGTAGCGCCAACCCCAGACCCTTACTCTATTTTACTTCGTTTACTGCAACGTAACGACTGGTTTACCGACGAGAAAGCAGCTTTGATTCTCGCAGCAGTCCTTGATGCCAGACCAGACAAGGCAGACCTAGGCAAGGCCCTAGCTGAAGGCGCTGGGCCAAGAGATCTTGTTGCCCGCACTGTCGCTGCCTTTCTAGAATGGACATTAGGTCAATTACGCCATCCTAGTCACAATACTCGTGGATTACCCACTGCTATGCACTGCTTGGCTGTTCTGGTACGGGAAGTGCCTGTTAGAGCAATGTTTTGCAGGTCACCTGGTGCAATGCAATTATTGATCCCTTTAGTTGGAATGCCTTCCCCTGGAGTTCAACTCAATATCCAGCTGTTATATGAAACGGTGGTATGTGTTTGGGAATTATCGTTTTACCGTCCTGCTGTCGACACACTCGCTGTCGAGTCTGTTGTTGCGGGACTGGTCGATGTCGTTCGCTTAGCCCAGAAAGAAAAATTAGTCCGTGCATCGTTATTAGCTTTGAAAAACTTGTTGGGACAAGGCGATCATCCTGCGTTAGAGTTTGCAGTAGTAGAGAAAGGGTTGCATAAAGTTGTAGCCACACGATTAGAACAAAATTGGGATGACGAGGATGTTCCATATCTTTTAGAATGGATGCAAGATCATTTGGAAGCTGGTGCGCTTGCATTAACTTCATTAGAGCGATATCGTAAGGAAGTGATGTCTGGACACTTACGAAAGTCTCCTTTACACGATTCTGAAGCATTTTGGTTGGAGAATGCTCAGCATCTGGTTGATAATAACAGTGCTTTACTTCGTGCGTTGCTCCGGGTGTTGGAGGTGTCACGAGACCCGGTGACGTTGGCAGTAGCATGCAAGGATTTATCACAATTTGTGACATATTATCCTCATGGAAGAGGTATTGTTTCGGAGTTAAAAGGGAAAGAGTTTGCCATGAGATTGATGGTGCACCCGGATGCCGAGGTGCAGAGGGAAGCTTTAGTGTGTGTGCAGAGATTGCTGTTGTCGAGAGATAAGGTCGATTTTATGGCGCAAGCTAGCTAGTTGGGTACATTGTTGAGAAGTGAAGAATAAATTGTACATTCCTGTGAGAATTTAACTTCTTTTTGTAAAACATAATTAGATTATGGGCAGTCGCCGTCGAGAATTTTTGCCTAGTTCATCAACAGCAAATTTGCTTAAATTGTAGGAAACTAAAGGGCTAGTCCTTCATAAAATAAGTTGCCAAAATGTTGTTAGAGAGATATCGGCAGCCTCATCCAGGCTGGGCGTATTCTTTATGGAAATCAAATGGAGATGCGATCTTCAAAAGACTCTTGTCAACCACGTCTACTGCATTTAATGCTCTTGAAGCTCCCCCTATCCCTCCATTTCGACGGGTTGTAGTCACTGGTATAGGACTTGTAACCCCGCTGGGTACTGGAGTCCAGGGTGTGTGGGAAAGATTAATTGCAGGCGACACCGCCATCCGGGCTCTGACAGAAGAAGACCTTCCCCCAGACCACCGAAGCGCATTTGCTTCCCTTCCGTCTAAAGTCATAGGGTGCGTAGATCGTGACCAGTTGTCCAATGTGCCATGGTTCCCATCAAATCAAGATTTGAGAAGAGAAGCGCCATTTGTCACTTTTGCCACTGCAGCTGCAGCAGAAGCACTCCAAGATGCTCATTGGGCTCCGCAAACTGAACAAGACCGACAAGCTACCGGGGTAGCTATCGGCGCGGGTATGAGCTGCACCACTGATATGGCAGAAGCTGGAGCATTGCTGAAAGACGGCAAGCTCCGTCGGCTTTCTCCTTTCTTTGTACCTAGAACATTAGTCAACATGGCTGCAGGAGCTGTGAGCATGGCATTTGGTCTTCAAGGCCCCAATCATGCAGTGAGCACCGCCTGTGCTAGTGGGGCACACGGTATTGGAGATGCGTTTCGAATGGTGCAGCGAGGTGATGCCACGGTCATGGTTGCCGGTGGTACTGAAGCATGTGTCGATGCAGTTGCTCTTGGTGGGTTTTCTAGACTAAAAGCCTTATCTACAAATTACAACCACAACCCTGCAAAGGCTTCGAGACCTTTCGATAAAGAGAGAGATGGCTTTGTATTAGGAGAAGGTGCGGGTATTTTAATATTGGAAGAATTGGAACACGCACGTGCTCGTAATGCACGTATCTACGCAGAAATACGTGGATATGGTATGTCTGCAGATGCATATCATATTACTCAGCCACCTCCTGATGGAGCAGGAGCTGCTTTAGCAATGCGTCGAGCGTTGGCAGTGGCAGGGGTGGCACCATCTGAAATAGCGTACATAAATGCACATGCGACGTCTACACCTATTGGAGACGACGTTGAACAGCGTGCAATTGCATCAGTATTTTTAAATGAAGAAAATAGTAGTAGCAATAGCGCTAGGTATTGTCCAATGGTGTCCTCAACAAAAGGAGCGGTTGGACACTTGCTTGGTGCAGCTGGTGCAGTAGAAGCAGCATTTACAGTGTTAGCTTCCTACCATCGTGTTGCCCCGCCAAATTGTAATTTAGAAACCCCCGATCCAGGGTTATTGCATGGTCTAGTGGTGGGAAAAGGAGCAATAGACTTGAAAGATGGAGAACGTCGACCTGCGGTGTTGAGCAACTCGTTTGGTTTCGGAGGGACCAATGCCTCGCTTGTATTTGGGCCTCCGCCCTCTTAATACTGTGACCAACATAGAATGTAATGTATATATTGAAGACGCCAATGTGTTAAAAAAATGAACGCATTTCCAGAAGAATCTGAACCGTCGCCTTCCATCTAGATTAGAATCTAGAGGCTCTCCGAAAGGCAGTTGTCCAAAATCTCCGATAGAAAGAGAGAAATTTTGGGCTCTAATCCTACCATTCGTTTTCAAATAAGGCCTATTGCTGCAAGTGTATTGCTAAATCTCACTTAAATATATATAAGTATGGAAGGAATAGTGCAGTATCCATTTCCGCTGGCTCCGGAGCCGGACACCCAGTGTGCTCCAGAAGCAGTTGCGATGCCCACCGGAACTGCAGAAGAAGAAGTCGATCCAACGACTGTACCTATGCAGGAAATTGTCGCTAGTAGTCCTCACGTTGATTCAAATGCGAGCGAAGGCGATAACCTGGCATTGCTGCCCCGAAACACGGTAAGAGAATCTAAAGATATTTTAAAGATGCTTCCGGGCGCACAATTAAACTTCCAACTTGCATTTCGTCGCTAGTCGGAATGATAACTCTGACCAGTCAGTCTTGGTAGTAGTGATGAAGAGCTGAGATTCGTTAGTATCAGGGCCAGCGTTTGCCATAGGGAAATTGACAGGTCCAGAATGAGTAACATTTATATATTGTTTTATTCAATGCAGGTTGTAAGGATTGCCGGCAATAATCGCACTAAGGCATCCCTAATTGGATTGGAGGCAAAGGTTCGCCGTAGCACTGGTCTTGGTGGTTGGCACTGGCTGGTGCTCCCCAGCGGCGAGGAAATCAAGCTGCAACGCAACGCGTTAACGGTATTGGAATATCCTACTGGGCTAGAAGCCGAATCTTCTGCTTCAGAAGGGGATAGACACAAACCTGCAACTCCACACATCCCTCGATATGGCCCCGTTTTAGAAACACAGCGATTACCTGCAAAACGGCCTCGACCTGTATCTACATTACCCTCCGATTACCTTGATGGATCTCGTAGAGTCTCCCTGAGACAACAATATGCCGGAATTGGGCCTAGCATTGGCAGTTACAGTGCCGCCGCTGTCCCAGTTGACCACGGCCCAGCTGCTGCTTATGCGCCCCACTTTGTTGATTTTGACAAGCTTCAAACGAAATCTCTTAGAAAATATTTAACAACGTACAACCTAAATACAACATCTATTACAAGAGAAACTATGGTGCGATCAGCTCAACGCCATTTTGCAGGGGTCGAAATTACCGAAGAAGATGTTGTTAGGAATGTCTTAGAGGCAGCTCGACGCAACGCATATGGCTAACCCTATTCTCTCTTACATCTGTACGAGACACCCTTAAAAACGCATGAGATTGCCCCTATCCCCTTCATTCCATCTCAAAAATTATAGGGATAGTGATACCACTAAAAATAATGGCAAGAAATTGCGTTGGTAGCAGTCATCAATACAAAACAAACATATATATATCCATACGAGTCTTCTCTTTTTCTTATCTCAAGTAATGATCTGATCCCCCCCCCCCCCAAACATTCTTCTGTACGTAATGCGAATATAAGATTATTCACGATTGTTTTTGGTCCCAAAATTCTTCTGCTGAACCCATTCGTGTCCTTTTCCTTCCCCCCTTCCCTTTCTAAATGCTCTTATAGTAGCAACCTCCTTTCATCGTCATTATCTTGATTTTGTGTGTTTGCCTTCTTTTTCCTTTTTACGTATGTCTTCTATTTGAACGGTTGAACCGTCATCTCCCTATATCCTAGCGTTTCATTTTTCCTTGCCAGTCCCCTATCTAAATCCGATTCTTAAGCAAGTGAGTTTGGAGTTATTATTAAGATTACCTCCCGCTCAAATGCTTTGTAACTTTTCTTTCTTTCTTTTTCCCGTTCATTTTGTAAATCTTCGGTTTTCCTTTTCATATTTACAACCTACTTGTACAATAACACACCCTATCTTGTTCTGTAGATATATTGAATTAAATCGTCCCTTTATTTACCTCATCCTGTTCTTCCTGTAGATAAATTGATTTATCATCCAATCCCCCCCCCCCACCACCACCACCAAAAAAAAATAGTTTAAGGAGATGATGGGAGTATGTCTTCTGTGTTGCTGCAGCTCTCGTCATCGATTCTTTCTTTCTTCTGCCTTTGCCCTTGTGCACGTACCATATAAACTCTTTTCCCCTTGCCTTTCCCTCGCCTTTTATTGATGTAAGAATATAAATGCCAGTAGATTAAAAAGTCCGCGTATAACAAAACAAACTTGAACTTTGAAGCACGATATTTTATGACATTCCTCAGCGCACGAGATAAATCAGCATTAAAAAATGCAGACGCAACACTCCCTAGTAACTAGAGGGGTTGAGTGTAGAGATACACTGGGTTTGTTCCTTTCATTCTTTAGACTCGAAGCTAGACTTAGTATTGGGGAAATAGCCGGCGGGGCACATATAGTTTACACACAAGGTAATAGAATTAAAACTCTTTTATTCTGTTCTATTCCCCAACCCAAACTTCTATCGGTGCTAGAGTATCAAACACGCGTCCATCTCTCTCATCAGTGAGTATCAACCCTTGAATATACTGCCTACCTGGCAGTCTAGGCAGCATCGATAGAGTGAGGTGTGCTCTACTTCGAGGGGGTACTTCATTTATACACTCACTTTGTAGCCCATCCAACACGATACCTTCTTCAGAAGCACGTTCTTCAACTCCTACGCCCGCTCCCTCCCTTGTCGTTATTACGCTACTACCGTTTCTAATGGGACCACTCATGCTGCTCGCTTTTAAAGCCCACGCCGGATGATAACTGATTTTTAAAGGCCCTAACCGGCGGTCTACCCCACTCACAACACAGATTTCTATCGTAAAAGGCTCCGCAACAACTATTCGATCAGGTAATTTTATTACTTCAAGCCGTAGTTCTCGATGCGGCCGAGGATTGCCAGTGATTATCTGGGTCTGTAGCCGTGCTGGATCTCCTAGGGTGCCCTTCCATCTGATATCAAGTTTACCTAGAGCAGAACCATCTTGATCACCTGTACCACGAGGACTAGCACCAGTAGGAGAACGAGCACCACTACTATTGGTTCCTACCTGTTGCTGCTGCTGCTGCTGTTGTTGTTGATGCCAAAGACGAGAGAGTTTGAATATATACCCGGCAGCACCTCCTCCAGGATGTAATAGAAGCGCCGCTGAATTGATGGTATGCTCTCCTAGTGGACCTATCACACTGGAGCTACTATACGTACTAATATCATCGCTCTTTCCCTCATTTTCGCTACTGCTAATTATATTTTGAGAAGAATAGCCAGATGCTACTGCCAATTCCACGCTTTCCAGCAACATCAAATCCTCAGTTTTATTCTCTATTGTGGCTTCTAAAAAGACAGTATTACTATCCAAAGCACGATGTTTGGTGCGTACAATTAGAGGGTTAAGTACATTAAATTTGAAGGCTTGAGGGGAGTATTTAGGCTCATTGGGGAAGGCGGGAGTCACATAAGCCGAAGCACAGAGTATCGTTTGGGGTCCGAGATCTCTAACATCATGCTTAACTATAAATTCATGGTGTGCTCCAGGAGGTAACAAAGGAATGCCTTGGGTAGGCATGGTGTCATACAGGATAGATTTGCCATGATCGCTCTGGATTTCTATCTGTGAAATAAAGAAAAAGGGGAAGAAGCGGTGGAGGGAAGTATGTTCATTAAGAAGAACGTCTCGTTTATATTGGTAAGGGAATAAAATGATGCTATTAGAATTAAAAGGCCAGATGATAGCTCTTTCTCTTACCCTGATTCCGACGTTGTTTACCTCCGCATCCGACTGGTTACAAAGGGCTACTGCTACAGTGAGCGTTTGGCCAAGGTAGACGGTGCCAAAATTTTGAGCACCGCCGACCCCAAGCTGGCCTTTCTCTTTGCGCTCTATCCAATTTTCAGATACTGAAGTACCGCTTTCAAGCGGGTGATCGCGAAACTGAGCTGTTGAAGAGACATCTTTATTAAAGTGGGATTTTTTCTGATCTGAGTTTAAAAGATCAGAAGGTCTGAGCCTAAGCACTTTGAAGACGAGAGCATGATTGCTCATTGCAAATGAATATAGAATTCCATGTGTCAAATAGCACCGAATACCTTGACTTTTACAATGACTATTTACTCTTGTTTTTCTTTGGAGTGTTTCATGTTGATAGATAACGCCAAGGACACGCAGCACAGCATTTTATTAATTAGTTTCCATTATATCTAGACCTACTTACTGTTTTAGTACTAGATCACGGGCTTCTTAGATTTGGCATTGACAATTCAAAGAAGTGATCTTAAAACTTCAAAATTATGCAGCAGCCTGCAGCCGGGGCAGAGCAGCCAGCTCCACGAATCCTTTCAACAGCAGAAATTCAGCAAGTACGAAGAGTACATGTATGTTAATTGCGCTCTTCTCTTCAATAATATTGTCTAATCTGAATCCGCCGGCCGTTGCAGAAATTAGAAGAGAACGCCATGCTTATAAAGGCCATTAACGAGCGCCAGTCTGTAGGAAATCTTAAGGATTGCATAAAGTAGGCCTTTGAAAGTACCAACTGATTAGTTTTCTACCAGCTTAAACCCAGTAGAACAACACACGCGCTCGCCATCTCACAACTACCCTCTCGCTATTTTTCTTTTTTGAATTTTCAGGTATCAACAGAAACTCCAAGAGAATTTAATGATGCTAGCGGCCTTGGCAGATGCTCAAGCAGTACCTCAGAACCCACAATAATGACTTCAAGAAAAATGTCTAGACTAATTTGACATGACTTTGACTCTTTAGTATTATTAGTATTATTTGTTTTGCCGTCAATAAGGCGGAGCTCTCCAATAATACCGCTGTTGCCAGCGTTTAATGCATTTGCCTGTTATCTGCTGTTCTCAGAGTATGTAATGGATGTATTTTTGACTATCAACCCTACCAAGGAGGGATAAGCGATTTAAATTTGACAAACAGGGAGTGCTCCCACACTCCGAGTCGCCGCAAAAGCAGCCCTAAGAAAACATAAATTTGCAATTAGAACCAAAAAAATATTCAAAAGACCATGTCGACGTAATAATGAAGAATACAGAAGATTAAAAGGAAGTCCGCTATGCGGGTTCAAGGAGTACTTTCTTTGACAGAAGCCCATGTTGATCATCTCTTCGGCAAATTAGGAACGCACAGCAAATGTGCTGGGGCCACGCTATGGGTATGTATACTATTAAAACTGCTGAAAAGCCCTAGAAGATTATTTTATTAGATATCTTCTGTATTTTTCATTTTCTGAAAGCTCAATCATTGATCACCGCCTGCCTCCTTTTCTTGAAAATTTTTATTTAATTCTTCTCTTCTTCCCTCTGCCTTCTTTCAGCTCCGCGATGCATTTTTCGCCGATTATCGTGGCCGTAAAGTCACTATCCTTGCTCCTTCTCGACGTGTCGCTGCTTGCGCTATCCGAACTCTCCTTTTCCAACTCTCCAGCAAACACGGCACAGACACGGCCTTGACAACCTTTTCCACATGGAAGTACACAGATCGCAAAGGCAAAGAGCATGGCCCCTACCCATTCCATAAAATGATCCACTGGTCAGAACAAAACGCTTTCCATGATGAATCTTTCCCAGTACAGCATTCTACCTTACGATGCTGGATACCGCTCTGGTGTCTCCCACTCCTTGGTGACCTTGTAAAAAACTACAACAGCAACAACACTTCAAATGGTTGTGAACCGTTTAATCAACCTGAAGAGGTGGCAATGGAAGATTGGGAAATGACTGTACATCAATTAAATGAAGAACGATCTAAAGGGTTTCTACACGACACAATAACTACCCACCCTAATAAGCAAGGCGGCGCTGGCGGTGGTGGTGGCGGCATAGGGACAGCTACAAAACAAAGCGACGGTATCAGTACCACCCCTGCCCCTTTATCTGATTTTCCCGAGCTTCAAGTGTACAACACCACGGATGGTGAAATCGACTCTTCCTCTGCTGCCCCCATGGATTACGAGCTCTCCCATGAAATTCAATTCGACGTTGCCCCTGACGGCGTCCGTGCTTTTGTAGTTGTGGATACAAATATCCTTCTTTCTCACATGTCGTTCACAGAACGTATCTTTGGAAAGCTTGCGTCTAGTGGTCCCCGTGTGGAAGTGCTGTTGTTAGTTCCCTGGATTGTGTTGAACGAGCTGGATAGGTTAAAAGATGCCGGGGGTGGTGGAGGAAGAGGAGGCAGGTCAGACGCAGCTCGCCTGGCTCTGCGTAGAATTAGAGCTTTAACCTCAGATCGAGATTCTTTTGTTCATGCACAGTCTGCAGCAGAGCATGAGATAGCGGTTGCTGCAGGGGATTTACCGAATAAAGCGACTGTGCAGCATAGAGAATTAAGAAATGACGATCTGATTTTACAAACATGTTTGCATTGGCACAGAGGTGTGGTGGCCTCGCTGAGAAGTGCAGGACACAGAGCTGCTGTATTTTTATTATCAAACGATAAAGGGTTGTGTACCAGAGCAGAAGCGAATGGGGTGAAGTGTTTTGCTGCAATGGAGTTTCCAGGGACGGTCGAATCTTTGGCCAACCAAGTACCCGCCGTAGAGCCAGTTAGCATGGAAGAAGCTGCTGCCGCAGCGGCAGTAGAAAAGAAAGTTGCAGAAATGGTGATGAAGGAACATGAATTAGAACCTAAGCAAGCCCCAAACCGACATATCGTAGCACCAGCAGCATTAAAAGCTGAATTACCCGGTCCGTCCTCATTGCCGCCGCCAGCATCCCAGGTGCCTTCCCCAGTAAAAGAAGAAATTCAGAAACACGAACCTCTTCACCCTACTGACCCTCTACATCGCCTAGAATCTATAATAGAAAGATGTCTAGCTCCCGCAATTAAATATTATCGTCAGCAAGATCTAGGCGATCTCTGGATAGAAATGTTGGAAGAAAGGAGCAGACCACCATGGAGAGCTGGAATGGTACTGGACGTACTATGTTCTCATAGTACGACGTTTTGGGAATATCTTACAAGAAAGGAGTTAGAGCAAGCACGAGAATTAGAACGGTATCTGAAAAGAGAGCATCAGTATTATAAGCATGGCCATGGGCATGGACACTACAGAGATGGGAGCTCCTCAAGTAGACTTATGAAAAGTTTAGTGACCGATGATGGGATGACTGCAGAGATCATTTTACAAAATATTCTATCAAAGTTACTCAAAGGATTAGAGAAACCGCGTCAAAATGGCAGCGACCCTCCTAATCCAGCAGAGGTCCCAGATTTTGTTAGTCTAGGTGATGCAAAGGGAGCGCTGCAGGAAGGTCTTGGCGAAATAGACCAGTGGCTTGAAGAGATATAGCCCGTTGATAGGATTTAAATTTATACTATTTACATAATCACAATTTTTGTAAGACTGACAGAACCCTACTTTTCTTACACCTACAGATTTATTGGACAGATACAAAAAGAGAGAAAAATCAACTGGGAGAAAATTTAGAAAAATACAATGTATTCTACACTAAGGCAACTCAATATCGCTATCAGTGCTTTGGAGTATCTCTGCCACTGACGCACCCGATGGTGCAGGTGAAGAGCTCCCAGTCCCACCAGGAGCACCGGCAGCATCGTATCTCTGGAACCATTTTGCCAATTGCTCAAAGATGGGCGCCAACAGACCAGCCCTTTCAGATTTGGGGAGCGTCGTGAACGATGCAGGTGCGACGATAATCTGTCGCTCTTGCATATTGAATGATCTTAATTCGTTTGCACGTTCGTATAAACCTTGGTTTTCTTCCATATTTGCCCAGGCGAGCCATGATGGTTCTGAGCGAGTGTCTGCCTTCACCGCACATTTAAATAGTTCTCTCGCCAGCTCGATGTTACCAGAATCACGTTCCAGCACAGCCCAAGCTTGAAAGACCAATGAGGTATCACGAGCACGTGGTGGAGCCGCCCAGATTCCTTGTTGAAAGAGCTCTCTAGCAGCATCTAATTTTCCCGCCCGTTGCTCCATGCAACCCCACGCTTGCCAGACGTATAAATGAGAAGGATCTGCCTTTGAAGCACGTTTAAACAGCTTTCGGGCAGTTTCTAAATCATGTTGTTCCTCCTCCATCAAAGCCCAGGCTTGAGGAATAGCAGCATCACGAGGATTTAAAAAAGCGCCTTGGCGAAACAGCTTTCTAGCAGCTTCAAGTTTGCCCTGTTCCTTTTCCCATAAACCCCATGAGAGGAACGTATATCGGGAACGAGGGGATGCTTCTAAACCGCGGCTATATAATGCACGCACTGCCTCTGGATCGCTTTTATTTCTCTGCTCCATCAAAGCCCACGCTTGCCACAAGGCGTGACTGGCAGCGCCTTTGACAGTTTTCGTTCCAGCTCTAAACCATTTCCGGGCTTCTTCTGGACGGTCTAAATCAGCAGCAAGGACAGCTAGAGATTGATACAAATAGGGGTTGGGGTTTGCTACTGTGGCTTCAATACCTCTTGACCAGACATCTCGAGCTCTGGTCACATTGCCTTCAAACTTCTCTAATAAACCCCATCCATGATAGGCGGCAGCATGTCCAGGAGATGCAACAATAGCTGCATCATAAAGTCTACGAGCTAACGCCGCGTTGTTTCTTCTCCCGGCTAAATATGCCCATGCTGTCCAAATGTGGGCGTTAGTGCCACCAGTGGCAGCGCTGCCAGCTTCGTACAAAGCTAACGCTTCGTTAAACCGACGTTGCTGAACCATGATTTTACCTAACGAGACGTATGCTCTACCATCTTCTGGGTCCATTTCAAGGCATTTGCGTAATGCAGCTTCTGCTTCGCGTAGAAGACGGGCGCGATCACTTGGGTCAGTGGCACGTTGAGCTCCTATGCGAGTCTGTCGTGCTCGGTATAGTGCAAGATCTAAATTAATTTTAAGAGGGCGTCTATGTCCAGCTAAAGATCTACCTTCTGTGTCACGCCTTCTCTCACCAGGACGAGGGGGTAGTGAGAGCTTGAGTTGCTCTCGGTCTCTAACAGGCTTGCTAGAAATAGGTATAGCTTTATCTTCTGTTGCTGGTTTGGTTGTGGTGGGGCCGGGCTGTTCAGTCTGTTCTATGCTAAGAGGGTAGCTAGACGAGCTCAACACGGGTTTATTGGCGCTACATATCACGTTAATCCGGCTATGGTGCCTGGCTGTGCGTGGAACTGGGCTAGGAAGCAGCCCTCGGCCACTTATACTAGGCAAGCAATCGGCCATGGCTGGAGAACACGTCGGTCGCATAGTTGTTATTTGATGTAATAGCTATTTATGTGGTAGTCTTATTTAATAAGCCACAATAATAAGGCTTAAAAGACTTTGCTGACAAAAGTCTTCTCCTTTGGTTCGAATTTGAAATTTTGCAAAGACAATTATGTTGGTAGACTCAGAAGCGCCTTCTGGGCACTCTTTATTATTTAAGGACAAGTTGATATGGATTACAAGATAGCAAAAAGACGTCAAAGGAAATCTGATATCCTCTTGGTATCTCGACCATTTTCTTTCTATCATCATGATATAACCCTAAACCCTAAGATATGGCCTCCATAATGGGATCCGGAAGCAGATTGAGAAACAGATTGCGCTGCTCCTCTATAACTTCTCCACTGTGTAGGTTTGCTCACAAACTGAATGAATTTACATGTGAATCTTTGCGGCCAGTAGGGTGAACGCTGCACTGCCCCTGATGCTTAGAAATTGAATCTACATTTTCATTGTAGTTATTTTGTGATTAACGTTTATCTTGCATCCTCGCCTTGATTTAGTTTTCTGAGTACCATGCATTGCGGGGAAAATCGTTCTTTCAAGGCAACAGCTCCTCGAGCGACAACGGCAGTGGTGGCGACGCCGCTCTTTGGACGTTGTCGGCAGTGCCCTTGTTCCACACTATCTTGTGGACGGCCCTCCCAGTCTAGTTATCCCAAGCTGCCCTCCATCTCTTCAAGGGATTTTCAGCGGAGTATTCTACGTACAGTACCACACATTCCACGTGCCGCAAAAGATGACGTGGCCATTGCTCAACCTGCTGCGGCGGCTGAACCATACATTACTGAAGAGTGGCCCGATTTTTCAAAAATAAAAGTAGATCCATATATTGAGGACACGTTCTTCAACCGAAAGGAGGAGTATGACATGATCATGTCCCACTTGGATCGCAAACCCACAGTACCTCTTCTGCTTCTTGGCCCCAAGAATAGTGGAAAGTCGGTAAGTCAAGCCAACGTCAGTTGAGCATCAGCATATTCATGGTTTCGACACACTGTATATCACTCTCATCTGTTGCACCCTGTCATTTCTAAACATAAACGTCTCTGCAGAAATTACTGGAAACAATCCTGGAGCAAGAAAGCTCACGCATGTTGTACCTAGACCTCGGTATGCAAGATGTCTCCAGCCCAGCACTAATGGCAAAGCAACTACGCAATCAGGCACGCAAGCTTGCTGCTATGCTGTGTATGCAGTTTACAAACTCAATTGCTGCCCCAGCGGAGGACATTTTGACAGCATTTATGGCAGATTTTTTCCCCGAGCCAACCAACTTGCCGGCTGTCATTAATTCGTACAAGGTGATCTTGGACATCATGCCACCAGGGCAAAAGAAGCCTATCATTGTTATCGGTGCGCTGCTTCAACAGTGGCCTTGTTGCCGCCTGCAATTTCTCTTCCCCTCTTCTGTTTACGTAAAAATTCCTCCTTCCCTCCAATTTACTCTGCAGATGAGGCCAATGCCTTGACACTATGGAAAAGTAAAGATGCGTTGGCATTGAAACAGTTGCTGGAGTGTTCAAGCGCAGTTGTAAGCAGGACCACACGGCACATATAGTTCTTGCCACCTCGGAGAATTTTTTGGTCTCGTGGCTGGAATCACGTAGGTGTTTTCCATTCTTTATCATTGAATTGCAATAAAGGCTTATTTTATCGTATTGCTAATTAATGTTTGTTTGCTGATGGTTGCAGAGGGCTTTGATGAGAATGTGCGTAGAGATGAAGTCTTGGGTGATCTGACGAGCGCCGAGGCCTTTGTGTATGTTTGTGGCGGCAAAGTGAGCAACAGGAAAGGAGCTGTGGAAGATTGGCCAGGCTTGATGGCTCAATCTGAAGAGACTAGAGACCTGGGCATGACACCGGAAGAGTGGAAGGAAGTGTGGTCAGTGTGTGGTGGCAACATGCATCTTCTTAGAATTTGTGTTGCCTACGCCACGCAGTACAAGAGCTGGGACGAAGGTAAGAAACTGCTTCTGGTGTTTTTAGTTCTTCATGTTTGTTCTTAATTAACTAATCTCAGCATTAATCTTGTTATTTGCTTGCTTGCAGGTGTGAGAGAAATATTATCAGGGCCTCAAATGGCTGTCACGAAAGCTTTGGAATATCCAGAATTAATTGATCCTCCAATTGGAAGCGCTGGCCCTCGTATCTGGGAAGGAAAACACTACAAAGCAGTGCTACGCCTGATTGCTGCCAGCCCCTACCATGCTGTTCGTAGAAAGGAGGTACATGCTGCGCTGGAGAATGTGGGTATTCTTGAAAACGTCACAGCTGCTCAAGTGCTGCTGTCCATGGTGGAATTCAATGTTTTATCTTTGCGCCCCTACTCCAAGATGGCCAAAGATTTACCCAGAGAGGCGTTTTTTAAGGATGCGTGGGGTATAGAGGAGCAGGACAATGTGGTGACCATGCCCTCCCCAGCACACCTTGCTGCCGTTCTTATCCTAGAGATTAAGTTCCAGAAACAAGATCAGGCGGAACGTAATCATGCACAAGCTGCGAAGGGTAAGGGTCAATCAGACAGCTGAAGCGGCGCTGTTAAATCGCACTGCACCCATCTGCCAACATGGATATAACAGTCTTGAGAAGGCTTGAAAGCTCAGCTTTTACCATTCTATGCATTTTGTAAAATAGTTTTCTAACTTCAGTTGTAGTCGTCTTTAACTCTATTTGTGTACATGTATAGAATATAAAATGTCGCTTTTATTAACCAAATTATGGCTACATGTAGTATACGCAGTATGATAAATGGAGAGTTCTCTTCTGCTACTGCCACCGCTGCTGCCGAAGATCAAGGCCAGAAAGTTGGTCTGAGAGTGAGCATCGCTCGTTTCCCAAGGGTCTGCTATGTTTTGCAGAAGTGTTTAAGGAGCGGAGAGTAGCATGCAGTGTGTTCCCGCCCGTTTCCTAGCGCGTTCCCCACTGAGGAATTCCTCCAGAAGCCTCAATCTTTCTACTTTCAAATCAGTTCTTTTGGCGAGGCTTTTTTATCCATCGAACCTACCCATCTTTCCGCACATTTGACTGCGAAATAAATCTATCAAAATGCAGTACTCTATGCAACGTGTGCAGCGCGCACAGGTCTTCAGGGCCTCCGCAAACAAGGCATCCCTCAAATCCTCTGCCCCTGCCCAGTTTGCTGGTCTTCGCCGCCCTAATCTCTTGGACATTGACTCCAACGTGACTGTATCTCTCACCCAGGTCAGGAAACGCCTCCATAGTCTGTTGATTAACGCCATACACTCCGCATCTTGCATACGTGTAGTAGAGTTAATTAACTAGGTGGCGATCTCTTCGCTTTTTCTTTTAGTATTACCCCTTTAAACACCGTATCCAAGTACCCAAATCTCATTTATACCACTTTTCCCACCCCATGCAGATCCTTTCCGCCTCCACTGTCCGTGCTTCTGCCAGCCGTGCTCCCCGCTGCGCCACCGTCATGTCCGCTGGAGCTGGCAAAAAGGTCCTCATGCTCGGAGGAACCCGTTTCATTGGGACCTACCTTGCCCGTGAGCTTGTCAATGCTGGATATGAGCTCACTCTCCTTACCCGTGGTAAAAAGGCCATTACTTCTCAGATTCCTGATGATACCGATGACTCTTACGCCAAATTCGCTGCAGCTGTCAAACACATTGCCTGCGATCGCTCCGACCCTGAGGCTATGAAGGCTGCCTTGACAGGAACTGGCTTTGAAATTGTCTTTGACATGAACGGTCGTGAAGCTGTCGAAGCTGAGCCTATTTTGGACGCCTTGCCTGACGTTAAACAATATATTTTCTGCTCCTCTGCCGGGGTCTACAAGAAAAACGACCAGATGCCTCATCGTGAAGAAGACGAGGTTGATTTCAACTCTCGCCACAAGGGTAAGCTCTATACTGAGCAGCTTTTAGACTCTCGTGGAGTCAACTGGACCTCAGTCCGCCCCGTTTACATCACTGGTGTTGGTAATTACAATCAGGTTGAAGAATGGTTCTTCCACCGCATTGCTGCCGGCCGCACCATCCCCATCCCTGGCTCAGGCATGCAAGTAACCCAGCTCGGTAACGTCAAGGACCTTGCCACCGCCTTCATGAAAATCATCGACAACCCTAAAGCTGCCCGCCAGGTGTACAACGTCGCTAATGAGCGTTTTGTCACCTTTGACGGTATTGCCAAAGCGTGCGCTGAGGCCATGGGTGTAGAGTGCCCTCCTATTGTTCACTACAACGCCAAAGACTTTGATTTCGGTAAATTGAAGGCATTCCCTATGCGTGACCAGCATTTCTTTGCTTCTGTTGATAAGGCTATGGCTGATCTTGATTGGACACCCGAGTATGGTCTTGTGGATGGTCTTAGAGATTCTTATGAAAAAGATTTCAAGCGTGGACGGTTTATTAAAGCAGCTGATTTCACTACTGATGATATGGTGTTAGAGAAGCTTGGAGTGCCTGCCAAGCAAGCTGTTATGGCTTAAAAGAAAAAGGAAAATACCCAGCTTCCCACTGATTTGATTGTTTGTTAGTTTTTAGATTTAATTTCATTCTTGTTTGAGATTTTATAAAATTTTCCGCTTGCTTCTTGAGAATGAGACCAGCAGCCCTGCCGCCCTCCCCTCCCTTTTTTAACCAAATGAATTAATCCCTGTAAACGACATACACCAACAGTAGCGTAGGACTCCCCCATTAGTTGCAATATTCCTAATTTATTGGTTGATATTTTGCAAGATTTTACAGATTCTCAGAAAGAAAGAACAAAAATCGCAAAAAAAAGCAGAAGAGAATGAATTCTGGATTATATATTTTAATTAAAGTCCGGTATTATAGATATGTTTGGGTAGCGTTATATCAATCGATTTAGCATTTGAGTTGATACATGTGTGCACATTTTTATTTTGCCTAGAGTACACAAGGTACAGAGGGGGGAGAAAGAAAGAAGGAAAAATGGGGGAATGTTGGGAAGACAATAGGCAAAAGACAGGTGAGCAAGGAAGAGGTGTTTAGGCATTACGTATGTGTAGAACGTACACAGTAGAAAATGGCTGTGGGTTGAAAATTAAAGGAAGAGAAAAAAGAAAAAAAAACAGATATGATTTTTTTGTCCTCTCGGTAATGCCAAAAAAATAAAGATCGATATCGAATGAAAAATAGAAAAAACAGATCTACTAAACACCACAAAATGAAAATGTTAGCTCTCTGCACAAAAGGCGATCTTCTCTGATAATGAAATTTTACTGAATAGGGGACGAAAAAATACGTAGAAAGAAAGAAAAAAACAAGGAGAATATAAAAGCCAAAGACTGCAAAAATATGTAATTTGCAAGAAAATGTATTGAAAATTTCTCAGAGCCTTTCAACTTGCAATTGAAAGAATACATCAGATGCTAGTTTAAACTACCACCTCAATTTGCCTTGAGGGATATATTTCGCAAGAAGTTCATCATAATGCTGTTTTAACGCATCACCCTCGAGCCTACCAGGCACGTCTGCTCGTTTATACAGTGCTATCTCTCTAAACTTCTCCAACATAGGCAACATAGTGCGATCAAATTTCGATAATAACTCTCCATAAGGCTGTCCTGGCCGTAATACCGCAGCAAACTTTTGATACCGAATTAAAAAGAGAGCTTCTGGCGGTAATAAAGTTCGATTTCTGGCCAAAACCATATAAAGATACTCTGCCCCGCTCCAACTCATACAGACAGAAGATAAGCCACATCCTTGTTGATAGACCCCCGTTGCAGTGGCATATGCACGCCTACGACGATCAGGATTTGCTTGAAAATATCGAGAATGTACTACGGAAGGGTGAAATCTGCAGCCAACAGGGAACGATTCCCCACACACCGCCCATTGAGGTTCCCCCCCAAAGCTGCCGTGTGCTAATAATTTGCCAAGGCCGTGAATCAAGCCTACAATAGGCATCCATTCGTGTTCAGGGAAGGCTATACGGCATGCTTCTGCAGTTTGGAAAGCGTGATCGAGTAACGGCATGTCTGGATCACACAAACCGGTGCCTAAGAGAGCTGATTCATATTCGCGGAGCGTGTTCAAAAGATCAAGAGCCTCCCAAACATCCATTGTAGCGCAATTTAATGGAGCAAACTGCGCTGCTTGTCGTTTTACGTAATCTACAGTTTGGCGGGCGTGATTTAATCTATAAAAAAGCTCGACAGCTGCGGAACCTTGACCGAGATGACCTGAAGAAGGGGCGACATGGCCAAGATCGCAGCTGTTGCGGCGGCCCTCCAAATCTAACAATGCTTTAGGAAAGTCGAGGGACGCTCTCATAGATGTTCCATCAGCCGAATAAGGCGGAGAGGAACCATTGCTAAGGCCTAAAACGGAAGGGTGTGTTTTCAAAGAATCTATCAGGGAGCTTGCAGGCTTTGTCGGGGACGGTGGCAAAATTGGACCAGCGTTAGGGGAGCGAGTTTGTGATGCAGTGAAGAAGGCAGATTCAAATGCACTCGCTTTATCTGAGACAGGCTCTGTTAATGGGGGACTAGGCTGTCTTGCTACCGCTGCTGCTTTTGCTGTGTCACTAGTTGTTTCTGCAACTGGGGCCGTAGTGCTGGCAGGAGCGGTAGAGAGTGCTGATATATCGAGGACAGGACGGCCGCCACAAGCTCCGTTGCATCCAGGATCAACGCAAGGTTCATTTGGAGACTTTAATGTAAGCTTTTCCCCAAAAGAAATGCAGCTTTCGCCTAAATTAATCGCCCTGGCCAGCTCAGCCGGAGGATGGTCCTCACCAATCTGTTGAGATACCGGAGTTGTCATAGCGGGCTTACTTTCCTCTTTTCGGCTTGCAAGAAGAAGCAAGTCTTCGACGCTGCTAATGCGTCTTCTTAAAGTAGCTGCCCTGCCTTGTTCGCCAGGCACCTCTGCAGAAAGGATTATTATTGATAAGACAACGGGTGAGCCCAAGGAGCGTGATGGCAGCATTTCCCTCGCCGGGTGAAGCCTATACTTACCTATGACAACTTCAGATTTCACTAGATTCTGAAGGGACTTGCTTTTACGGAGTCTATGGCCGGAAAAGAATTGGCTGTCTCTTCGTCCGTCCAAATCAAACTTAATATGAGGTGAAACTGCCGATCCGCACATATAACTATATCAATAAACCAATACGGGTGGATTGAGGCTGCAGAAACCAGCCTTTTGAGGCGTTTGCTGAGTACCTCACAGAAATCACTTAGGAAATTATCTTTCACTGATCGTTCTCAGTTCTCTCAACGAATACGTATCATTTGTCTTTGATTTAAAGCCAATAGGTATATATTTTATGAATTCTGAAGCATTGTCGACCTTGAGCTTTATGTTGTCCAGCATTGTGTGCCAAAAGCCGAGCGATTCTGAGCCATGTGATGATAGGCAGCGAATTTCAAAATTTCACCTTTAATATTTTGATTCGCTTGCAGGGCAATCGGACGAAATTTACAAAACAGCTCATAATCAGAACCAAACAAACGGGTTAAAAAAGACAACATGCCAAGATTGGACACTCGAGGGAGAAGTCGGCAACTTTGTCAGGACAAAAATAAAACAAAAATAAAGACCCCCCTTCCTGCCACTACCGCTTCTTGCTGAAAATGTACACTGGCTCAACATATAATGGGTACTCTTAGTTTATATAGCTACATAAAGCACTTGTACAGAGTGCCTACTCATTCATTTACTGAGATTCACTAATACAAAAAGGGGATACAGATGCTCTACTGAAAATCTACTGGTGGAACGGGGATACACACATCTTGTTTTAATTTTATTTTATTTTATTTTCACGACTCTGTTGACCTGTTGTTGTTAGAAGAGGACGCAGCAGTGGAGCCAAACAGCGATTTTAATTCCTTGGTCGTTTTATTCAACGATTCCCTGTAAAATCGTTAAAGAAATGATGGTCGTCAGAGACATACGAGAGCAAGCAACGTGCTGCGATAAGGGAAAAATCAAAGGATTATACATACCTGAAACGAAGCGATGCCCATTTGCTCTTAATGGCTTGACTCAGTCCCTCCATTTGTGAACTGGAACCCTCTTGAGATCCATCTTGACGTGAAGGTGGCCAACTTGAAGGGTATTCCCCACCAAGACTGTTATTTTGATCTCGCCCAGGGAGACTACTTGCCCCGCCGCCGCTGCCCCTCAAAGGCGAAATTTCTTGAGGTTCTGTCCTTCCTCTTACACCGCCCCCAACAATAGGCCGTGGAGCACTAATTTCCCCTCCGTGTGGGTGACTTCTCCGTCGAGAAGACCGTGCTGCTCGCCGCTCTCTCTGTTCTGTGACAGCTAAAGAAACTAAGAATCGTTCCATCTCCCAGTTTTCTAATAACGCTGCAGTTGCTGCCGTCTGCTGGGGATTGATGTATTCTCCAAAAGGGAGTAAGGAATTCATTACTTCATCTTCGAGTTGAAGGGTGTGGAAGCATAAAGGGCATTCTCTGCTTCTCTGTGCCCATTGCATGATGCATTGAAGGTGGTATCCGTGCCTGCAGCGAAGAAAAAACAAATCTGATTTTAGTTTATAAATTAGGTAGCAAGGAGAATAAGGTAGAAGCTACCAATCTAAGAAATGCGTCGTTATATGTGCATTGACGTGCTGTTTACAGCGGAAGAATTAAGCTGGGAAGCTCTGCTTAAAACTGCAGAAAGACCGGCGGGATGCAGCGGCAACAGTGAAAATATGAAACCTACGCGCAAGCAGTATTTACTGCTGGGTCTTCTTGAGTGAAATCGTCTAGACATATACTGCAACATACAGCGTCATCATCATTTAATGTTGGAAGAACCTTGCGGCAAAGAGCTATGGAGCTGGGCTCTCGGTCTAGCATTACATCCTCTGCCGCGTCATTTCCTTCGTCGTCTACAGCGCCAGTCCCATTGAAATCCCTTGGGATTGACGGAGACTTTGGAATATTCGCAGTGAAGGGTTCTAGAGCTCCTTGCCCGGACGCATCCTCAATCTTAAGTTGTTGTTGGATCGATCTTGCAACTTCTTCCATTTTGTGGCAAGGATGCCGCTCAGCAGCGGCAAGAGAAAAATGGGTGTCAATTTATTTTTAGTTTTTTGCCCAGCAAGTGCGGTTCAAGGGGATATCTCTGCGAAGAATCGCTTTCTGGCCTTGCTGCCTTCAAGTTGCCAACTCTCACTGGGCTCCCTCTCTCAATCAAATTCTGTCCCATGGTGAACACCGCCTTACATGTACGGTTTACATCTAAATTCAAACATCGTATGCTCTGTACAGCGACCTCTAAAACCTGTCCTCCCATTCCCATATTGCTCTCTCTCCTCCACTCACAGACAATACCTCCCTTGTCGCCTTGCGCCACAACCGCTCATCTTTCTTTTTCAACCTCTTTTCTTGGCTCTCGTACGCCATTTTAAAACGGTCAGCTATATGAATCACACACTTTGATGTATTACTCCTAACGATTTCCTGTCCTAACTTCATCCAACTTTCATGGCCAGCAACTTTCTTTAAATACTCACCGTCGAGCTCAACCTCAGGATTGAATACTGATGGAAGCTTTTTAGCCAACACTTGCTCTCTAGATGGGTTAATACAAACAGCTGGAGATGCACTTTGACATATAGCCTTTGTTTCGTACGGCATTTCAGGCCATGTGAGGCACCGTAGATGCATCAAACGACCACTACTACGAAGGCCACCGCCACCGCCACCGCCACCGCCACCGCCACCGCCACCGCCACCACCACCACCGCTAGCCAGCTCCTCTTCATCTAAAGCTTCTTCCCAGCTATCAACTATGGCATCAGTATTTTCTAACAGAGGTAATATTCTCAGCACTGCCTCGCTCATTGCTTCGGGATCTTTTGCTACAAAGCCTCCAAACCGGAGAATTTGAAGAAGAGGTGCTGCCTCTGCAAGCGATGATAAAAACCGGGGACTAACAATACAGCCGGTAATGTCCACAGAATTTAAAATTGGAGCCATCACACGCGCAGCGGAGAGTACCGTCTTCGACGATACTTGGAAAGATGTACTGTGGATGTCTAGGACCGGCATCGAGCTATCTACTAGCAATTTTAAAGCTGTATTTGTCAGCTCACCTCGTCGCCTTGCTGCGGCTAGCAGACACAATTTAGCTTCTGAAGGGAGCAGAGGCAACGCATATTCCCCGTATTCTGCAAGCTCGTCTAAATGTAGAGCCAAAACTCCTAGACAAAGAGAGTGAAGAGAGGGTAGTGGCCCGCTTTGGAGGTCGCTGACTCTAATGCCATGATCCGTCCTCCCGCCTCTGGTGTCGGTTGCCAAAAATCCTTTGACAACGCCATGTGCTCTTGTCCTAGGTGTTGATTTTTTGGCATCTGACAGATCTAAACTACTCAGTCCTACTTTAAGAGACTCATCTTCTGCAGGGATGAATATTATTCCAAATGAGAACAAGGGATCAGATTGATTGTATAAATCTTTTGTAAAACTTGCCTTCCCCATCGCTACTCCAAGGACATCTGTCCTCTTGCGCTTGTAGAACCTCCATGCATATTCTTCTACCAAATTTAATGTTCTCTTCAATGGAGAACTTTCGGTAATCATAATCGCTGCCTCCCTTAAAGAACGAGACGACCTGCTTTAACTTCTAGAAAGTTTCTGGCAGAGCTCTTGCCACGCATTTAGGAGCTTGTTGCAGGCCTTGGAAGCAACGGAAATTAACACTTGAATTGTCGCACATTGTGTCTGGCACGCCGATCCACTCTACAATAATTTTGACCCTCAAATTTCGAGAATAAAAGCAGCTACAATGCCAAAGAGCAGTGATACCCTACTCATCGAGAACCTCAGCTCGCAAACTCGCAGCAGCGACATTAAGCATGAGATGAATCGCTATGGTCGAGTAATCGACGTTGAAAGGGATATTCGTGAAAAGATCGCATTGTGTAAATTTAAGAAGTGAGTTTAAGCAGACAACAAAGCCATTATTATTGTTTATATTCGTGCAACAAATCACTCCTTCATATTTGTTGGGTGGCATTCCTCTTTTTCAAAGCAGATAGAAAATGCCAAGTTTTTCTGAAGACGTATTCCCTGCCTACCTGTCCCTACACCCAACCCGTCGACGCTTCCTTGGAATTGAAATTTATAAATGTAAAGCTCACGTTGCCAGGAAATTGAGCATACGTCTTATAGAATAACTTGAATGCCTTAAAATTGACCACTTTTGTTCCCATTGCTTTGTTGCAGGAGCGGGGATGCGAAATATGCATGGCGAAAGGCCGACGGAACGAAAATGGACGGCAAGTCTTGGCGCGTCGAGTGGGCGAACGACAAAGACTTCAAATTTTTTGGGTGGAAGTGGGAAGAAGCAGACGACGTTGATCGTTCACTTTCTCGATCTCCCTCTCGTTCCCCTTCTCGCAGCCCTTCCCCTCGCAAGCAAAAGACGGCTTCAACAGATGATAAGCAAGCTAACTTGGGGTCTACCTAAGCGAGGGGATGCGTAAACGATTAGATAAATGAGCATTTAATACTATATTTCATGTAATTTCTTTGTGCATGTAACGAATAGCGTGTCCACGAGAGAGAGGCAGTTGCGGTTCTGCGAAGAAAACCGTTTTTTTCAAAGTTGAACTTTTCGAAATGCTGAGCAGCTGCAGAAATTTAGTGCAAAATAAGAAAGACAAATTCGCGTTAAAACAAAATTAATGTAATTTTACAATAAATAGACACTGGCTTCACAGTGATAGGTCCCTTGAACTAGGACTCTAATACGTTCAAACAACAAAATTGAAACAACAATCAAACAGGATTATAAAAACGCTTGGAAATTTTAACGGTACCTATTTCTCAAGGCAACGCTATTATTATTGGAATGGAACCAGAAATTGAATTAGGTTGTTAGCGATTGACACATTCAAAATTAATCGTGACGAAGCAGGCGTTGGGACAGCTATATCACTTTCTCTTGCTGATTTCTAACAAGAAAATACATATTAACGTACTGGACGAGTATTTAATTACATCGCAATGCCTACCGTTATCACACCACGTTCTGGCCTTGTTGGTGATCCACGCCTGGCAAAATTGAAAGAGGCCAGCTTAACTCGCAGACGCGCCCTTACCTCGGAGAACAGCATCCCTGCTTTTAGAGACGAAGATGATGCGCACGCAGATGAATTATCTGAGTTAAAGCAAGGAGGCGAGCTCAAAAATATCAATCCCACTGCCACTGCTGCTCAATCTTCTTCCCCACTGCTGGCAACAGGAGAAGCCCTACGCATTCTCAAACTGGAATCCGCAGCAGCAGAAGTAGAAGATGACTCTAAATCGACATCATGTTTGAATAGACTTCAAGCTGTCCGGTCATTAGCGTCGAGTGGAACGGCTGCTGCAGGAAATGCCCCAATGACGGTAATAGCTCACCTCCGCCGCCGGCTCCGCTCAACAACTGCACAGCTTGCTTTCCATGAGGCCAACGCATCAAGCCTGAATGCCACAGCAACTTCACGAAAACCTTTAGATAGCAATGCACCATGGCTGCCTTCTAGTACTACTTCAGGAAGCAAGCACAAGGCTGCTCAATTTCAAGCTCGCAACAAGAAAAACTACACTGTGCAGCAGCAGCAGCAGTTTAAGGAGAATGTGAAGCCACCTAGACCTTCTCCTCAAGCCTCTGCTCTCCAAGCCAAGTTATTAACTGAATTAAAGGACCGGTTGCAGTTGAAGGCTGCCTTGTTAGCATTACGCCAAGCTGTTCAGCAACGTTGCTTATTAGAAGGTCTAGTAGAGAGATCCGCCTCGGTTGGAAAACAGGCCACAAAGCAAAAACTATTTAAAAGCTGGAAGCAAGCCTCCCTTCCTGGTAAAGAAATGCTATCAACTGCAGCGTATTTTAATAACACGCGTCAAATATTTGTTGCTAAGGAGGCGTTGCAGGTGTGGAAGGCTTGGAGTACAGCTCAACAACGGAGAAGGCAGGCAGCAGCGATAGGAGCGGCTGCACACCGCCACCGCCTTTTAGCAGCTTCACTTGCTCACTGGAAGTTCGCTGCGAATATGAAACACCTCAGTATGTTACGTTCTGCATTAGCGGAAGGCTGGGTGGACAACTGGGGCCGAAGAAAAGCTTTTTTATCTTGGAGAAGGACTGCTTGTCGGCAGCAACAGCAGCGGGACGCGTTGTTGGCCGCTGCTGGTGGTTTTGAGAACCTAAATGATAAAATGGATATAGAAATACAAAAAAGCGAAGAATCTCATAGACTTCCTTGCAAATCGAAACATGCCACGTTGGCAGAAGCTGCAGAGAATCAAAGAGCAGATGCACGATTGCAGCTCACCGGCCTTAAATTGTGCATCGCCGAAGCAGCCAAAGAACTAATCTTAATGCGTCCTGGACTCCGTTGGACATCATTTAAAGACGAATCTAGTGCGAATTATGGTTCCATTACCTCGTTAAGGCCACTATACGATCCAGCTGCGTACTCTTCTCCAATAAAGAGACGCCGGCAGCAATACGGCAATAAGAGTGGTAGTGATCCTGCTTTTGCTGCTGCAGAAGAGATCGCTGCCGACCTCTTTAATTGCAATGAAGAACTATCACACGTGGAGAATGAATGCCATGCTTTGCGTGAGAAGCTGAGAAAATTGGAAGAAGACGAGGCAGCAGTGGTTGACACAGAGGCCACAAAATTTCTGGTCGCCGCACAGCAGGCAGAGCATGATGTTGCAGTTGCTATGATGGCGTTTAATGACGCAGAGAATGAATTTCGCGAAGCTCAAGTGGTTTTAGAGATAGTTAACGAAGAAATTGATGTACAGAAGACTCTCCTTTCAGAACGTTTACAGGAAGCCAGCAGTTACCGCGCTGCTGCAGATGCTGCCGCTGCTGCATTAACAAGCGCTCGAGACGAGTTCGAGACCTCTTCTACTTCTGTAGAAGTTTGGACCAGGAAAGTGACCTTAGCTGCAGCTGAATTATCTCGTGCTGCTCCAACAGCAAAGTCCGCTGCTGCTTTGAAACTGAAAGAAGCTCGACATAGATTAGAAATGGAAAAGTTAGCAGCCACAGAAGCTCGCCAAGAAATTCCTACTCTTTTGAAAAGCTCTCAAAAAGCAGCAGAGAGGGCTCAAGAGTCAGAAATTGCATTAATTGCAGCACAACACTCTGCGGTGGCTGCAAGTGCAGCAGAAGCATCAGCATCTTCTGAGCTCAACACAGCTCAAGCTGCTGTAACAGCTGCTGAAACTGCTCTCAAAGAAGCTCAAGAGACCGAATCTACCGCTCGTTCTGCTTACAATGCTATCATAGAAAAATCTTCGGTCGTGCGTGAGAATGCTAGACAGGTACGTCTTCAGTTGTTCACTCGAGAACGAGAGGGAGCTCTGTTACAAGCTCAGGTAACTGAATTGGATGAACGACATGCCCAGTTTGTAGCTTTATCTCTGGAATATCAACACAAAAATGATGAAATGGAGTTACTAGAATCGCCACTCCAGGCAGTAGCTTTGTTAAAAGAAGGTCTTCCTCTATGTTCTTTGTCGGTGGATCCCAGCAGCAGTGCCACTATTGATAGGGATAATACAAGTCTCCCAACCGCAGCTGCAAAAGCAGATGATGCGACACGAGAGAAATTGTGTATAGACGATTCAGAGAGTAACACGTGGAGTGTCGCTACAACACCTTCATCAAGCCCTATCAAAGACCCCGGAAGCCTCACAGAAGCGAGTCGATCATTCTATCGATCGCGCCTGCTGCGTCGTGCTATGCATGCCTTGCAGAATGAAGCAGCCCAATGGAAAGAACTCAAATTTATTTCTGCGTATGGGTATTGCGTATCTATTCTTCCTGCTGCGTTTGAAGCGTGGAAAGAGGCTACCGCTGATGCTGTTGTTATCAACAATGCAAAGATTGAAATAGTCAAGGGGCTGTCTTCTTTGAAAGCATGGCGTAGCTACACTGCTAAAACTCAGCTGTTGCGGCAGCTTGAAGGAGAGTTTATTGAAACAAGAGAACGGTAAGAAAGTCATCTCTTTGTTTATTTTTATTCGGTCCTCAATGTTTGGTCTGTCCTTCTGCTTTATGCCGTCTGCCACTGATTCTGTTTTGGTGGTTTTTCCCTCCATTTTATTGCAGGCAAAAGAAGGCTGCATGCTTTACTATGCTGCGCAATAATGCAGATACTCAACAAAGACACCGATGTGCTCTTGAAACAGCTGTGTCATCCCGCCGTTCTTCTCTTTTTAAAGCTTGGCGAATATGGACGACTGAACAGCGCCAGCTGTCGGAAACGCTGCACGTTGCTTTAGAGCGCAAGCGCCTTCGCTGTCTCTCTTCGCACATGCAAGAATGGCGCATAGCCTCTCACAACGACGCTCTCTTACGCCGTGTATTCACTGCAGCGAGTGACAGATGGCGTGCCTGTCTCGGCGCTGCTGGCTATGAGGCTGAATTTTCTTTACTGCAACAAGGTTTTGCTGCTTGGCAAGTCGCAGCCCACGTCCAGCGCGAAGAACGACGCGACGGTGTGCTAGCTCTTGCAGCTGAGAGTACGCGTGAAAGAGCTTTATTATCTTCAGCCTTTACTGCGCTTAAAAGGGAAGCAGAGTGGGCTAATGAAAGAGGAAGCTATCTTCCATTGGCGCATGCCTTATTTCTCTCCTGGCGGGAAGCAACTTTGACTTCACGATCGCACATGGCATCCCTTGCAGCACAGCAGCACTATGAATATTCACTTAAAGAGAAAGTTTTGACTGTATGGAGTGATAACGCAACTGCAACTGCCTGCAGGGTGTCTGTCTTCTATTTGAAATGGCAAGTCGATCACAAGCGGAGGTCGGTGCTTGCGGCATGGAGGCAGATTATTGCAAAGAAACAAAAGTGGGAATCGCGCCGTGTTGAAGCTGAGGTATTGCGTAGTAAACACAGCTCTCCCCTTGCATCCGGAGCCCTAGATGTTGGTGAGGTTGGTTTTCAGCAGCAGCCTCACCATGTCCACTGGGTGACTCCCCACAACAATAGTGCTGGTACCTTCAACACCTCTGCTGCTGGTACAACGCCTAGCACCGGGGCACGGTCTGTCACGCCTTTAATGTGCGGTTCAAGTGATTCGTGGCATGCCAAGGCAGCAGAATGGAGGCAACGGCAGGAATTATATAGTGGCGGTGATCGTGGTGCAGCTGCTAGCAATTAAATCGACTTTTCCCCCTCCTATTTATTCGACTTGATTATTTGACCAGTTGATAGATGTAAAATATTACTGTTGGTCAATTAGAACAGGTTACATGTAGGAGGTAATAACAAGCAGCAGCAAATAGTAGGAAAGAGTACAGAAAGATGATGAGGAGCAAAAAAAGGAAAGGGAGGCGCTTCAACTTAAGACCAAGAGGCCTTGTCATTTGCACCAGCGTTGGCTCTAGCAATTCCTGTACCCTTAATAGATTCCATATACTTCAATGCCAACTGCAAATTAATAGTGGAAGAGTGTTTAGAAGAGGTATCAAAAGAAAAATATTAAGCAGCGGTCATTGTCAACGGTAGCGATGACTTACCTCCTTGCAATCAGTCACAAAATTCGTTCCCGACTCTTTATAGCATTTCACTAATTTCGTTCGAAGTAACTGCAATGAATTAAAATTGATGGTGGTTGGCAACATGCTCAGCAGCAAATAAACAGGTCCTTAGTTTCACTGATTTCATGCTTTACCTTGGCTTCTGCCACTTTGACGTATTCCTCTGCTACTGCAGCTTCTCTATGCTTAAAGTATACTACAGGATCTTTGTATTTATTGTCAGGGTCGTAATTTTTAGGTTCCTCTGGCGGGTTTACTGCGACAAAAGGCATTTTGAATTACTTTAATTAAGCCTCTCCAAGTTAATGGCTCGCCTATAGCTCCTTTGGATTATCCCAAGTTTATATTGAGTAAAATTAAAGCATTTGGCTTGAAGAAACCGTGTTTTTTATCCATTTTGAGAGGTACCGAAGTTTGCTATAGCTGTATGTAGGGTACAAAAGAGCCAATAATTTCGCATACTAATTAGCGCTGCCTCTTTGATTAGCTCAGTGCACAATACGACATCATGATTAATCCATCGCAGCAGGTTTGAGGGCTAGATCGTCACCAAGCATGTCGGCTGTAGAGGGATCAAAAATCGAGACCCTCGAGCGAAATTGGAGACGGGTGGCTTCAACGCACACTTTACAGGTATGTCAGTCTCTATGCGATGTCCTGACATTTCGTCGGTACTTACAGTATAATTACTCCATTGATCAAGCAAAGCCAACTTCTTTATTATTTTCCGCCACCGTTCATCGTCTCTTACTAGCAGCGCTAATTTCACCATACCTATAGGATTTGATGAGCGCTGATGAACTTCCTGCGGAAACAGGAATGAGCATTAAACTGCTTCTGTCAGGGTAAGTTGACACGAACGTGTTTTATTGTTGGCCTTCAAGAAATATATAAAGTTAATGTCAACCCCCTCTCTTTAACCGCTCTATCTCCCTTTTACAGGACATTGCTGATCGTAGCAGGGGTTGCATGCCTTGTATTAGGCATATTTAGCTTTGGGGTAGGAAAACTGGTGAACCGTTGTGTTGGGCAGCTGAATTTTGCTTCCTGCAAGTAAATAGCCGTTATCATTCAAATTATTTTACCGCCGCCTTTATTTTCAAATTCATGCAGGCACACTGGTTGCTTCCAGAATCCAACATCGCTCTGATTAGGGCAATTAGAGATGATAAATACTATCATTTGCTTTTTCCTGCAATGGTACCTGTCACAATAATTGCTGTAAGTCTTCATAATTTTAGAATATGTTCTCCCGTGATAGACTGCTTCTCGAGGCTGAGCATAGTATCTGCTTGCAATTTTTCTCCCTCATTTCTCAGCACTGCTGAATATAATTTAAACCCTCTAATTTGTTCCTGCAGATATTCGTCAATTGGTTTAGTATGAAGCTATTCCGGCACAACTCTTAGGAACAAAAAAGGAGGTTTGACTTTTGGTCAACATTGTGCATAGCTTTGAAGAGAAGCCTCGAAGAGAAGAGAGATTTAACAACGAGAATTCCGCAGATCGGCGCAATTTTAAATTAAGCAATTTCTACGGATATTGCTGTGTGCTTCACTGATAATTAACGCCGCTGCGAGTCCTTATCTGAAGTGATCTTCATCGAAGGTGAGACCAATTATATTTTATTCGCAGCGTCTATGGAGCTCTCGCTCGCTTTGATTTGCCTGAGTGACTGTCTTCCTAGGAGGGTGCCACGCAAATTGCTCTTTTTTCACCTAGCGCTCTCAACTTTTCTCATGCAGGCAAAATGGAGAATCACAACTTCGCTGCCAAACGCCCGACAGACTTCCTTGGCGATCTTCCTGAATTTAACTTTGCGGAGGATGACATTGGAGGCGATGGCTTAAACCTTCAATTTTTTAACTTCTCGCCAAATTATCTAAATCCTCTAGCTGGCCTAGAGAACAATTGGCTGGCAAGCCCTTGGCCTAGAGGGGCAGCAGCTACTACCCCTCAAGATCACTTGAACCTTCGCCTAGCTATGCAACCAACAGCAGTGCTGCTGAACTCCGCAGCTAGTCCTAAACAAAGGGGTATTGCTAGAAACCTGGATGCCTTCTCTCCTCGTGGAGCAGCAACTACCCCCCAAAGAAAGCTGCCTGCTTTTCCCCTGCTTGGACCTCCAAGTCGCGCCACAGTAGGTACTCAAACCAGTCCTGGACTCGAGTGCAATGCACACTTCTACGGGAAAACCAAGCCTGCAGCGAAGGCACCCCAGTCTTTTGCTACAGAGCCCATAGCTGGCAACAAGAACCACAACCAGCGAATCAAGAAGAGAAACACGTTTTCGCAACAGGGTGCTTCTCTGCCTCCTTTACCTAAGAAGGCAAAAAAAGTAGCTCCGGCTGTGGCGGTGACCTCTAGGCTTTCTTCCCAGCCCAGCAGCGCACTGTCTCCAATTAATAACAACGCTCCTGCAGTTCATGAGATCACTGGTACGTCTCTCCCTTTGAACGCACGAATCCCTAGTCGTGGCGCAAAAGCACTCACTCTCGCTAAATCGGGACCTTCTACAGGCGCTGCCAATACCAACAATAAAAGACTTTCAGCTCGGCCTCCTCGTAAAACCAAAAAGGCTCGTGCAGTGCCCGAAGCAACTACGTCAACTGCTGGTCCTGCCTTCCAAGGCAATAATAAAGTTAATAAGCTGGACTCTACCGCACCTTTAGTCTTCCCGCTTAAAGTTCCTTATCCTCCTTCGCTCAATCTTCTTCCCGCAGCTGCAATTACAGCACTTCCCAGTTCTGGACACATCAGCGGTACCACCTCCAAATCTACCTACGATTCACTGATGTGTGAAGTGTGTGGCCTTGGTGAACCTGATGAAAGCATTATTCTCTGCGATGGATGCGACCTTGGCTATCATATGGGATGCTTATGTCCTGCGTTAACGCAGGTGCCTGCTGGTGCGTGGTTCTGTGACTGCTGCTGTAATGAAATGGCCGCAGAACTCAACCGCCAGCGCCAGCAGCAGCCGGCAGCACATCCCCGCCAATACTTGGCTGCCGGTGTAACTGCCCTCCGCCCTCCTCCTGCTCGTCGCACTCCTGCTTCTACTCTGCAGCAGCAGCAGCAGCAGCAGCCTGTGTTTGGCCCTATCAACAAACGTGTCTCGCGACTCATCATCTATTTCAGTTCCACCGACCCTCCTGTGAGACCTACCTACCACGCTCATGCGCAGCTTCAAGTCCTCATCTTCCTCGCAGAACATGGAGATTCAACTACGACTCGTATACGATTACATCACGGTAATAATAAGTGCACTGCTAATGCTGTAGGCAAGTTATTTGCTGCTGGGGTTATACATAAAGTACAAAGCAGTACAAATGAATGTGTGTATGCGCTGGATCCTACTGTTCTTCCTTATGTAGAACAATGGAAGGAGAGGCTGCAAGCGTACGCTCGGGCTCTTGAAGCTCAAAAGAAAATCTCCTCCGATCTTTTGTCTCTTCTCCGTTCAACCGAACCTCTCCCACTCTCCGATCTCCGTCAAGCTCAACTGCAGACGCTGGTTTTATTAGCGCAGCTCAGACCCTCTACCATTCCCGAAATCCGAGGGCACTTGGATGGCAATGTAACATTTGGTCATCGTATACTGGCCCCTTTACTCAAAGCTGGTCTTGTTACTTGTAAAGAAGGAATTCGTGCAGGTCTCACGAAGTATGCGCTCGATCCTGATGTCATGCCGTACATCAATGAATTCGAAAGGAAGCTGCAACAACATCAAATAGCGCGGAACACTGCTGCTGCTGCTGCTGCTCAGCCTACAGCACCCCCTCCTTCTCTTTCAAACCCTCCCCATAAGAACGATCACCATCGTCAACAACAGCAGGAACCACAGCAGCCTCAGCCTCGTGCGAGTGATCTTCCTTTAAGCTTCGCCAACCTTTTCAACGTTCTCTGCTTCGACAACAACGATGAAGAGGATGAAACCCCTCCGTATAATTTAAATCGCCGTATTCAGCTGCAAGCTCTTGTCCATCTTGGAGAACATGGAGAGGCGACTATTGCCTTTCTTAAAGAAATGTATTTCAGTGACAATGCCACTACACCGAGTGTACCAGTCGTTGCTTGTCAGCTCTTTGATATGTGGAGGGCCGGTATGCTCCATCGTGAAAGGCTTACCTCAATGGGGACTCCATATATGTATAGACTTGCCCCTACTATGCAGAAATACCTTTCTATTTGGAAGAAAAAGCTGGAGAGTGATGACTTGAAGCGTAACGCTTCTGCTATTGCTACTAAGAAGGAAGAAGAAATGAAAAGGAAAGCTACTGCAGCCAAGGCCAAGTAAATTAACCTGTGACTACTAAGCCAACTAAAAATAATTTTCAATGGTATACTATGATATATATATAAATATATAAAGCAGCATGCTGCTTTTCTCTCCCCCCCCAACCCCCCGCCCTTTTTCTTGTTAAACTAATTTTTTTTGCTGAACTCCATCCCATTTCCCGTATCGATCAAGTGTATAAATATTTCAAGTAGGTCAAGAAAATCAGTGTGTTACTTCTTACCTTCGTTTTCTCCCCAATTCTTCTCCCGCCCTAATGAATGACTATTTTATTTTATTTTTTCCCCTTTTGCCATGATCTGAACAGAAGTACTTCTATAATACTAGCAACAGCGAGCAGCGTAGCGTACTTAAATCCGCTTATAAAGTATGTAGTAGCATTTAAAAGGAACCCAAGGGAAAATAGTATATAGCTATAAATGTAAAGCTAACTACAAATAAAAATATAACAAATTAATCGACGCCAATATATCTGATAATCTATTTTTTGAAATTTTTCTCTCAAGCCCAGAACTTGGGCTTCCTCTTAGGCATCAAATCACTGAACTCCAATTCATTAATCTTTGCAGCCACAATGAAATCATTCTCAGTCAACCCACCAACAGCGTGTGTACTCACCTCGGCACGCACATTGTTAAATCCAGTCAAATGCAAATCGGGGTGGTGACCCTCCGCCTCGGCAACCTCTCCAATTCTCTTCATTAATTCCAATGCAGTGTTGAAATTACGAGTCTTCCAGTCACATGCAATGCATTGTATACCGTCCGCGGTGGTGGAGACCCTCCATCCAGGGCATTGAAGCCGTAAACGATTGATTTCTGTCTCGTCAAGCTTTGGGACGTTGCCGCCTTCGCAGGGAAGGCATTTCTTATTTTTCAGGCCAGTGATTTCACCCATGGCTTCCGGAGGACGGATAATGTGCTCTGTGTCGTAGTTACCTAAAACTTTTTCACTGAAATTGCTGGCTAATTCGCCAGCAGTGGGATCACGAGCACCGAAATCCTGTAGAGAAGGGGAGAAAATAAAATTAAACAAATTAAAGCGGGAAAGTAAATTATAAGCTGGTAGTTGTTCTTGGCAATAATTAAACAGAATGGTGTCCAGTTTACTTGACAAATTATACACGTGGTTATCAACGCACCTCTCCTACAAAGGCACGCTCGGATTTCGCGTCAAAGCCAGCGTAGCAACGCAAAGAACCTCTGCTGACAGGACGGGCAGCGGAGGCGGTAGCAGCACGCTGAAAAGAGGGGAGAGAAAGAACAATTAAAAAGATGACAAATAAGTTTTGATACATTTATTGTCTATACCGTGTTTCAAATAGTATATTCTAAGACTAACCAAGACGTTTGCTGCTCGAGAGCTGGATGACAAGGCACCTGCGGTGGTGGGGATGGGTGGGAGGAGGAAGTATTTTAAGCCAAAACTAAATTCTAAAGGAACAGCCTAGGACGAGTGTTCAGGCACCATATGCAATCAACAGCATATCGAACTCACCCAGAGAGCGTTGCATTACAAGAACGGAACTAGTGCGAGTCAGGGCACGCTTCCAGAGAATTGTAAATGGGGAATGTGTAAAAAAAGAGGCAAATATCTGCCTTTCCCTGCTGTTACAAGCGGTAATTACCACAATGTGGTCGAATTATGGATGAATTAGCATCCGAGGCATGCATTTGAGCTTCTTTTAATCGTTGTAGACCTCAGAATGGTAGTGCTGTACCCTCAAGCCACCATCTGCTGAAAGCCTCAAACACAAAGCAGGATAATTGCCGTTTTTCACCTTTGAATTGGTCATTCATCGTCATCGTAATTAAGTAAAATAAGCAGCCGCCGCGGTTGATAATTAATTGGGCTTTCGCCATCACATTTTTTCGCTCCATCGGGATATATAATAAGGATGGCTGTGAGAGCACAGGCATTCAAGGCGCCTGTCGCCCAAACTACCAGGGTCACTATGCCCCGCACTGCTTTCGCCAAGGCTCCTCTCAGGATGTCTCGCCCCGCTCAGCTGCAGTCTGAATTCCTTAGCCCTGTGGCATCACTCAAGGGACTCTGCGCCTCTTTCACACGTAAGTTCGACAAGGATATTACGTTGATATTATGGATCAAGACACTACATTTGGATGTCGAGAAATTAGTAGCACGGGTCGTTCCTTATGACAATTTCGCCATGCAATCTAACTGGCTCGCATTTCTCACTCACTTTTTTTTAACACTGATTCATTAATTCTATGCAGAGATGGTGTTTGATCCCATTCGCCGTGCTTGCTCTGGAATTCGCTTACCCCTTTTAATTGAATGCAATAAAAAGAAGGGACTTGGCTGCACTCTTGGCGGAACTCGTAGGAAGCGGGCTCGTGTCTCTGGCTTTAGGGCAAGGATGGCAACTGTTGGTGGCCGTAAGGTCCTTGCTGCTCGCCGCAAGAAAGGAAGACACGCTCTTGCCCCTGGTGGCATGCCCATCCGCAAGTAAATAGTACAGTTTTTAAATAAATATACATAGAATACTCTCTGCCAAATATGTTGCACTATATTAGAAGAGAAATACAACCACAATTTTTTATGTTTTACACGCATGTAATACACTAGATATACAAATTAACACCACTTTATACTATAAATGCACAGCCAATCTACATTATACACTCTATTCATATAAAATTTTAGCTTACTTGCTTGACTTGGATTATTTCATGTAGCCCAACCCAACCCCGGCCTCGGTGAGCAGGAGCTGTCAAGAAGACATTTTAACAAATTTGGCTACAACCTCGCTTCTGGGTAACCTACCTCAGCGGGAATCAATCCTATCGGGGGATCAAATGCTGCTCTTAAAACTTGATCTAACCTCTCAGCTGGCGTTAATATAATCCCCATTCTTTCTTCCTCGGTTAACTCCATCTCTACATCCTTCAAATTCCTTGAAGGAAGGATCACTTGACGCATTCCAGCAGCTTTGGCAGCCAATACTTTCTCTTTTACACCGCCCACAGGAAGAACAAGACCCCTCAGGGTGAGTTCCCCTGTTAATGCAGTATCCGCTCGAACACACCGGCCAGTAAACAAAGAAACCAAGGCAACGGCTAGAGTCACGCCAGCTGAAGGTCCATCTTTAGGCACACCACCTGCTGGCAAATGTATGTGGACGTCCCATCGGTGGGCGGGACATTGTTCACCGATAGGGAGGTTCAATGCGCCAGCGTGGGCACGAACCCAAGATACAGCAATTTTTGCGCTTTCTTCCAGAACATCACCGAGTTGACCGGTCAAAGTTAACGTTCCAGGTGTGCCATGGTGTCCTGTGCCGACACAGAGGCACTCTATGTATTGGACGGCACCACCGGCGGCCGTCCAAACCAAACCTGCAGCAGCGCCTGGGGAAGCGACTTTTTGTGCAGCGTCATGGCCACGGAAGTGGCGGGGGCCTAGGATTTCTTCAACGAGAGCTTCAGTGACAATAATAGGAAGGCTTAAAGAAGAAGAAGGCGAAAGCTCTGGAGAAGGAAGGGAAGGAGAAGTTGGGAAGCGAGGTTGATTTTCTTCTCCGGCAACTTTCATGCTTGGGAAAGCCGCCCTATTGGCCTTTTCAGTGCTGTATTCAGGGATAGACTGCATGCTACCAGGACCTAACAACGTCAATTGATAAGACGAAGACTCCCTAGTAGCACTTTTCGCTTCAATTTCCTCTTCTTGCTGCTGCACCCCCAGTCCTGGCACAGAACTTTCAGCAACTTGTTTTTCAGAAACCAATTTCACTGCCACATATCTACAAATAGCAGCTAAACGCTGTGCCAATTGCCGTACTCCAGCTTCTCTTGTATACCCTTCTACTAAAACTCGCAATGCCGGTGTTGGAAAATTTAATTGATTCAAAGATATACCATGTTCAGCTAGGGCTTTTGGTATCAAGTGCTGCTTTGCAATACCTAATTTCTCTTCTGCCGTATACCCGCTCAAATTAACCACTTCCATTCTATCCAACAGCGGTGCAGGAACCTCCGCCACGGTGTTTGCGGTAGCTACAAAGACAACTTTGGACAAATCCACTGGAACACTTAGGTAAGTATCTACAAACGCAGCATTTTGTTCGGGGTCTAATACTTCTAATAAAGCTGCCGCAGGATCACCACGCGCATCTTTCCCAGTTTTATCAACTTCATCAAGAAGCAACACTGCATCTGAGACGCCCGCTCGGCGCAGTGCATTGATAACTCTGCCTGGTAGAGCACCAATATAGGTTCTACGATGGCCTCGAATCTCAGCTTCGTCTCGAACACCGCCGAGGGAGATGCGTTGAAAGGGTCGGTGCAGTGCTGCTGCCATCGAACGAGCAACTGATGTCTTTCCAACGCCGGGCGGTCCTACGAGACACAAGACGGGAGCTCTCGCATCCCATCCACGTAGAGATTGGACAGCTACAAACTGAAGGATACGGTCTTTTACTTTGTCAAGACCGTAATGGTCTGCATCGAGAATAGCACGGACAGCAGTCAAGGTTGGACCGATGAAAACACCTTCTCCTGACGCTGCATTTGCATTATCGTCGCCATTGCTGCTAGTCGAGGGGATAGACGTTCTTTCAGTATGGCTACTACGACGTGACCACGGTAGGTCTGCCAAGATTTCTAAATATGCTACTGATGATGCATACCCAGGATGTTGTTCATTAGTACGTTTTAATCTTCTATATTCCCTTACTGCAGCTTCAAATACTTCAGCTGGAGGGTTGGCTCTTTTTAATTTCATTAGCAGAGCTTTCGGTTCATTGCTTTGTAGAGACGAGGATGAAGACGAGGAAGTAGCGTCTAGGAAATTATCTTCATCGTCTTCGGAATCGTCACTGTCTCCTCCACGGGTAGCTTGAATAGAAGAAGAAGAAGGCGGAGTACTGTTCTTTTTAGTGGTGTTGACGATATCAGTGATGCTGTTAATTTCTTTACCACCACCGCCACGTCTGCCCCCGCTTTGAGATGGCCGTTGCTTCTCTAGTTTTCCTTGCTTTGACTTAAGAGAAGATGAAGAACTTGAGGTCGATACTAATCCAACAGCCGCTAAGCGTTGCTGTAGAGCACTATTCACTATATGTAATCTTTTTTCTACTTCAATAGTCGACAGCAGCACCAGTCGCTGATGAGGGTTTTGAGCAAGCAACGACCCAATGAGATCGCTCGTCAGCGCAGGACCATACGATTTTAATACCTGCAATGTACGTGTTCCAATATCTCTACGCGGGCTATGTGCTGCTTCAAAAATAGTGCGAACGCCTTTTAAAAGTTGCTTTTGAAGCTTTACTTCTTCTTTTGAGGCGTCTTCAGCAAGATCTCGTGCATGTTGTCCTGCTCTAAAATAATCAAGTTGCTTTACTTTTGCGATATACATACCATCAACGTTTTGATACGAACTTCCTCTACCTGTTAAAGTGACGTCTCGTATTTTTACTCTGCATCTTCCTTCAAGGACTAGTTGAAAATTGTCGGAAGGAGACCGGAGAATCTCGACAACACGAGCTGCAGTGCCAATGTTGTGAAGACGGTCTAAATCAAAAATGGCAGCGTCATCATCCAAAGAAAGCCGCGTAGTACTTGCCTCTGTTGGGGCAGACAGTACGGGGACTGCAGCGACGTCGGCGAGAGATTCCGAGGATGTTCCTCTTTTTAGCAAATGAGCGACAAGAGCAGCGCTGCTCTCGGAACTTGCGGTGACCTTATGAAATCCCCCTGGCAATAGTATACTGCCATCTAAGAGCGGGAGCAGAGGCAGTTCTGAGGTTATAGTAGCTCTATCGTAGGTAGATCTCTTCATTTTTTTAAACTAATCCGACTATAAATTTAGTGCAGGCGCGGCCTAATAACGCGTTGTGTTAACACTGAAATACCCATATACTTTTTTTTGAAGGAATCTAACATAGCTCGGCTGTGAAGGCCAGGGTGGAGGAGGCCAATCTTGCGCCCAGGAGGAAAACATAATTTGGCACACCATATCTACTACATTGGCAAATTTAAGGTGCCGATCATAATAAACATGGTAATTCCTAGATGGATTGACGCTGCGGAGGGCGCAAATGCTAGTGACTCCTCCTCAGACGAGGAAGATGATCAGATTGAAGTCCAACGAGAAGTTCTTAACAGCTTTCAAGGAGATATTATCGAGCCTGATCAACCCTCTGAAGAACCAAGTGAGCCAGATGCTGCCCGAATTAACCCAAAACCTGGGAAGATTTCTATCAAAATTGGAGGTGGTGGTGGAGGTGCAGTCTGCCATGTCTGCGGCAAATATGGTCACTCTGCAGGATTTGTACCTGGCACAGGCACCTACGTAGACTGCATTAACAAGCCATGCTACCTTTGTGGAGGGTCAGGTCATCGTACATCCTCCTGTCCGCATCGACTAGCTCCCGAACTCCACTGTAACGCCGCCTCTGACGTTTCCACCGGCTCAATTATCCAACATCTAATTAAAAGAGAACGCCAAGGCCATATAAAATATTCGCTCGCCCCAAATCCTGGAAAATGGAATGTAGACGCTGCCGTACTTAAATTACACGCCCGTCGTACTACATGCCTAGAATTCCACCCAACAAAGGACAATATAGTACTTTCTGGTGACAAACACGGCCAAATAGCAGTCTGGGATGTAGATAAAGTTTTTGAACGTACTGTCTACACAAACATGAATCGTTGGCTGACAAATGCGCTTAAATTCATGCCTAGTACTGCCAGTGGTGGTGGAAATACCGATGCACACGTGGCTACAGCTAGTTATGATGGTACTGTAAAAATAGTGGATATAGAAGTAGGTACTCAAGTACGAACGTTAGTAGATGCAAATCCACGTGGGTGGGAATATGTAGTAGAAGAAGACAAGGCTGGCAATTGGGTTACGTTCATCGGGATGGATGTGATGCCCACTACGGGGGGCGTGGTGGCTGGAGATAGCAAAGGGAACGTATATTTCTTAGATCCTCGAATGGAGGAGCCTGCTGCTGTAGTGCAAGTGCATAAAAAGAATACGAAAGTACAGAGTGTGAGTGTGAATCCTGTGTCAGATTGTTTGGTTTTGACTGCTGGAAATGATTATCAAGCAAGGTTGCTCGATGTCCGCTGTCTCGGTGGCGGGATTCTGGGTAATGCTGGTGGTGGTATGAATAATCTTAGTAATAGTAGTAGTTCAGCGGAAGTAGCATCATTTGCACATAGTAGAGTCATCAATGCTGCGTATTTTAGTCCTATAACTGGCCGAAAGATCCTCACAACGGCACAAGACAACCGCCTTCGTGTTTGGGACGACTTTTCTTCATCCCTTGGCTGCCCCCCAAATCGAGAAATAGTTCATTCGCATACTTTTAATCGCCATTTGACTGCGTTTAAAGCTGAATGGGATCCCAAAGATCCTCATGAACGTCTAGCTATCATCGGAAGATATATATCCGAGTCCTATGATGGTACTGCTCTTCATCCTATTGACTTGGTTGATGTGGCCACTGGTGCCAATGTCGGAGAATTAGTCGATCCGAACTTAACAACAATTTGCCCAGTAAACAAAGCCCATCCTAGAAAAGACATGATCATTACTGGGTCCTCAAGGTCGTTGTATGCTTGGAAACCTGAGGAGGAGGATGAAGATCAAGAAGGAAGTTCAGTGGCGGCAGCAGCTCGAATGGCTGCAACTGCTGCTGAATGGGCTGCTGCATCCGAGAGAAATGCGGATGGTGCAGGCAGTAGTAAAGGTCCTCGAACGCCGTTTTTATTACGTGGGTCTGCAAATTATTTGTTTTTCGATGCTGATGAGGGTGCTGCCGGAAAGAAGAAGAGAGCAACGACAAAGACATCGGCAGCGGCGGCGACTGGGGCAGGAAGCTCAAAGGGTACTAAAACTACAACAAAAACAAAGCGCGCAAAGACAGAAACAAAGCCCGGAAAGAAATGCGGCAACGATGATGATATAAACGGCTCCGGCGGCAGCGATTCTGAGTGAATACAGCAACTAGAGAATAAAATTCAACTGCATCTCGACTGTCTTTTTGTTTCTACTGAAATTTTACTTTGGTTTGTATATTATAGCTATGCATATATGCAGATTTCATTTAACTGTTAGCTCACTGATAGTCTGTAGAATAAATCTAAAGAAAAAGCAGGGTTTCTCGATCACGGCATAGTAGTTAAGGAAAATTAAAAGCACAGGTCATTTCTTGCAAACAGCATAATCACTAGCGTCATCTTCGCCAGAGTAAATCCACCCAGAAACAAAATCGCTACTCGCCTTCTCCCAAGTGACACATGGCGTGTTCACTAAATCCTTGTACGCTTTATTTTTAAAGAACCTACATTTCTTGGTCGATTTCTGATAGCTCCAACTCTCGCAGCCCTTTTTATATGTATCGTCATTGAAGCGAGAATTAACGCACGCCATGAAGCAGCCTTGAGGGTATGGGGCGGTGCTAAAGCTGGTAAGGAAGCCGCCGCTGAGTTTGTATCCTTTCTGGGCTGTGGTTGCTACATCTGTACCGAGGCCAAAAGGGTACCATTTAACTCCAGTTGAGTCTGAGGGACGCACGACAGTACCAGCAGCCATTGTGGATGCTACCAGCACTAGACAGCAGAGAATAATAGCCTGCATAATAAGAAATTAGAATTCTGCAAAATCAGCAGTGGTGCTACCAACTATGGGCCCTCCCGGGAGAAGTTTTAAATTCAGTAGCTGGTATAACCCAGTACTGGTCTATTGCAGGATCTAAGATGGTTCGGCTAATACCATTGCTGCACGCTTTGAGCAAACTGTGAAAAGACTGTCCCAATTTCGAAACAAATCAACTGATCATACCTGCAGTTTCATTGTATGGAAACCCTTATCGGAGAGCTTGATAGAGCACCACCGAGAGTAATTCTTGATTTACAAAGTTGTTAAATTGCGCTAAAAAAGTCCAGCTTTTGCATAGAGAAGAAGAGCGGCCTGTTCATACCTGATGGTGACGTCACCCCGCCGGATTTTGGGGTTTCGCACGGATTAAACACTCCCGATTGGGTTCTGCAATAGGGTACTATGTATTCATGATAGTGTTGAAAATGATAAACACGCGTGCAATTGTCTTACCAGCGCTCTTGGTACTGTGTGTCGCTCATGCAACTAGGTAAATGTTCTTCAGCTTTAGACCCAAAACCCATCTGGTTTCATTGTGAAACCCATTCTATAGCTTTTAATAGTGATACAGTGAACACTTTAGGCCTTCCTTGTGATAGGTTTCAATCCTACTTTGCCTTCCCATAAAGCCCATCACCCCGATAACACGCTGTGTCTTATTTTCATTGTTTCCCTCCAACAATACTAAATTTACAGAGCTGCAGTTTCCACCGTATGGCCTCCAAGTGGTCCCAAGTATCCGCCCCCGGCATCCGTCCCAGTATGGTCTTATGAAGGGAGGGGTACATACAACTCCTACACATACGCAGGTGCCCGCCTTGTGTCTCCTTTCCATAAGACCCTGAAGACAAACAACGCAACACTGTGTTTCCACGCCTGCGCAGATTACCCCCCTAAAGATTTTGATACTGCTAGTGATTATTGCAATAGCTGGCAGTACAATAAGCAGACAAAGGTCTGCGGCTTCAGTGGCGGTACTGGGTGCACTACATACTCACCCGACCCAGCCGACTGTGTAAAGTGGTATAAAAAGGTTGATAAAAGGTACATTAGTGGATGGGTTGTAATGCCCTTGCAGTAAACTAGGGCAATTGTTTGGTTTTTAATCTACTTAAGATCCCTCCTCTGGGAGAAAAAATATTGCACCGCAGTGTTGATATATTATTCCTTGTGAACGTTTCTTTGAAATTCTGTGTAAAGATTACAACGATAATTGACAACTAATCGCCAGCATGTGATGGAGAGGGGATATTTGAAGAAGAAGCGTCTTTTCTCCTGCTTTTGCTTTTCTTCTCAGATTTTTTTATCGTACTTCGCCTCTTTTTTCTTTCTTCTTCTTCTTCTTCTTCTTCTTCCTTTTCTCTTTCCTTCTTTTCGTATCATCTTTCCCACTCGCCTTCTCTTTTCTTCGTCGTCTCTTCCTTTCCTTTCTTCGTCGGCTTTCTTCATCTTCATCTTCGCTATCACTACTTGAACAACAACTGTTACCGCTGTCGCCACGTTCAGTGTTCCCGTCTTTTTTCCTTTTTTCCGATTTCAAAGAACCTAACTTCCGCTTTAAATTCTTTTCTTCAACTAATGCAGTATCTAATCCAATCTGGGGATCAGGTACATATGGTCCGGTGGGGCCTATTCGGGGTCCAGTACCGCCTCTGCCCCGAACTTTCCTCTGAAGTCCACCACCACCATCACTGTCGCCGTTGCCGCCTAACATCTTTGGAAATGATATCTTTTGTAGATCTTCATCAGCTGCACCACCTGGTCCACCTTCAACTAGATTAGAAGTATTACGTCGATTGTGAACTGGGTATTTGATAGGGTCTTGCTTTTCCTGTTTACCTTTTTCATTCGTATCCATGTCTTTTTCATAATTGGCGTCGTCGTCAGGGGAAGCACCAGCAGATGCAGGAGAACGAGAAGGAGAAGCGCCTGTGGAAATGCCTTGCCTTTCTAGTTGGGCATTTCTCCTGGCCCACATCTCTTTTTCTTGCCCTCTCCGATTGGCTGCAAATAAAAAAATAAGACTAGAAATTAATTTCAAATAAGAGTGTAAAAGAAACGAAGCGATACCAAGACAAAGTGCCATCGGCAGGAACGCACAGTGTTCAACGCTGGCAATCGTATTACGCAAAAATCGTTCATTGGGGCGGAGACGAGAACCACCTGAAGGGGTGAGCTTCTCTGCATAGGCTGTCACTCCTTGTTCTACAGGGGAAAATAAAAATAGAAAGAAGATGATCAGATTGAAGTGGTGACAAAAAGTAAGAGAGAGAGATTATATATCAAAGGAAACACCAGTGTTCAAGGCACTGGTTCGTATTACTTTCTGCCCTCTCTGTCAGGTCTTTAATGTCATGCAAGAAGGCTCTCTTAATGAAGTCTTCGTTAAGATTAATAGACATTGCGACGATTGTAGATCAAACGATCAAGTTTTCTTAATTAATAGCAGAAAAAAACATCTTATTAGCAACCATATCTAGTAATCACACATATTTAATATCTAGCTTGAGGTGCTATTGCTTCAGGGAAGTAGAGCCAGTGCAACATCCACGGACTCTAATTTTGCTGGGCGTCCGGCGCCTTGGACTTTTGACCAGACCAGTTCAATAAAATGCACTTACCCTCAATAAGCAGCTCCTTGATTGACATTGGGAATATTACAACAAAATGGTGAAGACAAGTCACATATAAAAAAGAAGACTAAAGAGTTTTCCAGTGCAGCAACATATATAAAATCCACTTTTTATATATGTTGCAACTGTTGCTGCCCAGATTGAGAAGTCTGCACCGCGCACCAACAGCATGAAAGCACATCCAGCTAGTGGTAATTGTAAGACGTAAAATAAGGCAAAACATCGTACAAAATATAGAAATTAAAGAAACATGCCTATTTTTGTTGTCGTCGAATTTTCTTCACCGCCGCATCTTCAAATGCTGTTGGCGAAAAAGAAGGAAAGGAGAGGTATATCTATCATCGATCGAACAGGAGAGAAAATAGTGAGTGCACGAAAAGTTCTCGTTTTAGAGGATTCTTCCTGTAGGTACAAACATGGTAGGAGGAAACGGAAATGTAACGCAGTGCCGTTAATACATTAAATGTTATCTTTTTTAATAGATTCTTTTTATATTTTCGCAGAAATTATCTATCCAATCCCATTCTTTTAAATTGGCGTTCAACTTGAGCGTGTGCATCTAGAGAACTAGCAGAGTCTACCTTGGTTCTACTGGCGCTGCTCTTGCTCCGTGGTTCACCGCCACCACCGCTACTGATTGACGTTCGATATGGTGACGAGGGAGAGCCTGGTAAAGGGTACATTCCAGGGGACGAAAAATGATGCTGTTGTTGCATTCTATCTTGAGAAGAAGGGGGAGTATAAGGCATTCCGCCACCGCCGCCAGCAGTGGTATAAGATTGTTGCTGCTGGTAGGAGTAGCCTGCAGGCGTATATGCAGGTCCCATACCTGAAGGAGGAGGCATCATCATATAATGCCCATGCTGCATCCCAGGAAATTGAGAAAGAGAAGCAGCAGCAGGGGTATCATACGAGCCTTGACCGCCTGGTGCCATCATCTGAGTTGGACGGCCGCCGTAACCATACATAATTGGATAAGCAGGGTATCCAGCAGGGCCTGGCATTCCACTCGCAAAGGCACGCATCATAGCAGGGTCGTATTCAACACTCGATCTACCACGCATTGGTGAATGTTGTTGAGGTATTAAAGGCGGTACTGGCAGCAATTGTGGTTGTTGCTGTTGCTGGCGGGCAGTGAGAGACCCTGAGCCTTTAGGAGTAGCAGCTTTTACTTCAACTTTCTTCCCTGCAATTTCATGCATAGTGCCCACTTCGAATACTTTCTCTGCACTGCTGTCTTCTTCAAAGGTAATGAAGCCAAATCCACGAGACCTGCCAGACATATGATCTTGCATGATCTGGACCTCAGCAATGTCGCCAAATTTCGTAAAATACGATTTGAGATCACCTGAAAGTATTTTAAAAAAATCATTGATAAGTAATCGGTCACAATTAATGGGTGGAAAGCCATTAATTCGTAATAAAAGTTGGCTTTGTTCAAGTTACCTTCAGTTGTTTCAGGCGACAGCCCTCCTACAAACACTTTGCATGCCTTTGGCTTCCCTTCTTGGGGAACAGATTTTTTCACATCAATCTACAATGTCAATTTGAGAATCTGGTCAGTCATTCCTGGTGTAAATGGGCTAGGTCCAATGTCTCAATTCGATCTGTAGAAATACTTGCCTGTCTCCCATCAACTATATGCAAATCAACGACCGCTGTGTCAGCCGATTCAGAGTTCCTAAATGTTACAAATCCAAACCCACGGGGTCTGCCAGTCATGCGATCTCTCATCACCACCTGCCAGAAAATAAAGTGGAACAAATTCTGAGGGCATGGCTGAACAAGGGCACTTAAACCTCAACTACGGGTCGCTACTTACCACCTCGACAAGTTCCCCATATCCTTCAAAGTGTTCTCGTAGCTTTTCTGCAAGATAGCAAAAGAAACAGTAAGGAACAAAAAACACTGAAGATTCAAGGCTATAGTGCGTTGGTCACCTTCTGAAGTATCCCATGAGAGACCACCTAGGAAAAGTTTAGCGCTAACATCCCTGCAGCATTTGAAGTCGTTTTATAAGAAAGATAAGCAAGAAATAATCTATCAGACAGGGTAGATCAATTAACAAGGACACTCACTGCCTAGGGCTAGTAGAGCTTCTAGGGCTCGGCCCAGCACTATCTGCCGCCGAGGATGACATTGTTGTGACACGCAAGAGTGGCCTTGGGTCACTAATATATGCGCATTGCCAGTTTTCCAATTGCCAGAATGCAGTTCCAGCGCCCAAGAGCGACAGCAACCGGTCTGAAATTGTGGTCATGGCCAAAAGTTCTTCTCCATTGACACATTTTCTTTGCAATTACATTAAAAAAAATCAATCTATCTATGCTGGGCCTCGTTCGGGGAGGACGTCCGCTTTTGGGCTCTTTATCATCTGCCTCGCAGCATCACCACCAATTTAAAAAATCGCACTCAGCTTTAGCTTTACAAGTTGATTCTCCAGTTCAAATGGAACCCATTAGTAAAGATGTCAACGTTTTAGCGACCAAAGATGGTGCTGGACCTTGTACACTGCCTTCAGGTGCTTGGCTCCTTCAAGCTCCTCGGGGCGCCTACACCACTTGCCGCACAGTTGGTGGTGCAACTTCAATTTTTGAGCTTAGCTTCCACATAGACCGCCTAGTCACGTCCTCTAAACTTATGTTAGCTTCTGATGCGGAGTCACACCTCCCAGGAGCAGAGGAAGCTCTGAAACGAATCTCCCCAGCTGTCGAGACTGAGGCGCTTCGTCCTCGTGTGCTTCACTCCCTCCATGACGCCATTGCAGCCTACCGTGAAGCTTCTGGAGACACAAATGGAGAAGTGAAATGTACAATTCTCGTCACCTGGGCTACTGCAAGTCCAGGACAGCAGCAGCAACAACAACAGATTGATAATGATGTAGTTATCCTTACTCATGCAACTTCTCTCGGAGCCATCCCGACGCCACCTATAAAAATTCAAATTCGCGGTGCTCCTAGACAAAACGCAGCTGCAAAGGACAGTGAATGGGTCCGCCAAAGGCGTGTCTACGAAGACCAAAAACCTGCAGACGTCAATGAAGTGGTGCTGGTCGATGATGACACAGGAGGAGTCATGGAGGGACTATCCTCAAATTTTTTTGCACTCGTTGATGGGAAGTTGAAAACTGCTGGCGAAGGGATATTAATGGGAAGCGTGAGAGAAGCAGTGCTGCGAGTAGCTGAGCGCGAAGGTATTCCAGTAGTGTTGGAAGCACCAACGCTAAGGGAACTGGACACGTGGGAAGGAGCGTTTGTTAGCTCTACCTCTCGTCTTTTGTTGCCAGTGGATGAGGCAAGTGCTCCTGAGCTGGAACCACCAGTAGTAAAGAAATTTGAGAAAAGTGAAGTAGTGCGTCGTCTTGTTGATGCTGTCATGAAGGAAGTTGCAGCGTGCAGCGAGCCTGCTGTGGAGGGAAAATAGAATTTTTGGAATTTTCAAAGAACCCTTTGTTTTCCGTGTTTTACAAAGAGGTTTTGTATTCTTAGCAACTGAAATCATCATTCCCTACTAAATTGTATATATACATGGTACATTATTATTATTATTTTTTTGTGAAAACTAATTTAATTTAATATGCTGCATTCAATCGAGTAGAAACCGAGTGCAGACGGGAATAGACTTTCCCTGCAGGAGAACCCATAATCAAAGCACAAATAGCATCTCTAGCTGCCCTAATGTTCTGGAACGAACCTAAAATGTGTATTTTCGTATCTGCAATGACAATACGTGTCCTGGTTGCGTTTTCAATAGTAAATTTGGTCTTTCCACTTTTCCCAGCTAACCGACCAATGCAGCGAGCAAGATGCTCACCACGTAAGGTTTTGACATCTTTAATCTCAAAGCATTCTACATATAAATCATCTAAACGAAGCAAGGCAATTGCATCAGCGACTTCAAAGCCAAGGACATAGGCGTGCACGAAATCAGCAGCACGTTGCAAGTTGCCTAGCTCGGTTGTCTTGGACGTCGTCTTGATTTCAACCTGAAAATATATATTAATTCAGAGAAAATGAATTAGATGGATGTATTAAAGATACAATGGATAGTATCGTTGATTGTATACGTAAACAAATCCCTCAAAGCAGCTCGACCTACCTTGCGAGTCTTGAGATTCATTCTCATATCTAATTTCAATTGTTCCGTCACGGGCTGATAAAGAGTGAGCCACGCATTTTTAAGTGGTGTCATGCGGTGCTGGGGCACTGGCACTCGTCTGAATTCTATCTTCTTGCCATTTTCTTCGTATGCAGTGACTGGAGCAAACTTTGGCTTTACTCCAGGCTTGTCTTGCTGTGTCGGCCCATCCAGGACACCAGCTTCTACATCCAAGGACATGGGAGCGGCTTCTACTAACAGATCATTATTCTTCTCACGTTTGCTGACTTTCGGCATTGTGACAACAGGCTAAAAGAAAATAAACTCCTCAGATGCAAATAAATGCGTTCAAATATTTAAACACGCTTGTAAAGATGAGTGGGGTCTTGCGGCGCCTGTATGCGTAAAGAAGACCTAGTTGAATATATTGATAACAATAAATCTGGGTTAAGAGATTATATAGGCTAGCTTTTCGACGAACGGCGGCGGCTGCTGCGCCTGTTGCCATCTCTGCACCCAAAATTGGAAATCTCAAACAAAGCCCGCACTTTTTTTTCATTACGGTACAAAGATATATCCCAACTTTATAAAATATAGTCACCATGGCTGGGCCAAAACTTCGATTCTGCCCTGAGAGTAATGATTTACTTTACCCCAAAGAAGACAAAGACCGCAAACAATTAATCTATGTATGCCGAAGCTGCGGATATAAAGAAGATGCTGGGAAAACGGATTGGTGTGTTTATAGGAACGAGGTTCACCACACATCGCGAGAAAAGTCCATTGTTCTTCAGGTAAGAAGTTTTAAATAAGAGAAAAACTTTTTGATCACGTCTATTGCCACAAGCTGCGTTTCATATAGCTTTCTATATTTGGCAATTGATAATTGATTGTCTTGTTTTGCAGGATGTCCGCTCGGATCCCACATTGCCTCGCACGAATGAAGTCCGCTGCCTGTCGTGTGGGCACAATGAAGCGGTCTTCTTCTCTGCGAGCACAGAGGAGGGTATGACTCTCTTTTTTAACTGCACAGGATGTGGCCACAGATGGAGAGATCATGTCTAGAATTTGGGAAGTTAGTACTCCTTAAATTATGGTTTTCTCCATTAAAATAAAAGCTTGCTTTTTTGCTACCGCCGAGTCACTCGGTTTCCTTTTTTTTGCTGAAAATTTTGTTCCTTTTCTTCCTGTACCTCCTTCTCTACTTTCTTTTTTACTGACTCTACAGCTGAATTTAACACTTTCACCGTGTATTATTTATTGAACCCATTGTAAGGCCCCACGAATACCGTGCCCACTCGTGCCACCGGTTGTCGGTGAACTAAAAATATCGGTAAAAAAATTTCAAAACAGAAAATTCATATCCATTAAATTAAATAGCAATTCAATTAATTAAAATGGTAATAGTACTTATTACTTCCCACGGTACTCAATTAGAGTATCCAATACCCCAGGATCCGCCAGTGTAGAAACATCCCCCAAAGACTCTTCTTCATGTGCAGCAATCTTACGCAGCACTCTGCGCATAATCTTACCAGAACGAGTCTTTGGAAGATGAGGAGCCCAATGAATTTTATCAGGTGCTGCGAATGGTCCTATTTGTTCTCTTACTTGCTTTACTAACCCTTTCTTTAATTCATCAGTATACTCTCTGCCCTCAACCAGACTGACGTAGGCATAGATACCTTGCCCCTTGATAGGATGCTCATAAGCGACGACAGCAGCCTCTGCACAGTCATCATGAGATACTAATGCAGATTCCACTTCTGCAGTACCAATACGATGACCAGACACATTGATTACGTCATCCACACGTCCAGTAATCCAATAGTACCCATCTTCATCACGACGAGCACCATCTCCAGTGAAATAATATCCAGGAAAAGGTGCGAAATACGTTGTTTCAAACCGATCTTGATCGCCATAGACAGTTCGAATAGCAGAAGGCCACGATTGCTTAATACACAAGTACCCTTCAGCAGGGCCTTCTAATTCAACGCCCTTTTCATCTACGAGGACCGGAACGACACCAAAGAAGGGTAAAGATGCAGATCCTGGTTTTTCTTGCCACGCAGTGGGTAAAGGTACAATCATATGGCCTGCTGTTTCTGTCTGCCACCATGTATCCACAACTGGACATTTTCCTTGTCCAACTATTTCATGATACCATCTCCACGCTTCAGGATTGATAGGTTCACCGACCGTCCCCAAGATTCTCAAAGAAGAAAGATCATTCTTCATAGCATACTCGTTGCCTGACCTCATTAAGGAGCGAATAGCAGTGGGAGCGGTGTAAAATTGCTTTACTTTATATTTTTCAACGACTTCCCAGCAACGAGCAGGGGTAGGGTGCGATGGAACCCCTTCAAATACAACAGCAGTAGCACAGTTGATTAAAGGGCCATATGTCAAGTACGAGTGACCAGTAATCCAGCCACAATCAGCGGTACACCAATACACATCTCCTGGCCGCATAGCGAAAGAAAACTTGGTCGTCGTAGCTGAGTAGACCATGTATCCACCAGTGGTGTGAACGACACCTTTGGGTTTACCTGTAGAACCAGAAGTGTATAATAAAAATAACGGGTGCTCAGATTCGACCCACTCAACAGGACAGTCGGTAGATTGAGCTGGAATCACATCTTGCCAGAAAATGTCCCTTCCAGAGACCATTGCAACAGACTCACGGGGTCCCACATCATCATTTGAATAGACAAGGCAACTATCTACCTGAAAACCACGTGAAAGGCATGATGAGCACGCTGCGTCGACAATGGCTTTCAGATCAATTTTCTTTGTGGCACGCATTACCCCAGATGCGGTAATGACAACACGAGCTTTGCAATCTTCAATACGATCAGCTAGAGCTTCAGCAGAGAAGCCTCCAAAGACGACAGAGTGCACTGCACCGATTCGAGCACAAGCCAGCATGGCAATCGGTAACTCGCAGATCATTGGTGCGTAAATAGCAACAGCGTCGCCTTTTTTAATGCCCTGAGATTTAAGCCAGTTACCGACACGGCATACTTCATCCAAGACCTGCTTATACGTCATTTTCCCATCACGTCCAGGGTCATTTCCTTCGAATAAAAAGCAAACTTGGTCGCCATGCCCAGCAATAACGTGGCGGTCTAAAGCATTATATGTAATATTAGTGCGACCTCCTTGAAACCAATTGGAATAGATGGGGCCTTGTTTCACGTCAAAATTGTAGGAAAGGTGGTCTTCTGAAGGGGCTGTTTCCCAATAGAAATTTTCCACAGCCAGCTCCCGCCAAAATTGAGCGGGTTGTTCCACACTGCGGCGATACATTGCCTGATAGGACGCTAGATCAGTAATGTGGGCATCGGCAGCAGCACGTGCATATCCAGCTTGATCAATGTGCGCAGGGGGTGCTTTTTTGGAGGCAGTAATCCGGCTAGCAGTTGAGCGGCCAGCCCTGCGGGATGACAAACGACGTCTAGTGATGGGGATAGGAAGAGATTTAAAAGTCTGGGTGCTTCCAGAGAAATTGAAGGGTGTTAGAACGCATGGGCGTGCTCTAGTGACAGATCCCTGCATAGGTGGGGCTGTGGAGGCCATTGCGATTGGTTGACTAAACCTACAAGTTCGATTTGAAAATCAACCACCGCTAAATGCCTTTCTACCTTCACCTGATCAATGTAGAGATCTTGCGCAAATTAGACTAAGAACGAAATTATGTCGCAAGCTTCTTCTTTGGGCCTATTTCAGGGTGATGTTTAGGACGCCGGGAGAAAACTCACAAATTTGGGCAATAAATCCTGGCTTTGGTGAAAAACCCCCATTTATAAATTTGTATTTATCTTCAGCGCGTCATTAAAGAAATTGATCAGGTGCTAAAAGGTTCTTATTGGCATAACAATTTTATAGATTCTGCAAATCTCAATTCAGACAAATCAGGAAAACCAGTTTTGATATGACCGACAACGAAAGGTCTCCATCACCCGAGAGGAGGTTAGTAATAGTAGTGTTTGGGGAACCCGTGAATGTGGCTGTCGGAGATGGGCGATGGTAGCCAGGTTTTTTCAGATGTGCATGCGTGATGGTGCTATGGGTGGCGCTGGAGCGTGGTGGCTGATGACTCGGGGAATGTCTATTGCTGCGTGTGGGGTGTAATTACTAAATTGTGTCTGGGTTCTTGTCACATGACTCCCCGGGAAGGCAATCTCAATCTTGATTGCTTCCTTGTTTCCCGGTCTGTGTCCGCTTTGTTGTTTATATATACTTTATGTGTGTGGTGTCTGGTTTTTTGTCCACAGGTCTAGTTCTCCTCCCGCTGGAGATGAAGAAGCACGCCGTTCAATGAGCCGTAGCAAAAGCAGAAGCGGCAGCCCTGCTGATCGCAGCAGAAGCCGTTCTCGTTCCAGGAGTCGTTCCAGGTCTCGCACCCGCTCTCGCTCTCGTTCTCCCAGAGGAGACAGACGCAGAGATGACCGCAGAGGAGATGATTATGGTGGTCAACGCCGTGAACCCCCTCGCCAACAGGTTTGGCGTGCCGGTGATTGGGAGTGTGATTACTGCAAAACCCACAATTTTGCATCCCGCAATGCTTGCTTTAAATGCAGAGAACCCAAAAAGGGCGGAGGCGGTGCTGTTGGTGGTGATAGAGGGTATGGTGGCAGTGAAGATCGGTATGGCGGAGGCGGTGATCGATATGGGGGTGGTGGCCGTGGAGGCTATGGCGACAGAGGGTACGATCGTGGCGGCGGTTACGGCGGAGGCCGTGGCGGAGGTGATCGCTATGGTGGCGGTGACCGTTACGGAGGTGGTGGCGACCGTTACGGAGGCGGTGGTGACCGTTATGGTGGTGGTGGCGGTGATCGTTATGGCGGCGGTGGTGATCGTTACGGGGGTGGTGGCGGTGATCGTTATGGCGGTGGTGGCCGTGGCGGTGGTTATGGTGATCGCCCTCCTCGTCCTGCTCCTGAGTTCAGGCCTGGTGATTGGTACTGCGATAGCTGCAAGGGCCATAATTTCGCTGCCAAAACTGCCTGCTTTCGTTGCCAAGCACCTAAGCCTTAAGCAAGCAGCTGTTCTGTCTAATTAATTGCATTTCCATCCCTTTGATGAAAAAGCAACAAGAATAAATATGCACGACCTTTATTACATTTCTGTTTTTCTTCTTTCCGTCAAATTGCTTTCTTTCTTGTTATTAAATCAAAGAAAAGAAACATATGCAATAAAATAACAAACCAGAAAGGGACGTACAATAATTAATTCTCCTTAACTTTTAGACTCCCTCAATTTCTAACTTTAACCTTCGCAGCCGTCTTTTTTGGTGAGCCTGACCAGTGCTGTAATATTTCAAGGCAAAAATTAGTAACCAGCACCGTTGGTGTGAACAGTGGCAACCTAGGAAATTTCACCTCTTGTCCACGTTGTTGATACCGTTGGCGCACCTTTACATACGCTTCTTTTGGATTTCCGTCGGCTGCAGCAATGATAACGAGCGGGTAGACCACTAAACCAACTGCAGAGCCTGTGAAATAAGGCAATTGAGTAGCGACAAACACCATGAGTGCCCCAAAACCTGAGAAATACGCCCAGTAATTTTCTACATGCTGCGTGCGGTGCTCTAAAGGCACACCATGAAGGTCCCATTTGTAATCAAAACATAAAAAGGCGTATAAAGTAGAAAACATAATAAACCTGAGACAGGGGCCAATATATAGGAGAGGGAGCTTTTCTAAAATCATTGCAACACAAAAATGGATAAGTAGAAAGAAAGCTCTGTACACTCGTCCAAATGACGCTGTAGCTGCGTCAGTTTGCCGTACTTGAAGTAAGCGAGAAGGTGTAGGAGCAACCATTTTAGTGGCGTTGACCAGTCGCTGTTGAGCTTCTTTCTGTGCTGCAAATGCGGTACGTTCAGCAATTTCTCCATACCACATACAACTGACAAAATAACTTAATACATACGCTGGAAGGATCCAGAATATGGCAAAAAGGCCGTCGAAGATTCTAAGGGTGGCAGTGGCGGTGCTGGCGGGGAGAGTGGTAGATAACAAACTAGCAAAGATAGGCTTGATAGTCCAGTTTAACAGCGTTATACTGCAATTACCAATGTTATATTAATATCGTTAGGTTAAGAAGAGTTCATTCCAGCAGGAAAAAGGATGAAACGAAAGAAGTTCAGCAGCACCGCCAACTACAGTCACCGTTGCCTTGCCGACAACTTACCTTCCCAAGAACACAGCGCCGTTAAGAACCATGCAGCTAAATGTCTGCGTCGTGTTAGGTTTATTAGTAAGATTGAAAGGCTAGGTAACTGACAGAGTAACTGCAAAGGTTGCCTGCCACGTACCATAATTTTCAAGTCTCGGGTGTAGTATACAAAAACCCTATCAATGCGGACACCCCTCAAAAACCCAGCTCCAAAGAGCCATATTGAAGCCAATAAGGAGTTCAGAACCAGCCGCATAGTGCTGTCAAGGCTTGGATTGTTGCGATTTATTAATTTGGCATCTTATTGGTAATGGATTGCTGTTGCTGTCCTATTTATTTGCTGTCTGTAGAGCCTAGTAAGGAAGTGCAATCTACGCTTTGATAATTATAATATTACCCTACCCTTTACTATCTGCTGGTTCTTATTTTATTTTTGTTGTCCTTCTTCTCCGTCACGAAATTAACTAAAACTGCATATCTAAATTTTACACTACATTTTCTGCCATAATAATAACAGCAAAAACAATATATTCTCTACCGGTAACGGCGGAGAGACACACGCTGGTTGCGCTTGTAAGTGGCGCGACGAGAGGGGCGAGCCTTGGTGTATAAATGGCCTCTACCCTGGAGACCACGTCCCTTGCGGCCTGCAGAGGTCAAACCGCGGAGCTCGCGGTGCTTGTGCACAGCATTGCAGATCCAGTTAATGCGGGCATCGTTACGGATGGCCTTGTGGGCGGGGTCAACAAGAATGACCTCGAAATACTTGTACACAGCGTCCTGGTTAATCCAGTAAGAGTTGAGGACACGGAGTCCACCGCATTTGCGGCCAATGCGCTCCTCAGCAAGGCTGCGAAGGTTGCGGGTAGGCTTCAACTGGGTGATACCAGCGTTCACAGGCTTACCGTAGTTAATACCCTGCAAATAGAAATAGAAACGAATAACATCAGTCACTCTGCAAGTCTTATTTTTTGAACATGTGAAACCCCAGGAAAGGATCACAGCTGAGCATTAATTCGGCGGCTTGGTTCTTCCGCATCATGCATCTATCATCGCTTCATTTTTTTAGCCGCGCGCCGCCGCTGAAATATTCACTGCCCGCTAAATAAACACCCATTGATGACAAAACGCACCTTTGAAAGAGGCTTCTTGCGGCCTCCGCGGCGGACACGCACACGGTACACCACGTATCCCTGCTTTGCCTTGAAACCCATGCGGCGAGCCTTATCGGGCCTGCTAGGGCGGTTCAAGCGAACCAAGCCAGGGAGCTGCCTATACTCCCAGCATCGAACGCGAAGGAGGAAGCGCAGCACATCAGACTGCTTCTTCTTATGTAACTCTTCCAAATACTGCAAGAAATTAAAAATGATGATGATCAGACTCCAACGCGTATCGAACAGAAGAAATAAAGCTCGATAATGGGATGCATTTCTAATTGAAAGACTACATCAATTAGCTGCTTCAGGCACTCACTTTGTAGGCACCCATGATGGCGGATGCGCTCTGGGCCTGTACAATAGTTCAGGCTTCTAAAGAGGTCCATAGAAGAGGGGGAGAGCAGTTTTTAAAGCTGGCTCGGCCGCAAGCCCGGGGACAAACGAAGGCTTCCAATTGAATTTCAAGCCAGTGGGTCAGCGTAGCTGGGCTGGGCCATCATAGCCCCTCAATTGTATTGATGCTGAAGCTTGGTGCCTTCCATATAGAATTTAGAGACCAATATGTCATACAGCAGCCAACCCCGTTCCTCTTATCTCAGAAATTGTCTTTAACTTCAGCCCCGTCGGCAGACGGGGCGGAAGCAAGGAAACAAAGGCAAAGACAGCATGTTAATGATTACAGCGCCTTTGATAATTTAGGCGAGGAAGATATTGACAAAACAGGCGGCAGTTATACTTATATAAGGCTCCTATACGTCAAAAGCACTACCTCCCTTCCTGCCCCACGCCCCACGCCCCACGCCCTACGCTCAAGATTCAAAACAATTTCCCAGCAGGGTTTTCAAATGAAAGGCAGGACGTCAATTCAACATCATTATTCATTGCCATTAGTTATCCTATTATAGACCAGCATCAAGATAGCATCATTACGTGTGCTGCAGCGATTCGATCAATTGAAAAATAACGATCAACTTCGCACCCAATTAATTCCCAGCCCTGGCCTGGACTTGCGCCAGGTTATGTTGCGACAATTGACTGTTGGACCATTTCATGCAACGTTGATGACTCGCAGACCCCAAGTCTTGCCTCAGTCTCCTACCACTATTTCTTCTCGCTTCACATTGTCCCTGCCAATCACCCTTACTTGGGCCGTTCGCCAGGCATTTACAGCCTTGAGCAACTTCACTGGAATATCAACAAGCATGTCTGGAAGAGCAATGGGTATCCGTACACAAGCTACTGCCAATGATAATGGCGAACAAGTAGAAATTGCCATTGTTACCGACACTGTAGCTGCTGCTGTTGTAACCACACCCAAAGCTAAGAAACGCCCTCGTGCTGAAGAACCATCTCCACACGTTAAGAATAGCCTCTCTCAACTACAAATCAAGGCTCAAGCCATTTCAAAGCATCTTAAGAAACTCTATCCCAACCCGCCCATCCCTTTAGACCACAACTCTGATTTCCAATTGCTCTGCGCTGTAGTCCTCTCAGCTCAAACAACTGATAAAAAAGTCAATGAAGTTACTCCTGAGCTGTTTACTTTAGCTCCAAATGCTGCTGCGATGGCTCTGTTGGATGTTCCAACCATCGCCAACTGCATCCGTACTCTCGGTTTGGCCCCCACCAAGGCTAAAAATTTGCAAGCGTTATCTGCAGCGCTAATAGAAAACCACGCTGGTAAAGTACCTGATACATTTGAGGAATTGGAAGCTTTACCAGGGGTAGGGCATAAAACTGCGTCTGTTGTTATGGCGCAGGTCCACGGCCATGATGCCTTCCCAGTAGACACTCACATCCACAGATTGGCGCAACGGTGGGGATTAACAGCTGGAAAGTCTGTGGAGCAGACGGAAGCTGATCTGAAGCTGCTTTTCCCACCAGACACCTGGCGAGATTTGCATTTACAAATTATTTTCTTTGGTAGAGAGAAATGTCCTGCACGAGGCCATGACCCAGCCATGTGCCCTATTTGTTCATGGGCAGCGGTATCTCCGTATGATAAACCAGGAAATAGTCCATTGAAACCTGGGCAGAGAGTTGCTGGTGCAAGTGCGTCTGGAAGGGCAAACACTGGGAAAGCAAAGAGCGCAGCCGCAGGGGGAGCAGCGGCGGCAGCAAAGAGAAGTGCTGCTGCCGAAGGAGAGGATGCAGGGAAGGGTACCAAGAGGGTCAAAAAGGCTTGGACTTCTGCGAGTGATGGTGAGGATGGAAGCTGAATACTTTTGCTCTTAGTATGGTCTTTACTTTTATTTCTCTGCCATACGCGATGCCATCATGATGAAGAGCTGACAGCAGCTGAGATGCACCTACTACCCTTGGCTTTTTAATTTTGAAAAGCGGAGCCCTTATACTTGTATTCATTTCATTCATATAATTTAATTCACTTCTGCACACGTTTGCATTAGATTTGAGAACTCTTAATAGCACTCAAAGATGTTGGCAAGTAAAATTCAGATCTTTTCGCCAGCAAAGCCGCACAGTCTCAAAAATGCCAGGCCGCATATAGTATCTAGAAAGCATTTTGCAGGCAAAGTGAGAGCTTCGGGGTCAGGAGATGGTACGAGGCTTTTCTAATCGAGTGATCACAAATTATAACTTTAGCCAGTCGATTAATTAAGCGATCTACTTGTGCAGGAGGTGACAGTTTGGATGAAATGTTTAAAAAAGAGCTTAAGAAACGGCGTATTAACACAGTGGATGATATTAAAGATACACCAAACACTAAAACTACGACACCACCGCCATTGTTTCAAAATGATACGACGGACCAATTGGAACGGTCTAGGAAATTGAACTCGGAAGGTCTTGAAGGGCTGATTCCTCGTGCTTCAGCACTGGTTCAGCTGGGCCTCAGCTTCTTCTTAGCTTTTGGCCCTTTTATCATCGCGGTTATTCTTGCCTCTGCCGCTATCTATGCGGTTTTTGGTGACAATTTTGTCCACGGAGGAACACCTTCTTCTTCTTTTAGTCCGCCTCAATACGATCCGTTAGAGTTGTTGAATGAGCCCACTGTAGATCCTATGATTCCAATGTAGAATATAAAAGAGATGAGAATGAATTTTTACTGTCTATTGTAATTTGAATGCCGCCACTGTAAAAGTGACAAAAGAAAAGTTTTGTATAAATCCTTTGATTCAGAGCTTTGAGGATGAACACAATACACTCAAATTTATGATGGGGCGTGGTGGAGAAGAGTTGCTGTCGCCAAGGGCACAGCAACCTCTGGAATTACGAACCGATCATCGTTTTTCTGCCTTCCTCTCTTCAAATTTTGACGCTGCTCAATTCGCTAGCAATGCACTTGAAGATACTCATACAACAGCACAAGCGCAAATCGACTATCTGCAACAGGGGATCGCTGTGTTGGACGGCCAGCTCCGTCATTTAGTTTTGCAGCACCGTGAAGACCTAATCAGCCACACTGCTAAACTAGATGAGACTGATGGATCACTTCAGAGAATCTCATTATCAGTGCGATCACTGCAAAGCGTGGCGGCAAGGGTCAAGGCTGAAGTGATCGAGCCTTACCAACAGATCGCAACAAGAACCCAGCAGTTAAGCAATGTGCAGCGCACTGTAGATCTTCTGCGGCACACCATCCATCGTGTAAAACTAGTCCAACGTCTTCGAGCAGAGATGAAGTCTGGAAGCACTGATATCATGGAAATAGCAAAGGCCGCCCGCCTCTTATCCGACATACGAACAGCAGACTCAGAGGCAGACCTCTCTGGCCTGACTGCTGTAGACGAAGATGCTGAGTTCTTGGCAGCGGCAAATTCAAGCGTGCGGTCTCATATCAACGCTGCTTTACGAGCTGGTCTAGACTCTCTCAGTCAAGCGGAAGTTGGAAGCGCCTTACAAGCCCATTATAACTTACACGAGCTCCGTCCAGCTGTAGAAGGACACATAGACCTCGTTGTCACAACTTTAGAAAAGAATTTCTCCGCATCCATGGATCCACGGAAACTTTCTGCATCCACTGGTGGAGCAACTGCAGGAGCTAGCGGGGTTCGTGGCGTTGTTGGTGCTTTACAAGGAGCCACAACAAGGGTTCAGGAAGCTTTATGGGAGCGTCTTAGTGAATCTTTTGATGGATTATGGCGTTCTGGTGTTGCTATGTGGCATTTACAACGCGTTCTTATGAAAAAACGTGACCCATTAACTCACGATTTATTTATTAATGTCGTCTGTCCTACCGAGGACGACCTTTTACCTCTGGACTATTTCTGGGAGACGCTCTGTGCTGCGCTTTCACAAGCCTTTGCAACTGCATTTTCTGCACAAAGGGGTGGCTTTGTTCGCGATGCATTGGTTCAGTATTACCCTCGAGTTGCAGGCTTGTTTGAAATGTGCTGCTCTAGAATAATAAAGGACGGGTCAGCTCGAGACGCCCCTGCTGCGCTTACCCCACAGCACGCAGCACACCTCCTCGCAACCCCAAAAGATGCTGAAAGTGCCTACTTATCTTCTGTCCACTCTCGTTTGCAAGGTGCTGCGAATTCTGCGTTCCCTGGTGGAAGTAGAGCCTTACCAACTGCCGCGGATTTACAGACGCTGGTTGCTCGAGTTAATGAAGAGTTAAAGACAGCTATTAGTGGCGGAGATAGATTGGCAACATTGGTAGCTACTGTTGCAGGATCTGCGCTTCAAACTGCAGTAGATAGGGCTGAGATGATGGCGGCAGGAGGGCCAGAAGTACGGGCATTGTCTGGTAATAACAGCAGTGGAAGTACTTCGATTATTTGCAATGCAGCGCAAGCTCGTAATATTTCTCTATGCAATGCACTCCAAGAAGTCCACCGTTCTGTGGCTGCGTTAATTGCTCGCCTTCCTCCAACCGCTTCTGCTGCGTTAGTAGGCCCGGTAGATGCTGTTCAAGCAGCTGCACTCGATCTGGCTGTGCCTCTGTTCCGAGCTATGGTCGACGCTGCCCAGGATAGGATAATGAAGATGCATGCGTTGAATCTAGGAGCTGACGAAGGTGCTGAGGGACCGGTTGTAGAAACGTCGGTATACATGAGAGATCTTGTACGGCAGCTTACCCAGTACAGAATTGAATTTTTCTCTAAATTTGTACCGCCTCCAACAATGGGCCTTTCTTCTTCTGCAAATTCAAGTTCTTCATCATCCTCTTCTGTAGCACGTGCACTCGTAGAACGCTTGGCATCGCGTATATTAGTATTCTTCGTACGCCATGCTGCGTTGTTACGCCCGTTATCTCACTCAGGCAAACTCCAAGTAGCAAAAGACATCGGAGAGCTGGAGGCTGTGATGACTCAGCAATTAGTACCAGCAGAGATCCTCGGTAGCCCATTAAAATCGCTTCGATCGTTCAGAAGATTACTATTTACCGAAAGTGATGATTTGGAGAACAGTGCATTACTAAAAGATCTCCCGGCAGTTGTTGTTATGCATCATTTGTTTTCTCGAGCGCCTGCGGTATTGGAGTCACCTCACACTAGGAATAAGTTATCGCCCAGTCAGTATTCTTTATGGCTTGATGAGCACACGCAAAAAGAGGCGGTGAAGTATATCAAATCTGCTGCAGAAGCTGGGGCGGGTAAGGTTGCTGGCCAGGCTGAGGGAATGCAAGCAGTGGCGTTGGTGAAAAAGTTTGCAGATCAAGCGCTTGGTTATTAGATGTATCCTTTCTTTTTGAAGTCGTGTTTTCAAGGCTGTATTTGTCTGTAAGTTTTAACATTCGTTGTGTTCGTTCAAAGATAGAACAAGTAGGGGAAATGAGAAATAAAATTAATTAAGAAGACAAATCTGATAAAGGGGAGTGATTTAAAATAACAAAAAAAGCTCGAAAAGCGACGGGATTGCTGAAAGCAGCTTTAAATTTTGTTTTAGAGAGATTTGAGAGGGAAAGAACAAGCAAAGAAGGGAAAAAAATAAAGACACATCATCTACTATCAGGTGATGACTTAAGAATCATAAAAGGAAAAAAAAAACGAAAAAAGAAACAGAGGTTCAATGTTTTAGCGCTGAGGCATTGTGTGTGCCAGCGTAAAACAGAAAGATTCATTCATTGTTGAGGGGGTGAAGCACTATAAGATAGAAGGGTAAAAGGTACCAACCAGACGTTATGGTGCTCTTTGCAGCTGCTTTCGCTTCTGTTCAAGCTGCAAGAATTGGTCTAATTTACTCTTCAATGCTGCAAAAATGTTTTGCAACTGTGAACAAAGGTCTTGGCAAGTGGCGGTCTGTTGCGCATGGCAGGCATCTCTAAGCTGCACACAGGCAGTGGCCATTCCGTGTGCGCCAAAGCTTGCACTACTGCCCTTAAATTGATGCACCAAAGCGTCAACTTGGGTGAAATCAATAGTGGCGCTGGTTAATAAGCCCGCCAGTTTCTCAATTTTGGAAGCTGAATCTTCGAAATACAACTCTACCATCTCCGAGACAAAATCAGGGTTTGACTCATCCTGTACAGTTATAAGATCAATGGTTAGACGTGATGAAAGTATAGGGGAAAATAAAAATGATATCAACAATCTTGTCATGAATGCCCTCTTACCTGGAGTTGCATAAGTTGGACGAATTGGTCGTTCAATAGACTTTGAGACAAGCAGTCATTTATGAGATTATGGATCTGCTGGTTGACAGCTTGTAATTCACTCATACTGCGAAAACTTCTAAAGTTTGCTCAAATGGAGGGAAATCAAATCGAGTTCCTGTTATTAAGCCGTCTTCAAAGCCCTATGCACGTTGCACGCCTCCTTTTTCTTCAATGATTTCCAATGTATTGATCGAAATTTAGGTTTCCCTCAATACTTGCTGTTCATGCCAATTAATAAAGCTAGTTATATATTAATGCAGAGTCGGTATCCTTAAATAAGGCGGCTATAACATAAAATCAGTGATTTAAAGAGGCGCCAACTTAGATCGGTGACGCCACGCTAAATCAACGCCTCTGGCATGCGCAAAGAGCCTTTTCTGACTCATATCTGAGAGAGATTTTGCAAAAATCCCCGTTGAATTCGCAGGCTGAACGAAGCAGGCATAGCATTCTGGGTTGCCTGTCTCCGAGCAGCAAGTGTATATAAACCGCCAAACTTTCTGAGGCACTAAAAACTAAATCAATAAATCTTGTGGGACTCAGTCATCCCATCCCCATCAACAGAGGTGCGCAAAACCAATGCCTCAGTCACCTGATCAAGATCACATGGGACTTGGATTTCGCTCTCCAAGCGACCCGGTAAATCGGAGCCTGTATGCCGACCTGTCCCCTGAAACTGAGCAACATTATGTGAATAATATGCCACGTCCTGCTGGCGTTAACGCTGCGCGACGTGGCCAAGATGCTCGTCCGTCTGCAGCCCCAAATCCCTTATTTTCTGCTGTTGCCCCGCGCAATGAGCGCACAAACCCTCGAAATGATGTAGAAAACATGTAAGTATTGATTTTATATATTTTTCGTGGTCCTATCTGCATTTTTCAATTGTGGGCTATTCCCCTAAATCTTTTACTGACCAGATTGCTTCTTTGGTCCCATGAATGTTTGCAGGCGTCCAGCTGTCGGGAATGGAATCCCCCCTTTGAACAATATGAGAACCCGCCGCCCAGCTGCGGAGTTGGCTGACCAAAGAACTGCTCAAGTTTTGGGTTATCTAGGTATGCTAGCCCAGCGCTGTTGACAGCGAAATGCCCCTGCTCGCTTTATTTCTCCATCTTTCTCGCTTTAATACTTAGCACATAGACCTCACTCGCCCACAATTGCTGGATTGTGTAGCAAGAGTCGGTGTGTAGGTGTCTAGAGTATTAATGGCAACAATGCAAGGTTTTAACATAAATGAATGGCCCATTTCTTTCCTTGCAGAATCAGATGATCCCCTCAGTGACGTCAGTGAGACCCAGTCTCAAAGCCAGCCGGACCATGGCGATTCGTCTGATGACGACGATCCGCCCAATCTACAGAGCAAGGAGTATATTCTTACTGGAAATGCAAACAAGGCAAAAAATGAAAAGTTCCGCCGAGTTAAAGCCGCTCCATGGATGAAAGCTATCACTCCATTGGACCAAAGCCCCGGTTGGATCGACTGTGTTTTGGTGACAGATGGCCTTCCCGTTCCTGCCGGGAGCTCTTGGCCCCTGCCACTTAACGGCGAAAGGAACTACGTGACTTGGACAGGTAGGTTTTATTGTACCTTATAATCCATTTCTGTTGGTTAAACAGTTGCTGACCAAAATATAATACCATGGTATAATACTAATAATTCCAACTTACCTCCGTTTCGCAGGTATGGTCAAAGACCTCCAACTGGAGTTGTCTGACCAGGTCACATTCCAAGAGGCAAGAAATTCCGAAGGCGTTACATATGCCCGTATCTATGTTACAAAGCATCGTCCAAGTTTGATTACTCCTGTGGACCAAGTTGCTCGTGCTCCCGTCCCGATTGTTGATACTGCTCAAGGCGCAAATACCTCGGCAGCGCATGCTGCAGAGGCAGCGGCTGGTGCTTGTCCTTCTGGCACCGCCCCTGCAGGGAAGAAAAGAGCCTTCCGTACCATGGTACCTTCTCGGAGACATCAAGTTGAGAGCCCTGCGCAAAACAATCAGGTTGAAGCCACTGCTGCAGCTGAGCACCCTGCCCCAGTCGGAGTTGCCCCTGTGATTGCTCCCTTTTCCCCTCCCTCGAGCTCCGTTCCCACCCACAACCCCCCTGCTGCTGCTGCTGCTGCAGCAGGCCCTTCTTCAAAACGCAAGTTGACCGATAACCCATGGTTTCAACACTTTCAAGGTGTCATAAACATTCTAACACGTCACGGCGTCTCTAAACCTACTATCAAGGCATTTAACTACGAGTTCCCCCACATTTCTCCAGAGGATTCGCGTTTTCTATACGAGTCTCTTGTTTTAATTGATGAGGACGGCAACAGTGAACGGGTACGACAATTTGCAGACCAGTGGGCGACGGTGTTAGAGGGACTGTAAGCAACATTAGATCCAAACAAAGATTCAATTTATTCTCGAATTAAAAAGTCATTGAAAGCAGGGCAGTTATCCTCACAAAGACGTATCAACACTGTCGAAACTTTTTTCTCCCTGGTCTTATCAACTTCTTTTCTTTCTTTCTTCCCTTGCCACTTAGTTACTAGAAAATGTAAATGAAAGTTTACACATTAGGTCATTCAACGCGTATTAGATTGTATACTGCTGCACAGTCAAGCATCAGGAAATCAACAGAAAGAAATAGTGTCTCTCAATAATAGCGACGCCTAGCTAGGCTTTGTAAACTTGCAATCTTATCAGCACTTGTCAAAACGAGAATGAAAAGCTACCCTTTCTATACTAGTTCTTTTCTACTTTGTATATACTACTATTTTTCATCATATATATTGCTCCAAAGGTCTTCATAAGAATATATATCCACATATTTAAGGCATTATTTCTGCAGCGTTAGGGAACTGCTCCACTACTGGCTCAGCTCCATTATCACCAGCAGCACCGCCTTTTCTTTTCAATACCAACCCCTGTGCTTCTGCACCACCAGGTGCTTCCACCACAATAATATCCCCTTCAGCAAAATCTCCACGCAAGATCCCCTTTGCCAACGCAGTTTCAAGCTCTTGTTGTACCACACGTTTCACAGGGCGAGCTCCAAATGCTGGATCGTAGCCCTTTTCAGCCAAGTGATCAACAGCATCCTCTGTTAATTCCATCCGCATTTTCTTATCAGCAAGGCGTTTCTGGACGCGATCGGCTTGCAATCTGACAATAGACTTGATCTGGTCCTTTTGTAAGCCCTGGAAAATTATAAATTCATCAATTCTATTTATAAACTCAGGTCGGAAGTGAGTCCTGACTTGAGACGTCACTCGCTCTTTGACTGTCGCAGGATCGGTTTCCATAGCCTCCAAAATAGATGCAGAACCGATGTTCGATGTCAGAATAATAACCGCGTTTTTGAAATTGACGGTACGACCCTGGGAATCAGTCACACGACCATCATCTAAAATTTGAAGCAAAACGTTGAACACATCACCGTGTGCTTTTTCCACCTCGTCGAATAATATCTGTACAAGAAATGTAGTAATTAGGTTAGCGTATTATGTTCAAGAATTAAAAAAAAAGAAAAAAAACATCTCCTCGTCATTCTATGGGTGCTTTCCCTTAAAATCTTACCACTGAATAAGGGCGGCGACGGACAGCTTCAGTCAATTGTCCACCTTCTTCGTAGCCAATATATCCAGGAGGAGCACCAATTAATCTGGACACGGTGTGTTTTTCCATGTACTCGGACATGTCCAAACGGACAAGAGCAGCATCAGTATTGAACATATACTCAGCTAAAGCCTTTGCAAGTTCTGTTTTACCTACCCCTGTAGGACCCAAGAACATGAAAGAAGCAATAGGGCGATTTGGGTCGGATAATCCAGCACGAGAACGTTGAATAGCATCAGATACGGCATCGACGGCTTCATTTTGACCAATCACCCGCCTGTGCAGCTCGTCGGCAAGGTGTAGAAGCTTCTCGCGGTCTGAAGCCATGAGTTTAGAGACAGGAATACCAGTCCATTTGGCTACAATTGAAGCGATGTCGTCTTCAGTGACTTCTAAATGCAACATTCTATTTCCAGAAAATTCCGCAGCCTCCAACTCTTCTTCTGCTTCTTTAAGGCCTTTTTGAAGCTCCAAAACGGTGCCATATTTAAGCTCAGCAGCACGGTTGAGGTCATAATCGCGCTCGGCTTGCTGAATTTCAAGATTAACACGGTCGATTTCCTCCCTCAACCGCTGCACCTTTGTCATATCATCTCGCTCGCTCTCCCACCGAGCGCTTAAATCTGCTTGCTTCGCTTTCAGCGCAGATAACTCTGCACTTAGAGCACCCAAACGAGATGCGGCACCTTTATCAGTAGGAGCAGCCTTCTGTAAACTCAATTTCTCCATTTCAAGCTGCAAAACACGTCGATCAACCTCATCAAGTGCACTTGGCTTTGACGTAATTTCCATTTTCAATTTTGCAGCAGCCTCATCCACCAAATCAATAGCTTTATCAGGTAAGAAACGGTCTGCAATGTATCTATCACTCAATTGTGCAGCTTCAACAAGTGCAGAGTCTGTAATCTTGACTCCATGATGCAATTCGTACCGTTCCCGTAAGCCACGCAAAATGGAAATTGTGTCCATGACGCTCGGTTGGTCCAAATAAACTTGCTGAAAACGACGTTCCAGCGCAGGATCTTTCTCAATATATTGTCTATACTCATCTAAAGTCGTCGCACCAATACATCGTAATTCTCCACGTGCAAGCATAGGTTTCAATAAATTTCCAGCATCCATGGCCCCTTCTCCTTTGCCTGCTCCCACGATGTTGTGAATCTCATCAATAAAGAGAATGACTTGACCCTGGCTGTCCTGAACCTCTTTAATAACTGATTTTAAGCGGTCTTCAAATTCACCACGGTATTTTGCACCAGCAATTAATGAGCCAATATCCAGGGAAACTAGAGAGCGGCCTTGAAGAGAGGCTGGTACGTCGCCACTGACAATACGCTGTGCTAATCCCTCTGCAGCTGCAGTTTTACCTACACCAGGTTCTCCAATCAACACAGGGTTGTTCTTTGTACGACGGGAAAGAATCTGAATGCAACGACGGACCTCGTCGTCACGTCCGATGACAGGATCCAACTTTCCATCTCTAGCAGCTTGAGTTAAATCCCGTCCATATTTAGTCAACGCCTCATATTTACCCTCAGGGTCTTGATCTTGGACAGTCTTCCCACCACGAATCTCCATAATAATCTCTTCCAGCTTCTCAGCGGTCAATCCTTCAGCTCGAAAGAGGTCTTTCCCAAACCGATCATCTTTCGCCATTGCCGCCACCAACTCTTCGACACTGACAAATTCATCTTTCCACTTTCTTTTCATCTTTTCTGCCTCAGTAATCAAACTTTCCAAAGACCGGCCGAGAACTTGTTCGTAATTACCGCTCACACGGGGCTGTTTGCGTACAAACTCTTCAGTCTTTTCTAAAATACGGGTGGGGTTGAGACCTGCTTTGGTAATAATACGACGAGCAAGGCCGTTGGACTGTTCCATTAAAGCTTTGAAAAGATGCTCAGTTTCGACAATCTGTTGGGAGTATTCGCGGGCAATCTCTGGAGCAGCGACGATTGCTTCCCAGGCCTTTTCGGTGTAGTCCTTTTGGGTGATACGTTTGCCGCCACCTGCGCCGCTGTTGGCCGCAGCAAAAGTGCGGATAGTGGTGCTACGGTGGGAAGCAGGGGCTGAGACACCGCCAAAAGATTGGTGGCGACGGAAGACATCGAGGTGGGGCTGTAAGGCGTGGGTTGAAGCCAAGGAAGTGGCTGCAGGGAGAGAATGAAGGCCCCGGAAAGAAGTGGGGCTGGTGGGCACGACAAGAGCACCACCATGTTGATAAGCAGCAGGTCTCGGGGTGGCTACCATGGGACCAAGGGAGGTTGTCCTAGGGATATAGGTGCGAAACGTGCTAGCTAGTGCCCTTCGAGAAGCCAATCGACCTGCGAAATAAAAAAACGAATGGCATGGGTTAGGAATTTGTCAATCTGACTAAAGAATGGCACATTGCCGCGTTCAGCCACATTGTAGCATACATCTTGCATTGTTCATACCGATAGCATTCATCCTTGGGGTCTGCACGTCCATAATCCAGCTATTCAGAAACTTGGATTTTTATCAAGTTGATCAAAGCTTTTGTGCTTTGAGTCGCTAAAATGTAAGCTTAATTTCTTTAAATCCTATTCCTTAGAAGTATACAAATAAATCGATATGCAAAAATTGATACCAAAATGGACCATTTGGAAAATATTGCTGTCCAAGTAGAACGTTCATGATTATTCTAGGTGTTTCGTGGAGAGTGCTGATGTGGCCAAAGGCTGAGCCTTCCAGGGCCCCAATTGACAAAATTTTCTCTACTGTTGGACCTGAACCTTGAGAATCATATTTTACATTGAGACTAATGCTACAGTATCAGAGTATCGTATATACGCATTATGTGTGGATCGCTTCAACTTCCATTGGCTCATGAGCTGTCCCCGTCGCCACGATCATTTCTTCCACAGCAGGTTCCATTTCCGCTGCTCTCACAGGGTTTGCAACAACTAAATCGTCCATTCTAGGGAAATCTGCCTTTGTCTCTAGCTGTTCTTGAGCCCAAACTAAAAATTTTAATAAATTTGGCAATTTTGGTTTTCCCGCTTGAGATTGCGATGCCAATATAGCAGCATTCAGCTCACTTGCAGTCCGGGCTCTCTGCGCTGAATCCAATAAATCACCCATGGGACTATTTTCAGGGTCATCAAAGACAAGTAACGCTACAGTACGCTCTAATTCTTGTAGAAAAGCCGGGTTGTCTTCCCCTTGAGGCGCCAATTGCTCTTGAGCAAACTCCAAAGCTTCATCTACAGCCCCGTTACGGATGAGCTCGATAAGACGTTGTTGTTTTAAATGAAACAGCAGGTCTGAGTGCTCTTCTAATATTTCTGGGTCTAGATCATTTACTTTTTCTATAGCTGTTTCAACATCACCGCCTTGCACCGCTCTTCGGATTTCCATTCTATCTGTGATGGCGGCAAGATCAACGCCTGGATCAGTTCCTGACTCACGTTGAAAAGCTAATGCAGCATCGACGTAGCCCTATTTGGGGGAAATAGAAGGATAAATGCTCAGTAAGAAGGATTAATTCTTAATTTTGTAACAATTTTGTAACGGGTAATCTTCTCAGGCAATGGATCTGAAATAACGAGAGATTGGGATTAAATTAAAACGGCCTACTTCAGTTACTAAGAAATTCATGATAAGTCTGTTCATATCATCTTTTCGAAGCTTCACTTCGTTCAGCTTATCATTCCACTCTGCTGATGTGATCACCGCCTTGGGCTGGATAAATAAAAAATAAGTAAAATACGAAAGGTTAGCACTATTGTTCCTTCTCTATATTTCAGGACGCATTTTTGGTCTTACCTCCTCTCTTACGAGAGTTGGAGCTGGCATAGGCTCTCCTGGAGCTCGTCTGAGGACGGCTGCAAATTCACTGAATGTCGCCAGTTTTGCTTCGTTTCGGTAGGATAGCGCAAAATGTGGATCTTTAAGATCAATAGTGGGATTCAAGAAACCTAATATTGTGCGAGAAAAGGCAAGCTAGAGCTCAATTTTAATATGGGGCTCTTCCTTGCTTTCTTTGCCTTTCAGCCCAAGACATGCAGAAACCTATGCGAGCACGGCTTGATCAGCATTTTATTTAGATTATTTAGAAGTGGTACCCGGCACCGAACAGGGCACACGAACATTACGAGTGATAATTCAGCCCAATCAAAAAAATTGAAAGTGTCATCTATTGTTTTGGTGTACTGACTTTGCTTAAATAACGAAGCTATTACGCGTATAAGAGGTCGATGGATCATTAGTTGCCCAGGATCGGCACCAGCACCTCGCTCTCTACTCTCCTTTTTACCAACTTAACTTTTCCAGGGCAATCTCTCCGGAAAAAAATATGACGACGCCTCAAGTTGGTGCCAGCTCATTAACAGGAGGAACCGCAGCTGCCTCTGCCCGGCCTCCTGCCAAATACTCCATGGTCCCTTCAGAATGGAAATTAGAGCTCCCAGACATGGGGCGCACAGACAATGTTGATTTTGGCGGATGCCGTCGCATTGAAGACGCTTACGAGCGTATCAATCACCTTGGCCAAGGTACCTATGGCGACGTATTCAGAGCCAAAGATAGAGAAACTGGAGAAATTGTAGCTGTCAAGCGCATTAAAATGGAAACTGATAACAAAGAAGGCTTTCCTATCACAGCCTTGAGAGAAATTAAAATTTTATCAAAACTTGCGGCGTCTGATGAGAAAATAAATGAGGAATTGCTGCGAGATAATATAATTAAACTGAGAGAAATAGTCCGTTCTGATGGGCATGAATCAAATAACAACAAGGGTAGTGTGTACATGGTGTTTGATTACATGGATCACGACATGGCAGGCCTACTAGATAGAGCAAATCGTGAAAAGGCTAGTAAGCTAGCACCTGGGAAAGGGGGCGCTCGATCAGCGGAACCTCCGTTCGCTATCGGTCAAGTAAAACGCTACATGAAGCAATTATTCCTCGGATTAGCTTTGCTTCAAACACCAAAGAATAATATACTTCATAGAGATTTGAAAAATGCGAATTTGCTGGTCAGTAATAGAGGAGAATTAAAAATAGCAGACTTTGGACTGGCTCGAGGCGTCTTACAAAGTAAAGGTGGGGATGAGGGAGTTAAAGATGCCCCTACAAACCAGAAAAATTTGCTTATGACGAATAGAGTTATTACGTTATGGTATAGGCCACCTGAGCTACTCATGGGAGCAGATAATTATGGTAAAGAAGTTGATATGTGGAGCGCCGGGTGCATCATGGCGGAAATTCTAAGTGGAAGGCCTTTATTCGCTGGAAAGGACGAAAATTCACAAATGGAGTTGATATGTAAAGTTCTAGGACGGCCTACTGAAGAAAATATGCCTGGGTGTACAAGCTTGAAAGGCTATACAGCTATGGTAGCGGAACATTCGGCTGCGAGGTCTTTTCCGACGCAAAGTAAATTGGCGGCCAGGTTGGCGGAATTGAGAATCATCGATCCTCTTGCAGTGGCATTGTTGGATAACTTGTTATCGTTGGACCCTACGAAAAGAATGGGGGCAGCCGCAGCAGCAGCGGTAAGTTATCAGTTAGAAAATTGTTTTTTATCAATTGGAGCCGACTTTTAAATTTTTGAGTTGGATTATTTTAATTTTTTAGTTTCCTTCATTTTGCAGCACGCTTGGTTTAGCGCTGAGCCTAAAATGTTCTCTTTGGATCAAATGCCAAAGTATGAAACTTCTCATGAGCTCTCTATGAAGAAGAAACGTCAAGCTGAACAGGCATTTGGCCCACCAGGCGGTGGCGGGTCACAAATGCAACAGCAGCATCAGGGCGGTACCCAGTACTACAACGGTGGCGGCGGCGGTGGTGGTGGTGATACTAGACAAAGAAGAGGTGGACCTCCCCCTGGATATGGCTACGGTGGTTCTCAGGGCTATGGAGGGTCTCAACAGGGCTATGGCGGCGGGAGCGTTGGTGGCTATGGTGGGTCACAGCCCTCGAAGCCCTCGTGGGAACGAGAAAAGAGATAGTGATTTGAATCCCTAGTTACATTTTTATACTCGAGTTTATAGTTTTGTTCCTAGATGTCTATCTATTACCATTGATAAAAGTGCAAAAACAGTGCAAAATAGAATCAAAGCAAAAAATTCTAGGAGGTTCTAAAATAATATATAAAATGTTTTCAGCAATCTAGTTCATAGGTGCGCACTTCCATAGGCTTCAAATGCACCAGCCACGACCCTTCATCTCTGTCTTCTTCTCCTTTATTTTCCACGACACCTTTTTCTACGACCAAAGAAGAAGTCTGTTCCTCTGTCTCTCCGCTTTTGAGAGAAGTTCCCTGTTCCAAGCTCATGCTTTTGCCTGGCCTAAATTTCAATCTTCGCTCATCAGAGTCACGTTTCAACTGGTTGCCACTCAATGTGAGCTCTTTAGGCTTACCAGAGCAATGGAATTGAGCTAACAACGCACCCAGATCCTCTGTCAGTGCACCACCGACACGTGCATCATCGCCTTGTTTTTCCTCTGCTCCAGCGCTGCTACTTATTTCTTCCTCCCCTTGGTCCAATAAATGTGCGACTCGTACGAGAAGGGTGCGCGCAGAAGTACGCATCAACGTCATTAAATGAGCTCCTTTATGAAGAATGCGACCATTAGTCAAAGAAAAAGACCGACGCAATGTAAAGAAATTATCGCTTTTGCTGCCTGCTGCCCTAGCACCACCAGAGTTCTCCTTCGAATTGAGAGATCCAGGTGATTGAGGGACGTGTCCAAAGGCAAGGACAGGGGGATCATTCATCAACTGTTGAAGCTGTCTCCTAGGCACTGCTTCACCAGAATCTGACTCAGACTGTACTTCAGAAAGTACCAGCCAATGTGTCCCCCTTACTACCAGACCTGCACAGTCACATTCCAGACATCCACACATCGTCTCATTCAATGGTTCATGTACACCTCGTCTATCATCTACTAAATTACGTCGATGCACCATAAATTCCATCTCACCTTGTCTTAAAGACGCACCACCCTGAGCTCTGTCGGTCAGCACCGCAAATTGCACATTTTCATCTTGAATATATGCCGCTGCAGTGATTGGGTAATAATTTCCAGCAATTTCTTCAGTTACGTTCAAATCCCAAGTGCCTCTGGTGTTCAGCTTTCTCTCTATCATTGCTCGGCCATTGGCATCAGTGAAAAAGTTTCCTTGTATATTTTGAATATCTGAAGAGTAACGAAGAATGATTTCACGGCCAAGGCCGTCTTCGAAAGGGATGGGACCAACTGTCCATTCGACTTCAACATAGCGTTTCCCTTTGTAGACTCTAGTAATCAAGGTTGCCCAATCGTCAAACACCTGTCGTACTTCACTGACCTCCTCACCTTCAATAACCTGAAGCTTCACTACACGTGATGATGCAGCTGAGGCCTCAGCAGCTACACCATTACTACTACGACATGACCTAAACAGTCCTCTTCTTAATGAAAAGAATTTCGATAAGAATGAAGATCCAGTACAAAGTAGCGATGAATATTTTTCGTTTTCTTCCTTTCCACCAGTAGGGTCTCTTTCTTCCTTCATAATTGGATAATCTGAAGACCCGCGACTGGGTCTGAAAATGTACGCTCCAGATGACTGACCCCGATCTTCATCCGAATCTAATCCATCACTTGCATTGTACCATCGTAAAGAAGAAGAAAGTCGAATAGTAGACACATCACGATCATTACCAAGAAAACTGCCAACGCTGCTGCCGTGAGCGCTAGCCTCCCTGATGGTGCTGCTAGTGGTTCTGCTGCTGTTATGGTTGATAGAAATGGAAGACATGAGACCAGAAGATCGATCAAATGTAACGGTGAGAAGGCCATTTGTGATAGAGACGTTAGCGCCGTCCTTGTTGGCAGGGGCAGAATGCACAGCCGACATCTGAGAAACTGATTTTTTTTCTTTTCTTTCGGCATCTTCAACATGTTTTAAAATAAAGGAAGAGTACCCTAGCGGTGGTAATTCCCCTACAAACACAATCTCCGCATCTCCTGCTGCAACAGGGTCTGTCGCATTGACCGTGGCAAGCATGCTTTGAACGCTTTGCGTTGAGTCTGCAATTGGAACCAATTGAGATGGAATTTCTTCTCCCTCAGGGCCATATACTTTCCAATGGCACGTGCTGACTGTTGACACAGGTACCCTAATGGGTGTTTCTCTGCTCCACGCCAAGGGGTTGTAAGCAACTAGAAAAATTGGTGCACCGACTCGAGAGAGCTCGACTGTAGGAGCACAGGTGCTTATATTTAATAAGAAACAGCCCTCCAACCGCACACGAGAGTAGTCATTGTTGCCATTATCATATAGAGCATTAGTATCGTTATTAGAGGGATGGAGAGAAGCATCGTATGAAGAAGAGGAAGATCTAGATGACTTCATTTTCAATTTCCTTCTTGTTGCATTTCCCGCTCCTTGTCGTTGCTCCCCTCCACGAGAAACGAGCTCACTTAACGCATGCATCACGACTTTCTGTGCTTCTTCCATTCCATGATAAATCCGAGAATGATAATCATTTGCCACGTGTTGCTTTGCAGTACCAGTAATGCTATCATGATGCTGACACAACGAAACCGCCTCTTCCAACGCTTCCGTAGTAATTTTAAAAGTTCTAGAACTAGGGTTGATAGGGTTATCTTTACTATTACTCCTATGAATATTGATATTACTAACGTCATTACTAGGAAAAGAAGAAGAAGAATGCTCCTCCGCTCCTCCTCTTCCTACGTAGGCTTCAAGCTGTCGAGCTGCTTGCAAATAAGAAGTTGCTGAACGAATATATCCTTTACTTGCAGCCCTACTAGAAAAGTACCCCGTCCAATACGAATGCGGCGTGTCAGCATACGGGAAAAAATCATCATACTTCACCGGCCATGTCGTATTATACGAATATTTCGCAGCAACATAGTCTTCTGGAGAAGAATAAAACACATTCACTCTCCCGTCTTTGTTGACATAATGGATCAGCTTATCTAAATTCTTATACCATACGTGTGCATTGCTATAATGAAAATCTGAACCCATAGTCAACATAATATCTTTGCCACGTGTCACGTTTGCAAGGTCGTAACAACGTTGTACGAATGTATTCACCCTTTCTTCCACATTATATTCTTTAAGGTCAGGGTCATCGGCAACAATGGCATCAGGGCTGGAAGTCCATTCCCACCAAAAGCCAGGCGGAGGGCCGTAATTACCACTAGGGAAATTACCATTAAATAGAGTAGAGCCAGAACCAGTATTATCATCATCAGAAGAGGAATAAGAAGGACCAGAACCTGAGCCCCGCCAAAGATGTTCTAATGCCTTCTCAGAAGATCGTTTCTCCATGTCTTGATAGTCCGCTCTACCAAAGAACAAAGCATCAAACCCTAACGCAGGACCTAATAGACCAGCTTGGATACTCGAATGACCAAATGGATCAACTTGCCAGCCTATAGTAGGAGCGATATTGAAGTTTTCTTTCAAAAACCGGTGGCCACGAGTTGTTTGATCCACCATTGCAATGTAATGAGCTGCTGCCTCGTCATGCTGGACATAGCCACCGTTAACGAAATTTAATCTCCCTTCTTTGACAAATTTCTTTACTGCAGATTGTGTGTCCTTGTCTTGTTGATTCCACCACCGTTTGAAAAACGAAATCTCGGCAAAAGTAAAACGACGATAAGGATTGGCGGCAAGAGACATGACGACAGTGTCGAGGGTGTATTGTACGCCAGCCGGTTGAATATCTTGACGGAGACCGTAGTAATACTGATCAACCGTTTTCAACCAGCCAGCATCGTCGTGACTGTGAGGGACAATATGTATTTGAAGACGGGTTTTGGAATAAGCAGTGGCATCGTCATCTCTAGTAGCAGAAGTATTGTAAGGGCCGAGACGTGCAGCTCGACAGGAAATGCACGCTAGTATTAATATGCAAATGATAAAGACACGCATTGTTGTGCTCTTAGATGTTCTCTAGGTAAACTGGAGTTCAAGATCAGAAGATGAAAGACCACCCTCAGGTGCGCTCTTTTACGAGGTGCTGGTCCAAATCATGAGTTGCAGCCCTCGTTATGGATGTATTTATGAAGGGTTATTGCTGCAGAAGAGCGGGTTTTAGCGAAAGACTTCTGTCGGAAGACTCTTAGCTGAGCTCTCTCCACTCCACATCCCGGAGAGATTTTTACCGCTCCTCGGGGTCCCTTTGTTTTTATTTCTTTTGGCATTTAAAAATCAAGACTATCTCAAGTCACGACACATCACCTTTCAAAACGCCAACGAGATCTTGTGGCGATTTAAGATTTAAATTTTGATTCTTAAAATATAAAAAAATCGCTGCCAGCAACCGTATTGTTGCAACAGCACGTCTTAAGGATATGTTTGAGCCGCAGAAGAACTCATTTTAACACATTCTCTCGCTCCGAGGCCCACGTTCAGCATGATGCAGCATCAGAGCAGCGACGCTCACAACATCATCACCCCACAAGAGTCTTTTTTCTTCAACCGAGCTGCTGAGCAGACGAGGTTCGCTGAAAGATTCGCTGCAAAGCCCACAATAAAGACTGTGTTGGTTGGCCCTCCAAACTGTGGCAAGACGGTAAGATCAGCCTTCCTTTGCATGCCCAGCAACGCCGACGTTCACAATTTGTTTTCCCAGACTGGCTCTGATGCAGTTGTTTCAACATTTAAATCCAAAATTTATTGCAGAAATTTTTAAAATATCTGGTTAGTCAACTTAGCAAGCAGAACAAGCTCGCCCACGTGGTCTCCGCCACTTCTGACTATTTCCTAGCCAGTTGGCTCTATGACCTTAGGTCTTCTGCTTCCTTCTATTTTTAATTCTCTTACATCGTACACATAACAGGGCAGTATTGATTCATTTTAATTCGCTTTTGCAGATGGATTGACTAACGACAAGTTCAAAGTCGAGGTCCTCGTGGATGTGACGGAACAGGAAGGTCGGGAGTTTGTATATGGTACTGCTATGGGTGCTATTATCGCATGTATGGGCTGCCAAGAAGTTGCTTAAAAGACGTGGTCGGAAATAGTCTTGATTTCTAAAATAGACATAGGTCTTTATCCCACGTGTTCATTCCGTCGTTTGAAAAATTCATCTATTCAAGAAGAAGACGTGGCAGGTTCTATTGGTGGGATGACTGCCGAAGAGTTACTTCAGAAACTTAAAGCATTTGAAGCAGAAAATCCAATTCTGAAATCCAAGCAGAGCGGAGGCAGAGGAGGAGGCAACGCCAATGGTGCCACTGTGCAAGCTAAAGCAAAAGCACTGTAGAAGTTGATTAAGATTTGGGCCCCACCCATTGTTCCATCGCATTAAATAAGTTTAAATATTTGTAGACATGAAGCAACAACGATGGAGGCAAATGATCACAAGACCTCCGGTGCAGCCTTTTCTTAACTCCAATGTTACACAGCCCTATGTAAGTATCGAGCGTAAATTTTTTGTATATAATAGTAAAAAAGAAGAGTTTAGAGGATAGAGAACTAAGTGTTGACTACTATCAGTGCCGGCGGTTTCGGGCCTGACTCGTAGCGGCCACCTTGCTTGGCGATTGCTCTTTTGCCAAGTGCCAAAAGTTGTAAGCTCACTTGCACGTTGTCTTAGCTTGCGACCACACCAACTAGTATCACTTTGGTCTATTGCGGGCTCTAATTCCAACTCAACCACCGACAACTCTCTACCATCAACTTCAAAGCGGGGTTCAAAGCACCAATTTATTAAAGCATCGATACTTTTAACAAAATCTTGCCATTTAGGCAGATCACGGCCAATTGGCTGAAGTTCCATATAACGGGACTTTGTCTTCATCTTTGAAGTAGGGAGAGAGCCTTTACCTGCCTCGACATCAGTTGCCTGCGGACTCTTGGCCAGCGCTGGCATAGGGGTCAAAGGAAGGTGGCATTTCTGCCCCGCAAGCAGCACCTACCATATGTGCATCCAAGTTTTGGATAAATTACAGCATTTGAAGCAGAAAATCCAATTCTGAAATCCAAGCAGGGCGGAGGCAGAGGAGGAGGCAACGCCAATGGTGCCGCTGTGCAAGCTAAAGCAAAAGCCTCCCCTCCTGCATGGACTGGAATGCATGGTGAATAAAACCCATTTAGAAAACATTGATTCCGAATTAGGAAATGTTCATCCCCACCAGCAGGCCAATTTTGCAATTCAAAAACTAGCTGCCACCGGGGGTCTTCGCTATAATAATGCTGTAGCAAACATCAGTGCCAGGAATATAGGCTCCGGTGTACCTCTTTCCCCTGGACGTGCAATGGTTCCTAATCCAATGCAGCACGTTCCTCTTCCATCGCAGCAATATGGCTCTTTTAATGCTGCAGCAGCGGCAGCAGTGCCGCCTAGTGATATTAAGGATTAGGAACCATTGCACGTCCAGGGGAAAGAGGTACACCGGAGCCTATATTCCTGGCACTGATGTTTGCTACAGCATTATTATAGCGAAGACCCCCGGTGGCAGCTAGTTTTTGAATTGCAAAATTGGCCTGCTGGTGGGGATGAACATTTCCTAATTCGGAATCAATGTTTTCTAAATGGGTTTTATTCACCATGCATTCCAGTCCATGCAGGAGGGGAGGCTTTTGCTTTAGCTTGCACAGCGGCACCATTGGCGTTGCCTCCTCCTCTGCCTCCGCCCTGCTTGGATTTCAGAATTGGATTTTCTGCTTCAAATGCTGTAATTTATCCAAAACTTGGATGCACATATGGTAGGTGCTGCTTGCGGGGCAGAAATGCCACCTTCCTTTGACCCCTATGCCAGCGCTGGCCAAGAGTCCGCAGGCAACTGATGTCGAGGCAGGTAAAGGCTCTCTCCCTACTTCAAAGATGAAGACAAAGTCCCGTTATATGGAACTTCAGCCAATTGGCCGTGATCTGCCTAAATGGCAAGATTTTGTTAAAAGTATCGATGCTTTAATAAATTGGTGCTTTGAACCCCGCTTTGAAGTTGATGGTAGAGAGTTGTCGGTGGTTGAGTTGGAATTAGAGCCCGCAATAGACCAAAGTGATACTAGTTGGTGTGGTCGCAAGCTAAGACAACGTGCAAGTGAGCTTACAACTTTTGGCACTTGGCAAAAGAGCAATTACCAAGCAAGGTGGCCGCTACGAGTCAGGCCGATATGTCCGTTGCGGCTGAGCAGTTGAGAAAGAAGCTAGGAGTTGAAACTATGGCTGTTCCTATGAAAGTGAGCAGTGCAAAAATAGCAGAAAGAAATGCCGCGAGTAAAGGAGCTGCAAATGCTGCCTCAAATTAGTTTTCTACCTGCCTTGGGGCTCCGCTCTCCCCAGGGGAAAAATTAAAATTTTGCAGGAAGCTGGAGCTGCCTATGGAAGTCTGACAAATCTGTCTTTTTTCTGCCAATTATCTTGATTGTGAGATTACAAGCAGTATGGTGTGCATGCATTATCACGCATTATCTTCTCTTGTCTTTTCCGGTTTTCTAGATGTCTAGTTGATCTCATGGACGCCTCCAATAAAATAAATTAAAATAAAAAAAGCGCCTCCTTATTAAGCCCTTTCACCTTCAAATTGTAACATAGTATGCACAAATGAGCAGCACGGCTAATGAAGGTTCCACGACCGCCATGTGTACTTTACTTTTACATGAGGAAAGGCATATTAGGTTTAACCCGAGATGCATCTTTTCCGTATCACTGATGCAACCCTTCTATCAGACGATACGGAAAATGATAAAAACAGAAATTATTAGCAGACTGTGCATCATAGACCGGGGTTCCGCTCCATTAAACCATCATAAATGACTAGATTGCCGAAACTTAGCGAAAATGGCGAGGATTCAATGGCTATATAGATATAATATATTGGTATTATGCCTTGCAATGTTATCACTTGTTGCTGGAACTGTGTGTCCTTACAAGCTTAACCGCAGCATCTCTAAACGATTTAATGTTGGCGCACCGATTGAAAAGGCTTATCAAAGCGATTGCTGCGAAGCCTGCCGCAAAAATTCTGCCTGTATAGCATGGGAACTTAATGCAGACTCTGCCAGCTCAAGTTACGGCCTCTGCCAGCTCAAGAACTCCACTGAAACACGTTACAAGAAGGATTCCATTGCAGGTTTTCGAAACTATCCCCAGGTGAGTTCATTATAAAAGCTGTGTATTTTAGAATCTTAGCTCAACAATTATCAGCTTTAAATTTTGTACGACATATACTCTTCCAATAAACAAAAGCTGTCAACCAACTAATATATTTTATCATGTTTTTATCCTCCAAAATGGCTTCTTGCAGTGCCCTGAGGACGCTGGTTGGGATCAGATGGTGAAATTTGGCGGCGCTCACCACCACCTTGAATTGCTCAACCTGATTGACGCTTTGGGCTTCACGGATACCCTTAAATCCGCCGCTCGTGGCAAAGCTGTTTTGGCCCCAACCAATCAAGCTACTTTGGACATGCTGGACAGCTCCGGCTTCAAGATCAGCGAATACCGCCCTGCTCAAGCGAGCTCCTGGAACTTGAGTTCCGAACAAAAAGCCACGTTGCTTGAACAGCTAAGCAGGATGATAATTTCCGCGACAAGCTTCAGGGAAAAAGTCTTGGTAAGATTCAAAGAGTTAATTGCAAATTCCCAATTGCATTTGTTATATACGCCAAGTCGACAACGCTTGCCGCCCCACCCTTCTGACCGCATATAACGCATAATGTATTTGTTGATAAAATCTGAACCATTTTTATAACTTTTTTGCAGCCTAAAAATCCATGTGCGCTGTACGCGGCTATCAATAATATCAAATATCCTTTGGGTTCCATCGTGGACAACAGACTTCGATTTGGCCGCCCTGGGAAAGCCTCCAAGGAAGCCATGGCCAAGAGCTCTTCTCGCGACTCAGGAATTGTTACTGCAAAGGCATGTCCTATTAATATGGTCAGCGCCCTTGGCCTCACTAGTGGATATGACATCTTTAACGGCATGCCTTTACTTGCTGGTTGGTCAACCACCGACCCTGGAGCAAAAGGCTCTCCAATCTTCGCCATTGATGCTAATAGCTGCACTGCAATGGGCGCAGCTGGATGCAGTCAATCTACTGCAGAGAGTACTACCGACTCTTACCTCGGTCTCCAGGAGAACATTGCCACCGATGTTGGTATTGAGGCTGCTGCCGACGCCACACCTGAATTCGGGGTGTCGTTCACCAACGGCAAACAGTTTAAGGCGATGACAGGAGCCAATACGACAACAAATGCCCACTCTGTGGCATCTTGGACCAAATTTAATTTTCAGGTGAGCATTCTCTTCATTAATAATCATTTCATCTATCCTCCAGTTGCGTACAGTGCTGAAGCGAATGATCGTCATGCAGACGCTATGAAAAACGTCCCACCTTCCATCACAATTTTAACAACGATTAAATTGAATCTTTTTTCCATTTTTGCACAAAAACAGACATACCAGCTGAAGGGGGTGCAACCACTTGATTCCACCTTTGTCTCCATGTCGATGAATATATTGACATATGCCGACAATCCATCCTCTCCCTTCTACTCATCTGCCATTAATGCTTGGTACTCAAGATACGGCACGCATTACATTACCTCTGTCACACAGGGCGGTATCGCCAACATGTTCCTGCAATTCAGTGCTGAATCTCAAGCGGAGCTCAAAAGCATGGGAATTGATATTGAGGGCAGTTTAGAGGCGACGTTCGGCGTGTACACTGGAAAAGTCAGTGGCGACTACAATCAAACCAGCGGTCAGGAACTCCTAAGCAAGGCAGCTGAAAAAAATAGGGGTGAGTATTAAGCCTTTATTGCTTGTAGATGTCTCTAACTACAATTTCAATTTAGACCATTGCTGATATATTAATTTTCATTTGAATGATTTTGCAGGTTATAACATCATCCCAAGTAATGTAAACATCACTTACCAAGACGGAGTCATTGATTGCCCTGCGTGGACGCAAGCAATTGAGGCCAGCAACACGGTGTTGCCTCCCATTAACTTCCTATTGACTCCTATCACTGAAGTATTCACGGCTGATGCTTCCCTGTGGTACCCTTATAACGTCACGGACACTCAATTATTACAGTTGCAAGGCATCATTAAAGATTACTTTAAGACGTGTGCTACTATGAATGGCTGCCCTCCTGATTTCCCTCCTGCCTGCAATCCTGGTAAGATTTTAAAATAAAACTTGTTGTTCTTATAACTAGCGCTGCACATTGACATTCAATTTTAACTTTTATATTTTACCCACTGGTCTACTTTTTTTCCAGGATACTATGGAGCATCGTACGAGTCTTGTCAAAATTGCTTTATGGATCCTAATAATTGCCCTTTCAGCTCTGGCGCTTGCAACCCTGTCAGCGGCGAATGTATTGCTCCTCTCTCTCCTCCCCCACCCCCGCCATCCCCCCCACCCTCCCCTCCGCCGTCCAATCCGGGCTCTTGTGGTTGTTCTATTTATGATATGTCAGCACACGAGACAGGGTCTTGCCCTGATGGTTATACGCACGACATATACATCTGTGGCATTTTTGGCGAAACTTGCCAATGCCGGTGCTGCTCGGATGCTTACCCCACAACGTGTGGCGGCTGGTCCATGTGCTAATTAGGCTTTCTGGCTGGATTTGATCTATACTTGCAGTTGTTTGAGTGCAGTCTATGTGGTGGATTTTCCAGCAGCAACAACCGCAAGGACGACTCACCATGCCACCGACGGAGGCCAGCCTATCAATTCTATTGGCTTTTTTTATATTTCTTTTCAAGAATTTTCACATTATCGTAAATTGAAGTAATTAAAGTATTTATTTATATTGCAGCTTATATACTCTCGCCAAGCATATTCACACGTTATTTTGTGCAGAGAAAGACAGGATATTAATAGATTTGGTAAATTTCAAGTTACAACTTAATACAACTTAACTCAAGACCCCGTGTTTGTCCATTTTTGTCCATGATGATAGGGCTGCATCCCCACTGCCTTTTAGTGGCGCCTTTACTATTTCTATAAAATTCAATTTATATAAAACTGCGTTATCTTCTAGCTACTAAAAGCAGAAGCTAGAACTACGCCCACAGTGGCCCGAAACCGCCAGCAGTGATAGTAATCAACACTTAGTTCTCTATCCTCTAAACTCTTCTTTTTTACTATTATATACAAAAGAATTACGCTCGATACTTACATAGGGTTGTGTAACATTGGATGTTAAGAAAAGGCTGCACCGGAGGTCTTGTGATCATTTGCCTCGTTGTTGCTTCATGTCTACAAATATTTAAACTTATTTAATGCGATGGAACAATGGGTGGGGCCCAAATCTTCATCAGATGCTACAGTAGTAAGAAAAGTACGACAAGAAGGGAAACGCATGATACCTTGCCTCGTCTTCTCTAAAATATAAATAAAAAATATATCGTGGCCTAGGGCCGCCTTAACGGCGTTGGTAGTTTTTCTGCCTCTTGAAAAGCCACACAGAAGCTTGATTCCCACTGCGCCTGGATTATTATGTATGCTTGATCAAAAATTGCTTATTTTTATCGAAACAAAATAAAACAAAATAAAACAAAATAAAACAAAATAAAACAAAACAACCCCAACAGGTTGACTAGAGGGATCGAGAGAAGCACGTGAGAAGCACCGAGCTTCAGGCCACCCCTATTTAAAATAACTCTTCGAATCAGCCGACACCAGTTGGGGTTAATAAGTTAGAGCGAAGTACTTTCTTGAGTGATTGACGAGTGTAATAAATTTTAGCGTTGTATGAGTAAGTATGAGCTTGAAGATTTTTGATGAGTTGGTTTATTGCGGTGTCGGTAAAGCGGCAATTAGTTTTCAAGAGGGTGCGTAGGGACTGGGTGACGCATCCTGAGTGCGATATTACTTTAGGGTAGAGCTTGGGCTTCCATCCTAAAGTTTGTAGGTGAGTGAAGTAAGCGTTGTGTTTTTCCATTTTCATTGCTAATCTTTCTTTAACGGTGAGGTCATCGGTATAGGTGATGTCAAGTAGAATAATGTATTTTTCCTTGCTCTGGGAATGAAGGGTTCCCCTTCAGAGGTTGCTGATGCCATATCATGGACTTATTCCGAATTAATCATTAGTTAATCCCACACGAGGGTTCTAGCTACTAGTAGTACCTATTTCTAGCAATAAGAAAATTCTAAGCTCAATTCTAAGCCCCGCCACTTTAAAATTTTAGATTTTGGAGACAACCCACTTATGTCATTTCGTTTAAAATAGTATAAAGTACGCTAAGAAAGCGCTGCTGAGCCTTTATTATTTGCATGCTATATTAATCGAGCCACTGCAATGGACAATCAACCACTAAAACGAAGGAAAACAAAGGCGATGACCAACAAGGAGCTTCAAGAAGTAAGTTTATACTGATTTGTCTACGTAACAATAATATAATTCAACCCCACTCGATGCCACTATCGTCACCATTTTCCGTTTCTCATTTCCACCCATGTCTTTTTTTCAGGCTGCTGATTTAGAAGCCGATATATTCAACAACGAAGATGAATTTCTACCAAACATGGGGCGGGAAGCTGAATTTATCCCAAGTACCCGCTTTGAAGGCCATCGCCAGCTACCAGGAGACGAGGACCTGAATGGGGGCGGCGGCCTCTTAGATGTCTATCAAGACAAAGCGCCAGCTGCGACTGGTAAAAAAGCAGCGTGGCAGGATTCTGACGATGAAGAGGTTGAAGTCACTGTAGCTGCTAAATCCATGCTTAGGAAATTACGGGAAACTGAAGAAGAAGTTGTCCTGACGGGAAAAGAATATCAGCAAAGGCTACGAAATCAACACAATAAACTTAATCCCAGGGCAACCTGGGCATCTTCATCTGATAAAAAAGAGGAAAATAAGAGCTTTGGGTCTGGACAAGCAGAAAAGTTACTCGCCAGTGCTGGAGGTCTCCTTTCCCGTGCCCGTCAACTCCCCTCTGGCCGTCTAGAGGCCACTCGATTGAAGGATGCAAACCAAGAGGAACCATCTGAATCTGTTGTTCGTTCAGTGGAGTTTCATCCTGGTGGTCAGCTTCTTATGGCTGCGAGTTTAGATCGTCATTTAAGATTTTTTAGTATCGACGGTGTTGACAACCCTCGAGTCCAATCAATTTTCTTAGAAGATATGCCTGTACATCAAGCTGCATTTGCAGGAGGTGGTGCTCAAGTCATTGCTACAGGTCGTCGTTCATTTTTCTACGTGCTAGACCTTGAAACGGCCAAAATAGAAAGAGTTAATGGAATTTTTGGGCAGAAGGAAAAAAGTTTTGAATCGTTTGCGGCATCTCCTTCCTCTCAAATTGCCGCGTTTTTCGGTAGGGATGGAACGGTACCTCTTGTCTCATTATCTTCGAGGCAAGCTGTAGGTTCATTGAAAATGAATGGTACAGTAAGGGCAGGAACCTTCTCTGCAAACGGGCACGAATTGCTAACTACCGGTAGTGATGGTATGATTTATCTGTGGGATTTAAGAATGCAGAAATGCGTAGAAAAGTATGTAGATGAAGGAAGTATTGGAGGAACAGCCTTAGCGGCATCTCCAGATGGTAAAACTTTTGCTTCTGGGGCGACGAGTGGCATCGTCAATGTCTACCAGTACCAGGCAGCGATTGGTACAGCTACCAACATAGGAAATAATGGTGGAGTAGCAGGACCTCAAGCGCCTATATATTTTAATCCAATGAAAGCATTGCCTCAATTGACTACTGCAGCAGATTCTTTAACATTTAGCCCTGATGGTCAAATGTTGGCAATAGCATCTCAATTGAAGAAAGATTCTCTGCGTTTGATTCACGTGCCTACATTAAGTGCCTTTTCCAATTGGCCTACATCAAGAACACCGCTGCATTATGTTCACAGCATGTGCTTTAGCCCTGGAGGTGGATATTTGGCTATTGGAAACGCCAAAGGGCGGGTGGTGCTGTATAGGCTGCATCATTATCCTCAGGCATAGAAAAGAAGACTGCTTCCTCGGACAAAAGTAACATTCTTCTGTATCTAGTGTCACTGTGTAACTATTTCTTAGAACATTTGTAATGAAAATAGAGCATCTGAATTTTCTACAGCCCTGAGGGCGCCGTGCTTTGGTTGTTGCTCACTCAGAAATGTTAGATAAACAGGACAGAAACTGAAATATACAAAATTATCGATTGAGATCGTCTAATACTATATATACTATATTTAAAACGCTCCCTCATTCACAATGGACTTTACCTTGAAGCCTCATGCTGCTTTGCCCAAACCCCAGGGCCCTGTGCTTGTTTGCATTCTGGATGGATGGGTAAGCTGCAGACCTCGTGTCTATATATAAAGTATTGCTTTATCCCAGAAAAAGTACCCATTTTGTTCCGTGTTCTCGATTTGAGCTGCATGCAATAATCAAGTTCTAAGAGGGTTCGATGCCGTGTTGCCAGAGCAACTTTCACATGCTTCAACTAACCAAATGTTCATTTATGCAGGGTGAAAATGTATCAAAGGATGAGTATAATGCCATTCACATGGCCAACACTCCCTGCACTGATGCTCTCCGCGAGGTTCCTGGGCGGTGGCGCACCATTGTCGCTCACGGCACTGCTGTAGGCCTCCCCAGCGACGATGACATGGGTAATTCTGAAGTCGGACACAATGCTCTCGGTGCTGGCCAGGTTATCGACCAAGGTGCCTCCTTGGTTGACAAAGCCCTCGAAGACGGTTCCCTCTTTAAAGGCGATGGCTGGAAATACATCTCGCCTTCTTTGGAAAACAACACCCTTCACTTGATTGGCCTTCTTTCTGATGGAGGTGTTCACTCCCGTACTGATCAGATCTTTGCCATTGTCCGTGGAGCGGCTCAGAGAGGTGCCAAGCGTGTCCGTCTTCACATTCTCACTGATGGCCGTGATGTGCCTGATGGCTCCTCTATTAGGTTCATCTCTGAGCTTGAAGAGGTGCTTAAAGAAGCCACATCTGCTGGTTGTGATGCTAAGATCGCTTCTGGAGGTGGTAGAATGGGTGTTACAATGGACCGCTATGAAGCCGATTGGAACATTGTTAAGAAGGGCTGGGAAGCACATGTTTTGGGTGAAGCACCCCATAAATTCACTGATGCTACTACTGCGGTAAAAACCTTACGTGCTGATGACTCTGAAAAACCCGTCAGTGATCAATGGCTTGACCCATTCGTCATTGTCGATGCCGAGGGTATGCCTGTAGGTACTGTTGAAGATAACGATGCTGTGGTTATATGCAATTTCCGTGCTGATCGGGTCATTGAACTTTCGAAGGCGTTTGAATATGAAGAGTTTGCGTACTTTGATCGTAAGCGTTGGCCCAAGACTCGTTTCGCAGGGTTAATGCAGTATGACGGTGATTTAAAATTGCCCACAAATTTCTTGGTACCCCCTCCTGCTATTTCCGGTACCTCTGGAGAATTTTTGGCTAAAAATGGTCTTCGTACCTTTGTATGCTCTGAAACACAGAAATTTGGCCATGTTACCTTCTTCTGGAATGGTAATCGCAGTGGCTATTTCAATGAGGCATTGGAAACCTATGTTGAAATTGAGTCTGATAAAGTCCCCTTCAATGAATTACCCGACATGAAGGCTCGTGCTATATGCGAAGCGGGTAAAGAAGCTCTTCGAAGTGGTCGTTTTGACCAGGTCCGTATCAATTTCGCAAATCCTGATATGGTTGGTCACACGGGCGACCTGGCAGCCACGACATCCTGCTGTGCTTTGGTCGATACCTGTTTGAAGGAGCTGTTGGAGGTTGTAGATGAAGTCAATGGCCGGTTCTTGTTCACTTCCGATCATGGCAATGCTGATGATATGGTTCAAAGACAGAAGAAGACTTTGGCTCCTATTCTCGATGAGAATGGCAAGCCTGTGTCATTAACGTCACACACCTTGGCGCCGGTGCCTGTTGCCGTGGGTGGAGCTGGACTTCCTGCTGGTTTGAAGCTTCGGGATGATCTTCCTAAAGCAGGTCTTGCGAATGTGGCTGCTACTGTGTTGAATTTGATGGGTTATGAAGCACCTAGCCATATGCAGCCGAGCATGTTGGCGGTGTAACTGATTTAAAACCAAGGGCGGTTGAAGTTGTTGTTTTTTGTTTTTCTTTTCTTTGAGTAAGAATGTTAAAAGATCTACTCCTTTTTTTGTTCCTATTTTCTTTTTATCAGCTATTTTTTCTTGAGAGCTACTATTCACCTATAAACCTATCCTGTCACTAGATTATTCAATATTGAGTTGGATCAGTTTTAGAGCCCAAAATTATTTTGTAGTCGTCGGGATATTCTTTTGTTTTGCTGGTTGTTAATTTTGCAGTAGATGGAAGAAATTTCTGCATTTCACTCGCTAATGACTTTTAATTTCTTCATATGGTGATTGTTAACAGTGACAGTGAGAAGGGCGTTTGGGCGGGAAATTTGCTGATGCTGTTTTGCATGTGGTAGGCGTTGGTGGATTAGGAAAATATGTAGATGACATACGAAAGATACGCATCGTAAACATGCAGTCTTAAAATCGATTTAGTTCTTGTAGAAGGGGGGGGCTTATTTTAAATTGGCAGCCCTGGCTTCCGTAGCGCTCCCTGAGCAGTGGATAAAAGACCTCATTCAGTTTTAGCACCTCGCCGAGCAACTTCTGTGGACCTTAAATTGAATCACATCGTATAACATTTCATCGACCCAAGCTGCGCAGCGCGCCACTGCAGGTGTTTTTAAACAACAGAGTGCATCTTGTTTTCAAATGTTAGGAGACGCCAGCTTCAGAGCACTGTTGCAGGTGCGCTAATTTGCTTGTTTTCAAGTTGATACCATTCCCAAATACTCTGTTCTAGCCATAGATTGGCTCCACTGTGGGTTTTTCTCTAAATTGTGTCTGAACTGCGATTTTGTTATGCAGGTGTTTGGATACCTCTATCCCGGCTATCTTTGCTATAAAGACGTCAATGCTTCTAGATCTAATGATGAAAGATTGAAGCTCTGGTGCATGTACTGGTAAGCTTCGTTCAGGCACTGATTAAACCTTGGATCACCTTATTTAAGGTTCGTAGGCTCATTCTCCAACTTACTGTGGTCTGTTATAAAACCTCTCTTTGCAGGGTCCTTATGGCCGCATTCACTGCTATCCAACCTATAGCAGATACATTTTTGTTCTTCATCCCCTTGTATTATTCCGCCAAGCTTGCATTCGCTTGCTACCTGTGGGCTAACAACCTAGCTGGTGCTGACCTTGTATACACTCGTTATGTTCTTCCCTTTGTCAAGGAGCACGAGCCCCTTGTCGATGAGAAAATTTCAGAAGTGCGTACGATGACCACTGAATTGGTCTCCTCGAACTTTGCTCGTGGACTGCAGTGGTTGCAGAGCAAGGCGGTTGCAGTTTTGGCTCAAGCTCACCAACTGGGAGCAAATTCCTTAAAGGCAGAGCCAGCTGGAGAGGCTGCACCCGCAGCTGGGTATAGATCAGATAGTTTCAAGTCTGTTTCTAGTGGGTTTGGTCCTCGCACGTTCTCTATTGGAAAGGACGACTGAAATTGAAATAAATAAATCCTCGTTTTTTTCCCTGTCAATTGCCGTGACCACTCTGTCGTGCCTTTTCATCTAGTAGTTCGCTCTTCACCCGCAAGTGGATTTAGTAGTATAGCATATTCTTATTCTATTTTATTATTTGTGTTTATTATTTTGAAGGAGTACTCCTTCTCCTCCTATCTTTTCTGAATCATAGCTTTTTGGTTTTGTTGCCGTTTTTATTTTGAATGCTTCTGAAAAGAAATGATCTTAATAAAAATTACGTAGTCCTGTGCACTTATTGTTTAAGTACATAGTGTCTTAGACGAAAATTTGAAGGTAAAAGATAATTACGTAGGAAAACTGTAGACAAAAAGGAGGAAAGAAAGAAAAGGGGGGGCAGGTTCATAATATATTAATACCGTAGTATCATATATCTATTTAAAAAAAAAGAATAAAAGGGTTCTTTTCATGTGTTTGTTCTGTCGGTGTCGTGTTGATAGTGGTGCAAAATCTCTACAATGGTGGAAATAACGCAAAATTTAACTAGTTATCTACAAATCTTTCCAATATTATTTTTAAAACTGCATATCACAGTCCCGATCGTCAAAACTGCCTAGCACAGTAGACCCAGCTTGGGTGCCACGAACGATTTCGTCAGCATTAATAACACCAATATCCTTGAACTTGTCAGCTGCAGTGGGGGAGTTTGTAAGGGCTGAGACTATAGCTTGAGGGGGAGGTCTTGTTGGCGATGGAGGAGCAGAAGAAGACCCTGGTTGCAGAGCGGCAGAAGCTGTCGTGCTTGGATGTCTCTGTGGTGCAGAAGAAGAAGAAGAAAAAGAAGAGGAGGAGGCTGGCTTAGGGGCTGAACTTGTTGTCGCAGCACCTGTCGATGATCCTCCGTTGTTCGATGATGTTGAAGAAGGGGAACCAGCTGCTACATTGTTCGAAGCTCCAGCTGGTGGCTGTGATATTGCGCCCACAGAAGACGCTGCGGGTGTTCCAGCTGCTGCCTGAGGCACTGGGCTTCCTTGAGGAGCAGGAGTTCCTGCACTTGGTGGGGGTGGGGGTGTTGACGAAGGTGAAGAAGGTGCTCCTGCAGTCACATCTACAGCTTGCGGCAGAGCAGGAATATCCACCAACGGGACGGGCTCTCCCACAGGCACCGATGGTATTGACGGCAACATCTCCAATTGCAGTTTATTCCTCGCCAACCTCGCGCCATTCCTCTCTACACAGTCAATAAACGCCAATAATAGATCTTGTTTCACAGCCATAAAGGCATCACGATTGGCGGCTTCCACATAAAAAGAAACATAGATGGATGCATCCTCCCGGGTGACTTTATCTAAAAATACACGTCGATGTAATTTCTGAATAATTCTACTATCTTGCCTCAGGATTTTACGAATATCCGATACAACAGCAGAAGATTTAGGTAAATCTTCAAGCCGTAAATGTAAAAATTCATAAAAACGCCATTCACGTTGCTTTCTGGTGATATTCAAGACCACATTTCGAGAAAAGACGGAATTGGGAATAATGAAAATTTCACGTTCAAAGGAACGGATCGTTGTTCTATACCATCCCACGTCGACTACAATACCTTCGACTACTTGCCCACTGTTTGGTCTAAACATTACTTCCTCACCCACTTCAAAGGGGTTACTTGACAGAATAATTAATCCTGTAAAAAGATTTTCTAAGATCTCTCGACCGGCTAAACCGACGGCAACACCACCAACACCACCAATAGCAAGAACAGAGTTTACGTCCATACCTAAGGCTTTTACTCCGAAAATAGAGGCTACTACAATGGTTGCTAAACTCATGAGCTTGTCTAGTGCTTCCAAGCGGCGTTGTTTTGTTAAATCGCCTTTGAGTTCCATTTGCCAGCTATTTTCACGAACAATACGGGATTTGACGTTGAAGACGACGCGCGCGGCGGCAATAACAAATGTAAGTGATAGCGTAGTGCGTACAAAGGTTTGCATAATGCTTTTGGGAACATTTATTACTTGTGGTAAGAAATTCTCCGCTAATGTGGTCACTGCTGCTATTAAAAAAAGGAATTCTAGGGGTTTATACACTTCCCTTAGGATATAATACTCTGATGACTTCTCATAAGGGCCTTGGGCCTTTGTCCATTTGCGAGCTGCCTTGATAACTGGCTCTAAGCCATACTTCACAAACGCCATAGCCGAGACGATGGTGGCCAGTTGAGGGAGAGCCACTGTCCTCTGAAGTCGCTTTACTACCTTCATGAAGGCATTCTGGAAATTAATATCACCAGTAAAGTACAATAGCAGGGCGACAAAAAAAAGACCACCTGCCATGATTATGAAAAAAGTTACGTAGTGGTAGGAAGATAGCTGAACGTCTTGAACTGGCGGTTGGGAATCCGGAGGTCCTCCAGAACGTTGTGGGTCAACTACAGCGCTAGGGTCTGCAGGCATAGCACCGCTTGAGCTGTTGCATGTTGTTCGTTCTTGCTTCCAATGCTGCCTTCGGGTAGTAGAGCCCACGCGTTTGAATGCGGGGTTGACCATCGAACGTGTCAGTCTCGCACGAGGCTTCAGTAGCGGAAGCGCCATGGCGCGGCTTCCTGGCACTGTGCTTGCAGCCACAAGCATTTGAACCAAATTTCTCGATTAATTTAGTTTCCTAACAAAAGCGGCATTCCCTCATCAGCTGACGTAGAAAATCTGTTAAATGATGAATAATGCAAAGAATAGTTTTTTTGAAAGTAAGAAACTGATTCTATGAGATGGAGTATATTCAATTTGTATTTCCTAAATTTTCACCGACGCCGCCAACAGTCATCCATAGCCTTCTCTCCATCTCTTTTATTAGACTTCAAAGGCTGCAATTTGAAATGCCGGTCATGTTACATGGTCCAGAAGCCTTACCGCCTGGCCTACTGCCGTAGTGGTATTTCTTTCTTCCTTAAAAAACCCTACGGTACTAGGTTTTTAACAGAGCAGCGGGTAAAGTCAGTCGAAAAGAAATCAAACACAACAAGAATAGAACATGGTTGTGGTGTATTATACAATCAAAAACATGAGTCAAATTAATGCACCGAGAGAGCAGAGTCGTTTGTCAAATCAGAAAACCTCTTCCAAGGAAAAGTCTCTCAGAAGAGGATAGGGAAAAAAAATCTTGTAATAAAGAGATGTAAGTACAACTAAAAATTAAGCTTGATTTTTAATGCTGCGTACTAGAAAGAGCTGAAAATCATTCATGAAATATTCTTTAGAATACTGCATGTATGCATTGTACTGTACTTTATTGTTTTGTGTTTAGTTTTATTTGCGTTTATTTCCAGCCAAGCCATTCCGTTGCTGAGCCTGCATAGCTTCAACCGCAGCGTCCATAGCTTCGTGAACACTCTGAGGTCGGGCAGGTTGGTGAGGTGCTACGTCAGATAACGCATGTTCAATTGATTGCATACTTTCTAATCCACTTTGTTTCCTTTGCATACTTGTTCCACGGCCGCCCGCTGCACCAGGCGCCCCAGCAGCACCAGGGCCACCAGGGTTGTTGCTGCGGATATTGCGGCCATCAACACCCGGATCGGATTTAATTTGAGCAGCGAGATCTCCATCGAGCAACTCAATGCTTTTCCCAAATGTCAAAGATGGGAAACGCGCGGCATCAATGCCTCCTGCTTGAGCCAAAAGCGCTTCAAGATCACCGCTTCCAGGGAGAAGACCTCCACCAGGCAAAGAAGGGAAATTTTGAAGACCAAAAGGAAGTTTAAAGTCTGCGCCAAACATCGAATGGAGATTGGCGAGAGTGAAAGAGGGTGCGCCTTCAAAGCCAGGTGGAGATGACGTTGGTGCTGGGAATGATAACTTTTCATCAGCAGCAGCAGAAGCAGCGTCACGTCGACCTGATGATTGAAGCTGAGCACCTGAAGGTACAGCGCCATTTTGGTGCTGTTTCTGGTCTTGCGCCTCCTGGTGTTGTCGATGTTGCTGGTTTGCTCCGGGAATCTGTGGTGGTGGTGGTGGCATTTCCAATCCTTGCACTGCCCGGTGGCCTGCAATAGCAAAAGGGGACGTCGTCGTTGCTGTAGGACTTCCTGGCAGACCACTTGGAACACCGCTTAAGGGTGCTGCAGGCGGGAGCATTGGTCCAAGGCCAGCGAGCCCTGCTGCCGCTGCCGCACCAGTGTTGCTAACAAAGGAGCCAGTACCAAGCGCACGGAGTAGAGCTTCATTCGTTTGGGGGACTCCACCAGGCAGATTTCCTAAGAAGGCGCCAGGAGCGAATCCGGCAGCACCAGGATATCCATATGGCCCTCCACCAAGAACATTCACTTGTTGCTGCTGTTGATGTTGCTGCTGCTGCTGAACGAGCTGCTGTTGTTGCCGTGCAGCAGGGATTTGATCACCACTTGGCATTGCTGCAGGGTCTAAAGATCCAGTAGCTAAGAACTGATCGGAATCAACAGGGTAGATGGCCCAACCAGGATGTCCGTGTTGCCACCATGCCGCAATTGCTTGAGGTTGCAACGCTCGAACTTGCTCGCGTTGTTGTGGAGTTTGTTGCGCCATCAACGTCGCTTCCATAGTAGTCTGTGCCCCATCAGAAGCTTTCTTTGTAAGCAACCCCACAGGACGTTCCAACTCGGCTGATCCTAGTCTACAAGTAAAAAGTAAGCCAACGTCCATACTCCCTTTATTCGCGTACCAAATTCGCATCCTATTATCTGCCACGACAGCACGCATAGCATGATCTCTGGCTTCATCCCATTTCTCTTTACTCAGTTTTAATACTTGCTGTAATTTTTGACGTAAATGGCCATCCGCTTCGGCCAATAAAGCAAGTTTTCTAAATTCACCGACACGGTTGATGGTATTATCGGGAACATTAATTTCTATACCAGCTGCAAGAGCACTGCCACGTATATCTTGTAATTTCTTGACTGTTTCACGTCCCATATGCTCTAATTTACCTACATGGTCATCCACATTGGGAATGTCTACCTTACCTGCAGTGCGGGTACGCCGTGTGGCAACAACAAAACCTTCAGAGACAGCGCTGCGAATAGTAGGCATTGCAGCTGCTGTTGCCGCTGTCTTTGACGAGGCAGTTTTACCATTCGAGTTTGCTACGAAAGAGCGTGCAAGGAGACGGAAAGGAGGTTTTCTACCAGAGAGTAAAGCCTCTGAAGAATCTGTGACGTGCACGTCTGGCAGCACCGCCATGCCTTTGACCAAGGGGACAATAACCTTGTTATCGGCGCTTTGCGTACCACCAGGACCGGGGACCAACAATGCACTTGCTTTATTATTCAATAATAAAGTGCAGGTGTCGACGTCGTTGCCAATGTCTTCTCCGGGCCGCTCTGAGCACCGAGCGTCATAAGCATTGCCATCAAGTATACACAGTTCTAGAGAGACACCAGGGATATCTTCATTGATCGGTTGGCCAGTTGCACGGTCAATTATTTCAACGCGGATAGGGGCATCGCATTTAGCGTGCAACGTATCATTTACTAGATATTTTGAAGCGAAATTGACAGAGCAGCGTCGGCTGGGATTATGTTCACAGAGAACGCACTGTAAATCTAAACAGCCCAGGCTCCTGTTGGTTGAAAGAAAGAGAGAAAATCAGTATAATATGGCTAGAATTTGTCTTGAAGAAGGGAAGAAAGGTAACTAGAAGGAACTAAAACTCAGTGTCGAGGTTTGGACATGAAATTTCTGCCGCCTTGAAATTTTTTACGTTTCTTCACTCGTGCTAGCATAAAATTCGAGACCCCCAAGTAAAGAAAACCAACAACTTACTGGCAATCGTGACGGAACACGAGCTGTAAATCTCTGCTGGCTAGGGCCCCAGTGTAGTCTGGAGGGGGCAGAGATGAAAGGACATCAGCGGCGGCTTGTTGAACTTGCTGGAGGGCAGTTCCTGGAGCTATACGCGAGGCAAAAACCGGTGAAAATTGCATGACTCTCTCATGAACATAATCCTGCAGGTGAGAGGAAGAAGAACGTTTTAGCTGGCGGGTTCAAGAAAAAACATGTTTGAATCTCCAATACAGCTGTGTGAAATCTTGAGACAATTGTCCCTGCGCACGCCCACTGGCGGCGCACCAGATGCTAATCACTAACCTCCAGCGTTTTATGGGGTACACTGCGCAATTCCGCAGGCACTGTGACTGCTGGCACCCCTTGTTGGGGCATTTTATCAAAAATCAATTCTCGATAAGAATTAAATCCTTATGAAATACGATATAAAGTCCACTCTCGCTTTTGACTAAGCACAGGTAGGTAAATTTGATATGCTTGCCATTAAGCAGACGACTTTTTGCTGACTAGCGGCAAATGCTCGGTGATCGATGCCTCCCCGAAAGCCTTGTTGATGCAATTCCTGCCTTGGACGTAGGTCAAAATATTTAAAATTGCCTTGCTGCAGCTCCGTCGAATCTAAGAGCACCAGCAGGAAGCAACAGAACAAAGTTCTTTGCCTAATCAGCTGGCTTCCTCAGAGGTCAACCTGAGATTGAATCTCAGATTCAATCTCTGCACTACACACTGTGCGAAACGTAAATAACGGGGGGGGGGGGTTGGATCACGATCTGTACTATCAGCTTCGGGGCTGTTTCGAGACTTTCTTCACCACATGTTTGGATAACAATTGGGATCTGCAATTAATTATAAATTACCCATCTTTACAAGATTCAAATTACTCTTTTTATTAAACTACGGCGATTTCCCCGCCGTCAGGGCCTCTAAACTTTCAAATACATTCTTTTTCTTTGCACTTCTTGGCGCTACTATACAACGCTTATCTTTCCTATCTGTCAGCGGCCATCGGGGCCTCAAATCAACCCATTCTCCTTCTCCCGGAACTGCACTTGGCGGTGGTGGTTCAACCCCTAGCCTTAATTTTAATCTTTCAACCCCAGCCCAGCCCACCATAACCCCATTATCGGTACACAGTCTCGGAGGAGGGCATATAAGCTGTAATCCTCCTTCTTCAGCTACAGCTGCTAAGCGACCACGCAGGTATTTATTCGAAGCAACACCACCAGCAACAACGACCTGCTTCATTTCTGGGTGGGATTCTGCAGCCCACTGCAACGCTCTTCGGCATCTATCTTCCAAATGACGTACCGCAACTGCTTGAAACGACGCTGCAATGTCAGCACGTGTTTTCCTGCCCACTGGATCCTCTTCTGCTGTCGGAGCTGGCAGCTCTACTCCACCAAGCGCTTGTTCTATACGCATCCGAACACTCGTCTTCAACCCCGCATACGAAAAATCACATGTTTTATGCTTTTGAAGCGGCGTTGTAAACCTAAAAACAGTAGGGTCACCTTCAACAGCTAGAGCTTCTAATGCAGCGCCGCCAGAGGGTTTTAATTCTAGCCCCAGTAATCGAGCGACTTTATCATATGCCTCGCCAAGAGCATCATCGAGGGTAGAACCGAGTTGGATGTATCTACCAACACCTTCTACAATCATTAATAAATTATGTCCTCCAGAGACTAATACACACAGAAATGGGAACTGGACAGGGCTAGAATCCCCTGCACCGCTGAGTCTGGCAACGAGAGCATGTGCCTCCATGTGGTGGACAGGGATGACAGGTAAACTGTGTGTAGCGGCAATTTCTCTAGCTTTTAAAACACCAACGCGGAGACATAAACTGAGACCTGGGCCTATTGTTACTGCTACAGCGTCTAGATCGTTGGATGTTATTCCTGCTTTGGTGAGAGCTTCAGCGACGCAAGAGTCAATGGCAGCCTCATGTGCCTCTTGAGCTAATTTTGGGACAACGCCGCCCCAAGCGGCGTGAATTTCAGTCTGCGTTGCTAAAGATTCACCTAAAACACGGCCGTGGGTTGATACGATCGCAACGCCGGTGTCGTCACAGCTGCTTTCGATGCCAAGAATAAGCCTTTCTGGCTCTGTTCCTGCCGCCGCTGCCGCCGATGCTCCTCTGGAGCTGGCTAATGCGCGGCTGGCTGCCCACCTTGCTGGTAATTGGGGTATGCCATGTTGAACGCGACATATTAATCTGTTTGTGAAGCATGATAACATTGTATTACCGCGCGTTTGGGTAAAAGATTGCTTCATTTCGGCATTGAAGGAATGCTATTCTGCGGAGTGAAACAACAGTTCTCTCGATTGATTGTGTGTTTAAATACATCTAGCTTCACGACCTATTAAACAACAAGTGAAATTGTCGAATGCTTCATGAAATGAGGGCAAAATTGTCACCGTAAAATTGGCAAAAAATGGTTTCGACGACAAAATTAGAAAGTTGGTGTTTGTCTCATAATTCTCATTAAATAGCATGCATACCCTCTCGAGATAGATCTTGTGAATTCAAATTCGCGCCTGTAGAGGGGATTGCAGAAGGGGAGAGATCGCAAGTAGTGGTCATGACAGCTCCCCGTAATTCTGCCCATCTTATAACCTCGCTCGCAGAAGCGGAGCGGACGCTCGCAAATGCTCGACCTAAGCGCCCAATGTCAGCATTTGATCTATTTGCAGCGTCTCTTAAACGGTAGGTCTAAAATATCTTAAAGAATTGAGGGTATTTCTCATTGCTAATGCCAGCTTGGTGACGTACGCAACTCTGATTTCAGCAATCATTGGACTAAGAAGCGCGTCTAATATGATTGGGAGGCGCTCTTGGTTCGTCGTCGACCAAATTTAACATGGGGAATGAAGATCGCAAGTTCTCTAGCAATCAATATTTTGACGTTTATGAGCCACTTTTTCTTCCCTAGAATTCCAAAATTTATCTATCAGCTTCAAGAAAGGGGCGCTTTGGCGTGCAATATTGCGCGATTCCTTATTTTCGAAGTTCGCACCCCTACCACCGTGCCTCGCCTGGATGATTTTTCCAATTTCGAGGGTCCTTTGATATTTCTAGCTACAGCGTTTCTAACCCCCTCTTTTTTTGTTGTCGTAATACGTCTTCCTACAGGCAGTACAATATTAAAGATGAATCAGCCAATCTTAATCGGATTATGCAGCTCATTACAGAGGCATGGCATAATCTTGCACCAATGGAGCGAGCCCCATTTGACGCACGAGCTCATGATGAAATGCAGCGCTATCTACAAGAAGAACGCGTTTATGATCAAATGCAAATACAGTATAGTAGACTGAAACAAATAGCGCAGCAATCAGGAGCGCTTGCAGCCCCACAAAATGTTGCTGGGCCCGGGCAGCAGCAACTGCAGCCTCAGCAACTGCAAGTGGCACTGAATATTAACACAAGTACTAGCAGTTTATTGCAAGCCTACAATCAAGCTGCAGCGCAAGCAAACTACCGTAATCAGCATCAGCAACAGATACGGCAGCAGTATGCCTACCAACGGCAGCAAGAACAGCGACAGCAAGCTGCAGCAGCTCCTCAGCCTAAATTAAGAGCGGCCGGACAAATGGCACAGCAGGCGCAGCAGCGGCAACAACAAGCCCAACAGGCAAACCCTGCTGCTCAAACGCAGCATGAACAACAACACTCCGCCTTATTACGCGTTCTAGCAAAAGCAGTCGACCGTAACAACACTGCTGGACGTATGCCCACAGCAAAAGCACCACAACGACCTGGACCACCCCCATCCTCACTACAGCAGCAGCCATTCCCTGGAGGAAAGAACCCATCCCCCCATAGCAGATCAGTACGTACACCTGAGACTGTAGAAATTGTATGCAATGGTGTTAATGGCACCCTTATAATCGCTCATCAGATGGTCATTTGCGGTTGTTCTTTATGCATACAACAACCCAGCCAGACCAACCGCACCATGTCGTGCAAACAGTTTGAAATCCATGCTGGCGCTGGTGGAGAGAAGAAATGGAAGTCGTCGTTGAGAGTACGGCCGGGTACAGAACCAGAGGTACCACGAAATAGTCAACCAATGGGGGTAGGGAGGTGGTTGGAACTAAAAGCACTTGATACACATACTTTGCCATCGTCAAATGCCTCCAGACTCCAAGGTGCAAAGACTGCAGTGTCTCCTGCGGCACAGTTTAGTGGTGCTCGACCTGGTTGTGGATCTTCTCCTCCAGCATCAGGAAGCAGTAAAGTGCCGTTGCAGTATCAGTGGAAAGGAGGTCCTGTTGGTGGTGGTGGTGGTGGTGATGGCGGTGGTGGCGGTGGCTTTACAGCAATTGGAGGAGCATTTGCACCGCCTACGTTTAAAAACAGCAACCCACAGCAAAAGAACCAATGTCAACAGCAACAACCGCCGTCATCTAAACCGCAGCAGTATTACGGAGGGTCTGCACAGAGATACAGCGCATCTGCTGTTGCCAGTCGCCAGCAGGAACGAGCAGCCGCGGCGGCGGCAGCTGCCGCGGCTGCTCGCTCCACTGGACCAGCACCAGCTGACAGACCTCCTTCTGGATCTGCCCACTATAAAAATGCTACCGTTGTTCAAGAACCAACGGGAAAAGCAGCTCGTTATACCCCTTGGAGAGATGCTAATGATGGCAAATTTACTTCAATCAATGTTCGGTGGTCGGGTGACCGGTGCTCTGTTTGTGAAGCTGACACAGATTATGATTATGATCAATTAATAACCTGTGATATGTGTGGTATAACTGTGCATCAAAGCTGTTATGGCGTTCAAGATGTCTCTGGAGTTGAAAAAATGTGGCTATGTCGAGCTTGTGAACTCCATGACAATGGCAGAGGGAATGGCAGTGGATTTGTAGCTGCACAGTGTTGTTTATGCCCTATAGCTGGAGGTGCACTGAAACCTACTACAATACAAGGTGTTTGGGCACATGTAGCATGTTTGCAATGGATTCCTGAAGTCAATGTCGATGACACTGAGCTGATGGAGCCTATTTCCGGTATCCGATCAATACACCGGGACAGGTGGGAGTTGGTTTGTTACGTGTGTAAACAACGAATGGGTGCTAAAATTCAATGCAAATTATGCTGTAATGCATATCATCCATTATGTGCCCGTATTTCTGGGTTTAGAATGGAGATAAAGGACGGTACTAGGGGACCAGATGGTCCTGTCGTGTGCACTTCGTATTGCGGAAAGCATTCCACACCACGGCCACACCTTGCTGGCGTACGAAAGGTTGATGAAAGTGAAGCTGGTGGTGATTTACCTAATTCTTTAGAAAAACCAAGGTTATGGAATTGTCAACCCTATCCTTTACCAAAATGTTATCCGATTGCCAACTCTGAGGCGGGATGTGCTCGAGCATTGGAGTATAATTTAAGTAGTAGAAGGCTAATAAGAAAACAACATGGATGTGGAACTGGGGCTACTACAGAAGCTGCGTTCTGGATTCCTGGAAGTATGATTGCGTATTCAGAAGAAGGGCAAGATGAAGAAGAGGGGAAATCTAGACGGCGAGAAAAGAAAGAGGACGAGGGCGATGTGAAGAAAGAAAGTGAAGCAGAAGAAGAACCCACGCACGTTGACGGTGGTGATAATGATGCATCTAAACGTATATCCCGGCGGACTAAAAACAAACGAAACTACAATAACGGTCCTGGATCTGCAGATCACAGGGACGGAGAACAAGAAGGAAGGCAGGTAGAAAGTGAAAAGGCTGATGCTTTCAACGGCATCACGACAGAGACACCTGGTAAACCTACTCACCTTACTACTGCAACTGATACTGCTAAAAAATTTATCACAGCCATCAATACTGCTGTTCGAAGGGTCGATTCTCCTCCCGACATGCGGACGGTTGAAACTTCCCTCCGTCCAGCAGTGAAGAAACCATCTGCAATCGATGGAGAACGCCCCCCTGCAAAGCTACGCAAACTCAACAGACTCCATGCTGAAGAAAAACACGGTTTTTCCTTTACCAAAGCACCTGCAGCACCAATTTTTGCTGTTGAAGTTATCGAGGGTGATGCAGCAGCAGCAACGGCAGCAGCAGCAGCAGGGGCAACGACGCCAACGCCATTTGCACTGGTTGCTGGTCGACTTCCTTCTGAATTGGTCGGACATTGGTGTAGAGTATGGTGGCCTGAAGATAATGAATGGTATCTCGGTGTTATTAGGGAATATTCACCTGCCAAGGGACAGTTCCGAGTATGGTATGAAGTTGATAACGAGGCAGAATGGATTGATCTAGGGAGAGAAGCGAGAAATAAGAGAGTGCAGCTGTTAGATGGAGAGGAGAGAAATACGTGGCCAGATCCATTACCTATACCTGCAGATATTCCTGATGGTGGTAGCGTTAAAGCTGAGGAGATTAACAGTGGTGGTGGTGGTGGTGAGGAGCAACTCGAAGTTGCCATGAGTGGTCCTGCTGAAGGCGCTGCTGCTGTAGGTCGCAAAGTCGGCATCTACTGGGACGATGCGAATCGGTACTATCATGGTACTGTACGCAGTTACCGTACAGATAAGGGTCATCTAATACTGTACGAAAATGGTACTGCCGATTGGGTCAATTTGAGTAATTGCCGTGTCGATTGGAGAGGCACGAAGAGGAATGCTGCTTCAGGTAGAAAACCGTCTACTACTTCTGGAAATGGTGGTGCTAGTACCCATGGTAAGTTAGATGGTGACAACTTTGCAATCACCACTGCCGATGCCATTGCACCTGCAATCGCTACCGACATCAAAGTATCTTCTGTCCATGCAGAAGACCACCAAGTCCCAGTAATATGCAACGGCGTCCGTGGCATTTTCTTTTCTAAAAGTATGTCCGTCATATTGACGCATTCTGGTAAAAGTAAAGAAGTGACCCCTGGTGAATTTGAACGAATCTCTGGTCGTGGGTCCGCGAAGAAATGGAAGGTGACAATTCGACTTGATGTTGCCGGTCAACAAGGGAAAACAATCGAATCTTGGTTGATTAACCACGGAATCTGGGGGGAAGATGGGAAACCAATCGCACGCAACAAATATTGTACCGGCAATCGATTGCTCTCTAAAAGTGAGGAAGCACAACTGCACCAGCAGCAGCAGCAGCTCCGGGGGGGCGCCAGACCTCCAGGTGAGAGTATCTATCCTGTTCGCAAAAGGCAACCTACGAGAATAGTCAAAGGAAAGTTATCAGGACATAAGAATGATTGTGGCTGTGTTATTTGCAAACAAAATAGGAGAAGGGGGGCGGCCGTTCATGCTGCTGGTACAGCAGGTAGTGATATTAATGGGAAACACACCGATACGAGTGCAACTGCTGCTGCTGCTACTGCAAATCGATCAGGGCAGCAGCAACTTGGTGGTAAAAACAATAAGAACAACAGACAAGGAAACAGTGATGGACAATATGGCCAAGATGATGGACAATTCCATGATCGTAATATCTTCCGTACTGGTAAACAAGCGTATTTAGAAGCTATCCCTCAAGTTGTCAGCACTGGACCTCGTTCTCTTGAGCTCTATCAAGCTCCGCCTTCTCGTTGCTGGGCTCCAGGCGAGTGGGCAGCACACCGTCTTCGATACAATATAGCTCGAGAGAAAAAACGTTCTGGAGGAAACAACTCTTTAGCGTCTTTAGGACAGCACGGTACCCTTCCTGTAGTTGTTTGTGGTGGCTCGCTTGCTATTAGAGATGATAATATCGCTACAGTGGTCTCGCTTGGACCTGGTGCTACTGGCGGAGGGCGGACATTGACGTTGAAAGAAAAGTTGGACCTGTGTAATGCGACTGAGCATGAACGTCTTTCCTTTGGTAAGTCTGGTATTCACGGCTGGGGTATATTTGCAAAGGTGCCTATGCGGCAAGATACCATGGTTGTCGAATTTCGAGGGGAACTTTTGAGGAGAAGTGCCGCTGAAATGAGGCAAGCAAAATATCTCGCTCAGGGGGCTGATTGTTATATTTTTAATTTAGATGATGATGTGGTGTTGGATGCGACGAAAGAAGGAACAATAGCTCGATTTACAGTGAGAAACAATCGAGAATATCTACTCAATGTACTTTTTCACCTTGGCTCTGCCAGCGGCGTTTTTTTAATTTTAAATATTTCTTGTTCACTCCTTTTTGCAGAATCACTCCTGTTCTCCTTCGTTGTACACCAAGATCTTAGCTCTCGAAGGTGAGCTGCGTTTAGCTTTCTTCGCTCGAGTAGATATCGCTCCTGGTCAAGAACTGACTTATAACTATCGATTCAAAGCTGAAGAAGATGACGACAAAATAGTTTGTCGTTGTGGTGCACCAAATTGTACTGGGTATTTAAATTAAGTTATTGATATTAACGAATGAGTTGTTGAAGTAAAATATATTAAATGAATTTACCAATATATATATATATCTGTTATTTAATGTATTATCATGTATCGATATATTGATTTTACTTGATAGGATAATAAAGAAAGAAATCAAGTAATCTTTTCTGAATATGTTGCAAGGCCGGAGATTCTAGAAAAATTTCTTTCTTTCTGGATTTGTTTTACATCCTCGTCAGTCAAGTCAGTCTGCCAAGGGTATTTACTGGTAATGAATACAGGTGGGTTGATCTAATTGGGTGAAATTACTACGTTAAGAAACGATAGGAGATGTGCTTTTCAAGTGGCTGGTGTTTCCCGAGGGGAGACACACACATATAAAACACAAAACACTTTCACGAACAATGGTTTTATTCCGATGGAGAACAGCTTTATTTTAATTCCTACTACCATCTCGGCTACGCAAGGCCCGCCCAGCTTCTCCACCTCCTTCAGAAGGTGCGGGAGATGGCCCAAGAATAGGGGTGTCCCCAACAGTGACACTGACACCAGCCCCAGCCATGGTAGTTGCTCTAGGGTCTTGGGCAGGTTCCGTCGCTAGCTGGTCTACAGGCACGTATTTGAATTTAGGGGGTAGTTTGCTATTGATATCATGTGCTTCCGCTGAAGACATCAATTTTTGACGTTCAATAGAGAGACCAGAGGCACCCGACCGTGACGGCCTTGCAGCACCTGCACCTGCAGCAGCAGCGGAAGCTGGAGGCTTTTGATACTGCTGCTGCTCTTCTTCTTGTTGTTGTTGTTGAATTTCAGGTCCAATAAAATCATCATCTGGACCTTGTCCTCTACGAGCACGTTTACCGCCACCATCAGTCGTTGCGGGGGAGGCGCCGGAAAGCAATTCAACCTCGCCTTCTCTAGCACGCTTGCCTGTTGATGGAACACCAGGTAGAATGCCATCACCATCGTCGGCACCTTTAACAGCATCAACAGATGTAAGCCCCAAACCGGGGTAGACGTCTTCTGGTAGTGGCGGTGGTGGTGGGGGTCCTGCTGCTTCTGCCAAGGCTGGTATCCTCTCAAGAATCTGGCTAGCAGTCATCCCCAGTTGTTCCATCTCTGCAATCTTATCAAGGAACCCAACAGCAGCGAGAGGGTTTTGTAATCGCTCAGCATGCAATGCGTGTTTAGTAGCCACCAATTGCTTTTTCAGCTTTTCTCTACGCTTGCATTGATCTACTAATAAACGAGAATTTTCCAAGTTGACACGGATTTGCCTCAAGAAGATAAGCTCATCTTCACGGTACGCTAAATCTAGCATAGCAGTTTCGCGTATTTGGGCACGCAAAGCCTTATCGTTGGCAGCGATGGCGGCTTTGGACTGTCCTTCGATTCGTGCTGCAAGGGCTTGAGCGTCCTTTTCTTGCTGCCCTCTGCTGTGGATTGCACAGTAAATGCGGTAGAGGGGTTTGCCTTGGAAATCAGGACGTACAGCTGCAAGAAATTCGTTGAAAAAGAATGGAAGTATGGTCAGTGAAATGTGTGGCAAGCTAGGTAGGAAGAAGAAAAAAAAACTTTAAAGCTCTTCACAAAAATAATCATTTCTAAGCTTACTCAGATATAATCCACAATTACGAGCACACATCACATGGAAATTATATTGACATGTCCCTGGATGCTTGCAATTAATCACAGCTCCATCTACTTTCCCACAAATATCACACGCCGTTGTCCAACGCTTGCTCGGAATTTTATTAAGACCCTCAATACAATTGGGTCCAATCGAAGGGACAATATAACATTCTGGATGCCACGAAGCACAGGTCTGATGCACCCATCGTTCCCCATGTGTCGTTTTACGGAATGCCCCACACTTAATAGGGCATAACGCGCATTTCACATCACGTGAACCACCTGGTAAGCGGGTTCTCTCGTCGGGCATAGCGTGGACATTTCGAATTTCCGCTTGAGGTACTCCTGCAGCTCGTTGCATGTCTTCATATTCTCTACACGGCCAGCAGAGCCATTCATTTTCTGGTACTTCGTGAACATCGTAGCACATTTGATGGACAGCCACATCACAGCGATCACAAAAGATGATCACATTTGGCGGGTGTGAGTGCCCATCACCGCAAACAGCACAGAAAGCTTCATCTTCTTCACCACGTTGGGCAAGGACATCGTACATATCGTCAGGTCCAAGGAATGGTGCTTCTATGTAGCCATCCTCACCACCCATGTCGCCTTCGGCTAGGATGTGATGGCCTAGGACTGGACGGGGTGTGTTGAGAATGCCGGTGTGAGCGCCAGCTGCAGCCAGAGCTTCACGATGGGCTGCTTCTCTTCGTAGCTTGAGTTCTTTTTTCTTTTCTTCACGAATTCTTGTGTAGTAGGCAATAACTTCTGCTTCCTCAGCAGCACGCATTGCAGCTCCTTCTTGCTGGTTTGGCACGTCTTTCAACAGCGCATCCAGTGCAGCTACAAGAGAGACACGATTGGCAACGGCAACAGCTGCCAGTTCTGCTTGCAACGCCACAGTCTCTGCTGCAATCTCATCCTGAGGAGCTACAGCAAGCAGGCCAGGATCTTCTGTCGCTACATTCCACTGTGCAGCACTCGCACTCTTCACATCTTTGTAATATTCATCAGGAGCTCCAGCTGCAATCGTTATAGCAACAGTTTGAGAAACAGGATGAGCAGCGGCAGCTTGGGCGACGGCAGCGGCAGTTGCATCTTTTGTAAGCTTCCTTGCTGCAGCTTGCGCAGCAGCTTTCACAGGATCTTTTCTACCAGCCATTAACGCATAATTCGAAACACCGCGTTGACGAGAACTGGCTCTGCCAGCTGCACTACCCCGCAGAGAATCTATATCACCCGCTGAACCAACATCATCCTCGTCATCGCCGACCTGGATAGACGAAGCGGGCGCAGTGCCTGCAGGTGTTGCCATACCTGCAGCACTGGTCGTTGCAGTGTTATTCCCCCCTGTACCAGCGCCTGTAGTACCAGCAGGTTGCCCATCAGCGTTCAGCCCTGCTGCCAGCTGTTCAGCAGTCGGAGTTTTCCCGGCAAAAACAGGTTCGATGCCAAATGCTTCAATTGCAGCTTGTTTGACGTGCTGTGGGACTTTGCTTTGGAGGAAAAGCTGTGTGTAAGGGTGGAGAGTACCTCCAAAGGGAAGGCTAATGGACGTTTTGGAAGGGGGGGCAGCTTCAGCTTTGGTTTTTGTGGCTGCTGCCGCTGCCGCTTCTGCTGCTGCTGAAGTCGAGGGACCTGCTTTTTCCTCTTCTTTTTCCTCGTCATCGTAATTAGCATGGCCGATTTCATGTCCACCTCGCCGTACATTAAGCAACTCAATATCCATACTGCATTTCAGCGTTTTCGACAAGGCAGCGCTCCGTTCTTCAACAAATAATATTAATTGTGAGATTTCAGCAGGGCTTAATTGCTTCTTCCCATTCGCAGCAGCTGCTGCCATGGTCTTCTCAGCTTGGGTAAGCGGGTTTTCTTTTTCTTTTGTTAATTTGCCCCCTCCTGTAAATTCAATTAACTCCGAGAGCTGGAGCGCTAACAAGGCAATTCTCGTACTTGGCACGACGTCCCAGAGAGAAGACGCTGCAGTACCATGAGGAGTGATAGGAAGCTTCATAGCACGCGTAGCAGGTGATTTTGCTCCACCTGTAGATTTAGATCCACTCCTACCGCCTCCAGTATTGCCAGCAGCGCCACCTCCAGGGTATGCTTCTTCTTGTTCTCTATCCAAAATGCCGTCTTGATCATCACCTTCATTGTATTTAACAGTCCCGCCACCAGTTCCAGATTTAGACGCCCTCCTGCTGCTCCTACGTTCCAGCAGACCCAAGAGAGCATCATCAGGGAGGATACCACCATCTGCACTTGCAAAGGGGTTAGGTGGAGGTGGTGGAGGTAGAGGCCGAGCAATAGGGGCAACTGGTCGTCGGTGTGACATCGCTGGAAGCTCTGCCCCGCTTCCAGGAGGACCTATAGCAAACGCAGGATCATCCTTAGGTGCTGCTAATAAAGGAATGATATCGTGGAGATCTTCTTGGGTTGCATCTCTAAAGAAATCTTCCGAATAAAGCCAAAAGACGCCTGGATCGCCACCACCTTGTTTGGCACCGGGAATGCGTTCATCAGGGCCAAATAACGCTGCTGCCCCTGACTTCTGCTTCGCTTTATTGACTTTGTTGCCTGCGTTCTTTTTCTTGGCGTCTTCGCGGGCGTGAACTAGAGAGAGAGCGTCAGAAACAGTGGCAGGAAGGTAGCGGGAGGCGTCCTTGCGAGGAAGGGTCGGGAGCATCTCAAAGGTCTTCTCTGTAACTTCCTGGCCTATTAGGAGGGCATCTTCAAATGTACAGTCTGATCCAGCGAGCCAAATTGGCGCTGTTGGCGCACTAATATTCGCCATCTAAATATATAAAATGTGTGATGGGTTGATCTGCTGAGCGTCTGCTCAGGTAATAAACGCCTCTAAATTGCTAGATATAAATGATAATTATTACGAAATTTACTTCAGGTGGTCTAAATGTCAGCTATGAGGTGTGCACACAGGAACAAAACTAATATGAGTGAACGAATCATTTGCATAGCCCGATCACCACTGGGATCCACACTTGCAGTATCATGAAGTATGAAAAATGCATTTACCATATTATGCATGGAAATGTGGGGTAATAAGCGAGTTTTGGCGCAATAAAACCCTTGCTTTTCAAAAATGCTACATGTCGGCAGAACAGAAGGCCACTGCAGCGCGTAAACTCGTTAGAACTAATCTTTTGTATATTAACGGTGCGCAGAACAACTGTCTCTACCTCTGAACAGCAGGAGAGGCAGGTCAACTGCACTTGGCGTTCAACCAACATTCTCACCGCCGCGGCAGTTGAAATCATTCTCTAGTTACTGTATACTGTGCTGTTCATTAAGATCGACACCCTTCATGAAAAACAAGAACAACGTTCTATTGGCATTGCATGCAAATCATTAACATAAATACGATTCTACACTTTGATCACAAACAACAATGGGTTGTGTATGCTGTTGCGGCATCCCCATAATTTGCAGTGTGCCTCCCAAGTGGAGTGCATGGATCTACTACATTGGCTTCCTTGCAGTTAGTATCATATCATGGGTTCTTAGAGAATATGGTGGCTCTGTACTAGATTCTGGCCCTGCCAGTGGATGTACTGAAGAGGGGACGGGCAGTGATCTGGCAGTATTGAGATTATCGTTTGGATCGATGCTATTTTTCGCTACAATGGGACTGATAACTTTGGGAGTTACAGAAAATGATAATCCTAGGGCGAAGATTCATACCGGGTTCTGGCTTTTCAAGTAAGCAATAAAAACATTTTCTCTGAATATTTTAAAGTTTCCGTCGCCAATCACAAACTTTTCTATACTCTCTCTCTCTCGTTTCCTTTTTCTTTCTAATCTTCTTTACAGGTTTGTAGTGTGGGGCGCATTAATTGCCAGTACATTTGCAATGCCCAATGGTACATTCAATGTCTACCAATACATAGCAATAGTATTTTCAGCATTTTTCATTCTACTACAACTCATCATCTTACTTGATTCAGTTTATAAACTGAACGAGTATTTGCTAAATAGAGAGCAGTGTGCGTTTACACTGATAGCCCTGACAGTAATTATGATTGTGGGGACGATCGTCGGAATGGGATTTCTATACAAGGTAAATTTGTTTTGGGGGGAGAGAAGCATCTTTCTTTCTTTCTTTCTTTGGAAATAGCTCAGGTTTGATTTTTAACGCCGTTATCCTTCCCTATTTTCTAATCTTTTCTTTTCTTTCGCAGTACTGGGCTCCCAATGCTGGATGTAGTCTGAATATATTCTTCGTTACCTTTACATTTATTCTATTCCTACTCTACGGCGTTATTTCTGTCTCTCCGTACCGTACAGAGTCTGCGGGATTGATGACAAGTGCAGCGGTATTTGCCTATTCAATGTACTATACATGGAGCGCATTGCAGAGGTAAATTCACTACTTCAGATAAATTCAGTGCATAATAAAATATAAATAAAGCAAACCGCTGTTTTTCGTTCTCATTGCTGAGTGTTCTTCTTCTTCTTGTTTTTTTCTTCTTTTTCTGCAGTGAACCTTATGTTGATGATGCTGGTCTGCCTAGAGAATGCGTACCTGCTGGCAGCGGAGGTACTGGAGCCGTCCAAATCATTAGTTTCATCCTTGTGATGCTCTGTCTAAGCCTCACAACGACAAATTCTGGAAAATCTAGTACTAGTTTTAGCCTTGTAGAGACGCAGAACGATGCCGGAGATGACGAAGATGGCTTAAATTATCGTCCAGATTTCTTTTATCTAACGTTTATGTTGGCATCATCGTATGTAGGCATGGTGCTGACAGGATGGGGTCTTAATAAAGTCGATCAAGACCAGTTTGCTGTAGATACAGGGTGGGGCAGTGTTTGGGCTAAAATGTCGGCAAGTTGGTTATGCGCTATATTGTACACTTGGAGTCTGATAGCACATAAAGTACTCACATCAAGGAACTTTTAGCAGTATTCATACCATTCTTATCTTCAAAATGAATTAGTATGCCTAGTCTTATACCTAGGGTTGGTTGATTAAGAACGTACAAGCTGGGTGTTTTATTACATAAATATTATTATTATAGTGGAGGAGTTAGAATTGTAGTGGGAGGGGGGGAAGCAAACAGTTCTTCTTCACTTTCTCTCAGCAATACTCTATTTGTACTCGTTTCAGCTCATCTACAGACAAACCTCAGGATTAAGCGCCATACGAGTCCACGTTCTTGCCGTTCGTTCTATATTTTCCGCAACACAACGAGGTAACTTTTGCAACACGTTGCCACCATCATTGGCATTTGCAAAAATTTGATGCCGACAGCTGTCACAGACCCCAGCTATTGCGCCTCCAGTTCCATTTACAATATTCACGATTTCATCTTGTGCTAATGGTGCACAACATAAGGGACACAAAACTTCGTCAAGTCCCATAAATGCATTCAAATCTTCCCCATTTTTCTCCAATGCTTCTTGATCCAGTTCACCTTCAAAGGAAGGCTCATTCCAAGGGAAGGCTTCTAGCTTTGAGATTGTACTATTGATGTTATGTACGGCTCCAGGATTGTGTTTCAATACATTTTCTACAAATAAGGCTGCAAGGGCATTGATATTATGCTTGTCTATTTCATTCGTTGCCAGCGCTTGGCCATTGCCGCTGCTGCAATTGGTAATGGTGCTGTCCTTGATGTCCTTGCAAGGAAGGCCCAGTACTCTGCACACGACATCAATTTCCTCGTCTGTCAAATCTTTCATTGGATAAATAATTGTTGCACCTCCAGTCAAAGCATGGCGAGAATCAACGTACTGTGCATCGCTCGGCAAAGCGTACCCAGCACCTTTCACCGCAGAAGCTACAGCACGAATAGCAAACGCAGATGCGTTGTACCCAACCACGATCTTCTTGCATCCTGCTTCCCTGCATAATTTTAATAGCAGCGACGTTCTTAAATATGAAATTAAATCAGCTTTCCCAGTAGAGTCCTTGATTGAGGCTAGCAAGTCTGTTAGTTTGGCCTGCCGAAGAGAAGGGTCGCTTTCTTCCTGTACATATAAATCAGATAGAGGGACTGATTTAAAAGATATATCGGAGTCTCCATCCATAATTTTTCTAGCTGTTGCTTCTACTTGGGCTTCGTCAGCAGCAGCGGCAGCAGTGTCCCCGTCACTTTGATCAACAACGATATGGAAAACAGAGAGATCAAAGGCCATTTTCTGCTTATCATACTGTCCTGCCTGTGGATTGCGAATCTTTGTCATGAATTCCAACATCAATGAGGAGCTACCGCCTCCAGAAAAGGCAACTGCAACATGCTCTTGGTGGGCGACACCGCCTTTGCCCTTTAAAACAACTTTTAATTTAAGGGAACAAAGGGCTTCTAAGCAAGAAAAACAGGTTGTATAGTTCTTGCGGACAGTAAACTGCATATGATGCAGGGAAAATTTGGGTGCAATATTGAGATCTTATGAAATGACGAAAGAGGGCGGCAATGGCAGTGACGGTGGCAGCAAGAAAACTTACCTCTGCAGGCCGATCTTTGCATTTTGGGCAAATTCCTAATGACCCAACCGGCTTGCTTGCTTTATCAACTTGCTGTGCAGAGCCTGATGGGCCTTGTGTTGAGAATTCAGCCACCTGGGTGGTGCCATCGTTCTGGTCAGAAACTGATGGAATTGGTACCTGTTGGTCTTCACCCATCGCTGCCGCTTTAGATACACTTATTTGAAAGAATGTTGAATTGAGATATGTGCATGCATTGCGCAATGCGGCGTTTATGAAGGAGCTTGATGTACGTTTTAAAATTCTGTAGAAATTTCTTCTACAGGCAATTTTTTTCGTTTTTTCTCTCATCATTTAAAGACGAATAACAACTTTGCTTGTTACTTATTAATTTCTGAAAAATCAATCGAGTTCATCCAAGGGCCCTTCCAATAGCTTTCAATCAACTTGGACTCAACTGTTTTAATTTACATAATTTGTTTCAAACGTTGCGTGCTTAGGGAGACAAAAGAACACGCCAAAATGAATATATTTAGGTTTTCGGGTGATATGACTCACCTGCTAAGTATAGTGGTGTTGCTACTAAAAATAAGAGCAACACGATCATGTCGAGGTGAGAATTGGACTGCTGCCACCAGCAAGGTTTTTTATAGTGATCAGGCAATTACTTGTACATAGGTACATCATCATTAAAATGCTGATGTTATTTCCACGCAGGTATTTCTCTTAAAACACAAGAGCTGTATGCTCTCGTCTTTGCGTGCCGGTATCTGGACCTATTTTACTCTTATATTTCATTGTGAGTAGTTGCATTCGAGTTCCATTGCAGTTGTGGTGCTGTACATGGGGTAAAAAGTCGGGAGCCTGCTCGATCGCTTTTTATGATTGATTTCGAGGCCAGGAAATAAAGTTGCTTCTGAAATGAATATTTGCGCCACCCATCAATTCATTCCTAATTTCTTTCCCTCTCAAACTTCCAGGTACAATTCTGTGATGAAAATCATCTTTTTAGCAACATCATTCCGCATTGTTCACTATATGCGCTACGATAAAGTCGTGAAGCAAACATACGATAAAGAGCAAGACACATTCCGCCACGTCTTTCTCATCGTGCCATGTGCTCTTTTAGCTCTAATCATTCATAGTTCCTGGTCATTTACCGAGTTGTTGTGGACATTCTCCATCTATTTGGAATCTGTTGCCATATTACCGCAGCTTGTACTCATGCAGCGCACTCAAAATATTGATAATCTTACTGGAAACTATGTTTTCTTGTTGGGAACCTACCGAGGTTTGTATATAATAAACTGGATTTATCGCTATTTCACTGAGACCAGGTATAGGCAATGGATTGTATGGACGAGTGGAGTTTTGCAGACAGCATTATATGCTGATTTCTTCTATTATTATTTCCTTTGTTGGAAAAGCAACAAGAAATTGCAGTTGCCGGCGTAAAGTTGGGGATCACTCATTTGTTTTTCAGCACGAGAGTTTCTTTAATATGTTTGAATACCTTTCGCTTTATTACATTAGTTGTAATAGACTATCATATACCTTATTTATTCGAACACAGCTGTTTCCGCAGGGGCTTAAGGGCAATTTATGGAAAAGCTGCCAAGGCTATCCGACCCATAAGTCAACTTTTGCTGCTCGCCTCGCTTGGTCCTCTTATATTAGATCCTCACACTCAGACAAGCATACCTTTCTCGGCCTTTTGGCTAAGATCAAGTGTAGTTTCTGTTCTCTTCAGTTTAATAGCTGAAGGTCGGTCAATGACCGACTTGCTATTACTGAATCTTTCGAGCCTGTAGGCGCCAATGGTCAGCTTGCTGGTCGGCGCCCACGCGCATAGCGCTGGGCTTCCACTCCTCTCAGCGTTGTGCAAGGCACACCCCCTCCCCCAGTCCCCCAACTCCATCTCCCCCAAAACTCCATGCCACATTTTCCACTACCATTGTCACTGCTGAAAAAAGCGAATATAGTCCGTTAACGAAAACACCCCAATTGCATATATCCAAGCGTTTGTTGACGGAGGAGTTGATATCAGTTCATTCCATTATTTACTTCCGCTTTATTTGAGGTCCGGCAAGGTCGTACCAGGTGTCGCACGCGAATCAATTAAGCGCGACATTCTGAGGAGCGCAGCATACGTCACAGACTATTTGAAATGTCCACGAAATACAGATCGAGATTACTGATTAATGGAATTATATTACACATGTAAAACAAATAATATCACGATACCAATTTTGCCAGTATACCAGCAACAACGTCTATAACCATCATTTTCCATGCCACTGGATGACCATGAATGGCCAGGTACGCAAATATACCATACAATGTGGCATGGACGCATGTGATCCCACCAAATGAGAATCATTATGGTCCACAAATGCTATCCATAATGCACACATTATACCTTCGTAAAAGACACGTTCATTCCAACACGTGCCATTATCTCCTACGTCCCCATTATCCAACCTCAGCCTGATCTTCCGTAGTTTGAATTGTAGTTTGAATTGAAGCGCTCGGTTTATGTAGCCCACAAGACTTAATCAAATAGTTTTATTTTTCGTTAATTTTCATAATGCCGATAAACAGCCTTTAGAACAGGTCATTGCGTATAATGCTGCGCAATAGCTTGACCGCATTTGTTGTAAGAAGCACATGGATTCGCGATCAATGAAATCCTCACACAGACATTGCTTGCCAAATCTCATGCAAATTTGCCTCGTTTTCCTGTAGATAGCACTACCTATAGAGTGCAAACTACCTACGTTACGCTTCCTAGCTTGCCATACTGCTGTGCGAGGGTTTTCTGCAGTTGCTGAACCCGTTCCCGTCCCTGTTGCTGCCGCTGCTGCTGACTTAGCGCCTCCTTCTCCCACGTCTGCCCATCGCCCTCCGCTAGGCTCCTCCTTACAACGCTATGGACGCGATTTAACAGAGGCGGCATCTCAGGGTTTACTTGACCCTCTTCTTGGTCGCACTGGCGTAGTTGAGCGTGCGCTACAAATCTTACTTCGTCGCACGAAGAACAACCCTTGCCTTATCGGAGACCCTGGCGTAGGTAAAACCGCCATTGTTGAAGGTATTGCTCAAGCAGCTGCCTCTCCACTTGCTCCTCCTGCTCTCCGTGGCCGGTCCATTGTCGCCCTTGACCTTGCTGCGGTGGTTGCAGGCACTCAGTACAGAGGTGCCTTTGAGGAAAGAATCCAAGGAATCTTACAAGATATCCGCACAGCGTCTGGCCGCATCATCCTATTTATAGATGAAATACACCTACTTGTAGACGCTGGCCGCGTAGAAGGAGGTATGAACATGGCGAATTTATTAAAACCAGCTCTGGCTCGGGGAGAACTGCGATGCATTGGAGCAACAACTGTTGAAGAATATCGGAAATATGTGGAATCAGATGCTGCATTTGCACGGAGATTGCAGCCAGTGATGGTAGAGGAACCCTCGGCCGAAGAAGCGACACTATGGTTGCGTGGCTTAGCTCCTAGGTACGCTGAACATCATGGGGTCATTTTTTCTGAAGATTCCATCCCAACAGCAGTCTCCTTAGCGCAGAGATTTATTTCAGATCGTAGACTTCCTGACTCTGCAATTGATATTATAGATGAAGCTGCATCAAGAGCGCAGCTGAGAAGAGCAGCAGGGGATGCATTAGCTCAAGAATTAGAGGCAGCCGTGGCAGCAGCAGCAACGATGGAAATTGAAAAAGAACAGAACTTGCAAGCTGTGGCTGATTGGCGTGTTTCTGGCGCTGATGGACGGAGCCCTGAAGAGATTAAACGGCTTTTAGAATGGTTTGGAGCCATGCCAGATGACAGCAGCGACACCAATATCTTATCTCACGGAGGCCCTGCTGCTCGCCGCCAAACTGCAGAAGCTCGAAGAAGAATCTATTTAGAACAGTTTGGACAAGGAATATATAGCTCTGCTATTGATAATAATGGTAGTACTACTGAGGAAGTAATGGCTGCTAATAATAAGTTACCATGCCCACATTGTGGTACCCCTACGGCCCCTATTGCAGGAGCTATTACAGTTTCCTGCCCCAAATGTAGCTATAGATTCTTAAATATACCTCCTGAGAAGCTCATGCTCGGGTCTTCTCTATTCTTGAACCCCCTTAAGAAATCTGCACCGCCCGTGAACAGTAGCGAGGACAATGGTGCTGCCGATGACAATTTTAGCGCCGCCGCCTCTGCCACTACAGAAATTGCGTTCAAAAATGATTCCATCACCGAAAATCTCCCTACTGTTGGTACTTTGGAGGTCATGGAAGTAGTTGCTGGTACTGCTGGCATCCCCTTGGATCAAATAATCTCTGTCCAGTCATCATGGAGTACTTTACAAAAATTAGATGCCTCTTTATTGGACCACGTGATAGGCCAAGATGAGGCAGTACAAACCACATCTGCGGCAATACGGTTAGGTATTACATTGGGACAACAACATAGCAGGAAAAGACCACTTGCAGCGCTGCTATTTAGAGGTCCAGAAGGCGTTGGTAAAAGAACGCTGGCGAATGCATTAGCGGAAAGTTTATTCGGTTCTGAACGGTCTTTATTGCGCTTTGATTTAGCTCAAAGTACAGATAAAACTGCAGTGAGTAAGCTGTTAGGCTCTCCACCTGGGTTTGTTGGATATGGAGAAGGTGGCGCGTTAACTGATGCAGTAAGACGTCGACCTCATACCGTTATTATTTTCGAGAATATTCAGTTGGCTCATCCTGACGTGTTGAGTTTACTGCATCAGATATTGCATGAAGGAGAATTGAATGATAGTATGGGGAAAAGAGCTAATTTTAGAAACTCTGTTGTGATTTTGACAACAACCGCTCTCTCTGAAGGTGGCAGTGGTGGTGGTGGTGGTGGTGGTGGTGGTGGAGGCGCTGGGCAACAGTCTCCTTCTCCTTCTGCTGGGATGCAGCAGGCAGATAGAAGAAACCCTCCAAGCAGCCAACACAATGCAAGCAGTTTATCTCTTGATGAAAACGCCCCGCATCATTACCAGCAGCAGCAGCGTCGATCCCGTAATCCAATCGACTCGGCTATTTTCAATCATGAAATTTTGGCTGCAGTCGATGCTGTAGTTCAGTTTAAGCCTTTGCAACCTCATAATTTAGAAATAATTGCTCGTAAAATAGTAGAGGAAGCTTCATTAACACTGCTAGAACAAGGAGTGAAGCTGAAAGTGAGTGACAAGGCCTTGGCAGTGACCGCAGCACAGGCATTGAGCGGTAGTTCAGCTGCGGGCGCTATCAGTTTAGGCCCTGCAGTGCGTTCTTTAATTCTCGCTCCAGCCGTTGATGCTGCATTAACTCACTTGGTGAATGCACACGCGGGTGGTGGTAACAGTGCAGAACACCACCGTATTGAGAAGAGTGAAAAAAGAGTTGTTGTTGCGGTCATTGATGCTGACGAGAATGGAAGTATCGTTCTAACGCTTGGAGATGACATTGATGAAGACTGATTCTTTTAGTGTACAAATACAAAACACAAGTAACTGAAAATTGAATGAAATTATACAAGGTAGACAATAAATATTAAAACCAATATAGGACATGGATACTGCTACAGCGGGGGTGATGGTATTGCTATTGCTGCCATCCTAACTCCTCTTCAAGGCCTGCGATGAGCTTCTTCAACTCTGTAACCGTACTTTCATGCATTTTAAGCTCTTCTTTTAAAGCTTGTAGCTTCATTGCCTTCAAAGCTCTACTTTCTTCTACTTTGGTAAATGTGATGCCGCCCCTGCCGAGCTGTTCATTAGAATCGATGCCATTGCCCGGTGGTCGCTCAATGCGTCGTTTCTCTATTCTAGATTCTAAAGTCTCGGTCACTTGCTTGCAATGCGCTGCAGAAGTGAAGAGTGAGGTTGAATGAGGCACACGAGCTGAAGCAAGGGCAGTGGTTGGGGGCAGCGGCGGGGTTGGTAATGGTGCCTCAGGACCGTCATGCAGCCCTCCCTCTGTTGCTGTAGTTGTTGCCCTAGGAATACTACCACCAGGTGGCGGTGGAGGAACCACATGTCTATACTTATTATTGTTGTTATTAGTCGGGTATAGATGTATTAATAATGCTTGCTCTGCTGATTTCACATTATTGCTATTGCTATTTTTATTTTCATGGTCCCTAGGCTTGCCAGTGGTTGTTGCAGAAATGCCAAGCTCTTGCAACGTCTGCTGTTTTTTCCTCTGCTTCGCCTCCACAGTAAACCCCTTCTCAGCAGCCAATTTAGCAGCTGTAGCAGCGCGTTTTGCTCTTTTGATAGCCTGAACTTCTGCTCCTACTTTTTTTGCCGCTCTGATAAATTTTCGCTGCTCTAATAAATCAGTAATCCCTAGCAAACTGAGATCATCTTCGTTAAGAGCATGCACCAGAGACATATCTATCTCTTCAGATATAAATTTATCTATAAAACCATCAAACTCAAGCTCGTGTAGCCATTCCTTTAAATCCATCTGTAAGAATTTTCTCTTATTTGTTGTTACCGTGGCGACTGTGGGGTTGGCCCCTGATGCTGATGCTTGTGGTGGTTTCGTTGTGCCCCCTTGGAGATGCCGCTTAGAGAGGCATTGTTTCACATGTTGCACCTGCTGTAAGTAGTGCATTGAGGACAATTCTATGCCGCAAACTTGACACCCTCGATGTTCCACTACTACAGCCGCCTCGGTTTCTAGCATTTCATTATTATACGAGTCTAGCTGCTGCCGTGGGGACGGTGATGAAGGAGGCGATTCATGTAAATCAACTGCTTCTTCACCTTCATCAGCACCATCCTCTCCTCCTTCTTCAGTCTCTTCTTCTTCTTCTTCCTCATTTTCACTGTAAACAGCAGTCACATGGTCGCCATAGTCCCCATCAAAAGTGTCGTATAGCTCATTAAGAACATGAGGGTCTTCTTCAAAATCAAAGGGATCAGTGTCATCAAGACCATCAGGACTTGATGGTGTTTCCTGCTGCTGCTGCTGCGGTAGGTTCTGAGGTGGTGACTCTTCGCCGCTATCAGTGCCATAGCTCCATCCTGACAATGGCGAACCAACTTGAGCAGCAGCTACTACAGGAGCAGTCTTTGGAGGTAACAAGCCTGCCTGAATTTTTCGAGTTGATGGCTGCTGATGATTAGGCAGAGGTGGGTTTTCCTCGCTGCTACCAAGCAATCTTTTCGAAAGACTTAATTTGCTCATGATTGATCAGGGCATGGGCCATGCCCACCTTGGCCCTATACAGACATACTCAGAAACTTCGTGGTTATTGTTTCAATTTATTATATGATGATCCCAGCGACAAAGGTGGGATATATTTCGAAAAAGAAAGCGCAACGACTTTTCTTTCATATTTTTGAAATATTGTTCCGCTGCGCTAATGATTACTAGTACTAATGATTACACACAGGCAAGAGAAAGCAATGAAAATTGTTATTTCTAGTAATTCAAATTCACTTAGAAATCCCTATCAAACATCAGAGAATTATTATCAAATCAACATGCAACCGCTTTTCACATCAAATTTATTTGGGCAAGCTGCCTTGTTGCCTTGCACAACGCTTTATGTGATTTCCAATCAGCCTTTTGGCATTCCTTTGAGCAATAAACAGGAATATGACAACCAGAGCAGGCACGTAAGGTCTTACCTGCGCCTTTCTTCGCTTTACAGCAAGCACACGCTTCCTCGCCGTCCAACTTCTCCTTTAAAACTGCTGGCTTTAAAGGGTCGTTGACCTCCTTCATTAACGCTTTGAGAGGTGCCTGGGGTTTTCCATTGTCCCACCAGTTAATTATACGTTTCATCTGAGCTCCACGCGAGCCAAGAACCGAATCATGAACCTGGCGCATGATTAAAATGGCGTCGTCGTCGGTTGCAACAAAAAGTCCACGGCCAGCAACTGTCTCGATATCTCTGTAGCTAGTACCAACGCCATTAAATGCGCACTGTAGCTTTCCAAAATATTCAATAGTTTGTGCGTAGTTCCAATTCTTTGGCTTCCTTATTTCTAAAGTCACCTGGCCCTTGCTGGACACCTCGACAAGCCCGCGGGTACTAGAAAGCAGCCCTCCAACAAAAAAAGGCAGGAACGGCGAGTCTGGGGTTAAGAGCTCCATCATATGATCCAGCATAGTGTTTACCTTGGTGCAGGACACGAGGGATCAACCAATGCGACGAAAGGAAAATTGCTTCAGGTCAGCAATTTGAATCTTGCTGATGCTGCAGCAAAAAGGGAAAAGCCCTGGTCCCGCAAGCGCACGAAATAAGTAAAGGAGCGTGTGGAAAAGAGGAATTCCTGCGTCTAGAATTTTTTATTTGATTATGCGAAAAGCTCGCGGAACTCCAACTTTTAGAGTACCATCTTTCCCGAAAAGGAAGTTCCGAAGTTCGAATGTTTTGGTTGATCATCAGATGGTTGAAATTTTGCATGCATTTGCTTACATAAATTCGTTAATATTTGTTACGTGCAGCACTAGAATTCCAATCCTGAGGGGGAAAGTAATATTCCGCTGTTTGTAAAACGAATTCTGATCTAAAGAGCAACCCTAAATTTATTTCACTTCTCGGGCGATGTCTGATCAAAGTGACCCTAATCTTCGTCCAGCAACTCTAGGAGATGTTGAGAAGATCGTCGAATTCAATATCGGCATTGCATTAGAAACTGAAGACCTCGTCTTGGACCCTGGCACTCTCAATGCTGGGTGCACTGCAATTCTTAAGGACCCAACAAAGGGTCGTTATTTCGTCGCTGAAGTTGATGGAAAAGTAGTAGGGCAGACAATGGTGACGTACGAATGGTCTGATTGGCGAAATGGTAACGTTTGCTGGATTCAATCAGTCTACGTTGCAAGAGACTACCGCCGACGGGGAATTTTTAAAGCGCTCTATAACTATGTAAAGGCGGAAGCACAGGCGAGTGGTGCGATTGGTTTACGACTATATGCATTCCACTCCAATGAGAAAGCACATGCAACCTATAAAGCTATGGGAATGGAAACTCACAACATCGTTTTTGAGGAATTTTTCAGTTAAAACTTGTTATTCTTATTTTTTTCCTGGAGGAGCGAGTGGAGAGGCAGCATCATAGCAATGACTTGTTCCCAAGGCTGTTTATCGGCATTGTGAAGATCAACGAAAAAGAAAACTATTAATTGGAGAGTCAGTTTTGTGGGCTACATAAACTGAGCGCTTGAAGTTCAGCCTGTGGTTGGATAGCGGAGATGTAGGGAGATAATGGCACGTCTTGGAATGCACGTTTCTTTTACAAAGTTATTTTCAGTAAACATGGTTGGTTTCTAGCCATGAAATGTAAATACGTACATCTATCAGAAACAAATATATGTGAACACGCGCGTGTCTTAGCTTTCCCACCTATGTCGTCCTTTTGTACAAGGATTAGATTTGCTTAATGCAGCAGTGGCAAAAGAAGTGGAAAATGTGGCATGGAGTTTTGGGGTAGCCACATATTAATTTGACTGTTGGAGCGCCGCCGTCAAGGCGGCAATTGAAAGTATTCTCTTCTCAAGAACAAATTGAGAAAGTATTCTCTTCTCAGTGCGCAATCTAAATTTAATTCTTATCAGTAAATAAAATATCATGAGCCTGGTGACTATCCTTGATTTAAAAGGTTCACCCTCTCAGATTGATCTTCAAAATTTCATTTAAATTTGTCAATCATGGCACAGGTTCTTAGCTTCTGTGGCTCGTCCTCTCAAATAAGTCTACTACAACGGCCTTGTTTTGTCGGAACTCATGCCAATTTGGTGGGAGGGATGCACGGAAGTCTCCTCTTGGCTAGATATCAAATCAACAGACGGGCCGGCAGAGCACCACGCAGAAGCACCACTGAGAAAAGCAGCAATGCTCTCTCAAATAGCAGAACTAGTAACAGCGCAATACTAGGAAGAAGAAACGATTTACCGCAGCAACGAGCACCACACCAAAATAATTATAACGGAGGCTATAGCTCAGACGAAGGCTCTTCCTCTGCTTTGAACTCCTCTCCTCCTAGCGCCATAGATGGGAAGCCTTCTTCTCCCCCTCCTCCTGTACCTCGTTCTCGAATTCAAGTCAATCCTTCAGCGCATGATATCTCTTGGGATGCATGTACCGTCCGTGGCCTCGAAGACGGCTCTCTAGTTTTCAAATTCGATCAGCTAGACCCTCGAATAGAAGAAGAACTAAACATACCGATGTATTTGAGTGACACTGACACCACCTCCTCCGTTATCACTCATGGTTCCAGTAGAAATACCAGTAGCAGTTCTTCAATTACGAGCTCTTTAGGTCCTTCTTCTTCTATTACTACTACTACTAATGCCGCGACACCAACGAAAGCTACCCTAGCTAATTTTGCATGGAGTAACACTATGAAACTGGGCGTGAAATTTCCACAGCAGTTTGAAATAACTCTAAGAAAGCTTGAAGAATATTTAATAGAGTTTAATGGGAAGACGGCACCAGCGAGAGTAGAATTGAAACATAGTTTGTTTAAAACGTATGAAAAGGCTGTGAGACGGCAAGAAAAATTGCTGCTTAATGAAGGGATAGTAGCTGGAGTAGAGGAGATGATGTTGAAAGAAAAAGAAGAAAATAAATACAGAGCGAAAGAGGTAGAGGTAAAAAAAGAGGAGGATTATTCAGACGTTTCGTCTGCTGCATTAGAAGAATTAAAAGCAAGTATTAAAAATGGAGTTGGCATGAAAAGTACAGGAGTCGCTTCAATACCAAAGGAAGAAAGTAAAGAAAAAGAAGAAGAAAGTGCATCCAACAGCAACAAAACGCGCTCATCTTCATCTCCTCCTCTTATTTTAAAAGCTTTCTACTGCAAAGTAGTCTTCAAACCGCTACGATTTCTTCTATCCAGCATACGTTTCATCATCACGTGGGCTGTACATCTTCCTTTGGCTTTGTACCGCCTATTCCCGTATGGATTTAGAAAATTCTTTCACAGTGCCTGGCCGCCAAAACTGCCCGCCACTCGGCACATAAGCCCTGCAATTGACGCCCTATTTCTCGATGAACCTGGGGGTTTTAATCGCACATCTTTACTTGCAGCAGGCTTTGACGCTCAGGGCCGTTGTGCTGCTCCGCGTACTCTTCTCGATGTCCCTGCATGGAAACTAGAACAGCTTGTTGGTTGTGGAATCGGCAATGTGAATCTGTATAGATCTGCGTTAACGCACCCTACTGCTTTACCCCCAGAATCACGCGCTTTAAGTTACGAAAGGCTAGAGTACCTAGGCGATGCAGTAATGGAGCTATGCACCAGACAACTGCTCATGGAGCGAGCTCCGGACGCCGACGAAGGCGTCTTGACAAATCAAGGGCAATTTTTAGTTGCTGGGAGTACAGTAAACAAGTACGGAGCATGGATGGGGTTAGATAAATGGGTTTTATGTAACGCGTACTCTATGAGGGATGGTCTAATAGGCAGTCCGCATATTTTAGGAGACTCTTTTGAAGCCTTATTAGCAGCGGTGTATGTCGACCGAGGCCTTGAAGCTGCCAGAAAGTTATTAATTCGCGTTTTTAATCAATGTCCTAGTGTAGAATGGGATAAAATTGGGTTTATGAGGGATCATAAAGGGGAATTAATGAAAGTGGCGCATCAAAGAAGAAAGCCTTTGCCAAGATATCATGTAGTCGACGCCCGTCATGTTATGTATAGGGACGATTCATCTGGTACTGGGAATGGTACGGCAATAAAGAAGAAGTATTGGAATGTGGAGGTAGAGTTTGATGGGGAGGTGATTGGGTCTGGAAGCAATTTCGAAAAGAGGGAGGCTGAAAGGGAAGCTGCACGGGAGGGGCTGGTGTCTCTTGGAGAGTTGGAGGAGAGTGGCGAAGAATTAGGTACCTAGTATTAAAATTGATTATTTGTCCGAATTTTTTATCAAATTACTGCATTTTTTAATGCATTTGATGAGATTAGAACTGTTACAGACTTGTGCTTCGCAATCAAGCAAAAGCAAACGGTAGAAAGCCAGAGCAGAAAAACAAGACAGGCAAAAAAGTGCAGAGTTGAGATATTATTCTCTCATTTAATAACAGCAACGCTAATAAAAGAGTAAGTAGTAATAGTTAAGCTGGATACATTCCCACATTCGTTGTCAAAAGAAGGGCACGGAGGAGCAAGAAAAAACAAAACATGCAAGAGTGAAAAAGAGCGAGTAGCCTACTCCTAAAGAAAAGCTCACATACGCAAGAAAAGCCGAAAACTAGATGAACCTTCAGTTCTCGGTTCTAGCTCTGCAAGCATTTCCTCGAACTAAAGATAAAATAGAGACAAAAAAACGAAAATTGGGGGCAGCAGCCTGAGCCAGCATGCTGCGCAGGAAACGTTTTACTAAAAAAATATTTAGATTTTCTAAATAGATACTATAGACATAGCCCCAAATATGCAAACGATTAAGAAATAAGACGAATCTAATATGCGTTTATGAGAAGATACTGATATATGCAGTGCGTTCATTCAAACATGTTTTTTTTTTTTTTTTTCCACGCTCCAAGAGGGACAGGATTATGACTGCCATGCGGGCTTGATCTTTTGAGTTTCTGAGAAAGAAACAGCAGTAGACTTCACTTGCAGGTCTTCAAGCTCATCCGGGGTGAGGCCGCAGGAGAGAAGATCAGACTCGCTGGCAGTTGAGGAAGCATGTGCAAGGTCTGAAGCACGAAGGAAAAGGGCATCTGCTGCGATAGGGACTCCCTTATGGCCATCAACAACAGAAATAACTGCAATAATTAAGGCATATAGGAAGGAAAATAATGAGAAAGTATACTACCAGGGCTGTTGTGCAAAATTTCTGAGACGGTGTGTTTTGGTCTTCAATATTAGTAATAACAAAAAAGACCGGGAAAGGCCAATTTACAAGCTCCCTTACCAGTAGAGGTGGCGAAAGCTTTGGTGGAGGTTACATTCATATTATTCACTGCCGAAACTGCGCCTCGGAGGGAAGATAAATCTGTATTTAGAGCCAAAGTTGATTTTTTGGAATCAGCGGTCTTGCCGCTCTTGGCAATAGAATGATTTTGGGTCTTCATAATCCAGATGTTAATCCAATAAAAGTATTATTATTACTGAATGATGACGAAGCGTTATGATGGCCGCGTATCTACCTGCGCTGCCGATATGAAGCTTTGGAAGGGGCAGCGCAGGTAGGACGGCAGTGGGTGACTCATTTCATTTTTCGAGAGATAGATTCAATCTAAGATTGGGGCCTGCATGCCGCCTTGGATGGTCTTTCAGGTCATCTTAAAGGTATTTATAGGCGGCAGAGGGCAAACGAGGGTCATAGAGCTCGGTTCACAGCTTCCAACTAATGCTGCATGGAGGCTGGCCTTAAATGACGAAACTTTCTCATTCAAATTCGCAAAGGTTGCTGGCTTTTTTTGGCCAAAGAGAAAGAGCTTCCGTGGGCCCAACGTCGTCATTGTTTTCATCGCCTTTTTATGCACATAGTGTATTTCTTATTGAATTAGCCCAGAGTACCAGGTATCGTCGAAAGCAACACTCAACTGCCAGCCATGGCCAACCCAGCTGAAATTATTGCCTTGTCGGCCTCTTCGCCCCTGCCGATCCCTGTTGGCCGCGAGAATAAAGGATTGCAAAATGGTCATTCTGATGAGAAGGAGAACGGAGTGTTTGGCCAGTCTCCTAGCAGCCTGCAAGGCACATCTCCCCGTGAACTTCCATTTCCCTACCAAGCTTTGCCTGTGACGACTGCTACAATCACAGAGCACTTGACTCCTGCTCTTCCCGTCATTGAACCTTCAACACTTTCTCACGAGGTAAGTCTAGATACAGTAGCAGCCGCCCTTCCTGGTCAGAATCAAATTATGAATCCTGTTTATTGAAGCTTAAATTACGTTTTGATTCCTTATTTCTGCAGGAGCTCGAAGCACGCGTCAACAAGGTCGTTGAAGACTACAAGGAGAAGCTTGAGATGCGTACTGAACACCATATGGGTTACCCTTACAATCTTGATTTCGATTACGGCCCGCTCGAAGGTCTCCAGAAATTCATGATCAACAACTTGGGTGACCCTTTTATTGAATCCAACTACGGTGTTCATTCTCGTGAGTTTGAGATCGGGGTCCTTCAATGGTTTGCTAGGCTTTGGGAGATCCCTGAGGACGAATTTTGGGGCTACGTCACCAATTGCGGAACTGAAGGAAATTTACACGGTATCTTGGTTGGCCGTGAATGCCTTCCTGATGGCGTACTCTACTCCTCCAAGGAGACTCATTACTCCATCTTCAAAGCTGCTAGGATGTACCGCATGGATGCCGTCAAGGTCGATACTCTGGAAACTGGTGAAATTGATTATGAGCACTTCCGCCATTGCATCACTGAAAATTCTCACAGACCTGCAATCGTGAACGTGAACATAGGCACAACTGTCAAAGGCGCGGTTGATGATCTTGATCGTATTATTGATATCCTAAAGGAATGCGGTTACGGTGAAGATCGTTTCTACATTCATTGTGACGGTGCTCTCTTTGGTATGATGATTCCCTTTGTTAAACGCGCTCCTATGGTCTCTTTCAAGAAACCTATTGGATCTGTATCCGTATCAGGACACAAATTTGTCGGTGCGCCTGTCCCCTGTGGTGTTGTTATGACCAGATTGAAACACATCAAGGGCGTCTCTTCAGATGTTGAGTATTTAAATTCTCGTGATGCTACAATCATGGGTTCTCGCAACGGACACGCTCCCATTTACATGTGGTACACATTCACATTGAAGGGGTACGAAGGTATGCGCAAGGACGTTGAAAAGTGCTTACGTAACGCTCATTTATTAAAAGAAATGTTGGACAGAGCAGGAATTAAAACAATGTTGAACGAGCTTTCTTCTACTGTTGTCTTTGAAAGACCTGAGGAAGAGACGTTTGTTCGTAAATGGCAATTGGCATGTGAAGGTGATATTGCTCACGTTGTTGTTATGCCGAATATTACAGTGAATAAACTTGAGAAGTTTGTTGGTGAATTGATTGAAAGTAGAGCGAGGATGTCTGCGTCAAAGGCGATGTCTGCTGTGAAGGATGGTAAAGCTAGCGGAGAAGTGCAGATCGATGATTGAATGGTTAAATTTTGTGCTTTAAAAATTTAATCGTACTATGTTATATTTCCAGAATAGAGCAATATTTTTTGAAGAGCGTCGCCATTAGACATTGCGGTGCGGTGCTTACTGCCTTCTGATATCGCATTCTATCTAGCAATAGTGGTGATAGTTACTACAAAGTAAAAAAGCGATCGAATGAAATTATTTTAGTACCTACTATGCGTTTCTTTTCTGGCTTTGTCTTTCTAGAAAGGTCATCAGTATTAATACATTTTTTGTACGATACCACACTATACGAACTTATTTGTCTAATATTGAACTTACAACAGAAAAGGAGAATAAAGGAGGAAATCAGTGCAAGCAGGGTAGGTATATTTAAAAATGATCGAACTCTGAGAAATAATTCAAAACGGTTGAAGAAATAAGAAAAGGTGTGCAGGTAGAAAGTAAAAGGCAAAAGAGAGGAAACCAAAGAATTCCTCTACTAGGTAGCTAATGTCAAAATCGTGTACATACTGCATACCCACCACACATAGAAAAGCAGCTGTATGTGAAGCCCTTCACCTACAGTTGACTTTTTCTTAGGTTGCGGCGGTGGTGCAAAAATAGAGGGAAAAATGACAAAGGGTATAGTACAAGAAAAAAGCTAAGGGAATGGAATAGTTGCCTTATATGGCGTCATCTGATTTTTTGATAGACTATGTGAACCCTTCTTTTAGGACTCAAAGTAAATATTAATTAACTTGTTTATTAAGAGAGCAAACGTGGCATCACTCTCCACGCCGTCCTCAGCATGTGTAGATATATAAAGATAAAAAAAGTGAGAGGGAGTTGTAGTAATACCCCTGTTCATATAATTATGTATTTAACCGACGATTCCTATCTCGGCAAAGTCATCGCTAAGACTACGACGTCCACTAGAGCCTACAGCAGTAGGGGACAGTTCATCTTCCAAGGTGTCATAGTACTCGCGAGCAGACAGCTGAGCGGGCGTCAAAGCAAATTGTTTGACTTTGAGTCCGCCCTTTCCAGCGACATAATGCCCAGGGAGAAGCTCACTCCACTGTACATAGCCTATTCCATCATGAGAAGGGACAGATAAACGAGTATTCGCTAAAGAGATAGCCCCATCGTCTGCTATTTCCACAAAAAGAGGTTCTTTTCCGCTGGAGTCACGAGCGGCAAAAACTTGCTTCTTTTCGCTATCATACAGGACAAATGCGTACTGACCCTGGAGCTCAGATAATAGGATGAGAGGTTCTTCACCACGGGCAAACATGCGGTAAATAACCTGAGCTGCAGCCTCACGAGGGTCTCTGGCTGCGACAGATTTTGGGCTGCCCGAAGGTTGTCCCGAATGGTCGCAGTAACGTTCTATAAGCTCGTCGAGGTTACTAAGGTAGCCTTGAAAGACACATGCTATGTTATTATCTTCTTCGTGATATACACTTGGCTGAACGCGGCGAACATAGCCTCCTACGACCTCAAAGAGGCCGTAATTAACGACAAGGGCAGCACCACCTCCGAGACGCCACGAGGATGGGGATGGATTCCACTGAGCCACACCCAAAGGACCATTAATTTCGGCGATTTTTTTGCCACTGTCATCCCTGCTAGATTGCCTGGAAAGAAACGGACTGAACGGATTAGAGACGAGGTTTGAGGGGGAAAAGTGAGTAAAATAAAGTGCATGATTCAGCAGAAGGGTTTTCATAGCTCTGCAAGCGAGAAAGACCCCAACACCCAACATTATTTGGCAAGGATCATCCATCTACTCACCTAACCAAGGTGTTTATGAGCTCCTGGGTGGTTTTCTCTGCGCTTCTGCCGGACATTGAAAGGCTCCTACTCAGAGACCCAAAAATCCCTGATGCCCGTGCCCCACTGGGGCAAAATAGATAGAAATCGCCAGGCGATAAATTTTCAGCCATACCATAAAAATCCAGATTCCCTGATTAGCTTTGGCATTTATGCTCACGAGCTGAAAAAAGTTTTCTTGCTTGATCACTTAGTTAAACTGGTTACATTGACTCTTTACGCCCAATTTAAATTCATATATAGGAACACGATGGCCCTTAGACGTTTAGCATCTGAGACAGCAAACGGCCTTGGTCTCCGTTATGGTGCCTCTGTCATGGCACCCATGGCCGAGAGCAGCTTTGGCTTGAAGGCTTTGTTCGCTCGTGGCTACGCTACCGGTATGTTCTCCGTCCAAGTTGATCGCATTGTATGCACTGCGATGTCCCAATGTGTGCTCTTATAAGTTTTTCTAACCTGGATAAATTCTGTGGGAGGTTGCAGTGATTCCCAGCGCCAAGTACGCTAAGAGCCACGAATACGCCAACGTTGAGGGCGATATTGCCACCATTGGTATCTCAGACTTTGCTCAGGTGCGTCCTCGATCATTTTATTTGTTATTCTACTTTTAATTGTTTTCTCCGCCTTAGGCCTCACTGGCGTTGTTCTTTGTAACTGTCTACAGGCAGAGTTGGGTGATGTTGTCTACGTCGAAATCCCCCCTGTTGGCGACTCTTTAACCCAGGGCGAGACTTTCGGAGTGGTGGAGTCTGTCAAGGTATGTTTTTGCAAACTTGATCACCAATTCTAAATGGGCGCTGATCTAGCCATCCAAATAGGTAAACAGGGTTGTAGTAGTATTCTCAAATTTTAGTTTCTCTTTGTCTCTGCAGGCCGCCAGTGACGTCTACGCTCCCATCAGTGGAGAGGTCGTCGAGGTTAACGAGAAACTCACTGACGAACCCGCTTTGGTAAGCAGAATCAATACTTATTAGTAAAAAAAAGAGAGAGAGAAAGGACGGTGCTTCGATTTCACCTGCCGGTGCTGCTTTCTTTTTCCTCTTGGAATTTTAAAATCTACATTCCTTAATCGGCGATTCGCATTGTCACATGTGTTATCTATTACTTTTCTTTTCTCTCTACAGGTTAACAGCGATCCTTACAATGGTGGCTGGTTCTGCAAGGTCAAGGTATCCAACAAGGGTGACCTCGACAAGCTCCTTGATGCCTCTGCCTACGAAAAGCACTGCGCTGACGGTGGCCATTAAATAGGTTAATAACGAAATGTGTCTGTGAAGAATTAGTATGGCATTTTAATATCTCATTTTGCATTGTAAAACTGTTCTTTTAGTAGTAGAAAGTGCAGTCAAGAGATAAGAGCGGGAGAAGAAAATGTTATCTTTCTTTCTTCCCTATTCCCAAGGGGCAGGACCCAAACTCAGTAGTAAACTACGTACTGTATCCATGGGGATATCAGATGAACTCTTGAGAACCAATAGAAATATTTAAAATAGAGTTAACGCTCAGCTGAAAGAGAATCAATTAAGTGGAGAAGACATTTTACATATTGACTTGGTGGGCTGACTTGAAGAAATGACAGTCAATAGCGAGCACAGCTCGAATTTGCCGAATCTTCCTGGATATAGAGCCAACCTTACGGTAAGCTGTTGTACTATCTTCTTCAAATTGCAAGGGGTTTGACTTAGAATAAAATTTGATTTGATGTGAAACATCCTCCTTCCGTTTTATGTATAAAGCCAGCAGCGCAGGGGGATACATGTGACAGATATCAAACACTCTATTGGAAAGATGGGGTCGCTGTCGTTGTGCCAAAAGGCTCTACTTCTCCAAATATCCGACAGCTGGAAGAGACATTTGAAACAGCCAAGCTTGAATCTTCAGGAAAAAGCACTCAACAGGTTCTCTCCGCATCACCAAGACCTTCTAATGCCATTGTACCAGGTTGGTTGACGCATAGCGGCGACGTGCTGCGTTTCTCAGCATATTTTACTGAAGAGGTGCCCTTTCGGCCAGAGGAGGCAAGGAGAATACGCAGTGTCTACATTCTCCATTACCTCGAAGATGGGACTACACAAGTAATTGAACCACGAAAAAATAGTGGAGATGGAATCGTTCCTGGCGTCCTTGTCAAGCGCATGCATATCTCTGCTGCTCCGAACTTGAAAAGCATTTCCGGCGATGAAGGAATTGCCGCCGGCCCCTTTTTGGGCCCATCCAGTTTCACTGTCGGTGGCTCAGTCTCCATTTACGGCAAATCGTATCATATTATCGATGGAGACGCATTCACTCGTATGTATATGGAATCTTCTGGATTGCCGCAGGGCGCTGCACTCCCTCTCCCAGTCGACCAGTATGCAGAGTATATCGCCAAGAAAAACAAGCCTTCTGGGCTGAGCCGTGCTGACCCACAGAGCCCCACACGCTATGCTGAAATCCTTATGGGTCGTGATCCTGGCACAAAGAAACTCCAAAAGTTTCTGGAAGGCAATTCTAATGTCCTCCGCTTCTCTGCTGTGTGGGACGATCTTGCCGGCGCTCTTCCTGGCGCTGTGCCAGTACGCAGGCCTTACAAATTCCTTTATTACCTTGAAGATGATACTGTTGAGATTCAAGAATTGAAGGAAGGCAATATTGGAAGAGAATTTTACAGATTTTTGGCCAGGGCACCATTACCCAAGCACAGAAGCAGCTTGGAGCTCGGTGACACCTTGGCGAGGGAAGACTGTGTCTCTCCTGCAGATTTGAAGATTGGTGGCAAGGTAGAGGTACACGGGCGAGTATTTCTTATCCATGATGCTGATAATTTTACAAAAGAATGGTGTATCCGCCATCTTGGGTGGGCTCTAGAAGCGGTGAAGGCAATTGACGTGAGCAAACCAGCTCCCCCTCCCCGTGAAAAAGAGCTCCCTCCGTACAATGGTTACGGAGATCCTGATGATAGCGCGTACAATTGCAAGAGACTGATTCCTGCTGCCCCTAAGACTCGTCAACGACAGCTTCCTGAAGACCTTGCAGCCACTAACTTTGCAGCTCTCCGGTTTACGGCTCGTTTAATCGAACGACCTAGGCAACAAAACCTCCCTGAAGAGTCACTGGAGCGCCGCTTCGTTGTTTCTTTCTTCCTTTCTGACGGTACAATCTCTGTGTACGAAACCCCAGTACCCAACAGTGGCATTGTTGGAGGTAAGTATTTGGAAAGGCGCAAAGCATACAAAGCAGGAGGCGCTGAAAAAATTTCTGAAAAGGATCTGAAGGTAGGTGGAACGCTTGAGCTGCACGGCAGACTCTTTGAGCTTCTGGGTGCAGACCCGTGGACTTTAAAAACATTGGAACGTCTGTCCTCGTAGATCTGCTATCACTACTTTAAGACTAATAATTATCAGGGTTAATATTACTCGGTGCGTAGAAGGACATCTACTTTACAGAAAGAAAGGGCGCCTAAAGCACCCGTTGACTTTAGTTGAACTTGTTGTTTGTTATTTTTGCTTGAAGAGTTTTAAAGACGTGACAATGCATTATGCTGATGGATTCAAATCCAAAACAAGCTCTCATTAATGCATTCCATTGCTGTATAAAATGATAAATGCAGTATGACATATATAAGATGAAAAAAGAGAAAATATGATGCGGTATTGAATTCTTTCTTCTTTGAATGATAGATAGTAAAAATTAAACACAGACAACTTTAAAGACACAAGAGAGAAAATACAAATTGAGTGACGCAAAGAGTTCTGAAAGAGGTTAAGGATATGCAGACAAGTTTTAACGTGAAAGAGAAGCAGCACAAGCCTTAAAATATATTCTGGTAGGCCGGACGCCCAAAATGAAGACATGAAAAAAGAATCAAAGAAAAGGCCTTTAGGTAGAGTTGTCGAGGGGGAAAATGAGAAATTTGCATGCGTTCGTGAGTTTATTTATTATTGGGGACGTATTGCTAGGTCTAGACTTCAGCCTAGGTAGCTCGCAAATTCATCAAAAAAAAAATCATGTTGGGGAAAAAAAAAAGAGTTAAACGGCCAATTAACCGTAGACAAAAAGGAAAAGGTTGAAAAAAGAATCTTCCGTAGTATCTAGAGTAGACGTTTCTTTCTTTTTAATAGAACCTCATGTATAGTATACAGCACTGGTGTGAGGGCAGCCAGCAGAAATTATTTATTGCTAGGTAATATCTAGTATAATACAACAAAAGTGGACGGACCTCCACGGCCCGCACAGAAATTCGTGAGATTATTTTTCTTCTATCTAGCTACCCTTTTTCAAAAGAGGGGGATTTTTTCATAAGGGAGAGTAGTAGGTCACAATATTTAGTGAGGGAAGGCACAAAAGAAGAAGGAAGAGTTCACTCGTTGGGTAGATAGGTAGAAAATGGTAGCAAGGATAGGAAGAAAAAAATAACCATGTCCGGGCTTTTTGAATTTGGAATTGGAAGCAATAATGATGGCCTTCAAACCATCAATCCAGCCACTTGGCTTTGAGTCATTCCACTAATATTAGCGCCAAGAGGAAGTTTCCCATGCATCAGCGCTTCTTCAGCAGCACGCAATTGCCTCAACAAAGCCTCTCGTTCAGCTTCCTTTTCAGCACAGGCGTCGGCCAAGGTAGAAACTTCAGTAGCCAGACCTTCTCGTTGCAAACGAAGCATTTCTACGCGCTGTTTAAGCCCTTCAGCAGCAGATTTTTGCTTCAGTTTACTTTTTGCAGCGCTTAACCTGTTGGCAAGGATACGTTTTGCCTTTTTAGGGTCGATTCGAGGGTCCATGCGAGGATCTCCAGCAGGTTGGCGGCCGCCTTTTCCTTTACGGAGATGAGGTGGAGTTAAGAAACCGCTATGAGGGATAGCGGCATAGCGACCTAAGCCAGAAACATCATTTGCTGAACGGGAACGAGGCATGCGGGTACCTGTACGATCAACAGTAGCAGTAACAGCAGGACCAACAGCAACTGGACCTTCGCCAGCGGCGGCGGCAGCCGCTGCAGCACGGCGAACAGCTAAAGCATGCAAATTAGTATTAGAGCCACCGTTTCCGGCAAGATTGGCACCTGCTAATTGCAAATTAGGCATAGAAGTAACACGAGGTACTCCTCTTCTGCCTCCTACTTGCCCCATTGTGAATGTATTACCAGAACCAAAGTGAAGATGCAATCCACCATTGTCAAGCTCACCTCCATTAGAAGAAGAAGGTGAAACACTCAAGCCAGTACCATCACCATACTCACTACTATTATATTGCCTATAGGTTTCTAGACCAGTTGTAGCTGCTGTTGGGATAAAAGTAGGCTGGAGGCTAGTAGGTTGGCCAGAAATCGAGGTGGGGGATACAGTGTGTTGAAGAGCAGATGGTTGCTGGATCATGTGAAGTTCCGCATGCTCAGGGATGGAAGGGAATGAAGACCAGTTGGAGTTGTGAAGAGATGCTGGGGCAGAGGTGCCTAAAAGAAGCTCTGAGTCATCAGCTTCTTCAGGTGCTGCTAGCAAGCGGTTCTCGTCATCTAAGTCTTCAAGGAGGAGAGCATTGGAGGAACGAGATGTGCCCAAATGAGGGCGAGAAGCTTCATTTACATCGATCTCGCCCACGAAAAACTCTTCAGGGCTCGATGCAGGTCCTGTAACAAGGGGTTGGAGACCCATGACATCATCGCAGGCATTATCTAACATCCGTTGATCTTGAAAACCAACGTCCAAGGAAACATCAAGGGATGCCATTTCTGATGAGAACAAACGAAAGAGAGATAATGTAGGGTCAGACGGAGGGGTACTAAGGAAAGAAATGAGGAAGTTGACGTGTTGAAGCCCATTGTGTAACTTCGGTGCCCAAGCAACCGTGTGCGTGCTTACCTTGGTTGGCACAAGCCTGTTCTATAAGCGATCGGTGATGTTCGGTGAGTATAGCTGTAGGAAAGTGATTAATACTAGGTTTGAGGTGGGGTTTTAAAGGCGTGCAAGATTTGCAAATTTTGAAATGAGGGCGCAATGGTGGTCGGGGGGCTGCTTTCGCCAATCTGCAGTGCGCACCCTGAGTAAATATGCGTGAAAGGAGTGTACAACTCACCAAATTCAAGGATTCGCAGTAGAAAAGTTGAAGACCTATGTGAAAACGATCCAAGGTTTACTGAAAGTGCTAGGGACGCTAAATACTTAAGCTAGAGCTCAATCCTAGGTTTGTATGAATAAAACAATTTATTCCATAATGGTGTTAATTGCATGCAGGCCATCAGCATCTTTTTTGCCTCTTGGTGTTGATGAAATTCAGGGCTAGCCTTGTTCGACTTGTTCCTTGCGCCCAACTTCAAGAACTTGGCAAGTTGCAGTAGCTAACTCGGGGTCAGAAGAAGCTAACTTTTTTTCACAATTTGTGAATCACAAAGTATATGCCATGCAATGCTATACCTTTACCTTATTACTGTCCTTCATCGCTAGCATTATCGTAAAAATGCCAAAGATTTACAAAAACTAATAGGAGAAAAAAATGAATGCAACAGCAAAGCCGGGAAGAATAATTTTCATCTACAACCTTTCCTTCCAACCTTTCCTCGACGTGATTAAACAAAGTAACAAATTACATACTAACGCCTGCAATGCGTCCCACAGCCTTCTTCCCTTCAGCTATAGCATGCTTTCCCAGCTCTCCAGGCAACACGAGCCTTACCGCTGTTTGAATTTCTCTGGCCGTCAAAGTTTTCTTTTTATCCTTCATGGCCAACCGAGCTGCTTCCTCCACAATACTATCAAATTGGTCCGAAACAAATGTATGCATGACGCTCATAGCTTTAGCACTGATGCCAAAATCAGGATGGACTTGCTTTAGAACTTTGAAAATATAGCGTTTGTAACTTTCATTTTTGCGAGGTTGACGACGGCGACCTCCAGCAGGAGCAGCGGAGGGTTTTTTGCGGCCTTTCTTGGCAGTGGAAGGAGCAGGTTCTTTCTTTGCCGGAACTCTTTTACTCGCAACACGTGCACGTGCCGAAACAGGCGCAGGAACAGGAGCGGCTTCCTCCTCTTCTTCTTCTTCTTCTTCTTCTTGTTCCTCTCGGCGAGCGACCTCAGCGCCTTTTACCCTGCCAGGCAGCACACTACGAAGAGTCTCGGTGATGCCACGAAGCATCTTAGCAGGGGTAATAGGTTCAGTTTCCGGGCGAGCACCCCGCTTACCCCGCTTTGTAGAAGGGGTCGGCTGCTCCTCTTCTTCCTCTTCTTCTTGAGGAGGAAAGTTGCCAGGAATCTCATCAGGAGTGTGGAACATACCTTCTCCTGGTGAGACAGCAAGGTTAGCAGCTTCGATCTCTCGTTTTTCCTCATCGGGGACTTCTAAATCTTCTTCTTCCTCTTCCGCTTCCTCGCCTTCTCCCGCTGTAGCTTCTTGAGTCGCCTGAACCCATTCCATAGGGATATTAGGTTCTTCAGCTTGAGTTTCTGACGCGGGTGGATACAAAATCTCCTCAGTGGCAGGGAGTTGTTCCTCGGAAAGAATGCCACGACGGCCACGGCGGCGACGGCCAGCAGCACCACCACCATGTTGCGCTCCAGCTGGCTCTTCGGCTGCAATACCAACATCGTCACCTTCTTCTGCTTCTTCTTCACCTTCATTTTCAATCACTTTATAAGATCTGACAATAGTCTCAGGCGCCGCTTCAACGGCACCACGACCACCACGGCCAACTGTTGATTTTGGTGTGGTATCAGCAGCAGCCATCACTTCATCAAGCTCTTTTCCCAAACGAGCAGAGGTATCTTGACGTCTGGTAGAAACACCGCGTCCAGAGCGGCGAGGTGCAGCAGCAGGTGCCTCCTCCTCCTGCTCCTCCTGTTCTTCTTCTTCTTCTTCCACGGCGCCTTCTTCATCACTTGTATGGACCTCTTCAACCTGCATACCAGCACCTGCTCCCTTCTTCTTCCCCCCCTTTTTAGCTCGTACCACCGCGACACGCTTCACAACTTCGCGTACCTCACGGACTTCTTGGATTTCAGCCTCGTCTCCAGTAGGGAGAAGCTCATTCATCTGAGTTTCCTCGACTAATTTCGAGCGACGAGTAGAGGTTCGAGTACGAGCGGGAGCTCCAGCAGTGCCTCCAGGCACGGCAGGAGTCTCGGGTTCTTGAGAATTGACTAAATTCATGATGTCAGCCTTGAGCGACTGGTTTGCTAAATTACCGGTAATATGAAAATAGCCGTTGAGCTTATTCGGTTATTCGATTGGCCTTGGACAGCAAAGACTCACACAAACAACAGAAGTTATGCAAAGTATTGAGGTATAGTGCTAACAATGGATGCAATGTATGGCATTTGTTGTCTTCAATCTTCAATCGGAATCTTTCTTAAGAGAAGTTGTGTAGAAGCTCTACGACGTGTCGTGTGCAAAAATTTACATGTTCCTGTTTTCATTTCATCATTTTAACTATCCCTGCTTTCAACGTCCAGCCCAACCTGCTGCTAAAGAATCTAGATATCCGCTTGTACTGGCAATCCCTAAAATGATCAACGCTGGCAGTAAGAATGCCGCTAATACCCCTAAAAAGAATGGTGTATCATTTCTGGTCGACGTCTGTTCAAAATATTCTTTTCTTTTTGAGACTCTCTTTTCTAAATCTGTCATTCCTGAGTTTGATTTCTTATAATTCCGTTGTAAACGCTCCCCAATAGTGCCTGGAGCTGCTGTGGTGCTACTGCCTGGGAGATCTATGCTATCTAAAGAAGATGAATTTCCCGCGGCAGCTTCAGCCTCGGCGGCAACTGCAGACAGCAGGTCTGGTTCACCTGCTGCTGGCGGTGCCTCGGCATCACTCTCAGAAGTATAAGAATTCAAAGGAGAAGGTAATCCACTGTCCTCTTTTTCATCTACCCATTCTTTTAATGGAGCTACAGAAAGCTCAAGCATGATAAATGGGGCCCGTCTCATTCTCACAGCATCTCGAATGTAACGTAGGCTCGCTCTATCGTTCAACATCCAGGTTTCTGTTGGTCGAATAGGGTCCGATAAAGAGAATAGTTGCTGCCCAGGGCGAATACCTGCTTCTGCTGCTTCACTGCCAACTGCAACTGCTTCAACAACGATGGCTTTGCCACCGCCAACACGGACAGCGGCGAATTTTAGAGCCGTTTGAGCCTCGCTTGTGGCAATTTCGACTTGGAAATTGTCTTCTTGTGTCGTTATGTTGTCCAAAGAAGAAGCACTAAAGTCTGCTGCCTGGCAGCAATGATATGAGGCCCGCTTCTTACTGGGCGCCAATCTTGGGATCAAGGTCTTTTGCATGGCTCCATGCAAACTTTGCCCACGCAATGCATTGGATGGGTTATAATAATGGCAGAAAACAGGCCAATGGCCTATAGATGACTGTGGCTTGAGCATACTATTGGCTAAGATGGACATTTTTGAAAGAATTAGGGACAAATGGAGCAATTTAGACTAAGTAATTTCGCGCAACTTGAATAATCTTGGTTCTCGAGGTTATTAATGCATTTAAAAATAGCAAATGAGGCTCCTTGCTATCTGAAACAGCTCGTCTGGACAGAGCCCAGATCTTTTAAAACGAAGGTAGCTTAGCTGGCACTAGCTTCGGGGCTTAAAACCTCGCATTGAAGTTCTAAGCTGCACAAAATTAGATTCTGAGTATTATCAAATAGAATACATCCCCGCTGGAACGTTACTACCCCTTGCTCTTACAGAACAGGGCATTATTTTAAAATGGTAACAGCGCTTGCAGTTGCTGGTTGTAAGCCGCAAGGGGTCGCTAGGGCCCGAGCAGCAGGTTTAATCTGTTCTTCAACCCGCTACAATGTCAATTTCGCGGTGTATAGCGAATTCAGCGACGCCGAAGGTCCTGGTACAGGCAAAAGACATGCCCCAATTGTCTCTGAACCACGAACACCTTCTCAAGCTCCTGGTCCTGCAGAACACTTTGACCTCTTGTCTGCAGAGGAAATGGAAGCGAAATTTCCCGAATGGATCCATGCAAGCACACCTCCTGTCATTGTTGACCGCGAACCGCCTGGCCTCGCGGTTCTTCATTCTCCAGATGCGGGCCCTAGGACTGGTCACCGTCGGTGAGCAACCCTCCATTTGCAGTTGCATTCATTCCCTTTAATACTTTATACACATTACCAACCTTAACTAATCTTACATTAATTTTATTTTCAATTTCAGGCCTCCCAGCCCGACAGTACCAAGGTCACTTGCCAGTCCTCCGCTGCCTTACCCGACCTCGGGCCCTGCAGCCGATCTTCAACGGGATTTAATGGCGAAGAAACGAATCTGAGGTCGGAAATAACACTCTCTCCCAAAGTAAAATAAACGAAATTTGGTTATCAAATGCTGATATGAAAAATGAAAATTAATAAAATGACCTCCCGACAGTGCTTGCTGTAGTGTTCCTGTTTTGGTAGCAATCTTTGGTCTGCTGACTCTCTTCGTATCGTTGTATATTTGTATATTATCCCTCGTATGTTTCTTTGCAACTATTGCTTCTTCATAAGCCAATTTTCCGTGTTATTTTGTGTACTAATTCTCGAATTGCCGCTTTCAGTATCAGTCATTTTGAAGTGACCGACAGGCAATGAGCTACCTATTTGTAAAACTTTTATTTTTAAACACACGGTTTCCTTAAGAAGATTTGATAAACAAATACAATATACGCATGACACACCGAAGTAATACATAATTAACAAGAAGGTTTTCTTTTTCATTTTAAATCCAGCGATAACAGTAATTGCTAAGAAGTCGTTTTCAAGCAAAGCCACAGCGCCAGATATTGAGATATCGTAAAGGCAGATTTAATGGAAAGCTGTCATAATAAGCAATCTTACCGAATATCTGAATTTAAAAGAGAAAGTCAACCACTGGTACCTCTATCTAGAAGCAATCTTACCGTCACTGCGTAGCGGCAGCAGCAGCGGTGATGACCTCTTGCACCGTCATCAACAACTCATCCATCCGAGGCATTCTCCCAGTATCAATCTTGCTAAAGATCACTTCAGGGCCATACAAAACCTCGAACGCTCCAGTTGATACCATACTATTGATAATGGTGTTGCCAAAGAAGAAGGCACCAATGACAATACTAAAACGCTTTTCAGCAAGTTGAGGCCACAAGGTAGGAGGGAACAAAGCTGTCATTCCGAGTGTCTCGCAGATTTGTTGTCCAGCAAGGGCAAAAGCAATAGCGGCGTATTGGATGAAGGTCATGACGCGTGCTAGAGCTGCTTGTGTAGGCGAAGGGGGATAGTTTTCAAGATGCACTCGTAGGTCGGCACCAAAGCGTTGCTGTAATGCAGACGCAACTTGTTGTGCCGCCCCACGGTAGGATCATGAGGTGCAAAAACTGATAGTGACATCCTGTAGCGCACTAGATGCCTGCAAAGATGTAGTAGGACAAGGTGAGACAGTGTGCAACAGGGAAGTTGGCTTTAATCGAAATTTCAAATTCACACCGTTTTTTGAATGTTGGCATCCGCCTCAGTGCTCGCTGCCATCAGAACGGTCGCTAACGTGAAAACCACTGCGCCGTTCATAGTTAGTTTGTAATTTGAAAGTTAAGAGACGTCTGCGCTCGCTCTTTAACGCCAACAATAACGTGAAGGAAATTCTGCCCGGGCGCCCGCCAAAACTTTTGAAATCTAATGTTTCAAATAAGGCTCAGAAATCAGTTTATCGTTGCAACGAGCTATATTTAAAATTCTGAGAATACCTTCCAGCGGATATTGGTGAGGCAAGAGCCTTAAACTTTCACCTTGCATCCGTCACAAATTTTGCTGATCTGTCGATGCACCTTTATTTGGCTAAATTCAGAACAAATTTTCAGCTTCAATCAGCCTTAAAATTATCATAATACCGAAAATTTTGCTCGGTAGGAGCGCTGTAAGCGTACACTGTGATTTTCATTCTCACCAACGCCGCAATCCCGGCCACCGGCAATCATACTTTAGTCAAAGCAATTCTCGAGTCTCTACCATTTATTTTTCCACATTGGCAACCAAAATGGCAGGAGAAAGTCAAGAGACAAATCCTAGAATCATATCTAGCCACTTTCTAGATAGCTCAGACACCAAAGATAATCTAGCCATCGTCGTCCTCAACTGGAGACTGCCTACAGTGACTCCACTTTTATTAGAGAAAGGTAACAGAGATTGATAAGAGAATTAATGAATGAATGTAACATTCTTGAAAGATAATTAATTTCGGTTTATTTTTCTATTTCCCCTTTTCTTGCAGCGGCGTTTTGCGTCTGTGCCGATGGAGGAGCCAATCGTCTTCACGATGAAGTTCCTACTATGTTCCCCAGCGAACCTGCAGACGCTGTCCGTTCTCGCTTCATTCCACACCTAATTAAAGGAGATTTAGACTCTATACGACCAGATGTATTAGAATTTTATACCTCACATGGAGTGCCCATTGCTGATCTTTCTCACGATCAAATGTCGACGGATCTTCAAAAATGTCTCCGGTATATAGAAACACATGTATTAATAGGTGGCGGTCGCAGTGGTGTTGGTAATCACAGCATACATGGTATTAATAATGATATCTTAGAAGAAGATAATGGGACCACTAGACCGCCACGAACAGATTCTGCGCACAATATTCAGCGACAGGTAGAGACTGTAATTGCCGTTGGTGCTCACGGTGGCCGATTAGACCACATCTTATCAAATTTGTCCACTCTACACACATTTCGAAGTGTAGATATTGTCTTATGCGGGGATGGAAACTTATCAAGGTTAATTCCTGCTGGGAAAGCGGTCATTAAGCCGCATAGAAAGGTGGAGGGGCCTTCTTGTGGGCTAGTTCCTTTGGCGGGGAGAGCGGTGGCTACCAGCAGGGGATTAAGATGGAATTTAGAGTCGACTGAGATGGAGATTGGCGGGTTGGTGAGTACGAGTAATTTAATTGATGAAGATGAAGTTTGGATAGAGACTGACGTTGATTTGATTTGGACAACAGAGCTGAAAGAAACACATTTGTGATCGAGGCTCTTTGATATTTATTCAACGTCTCTCTTTTTCTTTTGATCATAAGAAGTAATGCATTAAATGATATAAACTAAACAAAATAAGTGAAACTAATCATTGAATTTGGGGATAGTTTTAGAAACACGCAATTTTTTTGGAGGAACGCAACGCAGAGACAAGCAACAAAATTTTGGATACATTTTTTTTTTTAATTTTATCGTTTAACGATAGTTCAGAGAAATAGATTGAGAAAACGTTGTTTTCCTATACCCCACACCATACGCAGCAGCCCAAGGGTACTTGATCCACCGCCTCTGCAAATGGATAGAGCATTAAAACAGCTTCAAATCCACTTTAATCAACAGAAAGAAAAGAATAAAAAAATCAAAAGACGAGAGCGGGCATTGGGGAGCACCCTCCCTTGTCCAAAAGAATTTGTTTTTATGTTGTTTATCAAATAAAATAACTGTATACACCATCACCACTGTTTACCTGAAACGATCTTTTGCAGCTCGAATGGCAGCAAACGCTTCTTCATTACTTGCATCAGCAGGCACACCCAAGGCCTCTCTAATTTCCTTGTTATCAGGGCGCAAAAATGGATTTACTTTCTTCTCGTCACCTAAGAGACAAGGAATAGTAGGCTCACCATGAGCTCTGGCTGTATCCACCTCTTCCTTACGACGCTGTAAATCAGGGTTGTTTCCATCGATAGAAAGAGCAAAACGAGCGTTACTTTGTGTATATTCATGAGCACAATAAACTTGTGTATCATCAGGGAGCGGGATTAATTTTTGTAAAGAAGACCACATTTGGGCTGGAGTTCCTTCAAATAAACGACCACACCCCATAGAAAACAGCGTATCACCGGGAAACAAAGCTTTAGAGTCTGCGAAGAAGTAAGTCACGTGCCCTTTTGTATGGGCAGGGGTATCAAAACAGACTAGTTTTGCATTCCCGACCTCAGCTGAGTCGCCGTCTTTCAAGGCAATATCTATGCCAGGGATGCGATCAACATCGGCAGCAGGGCCTATAATGGTAGCATTGTATCGTGCTTTAAGGGCTAGATTACCGCCCACGTGATCAGAGTGGTGGTGGGTGTTGAGAATTGTGGTGAGATTCCATCCTTTACGACGGAGAGCTTCTACTACAGGAGCTGTCTCTGCAGGATCCACGACGGCTGTGGCACCGGTGGAAGGGTCGTGCAAGAGCCATGAGTAATTGTCCTGAAGAAATAGGAAAAAAGAGCTATTGGTTAAATAAAGGAAACACAATGGCTCGCGCTCCGACAGCAGTCATAATCATATTTTTGTTGGATATATTGCAAGTGACGTACAGAGAGGCATTTCACGCGCTCGATTTCTAGCATTCCTGATGCCGTAGCTGTGCTCATATCGGCAGCAGCAATGGGCTTCAGAATGGAGCCGGAGTGCAGAGGGACTTGAAGCCACTCGTTACAATTCAATCTTTTGGAGAAGCTCAGAGGCCTCGGGGAGGCTGTAGCACGCTGAAGAGGCAAATCTGCGGGTAAATTAATGAAGTTGCGAGGTTAGAATATCAATGTGTGGACAAATAATGTAAGTTGAAAGACTGCAATAATCTCTCACATCTATTGACGAATACTCCAAGTTTCTGTCCACGAATCAAGCAAGAAGTCATTTGGGTATTAGATCAACCGCATGATATTCTCCCATAAAGCGGAGCTTGGCCATTTAAGGCGTTAATGCAGATTTTGAAATTTCTTTCGGACCGCGCTGCATATCAACAGCCGGGCTCGTGCGGCGTCTAGAAGCCGAAACGCCCTAAAGGGAACTGCATTTTCATATTGAGATATTTAATATTCACTGTCTAGACAAGTTCTCTTCGTTCAGGCCGCCACATTCCGGGATTAGTTTTCATAAATCTTTCATCTGGCTTAAACCTCAGAGCTACCTGAAAAACAAACAACCTCAAAATGTCACACCAAGACAAAGCTGCCGAAAGACAGCGCGTATTATTACAGCATTTGCGTGGGGTAAGTATTTAATTACCATCTTCGAAACAAGATTCGTTTCGTGCTTTCGCTTTATTTCTCTAACCGTTCCTTCCATTCCGTTGTTCCTCGCAGGCTGACGAAAGCAAATCTAACATGCTATCCCGCCACCCCACTTCCGCCGGAGACTCTGCCGCATACGAGCGCAACGCCGGTTCCTTAGATGACGTCGTCATTGTCACTGCATGCCGCACCCCTCTCTGCAGAGCCAAACGCGGTGGCTTGAAAGACACCCCTGCAGATGATCTCGTCGCTGCGGTTCTCAAAGATACTATTCGTCGCTCTGGTATCGAACCTGAAGCAGTAGGTGATATTGTAATGGGTTCCGTCATGGGCCCCTCCTCTCAACGTGCGAACGAGTGCCGTATGGCCATGTTCTTTGCCGGATTCCCTGAATCTGTCCCTGTTCAAACTGTTAACCGTCAGTGTTCTTCGGGTTTACAAGCTATCGCTTCAGTCGCCGCTGCCATTAAAGCCGGCATGTACACGATTGGAATTGCAGGAGGAGTTGAGTCGATGACCACCAATCCCATGGCTTGGGAAGGTGCCATCAATCCACGAGTTTCAGAAAACCCTTGTGCAGCAGATTGTCTCCTCCCTATGGGTGTTACTTCTGAAAACGTCGCTGCAAAGTTTAATATTTCGCGCGAGACTCAGGATACTTTTGCCGCAAAATCTCATGCAAAGGCTGCTGCAGCCCAAGCTGCAGGTAAATTCAAGGAAGAGATTGTCCCTGTAGCTACTGTGCTGAAAGATCCTAAAAGTGGTGAAGAGAAACGCGTCGTTATTGATGCAGATGATGGCATCCGTCCAGGCACCAGTGCCGCGAGTCTTGCCGGTCTTAAAGCTGTTTTCAAAAAAGGAGGCAGTACCACTGCAGGAAACGCTTCTCAAGTCACCGATGGTGCTGCTGCATGTTTATTGATGACTCGTCGTGAAGCTTTACGTCGTGGATTACCTATTCTTCTCGTGTTCCGCTCCTTTGCCGCTGTCGGTGTGCCTCCTGCTATCATGGGCGTAGGCCCTGCTGTGGCCATCCCCGCTGCTGTGAAGGCTGCTGGTCTGGAATTGGACGATATTGACGTATTTGAAATCAACGAAGCCTTTGCTTCTCAAGCCAAGTACTCGGTAGACGTGCTCGGTATCGATGAACGTAAGGTAAATCCCAATGGAGGTGCCATCGCTCTCGGCCACCCTCTGGGCGCCACAGGTGCACGTCAAACTGCTACTTTAGCTTATGAGATGAAACGTCGTGGCCGTGGTGCTCGTTTTGGTGTGGTTTCTATGTGTATTGGATCTGGAATGGGTGCTGCAGCTGTATTTGAAAGAGGTGATTTCAATGAAGGCTATTACGCCAATACAAGAACAGCTCCCATGTTAAGTGCGGGGCTCTCACGTGATGCACGTGTTTAACCTTTCTTTTAGACAGAGCTAGTAGACATGTTTAGGAAATCCCGCCGCATGTTGTGGGTTAAGCCATTGATACTTTGGTTATTTTGTGTTCATAGCGCCAACGAATATAAATATCGATATAAAAATTAATTAGTAACTAGCGTATTTTTGTTTTGTGTTGTCTTTTTTTCTTTTCCCCCCGCTCTGTCCTGTTATTTTCGGTAGTTTTGTGTAGATTTCAGATTTACAACTCGTTTAAAACATATTTAGAGGGAAAGAATTTGTTGAAACAGAGCAAAAGGTACACCGGGAACCGACTTTTGCGAGGTAATAAAAAAATAGAAATTATATACAAACATTCATTTTGAAGCAGAAACCTAGAAAAAATCATTTTGAAGCTTTGCATAAAACATCAAATTCTTCACTTGTCAGACTTTTCATCATCAGACGGCAACACTGGCTTTGGCGTTTCTATTTTTTAACTTTGACTTTCAACTTCACCCGAACTTTTAAAGGAGGCTGCTGCGGCATGAGACCTGAAGGTCCCCCGTGAACACCTCCTGCTATCATTTCTGACGGTGCGGAGAGAGGTCTTAGAGGCTTTGCTACATCATTACCATCTATATCAGCTACACCTCCTTTAAAAGAGGAGTTTATTCCAGCTACCGTCCCTGTTGTCTGAGCTGCTGCATGGGTAGTTGTGTGGGTCTTGCTCAAATTTCTATCAACCTCGGCTGTAGCTTGATACCGCTCTGCCCTCCATGCTAAGATATCATACGCATCTTTAGCAATCGCCATTGCAATACTGGCCCCATCTGCCGAGCACCGATCAGGATGTACTTGAAAAGCGAGTTTTTTCCAAGCTGCTTTTAATAAGAGTGGATCTTTCCAATCATTTTTCTGTACACGTAATACGTGTTCAGGGAGAGAGCATCCAACGACGATTCTTTCCACCTCCCAGGCTCCTTTAGAGCTTCGAGCCGCAGCTACTAGCTCCTCGCGACTCATCGCTGCTGCCCCTGTCGGTGGTGGCGACCCTGCTATTGAAGAGCCAGCTTGTTGTAGAAATCTTTTCAAAGCCTCATCGTCGAGAGCAGAGAAATCATCTGGAGCTCGATCTGAAGAATGCCCTACCCACACAGCAGGCACAGCAGGATGAGGCTGAGTGGGATAATCACCATCATCAGCATCTGCTTTTGATAAAGGAGATTGCGGTTTTGGCGATCCAGAGGGGGTTGACTGTGCACTGGCAGCTCGACTTCCTGTTGATCGGGCAGTAGAGGGGACGGGGACGGTAGCAGTATACAATCTTGGAGCAGCCATAGTAGCTTCCAAACGAGCTCGCCATGCTTTTCTACGTTCAGCATAGTCTTTGGTGTTTTGTGTTTTCAGTAAAGTGCGAGCGGAAGACCGGCTAGGAGCGTCTGGGCGTGGTGGTCGGCCAAGCCCTTGAAGTGGCGGAGGTGCTTGAGTAGCAGTGCCATTAATAGGAGGCTGCGTTGCAGCAGGGGCGTTTACAGTGCCACCATGCTGCGATAGATCGACGAATGAGGTAGAAGCTCGGTGAAAATGGGCTCTAGGTGGCTTCTCTGTCGCATTGAGGGCTTCTCCTGTCATCGGCTTTCGGCGAAGATGACCTGTTTTTAGAGTAGAACGCTGACGGAGGTTTGGTGCGGAGGGAGAAGCATGTAATGTTTCGACCACATGTTCTGGATTGCTATTCTGGAGGTCGGACGAGCTAGCTGCGCTGCGGCGCAGGGATGAGGACGCAATGCCGAACCAGCGATCCTCCAGGCTCGCAGTGAAAGTTTCGTAGTTCATACTTATGGCTCTTCCATGGCTCTAAATGTCAAATTTATACCATTATAAAAAGTACTGCGACCTTGAGGGCTTTTTCGAGTTTTATAGGACCTACTAGGCAAAGAATTGTGTGCTCTACAGTCGACAGGAAGCTCTGTGAGTACCGGTATAAGGTAGTTTAAACAGTTGCGATTATGCTTGCAAGATAATCATTACACATGGTACTATATACAGATTATTCATACTTGAAGTAGCGCTTCTATTGTTAGCTTGGCGTCTCCTTTATTCTCTCTAAGTTTCCGCTCTGCCGCCTTTTTATCTAATTCGAACTCTGCTACAAGGAGCTCAATATCCTCTTGCGCTACCTTGACAGCAGCTAATTCTCTATCTCTTTGTCTTTGTGCTTCCAAAGAGGCGTGCTGCTGCGCTGCTAGGGCTGCCATGGCTTGTGAAATTTTGCTGGTATCAGCGGCACGCATTTCTTTGTCGTCTTCCTGTTTAAGTACAGAAGTGAAGATTATGTCAGAAACCAACCTTAATCAAGTAAATAAATTTATTAACGATACAAATACAAAACTCTTTCAAAACAACACAAACAAGTAAGGAATTAAAAACCAGGGGCTAAAACTTACTCTGTCGGTAACACGGTCAAGTGCGGCAGCTTGCTCAGCTCCTGTTCTAGTCTTAGGACCCACGTCCTGCTCTTCTTCATCAGCCATTGTGGCGAATTATCAAGTCTTGGGAATATCTTACTCTAATAAAAATGCGAAAAGCTTTTGGATTTGGAGATGAAATGGTGCAATCGAGGGATGAAACGAGCTCTTGCCCGTTATTGAGACCTTTCCTACTACTCCAACAAGCACGATGAGATATAATAAATGGGTCGGATTGTTGTTATTTGCGATATAAAAGCCCCGAAAGCCACATTTTCTTCCGCAGCCAGCCACGGCCAAAACACTAATCTTGAGATAGTTTTCAATTCGATGACTTTGATTACGCGTGCATTGTATTATTCCCTTTATTAAGTATATATTTGAAGCGCAGCAGCCATGTCTGTCCAGCAATTTGTCGGAATGCGGCCTAGCGGGGTAAGCGCCACAGCCCAGTGCTGGCATCTTTGATAAATTCTATCAATAATTATATACAGGACATCTAATTGATGTTACCGAGAGCTCCGATTACTCTGAACACGGCCTTGGCTAGCTTTTCAAGGCCATCTAAATTTACATTCACTGACTTTTGTCCCTATTACGTATCTGCAGGTGTCTCAGAGCCCTTTTGCAGCAACTGTATCCTCTTCATCTAGCTCTGTATCTCGCGTCACTGCTTTCCGCGTAGTTGCTCAGCGTGCTGTCACCAAAAAGGTGCAGGTTGTCCTCACCCGTAATGTCCCTGAGTTAGGCCAGCAAGGTCAGCTCAAGGCTGTACCCGTGGGTTATTTCCGCAACTACCTTTCCCCCCAGGGATTTGCATCCCTTGCAACTGATTCTATCCTTGAACAGATCCAGAGACAGCAGGATGCCGAAGACCGTGCCAAGCTCGAAGAGCGTGCCAAGGCTCAGGCCATGGCCACTGCCCTTGCTACTATTGGAAAATTCATTATTAAGAAGAAGGTTGGTGAAAATGAGCAGATTTTCGGTAGCGTCACCTCCGCAGATGTTGCTGAGGCTATTAAAATGCAAACTGGACGTGAGCTGAAGAAGAGTGATATTACCGTTCCTGACATCAAGACTCTTGGATCTTACGAGTGCACTGTGAAGCTCCATGCTGATGTTGTGGGAGCCTTCAAGGTCATTGTCCAAAAGGACACCTCCTCTGCATAGATAGATACTATACACTACAATTTTTTTTAGGTAGATACTACGTACTAGAAATTTATAATAATATTTAGAATGATAATGTAAAGTGGAACAACCCTCTGTAGTAACAGGTAAAATCAACTCTTATAAAGGACAGTGCATTCTAGATCGTACACAAAACTATCAATTGCATTAAAAATCAAATAGATCTCAATCAAAATCATATCATATATTGTCATTATTTTCCATTGCCTTTTCAATCACCGCCATACACTCAGCCACAGTCTCCCCTCGTGACATCGCATCTGCAAGCCTATCCTGCACTTTCTCGTGTCTACGTAGAATACTTACCACATTCAACACTGCCCACCGGACTTGATCATCTGCCTTTGCTTGGGTAAAGCCGAGCGCTCTCAACAAACGATCCAACTGCTGAACATCGGCAAGCCCACCTTCAGCCCTGCCAAATCTCAACCACTCTGTAGCTACACCCGCCAATGCTACACAACTATACACATCTAAAGAAGAGGACGATAACTTTCCACTAGCTACTTCTTTTTGGAAAGCTCCATCACAAAATGTAGTTCCTGCTTGGACGTTGAGCACACGCTGGGCACGGAATGCATCCCAGGAAGAAAGATGATACCCCTTGGGTAGTAACCCTAACAAGTACGCTATAAGGAAGTGTCCAGATTCATGTAATGCGACTCTTTTCCCGTACGTAGGACTAATAATCCGCCCAGCGCCATCAACAATCAATGCTTCTATACCGCCGGCGTTGGCTATCTGATCTACAGTCAGCAAAAAGGCAATGATGATACCCCATTGTACCAATTCACTTACATTTAAAGTATTGGTGAAGTAACCAGCAGATAAGCCAGCTAAGAAGCTTCCTTGTAAGATATTTCTAATGCCGTTGAGGGTGGTGTCCTCTGGAGATAAGAAATTTTTAGGTTCAATTTTGTTTAGTCTAAGTTCTTCTAAAGTATATGAGCGTTTGGGAACTTGAGAACCGGTGCCATAGGCTCGAAGAATGCCAGAATCGCGGAGCGAAGCGGCAAGCGTTACGGCATCGTCTTCAGAATTTTTTTCTATTAAAGTTTCTAGTTGTTTAAGGTCAGAAGAAGTGATCTGAGTCGCTTGAGCCCGAATTAAAGATTGTCGACGTGCAGTAAATGGTGCTCTACGGAGCCTAAGTTGTGTTGTTCCAGGAAAAAGGTTCACTTGCGTCGCAGCAGAATGTGATCGTGAAGTGGGTGACAGGCTCGCAAAAGCGGCCCTTGCAGCGCTTAGCTGGGTAGGCATCATTGCTAGTGCTTTCAGTAGATTTTAAAATGCTGTCAACTTCTGTTGAAGCTCCTGTTGCGGTGGTGGGTAATTTTTGAACGAGAAAATCTTCGAGACTGGAAACCAATGAGCTGGGCGTTAAGTTTCGCTGTTATCTGGCATATGAGTAGATACCATTATAAAAATTAGTACATACAACTGTAATGCGCAGTGATAAAGGCCATCAGTGCACATAGGACCGACTGCCTGTCCAACATCTTGATCAAAATTGAATACAACATACAAACAGAGGCAATAGCCAAGGAGAATAAGCAAGTGCGTTATTCAAGATGGGTATTCTTGAAAAAATCAAGGAAATCGAGTTCGAGGTAAGTTCGGTTCGACATTCTCACTTTTCATCACTGACAACAATGCAGCTTCTTTATATACTCATCGCATTGATGTTTTGTTGTCTGTATGCAGATGGGTCGAACTCAAAAGGTAAGAGCGCTTCATGTCATTAAAACGGAGATGCTGAACTAACAGGCGACGTAAACTTGCATCCACCGACAGGCCACGGCACAAAATTTCTTGCAAGCTTAATATTTACATATTCCTCACCCTAAAGTTTAATCCCCATCGTTGCAGAACAAAGCTACTGAGTACCATTTAGGCCAACTCAAAGCCAAACTGGCAAAATTACGAACCCAGCTCCAGGAACCTGCCAGTGGTGGCGGTGGCGGCGGTGAAGGATTTGAAGTTCAAAAATATGGAGATGGTCGTGTCGCCCTCATCGGTTTCCCCTCTGTAGGTAAATCTACCCTACTTACAGAACTCACTGGTACTGCTTCTGAAGCTGCATCGTACGAATTCACCACCCTTACCTGTATTCCAGGAGTGATTCACTATAAAGACGCTAAAGTACAATTATTAGATTTACCTGGTATTATAGAAGGCGCTGCCGAAGGTAAAGGACGTGGTCGTCAAGTCATCGCGGTATGCAAATCTGCAGATTTGTTACTGATGGTTCTAGATGCAGGTAAACCCCATTATCATAGAGAGATTCTAACTAGAGAATTAGAGGCGGTTGGCATTCGATTAAACCGCTCCCCTCCAAATATTACTTTTAAGAAGAAGAAGACTGGGGGCATGACGATCACTGCGTTGGTTCCATTAACTCATGTAGATGAGAAAATGATTCAAAGAATCCTTTCGGAGTATAAGATCCACAATGCTGATGTTTTGATCAAAGAGGACATCACCGTCGATGATCTGATCGATGTTATTGAAGGAAATAGACGATATATGAAGTGTTTATACGTTTACAATAAAGTAGATATCTGCAGTATTGAAGAGGTTGATGAAATCGCACGTAGACCATACTCTATCCCCATTTCTTGCTATCATAAATTAAATATGGATGGAGTTTTGGAAAGAATTTGGGAAATGATGGGTTTAGTTCGTGTTTACACAAAACGTGTTGGCAATAAACCCGATTTCGCAGAGCCCGTGGTACTAAGTGAAGACCGTGGTGGTACTACAATGGAGCATTTCTGTCGACATATTCATAGAGATCTAACAAAAGAGTTTAATTATGCTCTTGTGTGGGGTACCTCGGCAAAACACATGCCTCAACGGTGCGGTTTATCCCAGCGGTTGGCTGATGAAGATGTGGTGCAGATAGTGAAAAAGAAGGTGATTGATGATGGGAAAGGGAGGTTTAAAGCTGGAGCGGCAGATTATGTGAAAATTGCTGATAGAGAAAAGAAGAAACCATTGAAGACGTAACTTGGTAAATTGGCTGTGTACTTTCTATTTTCTTGCTTTTACTATCGTAAGGATACATATAGGGTTATATACTTGTTTTCAATACCCTTCTTTGCTATAAATCAAGTTTAATACGTTGATGACAAGTACACGATAGGATTCATTCTCGAGTAGAGAGAGTTTAAAATAAATAAAGGAGATTTTCAATTCATTTCATATGCTAGATGAGGCACCTCGCTGTGCCATCTGCCCTGCTCCATTTTTTTCAGTTTCTGGTACCACATTAATAATCCGACCCTCTACCGTGGGAGCAATACCAAACTGACCAGTCACCTCATCGTAATAGTACAACCGATCCAGACCATGTGCACAAGGTGCGAGTTTCAAGGGAGAATCACAGACAGCTTTTAATCTCCTTTTTTCTTCAGGTTCTTGTCCTTTTTTACCGCTGCTGCCGTTTTCGTTGAAACTGCTATTACAACCAATACCATTATGACTGTCTTCTGCGTCGCTACTATCGCTATTTGCAGCATGTGTACCATTCAACTGTTCAATTCTGCTCAACAAATGATGCACTAATGTCGCTAATCGAGGACATGTCTCTCCATCAACTTCCACAACAGCTTCCGGCAATTTTGAAAATCCATCTTTGCCGCTCCGTAAATACGCCTTCGTGGCAACTCTGTAATTCTTATCTAAATTTAATGGTTTCCCAGCAATTGTGACAGATCCAGGGACAATTCGGCTGCCAGATGGTTGACCAGGATCAAATTTAAACGTAATTCCACTCACTTGTAAGAAACGACCTTCTCGTTTCGGCCATGACGACACGCCCGTCTCTAAAGTTTCCAGTACATCAGAACCACGTAAGCGTAGCACGACCAGTTCATCTGTAAATGGTAACATTGACACGTAATCACGCATACACAACCTCCCTGCAGCATGGATCTGGTCAGACCGAATGGTACCTCCATTCAAAAAAGCTGCATCGGCATCGAGGCCTAATCTCATAATGTCTCCCATTAAATTACCAGAATTGGTCTCTCTGGAGCGGACATGGTCAAACCGAGTATCTATATCTATAAAAGACCGTCCTAAGGGTTCATCCATACGAGTACCCATCAATTTTTGGTATTTTTCTACTACAACCGCGACTTCTGGGTCCTCAGGGACGTCCCTCGTCACTTCAATTCTCCGCCAGGTGACATGCGGGCGAGGCACAACTCCCTCGAAGCGTGCTTGCCCTAATTCTATTTTGGCTTTCGCAGCACGACTACTACCACTGCTGCTGCTATTACTACTAGAAGCAGAACTATTATTATTATTATTATTGCGTAGAGTAGACGTGCTTCTGCTGCTAGCAGGAGGTAGCTCTAAATTGATCACACTGAACTCTCGGAAATCAGTTCCTGATTTAATAATCATCGTCCCATAAGGTATGCTTTGTGTGACTACATAATCGTGATCATGTCCCCCTAGTACGATTTGTATTTCAGGAACCTCTGCTGCGAGTATTTCATCGTTTGGACCACGCATATGTGTCATGGCGATCACCAGATCAACCCCAGAGGTGTGTAACTCTTGAGCCAATCGTCGGCCTTCCTGCACAAAGTCCAGATAAATAATATCTTTACGGCAATCGATACTAGGGATAGTAAGCAGCCATTCATATTCTACGAGACCTAGAAGACCTATTTTAAGGCCTTGCCATTCCAAAATAAGGCTACGTTGAGCTCCAGCGAGAGGTTCGTTTGTTTTTGAGTCGAGAACGTTTGATAACAACCACGGAAAATTCCATCCTTCCATCCTTTGTTGAAGGACTTCTACAGTAAAATCTAGATCATGGTTGCCCACACACGCAGCATGGACTCCAATAGTATTCAGCACAGGGACCATCTGCTCACCGCGGGTGAAGGCGCTAAGTAATGAAGGGTTCAGACAGTCGCCTGAGAAGAGAACGAGGGGGTTGTCAGCAGCATGCTGATTAACTAGGTGGGCAAAGCGAGAGGCGCCGCCAACAGGTTCTATAGTGCGAGGAGAGATGTCGTAGACGTCGTTAAAGTGAATGATTGTGAGGTTTTTGCCTTGGGCAGACGCTAGGGTGATGGTGCTCAAGGAGCGGCTGCAGCTGTGGCGGGTGGGACAAAGGCCAGCACCTCCCAAGCAAGGCCGAGGTTGGGGAGGTAAAACGCCAGGGAAACGCACTGCGAGCATCTCTAATGTGATTTTCAAATAATTGGAGGAAAGATTAAGCCAAAACTTGAATGAAATTTTAAAAAGCAAGATCAGCCATCAATTTAAAAATTAGCAGCGTTGCACCCAGTTTGGTAAAAGATAGTAACATTTTTGGACTTATACAATGTGAAGACGTTTGAAAGTGGTGTTTTTCCTAAATAATTAACATGCAGGACTGAGAGTTTGATCGATTTTGTCGACGGCAGTTTTTTCTTGTTCGGCACACTGCTTGCTGTTTTTCAATGGCGACCTCCCCATCCATTCCTCATTCCAACCAACATATCGCATATCGTTTGCACTCATAAGAGCAGCCAACGTTTGTCTGGATGCTGTCTCTTTAATATGCTGGTTGCGATCACGACTTTTAGCTCGTTGAACTTTTTTTTATTTAGCCTTCTCTAGACAGGATGCAGCTCTTGAGGGAGTTAAGACGACGAGGGCTAGCTACCCATTCAGCCGCTTGGGCCGATGCTGGCCCTCTTTTCACCGAACATATGCTTTTCTCCGGCGGGGGCCTGGACGACGCTGGCGGTAGCCATAAACTTGCTGTTATAATGCATGGGCTACTCGGAGCAGGTCGCAACCTGCGTGGATTCACAACTGAACTATTTAAACGCTCAGATGCTACATGGACCACTGTATTCGTCGATCTTCGGAACCACGGGAAGTCTTCTCAACGACCTGGCCTCGACCCTCCCCACACATTGGAAGCAGCAGCGAAGGACGTTATTGCTACTGTGCAAGCAAGCTGGCCATCTGGACAAATAGATGCTTTAATTGGGCACTCTTTAGGGGGCAAAGTAGCTCTAGAAGTTACAAAACAGCTTGGGCAGAACGGACCTAGCGACGGTAATCAACTTCCACCTTTGCCCCGCCAAGTATGGTGTCTAGATTCAATTCCAGGAAAGGTTCCAGAGGGTGTTTCAGACGATGTTTCAGCTGTAATACACACTATCAATGAAATTCCTCTACCGATACCATCAAGAGAATGGCTTTTTGCTGAACTAAATCGACGTGGCCACCAAAATAAGGGATTTCAACAATGGCTGGCTAGTAATTTACGTTTAAATGGTAATAAAAATGAGTATGAATGGGCATTCAACGTCGCTGGAGCTACAGAAATGTTTGAATCGTATAAAAAAAATGAGTATTGGAATTTGCTTCGATCACCGCCACAACTGAAAACTGAAATCCATCTAGTCAAAGCAATGAAAGGAGGTAGATGGAATAAAGGAGGCAATGACATGGCTGATAGACTATTTGAATTAGAAAAAGAAGTGAAAAAGAACCCTTCTAGTAGATTTCATGTACATGAGATGCCTCATGTCGGTCACTGGCTTCATGCTGAGGACCCAACGGGGGTTGCAAATTTATTGGCACCTCATATTTTGAAGCTATAAGAACGTAATACTACCATTTTGTTGTTATTTTAAGCTAGTTTTTTTTCCTAAGGAGAGCATATAATACGAACTAAATCTATGAACGATTTATTCAACACATTGTATAGCTTTTTTTGCCTTCTTTCCAATATTAAAGTTTCTAAACCCATTCTCGTGGCTCAGTTAAGACTTGAATCAACTTCTCCTCTTCAGACCCTTTCTCAGGCTCTACCCTGTACTTCCATGCTATTAAAGGTGGCGCACTGACCATAATAGACTCTATTCTCCCTCCATCTAACCCAAATTTAACCCCTCGATCGTATAACAAATTGAACTCTAGATACCGTCCTCTCCTCAAAAGTTGCCACTCCCGTTGCGCAGGGGTATAACTCAAACCGCGATTTCTCTTCACTATAGGTGCCCATGATGGTATAATACCATCTCCTACATCTCGGACAAACTTTTCTACGTCGTATTTCTCAGTTGCGGCGTCGAGATCATCAAAAAAGAGGCCTCCAAGGCCTCGGTGTTCTTTCCTAGCAGGGATATAGAAATATCGATCGCACCATTCTTTAAATTGAGGATAAAGTTTATGATCGTATTTATCACAAACAGATTTCCAATATTGGTGGAATTCACGACCGTCAGATTCGTTTAGGTAGAAAGGAGTGAGATCACAACCACCCCCATACCACTGACGCCCTTCTACTTCAAACAATCTGACGTCAGCACGGAGAGTTGGAATGAATGGGTGGGCGCTATGGAAAACTAGAGACATTGCTGCAGCTGCATAAGGCTGACCTCCTGCTGGGTCGACACAATGTCGGCCTCTTGAGCTCATCATTTTGGCTCTCTCAGGGGAGAGTACCCCGTTGATTACCGAAATGTTGACAGCTGCTTTTTCTAGAATACTCCCACATTCTAATACGGAAGTGATACCGTATCCTATATTGGAATTGCCGGCCTCGCGCTCCCAACGGTCATGTATGAAACGTTGACCACTGCCGTCAAGAGCCTCGGCGGCGGCGATGATCGAATTTTGTAGATCAAGGATGTAGTGCTGAAATGTGTCTGGGACTATATTGCCTGACGATGAAGCCGTCACAAGCCGACGTGTAAGAGGGCATCCGAGGCTTGAAGCTTTATAGTTAGGTGTTGCTGTGGAATGAGTTGATCGACACAGGTTGGTTGGTGTTAAGTGAGGCCTCAAGAGCCTTGGAGATAGTTGCATTGCTAGTGATCTAAGTCTGAAAACAATGAAAATGCCGAAATAGTTGGGAATTGTTGCAAATTTATGCACCCTTCCCTGCCACTCGATCAGATCTGAGCGATTTAGAAGCTTTAAGCTCGCTAACCTGACTTAAATCCACAGAAAAAAAAGTACAGACATCTAAATTAAAGTACCTCGACATCATCAGAATCTAAAAAAGTGGCTTTCCCTTGTTGTTCAACCAGTTTCCGAGACCATGATCGCCAGCACTGCTTCCTTTGCCCGCCCCCTTGCGGTCAAGCAAGCTACTTTTCAGCCCAAGAAGCAACGCAATGTAGTCATGGCCACGTCTTCAAAACACAATGAAGCTTGCCCTCCTGTCTTAGATAGAAGAAGGTGTGTAGGCGATATTGTCTTTCATCCCGACATTGATATTAAAAATGTGCCACAACAAACCCAAGCTCTAATATAAACTAACACAATGGTGTTCATTTGCACCTTTATATCTGCAGCATGATGCCGTTGATGATTCTCCCTGCCTTGCTGCTGGCTGCTAAACCTGCCGCTGCTATTGGAAAAGACCCCAGACAGATGGCGAGAGAGTGAGTTTTACACGTGATGTTCATAAGATATGGCCATTTGCATCTAAAATAATGGATTTTTTGATTTTTCACTGCGCAGGAGGGAAGCCAGAAAGGCTAAGATGAGGGAAGCTCTCAAGGCAAAAACCGCCGCCAATTCTGCCCCCACTGCTGCTCCTGCTCCGGCTGTTGGCGAGTGAGCTTTGGCTATCCCTCTTTTTCTGTGACTGCAATATAAGAGCACTGCTTGCATTACAATGAAACTCCATTATTAATAACTGTGGGTGGCAAGGTGGTTTAATTTAAGTTTGTTTGTTTTGCGGGAGCGTCCTTTATACTTCTCCTTAGAACAAGATTACCCTTTATAAACGACCTCGCCTTGTTTTTTGATTCGATTGATATATTCAGTTTTAAATAATATGATATCTGGTGTAATACCAATCTTTATAGAGTACTTTGATGGTTAGAATTTTTCACGATTAGAATCTGCGATCATTCCACCCAAAAATGAATAAGCGCAATCTTATCCCCAATTTGCGACAAATGTACATGTTAGCAACTGCTAACGCTGAAAAGAGGTTTCTAGGTGCGTTGATTTCTCATAGAAAATATAAGCTAAAGACATTTTACTTCTTTCATCCCCCGCTGTTCAGCTTACCTGAAGAGACAAGGTTTCCCTCCCTCGTATTGCAGGCGCATTAACAGAGCCACTCACGTATAGCAAGACAACAACAGTCACAAACTGGCCATTTATCGATTCATCGACGAGGGCTTTTCTCCTTGCCTCTGCTGCTGCCGCCACCATAATAACATCTGTCCATTGTGAGGCTCAAAACAATAATGCTAACGACAAGATTACCGAAACACAAGTACGTCAAGCTATTCATGATTTATGGCTTCGTGTAGATGAACACCTTCACCGCCTCGATGCTTCGAAGCTCCAGGGCCAGTCCCTTCCCAAAATAGCAGAGCCGGTGGTAGAATTTATTAATGGCCAGGGTCAAGTAATAGTCACTTTCGATATACCACAGCAGCTGAATGTACATGGTGCTACATCTCTTCTACGCAAGCTACTATCTTCCCCTCAGTTCTATTCAACTGGGAAAGGAATTCGAGGTGAAAACGAGCTTCCTGGTGGTGGTGCGATGGCGGGGGCGTCGACGAGCGACACGAGCTCTTCAGGCCCTAAAGGCGTTGCGAGAAGATTAAGACGACAGAGCTCTTCAGAAGATTCTGTTGTAGTTGACATTTTAGAACCGTATAATCAAGAAGAGCCTGCTCGATTTGAATTTCGGGGTGTTTGTACGAGCGCCAATTTGAAGTTACTCGAAGCAGTCATGCTACAAGCTGCCCAGCCTGTAGCTGCTTCTCACCATATCGATAGTAAGAGGCAGAGAAGTAGAAATTTCCCAGGATGGTTTGGTAATTTAGGCTCAGCTGTAGATGATGAAATTGAATCTGGATTAGAAGAGTTTTTTGAGCCACTTAGAGAAATGATGAAAGAGTTTGAGAGAATGCACGGAGAGCCCCCTCACGGCTGGAGCGGTGGCGGTGGTGGTGGCGACAGAGATGGCTTTCCCCCATTTCATCTTCCTCAAGCGAAACGATTTGACTATCCAGATATAGATACTCATAGTGGAAGTTCATTTTCTTCTTCTCCTGCTACTGGTGCTGACAAAGCAATGGATGCAGCATTGAGGAAGCTGAGAGATATGGGTTGCCAAGTGTTTTTACCCCACAGCACCGTCACCGACATCGAGAAAAATGAAAAAACCAAAGACAACGAATCTAAACCAAAGACTTCTGTTGTTGACTGGGGTCCATTAGCAGGCTACAATGAACAGAAACGAGCTATAGAAGATTGTCTTTTGCTTCCTTTAGTAAGGCCAGAGGTATATGATGGAGTTGCTCGGGGCACCAGGGAGAAGTTTGCACCAAATCGGCCACGAGCAGTGCTCTTCGTTGGGCCCCCAGGGACAGGGAAAACCAGTTCTGCGCGTGTTATTGCCAGTCAAGCTGCGGTTCCTCTTGTGTATATTCCTCTGGAGTCCCTAGGCAGTAAGTGGTATGGAGAAAGTGAGAAAAAATTGGCCGAGGCCTTGGCTGCCGCGGACTCTCTGCCAGAAGGATGTATTATTTTTTTAGATGAATTAGATGCTTTGGCAACGTCTAGAAGTGGGGATATGCATGAAGCAACAAGGAGATTACTCGGTGTTTTGTTAAGGCATATGGATGGCTTTGACACGTCAAAGCGCAGCGTGATCGTCGGAGCTACTAATCGAGCTCAAGATTTAGATAACGCATTGTTAAGCCGATTTTCAGCAGTAGTTGAGTTTGGGCTACCTGATGAGACTTGCAGAAGAGATATTTTGAAGACGTATGCAAAGAATTTGAAAGAGGTAGAGCTCTTGGCTGTAGCTGCGGCAACTCCCGGGATGGCGGGAAGGGATTTGAGAGATATTTGTGAGCAGGCAGAAAGGAAATGGGCAGCAAAGATTATACGGGGTCAAGCTCTGGAAGGGAGTTATCCGCCGGTGAAAGAATATTTAGAGGCAGCGAATGCCAGGCTAGTAGAAATGGCACATGCTCTGGGCAGCGGCACTGGTAGTGGTAGTAATAATCTGCTAGGAGGGCCGGTTAGGTTGAAATCGATGCCTTAGAATGTTTTAATGTGTCATTCTAATGTCATAATCAACCATGTAACGCACTAAGGGCTTTCGTTTGAGGGAGTGGCCAGGCCCTTCCGAATTTCGGCTCCGACCCGACCGGGTTGAAATTCAAGGTAGAAAGGTGAACCTCAGCGGTTGTTGGGTTGATAATTAGGGCACCGGCCCCAACCAGAAGGAATTATAGTAATTTTATAGATACCCACTAGTATTTTAATAGATATACTGGGCAGTAGGAAGTGGATTAGTCTTTGCAAGTGACTTAGCCAGCATTCATCCCCCTTCAACAATGCAGTCTCAACAGACAACAAATTACCTGCGCAACGATAATTTTAATATCAAGGTAAATTTACAATATTATTTTTGATTTATTTGATATGCTGTCCGTGACTTTGATGTCTGGTTTGCTAAAGTAACAACCCATCATGCCACCCCCAACTACCCACACGCTTACAGGCAACGTCGCTTCCAGCTGCTGGAATGCAAACCTTTGCTGCTGGATCACCTATGGCTGGACCGTTTGACAATGAGTTACCGGTAAGGATGGCACTATTTGCCCCCTTGCTTTGCTCCGACCACATCCCGACTTTTTAGCCTGAATCCCGACCTCACTTTACACTATTCACCTTTCTTGCAGGCTGCGAAAAGCATGGAGCGGATACCTTCAGGAATTAATGCTTTACCTTCAGTTCCCGCACAGCAGTCTAACAAACCAAATGTAGTTGGACATGCCAACAAGCCTATGCAGCTCGCAACCGGCCTGTCCTTGAGGAAAGACAGCCTTGAAGCCCTTACATCTGGAGAGCTTACTCGGTCTAAAAATGGCGGATCCCAGACTATATTTGCAGACGTCCTTGAGCAGGTTAGTTTCTAATTTCTTAATTTGCCATGTGACAGTTGCACATGTTCAGTTATTCATCTAGCCGCTTTTCACCATTAACCCCGTCTCTTATTTGGTATTACCGCAGCTTGCATCTAAAGAAGAGTCTCTTCCTATGCAAGCTGCTCTCTACAGGCTGCCTTCTATGCATTTTTTGGAGAGCTTACTGGACGAAATGGACAGCCGCAGTGCAAGCGTTGGCAACCCTCCCGCAGAGCCCCCATTATACCTGCCTCTTGACTCCTTCGATCTCCCTGGGCTTGACAGTCCTGGAGCACAAGTGAATGATCTTGCACAGCTCGGTTTGCCTCCTTTACCTCGTCGTGTCCACTCTGCTCATGCCGGCATTGGCAATGCTCTTGGTCACGACCACCAGCAGGCAGCAGCAGCAATGAGAATGAGACCCCCTGTCCCTCCATTCGACATGCCTCAACATAACTATATATCAATGATTCCCAACGCTGGAAGTGCAGCACCCAGCCCTCAGCGTGGTATGCCTATGCCCAACAGGAGCTCTGGACCTGCTGCCTTAGCTCGCCAGACTGCAAATGCCTTGGAGGAGTTGTACGGATTCGAAGAGGCTGAGGTGTCTTTACAGACCAGTAAAAGTGGCCGTGTACGTAAAGTAACTTCTTTCACTGGAGCAAAACGCAAAATGGGAGACATGATTTCTCAAGTATCAGCCCCTGCAGCACTTGCAGGTGAACGGTACTCTATGCAGCATACTCAAGATTCTGATTTAACTACTGGCAGTGATGCTGGAGAAGAAGTTGACAGAGAATTCATGAAATTTACTGGGGGTAAGTTCTTATATTTGTTTATTCTTTTGCTTTATTTATACATACAGAGAGACCACCACTTCACTTTACCTAAAAAAAATCTTTACCGTCTCTGCAACAGGCAAGAAGGGCAAGCGTACTGTGTGCTTAAACTGCGGCTCTCACCAGACTCCTCAATGGAGATGCGGTCCCCTAGGCCCTCGCACTCTTTGCAACGCGTGTGGTGTCAGATATAAGAAAGGTTTGCCCTTGAATTGCTGGCCACTTCGAGAAGGGATGGTGCTTCCTCCTGGTGCGGTCATGCCTTCTACCGTCCAGGTTCCTGCTGGGATTAACATCATCACTATGCCTTTGGATGAGTGAAGTAGTTATTCAAAATATAACTAAACTTTTCCTTTCCACAAAAGTTACCGTAGTTTTCTCAGTTTCTTTTCCCTCAACTCCTTTTTTCTTGCCGCTTTTCTTTTTTTGTTTTTCTCTTCCCCTGTTGAATTGGATTAGCAATATTCTTACTTTAAGGACCCTTATATGCGATCGTATCTATTACAATACATCGCTGGAATATTTAGCAATGTGTATTTATATGCTTTTCCCATTTTTTGTGTTTCTCTGACCGCCAACTAACTGAATATTTATTTATTTTGACCACCTTCGACACACCTCATCCTTTCTCTTTCTCTTCACGCTGCTGGTTGTTCTCGCACATGGCCGCTCAACAGCAGTATTTAAATCGAACATATGACATCATCAGTATTATGTAGACTTGTAACATTAAGACTCTTATTAATAAAGGGCAGATAATTAATACGGACGAAGAAATATTAGGAGAAAAATATTAAGACGCTGTCTAGGGGTGGAAATTTCTCTAGAGGAAATGGAACCGATAGGCTGCTAAAATGGTAAGATACGAGACAATCCTCGTAACAACTGTAATTCCCAACAAAATAAGTAAATTAACGCCCGGTGACAACCCATTATCTGTGTTACTAGGCACTAATCTGTATCCTGGAATGACTTCTCCGGTTGAGGACACAAAATCAGTCGCCCCAAACTCGGATGATACAACAGCATCGTACGCATAGGTCAGATATGAAATAGTCCGAACCCATTTAAAATAAACAGGGACGTCTGAAACTAAAAAACCGCTGAAAGAAAGTAAAATGAGGAGTACAAAGGTCAAGGCGAGGATGGCTGTGGTGGAGTTTTTAGTAAAGGCAGCACATAAAACGCCGATACTTTCACTGGTGATTTGAAATAACGCATAGGCGCACAAATATACCAATATATTGGATAAAGTCAAAGCGTAGCCAACCATAAAGAAGGCTACAAACCCGAATAAAAGGGTTTGGATGATTTGAGTGGGTACCGTCACAATGGTTCGGGCAGCAAACCAGGAGCTTACTGAATACATTGCTTGTCCAACTTCTCGTCTTAAAAGAACGCGCTCTCGATCCCATACAGTGACTGCTGTATATGAGGGGGTGAAAGAAAGTACGGCCATGCCAAACCAAAGAGACGCTGCAATTTTTTAGAGATAAATTGTAAGAGTCAGTTTTAATCAAGGAAGAAACAAACAAATGGAATCAAACACGTTTGAAATACATTGCACACGTGTGTTTTCGCACCTAAACGATCATTAACACCTGTTTCTACAGAGTTATTCAGCTGTAAATACATCAAGCCAACAAACAACCCCATGAACACATACTGGGCTGTCTCCGAAAAGAGCATGGCAGGGTTTCTGATATAATTACGATAGCTTCGTTGAGTAAGTACACAGGTTTGATACCAGCCAGGGACTTCAGGATACGTTGCTTGAACCTCTTTACCGGCATCTATACCACTAGTAGCAGCAGCAGCAGCAGCAGCAGCAGCAGAGGAGGAGACGCCACCGTTCTTCGCAGCAGCAGCAGCAGCAGCAGCAGCAGAGGAGGAGACGCCACCGTTCTTCGCAGCAACAGCAGCCTCTTCATCTTGGTGTCCACCTTGCAACAACGTACTACTTGCGCCATTTCTTCTCTGCTGCTCCACCAAAGTATCTACATTACTTTGCTCTTGTAAGCAATTAAGAAAGAAATCTGTAGGGTTTGTAAATTGAGGACACTGCAGCCCTGCAGCATCAAAAAATGGTACCGCTCCTTCCCACTCTCCAAAATAAACCAATTCCCCGCCAGCAAGCAACATAAAATCATCAAATTTAGAGGTAATTAATGAATTCGGTTGATGAATAGTCAATACAATTGTCTTTTGCATCCGTGCAGCTAAATTCTTCAGAGTGCCTACAAGAGAGACAGCCATTTCAGAATCTAAACCACTCGTGCACTCATCTAAAAAGATCGCTTTAGGGTCTTTAATCAATTCAATGCCAATACTAACACGTCTTCGTTGGCCTCCACTTACTCCTTTCATACCTAGCAATTCATCGCCTATCCTCACGTGCTGGCACTCGGTCAGGCCCAGCTCTTTCAGAACAGAGTCAACCCGAGCTTCTTTGTCTTTCCTTGTCATCGACATCGGGAGCTTTAACAATGCACTGGTGAGGATGGATTCACGTACAGTGGCACTGGCTTGAAGAACGTCTCTTTGCATTACATAGCAGGCTGCTTTGCGAAATTGAGAGGCACGGCGGGGGATGCCATCGACCAGTACCTCTCCTTCAATTTTGCCGCCTGGGGTCGGGTTGCATGCTAAAATGTCAAGAAACTGCAAAAATAGCATAGCGTAACCGAAGTGAAGGGTCAAATCTGGTGGAATTCAGATAGAATAGCAAAGAAATCAAAAGTGCCCGCACAGTGCTGCTGCCACGAGACGGTGTCCAGAGCCGCTTTTATTCCTCGTAAAAAGCGAGCTACCTATAGTAATATTTTCTTTTCTTCTTACCGTACTCTTTCCGGCCCCAGATTGGCCTAATATTGCTAAGATTCTACCAGCTCTACAGTGCCCACTGATCCCCTTCAGAATTTCTTTGCCGGGCACCGAGAATCTCAAGTTTCTAAACTCTATGTCAAATCCAGCTGAGACCTCTACTTCCGAGGCATCAGTAGGAGAAAACTTGTTCTTTGCAACGTCCATCTTTGTAATGGCAGCCGCACGAGTTGGACGAATTGAAAGTGGGTTACGTGATCATTAATGATCAATCAACAGTTGTTATCTGAGAATATATCCAGTAAGCGCATTAGCTACTGTAAATAATACAATTCTTTGCGCAATGTCATCTTATGATTTATACCGCATTGTGTGAAAACCCAAATATAACGCGCCTATCTCCTTTTTCAGTACCTTCTCCCCTTCAATTCAAGCTAACTTAGCTTAGTAAGTTGGTTCTTCTCTAGCAGAATCAAAAAGGGACATTTAAGGACATTTTCATTACTTTTCTCAATGAAATCTTACAAATGTTGCTATTATTCACGTTTTTATAAGTTCCTATTAATATCATTCAATTTCATTACTCGACATCTATGTACTCGGCATCTTCTTCTTCGCCGACCTCTCCCTCCATCTCTGCCTCGACCTCAGCCTTGCTGAAAGATTCCAACACACTGATCTTCTTGCTAACCTCAACGAGCTTGTTCGTAGACATCTTTCCACCTTTAACCATCTTCAAAAGACGAGCAAGCTCGGTTTCAATGTATTCTTTACCCTTCTCACCGGCCTTTTCAAGATATTTGATGTAAAGTGCAGCGTTGTCCTTAACATCGTCATCAAGCTTGGAAACAGCATCCTTGGCTTCCTTCAAAGCAGCAGCAGCATCCACTTCGCCTTCAGTAAACTTGATAGCGATCTCAGAAAGAGGGGGCACCACAGCAAAAGAATTGTCATATTCGATTTGTTTTTTAATAAACTCAAGCATGGCCTCAGCAGTACGTCCAGAGTTATAATCCATAGAGTCGGTTGGGCGCCCACGAGGGAACCATTTGATGGTAGGGAAACCACGTACTTGGAAACGCTCACCAAGAGATTGGTGGTCGTCCGCATTTACTTTAGCGATGACGACACGAGCATTGAGTGCTGGGTCCTTGGCAATGAGCTCACCGAGTTTCTTGTACTCGGGAGTCAAGCTCTTGCAATGACCGCTGCGTTTATATAGAAGCGGAGGGAAAGGGAAAGGGGTTAGTATAAACATGGTTGGGTTCAGTTATTTGTTGTTAGGCGGAACAGCAATTGTGCAGATGTTGACCTGAAAAGTTTGTTCAGGAACCCGGAGACAAATCCAGATCGTCAAATGGAATTTGAAGATTCTCCAGCTATTCTACTGATCAATCATAACCCAGATTTTGTTGATAACTCACCACCAGGGGGCATAGAACTCAATCAAGGCAGCCTTCGAGCCGTCCACGATCTTATCAAAATTATCAGGAGCTGCACGGAAAATGGGGCTGTGGTAAATAAACAATTTACAAGAAAGCAGCTACAGATGAAATAGACTAGCTACTTACTTAGATCTTTGACGCCAGGTAAAGCTTCAGTGGGATCATTAGCACGGGCAACAGCGCACAATGCAACAAGTGCCAGAGCCAAGATCGCCTTATTTGCCATCATGGTGATAGAGATAATTGATGAAATACCGGTATGCTGTAACTCTTTATGGAGGAGCCCTTTTTTTTCAAGGTTTTCAGTCGCCGAAGAAAGAAGGAAGACAGCCCAGCATACATCCATTTTCATTCTGTTGCTGCATGCACCTCCAGTCCACGTACAAGACTGTAATAACAATACACAAGAACAAGAATTATTTTTAATCAAATAAACACTTAATTTTGCGGTTGTGCCCCCATTTTAGCCACCGTCGCAGCAGCCAACTCCCGCACCGCCGCTCTATCAAGAACACATTTAATTTCAACTTCCTGAACATCTCTACCTTGCCTCAGTACTAATTTATAAATTGTACCACCGTCCGAGTCACCCAAACTCGCTTCTTCGCCTTTTTCTTTCGCCATATAGACTTCGACATCGGGTGAAGACGCTCTGCTTTCCAAACGGACCCCAAGATTTGCTGAAACAACACCTTCAACCTCTACAATATCTTCAGCAAACTTGACTGCAACCTCAAGATCGCCAAGCAGAGGGCGCATATCCACTGCAGCGTCAATGGTCTGTCGAGGTCCTCCGGGAGCAGCTGTGCCTGTGCCTGGCATCGTACCTCCAGCACCAGTACTTGCCAAAAGTGAATCTAACGTCTCTAATAGCGGGTTAGGGGTGGCACGGCGAATAGATAAGAAGATTCGAGCCTTCTTTGGGTCAACGTGGGTAAGACGAGCTGTCACGGCTTGCCCGACGGCATAATCTGCCATCTGACCTGTCCCACTTTCTTCAGATGAAAAGGAAACTGGTGGTTTTGCTGCTTTCTTGCCGGAAACTGAAGCAGGAAGAGCATTATCCCAGGACACTTCACTTGAATGAACCAATCCTATGATAATTTCTTCCTTCTCGCTCTCTAATTTTAACGGGAAATCAACAAAGATACCAAAAGGTCTCACTGAGCGCACCCGACACTGCACCAATGACCCCACAGCTTCAGCTGCAGCGACAAGGCCCTCGGGAGAGACGACCGAACGTTGAGCCATACTCTGCGTTGCTGCCTTTTCTGAGAAGATCACTCTGCCAGATTCTTTGTCGACTGCAATTACTTCAACTAAAAGTTCTTGGTCTCGCAGAATCCCCATTGCAGCTCTTCGTAAAGTTGGCCCTTCTCCTGTCCATGCATCTGCCGCTGCTGCAGCAGCCGCATCGGGACTACTGGTGCTATCGCTGTTGGCATTGTTATTATCAGCTATAGAGGCTCTAATTCTACGCTCTTCTTTTAAAACAGCAGAAGCGCGGGCGTGAGATAATTCTGTAAGTGGAATAAACCCTGTGATTTCTTTTGCCTCGTCGCTAACAAGAACGCCAGCTGCATTGCCTTGCCAGACTTTGACTGTGATTTGACCCTGGGAAGATTGAAGATCCAGTGCCACTTGAACACTACGTGCACGACGTACGGCACGTTCAGGTGCCATGCATGCTTCGTATTGAGTTGGTTGCCTGGAGGAGGACTGAATAGTAGCAGCTGTGGAAGTGCGAGGGGGTTTGCCGCTCAGTTGTGGCCGCTGTGTTGGAGGTGCTGGAGCAGTGACAGGTTCTGGTACTGTAACGGCAGGAGCAGGAGCCACAGCCGCAGCGGCAGCGGCAGGTACTTCTTCCCTTGTTTCAGCTTTCGAGCTTCGAGGTTGGTCTTCTTGTACCTCTTTCTGTTTCTTTTCAGCTACTACAGGAGCTACAGGTTCAGGCTTGGAAGGAGCCAGTTTAGGCTCTTCCGTTGCTGCCTTTACTACCTGTGATGGCGGTGGTGGCACCGCTGCAGGCTGCTCCACTGGTGGTGGGTGTGGTACAGCCACTGGTGCTGCTGCTGCTTGAGGCTTAAGAGGAGCTGCCATCAATGGTGGAGGAGGTGGAGCTTCCTTCTTTGGCGCTGGTTCCACATTCCGAACGACACGAGGGGGAGGTTTTCCTACGTTGGTTGGCTCAACAAATCCATCCCTAGGTCGAGGGCGAGTGCCTAAAGCAAGGGGTGGCGGCGGTGGCGGGGGTTGTGCTGCATCTTGCATAGCAGGTCGTGCTGTAGGTTTTTCAATCAAAGATGGCCTTCCCGCTGGTTTCTTAGGAATATCTCTCAGATTGAATGAGACGGAGCCTTCCTGCTTGGTCTTGGACTTTGATTTTACTGAGCTTCCGTTGCCAGCTAAAGCGGCCTCAAAATCTTCGTAAGTGGGTGGTGGGAGATTTTGCTTCACCGCAATGGTTTCTTCATCGCTAGATGCACCATCATCCCACTCTTCGTCAGAAATTTCTACCTCCCAAGGTTCCTGCAAGATAGAACAAAGAAGGAGGTTAAAGAAATGTTGACAGCAGCAGTTGAAATGAAAAGGTGGAAAGGAGAACGAAGAAGGGCAGTTTAAGAGGAGAAAAGGGGAAAGTAATAAAAGAGTGCAACCAGAACAGCTAGGACACTATTGCTAAACATAAAAAACAAAAACACGTTTGGTTAATCAAGGAAATCAATTCACAATTTTATCAAAAGCTTGCTAGGGAACGAAACGCTTTAAAAAAATAGAATTGGGATTCAAAAACAAAATGGGATCGAAATCAATACTAGACAGCGTGATGCAATGTTTCAGTTGTTGTGGGACAAAAAACGACGTAGTTGGAGCTGATCATGTGCTCCAGCCTCTCAATCTGTACAACCCTCGCGCCCAGACCTCTGTAGAACAGCTTATAGGACAAAGCGAAGACGCACGACTACGTGTTTACTCCAAACTTGGCAGTCTCCAGGATTTCATCCTCACTCAAGCTGCCCCAAATGGCGTTGTTGGTGCTCCCCGCTGGCCGACAGCTTCTCAAAAATTCCGAGTCATCAACCGACCAAACGGCACTGTCCTTATCGTCAGCGATGGTCTTAGCGATCCTTTCGATGACTTACAAAGCGATGCCAACGTCAACGGCTATGGCCTAGAATTTTTTATAGAAACACCCGCAACAGACGTCGGCCCTGATCCATCGGAGCTAAAATCTTCTTGGCAGTTCCAATTATTGTACACAGTCTGCTCCCTCGCTGCAGGGCATGGTGGTATTCGTAGCATTATTGACGATATGCAGCTACTCTCCACTGAAGCTGAGGGGGTTAGTGAAGCTATTCCTCCAGATTATAAGGCAGCGGTAGTTAATAGAGCGGGAAGAGTGGGTGCATTGTTGGGACTCACAGAAACAGATCCAGGGTCACAATCATGTGAGTTAGATTTAGCTTTGTGTAGTTAATATTGTCGGTAGATGATTTGGGGAAGGGAGCAGTGGGGGTATTGCCCAAAAGACGGGCGAAACAGGCACCCAAAAACTATCGTTATCGAGCAATTTCCTACCCCCCAAAAAGCAACATAAAATAAAATAAAAACTTATTGTTTCATTCGTGCAGATGTTCCAGAGAAGATCGAAGGGATGCCACTGACCGACGTCAGATTAGTAAACATCAAACTTATCACGCTCTCAGAACTCAAACTCATCACAGAATTAGGGGCTGAGGGGCGTAAAAAATTAGCAGAGTTGTTTGAAGGGCAACACCGGTTGGTTTCATCGCACACCAGAGAAGCAGTTTTATAGTAACTGTTTTGTACGGGAATAAAAAAAAAGAAAAAAAAAAGAACCTCCCAGTGTTAAAACTAACCCAAGAACCAAAAAAAAAGTCCCCTAGAACGGGCAACACAGAAAATAACATGCCCAAAGAGTCTCACTGAGATGGAGATTGAAAGCAAAGTTACGATTAATTTTCCTTTTCTTTCTTACCTGAGAATCTCCAGCAGCTCTCGTCGGGTTTCCAACTAAAGAAGGCGCTTTCTTATCATTTTCATCATTTGAACTCAGACCTACAAGCTCAAATGTACCTTCTTCACCTCCAGCTATCTCTTTGTCGCCACCTCCAAGCCTCTGTTTATTGCGAGCGAGTTTTCTATCACCTGCCGACATCGGTTTTGGGGTGTTACCATATGCTTTTTCAACAAACTTTGCTAACGATGCAGGGCCAGTAGCGAGTCTATTTTTATTTCGAACCAGCGTTAAGTTGTCTTGAGAGGCACTGCCACGAAGGCCTTCATCTACGAGAGCTTCAAACATAGAATATGCAGCCATCTGTTCAGATTGCCACTCGTTCAGAATTTTTTCTGAAGCCTCGTCGACTCGAACCTCAGCTCCGTTGATATCTAGCTGGCGTTGGACGTCTTGGACGCGCTCTCCTATAAGCTTACCGAACTGAAGGTATTCTCCCAGGGTAGGGTTGGTTGGGGTGGAGTTGTCAGAGGGAGGCGGTGGAGAAGAGGATGATGAATCATTAATTCCGAGCCTCTGGCGACCAGAGCCATAATCCTGCACACGAAGAAAGATCGTAATTCGTTATCAAACGTTCTTAAGTATATCTAATTGCATTTCTCTGGGGCTATCTGGCTCACTCGCTGCTTTTTGCTATTGGCATGTGTTACATGACATGCTTGTTTCGGGACGCTCGCCCGGGAGGCAATGCCTCCCAGATGCTGTGAAATAGAAAACTGCATTGATCTAAAAGAATATTGTGCGTTTTGAACCATCGCGTGCTCATCAAATATCTTGTGGTGATTTCAAAAAAAAACTTATTTTTTGCAGGCTTCAAGCTTACGACTTATTCAGATTGTTACGGGAATTCTGCTGACAATTTTATATTTAGTGACATCTGTATAATCAGATTAAAACTTCCTTGCATGGTGGCTAGTTTGTCACAACGACTTACCGCCGATAGTTTCAGATCACAATCACAAATTCGTTCTTCACATAATAGAAGCCTTTGCCATCCTATTGCTGCCACCTCCCTTAGAAAGATAACAACCATGAGTTCATCTGCAGATACTACAAGCCGCAAGAAAGAGTTAGATAAATTAGTAGTAGGCCTGACCACAAAATTTTCCGCCGTCCCACACCTGCCGCCCAGTGTTGTTAAAGACCTTCAAGCAACTGGTACTCCCATCACTTTAATAGATACCCGCAGTAACGAAGAGCAGGACGTCTCAACAATACCAGGAAGCCTTACAATGGAAGAATTTGAAAGAAGGGAAAAAGAATTATCCAACACAAAGATAATTGCCTATTGCACCATCGGGTTCCGCTCATCTCAATATGCAGGGGAACTAAGAAAACGAGGGCTTGACGCATCCAATTTGGAAGGCAGTATTCTTGCGTGGACACATGAAGGTCTTCCATTAGTAACTAAAGATAAAACAAGTGGACAAGAAGTCCCGTCAAAGAAAGTCCACGTCTTTGGCGACCAGTGGAAGTTACAAGGGGAAGGGTACGAGCCAGTAACATTCAAATATGGTATGCTTTCCTATGCAAAATCAGCTATTTCATCCAAGTTTTTTAAATTGTTTGAGTAAACCGTTTGGTCTTAAGAACCCCATTTATTTCCATTTAAGCTCGCCCCGACAAAAACAGATACACAGCCATTCAAGTATATCCTAAATTTCTGAGGGCGTCAGCTAACGACCTGGGATCAGCAATAGCACCTGGAGGTCGACCGTCATCAGTATTATTAAAGGCAGCATACACTCGCCTAGAAGGATCACTTTGTCCTGTCCATTCAGCAAATTTCCAAGCCCACTCGGTCATCTTTTCAGGTCCATAAGCTCCTATATACTTCCCTTGGGCGCCATGGAATCTTACATACGCCCCCCATGTGCAAGAATCTAAAGGGTAGTCTTCAATGCGAGGATTAGGGCCTTTTGATAAGGTAGAGCACCATGCCGGTCCTGCCCCTGAGACCTCCACTAGAGCCAAGCACCAATTATGCCTTTTCAAGATTACGTAGAGTTCGGGACAGAACCACGAAATATGACGAAATTCAAAAACGAATTTGCCGTTTGGGTCGAGTACTTTTCCCAGATCCTCCATTCTAGCGAGGGTAATACTGTCCCGTTTGAAGCTCTCAGGGAACTGAAATAAAATCGGTCCTAAATGAGGTCCTAACCGTTGACAACTCGCATAAAATTTGGCCCAGCTTGCTTTGAACTTATCGTCCACATTCAATCTCTTCATATGGCTATAATATTGGTTTGCTTTGATGACATATTCAAAAGATGGGCGTATTGAAGTGGCACGGACTCTCCAATTGTCCCACACCGACTCTCGAAACCATCGGTAGAAAGTAGCGTTGATCTCCACGGTGTCGAACTCAGATGCATAATATTGAAATTCATGTTGTTCTGGCACGTTGTGGTAAAAGGAGCCTTCAGAATGCCAAAATTTATAGGTATAACCACTGGAGCCCAGGCGGAACAGGGTCCCAGGGGTGGTGGAAAAATAAGAGCAGTGCTCGGATGTGGGGACGCTGCGTTTAGCACCTCGTCTCCGTGGTCTTAGATGAATGTCTTGAGCGTGTTGAGGCGTCTCCTGCCCCTCCCTTCGTGGCTTTGGAGAGTTGTTTTGAGCAGGTTGAGGCGTCTCCTGTTCCTCAGGAGGCTCTTCATGGAGAGAAAGAGCGACTTCTGTACTGGCCAGAGGACGCTTGGGTTTTCGTGAGTTCATTGCATGCAGCACTCTTCGCAAATGATTCTGCAGTTGTATAGATGCGATACGGTGGTACATTACAATTAAAAGCGGAATGCGTGTTCTGAAGTCTTATTTTAAAGCAAAAATTTCTGCGCCCGTTTCGTTGCAATTGCAGGTCGAGGCCAGGCCTGGCCAACGACACTTAAATTTGTCAGCAATAAAAAAAATAAAAAAAACCAATTATGAACTTCATTAAGAAATGGATATGGGGAGGAGAGGTAAGCGAACGGCTTCTTGCATTCTTTTGCCAATCAATATCTAAATGTGATCTAAATTAATTAATCGCATATTTTAATTTATTAAAACCTTGCAGGATGACGAAGAGCAACAACCTCAGGACACAAAACCAGCTCCTTCATCACATAGACGGCAAGGCCATGTTGTCCCTAGGATAGACCCTCTTCTACGGGAGATTCCTCCTGGCGGCAAGGCGGCGCCTATCCAAGGTCTTGATTGGTTCCGCAAGTCTCTCTTAGAAGACGCAGATGGTGACTGCGCAACTGATTTTTTAGAAGAATCACAACCAGAACCATCAGATGACCGAGGTCCTGCAGCGAAGAAACTCCATTTGGCTGCGCTACAATCGCATAAAGGGAAAGCGTTGCCAGCTCGAGTGAGCAGACTCGCCCTTGAGCGAGGTAATGTGACCTCGAGTGAAGAAATACCTAGCTTTTACAGTAGTAATGGTACTAATAATAAATGAAGTAGATAGACTGCTGGACTACCTGTATAAAACAGAGAATACATCTGTAAATGAAATATATTTCTTACTTTTTCCGACAATTTTTTGTTTCTTTATTTTATTGTTTTATTGTTTCGGCCCTCGAAATTTTGCTGCGGTTCCAAAATATACGGTCATTGCTTTTCTAACACCATTCAGGGCTGCTATTTCTACTTCACAACAGCTGTTGTTTAGACTAGTACCAGTATTTGTCATCGTCATTGCCGCTGCCTGTTCAATCTGAACTAAAGAGGAGCTTTTAGGCAACCACACAAGCGCTGATGTACACCCCATTGCTCGAAAACTCAATTCCAATAATTTACTCAACCCTAATTCAGGATTTCCTCCCATATTTTCTACGTCAAACTGTTCTTTTTGCCGAGAATATTCCGGTCCTCCCCATGGCGGTGACAGCACCACCACATCAGCGTTAATTCTGGGCGCTACTTTCAGAAAATCACCACAAATCACTTCTACAAGATTCTCAACTCCGTATACTTGTGTATTATGCCGTAATATCGACGCTTTCTTGGGATCGATTTCTATAACAATGACATGACACCCGGCTAATGCAAGTTGGATTGAGTTCCCGCCCACCCCACCAAATGCATCAACAGCGAGACACGTTCGAGAGCCCATAGATGCTACCAGACGTTGTGCATGATGCCATGCAATTACTTCTGGTGTCACTGAGTACCAACCTTCTTCGTCTATTGAAATACCATGGTCGTATTTAGAAAAGAAACTGTACCGCTGTAGCCAATACTTGTGGAGATGGGGAGGCAGTACAATTTCACCGTATTGATCGTGAATTTTCCTTTGCCTTCTTTTCCTTCGACCCCGCCGCCCCCGCATTCGACGAGGTTTACTAGCAGCAGAGATAGGACTCGTTTCGATAACTGCCTGTTTTTCTTCGTTAAGGATAGTCGAAGGCCCTCCTTCTTCGAGCTCATCATCAAGACTGCCGCTACTGCCGAATCTGACATGCTGTCCAGGATCTGGTGCAGCAATGTGTGGCAATAGACCAGTGGTCTCTATTCGAGGTTTAGGCTTCTCGATCAACTCTCCCCGCCGCCGCTGCTGCTGCTCTTTTTGTTCTTGTGCTCCTGATTCAAGGTATGCATCCAAGGTAGTTGGTAGTAAATCCTCTGTTTTAGAATCCCTGTTTCCTGGGTTTCCAGGCGCATAAGGTTCTTCTTCTTCTTCTATTATATCAGTAGTCGCTTCAGGCCATTCGTGTTGCTGTTTGTAAGATTTCAGAGCCTCTGCATAAGGAGACTTTTCTGCTTGTACAACGCTGCCGTCTTCACTTTGTGCCACCACGCCTTCCATAGCTATCGGCATTTGCTGCTGCTGCTGCTGCTGCTGCTGCTGCTGCTGCCGCTGCCCTTCCAGTGCTGTTAATAATCCTTTCTTTTTTATCTCTGGAGGTAACCACCATGCTGTGCTGTGCTCTGGTGCTGGAATGTATCCTTCTTCTGGTGGCTCCCATTGAGTTTGATGGAGCGCCTCAGAGTAGTAGTAGAGACATCGTGTAGTGGGGTCTATAGCTTGCTGCCATTGGTGATCGTTGGTATTTTGTAGAAATGAACAGGGTGGGGTTGGTTGGTCGGACCACGCTGCGCCTTGGGCTGGAAGGTGACGAGGTTCATGGGTTGATTGACCGACAGTCTGTAGAGAGCGGTGAAAATAAATAGAACCCCTAATTAGTAGTTCATTAGGCATTTAAGACAAATGGAGTAACTAGTAATTGATTGATTGATTAATTAGCTAGATACCTACATTTCTAGAGACACCAAAAGATAAAGGTAAACCAAGTTCTCGCAGTGCTGCAAGCTCGAGCTCCTCCTCCTCTTCAAGTTCTTTGTCAACCGAGGCAGGGGTGGCAGAAGTTGTGTGTTTATTTGCCGGTTGCAAGTTCACCACTCGGCGCCTTTGATTAGACCTGCATATTTCAAAAGCACTTAATGGTTTAGATGCGGCATTGGGCATCATGATAGGGGTTTCAATACAAAAATAATCCTAAGAAGAGAGCGGTGATCACTAACTCACCAGACGAGACCAACATCTTGAAATGCGACGATGTGAACGTAGCACCTGCCTATTTGCGACGCTTCTCTTTCTTCTGTAGTCATACCCGCGCCATCTATGGGATAGGCAACGCTTAGATCCATGGCTGGCTTTTTCAGCCATGCAAATGCATTATTATTATTAATTCATATCCATGCTATTGATCGATTTTACAGCACAGGTAATTTCTAAAAATGCATTCAAGAAATTCAAGTTAATATCTAGGTTCATCACTGTGGGCCCCCAGCCATCAAGTTTGAATTATTATTGTTGGTGTGAAAACCACTAATAGTGGTTTTCACACCGGGGGTGATTTGCGATAAATCAGGGTGTTGCAAATCAGGCTGCAAATCACGTCTTGAATCACCTCTCTTATTTGTTGTTATGCGAGGTTCAAGTAGTTTTCGTTAATTTTCACGGCTTTTTGCTATTGTAATTCATGATTCATATGTTCAACTGCTAAAATGATGGGGAGGGGGGGAGGTAGGGAGTGTAGAGAAGAGGGGTGAATTTGATCACTCATCGGGAGGCATCTCACATGGAAAAGAGAATTGGCCCAGACCAGGTTGCGCGTTCGGTGCTACAGAATTGGTAAGTTTCTCAATTTCTTCTAGCTGGGCTGCGGATAGCATAGAGTGGAGATTGTGCTGGGAATTGACTGGGAGATCACCAGCTGGGGGCAAGGTCGGGAGGAGATGAGGGATTTGACCCGCGATTGATGGCAAACTTTGTTGTGGAGGGTGAACTCCGGGATTGGATGCAATTTGACCGGTTTCGCCGGCCCCTTGCAGGAAAAGAGAGAGTTCATCGGCATTAGGTTCAGCCATGATGCTGAAATGAACAGGGAGTGCGTGCAGCTGGATCTAGCCTCGGAACTAGGTGATTCATAATGTAAATAATATATTTAAGCGGAAAAATATGGGAAACGGAGGCATATAAAGGGTGAATCACCCACCTGCAAATATTCGTTACTTGAATTCTCCTCGAGAGGAGAATTTGCGCAAATCACCTCCCAAATCACGCGGCAAATCAGAGGCAAATCACCCGGTGTGAAAACCACTATTTTGTCGCGGCGCTACATTTCCACTCCCTCCTAGACCTTTTTTTTTTTTTTTCCACTCCCGGAAGCCAAATTATGAAATACCCTACATACCCTAATACCCTACATACCTACACACCCTACACACCCTACACACCCTACATACCCTACATACAAAATATGCCCTAATACACTACAAAATATACCCTAATACCCTACATAGAAAATATGTAGCCCCGCAGGCGGGAGTGGAAAATTTGCTACGAGGGAGTGGAAAAATATGCTGCGGTTCAACCAGCCGCTGGTGCTGAGCAATCTTCAAAGAAGCAATTTTGAGCCAGCAATTTTCAAACACAATCCTTATTGATCAGACGTTGCTGGTAATATATCTTATGGGCAAAACTCTCCACTCGTTAACAGGGCAAACCTGCGATTTAAAACAATAATTTGTTCACAATTAATCACCTCTCACCGGGACTGTTTGTTTTCGTTCTTGTTCTTACACGCAGGTGGCCTTGGTCGACATCTTGAACCCTACAATAGCTGCACCTATGTCCACGCCGAAGCTCTACGAAGGCATAACAATGCTCCTAGCCGATCCAGAAAAGCAATTTCCCGAGGAGTTTGAACCTCAGCGCCCTTTCTAAAAAAAGATATTGAAACGATTATCACGGCAGTCATTCATTAGCTCCACGGAGCGTGTGAATGGCGCGTTTGTGGTGGCTCTTGAAAATTTCGATCCTGCAGGGCTTCAGGAGGAAGCACCAGAGGATGTCGAGCTTCGCGACAGGGCGACTTACATTGTCGTTCCTCGTGATATCAAGATCACGGAAAAGAGGGTAAGCTCCTTTTGCTGCATTTTGTTATCTTTGGTAGTCGTTTTTTAATTCCCGCTGGTCTTTGCAGCAAAATTTCACCTCTGCGTTGATTTGTTTCGTTTGATTTTGCAGTTTGAAAGCATCGAGGTTTGGCAAAAGAATCAGAAGAACTGCTCTGAAAGGAAGCTGGTGGAACAAGCCGTGAAATTTCTGGAGGATAGTGGACATGCCAACGTTCGACCCTTCTGCCTGAAAAAGGTGACTGGCCCTGGCAGCCTAAAGAAGGAAATCGACGCAGCAGCCATCGCAGATAATTGTGCTGTGGTAATAGAGCACAAAAATGTGATGGATGAAGATGGCGCTGCTCAACTTGCGGACTTGGTTGCTTTCATTGAGCAAGTTGCCGTCTCTGAAAAAAAAAATCCTCCATTCCTTCTGTTGGTTCTTATCATCAAACTTTTGTTTTGCGATTTTTCTTTGTCTTATGCTCATTTTTCCTTTCCCTGTAGTTCTTGGAAAGACAAGGGCAAGGGGTCCGTGTCCGACTTTACTGGCAAGCGCATCATCGGTGTCCTTGCTGGCCCAGCCGAGACGACAGACCTCAATAACAAGAGAGTGATGGACACCATCTTACACAAGAACGGCTTTTTGAAATGGTTTGACGAGAAAGGTTACGGGGATGACCCTTGCAGCTCTTTCCAGGCTTCGGGGGCTTCCTGTGATGCTCCTGCACCGTCCGATAGCCCAGGCAATGGCCCATTGCTCCGGCTGCCGTGCCTCGTAGGGTTGGGCGTCTCCTGGCCCCAATGCGAGGGTCAGTTATGCTGATCCGCCCTCGCCTGGCCAACAGGGTTGCTAGCTGCAGGCCCTCTTTCTAAAACCCAGGTAGTCGAGGGGTTTCCTTTATTCTTTATTCTGTTCAAAAAAATAAATTATCATGTTTGCGTAGCAGTTCCCCCCCCCCCCCCCCTCCCCCCCAGGGGGAAAAAGACTCGTTCCAGAACAGAAACTGCTACGCAAACATGATAATTTATTTTTTTGAACAGAATAAAGAATAAAGGAAACCCCTCGACTACCTGGGTTTTAGAAAGAGGGCCTGCAGCTAGCAACCCTGTTGGCCAGGCGAGGGCGGATCAGCATAACTGACCCTCGCATTGGGGCCAGAAGACGCCCAACCCTACGAGGCACGGCAGCCGGAGCAATGGGCCATTGCCTGGGCTATCGGACGGTGCAGGAGCATCACAGGACGCCCCCGAAGCCTGGAAAGAGCTGCAAGGGTCATCCCCGTAACCTTTCTCGTCAAACCATTTCAAAAAGCCGTTCTTGTGTAAGATGGTGTCCATCACTCTCTTGTTATTGAGGTCTGTCGTCTCGGCTGGGCCAGCAAGGACACCGATGATGCGCTTGCCAGTGAAGTCGGACACGGACCCCTTGCCCCAATGCGAGGATCAGTTATGCTGGTCCGCCCTCGCCTGGCCAACAGGGTTGCTGGCTGCAGACCCTCGCTTTAAAACCCAGATGGGGGCGGGTTTTCTCAAAAATAAAAATAATAAATTATCATGTTTGCGTAGCGGTTGTTTATTCTAGTATTATATAATTTACTACATGTTTGCTTTTATTTAAAACACCATCTACACGTGTTTTTCAGTCTTCCTCTTATCCTCTTATTCCCATTCACTAGTACTATTTTTTTAAAGTTTTGATTCATTTCATGTATGTTCAACGGTGGAGATGTCCTCTCTGTTTTAATTTTCCTTCTGTCTTTCAGTAGCACACGTGTAAAATACAATTTACCTTTTCCGTATTCGAATAAGCTCCTGCACCCAGTTTCGCTACATTGGCAGCTGCAGGAGTCCTACTAGAATGGAAAAAGTGTGCCTCCAGCAGCGGTAAATATAATATTACGGCGGTAAAGAAGGACATGATCAGAGCTTTTAGGGATCATCTGAGTATAAACACCTCTAAGCCACCATCGGTGGTCAGTTCGTGAATACTCATGATTAAAATTAGGCATCTGCTGCAGCGGCAATACCGCATTAGACAATTTTTCTTTAACTACAGATACACAGCAAAACCCTCTGGGCCCGCATCCTGCTGCGGAGGTGCTGCTCGCCCCTCGCCCGCTATGTGCCCGATTGTTCGCGTACCCTGCCCACATGGGCCTTGAGGATGCCTCCAGAATGCCAAGGTACACCTGTCCACCCTGCGAGCCCACCAGCGGGCTTCAGCGGGCTCCTGAGAGGGAATGGCAGGCCCGCCGGTGGGCAGATGGGCGGGGAAGCTCGCAAAGGCATATAAATAAATGCCGTGTCTATACATCCATATGAGCTTTCTCCTGGCGTATATGTATATAATTGTCGGTGCACACAGCCTCTGTTGAAGTTATTATTGAAAGAAATAAATGATCGACGGCGATTCTGATCAGCTTCAATATGGCCCCCCAAAAATTGCCCCTCTTAGCAGATTGTTTGCCCTTAATTGTGCAGAGGGGCTAAATAAGGCAACTTTGCTGCCCGCCCCTCTCAGCAATTTATTTTTGTCTCTCAAGCAAGCACTGCCGCAGATTATCTACGGAAGAAGGGAAGAAAAGAAAGGAAGAAGATGGAATCAAAAGGAGGGGCGCCGGTCTAAGAATAACTACTGCCTACTTTTCGACGGAGACCTCGAATATGAGGTCCCTGTCTCGTAATTTCTGATGAACTTTGAATAATGATGAATTTATGTTTAAATATCTTTATAAAGCGCCGATTCTGTAGCAACGCAGAATGGCACTCCTCCTTTCGCTTGCGGTATTCTGTGTTTTTTTGGCGGCTATCTGCACGTGCACCGCCGCAAAATAGTGCAGGATAAAATGCAATGCCTCGGGTTCCCGCAGCCTGTACCGGCGGTTTTTTGCTCTTATTTGTAACTTTGGAAATTATGCACGGGTGCAAGAGAGAATGCATTGCTGCTTTTTTGCGGCCTTCTGCACAAATTTCCACAAGACCGGGTATTTTTGTCCAAAACCGGGTGATTTTGGGCTGGCCCAGATGTGCGGCAAACCAAAAATTTTATTTATCTCAAAAAGCCTTTTATACCAGCAATTTTCAAACACAATCCTTATTGATCAGACGTTACTTGTAATATATATTTTGTGGGCAAAGCTCTCCACTCGTTAGTAGGGCAAACCTGCGATTTAAAACAATAATTTGTTTCAAAATGTTTGGATTTAGTCCAGACAAGCTGAGCGTCAAATGCCAGCTCTGCACAAAGCGCATGCATCTTGTGCGGAATAAGAAACGGGTGCAGGTGCGTTATTTATCACATAATGTGTATTGGGATCCAATAGCACTGCACTTAAAATTATTCATTTCTATTGGCTATTTCCGTAGATCCAACAACTCAAAGCTGAGGTAGCCGAGATGATGAAAACCCACCAAGAAGTTAACGCCAGAATCCGTGTTGAGGAGGTCATCCGTCAAGAATGGTTAGTTTCCGTCTATGCCACCCTCGAGACGTACCTCTTACTTCTGCAAACCCGAGCTGGAATGCTTAAGAAGGCCAAAGAACCCCCACCTGACATGTTGGAAGCTATCAATACCATCTTCTTTGCAGCTGAAAGGGTTAAATATGAGCTAGATGAGATGCCAGCTATCGCAGACATGCTCATGTCAAAATTCCGCTCTGCCTTGTGTCAGCTCTTCAATAAAGAATTCCCTGTCAACATTGTTGAAGAAAACACTGCACAACAAATGGAAGTTAGTCCAACAGTTATTGCTGGGTTGTCTGTCTTTCCAGCAAAAGGACCTGAAAAATTGGCCAAATTACAACAAATTGCCAAAGAATTCAACGTAGAAGAATTTGATCTTGAGGAATATACAAAGGAATTAATTTTGGTGAATCCCCGTATGCCTCCTGCAAAAGCAGTCAATGCGCAGCCAATTAATACCAACGACAACGGCGGTCAGGGGGCGTATACGTACGTTGCCAAGCCATCTGCTGCCTCTGGGCAACAACCACAATTTGCATCAGCCCCCGCCCCCGCTCCCAATGCGGCCTTTGCCCCTGCCCCTCCTGTTGTTATTCCTCTTGCAGCTGGCGCGTTTGGCCCTAGAATACCCGACCCTTTTGCTGACATACCATCTGGACCTCCTACGCGCCCTCCAGGAGTTGCTAGAGTACCTTCGAAGAAAGATCCCTGGGAACCATTGCCACCTCAAAAAGTGAATTTAGGGTATGGCTTCAGTGAGAGGCTAGATACAGTAGCGCAAAATATGGCGAGTAAAAGGACAAGTAGCGCAGATGCGACCTCTTTAGCTTCTGGACAGGGCGATAGTCAAGAGTTTAACTCTTTGACTGTAGCCGGAAGGACAGGGTCGGTGACCTCAAACCCACCACCGCAGCAGGCAGCACAGCAGGCGCAGCAGCAGGAAGTGAGGATTCTTGAAACAGTTGTGAGTAGTGAATTACCACAAGTGCCAACAACTACCTCAGCTGCAGCAGAGACAGCCGCGGCAGCGGACGAGGACGACTTGCTCATAAGACTTGCCCGGTTAAAGGGACTTTAACCGTTGTGACAATTCACAACCTGCCAGACTCAAGTGTCTTTCTATATCCGCCAAGGCAACACCGCCACGAACATCTCAATTATTTTCGGCAACATGCCGAATTAGAGAGATAACTTCATTTTTTCTTTTAATTGATTGTAGAACTTGAATAGTTTAGATTGATTATCATCATTTTGGCTCTAAAGAGGAACTGAGTCCACAAAAATTTACAGTCAAACTGCATAGCAGCCGTGGCGCAGCTTCAAAGATATTGCAAAGCATGCATGCTACGTTCGACAACACGCTCCCCAAAATAGTATATACTCTCCAATCTCCACGACCTTGGTCTTTCATAATCAAATTCTGTATAACCTTGGAAGCACTTACGTTCCTCAACCTTTTCTTATTGAATAGTTGACGGTTTAAACAGCATAGCAATACCATGGTGTCCAAAGTGTTAAGCGTGTTGGTCGTAGCAGGCTGCCTGCTAGTCGCAAGTGCGTATTTCTTGCTCTACTAACCTGCATGCATCTATTTTACGCATACATATCAAAAACTATGCCAGAGAATGGTTCATTTGATCGCCTGAGAGCCTCCAAGGCTGTCCAAGGGTCGGCTTGACGGCCGCTCTCCTGGAGGCCTTGGAGGCAAAAACTTGCACCCTTTCTGTCCACTAACCATCTACTCTTCATTTATATACTGCAGATGCCAATCCTAGGGTTCTGTTGCAGGAGCAACCTACTGGCATGGAGGTAGGAGAACTTTGGAAAAATCATTCAGCTTCCCGAATGTTAAGAAGAAAAAAATCCGAAATTCAAATCTCACCTTTCTTCCTTGTGCCCTTCTCTCTCCTCTGCAGCCTATCACCATGCAACAACCCGGCATGCAGGAGGGTGCTGGTACCCAGCTCCGTGTAGAAGAACCTGTTTCTGAAGAGGTCCTCTCCAACTTTGAGCTCTTCCTCACCCCTTCTCAAGAGATCATGGGCGAGAGCGAGATGTTGATGCAGCAGTTGACCAACCCCGAACAATTTAGGGAGTGGGTCAATGAACGTGTCCAACGCCCTGATGGTATAACTGCCCTTTCTGCTGCCTTTAGCAACGTGATGTCTCGCGGGGAAGCAATGCAGCTTGCTATGGTGCTCAACGAAGCTTTCGGCCAACAGCAACAGCAACAGCCCCTCGCTGCCCAGACCGGTGTTACTGGCACCACCCAGCAATACAACCCCCCCTTCACCGCATACACTCTTGCCATTATTGACCTCATCGCGCGTAGAGATGTTGAAAATGCCGGGCAAGCCATCTACTGGGCACTTTCCGGTGCTGGAGGAGAAGATCTTGCTCGCAGCACCGTCGCCACTCTTGATACTCTTCAAGCCCAATTTGGATGCTCTGAGCCCTTCAGAGTAAGTTTTACAGTGCATGAATTCAAATGAAAAGCAAAACTTTAACAAAATTGCTTTTCAATGTATTTTCTTTTTATTTTTTGCAGACCGCTTTGCAATCTGCTGGAGAGTTTGCCAACATGCAGATGACCGCTCCCCCTGGTGGCCAGCAAGCTGAGCAAGCCGATCCTTCCAACTTCATTACTTGGATTACTCAGAGCCCTCCTCTTATGGCCTGCTTCCAGGAAGCCTACCCCGATTTCCAGATGCTCATGCAGCAAGCTCAGGAGGGAGGCATGGCCGGAACCCAGCCCACTGGCATCACTGGTGAAATGCCTGGCCAGCCTTGAATACCATGAAACAAACCTTCAATCAAGCACAAAACCGACTGTATATACTTTTCCTCCCTTCCTCCTAACAACCAAATACAATTTTGGTACAATAGCTAGTCGCTGTTTATCTTCCCCAATTTTCATGCTTTTAATTTTGCCCTTGCCTTGTGATTGTGTTGCATGATTTTGCAAATACCCGTGCTTTTACACAATTTTCTCATTTTGTAAGAAAAAAAGTGAGATAAAACTGCAGTTACAGCACTAAACACAGACTGTTTCCCGATAATAATATTTTCAAGACTGTCATTTACATTTCTTTCTTTTTCAACACCGAGTCTATTCGAGGTTGCTTCTTGTCTTTCTTATGAGTTTTCATTAGACCATTTTTGGCCTCTTCATATGCTGGATAGGTTATTCTAATCACCACTGGAGCGCCTTTGTCTTCGTTCTTTTTGTCGGCCATGGGCAGCTTTTCTACATTTGCAAACTGTGTCATTTGATGCTCCACAGCTGGTTTTCCAGGTGATATAATGTGCATTACTCTGTACCCAAGCGCTGTTAATGCATCACTAACTAAGTTTCTATGGCATCGCCTAAAATAGGTCTCAGCACACATCAGTGCACAGGGACCACCGCTGTCCTTTGCGAGCTGGAAAAGGTCCTGCAACCCTGCAGCAAACTCGTTCGACTGCATATAGTCTGCATACCCTCGAAAACTCGCATTATACCATCCAGAATTCAAATCTCCGAGAGATTTATCACAATGACGGCGCCCCCCTAAAGCCTTGCCCAGCCAATGATAGACGATCCCTTCGACGGGAAGCAATTTTCTTAAATTATCTATATTGTGCTGTGGATTGGTGCGGGAACATGGAATAGTGCGAATATCTATTAGGGTTCTTATATTATGCTCGTGAAGTAATGATACTAGCTCCGAGACTGTGCGTGTGGCGTGTCCAACGGTGTACATCTGGAGATGTTCTGGGCGATCACTTCCTTTGTGCTTTTGCCTCGAAGAGCATGTTCTCTTTCTCTTGGCGTTTGGCATATCTAAAATAACGAGATTAAGTGGAGAAGTGGTGTAAAATCTTGTTTGAAAGTAACTTATGAAGCCAACTTTTTTAAATTCGCAACTTTGTCTTTGTTTTCAACCCCACAATTAACTGCTTCAAAAATATTGTTTTTATTTCTTAGTACTTTTTAAGATTGTTTTATATAATTAATTATCGCAGCGGCATAATGTTAGCATATAAATCTTCTCAACTTGCATGCCATCATTGCACAAGTAATAGGTCACGATGTTCTTCTCGGAGAAGCAGAATAGCTTTTCGCCCATATGCCATTGGTTTCGATCTTACAGGCTCAACTACATCATCTAAATCAGCAGAGAAGTGCGCCGATGAGCTCTCTCGAAAAGCGTCTTCGCTTTTCAATTATCGAGGCCTCCTCTCAACACCGCCGGCTCGATCTTTCATGGACGTCTTACTCCACCTGCAAAAGGGCTCCCCCAATAAGGTTTTAGAACATTATGGAGAACTATACAAATCCATTAGTAATGAAGGGTTTTGTTCTTGGGAGCAATACCTATTAGATCAAATCCTTCGAGGGGCGGACATTCCTTTCTCAAAGGCTGCAGCACGAAACGAGCCAACAGCCCATTTATTGCCTTCTGTCCGCCACGATGTGTCTATTCTTAAAGAATTATCAGTTTCAGAAGCTACCCTGGCTGGTTGGGTAAGAGAAACTGTGAGCAGCGTCTCAGACGACTGGATGATCGCCGCCACCGCCTTGAGCAACATAAACATAGCAGACAATTACGATACCAACGGTGCTGTGAAGTTTGAGATACCAAATAATTCTCCAACCCACATTTTAGCTCCATTGACTAAGAATCAACGAACTGAACTTCGTTCTCGGCTCAGCCGAGAGCAGCAGGCGGAGGCTGCTGCAATGTTACTGCAGAGGTACCATGCTGCCCATGATTATGGCATTTTAAGCATGCACAGAGTCCTGAAATGGAATTTAGATCGATTACAAGCACAAGACGTACTGGAAGGAGTTTTAATTTCAAATAATCAATCAACTGATGAAAAAATAGAAAAAAGTGAAGCCAATGTTCTGGCTGCTGCTATCGATGCCGGGCTATTATGCCTTGATTTGACAAATAGAAAGCAGGGCTGTGAGCCTATTTTAATTGAAGGCTGCTCTAGAAATGCATATACACTCGCAATGCGAGTATTAAACAGTTTACACAACTTAGTTTCCCCTGAGAACGCTATTGCTGCAGCAAGCGTCCGTGTGATTATATTACCTCACTCGCAGCTCGCTACAATTTCTGAGCTTGCTTGGACTATGAGTCAGCATCCACGCATGTATTTTGCTGTTGTATGCCCTGGTGTGCCTAAAGAAATTTCACATGATGTGGCTGCGACAGTCGCAGGGGGTGATGGGGTGAGCTGGCCCAGCAATGCTTTATTTATTGGATGCTGTGATACGGCACCGACGGTAAGGCAAGTACCTGGGGTGCGAATTACATTACAGTAAAGAAAATATGAATTGTAATAAGAAAGCAACCTATGCAGAAGGAAACGTAAAGTGAAGGAGATTATTAACAGTATATTATATTGAATATTATATTGTACTGGTCTGTTTACAATAATTTAATTAACGATATTATTAATTATCAATCTAAAGAGAACTGGGTTCAGGCGGCAGTGGCGCCAACCATCCTTGTCCTTGGTTGTGGTGGGAATGATGGCGAAGTTGTGCAGCAACAGTAGATGAACTAGAATTAGACGGCAATGAACTACTCCGTAGACCACCACCACCTCCGTCACTGATCTCTTTTCTAAATTCATTATTTGTTTCATATTCATCTTCTTCGATACCTTCTAATTCAGCTTCTAATTTAGCCATACCACGCTCCCACACTCTCTCTACACGACCATTATCGCCTCCACCACCTCCGTCTCTATTATTCTCGTTATTATCGAATCTGTTCAGAATTGTCGTCTCACCGTGGACCCCGGAGTCTTCATCCGCAGAACTAGATGCTGTTAAAGCAAAGAATCCCACTAAGATCACTGTCCCGCCTAAAAATGTCAACACCGCTGTTCCTAGAGAATGCATCCACCGAGGATTGTGGAAAATTGCATCTAAAACAATCGCAATTGGCACTTGCATGGACAACCCAGCTGTGGCCAAAGTAGGGCCTACGAGTAAAATTGCACGCGCCCATAAATAATCTGACAATACATTATCAAGCAACCCCTTAGCCAGTACCATACCAAATGATGCCCACGTTAAAGTACCCAAATTTGCATGCAAAAGTTGAGCAAATGCTAAGATTGGCCCGACGCCGATAAAAATAATTCCACCCATAAAACCGAAGAATAACGTCATTGCAACGCCTTCGTCTTCGCCAAGCATCCTACGGATAGCTACAGTATACGCACCGTAGATGACCGAAGAAAGCAGGCAAAGCATATCTCCAGCGACGCTCCCTTGATCTCCTTCTCCACCGAATTCAGTTTCATCACCACCACCACCTCGGCCGCCAGCAGCACCAGCGTCTGCTAGCGTTACCATGGCCGTCCCAACAATAAGCGCACCAATGCAACCTAGTTTCATCAAGGTAAACTTCTCAGAGAGGTATATGACGGAAAAGAAGAAAGTAAATAACGAGGAAGCAGAAGAAAGAATTGTATTGGAAGTAACTGTAGTCAATTTCAACGAGGAGTTGAATGTCAATTGAGCTAAAAACCAAAGAGGAGCTACAACACAGGCAGCACGGAAGAGCTGTAAAGTTGCAGTTTCGATGATGACAACGGCTCTGTTACTAAGACCTGAAGGAGAAGACGAAGAGAGACCAGCTGCTTCAATGTTGGAAGAAATATTGTGATTGTCATCGTCAACGTCGCTCCGGGGGAAGTTGCTGGGGAACAAAGCGCGAGCCTCCTGCTGCTGTCCCCGTGGAGATGACAATGCAAGTGCCGTTAATGCATGTCCAGTACGGTAATTTTGTATCTTGAGGCTGATCCAATAGATGGGGAGGTAGAGTGCAAAGAGAGAGTTGGCAAAAAAAGTAAGGACAGCAGGATGAACGCCAGATGACTCAATGCCCTGAACAGCAAAGCTAGCGACTACCCAGATGGTTGCGACTGTAAGGATGAATGAAAATCCTAGTATGCGATCTCGATGCTGAAGGCCTAGCTGATCGCGCCAGCGAGATAGAAGGTCGTTCATTTTGTTGCCCTCAGATCAAATAGTTTAGGTCTTGCAGCGCCGAATCATTGTCTAGATGTCGTATAAACAGCAAATTTGTTCAAGATTAAATCGGGGGTGTTGTAACAATAATTAATCAACGATCGCTCTCTAAAGCCAGTGATTCAAATATTCTATGAAATATGACAAAAACCACGACCGCTCTCCTGCATCTCCTTTGGGCCACCATGGAAGAAGAACTCAATGCATACAATTTCTTTAATCATTGCTGACATTACAGTATCAATATACAATGGGTGAACGTCTAAATGCAACAAAAAAGGAAATGGTGAAAAAAAAAACCAATTTCAAAAGAAAGACGTTTTGGAAATACAAAAAAAAACGCAGATTTGTCAATATAAGAACAGACAGATACATACAAAGAGTCACAAAAAGTAAGCCAAAAGGTACAGAAATCAAAATACAAGGGCGACCATACCTTACTTCATAAAATTAGGTGGAAGGGAAATGAAAGACAGCCCCAAAAAGAAAATTGAAACCCCACCAATGTCAATAACAAGAACAAACTATTTTTACTTCTTCAGAACTACGATCGCTGCAGTTATTTATTTATTATACTACCTTGGCAGCAGCAGATGGAGCAGGCTTGCTATTCCTAGTCTTACTGCTCTTACCACGTCCGCCACCACCCCCACGCCCACCCCTTTTACCTCTACCTCTACCACCCCGACCAGGGGTACTACTCCTATCCCCGTTACCGTGGCTGTTATTTCTACCCCCAGCAGCATTATCAATCTCTTCTAGTACCTTTTCGCTCTCATCACAAAACAATTTTGCCAACTCTTGAAGCTCTCGTTCCTCTGTTTGAATAGCAGCCAAGGATTTAATCCTTCTCCGCTCATGCTCTTCGTCTTCAGGGACGTACCATTTACTTTGAGGAGCAGGAGAGGCGAAAAATGCTCTGCCAGAGGGGGATGTGCCAAGGAGTATTGTAGCAGAAGCGCCAGGAGAAGAGCCATAAAAAGCACCCCCACCTGCCGCACCGGCAGCAGCAGCAGCAGCAGCAGCAGCACCTCCAACACGGGGAGAGTTACTACCTCCCCCTCCGGCACCTCCACCTCCGGCATTTACCTCTCCAACCCTACTGGCCCACAGAGAGGCTGTTAATGATGAAGAAGAGGTCATAGGACGTGAAGCGGCTGGCGGAGAAGAGCCACTGCCCCAGAGCGGGAGTTGTTGCCCCAATGCAGCTGCTTTCTTTCTCTCTTGATCTTCTTGAATCTCGCGAAGTGAAGGCTTCCTTATGGAATTGAGTACCTTTCCACTTGAGTTGACAGTAACAGCAGTACGTCCACTCTTATCTCTTGACGAAGGAGGGCTATTTCCTACTATACGGCTACCACCGCCGCCATCAAAGGAGCTACCCCATGCCGAAACCTTCTCACCACCTACAGCAGAGGTACTAGTAGGAAAGCCGCCAGTCAGGAATGAAGCTAATGGCATTTTACCTGCATTACCGGATCCTCCTGCTTTAGAGGTATAAGAAAGAAGAGTTGATGACCTTTCTTGTATTGTTGACGATGGTTTAATAGGTGGCGGAGTTCCCCCACCTCTCTGTTGCTCTTCACTTAAAATAGATTTCAAGGAGGTAGAAGCCGCAGGGGTCGGAATATTTCCTCCCCAAGCAGGGCCAGCAGGAGACTTTGGTTGAATGGCACCACCGCCATTAGGGTTATCCAATTCTCCTCTCAAGAACATCGATAAAGCTCCTTTTCGAGGTGGTTTTTCAACAGAACGAGCAGCGCCATGGTCTCTAGCAACTCTCGGTACAATTTTCTCACTGGAAGGTGGGATTTGGGAGGTGGTTTTAAAGCCAACTACATGCGTTGGTGTTGGCGGCCGACCTGCTCCTTTGGACGTCACCTCTTCAGTACAGGCTGCCACTTGCAAGCTTGCAGATGGTGATGCAGCGCCTGAGAACGACGTTGATAGATGTCTATTACTATCGTGAACACGTGTATCAGAAATACTGCTACCAAGCGCAGTCCGACCTGAAATTTCAGACGTCAAGACACTTTTTTCTGACTGACGTCGCCGGGCTCTGGTGTTTTTACTTGCAGAAGACTTGCTTCCGCCTTCAAACCCATCTTTCTTAGCACTGTCGTAGTGTTTCTGTGTGTTGGTAGGTGTAGTGCTATGGTGAGGCGGCGAAGAGCCAGATGCTCCAGCAAAAGAAGAAGCTGTCGCTTGCTCAGCGATTGCTGCCGCAGCAGCCTGAAGCATCGCTTGCACCTCTTCTGGCGCAGTTCCAGCATCAAGCGCAGCTACTGCTGAAAGAACGACGGGTTTCTGTGCTACTTTAGCTCGTTGTTGAGGATCTAGTGCAGATTTCGCTTCTAGATTTTCAATTTGTTGCATCTTTTTGGCGAGAGTGCGGCGAAGACGATGCTCAGCTGCTTCTGTTGCAGCAGTATTAAGGTCTTTGAAACTACTTTCTCCGCGCAAGGGCAAAGGAGAGAATGCTCCACATCCTGAAAGACCAGCGTCATCTTCATTTAGTACACCGCTTTCATCATCGACATCTCCCAAAGCCGCTCTGGCTGCAGTTGGTCTGAGACCAGGTTGAAGATGCCAACGAGGACCATCCATTTTCAGCACAGAAGCATCGTCCACTGCTCGTATTGCTTCTCCGCTGTTGTTCTCAGGAATGTCTAGAGCTCGTCTAACAGAAGAAACAGCAAAAGTCGCTACCGTACCACCAATGGAATCAGCAGTACCACTACCACCAATGCGATTACTCTTCTGCTGACCTTTAAACACTCGTTCTAATTCTGCAAGCAGATGCGGCGGCAATTCTTCAAATGCTCCACGTGCTTCTACTAGTACTGCATCAAGATTGCACACAGCGACAGCAAGGCAGTACGATTTTAGTACTTCAGCGCCAGCTAGATCGGCATATTCAAGAATTTGCAGTGCTGTACGAGGATCTACGAGCATTTGTCCAACTGCCTCTTCGCACAGTTGCTGGAGAGATGGAAGGGTCGTGGTGGTTGACGCACCAGCAACTGATGCGTCGTCTGTGTTTAGGTGGTCAACCTTTTGTGGAGAGCTTTGTGTATATGGTATTCCACTACTGTTCTCTTCTTCTTGCGCATCACTTGCACCATCATCTTCCCATTCAGCTGCAATATCATTACCTATACTCGGTTTCAGCCAAGGCAACACCGGCAATTCTTCCAACTGAACTGCACTCCATCGTTGCACTGCTAAGGAGTGTTTCTCACCCACCGCAACAACCCCAGCCCGTTTTAATCCAACGACCTTTTCAGGAACAATGCTCGCAAAGGCATCGATCCCAACGGAGGCAGCACGGGCAGCTGAAAGAGGCGTTTCTGGACGAACAGATAAACCAGTACCTCCACCCACGCTGCCTGGCGCAATTGAGGAGGCGGCGGCTGTATTGCCTTCTCTTTGTTGTTGCATTTTCTGGGTATAAACTCGCTCCAAAAAGGATCCACTGCCACCGTTGCCATATTTAGGTCTATTTCCTGAGCCATACGAGCCGGCCCCATGGGCACCGCCACTACCAACAAAGTCGGAAGAAATACCGCCTCTAGGCCCAAGAGGACTGGAGCCAAAGATAGATGAAGGAATAGGCCGACCATGTTTAGGTGTTCCACCACTCAACATACCACCCGCACTAGACAGCGTTCCTGTCTTTTTACTGCCGCTGCCGGATTGTCTCCCTTCTGCGGGGAAAAAATCGGATCTACCTTCCCAGCAGTACACATTTCCATCATCAGTAACCACAGCGGTACGATATTTACCAGCAGATAACGACACGACACGTTTACCTGCAAGCTCTCCACCGACTTCTTGTACGATTAATGCAGGATCAGCTGACCGCCACGACAAGACAACTCCCGTCCCTGTTAGAGCAGTGGAATGAGCTGCCCCAGCGCAAATGGCTATTGCTTCAGGGCGTACAACATCTGCATGCCCACGATGGAAACGTAATGCTTTCCCATCAGAAGCAGTGGCATCTCGTGACCCTGCAAGTTGAATTCGACGAGGAGAGACACCTCTGTGGCCCCATGTAAAAATATCGCCATCTGCTGTTAACGCTAAAGTATGCCTTTTTGCAGCAGCTGCTGCTACGACAACTCTACCCTTGAGTGCTTCAACCAATCGAGGTGCAGTACTAGATCCCGAATCAAAGGTACCGTACCCTAGTTGGCCTAAACAATTGGATCCCCATGAATAAACTTCACCAGCTGCTGTGACGGCAACTGAATGCTTATTCGCAGCAGCGATAGCAATGACCCGAGAACGTAGAGCAGAGACACGGCGTGGTTCTGGTTGCGTATCTGCCGCATTTGAGAGACCTAATTGGCCATGTCTATTACTCCCCATGGCCCATACTTCACCCGCACTGGTACAGAGAATTGTGTGGTGCTTTGCCGCTGCGACTGCGACGACTTGCCGTTTCCCTAGAGCTGCAACAAGCCGTGGGGAGATGATAGCGCTCTCTCCACTGTGAAGATGCGCTCCAGGGTGGCCTAACCTGCCCCCACGACCAAATCCCCAAGTATATAGAAACCCGTCCTCGGTTACTGCAGCAGAATGGAATTTAGCTGCAGATAAAGAGATGACGCGTTTTCCATGGAGGGTATCTATACGTGCTGGAGCTACCTGAGGTTCTGTTGAACCTGTGCCCAGCGCGTAGTTCGTTCCAGCGCCCCAGGAAAAGACATCGCCAGGGCCGGTTGGAGACAAATAACACCGTAGATCTTGAGAAAGTAGATCAAGAGGGGATCTTCCACGCCAGTCTGGTGCAGTGAGGGATGTATTAGCAGCCAATAGAGCAGCAGCAATGCGTAAATTGCCGAAATATAGAGCTCGGTGAAGAGCAGACCACCCCGACTCCTTGTCGGGCACGTCGGTGCATGCTCCAGCTTCGAGTAGTGCTTCTACAAGGGCGAGGTTGTTACGCCAAACAGCAATGTGAAGAGCGTTTGTTCCAGTAACACCCAAACTGCAAGATTGTATTGAAAATGAGGAGGTGAATTTTGAAAAATAAAAAATAAGCGGATTCAAAATGAGGGGTAAAATAACAATGAGCCCTGGCTTGACAAGGACGCTGTTATTATCAGAACCTCGGTTGGTGTAAGTAGGTTGGATGTAAGGTAAAATACGTGATACATACCGATTAATCTCTTGCACAAAGCGGTCAGTGGATAGCAACGCAAGGCAAGCTTCATTCCCTGCTCGGGCAGCTCCAGTGAGGAGTGCTGCTGTTTGGTCTTGCATTTTCAGGGTTTGTCTCGTTGATATTGTCACGAATGCACCATGGTGTTATCCAATTTCATTGAGCCTGTGCGAGTGTCCTGGTCAAAACATTGTTTTTTTTTAAATTATAGTTTAAAACTTGAATGCTGGAAACAGCCCTTTGCTGCGTTGTCCCTTGTTTCTAAAGATACAACTTTGTGATATCAATTATTTTATGCACAATGCGCCATTTTAGCCTTCATAATGAAGCCTTGGACGAAGAAATTCCTTTCAAAGAATAGAAAGTTTCTAATCGTTCTCTTAGACTTTTTTGTGAAGATGCTCTGACCTCACTTCTGCTCACAAAATAATTCGTATTACCTGTTGTTGCGTGAGAGAACAGCGCTCCAGGCGGAACCTCGCTGATAGTGCAAGGTCTCCACTAGTAATCTTTTACACGTTTAAATCTTTTTAGTCTTTAGGTTCCACAGTCTTGTCCCTAATGTCGCAACCTGTAAGTCGGATATACTTGAAATTTGAACTAAATATATAGCCTACTATCCTCCAAATATTAGTCAACTTCAGTGATCTGAAATGCAGGGGTTGCGAGAAATGGCCACGCTATCTCCTAACGCCTCTAACGGCGTGGACAAAGCAAACCAGGAGCTTCGAGCGATTCAATTCCGCGCTGTCACTGCGTTTAATAGACTTCGAGATGACGTTGCACGCTTGGGCACCTCGGTCGATACGCCGGAGTTACGTCGACGAATAGCAGGAAGTACTCACCGTTTTGGAGAACTTGCGCAGCAATTTAGAGACGCCGTAGCCCAGCATCCAGCTAAAAATTCCACTTCAACCCAGAAAATTATGCGAGATTTTCAAGGTTTATTAAAAAATTCAGAAAGACTTTTGGGCACTGCCCGAGAAAAAGAAGCTGCCAGCTTACCCCGCTCTTCAGATGGCGCCGCGGCAGCATTACAGCAGCAAGACAGCTCTCAAAATCAAGCAGATGTAGAACGCCAAGCGCTTTTGGAACAGCAGCAAAAACAGCAGCTTCTTCAAACAGAAGGTGAACTTCAGTTTAATGAAGCGTTAATTGATGAACGAGATCAAGCAATTACAGAAATTACGGGCCAGATAGGTGAAGTCCATCAAATTTTCCAAGATTTGGCCGTATTGGTACACGACCAAGGCGAAATGATGGATGATATTGAGTCTAATATCACCAGAGCAGCGACGCAGACTCAAGATGCACATGTTCAAATTACAAGAGCAGAACGGAGTCAGAGAAAAGCAAGAAAGACCTGGTGTTTTTTGATGATGTTGACTGCTGGAGTGGTGGCTGTGTTGTTATTAATTATACTAGCGTAGCAACAGCAGTAATTTCCCTTCACAAGAGGGATAAGTAGTTAGATAAATGAAAAAGTGTTGTATATTTCATTCTGATCTGTATTTGATATATTCTTTTGTTAAACCGATTTTGAAAAATAAATCAAATACTTTGGGTAAATCTAGTTATGAGCCCTTCTAATCTTCAAACTCACTAAACTCCGCAGCTACTGCAGCTGCAAGAGACGAGCTCCCCTGTGCTCCTCCTCCTGTTGACGTTTTGTTGTTATACGGAGTAGGTCGAGAATTTCTTCGTTCTCTCTTTCCAGCATTTTCCTTCCTCTTTTGCTTTACTGGCGCCTCTACCGCTAAATCAAACAACCCAGATGGAGGATCTACTCGCATAAACCCTTCTTTCAGATCTACAATGGGAACCAATTCCTTTACAAATGGTAACATTACCTGCCGTTTACCACCACCACCGCCATTGTTGTTGTTGCCACTTTTCTTCGTCGCCTTTTTTTCTCTTTTCTCTTCTTCTTCCTCACTCTCGTCTTCGTTATCTGCTTTATTGACTCCAAAATTGCTGCTTAATTCTATTCTTAGTACATCGTGTGTCCCTGTTCCATCAAATAAATCCACGACTTTCCCAACTTCCTCCCCTGTCGAGTCAATTAATACTCGCAAACCCACCAGCTCTTGCACATAGAACTCATCATCGTCATCTAGAGGGTCCCTTGCTGCTGCCGGGATAAGTAATACATGTCCCCGTACTAATTGAGCTTCTTCTGGTGAATCGATACCTCCTAATTTCACTATCCAAAGCTCTCTTCCTTTATAGATAGTGGTGCGACCCCATTCGAGGTCCATTGGCTCAGGTGGAGAGCGGGAAGATAATCTACCAAATTTTGGGGGTGGAGCTTGAAGCCAGCGAGGACCTGGCTCGCCTAAACGCTTTTCTGGGAAGTCAGTTAATGGTTGCATTTTAAATTCTCCACGGACGCCGTGTGGTGGACCGACGACACCTACTTCAACCCAATCGGAAGGGTCTGTGCTCGCAACATTTGTGTCTTCGTCGTCGGTGTCGTCGTCTTCATCTGAAGATGTGTCTTCTTCAAAGTCCTCCCCTACTTCTTCTTCTTCCTCGTTGTCACCATTTCCTAGTGCATGAGTTACATGATATGTATACCTCGTTGGGGGTTGGTGTACGTGTCGTGCCAATATGCGAGGAACGAAAGCTGCATGTCGAACATGGCATGTTAGAGTCTGCTGCCGACAGGTGCTGGACAGAGCATATTGCCTGGACAGGTAGCCAATCTTTACATATAAAGAAGTCATTTTTCAGAATGAATTGCGTAGAGTGGAGTCGGAGAGATCAGCAGCAGAAGAAGTCTAAGCTGTATGCATAATAAACAAAATTGCATAATGCAGACATATTAATTTATTTGTTTAATCTAATTAAAATAACGTCTTAAATCCATAATGGCAGCAAGCTTCTTAATTAAACATCATTTTATAAGGATGCAATAAATCTCAATCAACACATGCTTGAAATTCCTTGAAAATGAGCGAGCCCAGCACAAGTTACTTAGCTTTACCCATTTCACTTCACTCCAAGTCCAAGTTGGTGCGCCATCTGTACCTTAAACCCCAATCTGGTCTGGGTAATTTACCACAAGGCCGTGCCGTCTTTGTAGCCGGTCTTCCAGCAGAGCTCCACGAAGGCACCCTGCTAGAACTCTTTTCCAAATTTGGAGAAGTAGAAAGAGCAGCCGTCCATGGATCAAGACTCTCAGCTGTTGTTTTATATTCCTCCAAGCAAGGAAGAGATGCCGCACTCAAAGCGGCGACAAAAGGAAAAACTATTCGCCTTGATGTAGCATCGTCACTAGGTCCTAGCATTGGCGGTAATAATAGTGTACAGGGTTTAAAATCGTGGGTGAATGCACATAAAGCACAGAAACCAGGCAATGCAGAATTACAAAGGCAGCTAGATGAATGGATGGAGGACTACGAAGCTGAGGAAGAAAGAAGGAAAGCATCAGCAATGGCAGCAATGGAGGAAGACGGCTGGACAGTAGTACAACGACATAAAGGCCGTAAAAAGAACACAAGCGAAAGTGGAGTGACGGTAGGCGCTGTGGCTGCTGCGGCAGCAGCAGCGCGGGCTGCAAAGAAACGCCCTGTAGAGCATGCTGATTTTTATAGGTTCCAACAGAGAGAGAAACGACGAAACGATCTACTCGAGCTAAGGGAACGGTTTGAGGAAGACAAGAGACGGTTGGCAGAGTTGAAAGCGGTGAGAAAGTTTAAAGCTGTGGGCTGAAAACGGTTTACTTTGTGAAGAAGAAATTGTTTTGTCGGTTTCCTTTTTTTTTTTCCTGGGAAAAGTGTTAAAAATTCAACTCGAAAGTCATAGAATCTTAGTGGCCCATGTGGCCTGAAGTTTCATATGATTTGCTGCTGGGCGCTGACGATCCAGGACTTCTCACATATAGTAGTAGACTGATAGCAGTTCAGGTCATCAGTTTTTCAAGAGATGCAAGTTGCCTGATTGATTCGACTCGAGGCAACATCCTCGGAGGATCTTGAATTTCGATAGAGAAGGGGGCCAAGAAGTTAAAGCCCGCGGCATCAATTTTTTTTTACTGACTTATTGACCTCAATAGAACTGACTTATTGACCTCAATTTGTATTGTGGATCTTGGCGCCTCCCTTTTTAAGTTCACGGCCTAAAGTGTCAAATACATTGATAATTTGACAAAATAATAACAATTGGAATAAATAAGCCATCTTGGAGCAGGAAAAAAGTATTTCAATCTCTCGAAAAATCACCGCAAATCGTATGGCGCCCTATCCTCAGCAGGGAAGAGCCTCAGGCGCAGCAACGCCGCAAAATGATTTGAATAATTCTGGGGCTCAATGGGCCTTTGACCTCCCCCTAGAGACCGTCGCAAACTACGTAATTGATATTGATAACGTCACGGGAGATTTAGCAGAACCTCCAATACACGCCTCTGCTGTAAATACGGTTCACCCTAATGATTTTGCCTCCCAAGGGCGGAGACCTTCTGGAGCAACACTTGGTAGTAATTGCAATAGTCGCCGCAAGTTCAATGATGAAGAGGTTCGTCAACGGCGAACAGAGCGCCAAAGACACTATCGTGAGCGCCAGCGTCAAGGAGAAGCCGACATGAAGAAAAATATCAATGTCACCGCTGCCGAGATCAAAGCAGAATTACTACAGCAAGACGCTCTCCTCGCCGAACGCACCGCATTAACAAAAGCATCAGAATATTGTGCGTCTACTCTTAGTGCTGCTCAGTCTCTCGTTTCTAACACTATTGACAGAGTACGATCAGAATGCAATCATGCCATTGAGGGGTTGGCGTGGCTCAGCCTTCAAGTGCATTCGCCTAGTGATGCACAACTCCACGCGTTCCTGGCCAGGAGAGACTTGAATGAGCTAGATGATATGTCTGAAAAGGTCACAAAGAGGTGTATTGACCTCTTAAATCGATGGAATGATGAACCAGAATCGAGAGAACATGTTGAGGCCCAAATAGAAAAGATTCAAAATATAAGGCTTCGTTGTCTTACGTATCTTGCTGCGACACGCCCTGAAATTGTCGTAGAGCTGAATAGTCGAAGATTGATCCCCGTTTTACCTGACGGAGCGCCAAACCCTAAATTAGTGGAAGCGGTAGCTGCACTGGAGCTCACGCCAGAGCAATTAGAGTCTCTTGAGCGAGAGTGGGTGTTGTACCTACAGAAAACTGAATCAGTACGTCAGGAAGCTCGATCCTCTCTCAGTTTCCTTGCCTCCTCTGGAGCGGACGAAAGCGCGGCAGCATTCTGTTCAATCGGGGCTGCTGGATTGTTTTTAGACAGACTACAAGCTGTCAAGGAACTAGAAACACATCCAGCCATTGAATCCAGTGCGATTGCTAAATTAAGTACAGCGTTCGCGGTGAACTTAACTAGCCAGCAGAAGACAACCTTGATGAAGCTCTGCATGCCTTTCTACCCGGACGCTATACAAATATGCAGAATTGTCTTTGGAGATACACAAGGGAATGATGCTGACGCTGCCAGCATACAAAGCCTTCCAGCATCAGAATCGTAAACATATAGACTTACAATTTAAATCCCTTTTGTCCGATCATAATTTTGACACCAAAATAGTACAAATTCAACTACTTTAGTATCCATTTCATTTATATACTCTGTTTTCTTTTGCTTTTACCTTCCTGCTTCTTTCTATAACTCAATTTCGATTTCACTATTGACTTTTGAAGGTACATGCCAATAACTTAATTGCCAACGCGCTTGTAACGCTGCCCAAAGTTGTATCAACACAATCCCTCCGAGGCCTCTGGCCTCCAGAGGAGACGGAGTCTGGGATTGATTTAAAGCCTTCAAATATACTCCTCTGCATATGTTTCCTTTCATTTTTATAATATCGACATACATAATGGCTTTTTGTACGACTTATAAGCTGGCCTAATGGCTTTAAGAAGCGTACATGGCAGGTGCATCGTATCCATCCATGCGATCAAGAACCTGAGCCGAATTAAATTTGCTGGAAGGAATCGGGGGAGGTGCCTTTCAAACATTATTTCAGTAACCAATAGTGCAGTTATAGATGTCGACCCCCAGAGCGTGCTATTTATCAGCCCTGTGTGGCCCGAACGAAGCTCTAGTGCAGCCGGTGTCAGGAGCTGTGACTTGATTTCTTCTTTTCAGGAGCGTAATTACGCAGTCAATTACGCAAGTCCCTCAACACCTAACGAACACACGTCCCTGATTCAAGATTCGGGGGTCACAGCCTTTGTATGCCCCCCAAATAACGCGACAGCTGTCACTGCGATTTTGCAGTCGACGAGACCTTCTATTGTCCTCTTTGATCGCTTTTACGCTGAAGAAATGTTCTCATTTCGAGTTAAAGACATATTACCTGATGCATTACGTGTTTTAGATATGCAAGATGTCCACTTCCTAAGAGAAGGTAGGCAAATTTTAGCCAAACAATTTGATGGTGGGACCCCGACTCGGACCACTCCTACCATCGAAGACATTTTGAAACATAGACCAGATGCCACATTTCCCTCTTTACTTCGTGAACTTGCTTCTATTTATCGATCAGATCTCACGCTAGTATGCTCCCCGGTAGAATTAACCATGCTACGAGAAGATTACAACATTCCATCTGAGTTGTTAGTCTTGGCGCCTTTTTTTGCACCACCTTCCCCCCATGCAGCAACACCTGTACCCTGGTCGGATCGTCATCATTTCTTAATGATTGGAAATTTTAGACATCCACCGAATTTCGATTCTGTTCGGTGGACGTGTAAAGAAATTTGGCCTTTAATTAGAAAGAAATTGGGCATGTCGGCAGAGCTTCACTTATATGGCTCATATGCACCCCAAGCTGCAGCAGAGCTGAATAATCCAGTAAGTGCTATACTACTTTCCGTACTATAAACGCATAATTGATCTTCGAGAAGTCGTTCATGAATTAATTATTTTCTCATTTCTCGGTATTTAGCTTTTCCCATTTTTCTCCTTTGCAGAAAGGAGGCATTTATTATAAAGGATTTGCCCCTTCCCTAGATATAATGCTTCAATACCGACTTTGTCTGGCTCCTTTACGGTACGGAGCAGGTTTAAAGGGCAAAATCGTAGACTCATGGTGGCATGGACTGCCTGTGTGTACAACGGTCATTGGCTCTGAGGGAATGACGTCGGCTGATGCCAGGCACAGTACTAGCGATAGCAGTAATAACCCTAATAACCCTAATAGTGTAAATAAACAGTGGGGTGGTTTAGATGGTGGAACAACTGCTGAAGAAATAGCCAATGGAGCTGTTTTACTGTATACCGAGAGTCAACTATGGAAAGAAAGTCAATCACGTGGGTTTGTCTTACTTGCTGAATTATACAACGCAGAACATCATTTCGATGCAATTCATCACGCTATAGAGAACGCAAAAGAAGAATTGAAATCTAGAAGGTCGCGGGGGTATGTTGGAGAGATGCTTTGGTCGCAGCAAATGAGGGCGACTGAATATTTCTCCCGTTGGATTGAATTGAAAGAAAGAAGGAGTGGGAAACCGTAGGAGTAGAGTCTTTTTTACACAACATTGATATCAGAACTAGGATATTTAATATTTGAAAATTGGTGTACATTTAGATTGAAATTGAAGTATTTTTTATCTTCTCAAACCAGCGTCAAAATAAAACAAAAAGCAGAGGGGAAATAAAAATAATTAAGCCATCACACCCCTCACAGCCACAGCGACAGTGTTTACTGTCTATACACTGGCTGAGAAGATCTGAATGCATCCTTCTCGGCTTCATTCACTTGAGGTCCTTCAGGATTAGAAGGCACACTTTCTTTAAATGCTCTTTTACTTCCGCATCCCAAACTTTTTCTGGTATCATTACCAGTGACGGGATTCACACCGCTTGCCCGCTTACACATGGCCATTTGCTGTGATTTATCTACCAAACTGCTGGTAAAATCTGCACCAGTGATATCTGCACCGGTGAAATCACTTCGTGTGAAGACTACACGCTGCCACACACTGTTTTTCATATTGGCATCCACAAAGACAGCACGATCAGCCAGAGCGTCGGAAGCATCGGCATTTTCAAGGTTGGCACGAGCTAAAACGGATTTAATGAAATAAACTGCGTTGAGTTTGCTGTCTTTGAAGTTGCAGTCTCTGCAATCTGCTGCTGTGAAGTTGCTACGACGCAAATCTTGGCCACTGGAAGAAAAAAGGACAAGAGAGATGCACATTTTGAAAATTAAGGAAACCCGAGATGACGAGGGGAGCTTGATTTCTGCTCTATTGTTTTTCCTTTCTCTCTTACCTAAAGTCCTTGCCCTTGAGATCTGCTTCTCCAAACTGTAATGCTGTGCCACGACCGAATTCTCCACCCATTTCTTGTTCCCTAGCGCTCAGTGCAAAGGCAGGTTGTGTGGAGAAGAGCGCCACCGACAGGATAGCTGCAGCGCCCACATCACGGACCACACGCCAAGGCTCACGCTTCTCGACATTTGCTTTGCAGACAACTAAAGCTCTAGGGTTGTGGCGGGTAGAGGACGAGGCGATGGGGCGAAGAGCCTTGGTGGGTGCCAAGTGCTGAGCAATCATAGTTAATTTCGAGAAGAGGTGAAATTGAAGATAAGACTGAAAATCAAGGCAACCGCAGGTGCACAACGGCTTTGCCTTGGCGTTGATGGTAGAAAAACCTAGCAATTGAATTTGTCAATCACTCCATCAACTTTGTATATTTTGGTTTGTGCAGCCTTTGTGGCTCTCGGAAAAGTTCCGAAGTTCGCTCTGCAGAGCAAGGGCGAATTTATCGCCTTGAACATGAGAAACTACGTAAATACTAATATATATATATATAATCCAACAGTAGAGTTAGCAGATTGCATTCTGGCGTTAACAATACAATTTGTGTTACTCTATAATCGATTCTTAGCATTTTAATTTCTTATTTTGCCTATTAGTTCTAGCAATCTACATATACAGTTGCAAACTAGCCGTTTATAATATAACGATGCAAGCATCAGCCGCCATGCATGCAACCAAATGCATTGCAAACATTGCAAATCGCCACCATATTCTACCATTGCTCCCTTCTTTAACTCGCAGCACCCCTAGAAAGCCCCTTAACGCACCTGGGCCGACCCGTATATATTCCGGAGAAGCTCCAGCTGCCGCAGAAGACACCACTCTTGAGTCTACATCTACTACAGGCCTTGCCCCCCCAAGAGAAGGTTACCGCTCCTTTGTCATGCAAGGTTGTGAATTCCTCGTTCGCCAGACTCCAGATGGCGCTCTTGACCTGGCAGATACCTTTGTTTTAGATGAAGCGACTGGATCTTCAGATCGTGCCAGTACTGTGGGTGACATTCCTTCAGAACCTCGATTTTATCAACCAGCAGAGGTCTGTATAGAGTATGGAGGCAACATTCTTGAAGGAAAAGATGAGTCTAGAACGGTCTTAAGAGTGTATTTAGCAAGAATACTTTCTGAAGAACCATATAAAGTAGGTTTGGATGAATTTTACATGCTGGATAGTGCAAATCGTAGCTTGGAAAAGCTGGAAATTCAACGAGTAGCTCCCATCGACGCCCCAGAACATGAGCTTCGAGCTCGTATTAGAGATAGGTGGGTAGTAATCGACACAGCGACGAGTTTACCATCGCCTGAAGATACAGTACAAGCTGCCATGGCAGGAGGCACCTCCATGAGTAAGCTGGAGCAAGAAGCACGAGCTCGAGGCGAAGATGTTGTCCCTTCCGTTGGCACTAGTGCTTCTGCCGGGAGGTCTCCCACTACCGCTGCTGTTGCTACCAGTGGGCGTACGAAAGCTGGCAATGCCGGTCAAGATGGAGAGGATGGTCAATCTGGTGATTATGAAGAAAATTCTGATTTGTTATATGATGATGAATTGCTTAAAGATTTCTTGGTTGAGGTTGACGACGAATCGGAGACTGATTTTGATGAAGATGGATTTGGAGATATGGAGATGGAATAGAAAGTTTTAAAGAAATTTTGTTGTTTTGGACCTATACCCTTGATACCTAGTAAACTGTTTCACGTATGATTTAACAATATGTAATCAATTTACATGTTTGCAAAGAAATGTATTAAAAGCTAGTGTTTGTTTTGCACGATGGAAAAAAATCCCTTTCAAGGCATCGGAATTTGCTCTCTGTTTGCTCAAGACACATGGGGGCGGGCAGGGAATCCAACTTCAGGATGTCTGGTTTCAGCTTCACCCCCACTTTTGACTTTAGCTTCCGTCACAGCAGTCAAATTACGTGCTCTGTCAGGCAGCTGTTCAAACCCGCTCTTGTGTTTATCGTCAATGGGGGTGGGGCCAGTTCCGGCGGTACGCTCGTGCGCGCCTTGTTTAGCAGCCTCAAATCTCTCGGCTACTGAGGCAGGTACTTGGATTTCAGTTCTTCCTTCTGTAGCTTTTATTTGGTTCTTAGGAAATCCATATTCAGCACCTTGGCCTTGCTCAGGGACTTGCTGAGACTCTGGAGCGATATTATGTCCTGCTGTAGCCATTTTGTGGTAGATAAATGTCTCGTTTGTATTGATGCGAGAATGATTTGAGCACGCGTTTTAAATTTAATAAAGGTTTAGGAACTATTCAATGAGGGTATTTCGTCAAGAGACGCGTGGATCTTGCCGGAGCGTTGGTATGAAGCTGGGATGAAGGAGGCCTGGGATACTCGTGAGCCAGTCATCAATATTTTGCATTTTTCTCCACATTTCCCCCCCTCGGTTTTTATATGGTACTTAATTAAATATATTTCAAAGCCCAAACGCATTTTTGACCCCAAAACAATGGCTCAGAAGGACCTTTTGAGAGGACAGACCGCCCTTGTTACCGGCGCCTCTAAACTCGGTGGCATTGGTGCTGCTATTGCTCGTTGCTATGCTGAGCATGGAGCCAATCTTATCCTTACAGCACGATCTGAAAGCGGCTTAAAGGAGGTAATTTAACACACTATTCCTTCTTTTCACTTCATATTCTTTCCTCCCCTTTTTCTTTTAACTTTTATCGTATTTTTTTTTGTCTCTCCAGGTCGCCCAGCACTCTGAGGAGGCTGGTGCCGGAGGCTGGGTACGTACCATCTCCAGTGACATGGAATCGGTATCTTCAATTGACTCTTTAGCCAAATCAGTCCTTGAAGAACACGAGGGGGTCGATATATTGGTCTTGAATGCCGGTACCTCTTTGGGCGGTGGGGATATTCTGAAAGGAGACCCTTGTGGCTGGGAATCTACTGTAAATATTAATTTAATAGCTCCCATGCGTTTAACACGGTTATTGACGCCCCACATGAAGGAGAAAGGGAAAGGTGCATTAGTGTTCACTGGTTCTTTGGCGGGCGTAAGGCCTACAAAAACCGCTGCTTATGGCGCTTCAAAGCATGCGATACGATCTTGGGCAGAGGCTTGTTATGAAGCGCTCTGCCCTTATGGTATTCGCGTCTCAATTCTTGAGCCAGGTTATGTCAATACCCCCATGTTGAAAGACCACCCTGCGGATCATAGCTTGTTTATTCAACCACAAGATCTCGCTGAAGCGGCCCTGTTGCCATTTTTACTGGAGGCGGCAACGCCTTTGGAAATTGTGATGCGACTGGTAAAGCCTGTCGAGTAAAGAATTGCTTGATTTACCACAACATTGTGTAAATGTAACTGCTTCTTAATAATATCCAATGCCAAAAGTATAGCAGAAGTACAGATACTTAAAGAGAAAAAGGTAGAACCGGATGGTAAAATAAATAAATAAAATAAAAACACCAAAAGTGGTGGGCGGGTCACGTACGTACGTACGAAATATAATGGTCAGGAGGTTTACCAAAAATATATTCTATTCGTCAATTGGTCATTAAGTTTACTACTTAGTGAGGTATATTGTTATCTCTCTTACTGTCACTGATACATGTATCCAAATCCAGGGTCTTGTATACAACTTGCCATTTTCTATGGAACCGTTTACACTCTTCAGGGACCACACCAGGCACGGGTTTGGCACAGATGTTGAAATGGACAAGTTTAACCCCGCCTGGAGACTCTGTACCTTGGTAATGATAGATATCTCTTGGCAATACATGGAAAGATTTCTTTACTGTGTGGAAAAAATAGTAGAATAGGCCTTGGGTAGTCTCAGCGCCATAGTACGGTGCGTAGGATCGTGGTCTATAAATCCCTTTTTTGTCCTCAAATGCACCTCCCCAGCTATGTTTTAGATCGTAAATGCCCTGTTTGACCATATCAAGGAGTGTCAAGTAATCAGCTCGAGATGGTCTTACTACAAAGAGGCCCGAATTGAATGGCGACTTTGGGGCGTCTGTGTGCGTGCCAGCTGGTAATTGGAACAACTCATCTAAATTCTTAATAAATAGGGTGTCTCCATCTAGAAATACTGCCTTTTTGTATTGAACAAGGTTAAATACCTCTATTTTGACAAAATCCCACCATTTATTCAATTTACTAATAATCGAGGCGTATATTTTATTTGTCATATCTGCCGCAGAGAGGGGAGGGTCTACCACACGGATCTGTGCACCTATTTTATCCAATGCAGATACCATACATGGATTAGGACAATCAGAACCAAACCAGAGGACGAAAATATCAGCTTTGGTGCCTTGCAGACAGGATGACTGGGCGCTGACCAAAGTGTGGAGTAAGACCTGGTCTGTGTTGGCCATATAGACCCACGAGTGGTTGCTACTCTTTTTACCAATATGACTATAGTCTTTCGTGCATTTGGGAGGGTCCCACATGACTGCAGAGAAGGTTTTGGCAACAAAAGTAGAGGGGCTGGCGGACGGGTAGGCCCACGTTGTCACGAGCAAGATCACCCCGAAAAGAAGAAAGTTTCGCCATGATGGCGGTTTATCTTTCTTATATCCACTCATTAATATGTTAGAGGCTAAAAATCATGCCGAGATTTCAACTTTAAAAGAGAATTGTTGTTGGATGATAGAGAGATTCACAGAACGGTATTTAGGGGGGCAATGGTGTTTAAATACCATTGCTGTTCTGAAACATTTTATTAGAGCTATATTTAAAAATGAGAGCCACTAGCGGTGAAGTGTAATAGATAAGTTCGTCCCCAGCTACCGTCAGTTGAAGAAGCGCGTAAAGTCTGGATAATTGCTCCCTACCTGAGCATCCAAGGCATATTCTAAATTCATATAGTGTTCAGTACAGCTTTCTACGTGTTATAATTGTTCGGGGCGCTGGTTTAATGGGCCCCAGAGCCCAAGTGCCCCAGATGAAAAGTTTAGCTTTAATCTTATTCACAGCGGTGTTGTTGCTGATAGGTGCCCACCAAGGCCTGAAGCCATTGACATCGGCATTTGGTAAGTGAGAATCATGCGGTGATTAGGTCAAGAATGCGTATTTTCCTGTACAAATCTGTCAACCACCTCATCCCTTCCCTCCTCTCGAATGGCGTTGTACAGGCACCACAGCCCCTGCAGAAAAACTTAGGCTCCCGCAGAGCAGCAGCAGCACTGATGAAACCTCTCCTAAATCATTAGCTCCTTCACTTGAGAAGGAGATCAAGGAAGATACCACTCAATTGAAGCTAGCGCCCTCACCCCCCTCGCCAGCAGAAAAAGTAGCAGCAGAAAAAAGCAGCCCCTACGACATGGTTGTTGGCTGCAGTCACCACAAGACTGGCACTTTCCAACTCCGCTGCCTAATGAAAAACTTCGCCAACACAGCTGGACTCTACGAACCTATAGGAAAGTGCTTTAAGGATAACAGCGTCACATATATCCACATGGAAGAGTGCCGCAACAATTTCGCAAATAATGTCACACACCCTTTAAAAAAGCCCCTGATGTTCAAGACATTTCACGGTCTAAAACAGAAATGCCGTTCTCATAGTGGCGACGATGAGTGGGAACCGTGTTTATCCTTTATGACTGGGAAGATTTGCAATATTACAATGGTGAAATGGATGCAGCGTCCCGGGATCTGCTCAATCCATCTACCTCAAGATAGAAATCTAGCTTTCTTCAATATCATTAGAAATCCCATAGATGCAGTCCTTAGTGCGTATTCATTCCATACTGAACGTCCTAAATCTGAGCCGTGGCTATTTAGACCGAAAAATTTGACTGATTTGTCTCGTCGTCTGCGGTGGGCGGGGGCAGAGCCAGAAACTCTACAATCAATGGGTCTGGGACGAGGCCGTAAAGAAGAATATATGTCATATGCAGACTTGCTGACATCACTATCACCAGAAAAAGGTGTTTTATTAGAATTCTGGCATTCCTTGCCTGAGGTAATGTCCATTGCACGGCAGTACACAATCCTCTCTGGTCTCGAGGGCACAGTGCATGCTCGCTTTGAAGACCTACGGGACGAGTTTAACAGCACTGTGTTGGCAGCATTGGAGCAGTACCAGTTGGATTCGAATCCAAAGGAGATGCTGGATGCAGCGGTCGCGGGTGGATGTGATCCTGGGACGTGGACAGAGGCTCAAATAAGAGCGAGCAACCACGTGACGATTGGAAAGAAAGAAGGCGTCAAGGAAGCTGCAGAAGCTGCTTTATTAGAATACCCAACTGCAAAGAGGATTTTGTGTGAATTGTGTGCGGAATTAGCCTACCAAGATTCGCGTTGTGACCTTGGTTCAGAAGATGCGGAATGGTAGTCTGTTTTCAGAGTACATCGTATGGCCTGGCTGTTACCCTCCAGTGATCGCTCCCTTGTGCCGTCGACAAGACAAAAAAATAGTTTCTTTATTTTATTTCAAAATATCTTGCTTGTTTTTTTTGCCGTTTATAGCCCCCCTCCTCCGCAACTACTTTCATTACTCCCTTATTTTGTTTTTGATTCATCCTGTTTTCTTTAATATCGTCACGTTAATCTCGTTCAGCAAGCCCCAACAGATATTATATAGTATCAAGGCTGCTGATGTAAAACGACGTTTACAGCAAGTTTAGCTGATTAAAGCTAAGTAGGTTCAAATTAGCTCCAATTAGACCTCCTATTCCACCTAATTACCCCTGTGGATGATATCTTCAGAACTTCAATATATGTCGTTGAGTTTTTTTTCCCTTGTTGGTAAAAAATAAATAATTTGAACAGTAATTAAGACAGCAGAGAGTGCAATGGATAGCTAGGTATACATACAATTTTAACTGAATATGACTACCAGTATATTTTAATAACTTTCTTTAAGTTGTGGTGGTGGTCTCTTGTTCTTGTTTTTTCGCTCCCGCTGCTGCCTTTGGCGGCGGTGGAGTATATAGAGCTGGATCCACTGCTGCAGCTCCAGGATTCATATTTTGATAATAACTAAATGCTAATCTACTGGGATCACATGTTAAGAAATCCTGTTCTGTTTCTGGTATTCTTTCAGCTAACGGGCGGCATCGAACTATATTTGCGTTGTCGGGGTCTGGTGGGCATCCTTTACTATAATCGCCATCATCTAGGAACCAAAATCCAGCTCCTTTTAATGCTCTAGTTTTTGCTGCAGCGCCTATAACACAGACAGAGTGAAAGTAGAGCATAGGAAAGCTGCAAGGGTGGACAGCAAACATACGATGCGGCTCTTTGGTAATACACGTATTGCCAAAGGCAAGGAACCAAGAATTTGAAGTTTTACGGACAACAGGGGTCGGTGGAGAGGATCTCGCGGATTTCTCAAAAGCCTCTTTGCATTCTTGAGGTGTTGCACAGGAATAAAACGCGCGCTTGCTGTCCCTTTCGTGATACAACTCACCCAAAGCGGTTTGTTCATGGTTGCCAGCGGCAATAGCATCATCTGCACGCCCCAACCAGGCCTTCATGAATGCTTTACCCTGTACATTTGGAAGCACCATATAATTTCCTGTGTTGACTATATACGGTAGTTTGTTTTCACGTTGAAACGCAGCAGTGGCGTTTCCATCTAAAATAAATTTCAGGTAGGAGCGGGTGAGGTCTCCAGGAGAGTATGCAACATCTACATCAGATGCATGCACTAAAAACCCTAAATCTAGCAACGCAGAGACTAATATTGGTTTCATCCACGTAATTTTAACGTAATCTGCAGTGTGCAGCCTTGCTTCTCGGTCGGCACCGATAGTGCCGTTGCCGGGGGTCATGGCAGAGGCATCAAAGCAAGGAAGATTCATACCAATGCATGCCTCTAATGAAGGTTCATCCCATACTGCTACAATGTAGTTGCATACACCACTCCATTTAACTAAGGAGTAGACGGCATTTTGCATTATAACGCTTTGATGGTAGTTGAAGAACACAACTGACACCGCTTTATATCCGTCTATCTGTCTAGCCTGCACTGTAGCTAGCTCCTCAAGGTCGCCATGAAGACCAGAGTAAGGAAATTCTGAACCTGAGGGTAACAGCCAGGGCGTAGGGCTGCAGGAACGATCCCAATTTGAAACGCTGCCATCTTCGCCACGATCATATGCATTTATTCCCTCTATCCCACTTAATCTATCCGATGTATCTAGCTTTGTCGCAAAACGTGTCCGAATTTCGAACTCAGTCTACAAAGAGGGCATTAATTGTCAATTTGCTACGCAACTAACTCGGGGCAATGCACCTTTAATGGCTTTGATTGGTTACTATACTTACCATAAGTCGTCTTAATTTAGTCATCTTGGTCAAATCAGTGTGAATCAGGCCAGAGAAAAATAACATGGCTCCCAACAACACACATGCCAACGCGATAAACTTCACAAACGACCCCCTGACAGGAGCGTCATTATGATGATGATGCACCATTTTAAAATTTAGATAGAATAAGTTTATAGCAGCTCAGCAGGGTTTCTTCTAAATCTCATATTTTACTTAACTGAGTTGTTGCGGCAATTTCAAGTTGAAAGTTCAACGGAAGCTGTTCATTACAGCAGGAGACTAGTTTCTACAATGATGGATAGCTGATACATACTGAGTATGTTTTGATAACTAATGGGCCCTCCTGAGCTTGGCCCAGAAGAAAAAGAGAAAAATCACCGCCGCCGCCGCCCGTTACCGGCTCACATAAATTTCATAGATCAAAGAATGGAAGTATCGCTTGCATGCAGTGGTAGATGAACCAAACAGCTCTTAAATGCGCCTGCATAACGCGCAAAGATGCCTTCCTCTGCATTGAAATTTTCACCTTCTATTCCAACGTTGGTCAAAATCACAGCGCCACCACTTTTTGCGCAGTATAACCCAAATCGAGCATGTTTTCACGAGTATCACATTCTTAAAACTTATTTTTCTCTCATAGAAATGGAAGAAGTTAGCCAAGTTTGGAATAGGGTTCTTGGACGCAACCAGGACTGGGCTGCGAGCAAACCATGGGAAAATGCTGAGCGATCAGGTTGGCTCATGAAGCAAGGTAATCTCCTGGATAAACCTACTCAAGCGCTTATAACTATTTTAAAATATTTATTACATCAACCTTGACAATCTACTTGCCGCTACTTCACAGGCGAGCTCCTTAAGACTTGGCGTCGTCGGTGGTTTGTTCTCAAAGACGGCAAAATTTTCTGGTTTAAATCAGATATCATTGGCCCGGTGAGTCGTTTAACCTTCCACTATTTATATTTAGGATGAAAATAATCTTTCTTGGTTGACGCATATTCAGCTCTGAAGCTAAAATCTTGATTTTAATTCCCCGCTTCCTGCCACCTAACCCTTGCCCTATAACTTTGTCCTTCCATCTTTTACAGAATACGGAACCTCGTGGAGTTATTGAAGTAAACAAGTGCCTTTCGATTAAAGGAGCTGAAGATGCAATTAACAAACCCTTTGCTTTTGAAATCTCTACCACAGATAGCAATATGTATTTTGTCGCTGATACGGATAAAGACAAGGAAGACTGGATTAACGCTGTTGGGAGAGCTATTGTAAGACATTCTAAGAGTGTTTTGGATAATGAACAGCTAGATTACTAGGCTGAGTAATTAGCATTCTGTTCCAGTAGTATCTAATGGCAGGATTGCTGCTGCCATTTTTTCTTTTTCATTTCTCTCTCTATGCGCTGTTTTTCATTTCTCGGCTCTATTTTGTTTTACTTTCCCAATTGTACTTTAGGCCTGACTCTCTCTTGAAAAGACGCGCTGTGCGTTCATTTCTTACATATGTAATACTACTATTCTAGCTTAACGAACCATAATAAGATAAGATAACAAAACGAAAAGAGGAAGAGGGCAGGAAAAAAGAATTTCCAAATGACGGGTGTTTTTAGGCTCAGTGGGTTTTCAAAACCTTCTTCTAAGAAAGAGATCTTAAGCAAAGCGCTTAGCTATAGCATCATATCTGGGTACAGCTGCCACATCGCCCATGACTGCAAGAGTCGGTGGTGATTTCAACAATTTACTCACAGCCGCTGCCATATCTGCCGATGTCAATTTTTTGATGGAATCAATAAAGCTCGAAACAGGCAATCTGTGGCCATAAGTAAGCACTTGACGACCAATATCCTCACCGACAACTGCTCTGCTCTCCAAATTCATCATCACAGAAGAGATCGCAGCAGCTTTAGCACGTTCAAGTTCAGCCGCGGGAACCTCCTTAGTCACTGCTTCCATTTCCCGGCAAAGAACCGAAGTCATCTCCTCAGCGCGAGAAGACTCGGCGGAAGCAAAAATTCCGACCAATCCCGTGCTATTGTATAAAGAGGTCATTGCAGTGCAGTTGTGTACCCAGGGGTGCTGGTTAAGGACACGGGAATACAGGCGTGAATGCATTCCTTTGCCGGGACCACCAGCGGAGAAAGAGCCACCCCCGCCAAGCAAGTATTGCAGCACAGTCATAGCAACGGATCCATTAACATCACGCCAGCCGCCGCTGAATTCGAATGCAAGGACAGCGTGGGTTAAAGGTGAAGGAGAGAATTGACGCCAGTCACCGCCTACATATTGTGAAACAGGTGCTTGAGGAGGGTTTCCAGAAGGAGCAGATGAGAACAAGGGCTCAGCAAGCTTTAAAAGAGCATTATGATCTACACCTGCTGCTGCCAATACCATTCTGGGGGCTGTGTAGTTTTCTGCGTAGAATTCTGCCAAGACATCGGCATTTAATCCACCGAGAATTTCTTTAGGAGCAATGAGGGGACGGCCAAGACCGCCGTGGTATGCAACGCTATGAAGAGCCTCGAGTAAAGTGGTTTGAGGGTTATCTGCAAGATTTGAAATATCTGCCTCCATTTTCTTCACCTGTTCAGCCACCTCCCAACTCTGGAATTTGGGATTGAGGACGGCATCTGCCAAGACCTCCAAGGCTTCAGGGACTGCAATCTTGGTGGTGTCAATATTGTAGCACATCTGTTCACGAGATGCAGAAGCAAGTACATTAGCTCCAATAGCTTCTACCTCACGTACAAGGCGAAGGTGGGTGCGGTTCTTCGTCGTCTTGAAGGCCATGTATTCAAGCAAGTGAGACGCTCCAGTGTTGTAGGAAGTTTCATATACACTTCCGCTGTCAACATAGATACCAACAGTGGCAGTAGCACCCTGTATTCAGTAAGAGAAAAAGGTTAGAAAAAGGAGCAAAGGCTAAAAACACATTAACTATCCTAATCCTATTAAAATAAAGCCTTTCTCCTTCGATGCTGCGCCCCGTCTAGGCCTTGAACTGATGTCCAAATGTTAATCTAATGCTTATTCTTACAGTTGTGTTTTCACTAGCGACCTTGAGGCCATTTGACAGGGTTGTCATCTCAGTTCTAGGGGCATCTTTGGGAGGTGCAATGTGCTCTGGGATGATCACGCCAGGCAAGGGATCCGAAAGAGGAGTGGTGACACGATTGCTGGCTCCTCCAAAGAGATTGGAAAATAAGCCCTTTTTGGGAGCCACAGCTACAGCAGGCAATTGCTCAGCAATTGCGCTGGTGTGAAGACCAGCACTGAGTATGCGCTGTGTTGTCTTCCTCAGCATGTTGAGTGAATGTCAATTTTTCTAATGATAGCCGCGATGGGGGTAGGGTTGAGATTTAATCAGAAATTTCTTGCTGAAAAGAAAACCTTCTTCATCGCAATTTTTACCACCCCCAAAAGTCTCGCTTAACAGTAACTACAAGCAATAGAAATGCGCTACTGATTACAAACACATGTTCCATTAACCAAGGCAAGGAAGCTATTCCAATAGTCTGCGATCCGGAGCTCGATCACTCGGTCTCAACGTGTTCAGATTGTTTAAGCCTCCTCACATAACGCTAAACCCTGCCTTGCTAGAACAAAGCATACATACGCACAGTGCAATGTCGAAGAATCCGCCAGGATTTGGCGACGTCACCAACCCATTTGGGGAAATAGATGCCGATTTAGAAGATCAAGCTGGCTACGTCCCGCCAGCGCTTGGTGATTGGGAACGCCAACAACCAGAACCTCAATCTGACAACCCCTTTGCTACTTCTCAAGAAGATGATGAGCCCTTTACAGCTGCACACCTAGCAGCAGCGGCGCAAGGCGCTGTCCCAGCAGTCAACCCAAGCGGTAGTGGCAGTACTAATGCTCCACCAATGAATCCATTCACAACTTCAGTTGCCCCAACCCGTGATATCTCAGGCAAAATTGGCGGCCCTACACAAAGCAACGTCCCTTCAGTTCCCCGCGTAGGCGGCGCTAGCGGAACTTCCGTTGTTCCAGGCACTGCTCGTTTACTAGGCCAAGGTGCCCTCTCCAGCGCCCTGGCTGGCGGCACTGGTGGAAGTAATAGTCGTGCATCCAGTCCTCCTGACCTCCCTAGCGAAGATCCATCTTCATTTCCCTTTTACAGCATCAAACGATATAGAACGTATTTCAACGTGGATACAGACGAGGTTATTTCTCGTATTTTCAGAGCTGTGGCTTTATTTTTCAAAGGAGATTTCATCGATTATGTGGGTGGGAATCCAGACCTGTACGGTCCATTTTGGATTGCATCTACCTTGGTATTTATCTCAGCAGCTGCTGGAAACTTGGCATCGTACATTCATTTCAGAAAATCAAGTGGAGGTGGAGCTGCACCGCCAGCTCCTGCTGGTGGTGACGACGTGTTCTCTTGGTATTACGATGTGGATAAAGTAGGTGGTTCAATGGGGTTGTTTTATGGCTATGTAGGTGTTGTAGGTGTGGCATTATGGATGGTATTACGCTGGGGTTTCAAAGCTTCAGTCTCTTTAGCTCAAATATGGTGTGTGTATGGCTATTGCCTCGCGTCGTTTATTCCAATGGCAGCCCTCTGTGTACTTCCTATGGAGGCAGTACGGTGGTCTCTTGTAGGTACAGCGACAGGTATCTCTGCGGCCTTTTTGGTGTTGAATTTTAGGTCGTTGGTGGTGGAGGCGGCAGGCGCAAGGGCGGTGCCAGTGTTATTATTGATGGTAGGGTTGCATGCTGCGCTGGGGCTGGCATTGAAACTTTATTTCTTCCATTATAGTAGTTAAGGTTTCAAGGTTTCTTTCTTATCAATTACAAATGAAGGTATGCATTCAATTAAAATGCCAAAAAAAATTGAATTACACTTTTGCATTTCATATTTTGGTCGCCACAGAAGTGCTTTGAACAAAGAAATTTTAATAGAATAATATTTGAGCGAGTCAAAAGAGAAGTAAGGGCTTTTGATATCAGTACTAAACAAATACGCTACTCAAAACGATAAAGGAAAGAAAAAAAACGTCAAAAAACATATTCAAGAGCTAATAACACCAAGAGGAAGGATACGGGGAGTAGCAACAAAAGAGACACAGCAGAGAACACACAGGCTGGGCAAACTACTACCCAATCATAAACCAGTTCTTAATCACAAGAGTGTATCTATACCTATTTCTATTTAATGCACGTGCTCAATCTTTGTTCCTTCTTCTCTAAATTTCCTCAATGCTGCCAAAATCGCTCTATGCATTGACGGTGTTGCGGCAATAATCCCTCCATTAAGGTACGGGAAAAATCGACCCTGGGAGAAATCTAATGGATTCCCCATGGCATCAGAGATGCATGCACCTGCTTCTGTTACAATAATTGCACCTGCGGCGTGATCCCAGATCTTTTCACGATAATCTTCAGGTGGAAAGCGCATGAAAATCGAGGCGTCACCTCGTGACAAAGCGCCGTATTTCGCTTGACTATCGATACGAAGAGAAGGTAATTCGATGCCCACTTCTTCAGAAATGGCAAATGCAAGTTTATGGTTGCTGTGTTTCTTCTCAAAAGATTCCATATAGCGGACTTCCTCTGGAGCAAGTGAGTCATCACAGTGGATCCGATGATCTGGTAAACCGTCCATATCGAATAAAGGTCCTGCAAAGGCACCACAACCCTTTTGTGCAGCAAAAATGGTACCAACACCATCACTGTCATCATACGCTTTGCACAGTTCCCCGTAGTTTTCATTGCAATCCACGTCAGCAATGGCCCAATGAGGCAAATTAGGGGCACCTAGAACGCCAAGAAGGACCTCGCCGTCGACCAAGAGACCAAGGCAAACAGCGTATTGCCGCATGCTGACAAAGCCACGAGTGCCATCAATAGGGTCAAGAACCCAATGACGACCGGTAGGACCACCTTCAGAGTTACCCTGATCAATTAAAGCAATGACTTCGTCAGATGTAAGCACTGCTGGTGCATCTGGCTCACCAGCCAAAGTTTCATTTACAAGGTCGGTAATACGACGCAGCATTGCAGCACCTTCAGAAGCTTTTAAATCTACAGAATCTTCTTCAGCAATCATGGACAGTTTCTGATGAGGTAAAGTGCGTTGAAGGCTCCAGGCGACTAAAGCTTGGGCGCCATAATCGGCAACGGTGACAGGGCTGCTGTCATCCTTTTCCATCTTTTCAGCGCTCTTTAACTGAGACTGTACAGCGTCGCAGAGCTTACTGGCAAGACGGACAGCGGTAGCGGCAGCTTCATACTCCTGGGAGAGATCAATAGAAGGGGCGGTAGCGGTAGGAGGTGCATCAACGGCTGCTACCTGGGTGGGGGAAGGAGCTCTGGTGGATTTTTTGCGGCCTACAGGGTCGGAACTCCTGGCAACGATATTTAATCTAGCTGATGGGCGGCCTGATGCGGACGCACGAGGCACTGCCGCAAAGTTGACCGATTTCACATGTCCTGATACTCTAACTGAGGCCTGTCTGGCCAGTGTGCCTGTCAATGCCTCCATGGTGATATGGGATTTTCTGGACACGAAAATTAGAATGCAAGGAAATCCGAGAAGCTCGCTTTATGAGTGGGAATCATATCAGCTTCACGCACGGTGCTGGCAAAGCTCGAATAAAAGAAAATAAAAACTTGGCAGGTTTGGTTTTCAAACAGAGATGATGCGTTTCAAAGCTAAATTTGACATTCAGTATATTCGATAAAAAATTTTAAAACACTACGGAGCAGCGCAGCTCGGTCCTTTGTGCCCGTAGCAATCAATTTAATTCGTTGATTTAAAAGACAGGTATAGCAAATAACATTAGGAACTCCAATCGCGAGTGAATCCGTAGTATGTCTCTATTAGCATCTATTCCCGCGCCCACGCGGGATCTAGCTCGCGATGAGGCCCCTGCCCCTGTTGCTGCATCTGCTCCCAGCAGACCAGTTAAAGAGCTGCCCGCCTACGGGCAGCGCAAAGGCTACGTGCCTCGTAGACAAGAAGATTTTGGAGACGGTAAGAGTTGCATTTAGTTTAGGGACTCGAATATTCCCGCATGTTGCATGTTCAATCAAATAATTTCGACGATCTACCGTCTTGTTCCTATTGGCTCTATTTTCTATTCTATTTTCTTACAAGTATTTCCATCTTCTGCTATTGCAGGTGGTGCATTCCCTGAATGCCACGTTGCACAATATCCCCTAGACATGGGCCGTCCAGATAAACGCGGTGGAGCAGGCTCCGGCGGTGGAGGGGGACGTAGTAGCCAAACGCTTGCTCTCACGCTCAACGCAGAAGGAGATATTAATTACGATGCTCTAGTCCGCCAAGGCGAGAATCGTAACAAAATAGTAGCAACAGGTCACAAAGCAATTGTGCCCAAACTAGACCAGCTCAACGCAGACATGCCAAAGCCCGACGAAGAGGAAGTTGAAGCCACTGCCAAGGCCACGGCTGCTGCGCTCTCACTTCGTCTCGATCGTAAACAAGCCGCTGTCAACCCCGCAACTGTCCCTTCAGCGCCTGGAGCAGCACAATACATTAAATACACCCCTGCTAGTGCAAATTCGGCACAAACTTCTACTAGAATTATAAAAATGCAGGACATGCCGGTAGATCCATTGGAACCTCCGAAATTTAGGCACGTGAAAGTACCACGTGGACCTGGTTCCCCACCCGTACCAGTCATGCACAGTCCTCCACGTGGATTGACACATAAGGACCAACAAGATTGGAAAATTCCACCATGTGTCTCCAACTGGAAGAACGCCAAAGGGTACACAATTCCACTGGACAAGCGACTGGCCGCCGATGGACGTGGTTTGCAGGAAGTCCAAATAAACGATCAGTTTGCGAAATTTACCGAAGCTTTGTACATTGCAGAGCATAAGGCACGATCTGCTGTAGAGACGAGAGCCAAAATGCAGAGGGAGATTATGGCGAGGGATAAAGAAAGAAAGGAAGAAGAGCTGAGAGATTTGGCAATGAGGGCGAGATTAGATCGACTTGGAGGTGCCGCTGGAGTTGGAGCTGGAACAGACGCTTCTGCTGGCGCTGCCAGTGCTGGTGGTAGAGATGAAGGTAAAGCGTATGTTGCTGCTCCTAGCGGTGCTCGTCGCAGCGCATCCCCTGAATCTGATGAAGAACGGGACTTACCTCCTTCCAACCGCACGAGAGATGAACGTCGTGGCGGTGGTGGTATTAGGGGTGATGGTCGCGAGCGCAGCAATAGATCTGATGATGAAGACAGAGAAGGACTTGAAGAAACACGCGAAGAACGTGAAGAACGCCGCCGACGTGACGAAATTCGCGAGGATAGAAAAAGAGAACGGGAAAGAGAACGCCGCCTCGATCAAAAAGACGCCCACGGATTCAAGAGATCTAAACTTACAAGAGACAAAGATCGTGATATTTCTGAAAAGATTGCATTAGGTATGGCGAAAGTCACTGGTGGGGAAGCTATGTATGATCAGCGTTTATTCAATCAGGACACAGGCTTGAATACAGGGCTGGCTGAAGAGGAGGCATACAACTTGTATGATAAACCGCTGTTTGCCGACCGATCAGATTTGTTTAAAGGAAGGGCAAATCGTGATGAAGAAGCATATGAAGGCCGGGCTGGTGGTGGTGGTGGTGGTGGTGCAGGAGGAGAGATAGATACTGCTAGGTTTAAGCCAGATAAAGGTTTTACAGGAGCAGATTATGGTGGTGGCAGTACCAAAAACGATGACGGTGGTGGTGGTGGTGGTGATTTACAATTTGAAAAAGATCCTGCGGAAGCTGATCCTTTCGGGTTAGATGCTTTCTTATCTGATGTACGGGAAGGTAGGAAGAAGCCACTAGATAAGATTGGCAAAGGGGGAGGCATGTCGGCTGCAGGTGGCGGTGCTGGAAGGAGAGAAGATTACGAAGGCGGAGGTAGTGGAAGACGTATGGATTTTACTAGTGGTGGGAATTGATTAGTTAGTCTACTCCCTGGTAATCAATAGTTGTCTGTAGTTGTTGTTTGGAGAAGGTCGTAGGTTGAAAATTGAAGTATACACCCAAGTTTCCAAGTTTTTTCTATTTCTTGTAAAAATCCTGTTTCACAGTTAAGAATAGTAATCAATCAACAGAATAAAATGAGGTATATGTAAACATTTGAATTTAATCATCCATCAGGATCATAGGGGCCAGATCTTTGGGGTTCTCAACAACTTTGCTTCCAATCTTATTTGCCATCGTTGCCGCTGCCGCCGCACCAGCACCAGCAGCTTCAGGAGCACGTTCTCCCCTCGATCTACTCGCATCCAGTTCTCTCTGCACCTCTGGAGTCATCAAATAATGCACCTGCGCTCGACACAAGGTCTTTAATGCCACTTTATCTTCTTTTCGAATCTCTGCCTTGTACCGCTGTACAAAACATAGCAGCGCTTGATGCCACACAACAGGCAACTGCCGATCTTCTTTCGCAAACCCGGTAAAATGATCTACTAGTGCATCGACGACACGGTACGGTAAAGCATACCGCTTATCCAGCAGTACACGGATAAAGAAAGAGTTGACGCCGGAGTAGGGCATTTCCGCAATTCTTAATAGAGCAGCAGCTGAATGCATCACAGGAATAGAGGCTCTACGCAGCACAGATGTGAAAATAACAGCTTCGCGTAATGTACACGTTCCAGAAGCGCATAAAGGTAATAATAAACCTTTATAAAAAGCACCAGCTTTGTAGGTGGCTTTCTTCAAAGATTGAAATAAAGCAAAATGAAGGCGCTGATTTTCTCTTATATCGTGCCTGACAGCTGGCAATAACACTAAAGATAAGAAGCGTTGTGCCATTTTAGCATTCAAGTTAGAGACAAACATACGCGTTGCTTGGTAGACAGCATGAGGGGTCCAATTTTCAGGTTCAGTGAGGAATAAAATCTCTTCCCAGTTTTTTAAATTAGGAATAACTTTAAAGGCTTTGGGGACTTTACCAGCAGTGTAGCGGGAAAGTATTTGTCCTACGCCTCGGTAGACTTCAATTACTTTAGGGTCGAGGCCAGTTGGCATTGAAGGGGCGATGTCGTCATCAAACTCTTCACCTTCCCTGTAAAGGAGGAAAATAATGAGCGGCGGAAAAATTAGTTTGTAAGACAATGAGCCGGTTTATAGTATTCTATATAGCATTATTGTTATTTAAATTAATAAGATTGAATTAGGTATTAAAACTTTCGTGACGAGGCGAGGTCAGAATGGCGTATATAAGCCAAAATCTAATGCTTTCTACACCCGCCCCAGTCACATTTCAATTTTGCACTCCGCCACTTCAGTCGGGGGTGGTGAACTTAATTAAAGCCACCCCTGCTGTACACATGGACTGCAATACGCTAGTGTACACCCATAGATGATTAGTATTGAAATGAAATATTAGGTAGAAAACACGTACCTTGGAACAGCAGAGAGACCTGCAGCAGCTTGCTTCTCTCGGATTTTCTCCATGATAACATCTGTAAGAGTCTTTTGCTTTTGTCCCTTTGCTGAAGGGTTCATAAATGCTTCAAGGGCTGCTTCATCTTGCCCATTAAGCTCTTGTTCGTATTCTTCTTCCCAGCCAGCACTGCCAGGATCTGAAAAATCATCACCTTGGTATTCATCATCGCCGTCAGAGGCGGCGCCTTTCGCGAGACCTTGCATAGCCGCAGCCAGAGCCTCACGGGCTCCTCCAGCGAACCCTTCAGTGTCCTTTTCAACTTCAGCAGCGACTTCTTCTTGTTGTTCGCGAGCTACTTCCAAAATTCGATTGCTAAGAGCGCCAGGGACCTGTTCTTCTTCATCTTCACTACCAGCACCGCTGTGTCTGTGCCGTTTTTCAGGACGAGGCTTTGTTCGGACTCCATACGTTTCTGGATTTTCAATTTGCTCGCCTAAGGGCTGCTTATGATACTCTACTCGCTCACGTCTTTTCTTGCCCATCTTGCAATTCTTTCAAATTGACGCCTTAAGGTCGAAAGGTCTTAAACTGTATATTCGGATACACTTATCGATGCGCTCTTATAGAGTCTATGCGCTTTTTCTGTTCTAATTTGAACTTGCTATCAATAAACGACTTTCAAAATGCAATGCATGCAGTCTGTAATCACTGGAAGGCAATTCTAAGCTCAGGGAGCTGCCGGAAAAACAAAGTGTTACAGAGATAGTAATATCAAATGGCATTAAGTAATACATCCAAATGCAATTACCTTCTTTTACGCCGCCTTCCCTGCTGTCTGCCCTGCTGGGCACCAAAAAATCAGCGGCTCTTCAACTCTCAAAAAATTACAACCTAGGTAAATATTCAGTACTTATTCGGCCTTCTTCTCTGCTACAACAGCTGGAACAGCAGCAGCGCCTTCAAGCGCAGGCACATCCGCAGGTTGTTTTAATTTCCAGGCCAGCCACCGTCTCATTTGATTCAATTGCACCGCTTCATTTGAAATGTGACACACCATCAGCAGGTAGTTTCTAGGTTGAATCATATAAGCGAATCGCATAAAGAATAGACTGTAGATGCACATAGCTGCACAGTTGCAGGAAACGAAACGAAAACAAAATTAGATACCTAGTCAATTATTTTCAGGGAGCCATGAAAAGAAAGTTCAGATCAGCTCATTAACTACTTGGGATAACAGCTCACCTCCAGTCATGTTTGGGGAGATTAATTCTGGTGGCTTCTTGGTATCAGCTAATCCCTGCAAAAAAAGAAGGGCATTTCAAGGTAAAATGTTGAATTAAGACTCGTTTAATTCGCCATTGCCTCTCCTCTTGCGATGCCCGCACAGGGTTATATTATATAAAACGAAAAGGCAACTTACTGCAATGACAAATCCCCAATTCGCTACTGGACCTGCACCACAAATTGTAGAAAACAAACAAATACTCCAGATTAATACTATATTAAAGGCAAGATGGTAGGAAAATGCGTTATTACCTACACCCGTCAGCAAAGGGAAGAAAATTAGCAAAACCTACCCCAGAAATGAGTTGTTTTAGGGCCTGTTGGACTATTAATAAACGCTCTTAATCGCGATGCAACGCCTACGCTTTGTTTTGCTGCACTCATCGTGTTTATATTCTATTGTTTCGCTGTATCTACAAAAGCACCTCCGTCGAAGGTTTTTGTCGGAAACGGTCACAGGTTTATTATTGTAGGGTTGTGAAAAAGTCAACCGTAGATAACGCAGCCAAATGGGGCAACAGAACACCAAATGGGCTGATGTAAAACGATCTAGAAGGTGAGAACTGAAGGAGTTTGAAGCCAGGAGGACTAGTTTTTACTCAAGATCGAACCAATTTAATGAGGGTAAATTAAGAACCACTAGCAGCGCAGTTGACTTGATGGTAGCTATTATCTAGGAGTAGATATTTAATTCCAATGCTCAGAATATAGTCCACCACAGCTATATATTTGAACTTCATCAATGGCTTTCTAATCTAAAAACAGCAGATGGTTTAAGACCCATGCATAATTTCAGCTCTAAATCTTGATTTCGCATACCTAATCTATAATTAGCCATAGTAGGATCTTCAAAAGGGGCACTAGATGCCTTCAACTTGAAAAGTTTTAATATGAAGTGATCATAAAAAACATGACATCTCAGCCAGCAGACGATGAGCTACGCTTCAAAGCAGTGGAAGATACATTAGCTGGTGACGTCTCCAAGCAGTTCAATGGCCATGCCTACATTCAGCACATTGACATTTCATGTGATGGCTGTGATATTGAGCCAATTGTCGGCAAACGCTTCAAGTGCCGGGTGTGCGAAGATAGAGACCTCTGTGAAAATTGCATGCGCGCTTTGATCTCTGCACGGGTCAAAATGACAGCAGAATTAGGAACGGCTATGAAAGCGCCACCACCGGATGGCTCACGACCAAAACATTGGATATCTAAACTTAAATCTGCTGATGAGCGGGTGAAGTGGGGTGCGTTGCTGCAAGCCGTTCCTTGTTTACACCCTACCCATGTTTTCACTAGAATGGATTGGGGACCAGAGCGTGCAGTTGTATTAACTCTTCCGCCAATATCTACGCCGTTAGTAGCTGAAAAAGAAGAGACATCACCGTCTCTCCGGTCAAAATTAGCTACTCAGTTTCTTGCTACCTTTCCACCTTCTCGATCTAGTTGCACTGACGTCGCATGGATTATCGTAGACTTTCCTCGCACAACATCAGTGTCAATTGATGTTACGAGTGAGCTATCTAGTTTACATATTGCAACCACCACCGGCACCACACCAGGCGCCACGACGAGCGTCTTAGAAAAGGATATCGATGCAGCCCTAGAAGACTGGGAAAAAATCATTTCTAAGCGAAAACCGACGAAAGATGATATAGGCACTATTGCAAAACGCCATAAGATTCTGCCTGGGAAATGGCTACTCTTTCCCAAAACACCTGAAGAGGCAGACACCGCTTGGGCTTCCATCGTCAATGCAGCAGCCCTAGGGAAGCTGACAGGGTGTACCCAAGTGAAAATTAGTCCTACAAACCCTAATGAACGTGGATACGTAATTTGTGCGTACACTGACGATTATTTAAATGAAAAAGAAGTGACTGCAGCAGCAGAGGCACTTCGAGTGGCACTGTGGGGCAACAGCACTTTCCGTGATTGCAGATTGCTGTATAAAGCAGATGTGTATACTTATCTAGGGATTTACTCAAAGAACGAATGGGGATTGAAGCCAACTATATACTCCTCTACGCTGTGAAACAAAGACATGTAATGAGCACACAGCAACAGGGTTTACTCTTAAACTATCGCTAGTACTGAAACTTTAAAATTAAAATTACAGGATGGCGTTGATCAAATTGTAAAGTTTTATGGTAAATAAAATCATTAAAAGTTCATTCAAGGCAACATTAATCGTATTTATATCGTACTTCCATTTGCGCTTCTTTCATCATCTTCAACGACAACATCATTAACAGCAGCTACAATCTCTGCAACCGCAACTGCTTCGGCGTCTTCATCCACATCACGGCCAACAGCAGCAACAACTACGTCTTCCATTACAACAGCAGGTTGCCATGCATCTTCAATACTCTGTTCATAGAGTACGATATTAGTCGGTTCTCTAGCTTCCTTTACCAATACAAATACGCTGCCACCGTCCCCACGAGAAATTCTCAGTTGATCATCCAAGTAGGTCGTCAACAGCCATGAGGCTGAAGGTGCCGGGGACTGAATGGGAAACTTCAAATCAGGCGCTCCAGAAAGTAATGATCCAATCTGACTGACAAACGACCGCACAGGTCCATCTAAAGGCTGTAATAATGCTTTCACTGCGGATAAATCCACATTCTGACCGAGAACATCTACCGAAGACGGAACTTCAAAGTCAGTCAGCAGCTCTGGTGTGCCAACTTGTCCCTCTTTAAACTCAATTTGGAGTAATTTAGGGCTACGGACTTCAAAAGCAGCAATTGCAGTTAAGAAAGTACGACTAAAAGGTGCGGAGAGTTGAATTCTGTTTTCTACTGTACGGGATGCACCATCGATTGTTTGAAAAATCTCACCCACCGTAAGCAACGGGAGTTTGCCAAGGGCTAGTAACGCAATAAGCTCTGAATTTGATGTATATGCCAATTTCCAGTTTCCATCGAGTTTTTCAATAGCATCGTTTGGGTTGGGAGTAGGGTTTCGCGCCTCTAGTTGCGAAATGAGTTCAACAATCTCAGCCCTGGTATCGCTGTCAGCAGAGAGGCCACGCTCGGTGCCCCAAAATGTATCTTGAAGAACAGCTTTCAAGTCTTCAATGCTCATTTCGTCTTCTGGGAAATCATTAACGCCTCCGGTAGCAGCGACCTGCTCATTGGAAGGGAAGAGGGAGACGTGAGTCAGTTGAGAAGTGAAGAGAAATAGAGCGGGAAATTTTTATAAAACTGAATTTTGTTAGGTGAAAAGAAGAGGATTTTACCTTCATAGAGCGGGACCGCTTAAGAAAAGTGCATCGATCATGTGGAATATGGGCTGTCTGGCGGGATGGTGTAGCAAATGCACGTATCTCCAGAGAAGTAAGTGGCTTTTTGGCAGTGCTTGATCCCACTGCTGCAGCCCGAGGAGCGACAATGCACAGTGCTGCGCTCATTTTATATTTTGATAATAATCTCTGGGGTAGATTTAATGCGAAGCATGGGCCATCGCCTGACTTCATTCAATTTCTGGCAGGGTTTGTGAGGCTAAAGAAAAAATAAAGGATTTTTAATTTTTTGCTTCAAGATTTAGTCAAGCCTGGCATATTGATCACTTTATGAATCTGCTGAACAAAATACCTGGATTATTTTGGATATATAGCCGCGCAGTTGCCTCCCTATTCCATCTCCTGTGACAATAATATATGTGATCATTTTTAAAATGCAAGAAGTCTGAAACAAAGAAGCTGAACAATGTCTTTCCACAATAACGCATTCAACCATCTCTTAGACTCTGACCCCAACGGGGATGGCTCCTCATCCTCTCTACAAGATCTATCTACCTCTTCCTCCCCAACAGGAAATGAACGCTGCCACCTCCGCCGCAACTCCCTAGGACCCTTTTCTGGCCCTGGTAATAGCGAGGATGACGTCGAAGGAAGCCACTATTCACCAATTATCGACCGTGAAAATAGTCTTCCGCTGCCAAGAACCCGCTCTTTAGACCGATTAGACTCTGTCACTGCAGGCGACAGCCCAAAAATGATTATGACCGGTCTGCCACCGCCACCACAGGCAGTGACAGCAGCTCCCATAACACGATCAGACAGCCCCAATATCTTAGACAACGGGCCTAGTAGTCCATTACTACGTATGCTCAACCAACATACTGACGTATTTCCGGTCGAGGAGGACCGGAATGAGCCTCTACAGATAATGAGAGCAAGAGAAAATTTTACCGCTCCCCGTCCCACTGTAACGAGAACCATGAGCGAAGTATGGACTGAAGCAGTCTCTGCACCCGTAACCGCACGCGATAGAGAGCCAAGTACAAGTTTACAACACCCACAGCGTCCAATGATTCCAATAACTGAACACAACATCGGAGCGGCTGGCACTTGCCCACAGGCTCTGCAAGAAGTTTGTGCAACACCTCCTCACCCAAACAATGGCGGCACCGCCACCGCCAGTATTGTCACAACAGTGCGGAGAGATACCCGCCCTTTACCTTCTGCACGTATCCCTGCAGCGCAATCTTTAGGTGCCTATGTAGCTGCTGAGTTGCATCCAGGACCTAGTTATCCGACGACTGACGTCATATGGGGACAATCCGAACGGGACCGGGTATATAATGCTTTATTAGCAGTGCCATATCAATTAGAAAGATTGTTATGGCTAGGTACTGCTGTATGTATGGATTCTTTTCTGGCTGTATTCACATTACTGCCATTGCGTGTTGTGGGGGCGCTAGGGACATTGGTATTGTGTTTATTGCAATCGATAACTCCTAGCAGACATGGTCGTCACGGGGTTGAAAGTAGTACACATCTGCATCCTGAGGAGGATATTTGTGCTCCCCCTTCTTCATCATCTTCTCCTCCTTCTTCAAAAAGAAGGGCGCTACGTGGCGATCAAATCTACGACGTACTTTGCGCTTTGATGTTTAGCTTTGTAGTGACCTTTTTGTGGCGCTTAAAGGCTGGTTCAATTTATTATTGGGTGAAAGATCTAACTCAAGAATTTTTGAAATTATCAGTTTTGCAAACAGCCTTGGAATTAAGCGACAAAATTTGTTGTTCGTTTTTAGTAGATGTGTTAGAAGCACTAGCTGCCAGTTGTACTGCATTTGCTGCACAGCCGCATTGGTCGACTTCACATGCATTTAATGTGATGTCTGATGCAGCAGTGGCGCTAGCCCTTCTTACAGCCCACGGAGCCACCTTGATGGCGCAAGCGCTCGTTTTTGGCGTTGCAATGAACAGTCAAAAAAACACCTTGTTAGCTCTTTTAATCGCCTCAAATTTCACAGAGATCAAAGGAACAGTGATGAAACGATTTGATCCTACCAAAATTTTCGTTCTTGCCAGCCAAGATGTCGTAGAGAGATTTCACTTAATCATCGTCTTGGCTTTTGTCCTTGTTGAGGAAATGAGCGGCACCGGTGCAGCACTACCTTCTGCACGTTTAATGAGCCACATGGGTTACATTTTACTCGCTGAAGTTGTCATAGATGTTACAAAGCATGCGGTTCTTGGTAAATTTAATGAAATACGGCCTGGGGTCTATAGAGAATTCACAAAAGATTTATGTGAGCAGCTCGCTACGGCTCAATCTCATACGGCACACCGATTGGTGGGATTTGAACCATTTGCCCCCGCTGCGCTCTTTTTTAGAGTCATATTATCGTATGTGTCTCTAAGGAGGGAAGATCCTGGTGCCATGTCAGCAGCACGTGGTATCATGGCAATTGTATTGGCATGGGCGGCACTTGTGATTTTTAAATTAGGCCTCGGGTATTTAGTGAAGCGTGGTGCTGTAGGGTATCTGGGTAGGTATGAAGCAAGACGTGCGAGAGGCAGAGCAGGATCTGTGCGAGGAAGGAGCGTGGCGTTTGTGGGAACCAGCCCTGCGCCGGTGGTAGGTACAGGTATAGGTGCGTCCGCTTCGCCAACGAAAAAGGATGCTTAGAAAAGAGGGGATAATACCCATTGGATCACTTATTGATTGATTCCATTCGTAATTTACTTATTACATGTAATATGTCATGTTGAACACCAGGGTCAAAGCCAGTTCATCAATTTACTTTTACTCGATTTTTCTCAGCAAGAACTGCCCCAACCTGAGACTTCCTGGGTTCTTCGAGGAGCACTAATTTCACTACAGGGTGCAAATCCTGTCTAAGATGTATTGTCTTTAATGACACCCACTCCCAGGCAGTGTGTTCTTCATTTAATTGAGGTTGCCAAGCTGCTCTAGCGTCCGGGGTGACCTCTGCTAGAAAGACTGTATAATGCTTTTGTTGACGTTTCCCTCTATGAGTAAGGAAAGAATGAAGCACTGTGTGAGGTGGAGGCGCGCCCATTTCCTCAGTAGCTTCTCTAATGGCTGTTACTAACAGGTCGCCATTGTCTTCTGGGTCAGCATTGCCACCTGGTAAGCCGAGGGAGTTGGGGTTCCCGCTGGTCGCGGCACGACGGAGGAGCAAACAGTCGTCTTGGCACCTGCAATATTAGAAGATCAATTTATTTGGGTAACTTGCAAGTAATTTAGCAATTTGTAAAGGCCTCCTATGGAAATGATCCTCACACAAAGAGCAAGCCAGCTCCTACTTTCTCTGGGGGATCCATATTTGAAATTAATGACTAAAATATGAGAACTAACGACCCTTTTGCGTTATTAAATGAAACAAGTATGGTTATTTGAATTGACATACAATAACAATTAGAGCGCTTATCGACAAAATGGCGAGAAAACCCCGCGACCTGGGAGTACAGGACGAAGTTGAGGTTACAAAAATACAGGTGTTCAAAGGCCAAGGAACAATAAACATAGATTTACTACATTTATTTTTACGACCTGATCAACAAGGCGTTTGCCTAGCACTGCTAACCCCTGCAGCCATTTGATCTTGTTCAACTTTTTCGTTCAACTTTTTCATTTTGTTGAACAAGATGACTCAGCAGGGCTACGGGCAGCCACCATCTGGGGCTCCTCCGGGTACGCTTTGATTAGTATTCAACGCGCGGCATCGAACTTTTTAGTAATGATTAATTATTTTTAGTAATGATCAATTATTTTTCGTCTTTCCAGGTGCCCCAGGATACCCTCAAGCCGGTTTTCAACAGCCACAGCAGATGCAACAGCACCAGTATGGAATGCAGCAACCAGGAATGCCAGCAATGAGGCCTCCAGGCCCTCCTATGCCAGGTGAGAATAAAATCAGAAACTTGTCAGCAGTGCTAATCGTTTTTATTTCTTTCATTTATATATTCTCCATCAAGCATATACCTGATCACCCCTCTTCATGAATATTATCCTCAGGTCAACGTCCACCTGGAGTTGCACAGCCAAACGGACTCCCTTCACAAGGTGGAGCTCCTCCGCAAAATGCCACACGGCCTGGAGCACCTCCGCCCGGGCAGCCAGGAATGCCTCAGCAAATGCGTCCTCCTGGCCCAGCACCTGCAGCACCACAACAAGGATATATAGCGGGTTATGCAGCTCCATCACCAGCTGGACCTCGTCCAATGGGAGCACCACCACCACAACCAGGAGCACAAGCACCCACAACAGCACCCGGACAACAATCTCGAGGACCATCACCAGCTGTCGGTGCATACGGAACCCCTGCAGCTCCTCGTCCTCCTGGAATGGCTCCTCAGTCTCCTGCTTATCAGCAGCAAGCATCACAAGCACTGGCAGCTCCTATGTATGGCGCTGCTCCTACACCAACCGGCCCCCGGCCAGGACCAGGCTTCCCTACTCCTGCTCCTGGAGGTGGGTATGGAGCACCTAGGCCTGCTGGTGGGATGGTACCCCCTCCCCCTGTTGCATCTATCCAGCAACAACCTCAACAGCAACAGTTTGGAATGAGACCTCCAGGCATGCCCCAACAGCAGCAACCGCCTCAGCAACAGCAGCAGCGGCAACAACAGCCAGGTATGATGGGTGGTATGCGACCTCCTGGTCCACCAATTCCCGGCCAAATGCAGCCTAGATCTCCTCAACTGGGAGCAGGAGGAGCGTATCCTCCTCCTTCCCCTGCCTTTGGCGCCCCAGCACAACCCCAAATGACGGCAGCAACTGCCCCACATCCTGCATTCGGAGCTCCTCGTCCACCAATGCCTGGTCCTGGTGTTACTTCTGGTGGCTATGGTGGACCTCCCCCTCAGATGATGGGGGCACCAGCAATGCGTCCCCCTGGCCCACAACTGCCTCCAATGATTGGCAGTGGTGGTGGTGGTGGAATGGCTCCTGGCTATGATGCAGGCGGCATGGGCATGACAAATGCAGTTATGGATGCATTCGAAACATTATCTCTCGGCCCCGGGGCCCCAGGAATGCCTGGTGTGCCTGCACAAGGCCCTCCAGCCAATGCAGCAGCGTTTCCACGTCCTGCCGGTACACCCGAGCAAGAAGCAGATGCTGTGGGTCCACCTCGCCCATATTCATCAGCTAATTGCGGTCCTGCGTTTTTGCGTATGACGACGCAAGCTGCACCCAACAGTCAAGCTTTGAAAGCACGGTGGCACTTGCCCTTGGGTGCTGTAGTGCACCCCTTGGCAGAGTCTGGTGGTCCCGTAGCTGTAGCCAATGCTGGCTCTTCAACAATCGTTCGATGTAAACGGTGCCGCACGTATATGAATCCTTTCATGGTGTGGATGGACGGTGGCAGAAGGTTTACTTGTAATGTTTGCGCTATGGTGAATGAGTGCCCTGTTGATTATTTTAGTGCCCTCGATGCGTCGGGGCGCCGATTGGATTTGGACCAACGTCCAGAATTAGCTTGTGGATCTGTAGAGTACATTGCCCCTGCTGAATACATGGTCCGCGCGCCTATGCCACCAACTTATGTGTTTGTAATCGACGTGTCCTTTGCAGCTGCTGCCAATGGGATGCTCGGCGTGACTTGCAATGCCATCAAGTCATGTATCGATCAGTTAACTGGGGAAGGCCGTACCCGTGTCGCTGTTATCACATTCGACACTGCTATTCACTTTTATAATATGAGACCGGGCTTATCTGCACCTCAGATGATGGTTGTACCGGAAATTGAAGATCCATTTGTACCTCTTCCTGATGAATTACTTGTTAATTTATCCGAAAGTCGTTCTCAGGTAGAAAGATTGCTTGATACTATCCCTGCATCGTTTTCTAACAACCAGAAAGTAGATTCTGCAATGGGTCCAGCGTTGCAAGCTGCATTTTTAGTTATGAGTCATGTCGGCGGTAAATTAATGCTCTTCCAAAGTGCTACACCATCTCTCGGTATCGGCAGAATCAAAGCGAGAGATAACCCTGCATTGTACGGTACCGACAGAGAATATGCGTTACGTGCACCAGATGACCCTTTTTATAAAAGATTCTCTGCTGAAGCTTCCAGATTTCAAATTTGTGTCGACGTTTTTGCTACGGGTTCCCAATACCAGGACTTACCTTCTCTTGGTGCCTTACCTAAATATACCGGTGGTCAGTTGTACTATTACCCTGGTTTCGCAGCAGATAAAGATGGTAACAAGCTCACAGCGGAGATAATTCGTAATTTGACAAGAGAAACAACTTGGGAAGCGGTAATGAGGATCCGTTGCTCAAAGGGTCTTCGAATCGCCTCATTCCTAGGCCATTTCTTCGTTCGTTCTACAGATTTGTTAGCATTACCTGCATGTGATGCTGATAAATCCTTCTCTGTGGAGATTCAGCATGAAGAAACTGTCCTCACTGGACAAACAGCTTATATTCAAGCGGCATTACTATATACCTCTTCTCATGGAGAACGACGAATCCGTGTTCATACTGCCGCTATCCCTGTGGTATCAGATCTTTTAGATCTCTACAAAGCAACAGATTGTGGCGCAGTTGCTGCTTTACTTGCTAAAACGTCAGTAGAAAGAAGTTTAAGCGCCAAACTTGACGATGTCAGAGCACAATTACAGCAACGACTCGCTGCAGCGATGCGTGAGTATAGAATGCTGCATATGCGTGGTATGCCTGGTGGAGGACCTCCTCCGGGTTCGTTAGTCCTTCCTGAAAGGTTGAAAAGCTTACCGGTGCTTGTGTTGGGTCTTATGAAAACTGCCGCTATCCGAGGTTCAGGTAGAGATGTGAATACAGATGAACGAGCTGCCGTGGCTGCTGAGATCATGACTGCACCCGTTACAGATATATTGAAATTGTGTTACCCTGCATGCTATAGGGTTGACGATCAAACAGGATCATGGGGACGGCCAGGCAGCGCTGCTAATGGCGGCGCTCATGGCAATGGTACGACGACTGCTTCAGTAGTGCTACCACCCACAGCTCCAGCTGGATTAGAATATTTCGACCCTTCCGGCGTGTATTTGATAGATAATAGTAGAATTATGGTGTTGTGGCTCGGTACAGCAACCTCTCCTCAGGTCTATCAGTCCATCTTTGGTGCTGGCGCTGGCCCCCAAAATGCCGGCGCTTTGCATGTAGAACCGCTGCGCCAAGGTTCAGAGCTCTCTGCTCGCATTTGTGCAGTAATACAGCACTTGCGTGCTGGCAGAGAGATTCAGCAGGAGGTGCATGTGATTGTCCAGGGTACTCCTATGGAAGCGCATGTAATGCCCTACTTTGTTGAGGATAGATTAGCGATTGCCGGTGGGTTGCCGGGCTACTTGGAATGGATGATGAGTTGTCAGAAACAAATTATGGCGAAATAGAGTACAAGAAATTTTGTTAAACAGGTAAATGAGATACATGTATTGGGTAGATGGAGTAGAACTGTCCAACATATCTCTGTTATGTTGTTTTCCTTTCTTTCTTTACTATTGACAGATGTAAGACGGTTTGAAATCTTGTTGGAGTGGAGGCAAACAAGCGCGTAGTATTTTAAAGGATGGACTATATAGTAGATTAAAATGAATTAGTATTGATAGGGGGCGTATTATCAAATCAATCTAGTTCTCTCAAAAAGAATAGTAAGGATAGATAGTCTTAAATTCAATTTCTCATTCTTTCTTTCTTCTCTCTCTAGGAAATAATATCAATATATCATCAAAGTGCTGAAATAACCATCTTACGAAGACCGTCCGGGTTATTGCCAGTCATTTGGTCAAATTTACCGCCCTGCAGTATCAAAAGAGATGCGAATTGTTATCGAGTGGGTAAAGAAAACAGAGGGGGAATACAAAGAGCGGAAACTTGCTGCCAAGAAATATAAATAATCTTGTTTATTCTTACGTTCTTGTAAACATGGAAGCAAGGCATGGATTTGATTTCTAACGCCTTGGCAAAAGGGCCCACGTTAGGTGTCTCGGTCAGGTTTAACTGCAGGTAGAAAACATTAAAAAGGTAAAGAACATTGATAGTAAGGTGCCAAGGAGAAGAACCTCTCCACTCGTCTTACCTTTCCGAATTTGACGTCAGTAAGTTCAGCTGCCATCTCCTCAATCTTGGGTGCAATGAGTTTGCACGGGGCACACCAACTTGCCTGCACGTCGCAATATAAAGAAAAATTCAAGTGAGACCCTTGATTGAAGGGGACGGCAAGATCAGGGGTGATATTGGAGAAAACAAAACTCACGAAAAAGTCTATCACCACCACTCCGTCATGCTCAATGAACTCTTTATACGCTTCAATTGTGTTCAACTCTGTGACTGCGCCGCCCCGAGCCAAGACACAGCGTTGGACTTGCCTCGCATTCCTTTGGATGCTTAATTTCGAGAAACGATTTTGTTGGATAGAAGATGATGTGACACAGCGGGCAGCCATTGTACTATAGAAATGTAAATATCCTTTGGGTTTACCAATAAAATTCAGTTTTTGTCTCAAAGGAGGTTGCTTGAAATGAAAGAATATAACCAGCACTCAGATCACGGCGGGTACCTTGGCAAAATTCGACTCTTTGCTTGCATCAACGGACTAGAGTAAATATTAAGAAGAATAGAAGAAATCACGAACTGATCATGTAAGTAGTAGCATGGACCACTATCTAAATGATACCACAAAATGGCTACTCGATACAAATCATTTCAACAACCACCTCGCTATGTTCTCGGTGGTTTTCTTCTATGCAGCACCGTTTTTCCACACGCTTCTTCCCCCACTCCTACTCCTAATTTACTATCAAACACTTGAGAGCCACCAACAAACGTCGCCAAGACTTTCCCCTTCAATTTTTTATTTTCGTACGGCGAAATCTTATGTCGGTGGTACAAGCTTTCTTTAGAAGTATCTGCACATGTACTAGGATCCCATACGACTATATCGGCATCCATGCCCTGTTTCAACATACCTTTGGATCTATTCAAACCGGTTAAAACAGCAGGGTATTGTGACCAGAGGATATGCAATCGATGTGGCTCCCCACCATGTTGAAGGACTTCCCATGTGGCTGGTAAGGCATATTGCAAGCTTGAAATACCACCCCAAGCAGCCATAAAATCTCCCGTATCTAAAGATTTCATACTAGGGGGCGATGGGGAATGGTCAGTAGCCAAACTATTGAACTTTCCACCTGCGAGCCCGGCGATTAACCCCTCTCTGTTACTTGTATCTCGTAAAGGCGGGGCGCATTTAAAACGAGTGTCTCCAACAGGTACCTCCTCTGAAACAAAATGGAGGTAATGAGGGGATGTTTCAGCAGAGATACGTAGACCACTTTTACGGGCAGAGTCTACAAGATCCAGCGTCTCTGTGTCAGCGATATGAACAACATGAATCTTGAACCCAGTTCCGAGAGCCGCTGCCGCTTTGGCTGCAGCAGGGTTTCGCGCCTTATCGATAGCAGCTGCAGCTGCAGCAGCCTCTTTTTCTGATGGCTTTGTGTCTTCTAATGCTTGAATTAAAGCTTTAACTGCGTTTTGTTCAAATCGTGCTGGCCTCGATGCCAACCACGTGCTGTGCTTTTTCACATTCAAGCCTTGTACCGCTGCTGCCGCCTCGTCATCTACCAACTCAGCATGGACTAATAAAGGAACGTCTAAAGCGCGTAGTACGGGAAGAGCAGCACGTATATCTTCTGGAGATACATTAGGGAAATCGTTGATTCCGCTGGGGGACATAAAAGCTTTGAATCCTAGAGCGCCATTTTTAATCAATGCTTTGAGTACTCTTGGGTTGTGTGCATTTTCTGGGACTAAGCCCGTCCAGAATCCTACATTGACATGTGTTTTATTCCCCTTATTAGATGCAGCAGTTGCAGCTTTACGGCGTAGCTCTGTTACTGAGGTAGTGCAGGGGTGGCTGTTTAAAGGCATATCAATCACGGTAGTGATGCCACCTGCTGCAGCAGCCTGCGTTGCAGTGAACATTCCTTCCCAGTCTTCTCTCCCCGGTTCATTCATGTGTACATGCGCATCTATGAGGCCCGGTCCTACTACTGCAGCGCCGTAATCGATTACTTTAAGACCGGGTTTGTTAGAGAGAGTTGCTGCGGAAATGCGGTGACGATCAGAGGTGGGTGACCCTACAGCCATATCTGCGATAATCTTCCCACGGACGTGTACATATCCAGGGTATACACCATTAGAGGTGACTATGCGATCAGAAAGGATGAGGAATTCTTTATGGGGAAGTAAACCGCACGGCGGTGACCATGGATTATGAAGAGCAACGTAGCTACCGACGGCATTTGTCAAGCCTGTTTCTTGCATTCTGCGAAATAAAATCGCGACTGTGGCGGCTTGCATGAACATGGAGAAGAAAACGCGTCGGCGGGATGGGCCCTGGGGTAGTTCAGGCAAAGGATCATCAGGTCTCGCCATTTTTTCTATTCTTTTTAGTCGATTTTTTTCCTCTTGCGCTTCTGCTACACCTGTATGATTTTTATGAGTGTCATAATACGAATCAATTTTATTTGCAAAGTCTTTCATATAATCGACACAAGACCCTAAAACTTGCAGAGCCAAACTTGGGCCTTTCTTTGCAAAAATTGAATATTAACAGTAGCCAAAACCTCATCAAAAGCACTACTTTGCAAATTCAGTATCAAGTTTAGTACGTAATCTATCAGCCCAAGTCCGCAGGAAGTCGCAATAGCTGGATATTACAACAGTCTTTTAAGATCAAAATTTAAAAAACATGCTCCGCTCACTTGCAGTCAGACCTTCTTTACAGGGTAAGTTACTAAATGGACGAGTTCTTAGTATCATTACTAAAAGCTTGAAACCAGGATTGGCATCTGAAAATTCTCCTTCTCAAACAACCTATTTTGAATTTCTGTCCAAATAAATTGCAGGCTTGCGTCCCTTTTCTAGGAATTCCCTGCCCAGCAGACGGACTATTTGTGTTAAAAGCATAATGGGCGGGTATCAGTACCAATCTCGCGCTTCTAAACTGCGTTCTCGTGGTGTGGATGTCTATGAGTTTGGAAATCGCAACTTGAGGGAGGGATGTTTTGGGGAAGACGTTCTCCAGCTCCAGAATTGGCTCGCTGATGAGACCTACTATAATCCTGTTGATGGTGGATACACCGGCTACTTTGGATCGGTCACCAAGGAGGCGCTCCAGGCATGGCAGCGTGACAATGGCCTTGAGGCCACTGGGCACTTTGACTCCGTCAGCAAATCGGCTTACCTGCGTTCTCTTGAGATGCGCACTGCAGAACCTGCTCAGGTAGCATCTTCCTTTATCCAGGGTACCACAGTGGCTGTCCCTGCTCCTGTGGTCAGCACCACCACTGCTGCTGCTGGCAGCTCCGCTTCTGGCGCCCCTTTTTTTGCTGCCGCTGCGGTGCTTGCTGGCATTGCCTTTGCTCGTCTAGCTACCCCTGTACTTCGTCGTGTTCAGACTACTGTTATGAACGTCTTCACTTCAACGAAATTAGAGACCACGTCTGCTGAATACAGCACTTTTCCCCATGTTATCAACGAGCACTATGACGAAGAAAGCGAACAAGTATACCAGAACGCCATCCAAGAAACAGACAGCCGTCCTTCCCGCTTACGTCGTCTCAGTGACGAAGAACTTCAGCGGTATATTGCTCCATTCAAAGGTGCTTCTATTACTGGCAGTGGCAAAAAATCATCAACCATCGCTGGCCGTCCAACTCCCCAACGTCCTGTCCCCCGTCGCTCACTCAATTTGAACACCCCTACCACAACTCCTACTGCTGCCAAAGACACTTCTCTCCCAACTCCCGTGACTTCTCGTCATGGTACTTACTACGGTGGACGTCAAGTCTTGGATCGAGTGAAAGAGTACTTGGCTGAAGAAGGCAGCATGCCTGCTGCCCCTGGTGCTGTTGGTCAGAGAATGCAGAAATTGGGATATAACATGCGTCCTAATGGTGGAGGCAATAACAGTACAGGTGGTAACTCTCGTACTACTCCTATTGATAATGGTCCTCGTACTATTGCTCAAGCTCAAAGGGAATACCAACAAGCTTCTAAAATTGTCAGCCCTTTACAAATGATGCATAACAACAACGGCAACACCAGCTCTTTTGAGGATATCCCCGAGGAAGAATTTGCTGGTGTGGCGACTGCTGTGGCGGTAGCGTCTCCTCGAGAGACTTCTAAAGCGTTGCTCACTGGAACTGAATTAGAAGCTGCCCCCGAGAGTCCTTTACGCCCTGTACCTGTCAAGCGAGGATCCAACTCTATTAGAAAGGCCCCTGTTGCTGCAACAGCCTCCGCCACTACTTCTGTGAAGGCTGCTCGCAAGGCAGCCCCTCGGCCAGTTGCAGTAGTGAAGCCTTCTAGAGCCGGTGAGCAGGAGGAGGAGCGAGCCGCTGCAGCCCCTGCGGCTCAAGCGCCTGTAGACCCTAACTCTGCTGTGGTTCTCACAAATAAGCCAGTAAAGCTCCACAAGCCTGCAAGGCTTGCAAGTAGAAGCATCGACTGCAGTAGCATGAGTGATGAGGAATAGGATATTAGATATACATAATATTTAAGAACAAATTTTATAAAGTAAACGCGATTTTTAGTAATATCTCATCTCTCACACTGCCCACGTTTGTTTGCCTTCTCGTCTTTTCTGCTGCTTTCCTACTATTTTTCTGTTTCCGTACGTATATGGAAGGCCAATTACTTGCTTCTCTCCCTTTGTTGCGGGGAGCGTCGGCAAGCGGCTTTGCTTCTTGGACCCTTTTTTCTTTCCTCTTGCCTCTGAGACTGATTATGAATGGATGATTTGAATATTTTGACAAAGATTGTACACCTGTAATTGTCAACTTTACGTTATAAAATAAACAAGAAGAAGCTCGATGTTGGCTTGGTCAGTGCCGAGGGTGACTAACAGCGTCACGCAACGTCACGGTATCCAAAGCGTGGCGGGAACAACTATTTCCGAAAGGTCATTAAGAAAAGAACGCCTTCAGCCAGTGCTTCGTTTAGCCGGCATATATGCCGAAAATGCCGGAAAATGCCAATTTTCCGGCATTTTCAGGCGCAGGAACAGGAAAAAATGCCGTGCAAAAAGTGCCGGAGCGGAGCTCCGGCGGGCCAGAAATGCCGGGGGAAAATGCCGTTTTTTTTCGAAAATTTTGAAAAAATGCCGGAGATTTAGGCCAGTTTTAGAGTACTAAATTAACAAAAGTTCATTTGTAAGAGGTTATTCTCTCATTATCACTATGGATACCACTCGGCAGACCAATGATCAGGACTTAGTCCGAACTTTGGTTGCCCAGATCTTTGATCGAGTCATGGCTGTCCAGCACTTGCAACAACCCATTGATTTGACTTCTTCTCCGTTCAAAGAACCTGCTTTGAAGGTATGTGATGTCATCTGTATGCTTAATTTCTTAAAATAAGCCACCCAAATTCAAATCTGAATTTTCTTCCTTGTTGCAGAAGAGGAAAAAAGGTATGGAAGGCGAAGAAAAAGCGTCGTGGAGCGCATTTGTAGTTCCTTGTTTTGCTTTTTTAAAGATGTAATCTAAAGAAATTCCAGCCATGTTTCAATAAGGCGCATCTGCGCTGCTCAGAAATAGTGCCTGATGCTGTCAAGAAAAAAAATGGAAAAAATGCCGGGGCAGAATCCAAATATGGAAAAAATGCCGGGGCAGAATGCCGAAAAACAGGCCAGGGACGAAAAAATGCCGGGAAAAAATGCCAGGCCAAAATCCTTAAACGAAGCACTGCCTTCAGCTTCCGTTGCATTGATAATTTTAATAAAAAACGGAAGTTCTTCCAAAGTTTAGGAACAACGTGAACATTGTATCGACCGCAAAAATGGGTTTAAATGATCTTAAAAATCTCGATCTCAACACCTTGATAGGCTGCAAGCTCACAGCACAGGAAGCATTCGTCTTTCTGGCAGACCTGCAGACTATGTTATCTGATGCTCTACCGCAAGACTTGTCCCAGGTAAATTATTTCCTTCTAAACAATTTGTCGTTCTAACGCTTCCAAATTTAGTATTCCTTTAACAAAATCTTGCCAACCACGAATTGCAGCTGTGGCGTACAATAAGCAAGTATGTACTACGCCCAGACTATCCATTTGAACTACACCAGCTTCTGTTCAAAACCACCTACCTCGGATGGAACACCGAGGCCAATGGTCCCGCTCCTGTGTGGATCCCCACTCAACAAGGCGCAGTCTCCACAAACGCAGGCAGATTTATGAATACTCTTGAACTAAAAGCTCCTTCTGCATGGAACAGTCAACAATATAGGCCATCTGGGGACCCTAGAGCAGACTGGCCTTTGCTTTACCGCCTTTCCATCGACCACCCTGAAATGTTTTGGCCGCTGGTTTTAGAGGAATTTCGTTTTAAATTCCACACCCCTCCTAAAAAGATCTTGGAAAATTGTACAGATGATCCTGACGCAGTACAATGGCTTCCAGGAGCGCGCTTCAACATCGCAGAATGTGCTCTAACGGGCCACGATCCAGACCGGCCAGCTATCCTCTGGGCTGCGGAAGATTCACCTACTACAGTACATACCATTACTCGTGGTGAATTAGCACAGCAGGCGCAGCATTTCGCTAACTCACTCCACGCTTGGGATCTCAAACCAGGGGATGCTGTTGGTTTAGACATGCCAATGGTCCCCCAAGCAGTGGCAGCTTACTTGGGAATTATCCTTGCTGGCTGCGTGGTGGTGTCAATTGCAGATAGTTTTGCTCCCAAGGAGATAGAATCTAGGCTACGTATAGCAAATGCAAAGGCTATAATAACGCATGATGTTGTTCTAAGAGGTGGGAAGGTGCTACCTTTATATGCTCGCGTTGTAGAAGCGGGAGCGCCGAGAGCTGTTGTCCTACCAGCTGGTGGCGGGGGTGGACACCAAGCACAAAATAAAATTCGTGGAGAGCTTCGTAGTGGCGATATATCCTGGGATACATTTTTATCTTTCGCTCCAGTACCAAATACACTCCATCCGTACATCTCTGCTGCTGATTCTAACAGCACTATTTCAAATATTTTATTTAGCTCCGGAACCACTGGAGAACCCAAAGCCATTCCTTGGACACACGTCACCCCTCTTCGTTGCGCTACAGATGCTTTCTTCCATCAAGATGTACGTGTAGAAGATGTTGTATGCTGGCCTAGTTCTATGGGATGGATGATGGGAGCCTGGCTTGTTATGAGTTGTTTATTAAACGGGGCAGCAATGGCGTTGTTTACCGGCAGCCCAGTGGACCGGCAATTTGGTCAATTCGTATCTTCCGCTCGTGTAGCAGTTCTAGGTCTCGTTCCTAGTATTGTAAGATCTTGGAAGGCGAGTGGATGTATGCGAGGCATCGACTTTAGCTGCATACGGTGCTTTTCCTCGACTGGAGAAGCCTCTGCTGCGGAAGAATATTTGTGGCTATCGTCTTTGGCTGGGTATTGTCCTGTTATCGAGTATTGCGGTGGCACTGAGATTGGTGGTGGGTTTTTAAGTGGAAGTATGGTACAGCCACAAGCACCTGCTACGTTTTCAACGCCTACTATTGGAACTAGGCCAGTTGTTTTAGTTCCAATTGAGAGTTCTGAGATTCGAAATGGCGGTGGTGGTGGCGGGAGTGGTGCAAGGGAGATTCCTATTGAGCCAGCTACTGGGACCACCTCTGCCCTCGGAGAATTGGCTTTAATAATGCCACAGTTAGGTGTTTCTCAAAGCTTGCTGAATGCAGATCATAGAAGGGTGTATTACGAAGGGATGCCAAGATCTATGTTGCGCCGTCATGGAGATGAGGTGGAGAAACTAAGTAATGGGTACTGTAAAGCACATGGTCGTGTAGATGATACAATGAATCTAGGAGGAATAAAAGTGAGCTCTGTAGAGCTTGAACGAGCTGTTGTTGAAGGAGTAGGAGAAGTAGCAGAGGCGGCCGCAGTGGCGGTGCCGCCGGCTGACGGGGGCCCTGACAAACTCGTTTTATTCTTAGTTTTAAAAAGCAGTGAAGGAGATGTTAGTCCAAGATTAACACGGGCTTGTCAGCACGCTATTTCCTCTCGTTTAAACCCTTTGTTTAAAGTTGGAGCGGTGCGCGTCATTTTGGCATTGCCACGAAACGCTTCTAATAAAGTAATGAGGCGTGTTTTGAGGGATGAATTGGCCTTGGGCAGTGAGAGTGATAAAGAGAAGATCTCAAAGAGTAGATTATAGATTAGAAGTTATGAAAATGAATTGTAAACAAGATTGTGATTTTTCGTTGTACTACCGACATGTCATCGGCAAATTGGTTTTCTTTGTCATAACTTGAGATACAAATATGCGACTTAAAGCAATGCCACGCATTGTAGTTCTACAATGTTGCAATAGGATTGCCAAAGGCTCGAAAGAAGAACCTAAATCGGTGTCACTTACGTGCATCATGCGTCGGGTCGCGGTAGGATGAGCAAACGGTAATGGATTGCCCTGGAAATTGTTTTGCATATGCCGTCCATGCTCCACAGTGCTGTAAATTGACAAAATACGAAGGATTCGCTCATACCACTGAGCTACACCGGCTTGTGGTAGAGTTCATACATTTATTGATAACAAATAAACTTTACAACGATAGCCTGCCGGAGACGAGGGTCGAACTCGCGACCTAATCCTATTTCAATCGTAGGAAATTTCAATCCTGGCCTGGACAAGATGGTTCTACGTAATCAGAAGACTGAGTTATGGGGCGGGGCTGAAGCTGCTGCTATCGATGTGCAGTTCCCTTCTTCTCCTTGTTTTCCATCCTCCTTTTCCCATTTTGATGCTGCTCTCTCCTTATCTATACATTTCTGGTCCATTGACGTTGTCTCGTTGACGGCGGCAGCTCACCGGTGAGGTGGGTCGGGCTATATGTAAAAATCTCAGCTCAGCTCAGCTGCCGTCGATGATCATGGGGGCACTGCACTGTGGCTTTGCCCATCGGACGCACTCTCATTCGTCCAAAACATCCATGTAATATTTTATAGCCAGTAAGTTCGATAGATATAGATATGCCTCATCTGCTCTCCATGTTGCCTCTATTCCAGCCGCTTCTTCGGCCGAGTCTTTAGGGTTTTAGGGTTCTCTTTCAGGCGCTCTTTCTCGCTAAGTTTCTGGTCCTATTCACAGACCCTCCATATCGTTACAAGGACTATTTTACAGCAGATCTAGCCTCTGCATTTCTTGTCAGATTTGTGGATCAATGAGTCGAGGGTCATTTTCACTTTTAGAATCTTGTTCAAGATCAGATTGTTGACCGTCGTTTCTATCTTTTAACTCTTATTGAATTCCCCCTTTAATTATTATTCTTATAGTTCAATCAACCCTAATACATCCTATCCTACAAAAATGGCTGCAGCTGCGTCTATTCGCCAAGCTCTCGAACGACATTGTGCCACATCTGGTGTCACATTCGATCAGCTGCACACTCTAGAAAAAGTATCCCTGGCAGCATGCTGCCCTCCTTTAGATAAACTAGACCCAAATTTTGGTCAGACTGTGGGACCTCAGTGCAAGCTGCTCTCCCTCTCAACTAACAACATTGACCGCTTGGCCGGGACGTCTCTCACAGGGCTTGACAAACTTGAAATATTATCGGTGGGGAGAAACTGTTTAAAGCGTTTAGATGGATTAGAAGCAGTGAGCAACACTTTACAGGAATTATGGGCCAGTTATAATGCATTGGAGAAGCTCGCAGGAGTAGAGCGGTGTTCTCACCTCCGTGTGCTTTATGCCTCTAACAACAAAATCAAAGACTGGGCAGAGGTGGAAAGGTTGGCAGGTTTAGAGCAATTAGAAGACTTGTTACTAAGTGGGAATCCTCTTTGCGGCGGTGATGAAGCTGGGTATAGAGCAGGAGTGTTGCGACGGTTGCCGCAACTGAATAAACTCGACGGGCGATTGGTTTCAGAAGAAGAACGCGTTCTGGCAGCTGCTGGTAGTAAATAATAAAATTACAACCTTCTCTTTGGGGCCCTTATCCTCTTTCTAACAAATTACCTTTAAAGTTCCAAAACATTTTTTATTTCATTTATGGGACGGAAAAACTATCAAAGAAGTAATACAGAGAGGAAAAGGAGAAGACACACTACTACCACTAAAATTTTTTTCTCAAATTTCTTTCTCCTATAATATGTATCCTCTTATTGCGGCGGGGGTCGTTGATGGTAGCCTGGTGGAGGCATACCAGGCGGAGGCATTCCTGGTGGCATCCCCGGTCTCATTCCCGGTGGGGGCATACCAGGTCTAAATCCAGGTGGAGGCCTTGCCATCATAGGTGCACCACGAAACTGAGGCATCATCATACCAGGGGCAGGCCCACCTACACCAGGAGCAGGACCTGCAAGTCCAGCAGGTGCAAAGCCGGGAGCTGCAGGTGGCATACCCCGACCAGCAGCCCGACCCATTCCAGGGCCTCCTGCGACCTGTGTTGCCCTTGCAAGGCGTGCTTCATCTGCTGGGGGAGGTCCTTCAATCGTAAGATCGATTACTTCATCTCCTCTTAAGATAACAAGCCCCAGTACACGACGTTGTTCCCGCTCATCCTCTGGGATGCCTTTTTTAGGAGGTAATTTTCTAAATTCTTCTGCATCGCCCAAGACTAAGTTCATGTGTCGATCAAATGCCATAAATCTACCTACGATTTGCCGTCCATCAGTGACCGTGACTCTCATTCCTACAATAAAAAGATCGAATTTTAATCAGCAAAATCAAATCAACAATCGATTAATGAGAGTAATGAGTAGTCCCTCAATCCAAACTTACGGTAGTTGATGTACTGCAGTAATTTCCCGGTCTTTGAGACCGACATCTTGTCCTAATTTCACACAAACCTCAACACAACTGATGAAACAAATTGATTAAAAAGATTAACAGTTGAACACGATGTTGAGGAGCTACAGGGCGTCTAAATAAATTAGTACGGAATATGGTTTGATCATTAATAGCCCTCAAAGTCATAGAAATAAGTTGTCCAGGCCACGGGCAAGGAAGAAATTGCCGCCAGCGTGCAAAAAGCGATGTATTTAGCAGGATCTTTCAGCCAAGAGAGGCAAACCAATATTTTACTACAGTTTTCAATAACCTGTAAACCCATTTTTTTGCGCATATTTGAGCAAATATGGCTGCTGCTCTTGATCTTAGTGAATTGCCCACTGAGGCACTCGTCAAGGAGATGGAGAGGCGTCTTGACTGCTTGAAGAAGCCTGAAAAGCGCCTTGTCCTCATTGGTGAGTACTAGCTGGAAGAATTAATCGATTGCAATGAGCAGCTGACTCAGATCTTGGCTGAGATGCGATAGATGACTAGTGCACACATGTCACTGACTTTAGTCGCCACCTCTCCTTTTCTCTCTCTGCAGGCCCTCCGGGTAGTGGCAAGGGAACTCAATCTCCCATGATCAAGAACGAGAACTGCTTGTGCCACTTGGCTACAGGTGATATGCTCCGTGCTGCCGTTGCTGCCAAGACCCCGCTCGGCCTTGAAGCCAAAAAAGCTATGGACGCTGGTGCTCTAGTCTCTGATGACATTGTTGTTGGCCTAATTGGAGAGGCTATTAAAGCCCCTGAATGTCGTACCGGATTCGTCCTCGATGGATTCCCTCGCACAGTCACTCAGGCTCAGAAACTTGATGGAATGCTCAAAGCTCGGGGTCAGACTATTGATCGTGTCTTAAATTTTGCCGTCCCTGATTCTCTACTTGTGGAGCGTGTTACTGGAAGGTGGGTACACCCTGCCAGTGGTCGCAGCTACCACGAGAAATTCGCTCCCCCAAAGGTTGCTGGTGTTGATGACATAACTGGCGAGCCGTTGATTAAAAGAAAAGATGATAATGCAGAGACGTTGAAGTCTAGATTGGCTGCATTCCATGCTCAGACTGCACCTGTCATTAACTATTATAATAAAAAGGTAGTGAATATTAAGGCTGATAAGCCTCAGGAGAATGTGGCTGACCAGATTCACAAAGCCTTGGAGAAAAACTAAACAATTAGAATCTTTTAAAAATTTGTCTTTTACTTTTTACTTAAACTAAAGTATATCATGTGGATCATGTAAATGACGAGTATCATTAGCATTTTTAACGTCAGTAGTACTCGTACTATTAGTACCACCATTATTAGTCAAGCCATTTTTACTCTTCTTTTCATGTAGTCTCATCGGCGGGGAAAGCGGCAATTGCAACTGCCACTCCAAGTCATTAATTCTCTGCTGCATTTTCCTTTCAAGCTTATGGTGCTGCTTCGCACTCTCCTCATGCTCTGTAGCAATTTCTTCTGCAATGGCATGCATAATTCGAACCAGCCTCCACAGTCTAAATATGATGAGCAAAGAGACTACCTCCCGGGACGGGCCCCGTAATAGAATTTCTAAGACTAATGATGTGACAATAATTAGCGCATCTAAAGCGTGCCATACCCTGTAAAAATAGCTTGGTCCAAACACAGCGAGCTTTATTAGTTGTTCAAGAGTGAACAAGGACAAAATGCCAACAGAAATCCAAGCAAATGTGTTTTCAGCCGTGTGAACTGCATGGGGGGATTCCTCTTCGATTGGATAGAAAGAAAGAAGGGCCAGATCCGTTAGAATTAGAATTAAATCTAAGAGGACGAGTGCAACCACTGTAATATGGACAGGTCTGCTCTCAAGTTTCTTTGCCAACCATTTTTGAGTTCTTGAATGGTCACCGCAGACTGTCCACCACCAAGGGGAAGGCTCCTCCGCGGGGGCATCAGTTTTCGCCCCGTGTTTGCAAAATTGGCAGTCCCAATCTTCATTGTTTGTGGTGGGTGCAGCTGCTACATTGCTCTGATCGCCATTGCTTAAGTTCTGATCTGAAATATTCTCTGACATTTGATTTAATTAATGCCTTGTTACACGCTTAATTACGGGTAGACATACCCGTAATAGTATTCAAAGATGTATATGGATTATCTTTTTATAACTGTGTCTCAAATACAAAAACCCACATTTTCTAAGACCTTCCTGCCACCACCTATTAAAACCTAGCCTGCTCTGGCCGAGCGCTAGGATTATTGTTTATAAACTGGTGGTTAGAAGCATGCTGCTGCTCCTCACGATCTATTGGGTCACCCTTACAGGCCATTCTGCTCCTCACGATCTATAACGTCGCCCTACTGCGGCTCTTTTGTTTCGAGTTACAAAATAAAACCGCCGCGCAATTTCCCATCATGGTGGGTGTTTCAGGGTCAGTGAATAAAATAAAAGGAAACACCAGTACACATTAAAGGGCTAATACTACTTTCGCTGGCTAACTCAACTATCTCTCCCGCCCCATGCCGATTTCCTTAATCTCTGTATGATATACCCATTCACTTCTTCCTTAACTCCAAACGTGAAGTCTAAATGGCCATATTCAAACCCTCTGAGCGTGCACCTGACCCCCGCTGCCTGCAACCTTTCAAAATGACACTTGACATTCTCAGGAGGTATCAATCCATCAGAAGAACCCGCCGCCAGATCAACTGGAATATCACTCAATCTCCAGTAATTTTCAGCTACACTCGGAGGCTTTGTGCTATGTTCTCCATAGTGCGCTTGATTTTTCAAAGCGGTGCCGTAGTCATAAAATCTAAAATTACCATCGCGGGCCCACTGTGCAAAATGGTTTGCGCTGTGCAATGAAATCGCGGGCATGCTTTGCGGGGCGTAATGCGGTAAACTAATGGCTGCAGTCCATTCTGAAGTATCACCGCTTGTAGCTAGACTAAGCCCTGCTTTCATAAGATCTAGCAACGCAGGAGAACGATTGACATCTGCTAATAGCTTGAACGTAAACCAACGTAGTACAGGGCTGGGTAAGCGTAAGCCGAGACCACCACCAGGACGGAACCAATTGAACATTTTAGTGGACAGCGGCATCAACCATGTACACGGGCGGACAGCGAGAGGAATGCTTCTATGGAAACCCGCTGGACTGAGTAGGATTAATCTACGTATACGGTGAGGTTGATTGTTCATTGAAGACCCTACTACGTACATTAAGAGTAGAGCAGCGCCGAGACTGTGGCCAACTGCTTGAAGACGGTACGGCAAAACATCAGAACGAGAAGAGAAAGCATCTGTAGGTGTAGGGTCACTACTATTTCCGTTACCGTTTTCACCTCGTACGCCATATTGTGAAACAACACAGCCAGGGAGAGCTTCGGTGCTATCTTCAGGTCCAGCACTCTGAGTCCTCCGCAGCAGTGGGGCGTCATGGTCGGTATTGTCCATCACCATCAAACTAATTTCATCATTAGTTTTGCTATTCTTTCTCCTGGTGTCGGTATTAATGTCAGTAATATCATCAGCAGTATCCATATCGCCACCACTAAGGCAAGATTCTGTCGCTGACCGAGACAAGCCTCTCCTACCACCACCACCGCTCACATCGCCATCGTAGCTGTTTCTTGTTTTTGCAGCAGCTTTCACCGCAGCCACCCCAGGAGCAGCCAATTCTGCCACTTTTGAAGTATGAATGTGATTCACCTGTGCAGTCACATCACACATGGCAAGCTCATTCGCAGTATAATGCCAGTACCGTGAACCCTTCTTGTTGGAATTTGTATTTAACCTAGGCGGATTCGAACGAGTATTCGCTAGCCAGACATCGAAACCAGCATCATAAGCTTCTAATGCAGCAGAACCACCTGTTCCGCCAACGACCCAACCTAAAGACGTGTCTAAAACACCGTGCATCATGAAGACAACGTCTCGAGCCCCTCGGCGGGGAATTCTATGCATTTGAAGTATATAGCCGTCTGAGGTGGTTACGCTATGTTCTTCTAATGGGTAGCCTGCACGGAGAATGGCATCACTAGCGGTGAAAACGTGCAAATCCTCCCATGCTTTTCCAGGGTTGTGGCGAGTAGAATTCCGGCGGGCAGTGCCAAAACCACCACTCCTGCTCCTACCGTGAGTGGACCTTTTATTATTTGAATGTTGAAAACGAGGTGAATAGGGGATTGTATTTTCTAAAAAGAATATTTTACGGATAATCTTGCGTATGTATCCAAATATTCGAGCGATCCCGACTTCTACTGCGAGTCTCGTGTCCTCTACAAGGCCTCGACGGGCACCCCCTTGCATCAAGGGTGAGACTGAAGTGGTGCTAAAGAGAATGCTGCCTCTGCTTAGAAAATTAAACTCCTGTTCGCTTGAAGCACGGCGCCAAATGTTCCATGCAGGTGGTGGTGGAGATTTTGCATTTGCTGTTGCAGCTGCTGCATTAGAATGCTGAGGGCCATTGTTCAATTTAAGTTTGGGAAGAGATGGTGTTGGTTGAGGAGCTGTACTCTTCTCAGTATTTTCTTCCTGGGTTACTTCCTGGGACGAATTTCCTAGCTCTTGCTCGACAATGGCGTTAAAAGTACCTTTTGGATCTCGCCACCAGTTCTCCCATGCTAGTTTACGTGCAGCTGCTTTCCGTTTTTGAGAACGAGAATAACGTTTGCGGCTAACGACGGAGATTATAAAAGCTGCAAATTGATGGATATAGCGACCACCGGTTGAAAACCAACCTCTCACAACGCTCTGTAGAAAACATATAATTGCAGAATTAGCATGCTGGAACCTTGTTCAAGAGAGAAGAGAACTGGTTGAAGTAAAATGCAAGGCCGATCTTGACAAATATAATACCTTTGTAAGTTCCTCAAATGCCCCTAAAACGCTCACTGAGAACCATTCGCCAATAGGATTTAGTAGTGCACGTATCCATCCTACCAGCAGCAAGAAGGAACTAGCTATTTCCTTTCCGACCATTCTGTGAATCTCAAAATTACAGAATCCTATGATCTGAAAACATTGCGGACGATTTAGCAGCGCAACGTTTCTGTATTAGAAAGTTTTCATTAACACTATGCGTAATAACTTGGAAGTTGAAGCCTTAAGCGTAATTGATCTCGGGCCTTCCTTCCAGTTGCCTTCGTTCCACCGTGGAAGGTGGCACTTCAGCAAAAAAACCTGGTTAAAAGCAGCAGCACGAGCTTTGCAATCCATTCTATAAGATGTGTGGCCTATTCATCAGGACAGAAATGCAGTACGAGAACCTCCTAACTGCGTTGGAAGGAATTGTGTGAGGCTCGAAAGAGAGTTTTCTTTGCAGATTCAAAGATTTGTTGAAAGAGCAAACCGTTGCTTAAAAGTCAATAACTATTCACAGAATCAGAAAACTGCAACTTCAATATACTAGGGGTTCTGAAAAATTGGAAACACAGCGTCAGCGACGCTGGCATGCCTTGACCTACCGGCGAAAACGACGGTACCTCAATCACCGCACCAGGGAGACAGAAAAAGATGGCGGCAGCTAGTGCTACACCGACGACCAGAACCCCATTGTTGTCTTGGACTCTTTGGCTAAATCCTAACCTGTTTGGCGCTGAAGCGTGGGATGGATCGTTCGAAGAACAAGATTATTTTCCTCCTGAATCGCATTCCGCCAGTGAACGATAAATATGCTGGCAAGAAGAATGAGGCTGGTGGAGGTGAGGGCAGCAAGGCCACAGGTGATATATAGAGTGTAATATAGAGAATGAAGATGGACTGGTTTTCTACTTGAAGAGAAGGTCTACTATGTTACTGGAACTAACCTTGAAAGTACCTGCGATATCACCCGGCAGAAGGTGAAGCAAAACATCTCTTTGGACGTAGAACAGGCATCACCGCCCTTTAGAACAAGCCCACCATCATAAGCTGCCTCATTATTAATTTCAGGTATGTTCTTATCTTTTTACAGTTCTTTAAGTTGTATAAATCAAGAAAACAAACAAATAGCTCACAGAAAAAGGAGAAGAAGCACAATCCGAACTATACCAACACTAATAGATGCATGTCTGTCTCTACTTGCTGCTTTCCTTTGAATACATGAAAAAGAATCCTAATGCAAAGAACCCCGCCATCATTGACGCTACGCTTGCATAATAAGGATACGCCTGCACAATAAATCTCTCGTATTCATAATGTCTAAACGGCCTCACGGGCACAGTCACCGCTTCCGACACCCATGAATAGCCCAGCCTCCTATAATCAAGAACCCATTTAAACACTCCATATGAATCAGGAACTTTCACAATTGCACTAAATGTGCCGTTTTCATTGCCAGATACCAAGGTAGTACGTACATGAGGATCCAACATGACAAACTCAATTTGAACGTCATTACCCTGGAACGGTTTACACACGCTATCGGTGCATTCTTGGATATCAACAGCGACTTCCACGACGTCATTAATACGGTATAATGCAGGGGAGATTTCATTGGTTTCAACAATACGATGACGGAGAGGGGAGGCACGTAAAACACTTTTTTGGCGGAATGTCCAACGAAGAACATCAGCTGCAATTTCGGCGTTACCAGCAGCTGCTGAGTAATATTTGTTCGACAGCATGTCAGTAGAGCCAGAAACTGCGACACGAGCGTTGTTGCGGCCTTGAACAAGAGTTATAAGACCTAGAGATTTACCTGCCAAAGGGGTTTTTGGAGGAAAAAGTGCTTTTCCAGCAATTCCAGAATAAGCCGTTTCAGAGCCAGTGACGGCGTGGAAGGCAACTTCAGACTCTCTAGACACAGATAAAGGCACACCTTTGAATACAACAGGTCCTTTGGTGCCCCTGCTAAATACAGCAGGCAACTCTGCCAGCGATTCTGAAGTAACGACGGTATGATCTGATCCATCAAGACGAGAATTAAAGTTGAAATGATCGATAACGACATTGCCTAATGGGGCTACATCTACGCCAAGAGAGATAGAAAGGTCACGAAGTTCACTAGTGCATGTTTCACTGATGGCTAGGACCACATCGTGTCCTGCATTGAAGAAATCTGTGATAATTGACTTCTTAACGCCCGGGCCGAGCTCTGTTTTAAAAAATTTGAGGTAGGGAAGGGAGGTGGTTAGAAAAAGATTAAGCTCCAGGTGATATAGCAATGTAAATAGTAGACTATAAAAGAAATAAATTAGTGAGGAGGACTGGTGAGCAAGTCGAAGAAGATAAGTTGTGGCTTACTTGTGGCGCCGCCAAGGATCACTAGTTTATCAAACAACCAGCTATCCCACTCTTTGAGGTTGATCGATTTGGTATCCATAGTACCAATAGTAACATCAAATGCCTTGGGGTTTATATTTTGAAGGAATTTGCTGTGTGTTTCCTGCATTTCTAAGCTGTCCAACAAGACCAACACTTTTTCATTTGCAGCAGACGCAGGGACGATGTACAGTGCAAGCCAACATACTGCCAAGACTAATACCGACTTTCCCTGAGCGTGATAGGGATTTAAGCGCCCCATGGTCTACGAAATTGTTGTGATCAGGAATTTAATTTCAATATAGAGATAAAATTCAAGCTTGCACTCGTCTAAATAGAAGAACTAATACATTTTAAATAACACAAAACCATTTGTAGAATGTGAACAGCAAATTTTTATGCCTGAATATTGTGTTTTCTTTCACTTCTTTTTGACCTTTTTTTAAGCCAGACATCTGTCGTCCACACTCACAGTGCGGCCTGTTTCCATTATTATTTCTTGCAATGCAGAAGTACCTATTCAACAATTGCGCGAGGGTGGTCCCCAGAGCTCACCTTAGAGCAGCATTCTCCATCAGATGTCAAACTACGACCACATCCACCACACCAACAAGCACTCCCCCTACAGCTGCCTTAATGATCATCGGTAATGAAGTCCTCTCCGGTAGTATTGCTGATGCAAACACCCCATGGCTCGCTAAACTCCTCCACAGCAGAGGTGTAGACTTGATTAGAGTTGAGGTCGTTCCTGACAAACCCACCGACATTGCAGCTTCTGTTTTAAAGCTAAGAGAACGAGTTGGCCCTACCGGTTTTGTCTTCACAAGCGGTGGTATTGGTCCTACCCACGACGATGTGACGTATGATTCAATTGCAATGGCCCTAGGTTTAAAAATTGAATTGCATCAACCGACAATGGAATTGATGAAGGAACACTATGCAGCTCGAGGAGTAGAGCTGGTAAGTAGATTTCTTTCTTTTTTACTGTGATATTCAGTCCTGTTAACAGCATATCAACACTATTATCAAAATTACTGACCCAATTAATCTAGAAGAGTGCCGATTAAAGTTGAAAATTAAGCTAGAAATTTAAATTATACTTTCCTGCCCCCACCCTGTAGAATGAATCCCGTCTCAGAATGGCACATCTCCCGACTCCTGCTGAAATTCTAACAACCCCTGGTCTCTGGGTACCTCTCGTCGTGGCAGGTGGGAATGTATACATCTTACCTGGTATTCCTAGGCTCTTTCAATCGATGATTGAAGCACATGTAGAGAAATTCCGAGGCCCCGCTTCTCACTCGAGAGAATTATTTGCAAACGTAGGAGAAGGCGACGTGGCAGCTCCATTAGCGGAGGTAGCTGCACAATTTCCTGCTGTTAGGATAGGCAGTTACCCAAATGTTAAGTTTGATATGAATGATCCGGAGAAGAACGAGAATTTAGCGTGGCGGGTGAAGTTTGTCGTAGAAGGGAGAGATGAAGAGGCGGTGGCGGCAGCAGCAGCGGCGGTATTGGAGGCCATTCCTGGTACGAGTAAAACTATTTAGTTCTTCTATTCTAAATATAGAATATATTTATTTACTACGTAATGATGTTTAACATTATTTGTAATACAACTGATTGAGGAAGAATGGAATTATTCTTCTTAAAGACAGGAGGAAATAAAGCAGAAAGCAAAGCAAAAATGTGTTGGTAGGTTGTCTGTAAATAATAAGTAGTCAAGTTCAATCAATAGGGTAATAGCAGAGAGAGGTATTTATGAGATACGAGCGTTTTCTTTCAACGCTTCTCTAAGAGCTGTCACGCTAGCAACAGATGCTCTTCTCGCCTTTCTTGCAGAAACACGAGCAGCTTCCGCGTTCTCTTCATCGTCGTTTTCAAATTCAGTCTCAACTTCATCATCGTCTCCATCGATTTCAGTTTCAATGCCTCCCTCGTCAGAAGAAGTATCGACAGGTGGCATCTCTGGTGCGGGACCATCGTCATCATCCTCGTCAGATTCAGTTTCAGCAAGATTCTTGGTAGAACGAGCACCTCGGGCAGGAGGCCGCGCTCTCTTTGTTGCAGCAGCACCTCTTGGTTTAATGATAATTTCATCATCTTCACTGTCTTCTTCATCACTGCTATCAGTAGTAGCGGCAACACCACGGCGCCTGGAGCTGTGAGCTCCAGCACGTCTTGCAGCTGGTCTCCTCTCTTCTCTTTCTTCTTCTTCCTCATCACTTGCTTCCTCAAAAGGCATTGGGAAACCAGAGCAGAAGGCTTCCACGTGCGCCTTCACACCAGCCAAAAGAGCAGCAACGCCTTCTTCAGAAAGTTCAGGACTATCCCCTAATGGAGCAGCATACATTTCGACCGTAGAAGTCATATCTTTGACCATGGTCTTATCGGATAAGATCTCAGCAGCCTTGGCAGCATACACCTGGATACGCAACATAGTCTCACGTGTGTCTTCTCCTGCGTCATACATGGGTAAAGCTAGCGGGAGTTTGCAAAGGGCAGATAAATATGGCTTGGGAACGTTTGGTCGACGAGCACAGCCAAGAATTTCACCCAGGACAAGCTCGGTAAGAGGTTCGTGGCCAAGAGGTTCCCGTTTACCATCCATACCAATAACTGGCAATTGAAGGAGCTGGAGAACAAACCGGACAACTTGAGGAGCAACAGGAGAAGAGGCAGCTGTACGACGTCCAGCAGCAAGATCCTCAGCGCACGCAGACCTGGCAGCTGGCAATACCGCGGTGGCGAGGTATTGCTGACTGGTGACAGACAAGCTGGCAAAGCGTTCAAAAAAGACAGACAAGCACTGGCGTAAACGTGATGCTGGTTCAGTATCCGCATCAAAGTGCAATAAAAGTAAAGCAACAAGAAGACGAAGGACTTCTCCATCTTCCAACGCACTGACCTCGCCTCTGCGCTCATCTGAAGCTTGCCTGAACTCGTTCACAGCAATCAAACGGACAAGAGCTTCAACAAGGCAAGTTCCAAGCTCAGCTACGGATTCAACTTCTTGAGGAGAAGGAGCAGAGCGACGGCGACGACCATTAGGAGCAGCTGTAGCGACAGCAAAGGCGTCTTGCCATTCATTTAAAACAGCCAACATTAAGTCAACAGTGGGCTCTGTGCCAACAATAGGATCTTCTGCAGCCTGAGCCACAAGGAGAGTATCTAACGATTTTGCACCACGCTGAAGGGCCAAATCACCGACAGCACGTGCTGCAACGGCTCGCACGGGGAGAGGTTGAGAAGAAGAGGCTAGGAGGGAACGGAGAGTAGGCATGTGGGAGGCAAGAGGAGTAGGAATGCCATCCAATAAGCAGTATAATCCCAAGCAACGAACTGCTTCACATCTAACACGTGAATTAGCGTGTTCCAAGCCAGGAGTGATGATGTCATTGACCATATCAGTTAAAGAAAACTCGGCAGCAGTTTGTAAGGCCGGGCGAGCAGTAGGGAGAGCTTCAAGCAAAAGTGCTGCTGAGCGCAAGGCATGAATCCAAGCTGCGTCGGTATCAGCAGTAGAAGAAGAGCCACTGCCATTGAATCCGTTGCTGTTATCGCGTAACGCACCAAGAGAAGTGAGCATAGCATCAGCAAGCTCAGCAGGCGCAGCATGGACTTTACGTGCCAACTTTCCTGCAGCCTCCATCCAAGCCTTACCGTTTTCACCGGTGCCGCAAACTTCCCATCCAGATGAAAAAAGCGTGTTTAAAAGATTGGAAGCAGCACGGCGACCAGTCGAATCAGTAAAGTCCATGCAGTGTGCAGCCAAAGACATGAGCTGAGCTGAAGCAAAGCGATATTCAGCACCACCAGCAACGTGAGCAGAGATAATATTAATCATATCTTCAACTGAAGCAGGTAAAGCTGCCTCCAAAGCTTCAATTCTGTCACCAGCAGCTGCAGCTTCGATATTTGCAGTCGCGCCACCAGTATTGGCAGCAGCAAGACCCTTGGAGGTGGCTTCAGAAGCCAAGCACTCGCACACCACTTTCCAAAAAATAGCTTCCTCTGAGGTCATCAAAGGAGCTTCACCTAAATTGAAATCTGCACGAAGACCCAAGTTTTCTTCAGAGGCAAGCTTACCTACTTGCACAGCGTTCAAGCGACCAGATTCAATCAAAGCCTTAAGCGCCAAAAATGATTCTTCGGGATGAGCAGCAGGATCCAGCCAACGGAGCAGCGCAAGAGGCTCACCATCGCACGCATTATCTAACCAAGCACTAACCATAGCTCCAGCGGCTTCAGAGACGGTAGAGGCACGATCTCCCAACCCACGGCGGACCAAAAGGGCACCACTGGCAGCGCCCAAGGCCTCCAAACGGATCTTCTCTGGAATAGCAAGGTAGGTGATACGCCTGACATCATCAGATTCATCCTTGGTACGATCCAAAATAGGCGCCTGTGTGCAAGGTGCAGCAGGCAGTGAAGCCAGGACAGCCTTGCGGACGTCTTTGCTCTTTTCCAACGCTAATAATTCAAGGAAGGCCACAGTAACAGGGCAGTCTCTGAAATCGCCATCATCATCTGGAATAGGCAAACGAGCAAGTGCACGTACTGCAGCAGCGCGTACATTAGGCTTGGCATCATCCAAACGCTGCAGCATTGCTTCCTGAACAAGGTCAGCGGCATCATCTGCGATGGCAGCTTCAGCAGGAAGTGCACTCATGATGCAGTGGATTAACTGGCAAGCCCGCCATCTTGCAGTAGGATCTTTGGCATATGAAAGCTCAATAATTTGCTGCAACAAGGCTTCAATTACATCCAACTGTCCTTGGGATTTTGTTTCGCTGGCAAAAGTAGCCATAAATCTGAGAATACGATCCTGGTAAATGTTTTTCTGCGTTGATCATATTTTTAGAGGTTTATTTAGGGGGTTATATGCAGGAGAAGATAACAAACAAATAAAAATTGAAACAACTGAAAGATTTAGCTTTGCATAGGATCCCACCTCTGACACTGTCATAAAAAGCTTCATGCCGAGAACAAGCTGCTCCAAGGTACCAGCTGTATCTTCGCTTGCGAACTCCCACATAACTTTAGCATATCGCAGATGCCCACTGGATGAAGATTTCTGTGCTTCATTCAACAGAACTGGCACACTCAGTGCGTGATCTGGAGCTCTCCTACGAACCATATTGTGTATATATAGGTATTAAAATCACAACAAGTCTTAATTAATCCCGAGATAGCTGATGTGCAAGCTTTTGAGCAACCACAGCTGAGCTGCAACTGATTCTCAAATGGCTCTTTCTATTTAGTATTAGCACTAAACACTTGCGATACCTCTTACTGGCACATTAAGAACACGTCTAAAATTGTAGATATACATAATCTACTGCGGGGGAGAGCGCTCAAGCTAGCGCTTAAGAATTCCTGCGCTTCATTTTTTATTTGATCGCAAATAGGGATGGGTGTTATGGGCGACGGAACGGGAATTTTACCTGACAACATGACCAAACAAGCTACACCTCTCACCCCTGCATCAGAGGAACAAGATATCTACTTTAGCGAGTTGCTTGGTTACACTGTTGATCGCCTTGGTAGAGAACCCGAACTACTCCGTGCCGAACAAGATCAACTAGCGCGTCAGGTGCAAGAAACATCTGTCACCAACTACAGATCATTCATCACCACGGCTCAATGCTTGGTAGGTCTCCAGCAACAGCTGGGTGAAATGGCCGCCTCTCTCGACGCCTTGGACGCCGATCTCCCAAAACTACAAGCAGCAGCTGACGCCTTTCGTCGCGATGGGATGTCATTAAATGCCCGTAGAGAAGCAAATCGACGACTTTATGCTGCACACCCTGGTTTATTAGATTTACTTGAAATTCCTGCTTTAATGGATACCTGCATTCGAAGCGGTAACTTTGATGAAGCACTCGATCTCCGTGCTTATGCAAATAAACTCTCTGTGGTCCATGGAGAGCTTCCTATAGTCCGTCATCTTGTAGAAGACGTCGCTTCAACTTCAGATGCTATGCTAGAGCAGCTTCTAGCTCGTCTAGCCGGTGCCATACAACTTCCTGAATGCTTACGAGTGATTGGCTTCCTTCGGCGATTAGCTCTATTCCCAGAAACTGAGCTTCGATTACACTTTTTACAGCGACGTGAAGCATGGATAGCATCTATGGCAGCTGATTTAGATGACCGGTCTGCGTATGAATTCTTAAAGAGATTAACGGATGTGTACCGTCTTCACGTCTTTGATGTGACTATGCAATACAGGGCCATATTCGCTGATTCAGCACCTAGTACTACGAATCTACCTAGTACAAATGATGATGGTGGTATTCTCTCTGCATGGGCGGAACGGCGTATTGCCGCCTACCTAGATGCCGTAGCTTCTCACCTCCCACAAATTACTGATGGCGGTGGTCTTGCATCTGTATTAGACCACGTGATGTACTGTGGAGCCAGTTTAGGTCGGGTAGGCCTTGATTTTAGGCCACTTGTTGCGCCGTTATTTGAATCTGCGGCGTTACGGCTCTTTTCTTCAGGATTAGCGTCTTCCAATGATGCTTTAAGTACGATGCTGGAGAACCATCGATGGGTTGCGATGAGCTCAGCTGGCAGCAGAGCTGCACAATTACGACAACAACAAGGTGAGCAACAACAGAATAAAGCGGGTGAAGAAGGAGGAGCGGAAGAGAAAGGGACAGATTTAGGGCCTCCTCCACCGACCCTGGTAGAGCACCCTCCTTTAGCTGTCTATGCCAACGGTCTATTAGCTGCACTGAACGAGCTTAGACACTGTGCGCCATATCTTATTCGCGAATCTGCTGCATCTGCGCTGCAAAACTCTCTTCTGGGAGCAGTTGCTGCGGTAGTGCATGTCCAAGCGGTGCGAACGCTGAATGAAACTGAACAGCCTGTATTCAAAGCAGCATGTACTGCGTTAATAACAGCGTTATGCCCCTATATATCTGCATGTTTTGATAGACTATTTCCAGGGTCGGCTGCCTTGCTTGATTTGCAAGCTGTTGCTGCAGAACTCTCTCAAGCATAAGATTGAAATAAAATGAATAAATAAATAAATTTGTAAGGCCCACACCTTTTGGATTTCCTAAATGGGCTAACACCCCCGTTTACACCGCCACAAAAACTAATACAGCTGCTGGATTAATAGTACATCTCTATAAACATAATAACTATTGTATCAAAGATGAAGAAGATTCTGTTCTCAGTTTATCTAACCCTAATCCATTCATCATAGCTGCAGATGATGGACTTCTGGCAAGCTGTCGTCTCACCAGGGCAGCATATGCACCCCCTTTATCCAACAGCTCCTCATGTGTGCCCATCTCAGCCACATTCCCACCCTGCACTACCACAATTCGACTCGCATTTTGTACAGTGGATAATCTATGCGCAATAACTAATACTGTACGACCAGCCATCGTACGATCCAATGCTTCCTGTACTACTGCCTCGCTGTCTGCATCTAGTGCAGAAGTGGCCTCATCCAGCAACAGCACAGCAGGCTTCCTAACTAACGCTCTTGCTATTGCCAACCGCTGTTTTTGCCCTCCACTTAACGAGGGAGCACCCATAATTTCAGTGTCATATCCTTGGGGTAATTGAGATATAAATTCGTGAGCATTAGCGAGTCTTGCAGCATCTTCAATATCAGTTTGCGTTGGCTGTTCATTCTCAGGGACACCATCCTCAGTTTCAAGCCCATAAATGATATTTCGTTTTATGGAGCGAGCGTACAATACTGGTTCTTGGCTAACAAGACCTATGTGGCGACGCAACCACCCTGGTTCATAGGCACCGACGTCCCGGCCGTCGATGAGTACTGTACCGGAAGTAGGGAGGTAAAATCTTTCTACCAGTTTGACTATAGAAGATTTACCACCTCCGCTTGGACCAACTAAAGCTACGACCTCTCCCGGTTCGACCGAGAGGGAAAATCGGGAGAGAACAGTGGCCAAAGGGCGAGAAGGGTAGGCGAAATGAACATCACAAAGTTCGACCCGGCCAAAAAATTGTGGTGGAGTGAGTTTTCCAGCTGGTGGGATCTCTGGCCGACGGTGCATTAATTCAACAACCTTGTCAGCAGCACCCACAGCAGCGGAAAGCGCAGAGAAAACATCCCCTAGAGATTGAAATGCGCCGCTAAGTGATTGTTGATAGAGCATAAAAGAAACAAGAGCACCAGCGCTCATTGCTTTCGATAGAACTAAAGAGCCACCGTAGAATAACACTCCAGCTACTACTGCTGCAGACAAAAATGTGTTTGTAGCCATGTATGCAGCATACGCTGCAGCTTCTTTCTTTTGTAAAGTGTAAAATCTATGAAGTTTGTCAGCATATGCGGCTTGTGTGGACCCTTCAGCGGCGTGGGCCTTCACCGTTGACATGGTCCCCAAAGCTTCTTCAGCGACACTATTTGCAGCAGCAAGCTCGGATTGCACCTTTTTACTCATTTTCCTATAAAATCCACCATACACTTTGCAAATCGCAATCACTATAGGCACCATGATAAACGTGACGACAGTCAACCGCCAGCTTGCAGTGAACATAAATGCCAGCACCATTGCAGCTTGGGTCGCTGACCGTAACATCACATTTAAATTTAATGAAATTTGATCAGAGACTGTAGTTGTATCAGCAGCGAGACGGGATGTGATTTCTCCCGTCTTTGTTGTGTCGTAAAATCCAGGGTCTTGTTTCATTAAAGATTCAAATAAAGTACGACGGAGCCTTACGTTGAGCCTCGTCATACTGATGGTGAAAAGGCCCCCTCGAATACCTGTAAAAATAGCACAGGCGAAAGCAACACCCAGTAATTTTACAGTGGTTTTCTTAAAGGCCGAAGGGTCAGGATCGATTGAAGCATAATCGATTATTCTACCAGTGTAATAAGGAACTAACGCTTGGCCTAGGGCAGCCGCGGCACCAGAGGTGAAAGCGAGAAGTAATATGACGTAATCTGGGGCTGAGAGTTTTAGCAATGCACCTATGGTGGCTTTTCGAGCCTTGCTATCACCCTCACCGCTTTCATCGGAGGAAGAAGAAGAAGGGTTCTCGTTACCAGCACGTTTTTCTGTTGTTGTCTCTAGTAGTAAAGGGGTGGTAACACTAGTATCGAGCAATCCAGTTCCGTTGGATCCATTTACGCTAGCGTTTGACCTTCTTTGTTTTTGCTCCTTTTTCCAGTTTTGAATCAGCCTTCTTGCAGCCGGTGCTTGAATAAAAGAAGTTAAAAGGCCAGACAGAATAGAAGCATAAATGTAGATCAATCCACTATATTTCTTAGTAGGAAACATTATTTCCTCGCCTAAAATAGCTACAATGACTGCTTTACCAAGCAAAAGAAGCTGGTAAGCCATAGCAATAAGCCAAAGGCAGAGAGCCGCCCTCGTGTGAATATCACCACCATCGCGAAAAGAAGTGCCTCTTCGTGGTTTCGCCATCCCAGCCAGCCATGTAGTTGCTATAAAGATCACTATATTTGCAAAAGTAAGCAAAGAGATGTCTAGATTTGAATTTGCTAGGGTGTAGGTTTTAGATGCCGCCAACGGCGGGATGCCAGAAATGTGCAAGGGCCGGAATGTGCAAAATGCACACCCAGCAGCCTGCGCTACTGTAGATGCGATGAAAACTTTGTTACTCGCGCGCATTATGTTCCAGGGTTTTTGATTATCTCATTTTCTCCAACAGGAACAGATTTTGAGATTACTTAGAATTTTAGGAAATAGCTGCGATTATGCATACAGAATGATATGCAGGCTGTGCTAAATCTTCTCTGGTTCTGATCATGTAGCGAAGTATAAAATTATAATGTGCGTTGTTTTACCTAATTTTCCCCTCTTCAACCCTTCCTCAGGAGCAGGCTACCGGCATCTCCCCAATTTTTTTGTTTTTTTTACAGAAATATTACAACTTTAAAGTAGACTATACCAACGATATACTAAAGAAAAAACTCTCTACTACCACCCCCAAAAAAAGACCCCGGAGACAGGTGACTTTTAAGAGCTAATGCTGGCTGGCTTGCGCCAAGATAATTTTGTACACACAAAATTCTTAATTCCAACTTGTTGCCCCTAATCACATAAGCTATCGGCGTAGGTTAATCTCCGCCAGCCTCCTTTTCTTCCTTCTTTCCACATGTGTCCTTATGCCCACCCTTCCACCCAGCCTTCTGGCAGGATCTACTACAGTACCGCACCTTCTTACACCCTGCACACAAAGACAAATCACGTCCTTCTGATCCACAGAACGCACAGGTATGCATCTGTGCGACAGCATTTGTCTTTTGAAAAGACGCAGTCGTCACTTCCTCCGTTGCTGCTCTTGATACAGCCCTCCCCAACGTTTGGCTGCGAAAATCACGTGGGAACTTGCGACGCACAGCTGCCAGGTATCCTTCGGCGGGTTCTCCCAGCTGAGACTTTAATATTTTGCGGAAGAGCTGAGGGAACCAGGCCTTGCAACCTTTTAACGCCTCTTCTGCCTCCTCCAACAGCTTTTCAACTTCTTCATATTTCCATGACTCCAGTCCCATTGCCTTTGCCTCTGCCAGATTAAACAGCGCATACGCTCAGCATGCGTCATCCCGAGGCTACTCAGCTTCGGCCGCTTCTAAAATTTTAGGAGCCAATTTAATTCTGATTATGCCCATTGCCGAGGATGCAAATGCATTCAGTCGCAACCGCCGTTCAGAGAGTCTGGGAATCTTCCATATGTCGTCAAAAGTAACAGCACCAACCTCAGTTTCTAATATATGCATTACCCTGTTGGTAAAGAACCACCAGAAGGTGCAAAAAGGTTTCAAGACAGGGCCGGCAAGCACAGTTGGGGCCCATTGCACTAACCGCTGCCAACAGCAAATAGCAGCTTCAGGGTCTCTTTTTTGCCGTGCATCAAAACCAAGCATACAAATAACCACCCCTTGGGATAAAAGCCGCAGATCGTTAATTTTCAGCCTGCTGCCAAATTCCGCAAGCACCTCATCGCCCCCAGCCTCCTCTAGTTCGTCCCAGCGGCGTTGCCAACCAGACCAGAAACTGGCAAAGTTATCAAAATTGTAACGGTCACTACTGCTTGCAGTAGAGCAGGTTATGTAGTGCATCATAAGCATCTTCAGGGCTGGCCCAAGAATCTTTTCCATTCCATTTCTTCCCAACCTTTTGTCTGAATGGATTTCTTCCATCGTCGTAAGCAACGTCCAGAAACGCATTTGATTTGCCGCCATCCACGGTAACATATCGGGGTATCTATTTGCTGGGTACAAGGGCACAGCGGTGTTTTGGTGGAAGCGAAGGAATTCAATTTCAAAGACCGCCAAGACCGCCTTTATGGCATCCCGTTCGTCAAAGTTTGAGGGGGGTGTGGTGCCTTTGAAAAGAGAAAGCTGCAGATCGATGAGCTCTAACGAGCGTGCAAGATCTCGTTGGGTGCGGCATCGCTTTGCTTCAGGCACAGACATCAATTTGCTCCTCCAGTTGGGAGGTCGGCATTTGTGACCCCGTGGCCTTCCGAGCAGCTTTTTTGCTAGGCATATTTAACTCTTTAGTCAAGAATTCGGAACTTCTCTAGTAATACGGAAATAATTGAGCCTAATCCAGGATCTCAAGTTCCTTCGATGGGATGATCGAGGACTTTTTTTCTTTCGAGATCGGACTAAAATAAAAGATTAAGTTTTAATAAGTCAGCCCAAAGTAACCGAAATTCCAAGAGCTGCGGTGCACGATACAAATCAATTCCCAGAATGGTTATTATCTGGGTTCTTTATTGTGGGTTCTATTTATCTATCTTCTCTACTAGCCTCTAGCAGACCCTGGTGCTCTGCCCGCTGGGAGTGCACTGCTTGTGCTCAACTATTTTACAGAGGTACTTCAGATTCAACTTCAAATACCATAGCCGTATGATTCATTCCACAGCTTACTTGCACCGCTCTCCACAATTGATGCCCACCAGCTCCAAATTGGGGCACTCCACCGCCGCCGCCCGGACCAGTCGCTAGATGGGTCACTGTTCTTGGTTGCCAATAATCAAAGTCGTTGCCTAAACAGAGCTGTCCACCACCTCCACCACCATTTTCTACAGAAAATGCAGTGCCTAAAAGTATAGCAGGAAGCAGGAGGCGTTATAAACAAAATAAAAATGGACATCTCGAAATAATACAAAATAATTTATAGTTCTTACCTTGGCTACCTCCCCAACCCCACGTCATTAATTTCCCTCCAGAAACAATTGCCGCTGAATGCTTCCATCCTGCTGCTATCTGCTCTGCACCTAAAACTCCAGGAACAGGCTCTGGGAGCCTCATATCTCCACCAGCCCCACCGCTGCTATTGCCACCAACTTTACTTCTTCCTAGACACCCATTCTGTTCCGCACCCCAAGAAGCTACCACCCCACCTTCGGTAATCGCTAACGAATGTGTCCCTCCACATGCAACATTCCAAACAGCACGTGGTATCTGCAATTCCACCGGAGTCAACGCATCATGGTCAAACTTTCTACCTAATTGATGAAATCTCCCGCTTCCAAAAAGCAGCGCACGACCCTCTTCAGTAACGCACCCTGAATGCATATGACCAGCAGAGATGCCCACTACGTTTTGCGTTTCTAGTGATCGTATTAATCGAGGTTTGTGTTCGTTCTTTCTTCCTATAGCACTCCACCGAGAGGTAGAAAGCGTTGACGTAGCGGCATGACCTAGTCTTCCCGAGTCACTACAGCCCCAGCTGTACACTTCCCCTGTGGATGAGACAGCTAAAGAATGCTCTGCTCCTGCAGCTATAGCAGAGATCTTTTCGTTTTTTAGTGCAGCTACTAATCGAGGCGTGTCGCTAGAGTCGATATCAGAACCGAGACCTAGTTCTCCTTTTTTATTTCTACCCCACGCCCATATGTGGCCACTTTCTGTCAAGCACAAGGTATGGAAATTGCCAGCTGCAACGGCAATTGCAGGCTCGGGGAGTGGTACTTCTACGGGAATGTGGACTTGTTCTTGGTCGATGCTGTGGCCGAGTTGGAAGTGGTTGTTCAGGCCAAAAGTCAAGACAGTGCCATCTGCAGTGACGACGGCGGTGTGAGCCCCGCCAGCACTAACTTGCGTCGGTTGCAATCCAAGAAGACCTTTGACTACCAATGGAAACTCTACATCCCCTTTTATGAGGCCATGGCCTAGTCGACCGCAATCTGGATTGCCTGCTGTTGCTAAAACTCTTCTTAGTGTTCCTGTGGCCATGATTAAAGTGATCTAGTGACATGTGGTAAAGTGTAAGCAGATCATTTGCATATGGGCCATCTGTATAATTTCTCAGGAATACAAAGGTACATCAGGATAACAGAAGGACTTGGGAGAGCATGGATGCAGAAAGACACACAAAAGCTGGTGAAAAAAATCGAAAGCCTTTCTTGAAGAAACGGCACTAAAAAAGTTGCTAAAAGCTGTCTAGGAACAGTCCTTGCTGTCTAATTTAATTGGGCACATTTGACATACGTGTGGTAGTACATAGTATACATCCTCTGTGGGTTCACTATTTTTGATTACTTAGCAACAAACTGAATTAAACTCGCCAAAGATGGATCCAGGAATGATGAAATTTGCATCAGAAATGATGAACAAAATGAGTCCAGAGCAGGTATGCGATCACCATATATCTCAAGCTCCGAGACTCGCGGCTGTCTTACCTGTTCGAACATTCATTATGATCACCGCCCAACCATCACGTCTCATATATTTTTCTTACCCTTTTTTTCTTCTCCCTTTTACTATTCAGATGGCAGCTATGCAGCGACAAGCAGCTTCTATGGATCCTGCACAAATGCAGCAAGCAATGAACATGTATCAAGGCATGTCCCCTGAACAACGCAGAGCAATGCAACAAACCGCCTCATCAATGGACCCAGAAACCTTGGTGCAACAAGCTGGAACAGCACAATCTCAACTTTCTGCACAACAAAAATACCAGTACGACGGCTCTAATCAACTAAAACTTGAAGGAAATCGTCTGCACGGGCTTCAAAAATACAAAGAAGCAGCAGATAAATATAAAAGAGCTACGGAAAATTTATCAACACACACCGCTAGTCAATCAATAACCCTTCGCACCAGTTGCCATAGCAATTTAGCGAGTTGTTATTTACAATTGAAGAAATGGAATGAGTGTGTGGCTGAATGCAATGCTGTGTTAACCGCTGATAACTCGAATAGAAAAGCTTTTTATAGAAGAGGGCAAGCATATGTTGCTCTCGGGAAACCTGACCAAGCAGTAATTGATCTTCAAAAAGCTTTAGAGCTGTCGCCAGACTCTGAAAAGGGTGTTATTAGAGAGAAATTGCAAGAAGCTGAAGAGAAACAAAAGCATGCAGCACGAGGTGTTGTCATTCAAGAAATAAATGATCATGAAGAGGAAGAAAGTAGAAAGAAAGAAAATGGTGGTGGGATAGAAGACAATCATGAAGATGGACATGCTTCAGATAGCGCAATGCCTGCATTAAAAACTCCAGCCCCTTTCTCGGCAGCACCTGTCACAACCAGTGATAGGACTGCTGCCCCTGCCCCTGCCCCCGCCCCTCCACAAGAGCAAGTTGCCATGGCTGCTGAGATGATGCGTAATGACCCTGACATGGTCCGTAAAGCAGCTGAAATGATGGCAAATATGTCTGATGCTGAAATAGCTGCTAATATGGCGATGGCTGGTGGCGGTATGCCAGGTGCAACACCAGAGATGGCTAGAGCTGCGGCGGCAATGATGAAGAATATGTCGACAGATGAGATAAAGTACGTAGTGATTAAATTAGCCAGTTAGTTAGTTAGTTACTAGTCGATTAGAGTAGATAAGAAGTAGATTATATACTCATTAAGACTTTAATTCATAAGTATGTGTCTGTATTGTGATAATTTATTAAACTCTTCTTTTGTTGTACTTCTGTTGTACAGGACCATGGCGCAGAAGGCATCAGCATCTGGTTCTGGCAGTATCCCGACGACTACCTCCACCGGAGGCGCTCTTCCGTCTTACCCAGGAATGAATATGCCTGGTGCGATGCCTCAAGATTCTATTGCAGCCACAGCTGCAGCTACTGAATATATGAAGCAAGATCCTAGTATGCTTAAAAACGCAGCAAAAATGATGCAAGATATGGCACCAGAGCAACTTGAAGCGATGGCCGCATCGATGCCGGGTGGTGGTGCTGGGATGAAAATCGATCATGAACAGATGAAAATGGCGGCGAAAATGATGGAATCGATGTCGCCTGAAGATTTTGAAAGGATGACAAGGATGGCACAGAGCATGGGGGGGGGGGGAGGTCCTTTGCCCGCCTCAACGGCCATACCATCAGCATCAGCATGTACTGCTGCACCAGGAGTCGGTGCACCCATAACTCCGAACACTGCTACAGGAACTAATACTGCCTCTATTCCTGGAGCTGCCCCGCGATTTGACCCAGGTACAATTTCCCCAGACATGATGACTAATATGAGAAAACAAATGAATGACCCTGCTATGCTACGCAGCATGCAAAGCATGCTGAAAGGAATGGATCCACAAACTTTGGCATCTATGATGAAAGCGAGTGGGATGGATATGAGTCCGGAGCAGGCACAAAAGATGGTCGATTCATTAGGGAATGTCTCTGATAAGCAACTAGAGTGGATTGCAAAATTGTCGGGAATTGTGAATCTCATTATCGATACCTATCAAAGAATGAAAGCTTGGGCATTGTCAAATGGGGCAATGAGTGTGGCGTTGATTTTGTTGCTTGTGTTTCTTATCTTTAGGTGGTTGGGGTGGCTTTGATTTTTGTGCATAAGTTTCCCGGACAAGTTTAAAATTTTGTATTGCGGTGGGTGGGTGCAAGTCCTCACCCAAATCAGCACTGCTTGTTGTAGTGTTAATATCTGTAAGAGGTGTTTAAAAATAAAGATGGATTAAGCAAAATCAACTAATTTGAGATATGGAAAAAGGTCCAAGACTATCTGGCAATGCCTGGATACTGGCAATTCTATTGATCAGTTGCAATGCGATCTTGCGTGTTGATGCTAAAAAAATTCTGGTAGCTACAATGCCTGGCGGGACAAGCCACCTGCTGGAAATAATGCAAGTTGCCAATTATCTAGGCGATATGAATCATGAGGTGGCTTTATTAGTAGAAGATTGGGACCTAGAAAAATCTCGCAGAAAGCTCCCACTGAGTGTGGGTGACCAAGCTCCCACCTTTTTAATTGTTAGCCCCTTTGCCGATATAGCCGATGGTAGAAAGAACTTTGAAAAACAAGTAGAGGCATCTCAAGAGGAATCTCTGCCTGTAAGTTGACAGGAAATAGATAGAAAATTTAGTGTTTTACTGAGAGCCTCTCGACCCAGTGAGAGGGCACTTGACTGTTGCAGAGTGCTGCCCTGTTTTTTATACCCTTCTTTAACAAAAGAATTCTTTCCAAACGCGTTGTACAGGCTTTGAAATATTTTATACAGCACCAGCATGACCAATGCCGTCGTCTGTTAAAAAGTACATCCTCTATCGCTAACATAAAAGCGTTTCAACCCGACCTGATAATTGCAGATACAACATATCCCTGTTCATCACTCTTAGCAGACATGCTCCACATACCAACAGTTCTTTTCTCCCCAACAACTCTTCTTGAGCCTATATTTGCGGTCGCCCTAGGCTATCGAGTGCTCCCTTCCACAATTCCTGCTCACTCGAGTGGTCTGCCTGCTCCGAGAAATTTGTTAGAGCGCTTGTCGAATTGGGCACAGTACACAGCAGCACGAATTTTAATTAGTCCTTTAATACAGGAGATGGATGAGAATTTAAGAATTGAATTCGAAATTCCACCGAAAAATCTTCAATCCGTCAAACTCTTTCTTGTCAACGCTGATTTTGCTGTTGAATTTCCCCGTCAGCTTCCAGCTGGGATCAAATTCACTGGGCCATTACTTGCATCCCCTGCAAAAGCGTTACCAAAAGATAGCGAAATAGCTCAAATCATTGACACATCACCACCAGCAGGCTTTATTTATGTCTCTTTCGGATCGGTGTTTGTTCTGAACAATCCTGTTGAAATGAAAACGCTCGCCAAGGCACTTTCTTCTTTGACCCAATATACCATTCTTTGGCGCATAACGGAATGTGATTTGCCAAGTGGACTCACATTTCAAGATTTACAACTAGGTTCTCAAGTACATACAATCAACTGGGCGCCACAAAACGATATTTTAGGCAGTGAGAAGCTTGCAGCGTTCATCTCCCATGGTGGTACGAATAGTGTCTACGAAGCAGCCTACCATGGGGTACCTCAAGTGAATGTTCCCTTTATGGGAGATCATAGAGATCATGCAGCTAGAGCAGAGGCACAAGGCTTTGGTGTAACAGTATCTCAAAATAGTCTAGCTGCCGGGGATGCTCAACCGCTGCTTGATGCTATCGAAAAAGTAATCAATGATCCTACATTTAGACGAGAAGCGCAACGTGTTGGTGCAGAACTACGTGCATATGCCACTCCAGCACCACAGCGAGCTGCTGAATGGGTGGAATTCGCCTTAAATTTGCCTGAAAATAGCAGTTTGTCGATTTCAGATCCTGCAGGAAAGTTGGGTTGGTTTGTAAGACGATCTCATGATGTGCATGCTGTGGTTGGTATTTTTGCTATTTTGGTAGTTGTGTTGGTGTATTTTATATTTGGGTTGTTGGGAAGAGCTGTGGGTAGGATAAACTCATCTGCTACACCGGTGGCAGATACAAAGAAGAACAACTAGATTTTATTTTCTTACAAAAGTTGAATACCCGGCCAGTATCTACGGAATCACTTTTAATAACCTAGAATAGGCGTCATACAACGCAGGTGGCCATCTAGTCATCTCTCTAACTTCATTCAAATCTTTCCACAGGGCTCCATCAAGATCTTCTGCAGACGCCAATAACTCTTCTGCCACGTCTACATTACCCTCTGCCCAGTTAACAGCAGCTAATGCTGCTCTGGCCTCTGCATAATTACTATTTTTACGAATAATCCCTCGCATAGTTTGCTTGGCCTTTGCTATGTCCCCTGTTTGATACTGCAAAGTAGCTGCTCGAAGGCGGTAGCCTGGTATTGCAGCCAAGTCAGCAGCTTTGTTATAGCTTTCTAGCGCGCCAGTATAATCTCCAACACGCATTTGCACATTGCCTTTATCAAACCAAGCAGCAAATTCTTTAGGGTCAGCAGCAGTGGCAGCATCACAGTCAGCAAGAGCTTTCTTGTAATAATCTGCGGCAGCGGTTTCCCGCCCTTGCTTTTCTTCGTTTACGCCGAGTTGCTCATATGCGATGGAGCGGTTCAAGCGTGGGACAGCTGCTTCTGGAGCAAGATCAACTGCTTTGGTGAAGTCTTCTAATGCTAGCTGGGTTTTGCCTTGTTGTAGATGGACATTCCCGAGATTGCTAAAGCCAGAAGCGCTCGAAGGGTCCTCTTGCGCTAAATACGCTTTGAAGAATTTTTCCGCTGCATCTAATCTACCTTCGTTTGCTGCTTCTAGCCCGGCCCGTAAAGTAGAGGATGTCACGTCTTCAACTCGGACGTTCTCTGCCAGTGCAGCGAGATGTGGGGCGGCGGTAGTAACGAGAATTGTAGTAGCAAAAAGAGGGCTTAATGCTCGGCAAAGTTGACTTTGGAGCGTAATCTGTTGCTGCTCTAATTTCTTATCATGGCTGTTTCTTTTGCTCGATGCCACAATGGATGCAGGCTTGTAATTAGTTTGCCATCTATGTGTGGGTAAAAACGATGTGATCTGTAACTGGCAGCAAGGATGAATGCATCTGGCAGCCATGTTTCCAGGATCACTTTAGACTTGTCAACGTGGATGTATAGTTAGAATGTTGTAAGCTCACAGACGCTTATGTCTAATTGAGAGGTTCAGACTCTGAGAGGAAGAAGTCACTTCTTGAAGGCTTCGAAACTTGAAGAAAAACCCTGGCAAAGCTCTCCAGATAGCCGAGCAAGGCCTACATTGGGCATTTTGATTATATCAAGGACACAGAATATCGACCGGAACTAACAGAAAATTATGGGTGAGGCTGCGATTGCCGAATTTATATCGATCACCGGAGCTTCAAGGGGCGTAGCCCTTCGTATGCTCGATGCCTGTGGCGGAAATTTGGAGGAAGCAGCGGAGAAATTCTTCGCAGATGGTGGCCCCAGCGCTGCAGCTCCCGCACAGCCTGCTGCTCGCAAACCTGCTGGAGGCAAAAGTGGATCACGATCAAAAGGCATCAATAGCTTGGCCACGCTCAACCAACAAGATGAAGACTCTGATGACGATGATCACAATGAGTACTATGTAGGTGGAGAAAAGAGTGGCCAGGTAGTAAAAGGAGCCCCAAAAAATGAAGACCGCAGTGGCGATCCCATTGAAGGCATCTTTGAAAGCGCTCGTGCCTCTGGAGCTAGGCAAGGTCGTCCTGAAGACTTGCACCCTGATTCCCGTGCCGGTGCTTCTGGCGGTTTCCACGCGTTCGGTGGCCGTGCAAGGACGCTCGCTGGTGGTGACGCAGCACCAGCTGAAAGCCAAGATAATAAAGAAGAACAAGAGGCAGAGGAGACCGCTAAAGAACTCACAGTTACCATTGCTTTTTACGCCAACGGTATATTCACTGTCAATGATGGAGAACCTCGCCGTATTGACGATCCTGCCAACTTGCAGTTTATGAATGCGATTTCCCGTGGTCAATGCCCTCCTGAATTAGACCCTGGTGACCCTGATGTACACATTGCAGTGAACCTGGTACGCAGGGGAGAAGACTATACCCCCCCTGCTCAGCCTCGATTTACCGCTTTTGGTGGATCAGGTAGAAAGCTAACTGATACTACTGCTGATGCATCAGGATCAGGAGCACCTTCCACAAGCGCAGCTGCAGCAGCAACTGCAGCAGGAGGTGTAGCTTCAGGGGGTGTGCCTTGGGAAGGCGCCGATCCTGACCAGCCAAAAACCTCAATTCAGCTTCGCCTTGCAGATGGTTCTCGTCAAGTCGCTGAGTTTAATTTAGATCAAACTGTAGGGCATATTCGTAAATTTATCCATGCAGCAAGGCCGGATACGCCGAAGACGTATTCTTTGGCAACTGCGTTTCCTAAAGCGGCACTGCCTGATGATGATGTGACAATTGAAAGTGCGGGTTTGGCTAATTCTGTAGTTATTCAAAGAATGGATTAGTAAATTCTCTAACGATGTTTTGATATGCATAATATCTGCGTTTTTGTAGACGATAGTAAATTAAAGCTGTAAATGAAGTGTCTCTTAGACAGGCAATGAATATTTGAAAAATTTTGAGGTTTGACCAAGTTTGACTTCATGCAATCACATTTGCCTCGATTTGAATTTTTTGAATTTCGAGGCAAATGTGATGCATGAAGTCAATTAAATGAAGAAAAATTATGCTTCCTCCAGTAAACGTGCAACATGGGCAAATCAACTGCTCTATGGGGAAGAGAGGCGGTGCTCGGTGGGGTCGCCATCGCAGTGTTGGCGATGCTCATCAACACAGACATTTGGGATGGCTCTTCCTCTAAAACTTTGCAAGAATCGAATAAACTGAATAATTGTGAGTTGATTAGACTATTTATGAGTCTTTAGTAAGATATTGGACTTCTAGGCATTTTTTTTGAGTTCCAGACTCATGTTCCAAACCCATCTTGGATCCCAAGCATCGCCGGAGCAAACTTAGAAATTGTAATAAAGTAGGAAAACTAACCCCTTCTCTTTTGCTATGCATACCAGTGGCTGCTCGAATCTCCTCTAGAGCCATTAAATCGCGTGTGTGTCTCAACATGATTGCCAAAGATGAAGCCAAGAAACTCCTCGTTCCGGCTCTCAAGGCCGCCGCTCTCCACGTTACTGGCTATATGCTGTGCGACACTGGCTCTACAGACGGCACCCCGAATGTTACTCAATCTACATTTGATCGTCTCAATATTACTGGAGCTATAGAACATCATGAGTGGAAAGATTTTTCCTCCAATAGAAATATGTGTATCGAGTCAGGACAGCGGTTGCTAAGTGATGTTTGTGATTACTGGCTGCTGCTAGATGCTGATCAAATAATGATTTCTACAGAAGATATAAGCCTATCGGAGCTTGAATTGACCGAACCAGCGTACTGGTAATTTAATATATATTAATATAGCGCACTAAAACCTTGCCAATATCAGCCATCTTGTCACCGTTGACCAAAAGCTTATTTTCAATCAAATTTTTTGTTTGATTATTTACAGGTTACGTGAATCGTGCCATGGTACTCAATATTCTAACAAACGTATTGTCAGCACAAAATACGAATGGAAGTACTACGGTAAAGTCCACGAATTTATCGCTGCTTCCCCACGAATGGATGCACTATACGGCACCCAATGTGGTACGTTGCCTACCTCAATTTATTCCCTTCACGATAGCGAGTTTGGGCGCGCCTTTGAACGCGACGCGGAGCTTCTCGAATCCGCTATCAAAGAAGATCCAGAAGATACACGTGCTCGATTTTACCTTGCTAATACCTATCGCGCTTTAGATAAAAGAGAGGATGCTATTATTCAGTGGGGTGCGAGAATAGCCTTAGCAGGGTGGCCAGAGGAAGCATATATGAGTGCCTTAGGGATAGCAATGATGATGGAGGAGATTGTAAAGGAAGAAAATGACGAGAAGAGAGCATTAAGTGACGATACGTGGGAGCTGTTGATCGAAATCAACATGGCTGATACAGAGGAAGTAGAAGAGAAGAGAAATGAAAAATCCGAAGGGAAGGCGAGCGGGGGAGGTGCTGATGCTGTCGATGGTGTTACTCTCAACAAGGAGAAGGATAAGAAGGAAAATGTGACAAATAGGAGGAAAATACAATTATCAGATATTGTGACTGCCTACAGTGAAGCACACAACATTCTCCCGTACCGCCAAGAAGCCTCTTACTACCTGGCTAGGATTTCCCGCCTTTTATTAAACGACTATGAGTCATCTTGTTATTTCGCTCAAGCAGCAATTGAAGGTGGCCCGTACTCGGATAGTACCCTGTTTGCCGATAGAGACATTTATAGGTTTCACATCCCTGATGAAGTGTGCACGTGCGGGTATCACGTGCCTGGAAAAGAAAGTGTCGGTCAAAAAAGTTGTGAAGAGTTAGTGGAGGCCTTGATAGAAGATGGAGCGAGAGAAAAGGGGGCACCTAGCTGGGCTAAGAATATGCTGAAACGCGTTAAAAATAATCTCAAAGTGTATACTACTACGGGTGGAAAAGAACAAGGAATTTCTGGAGCTGCATATGGCGGCGATTAATTTTTATTTTTACTTTCTTTGATTTCGTTGTCTTCGAGTTGCTTTTCTTCCTGCTTTTGCCTTTTTCTTAACATGTACTCCACGCAGTTGTTGTAGTTGATACTAGTTTTGCTGTTTTTACATTTGAATAATAAATAATTAATTGACTTGTACAAAAACAAAAACACCAAGAAGAAGTATCTCTATTATACTATTACTATCTTATAGACTATCAAATACATATATGTGTAGATAAACTATCTGATATACTATCTAGTCCCATTTTAATTTCAGTGCCCGTTGCTGTAACACCGCTTTCAATGCCACGAGCGCAACCGCCATCCCACCTACCATCGCCACTAGCAACGCATGTGGGAAATCATCAGGTACCATATCAAACCCACGAGAAGGCTGTAATCTGGAATAGAACACATCAAGACCGACAGCAACTAATAAGCTGGCGCTTTCCAGCACCGCAGGCACTGTCGCTATTTTATTCAACCTGGCTACCCTTCGATCCATGGTAGCAAACATAGGCCCAGCAACGGCAAGTTCAGGGTGGTAGGGGGGTAAATTTTCAGCGAGTTGCGCGGGTGTCGGTTTTGTCCCTGCAGGGACAAATGGACGACGCGGGTCCAACATCCTGCGGTCAAGCATGTACACCTGCCCCCCAGTGGTACCTATCAAAACCATCTTTGCAGCAGTACCATGTGCAGTTTTAGTCACTCCTAGCGTGGAGACTGCCAGCCGGGTCGTAAAAACTTGTCGTTCAAAGGTGGGGGGTGTTGTTGAGACGCTGGTGGCGGTGGCATTTGCTGCAGCTGGTCTGTTGAGCGCCAAATCCAACACAGAGAGGTCAGCAGGGGCAGGGTGATAACCATCAAGAACTGCAATTTGCCATCGTTCCATTTCTACATTCCAATAATGGTATGCTGCCCAATTTTCACTTACGATACCATGAACTGGCCCCGCAGCCTCCGTGTGGACTTGAGAAAAGAGCACTTTACCTGTCACAGCGTCCAAAATTGAAGCAATTATACGACTATTCTGAGAAGAGGAGGAAGCTTTTCCTGCTACTACTAACAACGTGTTTGGACTGAGATGTTTCAACATGATGCCGCCTCCTGGGATTGGTCTCGCAGCAGAATATACACTTTCTTCCGGATCTCTCGCAGCAACAGCTAAAATGCTCATTCCACTCTCTTTCGGAGCAGCATCTACAGTCCAGACCAATCTTTCTTTTCCAGTAGAGTCGAATCCGACGCCTGAAATGATACTGCTGCCTTTGACAATACGCCAATGTACCAGATGCTGTGCCTGCTGTGCAAAAGCAGTACGGGCGCCTTCTGTACGAGGCACAACAGAAATCTGAGAAGCACTAGAACTAGGAATAATGATTGCATAGACTTGTTGGTCAGCGCTGTCTTCATGATACGAAATACCCAGCGGTACCACTTCTGCTCCTTCAACTGCCCCATCTTCAATCGTTTCCTCATTTTCCACTTTGCCAGTATGTGTATTGATAACAGTAATAATTAAATCCTTACCAACAGGGCGGAATGCAGCGATCAATGCATCATGGAGAACGTCGTGAGGTGTTCTCCAAGAAGCCAATCTGTGAGGTGCAGCGGCGGCTCCGAAATCGAGCGACCACAGCACACGTCCATCTCCAGTATGCAGTGCTAGCACTTTACCAGTGGCTGTAGTTACAACGAGCTGACGACGGAAACCATCCGGATCTCTGGTAGGGCGTAATCGATCAGAAGTTAAGGCTCTGTATCGTTCTATAGCAGCAGTTTCGGGCGGAGTAGCTAAACCGACTTGAGCCTTCAAGGCCACTAGTTGCATTTGAAGGGCTTCTGAGGTTGAAGGCTGTTGTGCAGCCCATTGCGCTTCATTTTCAGGGGTGGGGGCAGGTAATTCTGCAAATAAGAAGTCGACAGTAGACGCCAAAGCCTCGTACCTGACCCATGCTGCTGCACTACCATCAACACTGCTGCTGTCGAGAATAAAGTAAGCCAAGGTGCCTTCCTGAAGCTGCACGAGAGCTTGACCTGAAGAAGGACCAACAAATGCTCCTGCCACATCCAATATCTCCCCATCTACGGTCTTGATTTTCAAGCTAGGATCCATGATTTCCCTCCCGTCGGGGAAAGTAATCTGCAGCCCAGCTTCAACCACTTTGGCGACGATTTTGCCGTTGATAGCCGCTGCTGCTGTTGATGATGTTTTTGAGGGAGTACCTTCAGTTGAGCAACTAACACCGGTTTTTAATGTATAACAAGTAACTGTATTATCACATGAAACCAAAACTTTATCCTTTCCTGCTGTATCAGTTACAAGACTCATATTTGCCTGACCAGAGAAGCACCCTCCTTTGCTGTTGCCGTCGTCCGTTGCCATTGCGGGAAGGTAGAGCTCCCACAACATCTGCCCTGAAGGCCCAAAGGCACGTACATAGGACAAAGTTGTGAGAACAACAGCCACATCTGCAGTGGCTTCTAGGGCTGTAATTTGTTCAGCGTCATCCAAAACGACTCTCCAAGTGACCGAGCCATTACCGTTACGCAAAGATGCAACGACGCCGTTTTTAGAAGCTACAACGATATTATCATCTAGAAAGCGAGCAAATTTAACATCGCCTATGTTTTGTTTGTGCCAATCGTATTTTCCGGCTTGATCTTTGTATATTGCACTGACAGAAGAAGAGAAGGTCATCAATAAGAACACAATGATCAGAGGTGATGAAGCCCTAGGAAGAGTGATCTTTGAGCTGCGCATGGTGTCGTTACTCTCTGCAGCTTAAAATTTTCAAAATATATTGCTGGATTGTATTTCCTTTTGTTAAACAGGGTTGAGTTTTTGGAGGAGCTTTTCTTTTAAGAAAATTTGCAAAAATCAGCTCGATTTTGTCTGAACTTCAAATTCAGTCTTACTAATCTGCATGCTGATGTAGATTTGATTAATTATCTTGTGGGTTTGCGCGCGTATCAGGTTATCGGCGTCACCTGAGCCTTTGATTGTTGTATGATCGCAAAAATCTCTAGACGCTTTTCAAACCTAAATTTTGCGCTTGCCACGACTTTCACTCCTCTCAAACAGGCTTCATACTCATTGCTTGCACCGCGTGCTACCCCTAAATTCCCTCGACCTCCCTTCCCGCGTCGATCCCTCTCATCTTCTTTTCCCGCCATTGCCGTCATGACCCCTTCTACCCCTGCCCCAGGATGGACCCTCCTAGGAACCCCGTCTAGAGAACTCCGTCTGGAATTTACTTTACCTACAGGTCAATCTTTCAGATGGCGTGAAACTTCTCCAGGCTCTGGAGAATTTACTGGGGTCCTCGGCCGTCGAGCTATGACCTTACGCCAATTGGAAGGAGACGTAGCGTATCAGGTCCTCGCCCGTACACCTGATGCATCCCCTTCTGAAGATACCGCTGCAATAGCTGATTATTTCAACCTTTCAATTAATCTTAGCGAATTATCTCAAAAATGGATTGAAGCTGATGTTCATTTCAATCGTCTTTCCACCGTTCTTCCCGGAGCCAGAATGATGCGGCAAGACCCTGTAGAGTGTTTATTTTCATTTATTTGTTCACAAAATAATCACATTTCGAGAATTCATGGCATGGTGAACCGTTTATGCCAGCTGTATGGCACCCCTTTGCCTATTGGAGAGAATACCACCCTTGTTGAACAAGAAAATAGTGCAGGCAAAAACGACAACAGGATGAATGAGAAGGACAGTTCCTTAAATACTATGCTGTACGCCTTCCCTACCTTGGAGCAACTGGAAGCTGCAACCGAAGAACAACTCCGCGACAATGGATTCGGCTACCGTGCTCGCTACATCGTCGCTGCAGTAGAAGAGCTCAATTCAAAGCCCGGAGGTGGTGCCGCCTGGCTCACCGGGCTCCGGAAGGTTCCCTTTGATGCTGCCCTGGAATCTTTATGTACTTTACCTGGTGTGGGCCCTAAAGTAGCAGCCTGTGTTGCATTGTTTTCTTTAGATAAGCATGATCTGGTACCTGTAGATGTACACGTGTGGAATCTGGCTACCAGAAGGTACTGCCCACAATTAAAAGGCAAAACCAACAACCCTAAACTGCATCCTATAGTACAAAATGCGTTTATCACGAAATTTGGTCCATACGCCGGGTGGGCACATAACACGTTGTTTATTGGAGAATTGGGGAGTATGAAGGAACGCGTTGCTGCTATTAAGAAGGAACATGAGGAAGAAAGCGATGTCACTTCTTCTTCATTGGCGTCTTCTTCTGATAGCGAGAGCGATGGCGAGGAGTTTTCTATTGCTTCTCCCGTAAGTAAGAAGGTGAAAATAGAAGTTAAACAAGAAGATGCAGGGCCTGGACCAGAAATTGCCACTCCTGCTCAGCTTGAAAGTATCAGAGGTGGTGAAGGTGGTCGAGACAGAAAGCCGAGAAAGGCGGCAATCAAGGCGAATAAAAAAATTAAAGCCTCTGCTGCCATTGAAGTAAAGATTGAATGAATGGATGGATTAATTTAAACAAATTAATGTTACATTTATAGCTAGAATATCTATGAATCTATCTATTTAAATTAATCTCTCTGTCTCTCTCTCTCAGATGATATTCGATAATTTATTGATTTTTTCTACTGCAGTTGCATGAGTAAACGAACGTCTTTTAACCTCGCAGCTCGTACATCTTCCGCCACTTTCCTTTCAAATGCCGCCTTCATCAGTTTCCGTTTCTCGTCTTGCAACTCCAGCATTCTTTCTTCAATACTTTCCTTGACCACATAGCGGTAGATACACACTGGCCTGATTTGACCTAAACGGTGGACCCTATCTGCAGCTTGCTCTTCTACTGCAGGGTTCCAGTATGGATCGAGCAAATGAGCGTGATTTGCAGCTGTCAAATTCAAACCGACACCACCAGCCTTTAAAGAAATTAAAAATACCCGGGGTCCAGTCAGATCGCTCTCATCAGCAAAGGCACGAAGCATCGTATTACGCTTCGCAGCCGGGGTTTTACCATCTAAACGACAAAATGTAATACCAGACTGGCGTAATGCAGTGCCGACGAGGTCAACCATGCTCGTAAATTGTGAAAACACCACGTGCTTTTCTTCAGAATTACAAGAAAGCGCTGCGTTTATGGTGCCTAAAAGAGCAGAAATCTTTGCTCCACATGGTGCTGCACCACTGCCACCCCTAATATCTCCTCCTTCTTCTTCACCACCACCAGCGTCTTCTACAGGTTCAGGCTCAGGAGGCAGCTCCACTAATTCCGAGTGAGAAATCGGTCGTCTACATAAAGGACAGTTTGCTTTATCTTTACTGATAACCGTATCAATGCATCTTTTGCAGAAGATATGCCTGCAAAGCGTAATACACGGATGGGCGATGTCACACAAACACACTGGACATTCGTTGTCCAGTCCCTCACGGAGGAGCTGAAATAGGTGCTGGGTTGCTTCAGATGTCAGACGAGACGTAGCAGAAGGTGCTGCTGCAGTTAAAGATGCAAAGGACGGCTCATTACTCGAGACTAAACTTGCATCACAGCATATTTGGCGTAAACGGAGGATGATTTCAAGAATTGCAGTGTAATTTGACATCAACGTTCCCGCAGAAAGGTGCCGAGCCACAATCGCTCGACCAGAAGACTCCCACCGATCGTATTTTAACCTAGCAGCGGTATCAAGCTCTACAGGGATAATATACACCTCTTTAGAAGGCAGAGTTACCAAAGGAACTCCATTACGCTGCGTATTTTTAGTCCTGCGCAAGGCCAACGAACCGACGAGTGATTGCAGCTTCTTTACCGCCCCTTCTTCACCGTGCACGACTGGTCTCTCTACTGCCCTTCTAAACAGCGTCTTATCTCCTAAAGGATCGACCTTCAGATACGAAACCAACCCGTGCAAATCACTAAGAGAGTTCTGAATAGGGGTCCCAGTTAAACCCCAACGACGCTCTGCAGATAGTTTCCTTACCACTTGAGATGTCGTTGTTGCCGGGTTTTTTATATAATGGGCCTCGTCTGCTACAACGCGAAGCCATTTCACAGCGTTAAGGCCATTTCTGGACCCAGATTCGGAGACTAAAGTACCATACGTGCTTAAAACGACGTCGTACTGACTAATCTGCGCTACTCGTCTATCTCTATCATGCCCATGGTAGACAAGGACACTCAGAGCCCCAGCGGCCACATGCTCCTCAAATTGCATTGCCCAGCCAGGCATCACAGATAAAGGGCAGATAATCAACGTCGGTTTTGGTCCATCAGCACGAGGTAATTCTTGATCAGGAGGAGCAGAAGCGAGAGTAGTAGGAGTCTTAGTCTTAGGCTGTTTCTTTTTCTGTTCCTTCTTTGATTTGCGAGATTTCTTTTTAGGGCGTTGTTCCTCCTCGTCTTCTTCTACTCCCTCGGCTGCAGCAGCATTGCTAGCATCTTCTCCATTTGTAAGGCGGAATCTTTCAGCAGAGACACCAGGGCAGTTGGTTGCTATTAAAGCAATCGTTACCAAGGTCTTACCTAGAAACAAATAATAAAATACAAAGTGCACGATAAAATTCAGAATTGCAGAACAGAAAAGATATTCCAATGACATCCGGAGCACAGGACAACACAGTTATGAAATCATTTGTTTTAAATATATTTAAAAAACGCCATACCTAATCCCATATCATCAGCTAGAATTCCTCCGCGCGTTGGCTCGGGTCTCCTAGTAGAAGTAAAATTAGTCAAAGTATGGAAATAACTACTAGTTCCTTGTGCCTCCCAAAAGACAGGAAGCGTATTTGAGTTTTCTTGAGTAATCATCCATGCCAAAGCTTCCTTTTGGTGCGGATAGAGAAGGGTAGTGATAATCTCTGAAGGCTCCATCTGTGCCCGGGGACCGTCTTCTGTCATCAAGGAATCGAAAACGGTGTTGACACGTTCTGCAACTTGTTTGGCAGTGAGACGTTGGGCTTTGGGGGCAGCAGGTGCTCTCGAAGAAGCTTGAGATTGGGATCTTGAGGCTTTGCTGGTAGATGCACCGGCACTGCCGCCAGGGGGCGGGGTGAGGAGAGCAGCTGAAACGAAAGAAAGAGGGCAATTTGCATAGGCGCACGCGCGTCTTAAGGTTTCTCTGTCGGCTTCATTGCCATAAATATCCATAACTACAGGCATTTGGAATTTATTCATCTGTCCATAAGGAACAAAGCCTTCAAAAAGAAACTTGCCAGTGTCGACCAACGGCGAGAGATGTTCCACCACAGTCCTCGGAATGTGGCCCACTTTTTCGTTACGGATGTTGTCTACCCTTATGGCGAAGCGATCATACGGGTTATCAGGCTCTCTAACGAAGAACACCATCTCGTTTTGGTTCACAGATCCAGTGTAATATTGAACCCCAACGACCCGTGTTCTTATTGAACCCAAATAGTCCAGCTCAATGCTACCATCTTCATTATCAAGCTGTGACTGTGGCGGAGTTAACTGCGATGGAGTCGCCATCTTGTTAAACGAATCTCCATTCTCTTGGACAAAAGAGATTGCGGTCGGGATGAAAAACTAGTACCCGACAGGGCACTAGTTGAGTTCAGACCCCTGTTAATTAAATAAATCTGTATCCCTAGGTTACTTATTTTTAGTCTTGAGAGATTATTATTTTTAGGGGTCGAAGTTTATCACTTGAGTCGAAGCAAAAATCGAAAAAAATCAGCGATCGCGAGTCGCAACAACCGTTGAACTGGCCCGAAATCAAATTTCTTCCTCGCTCAGATTATATAAATCTCAACTTGTTGATGTTTCGGAATGCCTTACAATATTTTTAGTGCCGTGTGATGGCATTATTCGTGACAACCAAGCATCCCCATTATTGTGATCATTTGATTTTAAAACCATATAAAATCAAATATGGCGCCATCAATCACTGTTCTCATGGTAGCTGAGAAACCTTCTCTTGCAAAATCCATTGCAGAGATCCTCAGCAATGGCCGAATGCATTCGCGCCACACAAATTTAGACGTCCATCAGTGGGACGGTCAGTTCAAAGGTCTCCCCGCCACTTTCAAAATGACTTCTGTTATAGGCCACGTACTCTCTATTGATTTTCCTTCAGATTACCAAAGCTGGGAGAAGGTTGATCCTGGTACGCTCTTTGAAGCACCAACAGTGAAGAGCGAAGCCAACCCAAAGGCTCGAGTCTGCCGCCATCTGCAATCGGAAGCAAAAAACGTTGATGCTCTTGTTCTCTGGCTTGATTGCGATCGAGAAGGTGAAAATATATGTTTTGAGGTCATTGAAAACACCGAAAAATGGATGCGCCCTAAAGAAACTCTTCACCCTGCGTTAAAACAGCAAAGAACGTTTAGAGCTAAATTTTCCGCCATCAGCGCGCCTGAAATAAAAGGAGCAATGGCTAGCCTTATCGTCCCCAACCAAGCTGAAGCTTTAGCGGTAGATGCTCGCCAAGAACTTGATTTGAAAGTCGGTGTTGCGTTCACGCGGTTTCAAAGCCGTTATTTCCAATCTAAATATGGAAATTTGGACAGTTCGGTGATATCGTATGGGCCCTGTCAAACACCTACGCTTACTTTCTGTGTTGAACGCCACCAAGCGATCCAAACCTTCACTCCAGAGTCATTCTGGGTCGTCAGACCCAACGTAACCAAATCTGGGCAACGATTACAGCTTGAGTGGGCACGTGGTCGGGTCTTTGACTTTGAAATAGGATGTTGTTTCCAACGACTAGTCTTAGAATCTCAAAATGTACGAGTGGTCGACGTGATTGAAAAAGAAGAAAGAAAACAACGACCTCCAGGATTAAACACCGTAGAAATGTTGAAAACAGCGTCGTCTTCGTTAGGAATTGGTCCTGCACATACCATGCAGATTGCAGAGAGACTCTATACTCAGGGATATTTGAGTTATCCAAGAACAGAATCTTCCGCCTACCCGCCAAATTTTGATTTTAATGAAATTTTAAGCGCACAGCGTAGCCATCCCATCTGGGGTGAGTATGCCACGACGTTGATGCAACAAGGGTACACTAGACCAGGTGGTGGTGTCGATGCCGGGGACCATCCTCCTATTACCCCGGTACGACTGGCCACCGAGGAAAGTCTTGGAGGTGGAGATTCATGGAGATTGTACGATTACGTTGCCCGTAGTTTCTTAGGGTCACTTTCGAGTGATTGTGTCGTACGTAAGAATAAGGCCACGTTTGAAGCGGGGAAAGAAACTTTTACTGCATCTGGAATAACAGTGCTGCGCCCTGGGTATACCTCCATCATGCATTGGAAAAAAGTTTCTTCCGAGCCATTGCCAGCATTGACCAAAGGGGAGACGTTGGCTATGAAAGATGTTGAGCTTGTAGATGGTAAAACTGGACCTCCTGATTACTTGACAGAATCTGAATTGATTGGTTTGATGGAAAGACATGGCATTGGCACCGATGCTTCCATCCCTGTACATATAAATAATATATGCGAACGTAATTTCGTCTCTATACAAAGTGGAAGACGTGTTGTACCTACAGAACTTGGTATTACATTGATTCGAGGGTATCAAACAATCGATCCTGAGCTGTGCAAGCCACAAGTCCGTGCGTACGTGGAGAAACAAATTGATCTGATTGCTAAAAACCTAGCAGACAAGCAAGCTGTTGTAGATCATTGTTTATTACAATTTAAACAGAAATTTGCATATTTTGTGGGGCACATAGAACGTATGGATCAGTTATTTGAAGCTTCATTTTCTCCCTTGGCCTCTTCAGGACGGGTTTTGAGTAAATGTGGACAATGTTCCCGTTATATGAAATTAGTCGCTTCAAGGCCTTCTAGACTCTATTGTGGGACCTGTGAGGAGGTATACGCTGTGCCACAAGGTGGCTCTATCAAATTATATAAAGAATTAGTCTGCCCGTTGGATAACTTTCAATTAGTTTTATATTCACTAGGTGGCCCCGACGGCAAAACCACACCAATTTGTCCATATTGCTACAATTACCCTCCTTTTGAAGATGCTCTTACTATTGGAGATAAAGCAAATGGCGGGATGCCGTGTACGACGTGTGAACATCCTACCTGTCGCCACAGTCCTGCGAAAAATGGTATTGGTGCTTGTGCTGCCTGTGAAAATGGCACTTTAGTACTAGACCCGGTGTCAGCGCCTAATTGGCGTGTGAATTGCAATATTTGTGATTTCTTAATGTATCTCCCGAAAGATCTGCATAAAGTGAAGGTGGGGAGCGCTGAATGCGATGAGTGTGGGCTGGCTAAATTAGAGCTAGATTGGAAGAAAGGAAATTTGCCGGCCGGGATCAAAGGAATTGAAGAAGGGGTCGCATATTCTGCGTGTGTGGTCTGTAATGAAGCAGTGGCTGGGTTGTGTGAGGTCAAGCATGGGAGAGCGCATGTTCGGAGGGGAGGGAGAGGTGGTGGAAGGGGCAGAGGCAGGCGAGGACGGGGCAGAGGCAGAGGGAGAGGAAGGACAAAAGAAGATGCTCTGATGAGCTTCCATGCTTTTTAACAAATAATTATATAAGTATTAACTTTGTGTAACTATGCAAAGCAGTGTGTTGAAATTGTGTTCATCTCATATTACAGCAAATATTTATATGTCAAAACGAGCACTGCCAGCAGCTGGAATTTAAAAGACGTTTCTTATTTAATATTATATTAATCCGCCTTTTCAAAACCTCCACCAAATCTACTGCTCTCTCCAGTTACATCTTCTACAAAATGTCTCAGCTGTTTATTATACGTCCGTGCAACACTGAATGCAGCTATCAGCATCGCGACACCGCCAAATGCAAATAAAACAACCAGACCTCTGTGGGTGTCCACTTCGTGCCGGGCAGTCCATTTATAATAGACAGGAATGTGTTTTGGCCACAGATTAGGGTCTGCAAACTCTTTTTTCACTTTTTCATAATGTAGATCTGTTCTTTTTAAAGCTTCTACATGAGCTGTGGAGCTTACTAAGGCATCTCCTGAGCGGACAAGGTCGATTATGAGAGCGGGGGCTTCAGGAGCTCTGCTGCCGATTAATTGCAGCCAGGAGGTGATAATACGATCTCCATCAAAGCTAAATTGGATTTTATAATCATCTGTTGTGTGGATGCCTAAGGGCTGGGGGATAGGGAGAGTTATTGTGCGACTGATACCAAATTTTGGGCAGTGTGTGCCGAGGACGTCATGCCATTGCGTCCGTTGCTGTAGTTGGTTTAATTAAGGAGGTATAGGGAATAGAGGGGAAGGGGGGCATGGTTAGATATATGGTGATGAACAGATCTCTTGCATTGAGTGCAATATTTTATTATTGATCAGCTTACCCCATTGAATTGAGCTTTTCTTGAAGTCGGGACGAAATCCCCTACGATGAAGTTGCCGCTGGCTACGGCCGATAGTAGCAGCGTGGTTAGTACTACCTTCAACATGTTTATTTGCATATAATCTGTTAGAGTTGACGAAAATCCGAGTAATATTTGAATAACTTGAAAACTAAAAAGGAAAGATGGAATAAAGAAGCAGCGCCGCCCCTATAAAATCGCATTTTCACATATAAGTGCATTCATCGTAACTTTAGAAACACTTCAAAGCTGGTGTATCTGGCTGCGGAGCGAGAGTGCTGGTCCTGCCGCCACGAAATAAAAGTTGCAAGTCAAATCCAAAAGACCCAACAGACAAGTAAGCCTCCAATTTCAACCCAAATTAGTTCGTATAGCTCCCATGAATATAAACACTGTTACACTTATCACAGTTTACTTACAAATGCGCTATATTTTTGTTCCATCTACAGATTCTTCAATTTATTTCTTGTTGAAATAAAAATGGCAGCTATCGAGGCCCAGAAACAGCGCTACCAGGGGGTACAGAAAGAATCTGCCGGGTACAAGTTGATGGCTGCTATGGGATGGAAGGAAGGGGAAGGCCTTGGCGCATCGAAACAAGGAATTAAAGAACATATTCGAGTTAAGAAAAATTACGAGAATTGGGGTGTCGGTGCTGTCTCAGCGGCTGATAGAGCTAAAGAATGGACAGCAGGGATGGCTGATTTCCACCGTGTTCTTAGTACATTAAGTGAAATTACGTCGCAGCATGCTGGGAAGGAACCAGGAGAGGGAGATAGCGAAGACGAGGGTGCAGCAACGACTTCTGATGAGGAGAGCGATGCATCCGATGGCGAGAGACTAAAAAAGAAGAAAAAGAAGGAGAAAAGTTCCTCGAAAAATGTTCCTAGTAAAGCGGAAAAGAAGAAGAGAAAGAAAGAGGAGAAGAAATTAAAACAACAAGAGAAAAAAGTTAAGAAAAATTCTAGGAACAGAGGCGGCAGTGACGATGACGATGACAAGGATGAAGAGGAAGCTGTTCCTGCCAAGCGTGCCAAGGTAGCAACGCATTTAGGTCGTTTTAAGAAACGCGAGTCTGCTAAAATGGTTTCTAACTACTCTTCGCATGATTTAGCTGCAATCCTAGGTGAGGACCCTTTTGCTGCGGCAGCTGCAGCGATAACGGCAGCAGGCGGCAGATCAGGAGGGCAGCAGTCTTCTGGTGGCTATGAAAGCGATAGCGAAAGCGATTCTGATTTAGAAGGTAATATCAAGAAAAAAATGGAGAAATCTTTAGCTAAAACAAAGAAGATAATCACTATTCAAGAGCACCAAGAAGCCCAAAAGAATGCGGAACAAGGATTGAAAGACGATGGAAGAGATGATGATAACGAAGACTTGACAGAGTACTGGTGGTCTTCGTACTTCGTTCGACGTGGTAAAATGGGCTCGCTTCGTCGTACTGCACCCAACCGTGCTCGTGGATTCTCTGAACAAGATCAAACTGACCTCTATACAAAAGCACAGGCAACACAAGGACGTGTGGGCCTCGGGAGATCCTCGATGCCGAAGAAAGTAGCTGGAGCCAGGTGGGAGGGAAAGAAAAAGAAGCTTGGAAGCGACAGCGAGGATAGTGAAAGTGAAAGCGAGCAGGAGAGGAGAGAGGCAAAGGAAGCTGCTGCATTAGAAAAGAAAGAAGCAGAAGAGGAAGAGATCAGAGGGGTTGTGGTGGTGTTGCCAGGTGGGGGTGGGGGAGTTGCCCCCATTGAAAAGAGAAAGAAAGAAGGCATACAAACAATAGAAGGAAGAAAGATTAAGTGGAAGAAGGTCGTAGCTGATGTTTTAGCTAGAGAAAATAGCGGTAGTATGAAATTAAAAGCTGTTGTCAAGGCAGTGATGGAGGCTGAAAAACTCGATAAAAATAGAAAGACTGAAGCTTCAGAGGCGATTGTTATCGTGGTGGAGGGATCTTCCAAATTTAAGCTTGATGGAAAGAATGTCAAATTAGCTTAGTTTATACAGATATAGAAGTATTTAAGAATCAATTATCATCAATATGTGTAAAAATTAAAATCGGTGCATATTCATCATCTCCGGCGGAAGCTTCACAGCTAATATTCACTTTTCTCAAGAAAAGGAAAGATGCCAGCACAGCAAGCATACTCATATTTATTCAAAGCAACAATTCACACCTACAGCACATCTTCTTAGGCTCTTGGATTGCGTGCTTGATAGATTTCAAAGGATTTAAATTTGATCAAGATGAACAGCTATCCTTCCAGCGTCGCGAGGCGTGATGGTCAGGAAGAGAGTATTATTTCCCTCGTATCTAGACCTCTACGCACCCGCAAGGGGCTTACAATATCTGGCCTATGGTTGTTTGGGCTATTCGCTTTATTCCTCGCACCCGCTCCTTCCAGGATCACCCCAGAAAAGCTGCAAGCCTACCAAACCAGATTAGATGACGCTCGAGGACTCATGAAAGACCTCTCTTTGGCAGAGAGGCAGCTTATGGATGCACAACTTGCCCTTAAAGACGTCTCAGCATGGTTTTGGCGCTGGCGACCTGAGCACCGACAAAAAGTCCTTGCAAAGCGGCCAGCTGTTGATGCCGCAGAACGACGAGTTAGAACTTTGCAGAAAGAGCGTGATGGAATATTGCGGGATGCAAAATCTTCACTCGGTCTTTGGTCAGAAGCAGGCTTGGAAGAAAGTCGGGAATTGTTATGGGCGAATTTCCAGGGCGGCAGGGTGTTTGCCCAGCGCCAAACTCTTTTTGATTCAATCTTTACGTTGATTGGCAGCCGGGAGAAGGATTGGTTTTTCATTTTAATTCAAATTCTATTTACTGCATTGGTCAATTATACTATCGGAACGGTGATTTCAATCTTCACTTTTGTGCTGGCCTTACCGTCGTTGCTGTCGTCCTTTGCGCCGTCCTTGCCGAGCGCTCTTGCCTTCTTTAGTGTTTCTGTACTGGCAGCATGTAGCCTCGTAGTCACGTACTTGACGTTGTTATATGGGGCTGGTGCGGCAGTTGTGGCTACCACGGCACACTTTGTGGTGTTGCAGCGGCAAAGGATTGAAGCAAGCGGGGGAAGACCAGAGCAGCTGAGATATCAACGGAGCCACTATGATTAGTTAGACAATTACATTTTCGGCTTAATATGTATATATAAACTATTAATAGTACAGCCGTGTAAAACAGAGCAATAAAATTTCAAAAATCTAAGCATGATCTCTCGGCATTGCCGTTGATGATGATGAAGAAGAACTCGCCATCGCTGCATCAGGCCGCTGTAATGGAGAAGCAGCACCGGACATACGAGCATATGGCAACGGTTTCCCTTCAGCCAGTGCTGCAAAGTCCCCTTCGAGCACCTCTTTTGGAAGTTTGCCCACTGCCGCTGCTTGTGGCTTTCCATTGCTATCCAAGAACACAAAGTGAGGGATACCACGAACACCGTATTCTAAAACTTCAGGTGCCCATTTGGTGTTTTCAATATTGAGCATGACAAAATTAACACGATCGTTGTATTCTTGTTCAGCTGCATATGTTTGGGGCAGCAATTCCCGACATACCTCACACCAGTCAGCGTAGAACTCTAATACAGTAGGCCGTCCACTAGATAACGCGGCGTCTAATGGCACAGAGCCTGCTTCTAATGCTGCGAATGAGGGACCACCAATTGAGAGACGGGCTGCAAGGAAAAGGGCAGCGCCAAGGCCAACAGCGCCGCCAGCGAGAAGACTGTTATTGTTAGGAGCAGTTGGGGGAGCTTGTGTGGGTGCTGTGGGTGTTGATTCTTGTGGCTCATTAGGTTGTTGTTCTGCACTGACGGTAATTCGTCTGCAAGCACGATTATTTGGTCTGGTAGCTAAGAATGGCTTTTTAGAAGAAGATGCCAAAGACATGCGCTGACTACCCTTGAGGGAGATCATGGCTAAGGACAGTATGATATTATAAATACTTTTTTATGCCTAGCTGGTGTATTTTGTGGACCGAAAAGCTTGCAGACTTGATTCTTGATTTCCATTTTGTTTTTTCAAACGATTTTCCATCAATTTTGCATTAAGTTTGCAGACTATTGGGACCATTGGCATTTATATCGATTCTACAATATTTCATCAGTGCACTCATGCCGTTAACAGGGCGTTCACTCGCTATTTTCCGCGAATTAATAAACATGCCGACATCTAGCCTTCTACTTCAATTTTCTCGTGGCTTTGCAACCCATGGACTCTCTGAAACAGGTCCTAAAACTTCCGGATTACTCCGATTTTATAAACATGTTTCCGTTAAAGAAGCTCCTGGCAAGGTAATAAAACTACCTTTGATCAGTTGATTGATCACTTCATTTCGGCCCCCAACGCCCAAGTCTCTTCTAAGCTGAATTTCTCTATTCTTTCTCTCCCCAAAATCAAACTACAGGCTGGATATCAGATAATGCTGGATAATCGTGTCCTCAAAACACCAGCCAGACACCCTCTCATAGTACCTACTAAGGCCCTTGCCCTTGCTATCGCCGCTGAATGGGAGTGGCAGGTAAAACGCTAAAATGTTAAATTTTCGGTATATAACTTCTAAAAACAAACCTGGGACATATATATTTCTCGCTGATAATTTATTATCTTTTCTTCCTGTGTAGATTAAACGTATCGATGCATCCACAATGCCTCTCATGTCCCTTGCCGCTACCGCAATCGATCAACCACAACATCGAGACCTAGTGATAGAAACAATGCTACAGTACGTACCTACAGACCCAGTTATATGTAGATTAGAACCAGGGCTAATAGCAGATAAACAGGCAGCGGTATTAAACCCTGTGTTACAATGGGTAAAGAAAGAAATTGGAGCTACACTCGAGACGTCAGATTCAATTTTTGGTGCTCAGCTGCCTGAAAATCAAGCGAATAAAATACGCAAATACCTTCAGAAGATGGATAAATGGGAATTAACAGCTGCAGAACAACTTGCTGCGTCGTGCAAGTCTGTTTTATTAGCTTTAGCGTTTGTTAAGCAGCAATTAGGGCTGCATGAAGCGATGGAGGCTACTCGGTTGGAAGAGGATCATCAAATTGCTCAATGGGGTTTAGTAGAAGGAGGGCATGATATTGATTTATCTGATATTAAGGTACGGGTATCTGCACCATCGGTATTCATGCGGCTATTAAGGTATAAAAATGATTAGACATTTTTGTAATTTAGTGAAGTCAAAATAACACCGCCGACGAACACAGAAATTTGGTTAAAAATTATGGCCCTCTAAAGCCACCCAATCCAAAATTGAACAATTGATCTTTGATAACTAGGATTATCGAATTTATAGAAACCAAGAGCATGCGTTAAACTGTGCAATGAGAGATCTGATTTACGTCAAAAATAATGAGCTGCAATCTGTCGCACCTCCAAGTATCAAGGAATTTTGCATGGCAGCTCCACGTGGAGCATATACTACTCTTCAAATAGCTAACGATTATTTCGCAGTTGATTTCAGCCTGCATATTGAACGGTTGATCAAGTCCATTGCAGCTGTCCACGCCACATTAAATTCTTGCTATGCCAACTACTACACAGCCTTAGCACGGGGCCAGGTAAGTAGCAGCCAATCTAAGTCATCATCGGATGATTATCCTACTTTCTTAGTTCACATCGGTAAAGAGATCACCCCCTCTTGCCTCTGCATACAGGATTCCCAAGAGGCGCTGGTGCTTCAAGCAGCAGTGCTGCCTTCCCTCCTCTTAGCTCTTACAACTGCAGAGAAACGCTGCGAACAAGAAACACTAAAATTAGCTACAATAATCGTCAGCCCAAGTGAGGATCAAACTACTCCAGCATCTTCTTCTTCTTTGAGTATCCACGTTGCAGTGGCTCCCGACCCCCGTTGCTTACAACTACAAGAAAACACGTTCGCTACTGTTCTAGGTCCACCTCGAGAGGTTCCAATAGGCAAAGACTCTGGCTGGGTTGCTCAAAGACAGACATTAGAAGCACTCCGTCCTCCTGGCGCTGCCGAAATTCTTCTAACCACTCAACAAGGCGCTTTATTAGAAGGGCTAGTTACTAATTTGTTTATAATAACGCGATCAAAAGACGGAGAAATCGTGCTACAGACTGCAGGTATGGGTGATGGAGTTGTCTGGGGAACGATGCGCAAACGCGTGTCTGAAGCGTGTAAACAATTAGGCCTAAAAGTATTGGAACAGCCGCCTGCAGCGGCAGAGCGGGCAACGTGGCAAGAAGCATTTTTGACGAATGCTTTGCGTGGTGTACAGCCTTTGGATCGAATAGAGTGCGATGAACGGAATGTATGGGGGCTCGAGCCTTGGGTAATAGAGTTTTTAGAGGTACCTGGGCAATGGACTGCCAAGATCCAAGCTCTTGTTGAAAGTTCTTTGCAGCGTACCGACCTTAGAAATTTATCGTAAAGTTGTCGTTTTTTTTGTTTATAGTATTTTACAAGGCTCTGTTGCTCGTAAAAGGTTGACAAAGTATAAAAAAAGAAATGAATAAAGGAAAAACACAAAAATAAAGGAATAACAGATGTATTTTAATCTCAAATCATAGATACAGTAGTACTGTGGACGGCAATATTAAAAAGAAAGAGGGAGAAGCGTACTTGCTCCTCACAGAATTTTAATTTATCTTATAGTAAGAGTCTTTGAAACCCTATTGGCTCTGTACAATAAAGATGTGAGTGGAAAACATTTGGTTCTGTGTGGTTGCCTTGGCTAAAGAGACGTCGACACACGAAACAGAAGTAAAACAAAGAAGAAAGAAAAGGTGTTCTGATGGAAGCATGTGACAGAGGGGAGGGGGGGGGGGGGGGGGCGAAATTCTCAACGATAGATAGAGAGAGGTAGTAAGAGTATAAATAGCATAGATGAATAAGATAAAAGAGGGGCAGACAGAGCGTGTGAAAAGGGGAATATTCATAAAGGAAACACCAAGAAGAAAAATAAAATCAGCCCATTGTCAAATATCTCGATCAACCAAGATCGGTATTTATGATTTTTTTACTATTACTTTGATGAAAAAAGCTTGTAAACTTGTCAGCGATATGGAAGAAAGAGGCCAACCGCTCCTTATTTCAAATTTTTTATGTATCGATATGCAAAAGATATGCAAAAGATATTTAGAGACCCTACCCCGACGGAAGGAAGAAGCATTCTTGGGACTGCTTTCCATCTTTCAGTGCTGGGGGTCAACACTGTAAAATAAAAACCCGAGAGAATAAGAAAGTATGTTTTATTACGAAAATGGTATGATTATTTTGCAAACGAGATAAACAAAGCAAAAAGGAAGAAACGAACATAAACATCTTATTAAGGTTGAGGATACGGGAAGGTGGTAGTACTAGGAGGGAGCAATAATGCCGCAGGCAGAGATGCTGCTGAAGATAGGGGCAGACCACCATGGCCATGGCCACCGTTACAGCCATTCATATTTCGGAGTTGATGAAGTTGATCAAGGTTGCCAGGCGTCAAAGTTTGGTCAAGCATCATTGCCTGCGTACCACTAAGAGGTAAACTTGCACTACGAGCAGCAGCACCATGTGCCATTTGTTCCTTAGTACGCCTGTTTTCAGTACGAACAGGCGTTTTGGACGCAGAAACACGGATTGGAAGAGGGCCAAGGAGTGCCCCAGTGCAGCGAAGAGCACCGGCAGCACCTTCAGCCGTGGCAAATTCTACAAACGCAATCTTTGTGTCGTGCTGTGCATCCCCTAAGAGTCTAATTTTCGATACAGTACCGCAGAGGTTTAAGAAAAAGGCATGTAAAGCGTCCCTTTCGACTGCCCGGTGGATATTGGCAACATAGACGGTGCGCGACACTGCTGCCTGTTCTTCATAAGAACGAGGCAGATATTGGTTGTTGACAGGGACAATTGCAGTTTTGGATGGGCTGACTTTAATAAGGGTAGTTCCCAAGGTTGTACCTGTGAGACTCAGCGCGTTGTGTGCACCAAGCTCTGTTTGGAATTCTATAAAAGCAAATCTCATGGCACTGTTGGCATCGCCGCAAATGCGACAGTCAACGATCGGACCGCAGTGAAGGAAAAAAGTGGCTAAATCACGCTCAGCTACTGCATGATCGACGTCATTGATATATACTGTGCGTCGTATCTGCTCTTCGTTACGGCGTTGGCGTGGAGGGCCACGTTTTTGCTGGTTGGCAAGACCTAGTTGGAGTTGCTGGACCGCTAAAAAAGGGTTGTCCATGGGGCTTGTTGATGCGGGGTTCTCTTGATTGTTGATGAGAGCATAGTTGAGATCTGTTGATTGAGACCTTGATGCCTGGTTTTGCAGGGCTTGGAGTTGGGCAAGAAGCACTGCGGGAGACAAGGGAAAAGCAGCAGGATGGTGTTAGGGGTTCAGGGGAAAAGAAGTGTCAGAAACGTTCCGAGATGGCATTGAATGTGATACTCACCATGTGGTGCCCCCAGATCTGTGTCGTCGATCCCCAAACTTGTCGCTCTGCTCGCCATTGGGAGGAATGAGCTGCCTGCAAAACTTGCCACGTGTGGTTAAAAACTCTGCTCAAACACGCTAGAATTTAGGGTGGGTGGCAAGTCGTACCTTCGAGACTGTTAAAGGCAACAGCTTGTTGCATATAATGGCCGGTATGGAATAAAGGAAGAAATAGGAGCCTCCTATGATTGCTGCATTCTTGCTTTTGCCTTCAAAACTATGGCCTTTTTTTGAGGAATCGGCAAATGAGATCTGCAGATTTTTAATTTATATCTGACGCTATCGTATTGACAGCCTGAGGGGTATTTTTGGTTTTAAATTTGAATCTTTGTGCCTTTCGAAGAAATAATTTGAGCACCGCGGCCTTGATACTCCAAGAGAATGGATAACTCAAGGGCATATAAAATTATAAATAACAAAAACAGAGGGGTCGCAGATGCGTTTGCTTAGGATGATTGATCTCGAATGATTATGCGATTTTTTTGCAACATTTGACGACCTTGAACTTTTGTCTCCACTGGGTTTCTGATGGTTGTCGTGATTCTATCGCGCCGAGAAGACACAATTCTGGTCTACAAAAGGCTCTGGGAACGTACATCTGCATGCTATTGGAGCATAGGAGACGTTGGATTATGGAAACAGAAAATGAGGAACTACTACGATAATTGCCGGCACCACCACCGCCAATGGCGGTGGACTTCAAGAAAATGAAAATTTTGAACTATTGTCCAGGGAAGATGTTATATGTCTACCTCTTGCCCCTCGTACCATATAGTTGTAGCTGCTGTTCCGTTATTTTAAATCCTCATGTACGATTCAAATTATTTAATCAGGTAGGGTAACTTTCTATTTCACCGGCCCCAACAACTACTTTAAAAATGAAACCCTGGCAACCCCACAAATTAATTGCATTTACCAATAATAACATCACAAATATGTCGAGCTCACTCAAGTTTAGTCTTAGACAGGGCCTGGTTTCCAGGAGGGCTTCATCTTTACAGTCTCGACCAATTTCAGCCAGGCAGAGGCTAGTAGTTCGCGCCACAGCAGGTGATTTATTCACTTATTCTATCGCATATATCATTCATACTATCGGAGTGAACGCCGAGGCTATGCCAGCTCTCTATCTTTGAAACAATCGACTTATCACCTTTTGTTCATTTTAACTTGTTTTTTCACAGAAGCGGAGATTACCGAAGAGCACAAGACTCTCGAGATCATGAGAAAGTTTTCTGAACAGTATGCAAAGAGGTACGTTGGAGATTCAATGGATGGTACGTTGGGTGAGAGAAAATAAAAAATAGTTGATTCTATCCATTTGCACGGTGCAGGTCAGGAACCTACTTTTGCGTGGACAAGTCCGTCACAGCGGTGGTGATCAAGGTAATTTCTAGACCTTCTGTGTTCCTTAATTAACCGTACGGTGGCCGACCCTTTTTCTTAGTCTCATTATTGTTTGTTTTTGATCTTACAGGGACTTGCCGAGCACAAGGATGAGCTTGGTGCACCTCTCTGCCCTTGCCGCCATTATGACGACAAGGCTGCTGAAGCAGCAAACGGATTCTGGAATTGCCCTTGTGTCCCTATGAGAGAGCGCAAGGAGTGCCATTGCATGCTCTTCTTAACAGAAGATAACGATTTTAGAGGCGAGGATCAGACGATGACATTGGACGAAGTTGTTGAGGCAACTGTGGGAATGTAGAAAGACGGAAACCTGCCAATCATACACATTTTTTTCGATATCTGCATTCATTTTTTGACTGGTCGTTTTATTTAGCACGAGTGTGAACCAGCGAGCGAGTAATATTCTTTTAAGAGACTAGGTCCTACCCTTCGTTCCTATCCTATTTTTCTAAACTAAATCCAATACAAACTATCAACTTTCATGACGTGTAAATAGCAATAAATAAATGAATAACAAATAGAGTGATATTATATTGTACCGTGCAAATTTACTTTGTACGATTACTAGGCAGTGGCGTCTCCGATGACGCCGCCACATCCAGGGCTTTGAGCATCGCTAAAGATCTTTGTTCCGCTGCTGCCACCATCCTGTCCGCTGCCAACAACTCTGCACTCGCTACATCTCCACTACTTTCTAATAAATTTAATGACATGTTTACAGCTGCTTCTAATTGCTCTAACGCGCTGTTCGCTGCTGTAGAGATCGCAGCAACAGCGTCGCTTTCCTCTCTATCGCTGCCGCCATTTTTCTTTCTTCCTCCTCCTTTTCCAGCATTTTTGATCATTTCAATCTGGACTTCTCTGCTTGTTTCATCCCACTCGTCTTTCACTTTAACTGACCCATTGCCTCCTCCTGGTAAAGAAATCACAAAATTGTTGCCCGGCTTCCAAGCTGCACCGACGTCCTGGCCATCTGCTTCACACACTACATACTTGTACTCTACACTGAGCTCTTGACTGAAGTTGAAGAAGAAAGAGAGAAGAAATTCTTATGAAAAACTATTTCAATAAGTGAGAAGGTGGTAAGGTACTTCTTTAATGCTTTCCTTGAAAGAGGAAAAGGGAACCCAGCGGCGGGGAAACCCGACTTTGTTCTTTAGTAACTTACTCTGCTGGGAGTTGGGCTTCTGCAGACCAGATATCTCCTTCAGCCCATACCATAGGTAATGCATTATCGAGATTCCAGTTTCCTAAGCTTTCACACCCTCCAACTACTCGGAGGTGTTGGCCAAAATAGGTATGGAATGGGATGCTAAACCGAATTGTAACAGTGCCACCTGCAACGCAAACAATATGACGAGTCAGCTTCAACTACGAGTAATTGTGTATTAGAAATTGGGTATGATGCTGAAAATTGTACCTTGAGCAGCCTTGCAGGCGACTTGTCTATAATTGAGCGATCTTGCAGTTCCGATCATTATACAAAATTTGCTGCAAAAGTCGATTTTTTTGTGAAAGGTATGTTTTTAATCAATATGATTTTTGACTTAATACTTTACAACGGGTGCTGTGTAGTATATCTTTAAAAATTATGATATCTGTTCTTGTGAGCGCCGACAGCGATGGGGTTATAGGCCAGCAAGTGCTTGACAGGGACGGAAGGAAAGAGAGCGAAAGGAACACATCAGATAAACTAGATAATATGGCTGAGCGTTTAATTACTGGGCATAGCCCCAAGCTCGCTTGCAATGCGATTTTGGAACTCTTGAACAGCGCCCGCAGCGGCTACCAGCTCGGTGCCGGTGTTTTCTTGAAGTTGCTCTGCATACAGGCAAAATGGAAAAGAAGATTATTAGAATAGGCTCATTTCCCGTTTTGGTTAGTCTTGCCTGACGTGCAAAAGAGCGTACCTATTTCAGAGGTTTTTTGAGTAACTCCGGCTTGGTAGGTGCGAACAGCCGAGGCTACCTCAGACGTCTTTGGGCGCAGGATATCAGAGATATCCTTGTTCATACGCCCAACAATCTCATTGAAAAGCCCGAAAACGCAGCTTTCCAAGCTGTCTGCTTCAGGTGCGTGTGCTTTGCTTTCAGAGCTGTTAAACGCAGTCTGCAAAAGTAATGAGGAAAAGGAGGATAACAGCACGAATTTTCTTTGCTGGGTTCTTTATACATTAGTTTTAAAAGCTTCATAGCAGGTGCATACCTCTTTGGCATCCTCAGCCATTTTTCTCGCTGCTTGCAGATCAAGGTTTGAAAGTTTCAGTCACTGAGTGAACCAAAAAAGGCAGCCGAGCCCTTGCAAAAACAATTCCAAGCTTCTGAAAAGAACCTCGCGGCTGTCTTTATGGGTAAACGAGTTTGTTATATTTTATAAAATTTATATAATTTATAAACCCGGAAAAAGTTTAAATTTTTATGAGAGATTTAGGGAGAGAAGTCTGTTTTCTGAGAGGAAACACCCTGTGTTGATTTCTTAAGCAAGGTCAACGCTTCCCATATTGCCTTCAGTAGCCAATTCGCAATAGATATTATTATTATTATAATCTTTGTAAAAACTTTCTGCATTTATACATACCGCTCCAGGGTCTCAACTTACGAGGCCACTTGACCTCAGCTTCAAGCTGAGCTTGCTTTTCTCGAGCGATGAACAGGTGAGCTTGCCTGCACTTCCCCTGCCTGAAACAGCGGCAAATATTACATACATGCTTTAAAAGGTGATCTTGTGAAACTATAAAACCCCATCCCATACTATTTCCTCCTCAGAAACCAAGGCCAAGGCCACCCTGCAGCGCCTTTCACGATCGCCGGGAATCGCTTCAGCCGGCCATGGGTCTCCAACCGCAACCCTTTGCAGCAAGTAATGCCAGGCGCATCTCAGATGTCGACTGGTGGCAGCTATGGAACAGCGACTAGAGCAAGGGGGGGCCTTCCTATGAACCGCCCAGCAGTCGGGCCGAGCTCTCAGCAAGCGCCTGCTCCTGTTGCTGGGCACACTCCTTTCCCCTTTACAGCTCCTTGGTCTCAAACACAGCCCTCGCAGCATGATTACGATTACCATCAAGGCTTGCGGAACGCTTCTGGAGCTGATACTAGTCAGCCAGCAGCATTTGGAGGCGGAGGTTTCTTAGAGCCCCTCGCTCACAGCCAACCTTCGCACACAGCAGCAATGCTTTTAGAAGAGCTTCAAGGTAGATCTGTTCCAGCTCCTATCCCTGCTCCTGCTACAGATAAAGAAGAGTCGTTACCTCTCTTAAACCAGATTCTGTAGGTTATTCCAGAGCTTTTCCGAAGGAATTGTTTTTGTCTACAGCATGTTTCCCTAAACTTTTCTCTTCCTCTTCTTGTTGCGCAGGGAAAAGCTCGCGGCCTTTGAGAAGAAGCAAGACAACCTGCAGAAATCTCTTGAGGCAGTCAAAGCTCAGATGCGGACTCAAGCTACTTTTTTGGAACCTACCGCTGATGTTATGAGCCAAGCCTTAGTTTTTATGAAGGACGCGGCTTCAAAACAAGCGAAGATTCTTACAGAATTGGCTGTGCAAACCTCTCCTTCTCTGGTCAACCTAGCTCCTCCTCCCCCTCTCTCTACTAAGCCTACCTCTGCTCCTATAGATCAACTCAAAGATAAAGAAGTAGCGCCAGCACAGCGAGTACGAGCTGCTGCAGCAATACAACCCACTCAGCTCTTCTCTGCCCTGGTTGCAGAAAAAACTTTTGTCGGAGTAAAGCGCCCTCGCCACCATGTAAATGAAGCAGCAGCAGAAGAAGAAGAAGAAGAAGAAGAAGAAGAGGATGATGAAGATGAGGTCTCATCTAGACTGGCAAGAAGAGTTCAGCGACATCGCAGAATGATGGCTCAGTCAAAAGCACTTGCTCCAGAAAGATAAATATAAAAATACTCTTTGTCCTCCATTGCCATATAAGATAACCAGATTTTCTTTACATGCCTTATTGCAATATAAGTACAAAATCTAGTAGTGATTCAAGTCAATTACTCCCAAAGGTCAAGTACTTGTCACTCGTCGTCAGTAAATAGTACATAGTCAAAGTAGTTCAAATAGAATCTAAAATCTTTTTCCGCAAACACAAAGTAAGAAATATCCTATCTCTCTTACAACAACACTTTCTTTCCTAGCGCAAGCCTTGGTGCAATCTCATCTCTATACAACAACAGTGCCACTTCTTTGGCTTTTGACTCTATCATCACATCGACGTCTGCCTCTCTCCCGTACAAATGAATAGGACCATAGACAAATGCAGAGTGACGGTGTGGATGCGTCCGTTGCCTTTCTGGACATTCTGGCATCTCGCTCCAATGCACTACAGGCCTCACCCCAGCTGGCCAGGTGCTAATTGCAGTTTCAAAAGCTTCTTGTTGAGTTTGTCCACCGGGACAGAATTGATGATGGTGAAAATCAAAAGTGATTGGGATCCCCGTGGCACGATGGAGCGGGAGCAGGTCGGTGACACTATAACTATTTGGTCGGTCGTCGTTTTCGACCGCAAGACGGTGTCGTACAGATTCACTCAAGGAACGAAATGTCTGTGCAAAGCGTTCTACTGTACGGGGCTTGCTACCGTATACGCCCCCCACGTGAATGTTAATTTTATTCCAATGGGACGGAGGAAAGCCCATGAGATCAAAGACACGACCTTGGATTTCTAGATCTGCAATACTACGAAGACGGACTTCTTCGTCAACAGACGCAAGCTTGATAAAATGAGGAGGGTGATTGGTTAATCGTTGTCCGTAGCTTCGTGCTAATTCCCCGGCGGCTGCTAATTCCAAGCAAATTTGTGCAAAATCAGGAAGAGCTTCTAATTCGTATTGACCAGACCATGGGAATAACTTACTAGAGACTCGAAATAAGTGAACACCATTGTCATTATTCCATTGAATGATACGTGTTAAATCACGGCAATTATTTAAAGCAAGCTTGCTCACGTGATCCAAACCACGAGACGTAAAAGTCCCTTTGTGGCATGACCGATTCGTGAAAATACGTTCACTACGCCCGAGGGTGAGATTATCACATGCGTAGCCTAAAGTGAGGTTTGATGGAGGGGTTGAACCAGTAGAAATATGCCACGGGTTGCTAGTAGTACTGTCTAAATGAAAGTCTTCTTCTTCTTTTTGTTCCTCATCGTCTTCGGTTTCTAGGGCGGGCATTGCTGCAGCAGCTAAACGACGTCTTGTGTCACGGGGAAACGTTCCTAATGTGTAGAGATCACTGCGCTGTGTTGCTAGAGGGATATTGATTTTCCTGCGCAGCTGTTGAGCGAAGGCAGCTTGCACACTGCTAGACCCGCTCGTTCTCATTGTTGAGCTGCTGGCTAAAGATGTTGGTGATCGCAGTGCTGCGGCCAGCATCATGGCCGCTTTCTTCATGCACAGTTCTCAATAAGCATATAGAGTGCGAGTATAGATGATACTAACTCGCTGTATTTTGGCTAAAAGAGAACAAGTTTTTAATATCGAAATTGGCGCGATGAGTGATTTATTATTTGCCAACAGCGTTCTTAGGCGCTGAATAGCAGTATTTTAAGATACCCAACACAATTAATGTTATGACTAGCGACTTACATTGTGCCCTTTTGAGGGGGATTCAAGTTGGGACACCAAGGCGCTGAAACTGTGAACATATCTCAGCTCAAAGGAGATAGATAAAGTCAATGCAGCAGCGCATTTTGATAACATCAATTTCATTGTCTCTTCAAGTTTCTGTAAACTGGGCGCTAGAGGATAAATAAACCTCAGCACCGTCTTTTTTGCTTCAACTCTCGATGCAGAACTGCACCCTGTCTTCCACCCGCTGCGGGGGATCATTTGCTACAGCACACACTAATCCTAGTACGAAACAATCTTCTCCATTCAGGTAGGATGATAAAATTGAGGGTGGGTGGTGAAATTGGGACAAGTAAAAATCCAGGGCTGGTCTGCCTTGGTGGTTGACCCACAATTTCAAGGCATTGGGATTCAAAGGATCGCTTCTGAGGGTTCCGATGGGCCATCAATGCACATCAGGGTCACTGACAGCTTGACAAATTGCAACATGTGGTCGATCCACCATGAATCTTGCAGCTGGAAAGGTGTCCTTCCAGTTGATGACTTGTTACGCTGCGCGTTAGCTTCTTAATCCAAAACCTATGCCGTTATCGCATTTCTAACATTGCTTATTTTCTATTACTGTGCTCAGGGCTGCTAACAAGGCAACTGGCTTGTCCCAACAATTTGGAAATCTTTCTGCTTCTTTGAAAGAGCGTGTTTCTACCCGTGCTCAAGCGTCTTCCAGCCCCATTGCTGCTGCTGTCAAGATGGAGGTGAGCATTATGAAATAGAGCATTGGGCCGATCGCGATTTTTGCCCATAGCTTTTTACTGCCTTGATCTTTATCTCGCTCCCCTACCAACTTGTAGAAAACTGATCTTGTCTTTCTCAAAATGCAGGGTGTGACCGTAACCACTGTCCCCACCAAGCCCATTGAAGGCCAAAAGACTGGCACCAGTGGTCTTCGCAAAAAGACCAAGGTTTTCATGTCTGAGAACTACCTTGCCAACTGGGTTCAATCCCTCTTTAATGCTCTTGGCGACGAAGCCAAGGGCAAGACCATCGGTATTGGTGGAGATGGTCGTTTCTTCAACAAAGAAGCCGTCCAAATCATGCTTAAACTTGCTGCTGGTAATGGTATCCAAAAAGTTGTTGTTGGCAAAGATGCTATCATGGCAACTCCCGCCATGTCTGCATTAATCCGCCGCCGTGGTCTTTATGGAGGTCTTATCATGTCTGCTTCCCACAACCCTGCCGGCATTGATGAAGATTGGGGAATTAAATTCAACTACTCTGCTGGTGAACCTGCCCCTGAGAAGATTACTGATAAGATTTTCGGTTTCACTCAATCCATTTCTGAATTGTTGATGGCCGACATTCCCGAAGTCGATCTTTCTAAAATTGGAACTACTAAAATCGGTTCTTTCGAGGTCGAAGTCGTTGATTACACTTCCGACTACTTTGCTACTCTTAATGAAGTATTTGATTTCGATTTAATCAAAAAGTTTGTTGCCCGCTCAGATTTCCGTTTTGTTTTTGATGCCATGCACGCCGTCACCGGTGCCTACGCTGCCCCCCTGTTTGTAGACAACCTTGGTGCCAGTGCAGACTCTCTCCGTGATGCTGTGCCCCTCCCTGACTTTGGCGGTGGTCACCCAGATCCCAACTTAACCTACGCCAAGGAGCTTGTGGAGATTATGTTTGGCAACAACGCTCCTACCTTTGGAGCTGCCTCGGACGGTGACGGCGATCGTAATATGATTTTGGGAGACCATTTCTTCGTCACCCCCTCTGATTCTGTTGCTATCATCGCTGCCAATGCTCAAAAGTCCATCCCCTACTTTAGCAAAGGATTGAAGGGAGTCGCCCGCTCAATGCCTACTTCGGGCGCCTTGGATCGCGTAGCTTCTGCCCTGAAGTTGCCTTTCTACGAGACTCCTACTGGATGGAAATATTTCGGTAACCTCATGGATGCTGACCAATGCAGTATTTGCGGTGAAGAGTCCTTTGGGACTGGTGCAGACCATGTTCGTGAGAAGGATGGTCTCTGGGCTGTCTTAGCGTGGCTTTCTATCTTGGCTACCAAGAACGCTGATGTCCCCGAAGGTGGCAAGCTTGTCACTGTCAAGGACATTGTCATGGACCACTGGGCTACCTATGGCCGTAATTTCTACTCTCGTTATGACTACGAGGGAGTGGAGTCAGCTCAAGCAGAGTCAATGATTGCTCATCTTGAGACGGTGATCAAGAGCTCCTCAAAGGGTCAATCTTTCGGTAAATATACCCTTGATACTGCTGATAACTTTACATATACTGACCCAATTGATGGATCTGTTGCTAAAAACCAAGGTATTAGATTTGTATTCTCCGATGGATCTAGAATTATTTTCCGTCTCTCTGGGACAGGCTCAGCTGGTGCCACTATCCGTTTGTATATTGAAGCGTACACAAAGGATGCTTCTACCTTTGAATCTGATGCTCAAGATGTGCTGAAAGATATTATTGGTACCGCGTTGGAAGTTTCCAAACTCCAAGAGTTCACTGGAAGGGATAAGCCCACTGTGATTACTTGAGAAAGGAGTCGAGGGAGAAAATAAGTGTTTCTTTTTGCATATATAAAATTACTACTCTATTGGTAACACGGTACTGCTTCTTTGCTTTCTTTTAGTTTCTATTATTTCATATATGCCTGGCGTGCTTCTTTTTGTTCTTGCATACCCAGCGCCTTATTTTCCGTTGTTTCATTTTTTTTAAACCTCCCCCGAACAAATCTCATTTTCTTTTTGTGTGTAAGACTGTACTTCATTAAACAGTAATTCAGCAAACAGATTATATTAGATTACGTACATGTAAGAACGTATACCCAGAACCACATCTAAAATTTACCATCGTTCCATTGATATTATCGTTTTTTTGTTCCTAGAGTTCTTCTGCCGGTTTGCTGTGTCTGCGCCGGTCCTTTTTCTACTTCTTCTACTGGCGGTGTTTCTGTCCAAATTTGTCTATTTGAAGGGAACGGGGTCTCATCAGGGACCATGGCAGCTGCTTGAAGGTCTGGAGGTAGTGCTGCTATCGCTGCTTGCTTCAATTTTAGTTTTGTTGTGAGATCAATTTGCCATTGACGGTGTTGTTGCATTCTTAATCTGCTGTACTCTTTAGCCCTGCAAATATAGAGAATATGATGCGGGCGGAATTTGTGTTAGTCCTTCGCAAGGAAACACTGCTGAATAAAGGATCTGCTAAGAAATATTCTGCAAAGAGTAAATAACAAAACTGTGTCTTCTCACCTTTTTTCGGCTTCGGCCAATTCTTCTGGGGTCATGGTAACGTCGTCTGCTGCTTGTGGTTCCAACGCTTTCATCATCAATTGCAATTTACTATCACCTGAGCCCGAATCGGTTTTAGTTACTTTAGTGGACATCGCTGCTGCTTGCTGCCTACTAAAGCCTGATGCTAAAATTGAAATGTCATTGTGTGGCAAGCGCAGAACCAAAGTTCGGCGTAGATTCTGCATCTGGGTTTTGATCTAAATGAACTTTTAAAGCTAATGAAATTAAAATTTGTTGCGATGATTGTAAATTATAACTTTCATGAGAAGTTTTTTAAATGGCAGGTCAAGAGTTTGGTGTATTTAATTGATTGATACAATAAAAGTATCATAGCTGTTTCCCATCTCGTGTTCAAATGCCTCGTGATCTGTACAAGCCCTACTCTATAGCAGGCCAAACTGTGTTAATCACAGGCAAGTTTGCATTTGTCTTCTCAGATCACCCACCACACTTTCCAAAGTCCATTGTCGTATCTAACCCAACTATCTTCTTGTTTTCTCTTTAGGAGCAAGCGGTGGCATCGGAGAAGCCTGCGCATGGCGTTTCGCAGAAGCCGGCTGCAGACTCATCCTCATCGCTCGCCGAGCTGACCGCCTCGCTTCTTTAAAGCAAGAATTAGAAGACGAATATTCTGCTTCTGTGCACACCATCGATATGGATGTGACAGATATCCCAACAGTCATGAAATTGCCTACAAAACTTCCTTCAGAATTTTCTTCAGTGGATATTTTAGTCAACAATGCCGGACTTGCTTTAGGCGTCGACGCTGCAGACGACGTGTCTAGTCTTGCTGATGCACGCACTATGTTTGAGTGTAACGTCATGGCTGTCATCGCCTTCACCAAAGCGTTTGGATCGCTGATGCGTGAAAGAAACTTCGGCCATATTATAATGATGTCGAGCATTGCCGGTAAAGAATTCTATGCAGGCGGCAGTGTCTACTGTGCTACAAAACACGCATTAGAAGCCTATACTGGCGGAGCGAGACATGATTTTGTAGGCACGAATGTAAGGGTGACGATAATTAGCCCTGGGGCAGTGAAAACTGAGTTTTCGGTTGTGAGATTCAAAGGCGATCAAGAGAAAGCTGACGCTGTCTATGATCGCATTCACCCCTTGACCGCAGCTGATATTGCAGATAACGTGCTGTACGCTGCAACACGACCTCCGCATGTGCAGGTTGCGGATATATTGGTGTTTGCGACGTATCAATGTAGCGCAAAAGGGTTGGCTCGAGTGCTTCTGGAAGGTGGCGGTAATTAGAATAAAATACATATTCTATGTATACACCCTCTCCTCTCCCATCGTTTTCAAATATATTTGAATGCTATTTTTTCCTTTATACTTACAAGGCTAGGAAAGAAATGTGTAAAATAACGAAAGAAAGAAAGGAAGAAAGAAAGAAAGCAGTACTACTCCTTTGTTGTCAACTCACTAATTTTTCCAGTTAGCTGTTTCTGTGCATCTACACCAGCACATTTAAACAAGTGCAACCCATTTTCTTCAGGAGAATCTGGTGTTTTTCTAGATGTAAGCGGCATCATGAAACATGCTTGCCTTTTCTCTGGGACTGTATATTTAATCCCTTTATATAAGCCAGCGTTGATCATTATAGTCCCAACGTCATTAGTGAAAACAAGGAATGGGGAAGATTCAGGTGCATTCTTCATTCTACGGATAGTTAATACCCCTGGTCCTCGATCTTTCCATTTACCAGAGTCCTGGCTCATGAGGTTGACTCGTGCTGATTGCAAAATATCAACATTGCTATCACCGAGCTGAACTGATGGGCCGGTTTCCTCTTCCTGTGCTGCGTCCTCGTCGTCCTCGTCGTTTGCAGGAGATGCTGCTGCAGGTGCAGTACCTGTGCTAAATCCAGTGAATCCTCCAGAAGCAGGGGCTGCTGCGAAATTGAACGCTCCAGAAGGAGCGGCGGTGGCAGAGGCTGGAGCCATGGCCGCAGCAGAAGTGCCTCCTAATCGGCCAAAGACAGAGCCATTACCTGCTTTAACAACTGTACTTGTGTCTGAGATATAATTGATTACGTCGCTGTATTCTTGAACGAGTTTTTTAGCGTAGGTAAGGTAGTCTTCAACGCCTTCTGTCCAAACTTCATTCTTGTCTTGATCATTGACCCAACTGCGAGCAAGATGGAGAAATATTAACTTTTTGATTTACATCATGTTTTATCGTAGATGATAGTAGTGCTCAGAGCTCGGGAAAGCGGCGCGATGATGAAATAATTCTCACCTAAGGAATTGGGAATTTAAAGCAGTAAGGCTTTGAGCGAACTTTGCCCTCTGCTCGGCAAAAGAACATTGTGAATGTATAGAAAATAATTTTGGTAAATGATTGAGACGTGGAGGAACGCTGAAAGAACATAATTGCTGCCAAATTTTATCATTTTAAAAACTCACTTTGGCATCAGGATCATTGCTGCTTGGCTGCGCCGCAGCTCCAAAATTAAACATATTGATGCGCGATCTGGTCTTTCAAGTACTTGGAAATTATGTTTTTGTCTGAATATCAAATCTGTCCTGCGGACAATGGCTGCATTTATTAGTTTTGTGGGAGTTCATGCAACGCTGCTGCCCCCCACGCTTTGAAATTAAGCCTAGCAGCTAGCTTCAGCCCTCCAAAGCTGCTGATTGGCCCTCGATCTCATGCTTTATGAGTGATACAATAAGCCTTTAATGGATTAACAGATGCATGAATTATGCTTCACAAATTTTGAAATAAAAAATAAAAAAAACCCGGCGGTTTACAGAGAGAAAAACACGAAATATTCGTTCAATACATATATTAACATCATTAAAATTAGTACTAAGTTTATCTATAGAGTTTTAATCAGATTCCTACTTCTCAAAAACCTGCAAGTAGAATAATTATGAAAAATGTTTAGCTTTTAGTCTTCACCGACAATTTAAATATTTGAAAGCCTCTGTTCCTGATTCCTACCTAGCTACGGTTGGTGTGAGAGCCAACGTGATTGGCGTTCTAACTGGGAATAATGCTTTATTGCAGATAAAGGCTAAGGCAAATGTAGAGCTACCTCCTGAAAGCATTTTATCAAGCCAACTCTGGTTTTCAGGCGGCGTCACATCTGCTGCATCATAAACCTTGGAAGATAGCAAGCCAACCTTGGACAGAGCACCACGCACGTCTACTTTCTGATCAACAGCTACATAACAAGCTGCAGGTGTAAGATGGGGATACAATAGGAACTGTTAGCCGTAGAATTAAGGTGTTGAAATTGAACTACGAACCAGGAGACGAGCGGAATGCAGAGACACTGTTGGCGCCGATGCTGCCGCCACTAACCTGCCAGAAATGATGTGTAGACTACGAGATGCACGCCGATTCCAACTTTGCCATATTTTCTAAACAAGTCTTTAATTTTGTTGCCTGAGGCTTGAAATTTAGGTGGAGTGGTTGACATTATCTGGAATGAGTTGGGCTCTTGCTAAATGCAATACGGAAGTACATATGATGTTTCGCGTTGAATGAGCGCTTATTAAGGACTTGGGCAGAGGGCAAACTAGCCTTCGTTTCTTGCACACAATTAAGCCAAAAGACACCCACTATAGATAGCGCTGCTAGGCTCCTGGCCAGTTATTATTTTTCCATACTATATCATTTTTCCATCGCATTCAGTTTCCATCCTCACCCAATTGCATTCTCTTTTCAACATATTTCAAAATGGCATCTCTGCAATTTGCATGCAGCACTACTGTTTCAGGGAGCAATGTTCCGTTAACAGCTTTCAGACCACAGCAATTAACTCAAAATACACATTTCAGAAGACGCGCTGCACGGTTTCAAATACCGACCAAGATTTATGCGACTTCTCAGCCAGAGGCAGCGGATATGACGTCAGAGGCAGCGACAGCAGCACTTACCTCTGAAGAACTTCCAACTGCAGCACCTACCCCTGAGGAAATACGTGTCCGTACTGAAGTCACCCGCCGTATCAAAGAACTCGGTCGCCAGGGCAAAGCACGCGAAGCAGTAGGAGAACTCGCTGCAATGGCAAGATTAGGCGTCCAGCCCGACACTCAGAGCGCCACTGCCTTATTAGATGCCTGCATGAGATCAAGGAAAGTTGAAATTGCCGAATCTGTCTTTGACGAACTCTTCAATGGGTTACTATCCCCTGATGAAGTTACTTTTGCTGTTATGTTGCGTGGATATGGTAGTCAAGAGCCCCCTCGATGGACTGCTATTTCAAATGCGATTGCTACAATGGAGAAAGATTTTGGCATTTCTGCATCAACTCTAACGTATAATGCGTTATTGGATATTTGTAGTAGAACAAATGACATTACACGTGGATCAGAGATTATTACACGAATGGTAGCAGCTGGTATTGAACCTGATGATTTTACTCTAGAGGCCGTGAGACAGAGGAAAAGTTTGAGATCTTTGATAAAAAAGACCTTTTAAAAATTCTTATTCTATTCTTTTTAGCTAACTTTCTGAAGTTTTTTTTATCACTGATGGGCAATTAACCTAGTGTACCAATTTTTCTACTGTAATTTTGATGCATTCGAGTTCTGTGGGAAAAGAAAAAAAGTGTAGCGGCACCTCGATACAGGAAGAAAAGAAATATCAAAGCTTATAAACTACCTACTTGCTAGCTTCCAACTTTCTTTTTAAAGGCAATACCGCTGTCGCAGCACCTTGCACATTCCCACCACCACCTTGGTCAGCTATAACTCGTCTTAAATGCTCTATAGCAGCCAGATTAAAGCCCATTCCATCTTTCAAACTCTGTACCCGAGATCTCAACAAGCCTTGCAGTTCTGTTAATACAGGCCTCGCTGAAGGAGTCGCCATCAATTGCTGCATATGTACACGTAATAACAGCGTAGCTACACGGCAGAGAAGCTCCACTTGAGCCCCACGCCGTAACCAGGGTGCAAGGTAGCCCAGCAGGCGAAGCGCGTCGGTAAATGGTAGTAATAAAATAGCTTGCTCTAATTCACTACCGCGAACTTGACTGACAGATCGTAAGACGTATTCTGAAGGTGATAAGCCCAGCATTAGTGGATTAGGTGCTACAGTAGCTACAGCACTATTTTTACCACCACCACCACCATCGGTGGCTCGACTGTCATCTTTTTTCTGATTCTTTCTTTGCGCTTCCGCCATGGCTTCTTCTATTCTTTCTTCTTCAGTTGATGCCATATCCAAAGCCTCCACGATCGCATCAGCTGCCGAAACAGTTTCCAACGTCTTCTTCCCTGCCGGAACAACTCCAGTACCGCCAACACTTGCAGTACCATCTTCAGCTACAACTCCTCCATCAGGGCCTAAAACCAAAGGCCTCGCATCTTCTCTTCCTAAATCTTCCTCAAACAAGGATTCCAACCTCTTTTCTTTCTCCTCCTCCACAAAAAATGGCTCTTCCGTCCTCTCCCATCGTCGCAAGCCCCGATCATGAGATCCTGTAACAACAAAATCACCTAGAGAGGACACAGCCATAGCCCAAACTTCACCCTGATGTCCCTTTAATTGCAATAATTCTTCAAATTTATCCCCATCCCAATATTTTACCACACCGTCTTTTCCAGCGGTGAACAAGTAATGTGTCTTAGGAACAAAGGCAACAGACATCACTGAGTCATTATGAGCGAATAAAGATCGATGGCAATCTCCGAAATCTAATCCCCAGATCTTGAGATTCTTATCTGCAGATCCTGTGGCTAGTAAAGTACCGTCACTGGAAATATCCATCGACAGCACGGGAAGTTTATGGCCATAAAGAGATAAAAAGAATTTCAAACTTTCTGTAAAGAAGACACGCACAGTCGCATCTAATAATGCAATTGCGAGTAACTTTCCATCCGGACTGACACGGACGCATAACACATCGTCAGTCATGGTTAAAGTACGACTGTGGGCAATACTTAGTTGCGGACGACGAGGGGCTTGACTACCATTCTTCTGTTTTGAAGCCGCTTTGCCTTTGTTTTTCTTCTTTCTCTTTTTGTTTTTCTTACTACCACCCTCCTCTTCATCAATGTCATTCTCACTGTCTTGTTCCTCTTCTTCTTGATCAGATTCACTATCAGAAGGCACTACGAGATCCCACTCCCAAAATTTCACTTCTTTGTCAGCACTCCCACTAACAAAACCACTGCCATCTGGTAAAGCAGCAATCGACCATACCGGCCCAGAATGCGCTTGTACACTCGCGACTTGCGTCGATGCAGCAATATCTAATATCTCTAAAGTGCCTTCTTTGGTTCCTACGACTGCGTGTTTGTTACCGGGGACAAATAAACTGCATAAGCCATATCCAGATTCTATGGTTCTAATACAGGCACCAGATCTTGGATTCCAGATTTTGACCCCGGAATTTGAGGTAGAAAGTACCATGGAGTCATCGGAAGAAAGTGTGACTGCACGGATATCTGATCTATGGCCATGATTATCGATTGCTAACAACTTGGATACTTCAGTGGCCGTGTTGGCGTCGGTTTTTTCATAGTTGTTTTCTTTAATCTCATACACTTCGAGCGAGTTGTTCGCGAGAGCGAGAACGAGACGGGAAGGAGCACGACGGCCCGTTGGTGGAGCCATTGCTGCTGCAGAGACTTTGTGTTTACTACGGATTGTAGCTATCAGTTCCAGTTCATCAACCGCTGAAAGTTGGTCTTCTTCTTCTTCTTCTTCATTGTCCGCTTTTCCATTACCTGCATCCTTCTTACCAGTTCTTCCTTTTTCTTTTCTCCTCTTTCTTCTACGTTTCAACCTCTTTTGTGCTTCAGCATCTGATCTTACTCTCCACACTTCGGTGACTTTTCCCGCTCCTTGTCTCATCAACAACGCAGCCCCATCCGAAGCCCGCGCATACCTGACTGTACCTGCCCTTTCAGTTGCAGTACATTTGACAGATCCCATTTCTTGTAATACATCTTCATCAGCCTCAGCATGCACAGCATACACCCTCAATTCTGAGTCAGCAGCACCAACAGCAAGTCTTTTCTGTGAAAAATCGACATCTAGAGCCCACACTTCACCACCACGGCATGCTACAGTTTGACAACAATGCTGAGTATCTAGATCCCAGACTTTAACGAGCTCATCTTTACTTCCAGAAGCTAATCGGCCTTGTCCGGCACCTTCAAGAAACGCAAGATCAGTTATTTGGCCTCTATGCCCAGATAATCGAAATAGGCCACATTCCGCAGAGACATCCCAAACAACAATAGCGCAATCTTGAGCTCCAGAGGCTAACAGGGCACCAGAAGTGGAGAAACGGAGGGCTGAAATGGCGGAGCGGTGACCACTAAAGGTACATTCACAGTCCCACGATTCAAGACCCCAAATACGAATTGTGCCGTCAGCGTAGCCAGCAGCAATTTGGTTAGAGATCGGAGAAGATACAATGCACGTGACTTCTCGAGAGGCTTTTCCAGAGAGGGCGGGAGGAGGGATGAAGGAACGTACCTGTAGGAATAAGTAGAAGAAGTTTAGATTTTAGAGCCAAGACGGTAAAGATTCCAAGATTGATTTGGAAAATGTAAGACTATAATTAATAGAACCAGTCCAAATACAAGAAATGCATCTACATCGATATACAGCCCACTTCTATAAACCTATAATTCTTACCAAAACAGCCTGCTTCACGTCCCAGACAGAGACTCTTTCAAGGGATGCAGTGAAAAAGTATTTGCCGTTGCGATCATAGCATACACTGGATTTACTGGTAATCACACCCCACGAGTCAGCTAGTTCGTATCTAAGGTATGCTTTCACCATCTTCTTCTAATTTATCTATTTATTTTTAAAATCAAATGTCTGCATGCATCACAAATAATGTCTTTGTTCGCACAATTCAAGCCTTAAACCCACATGTATATGTTCGAATCTATTTATATTTTCCATGCAATATACTGAATCATGCACCAGTGCGACTAGAATCGCCTTTCAAAGCGTTCATTTCACCTGTCTAAAGTCTGCTGCTGCCGCTGCGTCCTCTCTCCCTGTGGGTTTCAAATCATTACATTCTCTCTACACAGAATTTAACTAAACATTCGCTGGTTTGAAGATATTAAACCCATCTGCAGCTGTAGTCACCACCATCCCAGGTATATGTTTATGCCAATGCCCTTCCTTCAAATCACTCTGTCCAGCATGCAGAAACAACAACTGCGCTGGTAAATCTGCCGGAGCTGCTACATTCGTTTCTGGCGCCAACGCCGCTTCTTCTTCAGGATCACGTTCTACCGCCAAATCCCATACACCAAGGGTATTATCTGATGACGTTGTCAGTAGCATTGAAGCTTCATGAGGGCACCATTCCACCGACGTAACAGGCCCTCGATGATGAGTAAAACTAGCCACCGGTGCAGCTGTTCCAGGCGAAAACTGCCTTAAATCCCATACTTTCAACGCTCCTTCATCGCCACCAGATGCCAACATATACGCAGTCAGTTTATTCCATGAAATTACGTTCACATCTGTATCATGTGCCGTCACCGCCAACATTGCTTTAGCAGTTTCTCGGGTATCCCAAATTCTGATCGTTTTATCGACAGAACAGGAAGCAAATACGGTAGATTCAGTAGGGGACCATTGGATATCTTCAACTGAGGCGTCATGCCCCTTCATTGCCCCGCCGACAGCCCATTTTCCACTGGGGGTAGGATCCCAAACATGGATCTTGGATCGACAGTCGCCCGAGGCCAACCTCCCTACAGCTAATGGTGACCAATCAAGGGCATACCCTTCTGCCGAGTGGGTATGTACCTGCCGAGCGTTGACTTTAATGATTTTCCCACTTCCTGCAGCAGGTTCAGCTTCATTTGCCAGCTCTGTGAGTTGTTGAGACAAATCCCATACTTGTACTTGAGCGGTGTCTGCCCAGGAGGCAATGACATGTGGTTGTTGTGGCATTGAGCGGATTCGATTGATTCCTCCAGTGTGGGCAATTTTCTTCACGTGTAATTTGGCGTCTTCTTGTTCGTCTTCATCATCGCTATCGCTTTCTTCACTTATCATGTCCTCATCTGAATCAGAGCCATCACCACCGTCTTTCCTTTTCTTTTTACCGGCAGCGGCAGCAGCACCGTGTTTGCCTTGTGTGAGGTTTGAAACTTTCATGACAGCGAGGTAATTTAGTTTTGAGCTTGCTGCTTGGGTGCCTGCGACCATGAACATTGTATGGGGGAAAGCACGGCGGTCATCGCCTAAACTGTCAGGGACAATGTCAAAACTGAGAGACGGCCACTCTAAGGACATGCTGCTCATGCAATCGTATGCTGTGGGGTCATATTGTAATGCTTCATCTCCGTCAATGGTGTCTCTGCCAGGGACAAAGACTGAGGGTTTGAGACCTTCCTCGCCATCTTGATCTTCTTCTTCCATCATGGGATTATTGCTGGCCGAGGCTTTCTGCAATTGATTTGAAACAGGAATGTTAATTGCGTGTTGAAAAACACTGTGGGTGTGTTTCTTGTATATCGATATTGCTAATAGATCCTACCTTGGCATGGGGAGGCTTTGCCGCCCTCTTTTTCCTCATTTTGCAACTTTTAAAATTGATTTAAATCTGACAAGAAATCTAACGCATGCGCTTCTAAAAGCAACTTAAGACGTTAATTGTACAATATTATTTGGAAATAAAAGTGAAAATAATACAGGAAATGCTGAACAATTATGTGAATTGCGGTTTAAAGTTACGCCGGGCGGCGGAAAAGAGGAGCTAGCAGAATTGCGCTGGCCGCCAAACCCTAAATATGCCTAAAAAAGCCGGGCTATCTTGGGCAACCAAAAATTTCGGTTGCCGGGTAGATGTTTTGGTTGCCCACTTTCAATCGCTATTTTTGTGTTTAATTGCTGGGTTTGCTTCTTGAAGATAGCGCTCCTCGGGGTAGAGCGTCCGACTGCTAATTTTAACTTCTGGTGCTCTAATACCTCCTCCTCACAACCTTTCCCCTCTTTTCTTCTTCATTACAATTCTAATTTTCAACACTTACAAGTCAAACATGCCAGTAGATTTAGCATATGTCAACACAAACATCAGCCCCGCACTCTTCCCCAGCGATTCGTCCATCAAAAATGTCTCTGCCCCTGCTACCGGTAATGCCACAACCTCTATCGCTTCCCCATGGTCAGCCAGTCCACCTCCTACCCCATCCTTGGGCATCGCAAGCATGCTGTCATCGACTTCTGCAGCGAAGATAGTCTGTCTGCTCCCACTAATACCCACAGCAGAATTGAATGAAGTGATTTTGTTTAAATTTGAAATGTCGATATCAAATCCCGTTTCCTCCAAAATCTCTTCTTGGGCTACTTGAAATAAAGAAAGTTCAGGTTTATCACCGACAATACCAGCACAGAGCTCAAAGGTAAAGCCATGATGAAGAGGCAAAGAAGAAGGGAAGGCTGTTGTTGCCGCTCCTTGTTCTTCTTCTGCAGCAGTTCTGACGGCCGTGGCATACACAGCAGGCCTAAATTGCCTCACTAAAATAAACGCTTTGCGCGTTGTATGATACAAAAGAATAGCTACAGATGCGTGGGAACTTACCATATCCCAGCGTCGTTTCTTGCCATCTAATTTGAAGAATACTGACTGAGGCTTTACAAATAAAGACGCTTTTGTCAAGGGCTCCACCAAAATGTGTTCCGGGCCACCAAGGCGAGATAATATCTCAGCAGCAGGGACGCCTTGAGGCAATGGTTCAATACCATGGGGATATAAATCTACAGAATTAGTATCATGTAAAGCTGTTGCCGTGGTTCTAGTAGTAATAGAAGTCGCAGTGGTGGTGTGGGTGTGAAGTTTGAAGTTGCCAAAAAGGGAGCTAAACGTGTTATGCCGTGTATGAACTACAAGCGAAAAGGAAAAGAAATAGTGGGAGTAATATACTGTAAATTCAGCTATTTATTATCTTTGAGGTACAATTTTAATCTATCTTCTCCCTCCTTGAAGCGGCTCTTGTTCCTCCTCCTCCTCTTCTGAAGCTTCTTTCAGCGCCTGAGAAGCTGCTCTACTGATTAATACTGTCGCCCCTAAAGTCGCCAAAGCTCCAACTCCATACAATACAAGCTGTAATGGGGACGTCACCACCCCAGCAGCAGTTTCTGCAGCTGCTTTGCCTGCTCCGCCAAGTGCCACGTAAGCAATCGTACCAGGCAACATTCCCGCCCAAGAAGCCCCTATATAGCTTCCTAGAGGAATACTTGTCAAACTAAGTGCATAATTCAACAGAGAAAACGGCACTAAGGGACTTAATCGAAGTAAAAGTACGATTTTCGCACCCTGAGCAGCTATTGCTCGATCTACTGCAGCGAATCGAGTATCCTCTGCTGCACGGCGAGCGACTGCAGGACGGGCAATGTATCTTCCTACTAAGAATGCTGCTGTGGCGCCTAGAGTTGCTGCGATTGAGACGACAATCGAGCCGGATATGGGACCGAATAAAAACCCAGCTGCTACTGTCAACACCGATGCCGGTATTAAAAACACAGTAGCAATTACATAAGCTCCGATGAAGAGAATAGGACCCAGCGGACCAGCTGCTGCGATAGCGGCTTCGAGACCGCTCACTGCATCCTGTAGGCTGAATGCTTCAGCTGGGAGAGGGAGAGCGACAGCGGAGATGATGCAGAGGAGCAGCGTAGCTGGTAAACCAGAGGAGATGGATGCTAGGAAGGGCGAAATTGTAGAGGAGACGGTGGAAACAGAGGAAGGAACAGGAATCCTAGCAGTCAACAAAGCAGGGAGCTTTGACATCTCAGACGCGGGGATGATCTTTTCAATGGGGGCTTCGTAATCAGATTGGCGAGGAAGAAGGATGTCTACTCTTGAAAGGCTGTGAAGAGGCTTGCTGGAGGCAGGAGCGGAACAATGGCTGTGCCTGGAGGTCTTGCCTGCAATGGAATGAAGGAACCTCCAGGGCACTCGTCATTAACTGCTCATATTAAAAGACATAAAAACGCAAGTGTCCTTATGTGTCCCAGAAGCGTACCTTTGCTTTTAATTTGTTTCGATGTGAATGTGATCAAATTTCCCACGCCAGGTAAGAAAGAGGACACGCAAGCCATGCCAAACCTGACAGTTGATATTGGAGATCAAGAAAATAATTAGAATGATAGAATTAGGAGGAGGGAGTGCGAGGAATGATGCCGATTTTATCGTGTGAACCCGTGCAGAACTTCACTGAAGTTGAGTCGACTTGAATCAATTGAACTCCAACATTGAAGAAGAACCGTGTGATAAGAAATTGAAGCTTTCTCTTCAGCTTCTCAACCTTATCATGAATGTATTAAACAGAGACTTGCATCAATATGAAGAGCAATGAACATGAAAAAAAAAAAGGAATACGAAATTGTGAAAGCAAAAACTTTCAACGCCAATTTTTCAAAAACTTGTACCCAAAAATGATTTAAATATTAGCCATTATCTTTCAAATCACTTGTGTAACAGCTTAAACAGCACCCATAGCAAGTTGGTATGCAAAGCGGAAGACAGCTCCCAACAAAGTAAGGGTTCCAAAATACTGAATCCACCCGTTCATTCTCTTCTTAGGTTCGCCAGTGCAGTAGCCCTTGAAATACAGAATTCTGCCAACGTTGTACATCAATCCAGCTACCGCAGCTGTAATAGGGAACCTGACACCAGCAAGGATGAGCATAGGATAAAAAGATATCAAATTTTCAAGAGAGTTTTGGTGAGCACGCTGAACACAGTTGAACTCATTGGCGTTCTTGTGGGCGGAGTCAGCGTAAAGAGCAGGGTAAGGGACATTGAAAGCTTTACGGGCTTTCATTACACCAGTGGCCATGTAGCCATGCTGCAGGAAAAGGGGCGGAAGTAGAAAGGGTTTATAGAAGATGAAGATGAAATTCTTAGAAGATTGCGGAAGGCTGTCGTGATAAAAAAAAAAAAAAAAAAAAATAATAATAAAAAAAAAGGCGTGCCTAGTTGGCATAAAGAAGTTGACCAGTGGAGACTCACATGAACGAGGTATGTCACACCAACGGCGGCAAGGACATAGCCGTGAGCTGGAACGAGCTGAATCGCAAAAGTCATCTTTGATCAAATTTTTGGTCAGGTCGTTTAAATTGATATTTAACCAGAGATACCCCAGCTAATCAAACTATTGTCTACTTTATTAAATAACAATAATGCAGTTTGAGGAATGTAAGCGGGTAATTACGTAAACTCTGACAGTTTTTTGCTGGCCCCACGCTCAGCGTGATGCTGCAGTGGGAGCTCCTGCAATTCTAGTACCTAAAAGCTATAGAATGCACACCGGGAGCTAGTAGATCACGATTCTGCAACAGTATTAGTAAATGGATTGCTGTTCGCTTCCAGTGTGACTGCTGAGAGAAGCAGAAGAACAAAGTAAAAGACGGGAATGCTGACGGCATCAGAGGAGGCGCTTGATTAGATTTCCTGATTAGATTTTCCCTCTATTTTTGCGAGGTGCAAATCAGTGAAGCAGTAACATGAACTTGATGTACATCTTTTAGCTGCCGAGGTCGCGTTTGCAATTCTTTCCGACTTTCTCACTGTAGCTGCAGCAGCTGTTGCTGCGTTGACAGAACGTTTTCAATAATTTATGGAAAAATAGTATAGGCTGAGAGAGATGCGGTGCGGTATGAGAGGGAAATTCTGCAACAGAATGTAAGCAAACCCGTGATTGCTTTGAAATCAAATTTTCAAATTCTGAGACTTAGTAGTCTTTAAGGAAAGGAAACTTTTGTACAAGAAATTCTCATTTTGACTTTTCAGTAAGAGCTCCAAAGTTATTTTTTTATAAAGTTATTTATCTGCACTAAATTATCAATATGGATTTATTCAATCTAAACGCATCGCAGCTTGCAGGCAGCGCTCGGGAGGATGCAGAACATTTTTTGGGCGAGGAAGTGCCCAGCGCTGAAGCTGAGACCGAGCTAGATGATGAAGGCCTTGACTTTGGCTTGCAACCTCAGGAAGTCATTGCAAGGATTGAAACCTGTGCTTTGTGGCTGGCCCAGCAGGTTTCTGCAGGAAGCTTGCCTGATTTTCTGCTCTCTAGCTCAGCTGGGCAAAGCAACCTCGACCGCTCGCTTCTTGGTCGCCACCCTGACAGCTCTGAAAGATTTGCTAGGCTCTTCTCTGCATTAGATATTTGCCACGAGACTCTAGTAGCTGCAAGCACATCAGCTGAGCGAGAGCTGCATTATCGTGTCAAAACTCTTCAAGTTTTTGGAAGCCAGGTGCACCTGCGAGAAGCTGTGCAAGATGCCGTGCTGTTGCTCCGTGTGCCCCGCTCTTCTCTAGGTATCACTTGCAGCAGTAAAGGTTTAGTTTCTGGAGCTCTCATGATTCGCAGCTCAAGCCTAGGGGTTACTGACTGTGCGCACGCTGCTTGCTTGGAAGGGCGCCCAATTCCAGGAAACATTACTACTATCTCCGAGTACTCCTTCTTTTCTCAAGCAGCAGCTATTCTAGTAATAGAAAAGGATACTGTCTTCCAGCAGCTCTCTGCAGACCCTTCTATTGGGGGTAGCGGTCGCTTCATCCTCGTTACTGGGAAGGGTGTTCCTGATCTAGCTACGCGGTGCTTTTTATCTGCAGTGCACTCTGCCTTGCCTACTCTCCCTCTTCTAGGCCTTGTAGACTGGAACCCTTCCGGCGTAGGAATTCTCTGTCTCTATAAATATGGTTCTCGCCGTATGGCTGAATCAGCACGATATGCTTTGCCTGCTTTGAAATGGCTCGGTGTTCGCAGCCAGTTGCTTCGCAGTGCTGCCGATGCAAGCGCCTTTCAAGAACTGTCTTTAAGAGATCGTGCTCTTTTACCTGGATTGAGAACCCAGCTTCAAGCCGGAGGAGAAGAAGAGCTTTCTTCCTGGATTCAAGAGCTAGATACAATGGAAGCTTCTGGAAGTAAAGCTGATATTGAGGGTCTGTATTCAGTGTGTGGTGGTGCTGCAGGCTTGGGCCCCGTGCTGCAGCAGCAAATAAGAAGTGGAGAGTGGATTTAGCAAAGAGCTTTTGGGGAGAGAAGATAGATAGGCGTGCCTCAGTGTTTATAAACATGTTTTACCGAGGCTTCAATTTAAGAAGTATCTGGGTTCTATAGAAAGAAAGCGTTAAACGATTCATACATTTCGCAAGTTTAAAAAATAAAAACTAGAAACACAAGTAAAGAGACACAATTTAATACACTGAAAAAGGTAATTACTTCTTGTAATTTATGTTGTTGCCAAGAGCAATTTAGTGTTGTGGCGACGGTACATTTGCATTTGATGCAGCTCCAAGCACTCTTCGCAATTGATCTACCAGGCTATCATCATTGTGGCCATTTACTCCTCCTCTTCCTACAAAAGAAGAAGGCCCTTCACCTTGGTGGTGGTCAAAGCTTTCTTCAGCTACTGGGACTACTTTCAAAGGCCCAAATTTATCCGCGAAATTGAGTCCTCTATCGAAATACTCTGCAGAGGCAACTAAAAGAAGAGGTGCAAGACGCAGCACACGAGAAAGCTCAGGCAAGGTGCCCAGCAATTTTTTATCGCACACAGCTTGAAGCTTGGCAAGGTGTGCGTGGACGGTGGACGCTGAAACCAACAAAGCTTGCTGCGCATCAAGAGTAGAGTGTAAGATGGATACAAAATTCTCAGTTTCTAAAGCACTCAGGCCGAGATCTTCGCACAGCATGGGCAGCGTGACAGCTTCTTTAATAGCTGGCGCAGCAGATTCGTTCTTTTCAGGAGAAGAAGAAGATGTAGCGGTAGAAGCTGAGGAAGGAACAGCAGCTTCTGTTGAAGTAGGAACTAAAGAAAAGGAAGAAGGAGTAGAATCATCGACTGCGGCATCCAAGTTGCCTTGCAACACTTCTTCTTCATTCGAAAATTTTTCGGGTGTGTGCGACATCAAGCTTCTTCCTTTTCTCTCTTGCTCTAATCTAGCAGGTAAAGAAGAAAGTCTGGTATCTGAGTCTTTATGCTTCACAGAAGTCACCAAGGGACACGTTGCAGACGAAGATTTGAAAGAATCACTATTGCCGCTACCACCAGACCCGGGTGCGACAACAACAAGCAACTCCTTAGCTCTTGTCAAGCCAGTATATAACAATCTTCTGGTCAGCATTCTACCATGCTGTGGAGACAACGCCATAACTACATGCTTTGCCTCTCCACCTTGCGCTTTATGCACTGTAATCGCATACGCAAGCTCCAATTGCGCCAACTCAATTCCCTGGTACTCTCTTCTGGACTCCCCGTCAGCTGCGGCTCTCCCACCAGATTGTGGGAAATCTACTATAAGCCGTCGCTCACGAGGATATACTTCAACAATATAGCCCTGATCACCGTTAAATACATCTTTATCGTAGTTATTTACTAATTGCAGCACCCGATCACCTACTCGAAATACCCGCTCTCCCGCTTGAGCACCACCGCCACCAGCAGAAGGAGCGCTCAACACACCGGAAGGACCTCCATGTGCGCCACGTGATACCTCATGTTTACCAGCTTCAGGTGGATTGAGTAAATTTTGAAGCTTGAGATTTAACACAGTAGAGCCTGTGGGTCCTTTCCTCATAGGTGTAATCACTTGTAGGTCAGATTCAATAAAACTAACATCCCCCGCCAAGGCGCCGACAGTTTCATAAACGAGATCAGGCACAGAGTCGGCATCTGGAGAGCGAACAATAAACGCATCTGTATCTGAATTCAATAGCTCGTCAGCATTGGGATTCGCATGACGTAATTTTGGTACTTCACCTTGTCGTACAGCAAGTGCCCCTGTCACAATCGATGACTTGGCAGCTTGTCGGAAAATTTCTCGTAAATCCACTACAGGCGCAATTTTAGAGTGAATTAAGGAGTGCAAAACCCCTCCAGCTCCTATAGGAGGTAGCTGATCGACATCTCCGATTAAAATAAGCTGAGTAGAAGGTTGCAAAGCCTGCATCAATGCTGCAGCGAGCGGTAAGCTCAACATGGAAGCTTCATCCACTAGTACGGCATCTGATTGAAGTTTATTGGACGCGCCGAGTTCAAAAAACCCGCCAGGACCTGAATCAATATCATCTCCATTCATTAATACCTCACTAGCACCAACAACTCCAGATATACTATCGTCATCGGCACCGGCCTTGTTTCCGTCACCCGGAGCAGCAGCAGCACTACTAGTAGTTGAAGAGTTGTCCCCACGAGGTTGGAATTTCAACAATCTATGGATAGTTGATGGTTCAATACCTTGAATGACACCCATGCGTTGCGCAGCACGGCCAGTAGGGGCAGCGATGTGCACCGTCTTGCCCTGAGCACTCCATAGTTTAACAATGGCCTGGACTACCGTTGTTTTTCCGCACCCTGGCCCCCCCGTAATCACAAGTAATGGAGCATCAGAAGCAGCTTCAATAGCAGCACATTGACCCTTGGACAGCTCTACACCATTGGTGTTCTGATTTGCGCTAATCCATTTCTTGATACGCGCGATTCTTGCAGCAGAAGGCTTTTTCGGTAAAGACGCCTTTTCGCCTGCTGCTTGGGCTACCGCCACCTCTGCTTTGTGGAGCCGAGGTAAGTAACACCGCACTTCAGGGCCCCATTTAAACGGTACATTTGGCGGCATATCTTCTAAATCAGACAATTGAAGACCAAAACGGGGTCCAGAACTGGCAGCGTTTGTGCTACTAGACGTTTGTGCCGCCCAGGCGTCCCATTGTAATTTTAACTTTTCCGCCGTCTTGGGGCCTATTCTTTTGCAACGTGCAAGCTCGCGAACAGCATCAATAGGCGGAAGACTAAGAATCGAAGGTAAATTAACACTATGGATGTCAAACATGGCTGATATTTGTTGAGAAGTAGCTCCACTAAGCCGCTGAGTCACCATCATCTTTAACGTCTCGTCAACCTTACCATCACTGCTGCTGTTGCTATTGCCGTCTTTATTGAAGACTGTATTTTGACTGTGTGCTCCACTGAAAGCCCCTCCTCTTTTCTTACCACTTTTTCCATTTGTTGCTGGCGATGTAGGGGTAGAAAGTGAGGAAGAAAGGTCACCGCCAGGCTCTGCAACTAGTCTGCCAGTTTCGTGCATGTGTTGAGCTACGAGATAAAGAGCTTCATCACGTGGCCAAGGGTTGCCTACAATGATAGAAGAATTTAGTTTAGTAGAAAAACGGATTATTTAGTTTGATAAGAGTAAAATAAATATAGAACAGCAGACAAGAAAAGGGGACCAAACGTAGAATTAAAACTACAAAAAAGAAAAGCATATTTTCTTGTTTTTTTTGGCGCTCTTACCATGGAGCATTCCCAAGTCATCTAACAGCTTTCTAGCTTCATTCTCCAATGTTGACCACGGTAGATACGTATGCCCTTCTCTCTCTGCAGAGATTACTAAGCAGCGTTCCACAGCTGCAACAGCACGACTGACTAAGTCAGCTGGTGCGTACATAGCTGCTGCTACTTTATTTACCGCCGTGAGCGGCAATCCGAAAGAGCCAAGAGCTGCGTATGGATCAGTAGTTACCACTTCTTGTGTTCTCGACGTTAAAGATTCAGCGACGCGTTGTGCGAGAGCAGCAGGAACGCCAGCGTCACGTAAGAATTGAGATCCTAGACGCGCATCTTTTCCAGCATCCCACCCGTCTTTAATTTTCAATGCTTTGCTCCTACCAACTCCCTCACAGGTACTCAACTTTGCTACCGCGTCTGGAGAATCTAAGATATCAACGATATCTTCTTTATATCTATCTACCATACGCTGAGCCGTCACAGGGCCTACTCCAGGCAAGATCCCACCAGATAAGTAAGCTACTAAATCGGAGTGGCCTACGGGGCGGAGCTCGTCAAAGGTAACTGCACGAAGCTGCTGACCATATTGATGGTGTGTAGTCCACGCCCCAGTCACACGGACAGTCTGGCCGACAGCTATTTGTGGTAAGGTACCTACTATGGTAATAACTGGCTTTCTAGGTTTCGCGTTTGTGGTTTTACCATTGTTGCGTTGACGGTTTCGTGCGCTGGCGGCAGCTGTGGAAGGAGCTGTTTCGATCATTTCTGGGACGTTATCAACAAAATCGGGATGTACAGAGAGACGTAGAACTGTATACGCTGTTTGTGGAGATCTGTAATGGACTTTTTGGACTGCTCCTTGCAAAATAACTGGGCCTTGGACAGCGCTTCCCACTGCTGCGAGAGCCGTAAGGGCGTCGCCTCCTTCTCCTTGTAGCTGGTTACTTATTTCAGATAGCGGGGTATCTAGTTGAGGTAGAGCTGAGAGTGAACTAGGAGAGTACGTTGTTATGCCTCTCTGCTGCAAAGATGTGGTGATTGTGTTGGCACCAGAGGCAGTGGTGGGGGTTGCAAAAGACGCTCCTGGAGGGAGGCCAGATGGTGAACCGTTGCCACGATCTCCACCTCGGGATGAGATGTTACCCCAAGAACTGTTAGGATGTAGTTCAGAGGTGATACGGAGACCTGATCCGTGGCGTCCAGACGCAAGGCTGCGTGCTTGCAGCAACATGTGAGAAGACGAATGGCGGCCCACTCCTGAGAATGGGCAAGACGGTCCCTGCCGGCCGCTACTGCAGGCGAGTGCTCCGCTGCGCGACCGAGCAAGCGCCTGCATTTCTACTCCTCGAATACTAATCCAAAGTGCGTTGGTCGGGGAGGAACTGCGAGCAAAAGGGGTCGCAGAGCGAATGCTAGCTAGGAGACGCTCAAGCTCTATCAGCAAGGACTTTTTCCACCTTGTCATACGAAGTAAAAGTCATTTCTATGTCAATCAGTCAAGGAATGATACGAATTTCTTAAGTCAGCTTAGTCAGTGAAATTTTTTAATAATAATCCTTTTAGATTTGTGTTCAGGGATGCGAAATAGCGCGAGTGCTCCTAAGTGCGCCCAAATGCCAGCAAAGCGGTGTTGAAGTCGGTAGGTGTTTAAATAATGCCGAATTGGACCAGCAATGGAGTGGGTTTATACTACTTGTCGAGCCTTAGCTGCGGTGGAAATCATCGCCAATTTCAAACTTGTATTGAACAATAGTTAATAAAGACCAACATTTTAAAGTCATTTGATAACGTATAACACACCACTGTTCTCCCGTAAAAGAAGATACTTTGGCTACATAGTTTAGGAAGAGCTCTAGTTTGAATTTGAAATAGCAATGGCATCGATCCGCCACCAAAGCATGGTGTTTACACCAAAAGAGGTATGTATATAACCTCATCAACTTCCAACATAATCAGTGAAGCCCCTGGAGATATCATTTAACACATGTTCCTATTCTCTTCAGATCGATTTCTTCGCCAAGGATGAATTGGTTACAATAGTTCCAAATTTCTCCCTCCCCACTGAGGATAGTAACTGTTCTTGTATGATGGTACGTATTCACGTGCATAAATGGGACTTAGCGTGATTTGATTGCCTCTCCAAAACCCCAACTTGATTTTACTTCTCAACTGACTCAGTGGCTGCTTTGATTTTTTTCTTTGTTATTTTGCAGGGTGACTTCGGTCCATTTCAGCCAAATAGAGAATGCCTAGTCCCATTATGGCTAGCTTTAGCACTTTGGAAAAGAAGAAAATGTACAATTAAGGCTCCAGAATGGATGTCAGCAAATTATTTGCAAAGTAAGAATTTGGTCTTTTGTCGCCATTGCCTCTGCCTGCTATTGTGGAAATAAAAGTAGTTTAAATCTTTTAAATTGCAAACTACTCCTTGTTTTCAAATACTTTCATAATTTATCGTTGCTTCCAGGTGTCCTTGAGCTTGAGAGACAAGACCCTAGTAGTTTCCAACCTCTCCCCTTTCATTACCAAGAAGTTGCCCATAGCCTCTTCACTGCTGGCACTCAAGAATCTTTGCCTCGAGAAGTCTTTGGAGACGAACAAGCCAGAGTGCGGGATCTGGTGAATCTAGTACAAAAGACACGATATAACAAAATTCTTCAAGGTTTGGGCATGATGTCGGAAGCAGCAGCGGTGAAACTTAATAATCTATCGGCAATGGAGTTGAATGCTGTGAGAGCATTCTTCACAGGGGCATTAGATCAATTTCATAGATATAGTAAAATGGGAGATGTGGATGCAGGAATTGCACCTGCGACAGTTGCGGCAGGTGGAGAGCAGCAAGCGCAGCAGCCTGTGCGCCAACTGCGTCGAGGCGGGTGAGAAGAAGAAGAAAAGATCAGAAGGTTTCTTCTTTAGTTGTCATATTATTTTCATCTCTCTAACTGTATACCCTATGATCCTGTACTTGTGACTCATATTTAACGCTTACAACGGTAGTTTTCATATCGCAATTTGTAGAAGATGAAAGACAAAACACTGAGTAAAGGGACAGCGTGGAAGCTTGGTGCCCAACTTTGACTTTGAATTGAAGTTTTAAACAATTGGCACCCAAGAGGTCGGCAGAGAGCATGTAAACCTCCTGATAAAAAAATTGGAATAATGTTCTAGATAACTCTAGGTGCTTTACAGCGGCGAAACTGTGCGTGTAAGTTAAAATTATCGCTAATTTGAAAATGACAGATCAGCAAACACAGCCGAGTAATGCGTCCCCGTTGCCGGAAATTCTGCTCTTTGGCTTTACTAAACCTTGCGTATACATGATAAGGGGCAAGTCGGTCAACGGTGTTTACCATTTGTGAGTTCTTTTTCCACTTGAAATGTTGCCATGTCTCCTTAGCCCCGCTTGATTTGAACAGCACTGTCGCTTGCTCTTATATCTAAAACTGCTGTCCTGTCCACTGCAGAGCTCTGGAGGTGACTGATCATACTGATGAGGGCACCTATGCATCCGCCTTTTCACTAGACTCCCTGACAAAGTATTGGGTGAGATTTAAGTTTCTTCAACCTCTGCCGAATGCCATGTATGGTTGCTGCCCAGAGTTAGTGCTACCTACCTAAATGCCGTGTTTTGTTTCGATTTTACAGGATGAGGAATTAGATATTGCACCGAACGATGCAGCCGTCACGTTGAAATGGCTCAAGACTGCTTTTGGCGTTAGCGGTGGAAACGCTGCAAGACCCCCAAAATGGATTCCAACAAATAGAGCTCCAGGGCAGAGCCCTCAATTAGAGACGCTATATCAACCTCTTCTTGACGATCAAACAAGTAAAGAAACTCTCAGGTAAGAGATTTGAGGAATTTCTGCAAAGTTTGGACTTGTTTATTTTATCTTTTCCCCCGGCCCCGGGTACATTTTTCTATGTTTGCTAATTAGACTGTTTTTTCGCTACTTACTGCAGTCTCCCGCCTAAGAAGTTCCCTCTATTAGGGAATCTCACCCCTAAATTAGCAAATGAAGTCCGTGCCAGCATTACCAACGCCGCCATTCAAAAACAAATAGCGACAGAAGCTAAGCTGGCCGAGTGTGAAAAACAGAAGAAAAAGTTGGCTGTGGCTGCAGAGGCTGTTCGTGAGCTGCGCGAAGACGGAGATACGCGAATAGAACAGATTCTAGCCATGATGCGTAAACTAAATGGAGGGCTGAATGCACTAGAAGCTGATGAACACGAAGAAGAAGAAGAAAAGAAAGCAGGCGGAGCAGTGGATACACTGCCCTCCACCGAAAAACCTCTTCGTGCTGCTAGCCAATCTGGAGCTGCTGGGAGACGTAAACCATCTCTTAGAAAGCCGCAGAGTCGTTTTGCTACTGGAAATGCAGGTAAAGGAAGAAAAGGTGGAGACATGAAAGTTTTAGGTATAAAAAAGTAAGCTTTTAGTAGAGGGTTGGCCGCTAGGTGGAATAAATAGTTAAGATACAGCTCCTTTACTTTCTGTTTTTAATGATTTGGATTTGATATAAATAAAGAATTTTATGTTTCATGTGTTTGATTTTAGGAACGATTTCAGCATTTACAAAAAAAAAACTTCAGTCTAGGTTGAGGCTCGCATCACCGGTCTTTCCTTCTGGCCCGAAATAAGCTTAAGGGCCCCTTTGGTAGCCTATACTTCATTTCAAGGTTAAATTTTCACATCATTGTTTTTGTAAGACACTAAACTACTTATTTAACCCCGCTGTTCGCCTTTTACTTATGCCAGAAAGAATCTTTGGCATTACCATCAATGATCAAAGGCTTCTTGAGTCTTTGCAGTTGCTTCCGCATGATGCAAAACGCGAAGAAGAACTTAGACAGTTGAAACATGGGCCTAAGAGGCTGGAAATATTGCGCTCGGGTATAGAAGTTTCTGAATTGGCTAATGTGATCGGGGTAGCTCCTCAGGGGCTTACCCACGATTTAATTTCCAGTAAATTCAATCCTAATTATTCTAAAACAGTTCCTTGTTATGGAGAGGAGCATGAACGCGACTCAAAAGAGGCTTTTCTGGAGTATGCCAAGGTATGATCACCTTCCCCGCTCCGTCTGATCTAATCAAACTTGCTGATACACTGCAATATCACACAGTACTCTCAATTTCCCCTGCTTCTCGTAGAAGACTAAACAAAGAGTAAAATTATATGCGCCTGGAATTTTTTCAATTAAAGATGCACCGTTTATTTATGCCGCCCCGCATTTTATTCAGACGGCACCGACCACCACCTTGCTCTATGTTTTTAATGTGAACAAGGTTCCAGACTCGCTCCCTGCCCACGTGAAAGTTCAGGTAGTTAGGTTATATATCAACTAGCTGACCTGGATGTGCTTAGTACTCTTTGTCTGCCATATTTCATCGCTTTTGTGACGCTCTTGCCTTGTTTTGTTCCCACCCGAATGCAGGTGGTTGCAGCGTTGGCACTTACGGAGGGTCCTGTTTTCTCCAAAACAGGGATGGAACCTACTGCACAGATTTATTTCTGCCCTTCTCAAGGTGATGGTGTCATTTTTGAAGTTAAATATGGAGATAACGAGCGCATGGAATGGAAAGAAAAGAGAGCAGCAGCGGTCCCGTATTTTCTGCAGAAAATGTTGCCCTACCTTGCAAGAAGCATCAATATGGGTCAGCTGCCTCCTACTTCCCCAGCTATCTCATCACCACAACCTACACGTACTTATCCTTCTGCTATACAAGCTCCAGCATTAGATCAAACCCCATCTGTGGCCGTAAATAAAAAGGTGCGGGATCCTACAAAACCCAACCGAACCGGCATAGTACGAGAGATTTTCGATGCTGAGGATGAAGGAGACAAAAAGGCAGTAGTTGATTGGGATGGAGAACCAGTGAAACAGCGAAAAGCTAAATATCGCGTCAAAAACCTTGAAGTTATTCCAGTATTAGGCACTTATGAGCTGCCTGATGCTGACGGGCAATACGTACAAGTTGCATCTTTTTTAGAGGTTCTAGGCTTCTCAAATTCTGATTTAACCTTTGCTTGGGACGCTCGATCTGGGGCAGCCCTGTGGCATCTGCTAATGCGTTTATGCAAAATCTGTCGAGGATCCCCGGTGGCGGTGAAGGCGGACTCTTCGAAAGATACCCGTTTGGGCTCTAGAGCTTGATTTGAAGCTATAGTAGTACCTCCCACAGCATTAATAACCTTGCTAGTACCCAAATTATTAGAAGAAGGGCCAGCAGAGGTTGTAGGTAGCTTCTCTAGTGATGGTGCCGTCTGGCCATCAAATGCAGCTGCTTGTTCACCACGCCACAAGTTTCTCACGGACCGCCCAATGCCTGCAATAAATCAACCATATTTACTTAAGATTTATCAATGATAATTCAGGCGAAATTAATCAGCGCAAGGCTAGTATTGCATACCTGCCAATGAGATTGAAGCCATATTAACCAGCGCAAATTAAAGATGATTAATGCTACTAAAGTTTGCGTATACTTATATGTATTCGTTGGGAAGTCCGCGATCTGATTGAATCAATCTTGCAGTTAAGATCTAAAGCATGCGAACAATTTAGTTGCCCATGAATCTAGCAGGGGGACATTACAACCGCTTTGCTGCAAGAAATATAATATCATTGATGATACAATTGAGGTCTATGCAAATTATTTGTTAAAAAGATAGCGGAATAAGGCTGGAGGAGGCCCTAAAGCTTATTTCGGGCCAGAAGGAAAGACCGGTGATGCTTGAGGCTCCTCCCGTTCCTATAGTGATGTTTATATCTAGTTGTTCTTTGCATGTTCGGTGCATTTGTTCGTTCCCTATTAGCTGGTGTAAAGTTCACTATTGAGTAAAAAGACAAAAAGAGAAGCTAGACACTCGCTTAGTAAGTATTAAGACTCTTAGACACCGTCATTTCTGGGCACGAAAGTAACTTACTAAGTAAGTTACTTCTGATGATTTAGTAAATAGCACATTGAGTAGCTTTCTGTGTTTCAAGAAGTAATTTAAACAAGGGTTCAATTTTCTATCAATTAGATTTGATAGATGAAGCCGCTTTTGTCCCGGATAGAATGCCGTTCTGTCTGCAATGCAAAAGTCATTCGCTTCTGCCGCGCGATTTTATTGTCACTATTATAGTGACTATAGTACCATATATGCTGATTGTTTTCCCCCGGGGCCCCCTGAAGAAAATCAAGGATGACGTACTCGCTGAGTTAGAAGAAAATTTTGAGAACAACAGCAATTCCGCCCTCACTGGCAAACGCTCTGGCGACGTTGGAAAATCGTTAGTAACTATGAAATTGAATTTTTTAAAAACGTTTTCGTTGTATTTTGGCAAAGAAATTGGGGCCAAAGCTTCTGTTTCGCCCTTGGCGAAGTCAAAGCATTTCTGCTTAAAATGGAACAAGACTACTTGCAAATCGATGTCAAGCTGTGTCTCTCCCTCAGGCGTAGGAGCTCATCAAGATCCCCGCTTGGTCTGCCTGGGTTAAAAGTCACGAACTTCACCCTCTGTTGGACGCCATGGAAAATAAGGCCAAGGAGGTATCTGGAGCGATATGTCAAGTTGTGAAAAAGAAAAATAAAGTGGCAGAAGGGACGGAGAATGCTATTAGCCTTTCTTTTCTCTCCCACTATTTGCGCTGGTTCATTGCTTCCACGGTTCTACAATCTTTATATAATCTTTGCAAGATCAATCTACGTACTCAAGAGGAGGCTTACCCGGCACGCCAGAAGGAACTTGCTGCCTGCAGACCAAAGTTAGCTGAATGCTGCTCCCACCCGCTGCCATCTTTAGTTTTTGCTTTTCTTGACGCTGCCTCCATCCCCTTTTTTTGAGCATATTGCCTACTTTACAAATTTTAAAAGCAGGAAACGACACCCAGGTAGGACCATTATTGCATTCGACTGAGTTTACTGCAGAAAGCGGCTGACTACATAAATACGTCTTTTAATTGATGGTGTTGAAGTGCAGCTTCTAAAAATATTTGCAACCCCGCCCCCGATGGCTCTGCAGCCAATTTTAATATAAAATTTCCATCGATGTCTCTCGTTTTGTCAGGTAAACGAGCAAATATAGGTAGATATCTATACGCTAGATTCTTATCCAGGCCAGGGTGATATAGTAAAGCCTCTGAAACCTTGTCAGCCAACTCAGCTGTTGTTTGCTGCTGCTGCTGTTGTTGTCGTTGATGTTGCTGCTGCTCCGCCAGCCTTTGTCGGCGCTTCTCATGCGTTACCGCTAAGGAACTCATTTGGGCAGCGGAACGCTTTGGAGGCATTGCATTAAGAGCGATGTGCAAATTGGGTAAAATCTACAAAAGAAAAGATGGCCACATAAGCTGCTTAACATACGTAAGCGAACTTTTCTGCAAAATCAATTATGGAATAACGGGCACTGTGTTTCCTCTGCAACGCCCTTCCTCCTATAAGTCGGAAGAGATTCTCTTCGAATTCAGAATTCAATTCTTTTCAAAACAAAGTTTGTTGTGTGAAGAAAGTTGCTAATTTTAGCTACGGTAGTAGCTCAAAATTATCGCAACATATATATAAAACCTTGTGTATTTTATCAAGCTTGAATTGAATTTGAAGGCGCGTTGCTAGCGCGTTTAGCGCTTGACAATTTTGAATGAAATGGGCAGATCAATCCGACTAATTTGTTGAAATGGAGGAGCTATTGGCGAGCATTGTGAGACTACAGGTATGTTGATCACTTACATGTTTATGAAGTCACGATAACGACCCGTTTATTGCTGAGGACTCTGACGTTCTCCTCTTTACTTCTTCTCCTGATCAGGGCGACAATGTCGTCAGGGCACTTCAAGGTATGCTACAGCAAGCCAAGGTCGCCTTAAAACCTGGAAATAAATCCTTTAAATCCAGATCTACACAGCCAACAACGTCTCCAACAGCAGCTACGGTTGATAAGAGAGCTTTAGCATGCGGTATCATTGCTCTCCTGCAACACTCTTGCACTCCTGCCGCCACTGCTTCTCCCGCAACTGCCGCGGATAATGACCTTTCCAGCTTAATATCTGAAGCTTTAGTTGATGGAATGCGGCAACAACCATGGCTTTGGGAGCGGCTTGTCCGTCACCATCTAGATTATCTACTTCAAAATCCTGAAGCAGTGGAATTATTAACTACAAGTATATCTCGATTAGACGCTCAGGTGGTCAGTCGAAGCTGGGCTGTCCTTTCTTCCCAGCTCCGTCACGTGGACCCCATGGTCCTGTGCTCTTCTCCTGCTTTGGGGACCTTCCAACGTGCTGCATTAAACCAAGTTAGCAGCTGTTTTCGATTGATATCACGTGATGTATTGCCGAGTTCTGGTATTGCTAATGTGACTGCAAACGTCAGCGGTACTATCGGCAATAACATCACGAGTACAAGCAGTACTGCCACTAGTACAGAAGTAGATATCACCCTTTCGTTGCAATTGCCTGCTGCTTTGTATACACTGCTCTACCTTGTAGGGGTGACAGACCAGCAGGGAGCCTCCAGTTCATATAGTGATCAAGAGTGTGTAGAGAGTGCGGCAGCATATACTTCGATGTTGTTAACTGAGCTGTGCACCCCCGAATCAGTTTATAAAATGCTACAATTAGAAAGCCTACGACATCAAAACAATAATAAAGCAGCAGCTAAAAAGAAGAGGGATACAAGCAGCAAAAATGATGCAAAGAAGAAGCAGAAAGAAGAAGAATTGAAAGACGTAGACGAGGACGTAGAAGAAGAAGAAGAGACTGGACCTAAATTAAGTTTCGAGAATATATCTAAGATCTACTCTGCTATGTATACTTCTACAGTGCTTATGGAAGCAGTACTTACTTCCCCACAGCTGGCACAGAATCTATTCACTAGTACAACTACAGATAAATCTACGACAGTGCCACCACCATCACAACTCACGAGAATTGCCGTGCTGCTGTCAATGCGGTGGGAACTCGCCCAGCTCCTTGCAGCAGCAGGAATAACGCCAGGTACCTCTCTTGGCAAGTCTTTTTTTAAAGCTGCACCTCCATTATGGTCCCCTCAGACCTGTGCAGCCATTATAGATGCTGCTGTTACAAGCCCCATCCACCGCCAGCAGGGGAGCGCCCCGGCGCTCACCCTCCCACCTGCGATGCTAGCGCATGCATTAGAGTTAATTCAAGACGCTCTTAATGCGAATACTGGCAATTATAATGAAGATCGTATTGAATTTTTATCGCAGCTGTTGCAGAGGGTGATGCAGGTGCAAGAAGCGTGTGCAACAGGGGTGCTGACTCCTCATGCTGCTGTGCATGCTGGGCCTGTACATCACGTGTCTTTGGCAGCTGCACGGAAACTGCATACTTTACTCCTTGCGGAGGATATATCTGCCACAGACAGTAAGAAGAATCTAGAAAAGAATAGCGGTGGTGGTGGTCAAAATGGGTCAAAGAGAAATGGTCCTGCTGCGCCTGCTGCGTCAAAGCGGAGAAAGAAAGGAATTGGAGCTCAACAGGGTAATGGTGGTCCAGATGCTGTGGCTGCTCTGATGCGTATGTTTACAGCAGGTGGACCATATCTTCAAGCAGCTTTAACGGAGGTAACAGCACCCGCTCCAGCACCTACCACCATTGTTGCTATTCCAAACACCAAGCCTGAGAGAAAAAGAATCACCCCCCAAGCAATAAAAAACCCTGCAACGTTCAGTAATACTGAAAATACTGGGTCTCTAATAGCGAATGATCAAGAAGAAGAAGAAGACGAGGAGGAGGAAATCGAAGAAGCTGCCCCAGGGGCTGGAATTGCCACCCCTTGGGTTGGGACTGTTGGTGGAGGTACGTTTGGTCGTGTCGTGATGGCTTCAACCCTAGATATGGATGACGCGACAAGAGAAGCAGCATGGCAAGCTTATATAGCAGATAAAGAGAAACTTGTGGAAATGCTTGGTGATTCTGCATATCACGAATGGTACGACGAGACAGCGCACCCTCTCTCTGCTCGTACAAATAGTACTAGAAATTCAAATAACATAGACACATTCTTTGATGCAATATTTGGCGGTGCTGGAGAAGCAGGACAGGGCAATGGTGGGCACGGTAGCGATGGATCATATGGTTCTTCTTTGCCTCAAACTATCCTCGAGACGTCTTTATTATATCCATGGCAAGCTGCACTTGCCGCATCTTTGCACCTCGCCCTCTCTATTCTGACAACTGTTACTGATAAAAATACCGTATTATCACCCAACACCTCTATCGCTGACATCTCTAAGACTGCTGCCGCTGTGCTGTGTCAGAATCTCGTCTCTGTAGAGCATCGCAAAGCGTCTGCAGCAGCAGTTTTGAAAATAATTGAGCCTACACATAGTCGTAATACATGGCTCGCTTCGTCTAAGGGAGCGGAACTCTACCCTGCGTCGGGCTCTTTACTTCATTTAGTCTATCAATTACGGTCATTGTTGCTAAGGACGTCAAGAAGGACCTCTCCAGCGATGCTAGCAGGGTATTTGGCATTGGCTCGGTTTATTCTAGATACAGCAGCGATAAAAGAAACTGATGACGCTGCGACTACTACTTCTGCTGGAACAGCAACAGCGAATAAAGCTCCCTGGCTTCCATTGAGGTATGTTGGGCATGTAGTTAAGAGTTTCTGTTGTTATCCACCTCTCCTTGCAACTGCTTTTAATACAACAAGCGCGCAGGCTCTCCCTAGATTAGCCGTTGCAGGGGCGGACTCTGTTGCTGATAGCACAGCATACGCAGCAGGCGTGCTATGGTTAATAGTACAATTCAATTCTAGTACGGGGCATAGGAAAGCAATTCGACCAGAATGGCTTAATGCAGCGATTCCAGAAGCAAGATCTCATCCTCTAGTTGTAGCAGCACCTTTTGTGCGAACCGCTGCTGCAGCAGAGCTACTTAGTCATCTTGCTGGGGAATGTTTTGCGAGTATTGATGCTGTTGTTAATGATGATGATTCTGAGGGCATAGTATGTGCTTCTCTGATGCCCTTGATCGATGCCTGTGCTGCAGCTGCCTTCAGTTTGCGCCTTGAACAAGAACAACACCAGGAAGGGCAAGCAAATAGCTCGACACAAGCAACCGTATTATTAGGTCACCCTAGCTCTATGGCATCGTTGGCAAGCTTGTCGAGTCTATTAATGACCGCATTCGCTGATTCGGCGGAAGCTCTAGCTGCTGCCTTGGATACGACAACTGCCACTACTGCTGCCGGCACCGCCACTCGGAAACTCTTAGAAATTGAACAGCGTGCAAGTTTTCTAGGGATAGGGCTAGAATTTATTGAAATTGTATCTCTTGTCGCTCCACTATTACAAGAAGCAGGAACCAACCCTTCCAGTACCGCGGTATTGCCTGTATTGGAAAGGTGTACCGGGGTCCAGGGATCTTGTTTAGAGTTATTACGAACCTTTTCTGAAGATTCTGATACGTACCTTGCTGCTGTTCGTGGTTTAGAGAATGCGCCTGTACTTGCACTGCCTCCTGCTTCAAATGATGATGGAGAAGATGAGGAACAAGAAGGAGATGACGGCGAAGAGTTGGCTGATGAGGAGGATGCTGAAGATGGCGCCGAGTATGATTCTGATCGAGTTGAATTGAGTGCATATGAGCGAAGAAAACGGCTTAAAGATATTCGCAACCCCTACCTTCGTGTGATTGTGGCTGAATCTCGTCGGGTTGCTGGGGGCGCTGCTGACGGTGAGTTGTCAGATTTAGAGGACTTTATTGTGGCGAACCCCGAAAGAGACTATGGGGATTTTATAGCTGATCATTTCCCTATGGCTCAAGAGAGTGATGGGGATGAGGAAGAAGATAGTGAAGAAGAGGATGAAGGTGGGGTTGGTGGCACTGGCAGCGCTCGTTAGAAAATGTTGATAACAAAGCAAGCTCATGTATACACAGTTTTCGTGTAAAAAACTTAAAATTAATTCAATAAAATGATGCACACTTCAACAATGCTACCTTGCGTATATTTTAGCTTAATTATCGCAACTGTGATCACTTTTAATTTACCTAAATGCGCTGCAGAACAGATCCCAATAGCAGCTGATATGGCCGATTCTTGGCAACCGGCATTACATAATATACGTATGGATGCAACGGAACCCTTATTTTGCTTTGTAGTGCGTACTTACTGGGGGCATGGTGATGCTCATGGCGGGGGACTCCGTCGTTTTCTCCGCTCCCTCCAAAGGCAGCAACATTCTAGATGGGAAGCGGTGCTTCTTGTAGCAGATAGCAAACCTTTCGTTGATCTACATCATATCTTACTAGATCTCAATGATACTCGAACCTGGGTATTCGCAGAATGGGTAAGTTTACTGCGGTTTTAAGTTGAAAAATATTTGCCTCTTCCATTTCTCTCTCTTAAAAAACCAAACCAAATTTTCTATTTTTTTTTCTTCTTTTTCATATTCTACAGATTGGCTCTGAGTTTGCTCCCAAGCAACCAAACGGTGCCTGGGCTCCTCATTATCATGGTCTCCTGTACAACCTCACTGACGATGCCATCCAAGTATGCCCGCCGGAGACTCAATGGCTGGTAGTAACCAACGGGGACAACGAATATGGGAAGAGCTTTCTAACTAGAGTACTTGAAGGAGAAGAAGAAATAGAAAGTAGAGAGCTGACACTAGAAGGACATGAGGAAGAAAGAATCCCGGCTTTACCTCAGCAGCCGCCAGATATCATAGCATTTGATTTTTACAGTCGATTTCAAAGAATAACCATGCCAGCATGCGACAGATTTACCTTTCAAACTGATTCTAGTTCTGGTCCATCTCCTCCTGCGCTCTGCAAACGCAATAATTTGAAATGGTGTCAAACTGACTTGGGCGCCGCTGCTCTTAATTACCAGCGCTTCCAAGCAGAAAATCGAAAATTTGGAGATATAGTTGATCACGATCCTTTCCACCGACTTCTGGGCGCTGAGTCAGCAGATGGTGTTATGATGGAAACGCTCGTATACGATGGGTGGAAAGTAGCCCACGTGAGGAACATGTGTTTATTTGTCCATGCTCCTTCTATTCAATCGTGTGCCTGGCAGGGTGGGGTATGGGATGATCGAGATCTCATCAAGATCTCGGGTGGAAAGTGTTTGACCCAGGTCGAGGCAGATGAAATTTTACTTGAAGATTCCAAAAAGGAAGGCAGACATAGTATAGAGGAAGTGAGGGTTGATGTTTCCAGCGATGGGAGAGTAGGCAGTGAATTTGAAGGGTTTGTTGAAATCGATCATTCCGGTGAAAATAACAATGAACATAGTTTGAAGCAGGTGCGGTGTTTGCGTCGAAAGGATTATAAGGAAGAGCACGTCTTGGGTTTGACTCAAGTGTGGTATAGTGAGTGGTGTGTAGATAGGGAAGACGAAAGCGACTTTAGAAACATGTTTACTACGTTTTATCCGACAGATGCAGCGATCGAGGCAGCCCAAGAGGCAGCTCGCCGACATGCTGAAGGAGAAGAAGAAGGGGTAAAAGAGGAAAAAGCTAGTACTGGGTAGACAATTTTAATAGTATTGTATTCAGATGTATTTATATTATTCTCATGTACGAATAAGAACTTGATAATTAATTGTACTATCGATACACTTTAACTTTAAAACAATTTGAGAATGTCTTTCGTTTATCTCACAGAATGAGCTCCTCCAGGAGAGAACCAACTTATTGAAGCTTTTTCGCAGCAAGCTGCGTGGGTTGTAATGTATTCTTTACTCGACTGAAACTGTTTTTACACACGTAAACAAAGAAAAAACAGAAAAAAGAGAAGGAAACAATTTTAACAAACTAAGATTTCTGTTATCTAATCGCTGTCCCCACCTTCCGCTTCCATGGGAGCAGATCCTCCTCAAGTACCAGGAGCCGATGCAGGATCATTATCACCATCAGAGTCAGATCCAGCACCAGCAGCCTCTGCTTTCTTTTTATTATACGCCTCCATCTCGAGAGCATACCGGCCTTTATCCTCTTCAGCCTTCGCATCATATGGAGCCTTTTCCTCAGGAGTTAAGCTCCTCCAAAGCTCACCAAGTTTTTTGCCAACTTCTCCAAAGGCAATTCCAGGGTTTTCAGTCTTAATTTGCTCGCGTTTTGCATTACTGAAAAACATAAACGCAGCAAGTGCTTTTTTGGGTGCATCCTTGTCTTTCTTTTTTCTGGATTTCTTGGCTTTGGTTCCTCCGTCAGTGCCTTCAACTGCTGCTGCTGCTGTTGAGGTGTTCTTAGGTTTCTTCTCCGTCTTGGCTTTCTTACGAGGAGCACCATCTTCATCTTCAGCAACAATTTTAGCGCCCCCTTCTCCGTCACTCTCCTCGTCATCATCGCTGCTGCTTCCTTCACTGGCAGCAAAGTCTTCATCCTCTTCATCGCTGCTACCACCGACGTCGCTGTCACTACCAAAGGCAGCTTGAGCAGCAATACCAGCATCGACACCGCCAGCAAGATCCTCGGCATAAGAGGAGACTACAGCACCTGGGCCCCTTTGGGCTTCTTTAAAGTTCTCAATACGAAGCTGTTTGGCTTGAATATATTCAAACATGTTCGCCCATTCAGAACGAGGGATACTACGGAAGACGTGCTCTTGTCCGCCCTTCATACGAACAGCCAAATCGAATGTCTTTGCTGCGGTAATTCCTGTAGCTTGCCGTAAGAACTCAACAGACTCAACATCGTCGTAGGGCATGAGAAGAGGAGGTTTCTGTACATAGAAAAACGCACGTTCCAAGGGGTAGATATACCCATCATCAGATTTGTAGTTGCAACGAACAGCATATCCTTCTCCTTGGGAATCACGGAAGGTTCCAGGGCGAGTGAGTTTGGCACCAGAAAGGCCACGTAAGACACGAGCAAAGACATCATACGTCGCACCACGCATTTCTTTGCTAAGTTTGGCACCTTTAGCGTTCTTTGCAGCCAGTTGTTCTTCAGACAGGTCCACTTCAACAGTGATTTCTTCATCATTGTGGAACTGGCAAAGCATCGTGTTGTAGAAAGTTTGACCTTTACGGATGGGAGGGTCTAAACAGACAGCGACGAGCGTTTGCGGGGTGTTGCTTTTAGGCAGTACAAAAATACGCTGTATAGAATCGTACTGCACACGGAAATCTTGGGCCTGGCCGACCAATTTAAGAGTTGAGGCGTAGAGCTCAGTATCAAATCTGCCACGAGGAACAAGCACACCAACAGAGTCAAAGGTAGAAATCGCGTCGCCAGTAGCTGCAGCAGCATCGACAAAGCCGCTGACAACGTCGAAAAAGACTTTGGAAGAAGGGAGAAGGGGAGGGGCTTCTCCGTCGGCGCCTTCTGCCATGGTCGGGGGAGCAGGAGGGGCAAAATCGGGGCATCCTTTGGGGATGTGGAAGGCAACTTCAACGAGTGAATCTTCACGGTCACTGGCACCAGTGTCGTCAATAGGGAACTGGACAAGAACCTCATCTCTGCCTTGATTCACTTGAGCCACGTCGGGGAGAGGAATTACAAAAGAAGGCTTTCCACCAACTTTGAAAACCAAGCTCGCGCCATCTACCTCCATGCTACCCCAATTGTGACCAGAAACAGCCAGAGGAGACTCCTCAATAGGGCCTAAATTTAGGTTTTTAATAGCAGAAAGGTCTACTTCCCGGAGACCAATGAAACTGAGAGCAGAAGCCTCCTTACGCTTGGTTAAGAGCATGCAAGTTTTGGGAAGGATGACCCATTGGAACCCAGTAATCTCTGGAGTGGAACAAATGCAAAATTGGAGAAGATATTACAGAAAAAGCAAGCAATCAAACAGCCCAACTCAAATTCAAGCCTACCTCCTGCAGGAACTTCCACTGTTCTACCTCCTCCATCTTTCTTCCAGACCAGGCCTGATTTGTTGACCTTTAAAGTGCCAGTGTTCTGCATGGAAAGAGACATCAGAGCCTTAACCACCATGCTCGAATTTGAATCATTAATTTGAAAAAGAGCCAACTTACGGTTCCTGAGCGAGTGCCCAGCGTCACTTTCGCAAAATGATGTTCACCCTCAGCGTCACCCATTTGATAAATTTGATATTTATGCACCACTGACGCTTTTGTTTGTCTCTCTTTTAAATGCGCAAGTGATCGTGTATAGTTGCGGGTCTAGCCGGCGTTACTGAGTTACGTTTTGGTGTTTTAGTGAAATATAGTAAAGATGCATTGAGCCCAAGGCTCGTATGTAAGAATTTTTTGGCTGTAGAAAGAAAAGAGAGCTTTGGGACTGCTCGGAGTCTGGCAAAGCAGACTCTGAGAGCAGGCGACAGCAAACAGCTGCGTGCACCTCTATAAGTGGCGTTCATACGACTATTAATTCAGTTCAATTACATTTCATCACCATGGGAGGTACGTAACAAGCCCACCTGTCAGCTCCTGAGCCTCTTAATTATGCACTTAAACTTGCATCTTACACATTTTAAATTTTAAAATCTATGCATCCGTTAATCAAACCCTTCACCTCCCTTCTATTTCACTTTAGTAGGCCCTACAACGAAGAAGGCAAAGACAGAAATGTGTGGAGAGGGTGAAATCATCCGTTCCTCTCTGTTAGCCGACCCTTCGTCCCGCCAGACGCTCGCTGCTTCTTACAGAGCCGCTGGACCCTACCCTCACTGCGTCATCCCGGATATCTGCAATCCAGACATGTTACGTCGCGTTCGTGAAGAGATTATCGATAATGTCGAGGCAACGTACAAAGAAACTGACCTTTTCAAAATGTTTCAGACGGGGGATCTTGCCAACATGGACAAACTAGACCCCGGATCGGCTGCAAAACTGCCTACAGTGCGTGCATTACGTGATGCAATCTATTCTACAGAATTCAGACACTTTATCTCTGATATTACAGGCTGTGGAGAGCTTTCGCATGTAACGGACTGTGCTTGTAATATTCATCCAATAGGTGGACATCTACTCTGTCATGATGATGTGATTGGAGATCGTTTAATATCTTATATCGTGTATTTAACCGATCCAGAGGATCCATGGACTGCAGAAGATGGAGGTGCACTTGAATTGTACCCCGAAAAGAAAGGTCACCCCAACACACCTGATGTAGTACCTACTGCTACCGCTCTCCCTATTTGGAACACCATGGCTATGTTTCAAGTCCTTCCTGGACGTAGTTTTCACTCTATTCAGGAAATATACACCTCAGAAAAGCCTCGAATGTCTATTCAGGGGTGGTTTCACTCCCCAAAACCTCCAACTGATTTTGATTTAGCGACATTGAAGCAATTGCAAGCGTGCCCTGGAGAAGACGACGTTTTGGACAGGTTTGAACCGTTGCAATGGAATAATACTAGTAGTAAATCAGCTGCTACTAGTACTACCACGAGTGACGGTATTGATCCTGCAAGACTTGGCACCAGCGCTCCCCTATGTTCCACTGACATCGCTCTCCTTAGAGAATGGATAAACCCGGTATATTTAGATGCATCTGACGCTGCTATCAGTAAAATACACAAATGTATACAGGATGATGGCTCTGTACAGCTTCACAATTTCTTATGTGAGTCTAAGGCGAAAGAAATTGGCGCTGCAATCGTAGAGGCAGACGCTGCAGACGCTCTAGGGTGCGGTAAAGTTCCACGGTACACTGCTGGCTTTGAGAATGGGTGGAGCGCTGTAGGACCATGCCATAAACACCGTTACATGCAATATTCTACCACTACTACAGAAAAATGCCCTTCATCTTCAAATTCATCAAGTCCTTTAGCGACAGCCGGTGAGTTGTTGAATAAAGTAAAAACTGAGTTATTTTCTTCCCCTTCCTTCGCTCGTTTGCTTCACCGTGTGACAGATTTCACACTAACCCACTACCGCGCCGAGGCACGTCGTTTCCGTCCCGGTTTAGACTATACTGTCGCTCATTACGGCTGCCTGACGCAAGACCCTCGACTGGACGCTGTGCTGTGCTTTGTTGCGGACGGGGCTGAAGGAGCTAGCGAAGCATGGGAATCTGGTGAAATGGGAGGTTATGAAGCGTATCTATTGGCTGGTGAAGATGAAGAAAAGCCTGCCGAGGTCTATAGAGGCCCTCAAGATGATGAAAGTGGTGTTTTGAATGTCTCTCCGGCGTTTAATTGTTTGAGTCTAGTGTTGAGAGACGAAGGGTTGATGCGATTTGTCAAATATCTGAGTGCACAAGCACCTGGGTCAAGGTGGGATGTAAGTGGAGTGTACGTTCCTGAAGATGATAGTGATGAAGAAGAAGAAGAAGAAGAAGAAGAAGAAGAAGAAGAAGAAGAAGAAGAAGAAGAAGAAGAAGAGAAGTAAATGTCAAAGTGTATTGCATTTTTATTGGCGGCTCTGGTTTGCTGGTACGGTTTGTCGCGACTGGTAGAATTAAAAGAGAGAGCTGTGAAGTGTAAAGGATACTGATGGATGTAATCATCTCAAAAAGGGAAACAAAATAAAGAAATTATGAGGGGTCAAAAGAATCAAATAAGGAAGAAAAAAATTAGGGCTGAGAATTAAGAATCAGGGAGTTGATCTATCGTACGAACAGATAGAAAAAGGATGCATACTAACGAATTCATTTATTGCTATTATTCCACTATACAGTCTACCAAACATCTTTCTGGTACCGCCCAGAATCAAGCAATTCCTTCACAGCAGCTTCCCCTTGTACTGCATTCCCGTCAGCAGCCTCAGTCGCTATTTCTATCAAAGCAGCATGAACATCTTTCGCCATATTTTTAGCATCACCGCATACGTACAAATAGCCTTTGCCTTTTGGGCCTAATAAATCCCATACAGCTTTGCCTTGTCTTTTTAAATGATGCTGGACATAGTCCTTCACCGCTGCTTGCCGACTAAAGGCTATGTTTAATTCAGATAAAGCTCCATTTGCTACTGCCGTTTCCAGCTCTTCTTTGTAAATATAATCTTGATCTTCACGACGGCATCCAAAGAATAAGACTCCAGGCCCTAAAATGGTATTTTTACTCTTCTTAACCACCACCGCCGCCGCTCTCTCCTGAATAAATCCTCTAAATGGCGCTAATCCCGTACCAGGCCCTATCATAACAACCGGGGTCGATTGGTCTTTAGGTAATTTAAATGCAGAATGACGTAAAACCACAGGTACTTTCGTACCAGCTTTTGCTGCAGCAAGCCATGATGTTGCGACGCCATGGTGTACTCGCCCTGTTGGCATGGTTTCTTTCACCACTGCAGCAGTAATATGAACCGATCGCGGGTGGACAACTGGCGAGGAGGAAATAGAATAATAACGAGGTTGTAATCGAGGGGCAATAGAGCCAAAGAATGCACCCAAAGTAGGTCGTGCAGAAGGAAATTCTTGCATAATTTCTAATAAACTGCGTTTTGAGGCGACTATATAAGAGTGATACGTATCTCTTCCTTCAATAGAAGCTAATTGATTTAATTTAGCTGCCTCTTCAGGGTTTATAGCAAAGGCAGCTAAGGCAGATAGCGCTCCTTTATCTGGGGAAGATAAGACATCTGCGTAGTGAGCTAGGGCATGACGTAATGTTAAAGCGGCACCAGCAGCACCGGGGGGAGCCGGGAGGCTTGTACTTGGGCCTGCTGAAGGGGTTCGTAAAGTGAAGCACATGTCCAATGGGAGGCCTAATACTTTCGCAGCTGCGGCAGCTACTTCAGGAGAGTTCTCTGCAAAGACTCCAACGTGGTCTCCGGCTTCATAGGTCGCAGAGCTGTTTGAAATATCAACTTCAACGTGAACGCAGGAGCGATCAGAAAGTGAGGTGTGAAGCTCTTTAACAAGGGTAATAGTCGCAAGATGAGGGGAAGAGGTAGTTAATCCATTCCCATTGATCATCACATCGATAGCGCACATTGGAGCGTCTTTTATTGCTTCTACCAGGTAGGCAGGCACTGAATCTGGGGTGGCGGCAGCTGCGGAGCCTGCTTTTAATAATGGTGATGCCTCTAATGCGGTGAAAAGGTCAGCAGACCATGCTTCAAAATCTTCTTCAATGTCATCATCGTCATCTCCTGTGCCGATACGGACGACAGGGGTGGCTCCCAGTTCTTTCATTGCTTTTTGAATATGTTTACCGACTGCACAGAAATGTTCATATTGTCGGTTGCCGAGGCCAAATACACCGAAACTGACATTCTGTAGCGGAAAATGATATAAACGCAAGATTATTAGTTTAAATATCAGGTTTTGTTGATGATTATAGCAGTATGTAGAGAATTAAACTGGTTATTTAAATGAGTTTCTTACCTCGCAGAGCGGTGCCTCCATGGATGACTCTTTGGCTTGAGCAAGAAGCCAGTTATAAAAGTCTGCTGCGTTATCCGTGGGTTCACCGTCGCCATACGTAGCCATTAAGAAGAATACAAGCTTCTCTTTTACCAAATTTTCAGCAATATAATTCTCTACATCGACCACATCGAAAACAGTGCTGGCTCCATATTTGCTTTCAAGCTGAGATTTTAGGGATTTGGCAAAGCGTTCTGCAGTTCCTGTTTGTGTTCCAAACAGAATGGAGCAGTGTTCTCGGGTGTCAACGATTTCTGCTTTGGCAGCAACAGGAGTTGCAGCAACAGAGCCATTTGCAGTAACTGCAGACTTTCGTCTTTTATCTGCCCAATTTAGAACCAGGGCGGCTACTGTGGATAGTGCGAGAAGCACAGCGCCTATCATTCCCAACGTCCCAGGGAAGTCGACAGTGAGCAATTCAGCCACCATGGTTTGAATTTATTAAAACTAGCTAGGTGGCAGAGCTCTCAGTGTCCCTCGTTCGGGGTATTGGTATGTATGGAATATAACAATATACAAGACCCATCGGTCCAAAGGCTCCAAAAGTCGCTGCAGCGGTTGGCAAAGTGAGAGGTGACCAAGCCATGCAAAGCAGCTCCATTGACCGTCTATAACCGGCCGAATAATGGCAATTCGGGCATAAATTTAATTACTTATGGCTCTTTCTAAGTGTCTTTATCACTTCCCATGCCCCGATGGGATCACTGCTGCCCTGGCATGCCATTTATTTCATACACAAAAAGGAATCCCACTTCAACTGATCCCACATACGACTTATGCCGACCTATCCATTGATGATCTTGATTTAAATGTATGTTTGTTTTCTAAAATTAGTGCTGTTCAATTTGATTAATCTCTCTCGTTACCGCCATTACCAAAAAACATTGTGAAGACCAAACCGTCTATTTACTCGACTATGCTGGTCCACCCGGCTTTGCCATCAAGCTCGCTGAACGCGTCGCCAAGTGCATTATATTAGACCACCACAAGACCGCAGCAGAGCATCTCACAGGCCCTGCAACAGCCTCTCTTCCTTCAAACCTCCACGTCGTCTTTGACATGAACCGCTCTGGAGCCATGCTCGCTCTAGATTACTTCAAACCAGAAGGATTATCTCCTGAAAACATAGATTTCTTCAAACACATTGAAGATGGAGATCTATGGAGTTGGAAGATACCTGGTAGCAAAGAATTCTATTCAGGTTTGACCACCGCTGGATTAAATTTCGATGCTAGGAGTAACCCTCAAATATTCGATCAATTACTAGCGATAAACCCATCGAAACTAATCGAAATAGGCATTGCAGAGCTAGAGAGACAGAATACGCTAATCGCTTCAGCTATGGAGAGAGCACATGTTGTGAATCTTGGAGGTAAGAAAGGGGAAGCGGCAGGCTGGGGAAGGGCGCTGGCGTTGTTTGTTGAGGGCGAGTTGGTGCAAATACGAAGTCAGCTGGGCAACGCGTTAGCTGCAGAATCGAGTACACGCGGGTTACGACCTATGGCTGCTGTTGTGTACAAAGAACCAGGTATAGATGCTGAGAAGAGTATACTTAAAGTGAGTTTACGATCGATCGGGGAAAAAGAGGACACGACATTGATCTCTCAATTTTATGGTGGCGGCGGGCATTGCAATGCGTCTGCATTCTTATTAGAAGAGACTGAGTTTGAAAGCTGGAAAACTACTTAATAAGTATCTTGCACTGTCTTATTTAAATACCTTGTGAAATTCATTATTGATCTTCTGTTGCTGTTGTTGTTCTGTTTTTTTAAACTTTATTCATTATGAGTGTATGTAGCGCCCGTCTCTTTATGTCTAGCTCTCTCGCTCCCACCTGTTTAGGATATATTTTAAGATCAATTGTGCCTGTACTGCTAGCAACAAAACGTTCGAAGAGGCTTTCTGCAATAGCTAAGACCATCATGCCACAGTCATAGTTGTTCTCTTGTTGAGGACAACAGAAACCACCACCACCACCGTCGTCGTCACAATTTTCTATTAATTTTAACTTTGGAGGAACTACAGGCAACAAAGCACCATAAAGTAATTTCGCGGCATGGCTATTGATACCTCGGCATGAATCGTAGTGGCGTAGAGTGTTGTCACTGCGAGTATAAGCTACGAGAGTCCAATGCGAACCGCCGGCGGGATGGGAAACATCCGGGTTGTCATTTAGGGCAAAGAGGACGAGCGATTTACTGGAGAAATCAAGAGGATCTAGTACTATAGGAGCTATATCAGGACCTGTACAGATGATTTTGTATTTTGAAAAACTTAAGGGGCACTTTCTTTGTAGTGAGTTGGCGGTGACCGCCAGATGCTCAGATTAGAGAAAAATTTCGTTTAGATTCAGAACGCACCAGAGCTGGTTAAGAGGTATGTTGCTGCTCCTGGTATAAGTAATACCTCGGATATATCTCTGAATTGCTCTCTTGCAAGGAATTCAAAATAAAAAGCTAGGAGTTGATCATTCAACCAGTTCGGACCTGTGAGGAGATCTACGTCTCCTTGCCTCAACACCACATCGAAGTAACTAAGAACTTTATCATCAACCGGCATTTTATTGAGCATAAGTAAAATATAGTAAGGTTTTGGTTCTAAATTGGATGCCAACTTGTATACTGCAAGGTCCCCCCGCCATTTCCTTCTTTCTGGTGGCGAAATACCACACCTCAACAAAGTTTAGATGTCAATATTACAAATAGAATATGTTGATAGTATACGAAAATAGCGAATTCAATGAGTTTTAATTATCCCAAGTTCTCCTATAACTCGCCATCAGCAGCACCCATTTTCAGTTCTCCGCTCTTCTTGATGACAACCTTCTTCAAAGGCTGACCAGACTGGCTGCCAACTGCCTCCACCTTGAGTACAACATCCATACCTTCAATAACCTTTCCGAACACGACGTGGCGTCCGTCGAGCCTGCAACAATCAATAATTCAAGAAAAGAAAGCGAGCATCAGCGGTTATGTTGGATCATAAGAAAAGAACAGATAATTTCTCGTTAATTTCACCTTCGCATACGACTTACCAGTTAGTCTTGATAGTAGTGATAAAGAACTGAGATCCATTAGTATCAGCGCCAGCGTTTGCCATAGAAAGAATGCCAGGTCCAGTATGAGTCAACTTGAAATTTTCATCGGGGAACTTGCCACCATAGATAGATTCACCACCAGTGCCATCAGAGTTGGTAAAGTCACCACCCTGGAGCATGAATTGAGGGATAATCCTGTGGAAAATGCTGCCTTCGTAGGCTAATTTCTTGCCAGACTCCCCAACACCCTTCTCGCCAGTGCAAAGGGCACGGAAATTCTCCGCAGTCTTGGGGACGGTCTTTCCGTAAAGACCCATGACTATCCTGCCTGCAAAAAGTCATATTTATTGAAGACGGTGTTCGACTAGTGTATTGATGTCATGATCAGAGCAGGCAACGAATACTAATTTAGCCAACTGCAATCATTTTCATCTTATTATGATTTAGCAATTAAGGACTGATAAACGCCACCTACCAGCATCTTTGCCGTCAATTTCAATGTCAAAATACACCTTGTTGGTGATCTTGGGTCCACGCTTCTCCTCAGCAGAGGCACATGCCAAAAGACTTGCCAAGATGGCAAACAAGATCGCGCTCCTATTGAAGCGCATTGTCGCTTGTCCTGCTCACACAAATCAATCGAGAATTTAATCTGCTGGCCAATATAGGAACATGCAGCATATCTGTGCAGCTGGCCATAGAAACACGTCACTTTCTTCTCAACCATTGATAGGAGAAAGGGCAATCAGAGCGAACATAACACAAGCTCTGGCCCCATTAGTTTACATATATTTAATTTAATTACTGTAGTAAATCAGATAATATATATAAGAAAAACTAGCAATGCTAGCTAGACACAGAAAAACTAGTATGAGAAAAGTTAGCATAAATTTTTTTTTTTTTTTTTTGTTTGTCGGCGTTGGTGAGGAGAAAGAAGGGGAAAAGGTAGGGTGGGAGAAATAAACCTCAGATCAATAAGATTACACAAGATAACCAGCTGGAAGCTGTCCAGCTACCTATAAGCTGGTTGCTTCAGAAAGCCACAGCTTTCTTGCCAGAAAGCTTTCACCTTTCTTCTCAACCATTGATAGGAGAAAGGGCAATCAGAGCGAACAAGAGGTAAAAAGATGACCTACGTTAGTCCAACAGCCGACTTGATATTGTAATAGGTCGTCTGCCAGGACGATGGATCACTGTAGGAACGCTCCGAGGAGTGGGAGTAGCCCGGCGGTATCGCCTGCGAGCAACGACGGGCGGAGGGAGGGGAACCATGGGTTCTGCTAAAAGGGGATTTGGCGAGGGATCAATGGAAGGTTCTTCAGCTTCAGCTGCTGCTAGTGCTGTGGGGACATGTTCTGCAGAAGCGATTTGATGTACGTAGCCACGTGCAGCAGAGGTGGAGAGCCAGCGGCCATGGGCCATCCATTGAGCTTCAGCAATATTAATGCTGGCTGCCAAGGTAGCACCTCCTACTCTCAGGGAGTGAGTACCATAGGTATCATCCAGCCCAATGGCGTGAAACAGTTCTTTAAACTGTTTGTGACAGCGGTTGTAGTCAATAGCGATCTCAGTGGGCAGAGAGTGATCAAAACGCATAAACACGGGGCGGCGAGTGCCACGGAGGCCGGCTCGAGCGAATAATTGAGTCAGCAGAGAAACCGGACAATAAAGCTTGCCAGGGCAAGCGGAGAAAGAAATGGAAGCGCCACGATGCAGTTGATCAGTTTTAGAATAGGGCAAGAAGATGGTAATCTTCCGTTGGGACATAGACACATGATTGGCCGTGATGGCGGCCAGATCAGAATAGCGAAAAAATCCAAAGAAGCCGATGGACATAGCTGTGACCAGCATATGCTTCTGGAGGGAAACCGAAGGGCCACTAAAGCGAGAAGCCAGCTCAGTGAGGTGGCGTAATGTCAGCGGAGAGCGTTTGCGTTTGGGGGTCTTCAGCAGGCGCTGGGCGCCTTGCAGCAGTTGCTTGATCAGAAAATGTTGAGTAGGAGATTCATACCCACAGAGCTGGTGTAAGGTAGAGATAGCATCTCTAGGGCCAGTAAGCACGGAGACAGTTTGGTTTTTTGCTTCAGCGCGTTGTAACAATGAACCAAAATAGAAAACAACAGTGCGAAGATCAGCTGGCACAGCACTGAGCTTGTGCAAGGAGCAGAACGCAAAATAACCACGGAGATGGTTGTCATACTTAGTCTGAGAAGAGAAAGCGCGAGAATGAATCAGTGCTTTAAGCACAGGTTCCAGGAGTGGAGCCAAGGAGCCATTAGCTGCTAATTGAGGCACTAAGTGCGCGAGTTGAGCAGTCTGCATCAGAGCTATAAAGAAACAGAGGAGAAATATTATGCGCGAACTGCATAGAGGGTAGGGTACCAACTAATTGTCCACACTCTCAAGACTCATTTCAAATTGCGAAAATCAAGGCGCAAGGCCAAAACCTTCCAGTGAGGGGAGCCAACAGCGTGCTTGTTGCTATGCTTGGGACCAGGCAGAAAAAGGTCTGGAACGGTGGGAAGTTCACAATGATTAACGACAAACGAAGCCCACGGCTTGCCATCGGGCTGAAGCAACGGCCACCAAGGCCGGCCTGGCCACTGAGGGCAGATCATCGTGGCGACGGCTTTGCATTGACGGAGGTGGCGAATGACCTTGCCAATAGCACCGAAAGGGGGATTGATCCAGCAATTCTCCCCAGCCCAGTTATGAGCGAAAGCATCGACACCACTGGTGGAGGGGCAGTGATATAAGGAATAGAACTGATCACAGTGGTGGTTCAGTTCGCTAGCGAAAATATCAACAGTGTGGGGACCCCATTCGGGGTGGGAGTCGAAAATATGAAAGAACTTGGGGTTAAGCATCCAATCATCGCCGTCGTGGAGTTTGGACAAGATATCAGCGCGTTCGTTAAGGCAGCGGGGCACCCATTGAACAGTCAGCTCGATATTATGTTGCCAGCAGAATTCGAAAATCTGTTTAACCACGAAATTAATAGCTGGTACTCGACTACCTTTAAGCATGATATAGGTTAAACCTAAATTGTCTACGTAAGCGCGGACAGCGGTAGGGGAAGTAGAGGAGGAAGCTACGCAACGCAGAGCGCGAGCCAGTGAGGTGAATACTCTGTCCAGGGCGAATGTTTCACGGAGCGTAGAAGAGGTGGCAGGGCCTTGCTCCCAGGGCTCAAAATAGCCTTGAGCTTCGAGCTCGTCACCGCGAAGGAGCCCATGGCCACCCCAGCCAAAATCACTGGCATCAGAGAAGATTTCCATAGTGGTGACAGAAGTGCTGCGCCAGATGGGAGTAGAGTTAAATTCGTGGAAGCGACGAGACCAGAACTCGAGCTCAGCTCGGGAGTCGACAGTATGACGCCAGTGATGGGAGAGATCGCGATAGTTGCTTAGTAGCACATAGCAGGCTCGAGTGTAAGCTCGAGTGGCAGTGCCCAAAACGACAGTCATGGAAGCGAGCTGACCCAGGAGCCGAGCGAGCTCCGAGCCACGGGGAGCCTTCTTATGCTGGACGATGGCCAGCTGAGACATAAATTCAGTGACACGCACAGGGCTGACTTGAATAGTGTTCCACTGAGTGTTGAAGACGAAGCCAAGAAATTGCTGAACAACAGCAGGAGCCAATTTGAGCTTCGGGATGGAAAGAGAAAAACCAGCATCCTGGATATCGCGTAATACGCGACGCTGCACGAGCCCAAAAGGGATAAGAGCACTGGGATGAATAGCAAAGAGAAAATCATCCAGGTAATGAAGCAGGCGCCGGCCACGAGAGCGCCAGTGTTGAACCAGCACGCGAGTGACCTTGGTGAATACCCAGGGAGCAATGCAGAGGCCGAAGGGGAGAGAACGGAAGACGTAATACTGGCCTTGCCAGTAAAATCCCAGAAATTGCCAGAATGCAGGGTGAATATCAATATGGTGATAGGCGCTTTCCAAGTCGACTGTGAACATCTGGTCGCCAGGCTGGAGTACCGTAGGTGCATCAGCGACCCCTTCAAACCGGAATTTGTAGGGGTGATCAGCTTTATCAGGGATGATATGCTTATTCACATGGCGGAGATCAACGATGAGGCGGTTTTTGCCTCGGCGAGGGATCACGTTGAGCGGGCTGACGATCGTAGGACGTTCAGCGACAGGGGTAATAGCACCAGAGAGGAGGAGGGCAGCGACAGCGGAGGAAACGAACTCCGCATGTTCAGCGGTGGGAGGATGATTTGGCTCCGACCAAGGCTCAGGAGGAGCTTCAGATGCCCAAGTCCAGGCTACACCGTGTTCAATCCAGTGAAGGACGGTTTTGGATCTGCAGACCTTTTGCCAGAAAGGGAGCTTATTGCGTAAAGCGTGATTCAGCTGGGGGTTGCCAGGCGGTGGTGGAGGCAGCGGCTGGTCAGAGGGATGAGAGAATTCTGCTGGAAAATCAGGTTCATCCTCAAGCAGGGCAGGGAGTTCTGAGAGAGAGACAATAAAAAGAGTGTAAGTTACACTGGGCATTGATGGGACAATGAAAGGGATGGCTTAAGAGAAGCGGTGACTTGATAGAAAGTCAATCATGTAAAGAAAAATTGTGTTTTTATGAGGAAAAACAGTCTGCTGAGGCAGAATTGGTCAGTCATTTGTGCTGAGCTGCTTTCAAGCGAAAACAGTCTTTAGTAATGTGGTTGGTTTTGCCACAGACGGCGCACCCTTCGGGAGTGGCGGCCTGCTCGGTCTGAGCAGGGCGGTGCTGGCCAGAACCGGAGCCACGGGCGCCGGAGGAACCGCCGCGCCAGTTAGACTGCGAGCGAGGGCGCTTACTGGGCTGAGCCTTAGCCGCATCCTTCAGGGCCTTGTCAAGAGCAGCGGCGTAGTCGCTGTCGTGGCCAAAACGGTTAGGCACCCGGTTAGCTTGCAGGTTGCGAGCCACCTTCTGCCCATGGGTGCCCAGCACGATGAGGTTGCGTATTTGCTCCTGGACCACAGGGATCGCTGAACAAAGAAGGAGAGAAGTATTGAGAACTTATCGGTACGGGGGACCGCAGCCAGTACTGAGGACTGGGGACGAATGAGACGTCCAACTAACGGAGATTAGGAGAATCCCGAGTGAAGATTTGCAGCTAGTGAGCTTGGCAATAAGACAAGGGCAGCGAGACTTACCGATAGCGAGCTGAGCGCTCAGCGTTTCCTGGAAAGCTTCAGGAGGGTGGTCACCGGTGGTGAGCATGTTGGTCACTTGTTGGGCTGTGCCCAATGCGGTGTAAGCTTCGCCCAGGGAGCGAAGTTCAGCCCGCTTGACCAGGGAGTCCAATTGGACAATCTCTGCGTCAGAAGGAAGTTCACGACGCATGGCCACAGGCAGTGCGGGGAGTGGAATAGGGTCGAACATGAGGATCTCGGATTCCTCTTTTTCGGCAGCTTCCTTCTCGGCGGCCGCTGCAGCTTCGGCGGCGGCTGCCTCAGCAGCTTTAGCCGCGGCGGCATCAGCTCTCTTCTGCTGAGCAGCAGAAAGGGGCTTAGGAGTAGGGGCCATTGCAGATGAAAAGGACAGTTGAGATCTAGATTTGAAGAAGTAAACTAATGGGGAAGAGCTTGCGTAGGACTTAGAATAGAGAAATAAACCTCAGATCAATAAGATTACACAAGATAACCAGCTGGAAGCTGTCCAGCTACCTATAAGCTGGTTGCTTCAGAAAGCCACAGCTTTCTTGCCAGAAAGCTTTCACCTTTCTTCCCACCATTTTCTTCCTACCACTGGTGGCATCTCTATCAAATTTAGTTCTTGCTAAATTCACGAAGAAGCTTGAGCGACTTAAAGACCGTTCGTGCTCAATTTAGTGTCAAAGGTTTCATTCTACTTTTGGCTTGAGTACTGTGTTGGCGAATATAACTGCTTGAATATACTTGTTATCTGCTTAAAATTCATTGATTGTTGCTTTTCCATTTAAATAGGGGTGGCCTGAAGTCGCGCTGGCGGCTTCTCACGATCCCCTAAGTCACCCTGTTGGGGTTAATTTGTTTTGTTTTGCTGTGTTTAATGTGACTGAAATTTACCTTCCCTTCCTCCTTCAAGGTTCAATTAATCATGTTCCACCGTCGCCAACACAGTGGCGATGCAGCTGCCGCCTTTTCAATTTCTTTCGAAGTTGCATTAACGCCAGTGCGACACGAATTCGTGCAGGACCAGCAATACGTGCAGGTCTGACAGGAATTCTTCGTTCCTCTAGACTCAATCCTGCTTCCTCGCGCCTTGAGAGCTCCAACAACCTCGGCATAGTGATCCTGAGCACAGCCCACCGCTCTCTTGCTCTCCTTTGCAAGCACGCTTTTAGCTCTTCCGTGTGCTTTTCTTCACCAGCTGCATAGCAGGCTGTGCCAAGCACCATAATAACAAATCCTAATAGCTGTATCCAGCTATACTGTGTCCAAGGTTCTCCTAAATGACCCCCTTCTGCTCCTTTAATTTTCAATTTATAATATAAACACAAGTCTACCGTCCACACCAATAAAGTTCTTAACGTCTCAGCAATGGTTCTGGAAAGCGCACCCATACTTTCAGTTACCACCATTCCAGCTAAATTGTACGCAGCCATTAGAGCTACATACACTACAGCATATTGTAATAGCTGTGGAGATCTTGACACCATTAAAATAGATTCTATGCTATCCTCTTGAAGGCCTTTTCCTTCTTTCCCAAAACGGGAAAATTGAAGCGCAGGCAGCAAAAAAATGGTGAGTATAATCAACCCAAATGCACCTTCATATCCTACGACTTCTATTGGGGGTATTTGAGTGTCTGCAGCAGACATTAAAAAGTCTTCAGCCACAATTTGGAGAGCTTGCACGGCCTCGGCCGCGATGATTAAAAAAATGCCGAGGAGAGTTTGACTGACTGGCGTAGAAGAGGACGATGCAGAGGAAAACAAATCGTAGTTATTATTATTTTGGGGGCCTTTAGAGCTCAATAAGCCAGAGTATCCCACAATAGAAAGACCCAGAGCACATAAGGTAAGTCCAAGTATGTTCTGAGAATTCAAATGACGGTGTAAAACAAAGACAGACAACACTGCAGTAAAAATGATTTCTGTTCCACGTAGCATTTGGTATAAAGATGCTGATGTGTATAAAAGACCAATACTGAGGAGTCCTGAGGCTAACAGATCGAAGAAAGTAGGAAAAAGGACAGCGTCATATTTTCTCCACCAAAGAACCGAAGCTTCTGCCATTGACTCTAAAGCCAGAGAAGATTCTTCTTCTTGGTTGTTTTCATTATTTTCACGATCAAGTAGGGGTTGTGATTCCTCTGATAAAGAATTGTTGTCTTCAGAGCGGTTGTTGCCAACTGAAGTGCCGTCGTGGCCTGGAGGCTGTTGGCTGTGTCTTTTCAAAATTAAACGCCAAACAAGAGAGCATGGGAGACAGATGAACATGCCTACAAATGTGAGAGTAGTTGAAAACCATGGCTTGCTGAAGGGTTTAAGGAGATCATCACGGCCTGGAGACTTTAAGCTGTAGAGGATCTTGCCTACGACATTTGAAAGGGAGCCTGCAAACATGAGCAGGCCAATGCCGCTATAGTGTCGCGGTACTCGAGGACCCATTTGTTTTATAATTTGCAGTTTGCCGAGAATGGCTGAGAAATGCGCTTTCACTTCCGACAGCTCTGTTTGTCAAACTGCAGACGTGGCCAGATCTGCAGCAGATCACTTCTTTTCAACAAGATGGTTCTTGCGCATGGTTTCATGTTCGTTTGATCATATTCTCCAACATTTCATGTGCATCAGCAGCGAGAAATATGAGTTGATTTTGGATGTACACTGTGCTGCGGTTTTGGGATTTGGAATCTTTGCAGCGGTTAGCATGCCATGATGACCTCAACTTGGCAAGATCCAGGAATTGCAGTAATACTATTATAAGATTTCGGTAAATATTTCAGTCCAAATTGGCAACCGATGTTAAAGGTTCGTATATCTAGAATTTTTAAAGATCAAGATCGACCCACCGTAGCAGCGATGGGATGGTCAGATCAAGTGCACGCGAATAGAATTCAATCAACTAATCGAAAAAATCATTCATTACAAAGTAACATCCCAACTCCAACTCCTAGGAAGCCAAATGCTAGTGTGTTCCCAATAGCATTAGTAGCTGGTGCAGTGTCATCAGCTATATGGTGGCGCAAGGCTGGCCATAAAAATTTCAAAGGCAAGGACCCAGTCGGGGAACTTGCAGCTTTTGTAAAACGCCTCCTTGGAGGATCTGGAAAGAAGTTAGCACAAAGCCAAAGCGGCAACTGGAAATCAAATAGACCAGGAAATATGGCTGCAGCGGCGGCAACTCAGCGCGCACAGGTAAGCCTTTTAATTTTCTTAGGAAATGGATTACCGTTTATGAGAGTGTTTACTTTTTCTTGTTCTTGGATAATTCGCTAAGTTATTTTTTCATTGAATATTTTCTTCATTGATTATCCTCCAGGCGTCTACATCTCAGCAATCATCAACATCTCAAGCGTCCCAGAAGCAGGGTGGAGGAGCAAAGAAGAAGAATAAAAAGAAGAAAAGGAAGCACTAGAAGAAAACGCTGTGCATACATTTCTTTAAACTGACTGAGATTATAGCAATACTGATTGATTACATTGATCGACGTAATACATATACGAGTATACACATAAATATACAATAGAAATATATACTAATTAACCAGGGTAACTTTGTAAAATGTTAGCTCATTTTGGCCCAGGTCAACATCGGCTCAGTTTGTTCCTTCCTTCAGCTCCGCTACTTGTTGCTCCAATGCCTGAATTGTCCGCCGCATGCTAGCTATTTCCTTAGAGTACTGAACACTAGCAAGGGCAAGTGCTTTTTGAAGTTGCCGATTCCTATTTTGGAGCGTTGCTAACCGAGCTGCGGTGGCGTTGCAAATATTTTCATTACCAAGCGTTTGGCTAGAGGGTGTGCATGAAGTCATACCAGTACCCTTTCCGTTGTCCTTATATTTCATTTGACGAGTTTTATCGTTCAACTCTACTAGCACCTCGCTCAAGCTATCTGTATTTTCAAATTCAACTAACGATGAGAGCGATCTTTCATCAAAAGCCCCTAGTCGAATGCCCTGCGCCATGGTTTTCGATAAAGCTTATAATTGTAGTTTTGATTTCTAGGAATTGTTTTTATTCTATTGGGGGAGGTGTGAAAGTATCTATGTGCAGTCTTCAAGAAGCAGGTCTGCAAATTTCAAATCAAATATCCCCTCCCTGAGTCCGTGTGCTGCCCCAATACGGGCGCCCAATACCTACCTGTGCATGGCTCCTCGTGGAGGCAAATAGGAAACAGAAACTTTTCTACGACCAATTTGTATACGGATAGACTTTATTCTAGGGCCAGTATCCTAGTCTCCATTTAATTCAGTGCCTCTAGTCTTCCATACGCTTCTTACCAACGTCGGCATGCATCCCCGCTCCACTCTTGCTACGACTCTTTTCTGCTGTCTTCTTGGAGAATCGATTCACTCCTCCTATGTTCATCTTACGTGATACTCTACCTGCCTCTTTGCTTTTCTGGAGGGGGGAGGGTCTGATAGCCTTGCAGTTCTGAGTGATGCGACCTTTAGTAGGAGATCCAAAAACTGGAGATCTAAAATTTCTGTGACAATCAATCAATCAATCAATCAATCAGCCATTTTTATTACATAAATACAAGGGTTTCCCCCCTACTCTTTACATTCAAAATGCCATAGGTTCAATTTAATAATAAATTCTTACTGCTGTAAAGAAAACAATCACAATTCATCATGCTTTGGCACTCCCTCTTCTGTCTCGTTCCCAGCCCCACCGTTCTTTCCTCCCACGTCTCCCTCAGGAATGGTCTCAGCCTCCTTCTCCTTTACACCCTCACCCTCAGTACTATTCTTATCACTGTTAACCTCCTCAACAACAACAGGCTTCTTTTCAATAGGTTTCGGCTTATTATTTAACCGAGTAAATGCTTTCCTCACTGGATCCATTTTCCTTGCAACATCAGCTACCGTAAAAAGTGGATCTTCATGAGGATCTTTTTTATCCTGTTCAGCTGAGCTCTTCTCTACCCATTCTTTGAGTTCTGTCACACTCTTCGTCACTTCTGCAGCTTCCCTTTCATTCAACCAAGGCTTTATTGTAGGCCAGGAATTTGCCGCTTTCAACGCAAGGTCGGTGAAATCTAATACTGTTTTTACTGCTGTAGAGCGAGAGGCCGCTTCAGCAGCACGGTGATCTATCTTATCTGCACCTTTACGGATTAATCTCAACTTCTCACGAAGCTCTGTGGTGGTAGCAGCTTCACCATCACCATAAAGCCAATCCTCTGCATCCATCAAGGCCGAGATAATTTCCTGCCGCTGTTCTTCTGTTGATACAGCTTTCAGAGTGTCACTGATATCGAGTTCTGCTCTGGTACTAATAATGTATGATTCCAAATCATTTCGTGCTTTAGCTGTGGCACGTTTTGCCTCGTCACGTTCACGCAGCATGCGCAGCGTCTTACGGGAAGCAGCAAATTGTTGAATAGAGAGACCAGGCATTTTGAGAGAGCCTGTGATGTTCAGAGGGAGACGCACGGTGTGTTTCCACATCTTAATGACCTCTTTCATGGCAAGGGTGTCGTCTTCTTTCTTCTCCTTCTTCTCTTTCTCATCTAGATCCTTCTTCTTCTCAGAATCACCGTCAGCACCGTCAGCAGCCGTGTCGTCTTTCTTTTCTTCCGCATTACCCTTCTCTCCAGCAGTTGTTTCGTTAGCGGACAAATCAGGAACCTTTATTTTTATCTCCTCTTCAATTTCCAATGCTGCATCAGCACGATCTAACGAAAACACTCCACTTTGATCAACTACCGTGTGCAAGGCAACTTTCCCCGAGTGGCCATGCTTGGTGACGACTGACTGAATACCTTCTACCTGGAAAACCCCAAGCTCTTCTTGACGTACGCAGCATGGAAGCACGGCTCCAGCGCTATTATCGTATTGAAGAGAGACAGAAAAGCTGTCTACAGTGATATTATGCAGCGCAATTGCTCTCTTTGTAGGGATTTTTCTCAAAGCGGGGACTAAGACTCGAGGAGCACCAGGGTCATTAGCACCTTCTTTGTGCTCTTGCTCTTGCTCATCTGCCCCCTCAAGTTTAAATGTGACGGTGTACGGTGCTTTATCAGTCATTCCAAACTTTCTTAATCGGAAAATGGTGGAAAGATTAGCTGCAAAAAGTCCCGCGCCAAGGACTACAGCCTCGTCAGCATCCATGTGCATATCCAGCGCGCGCCCGCCTAGAGCTTCAGTCAACGCTGCTTTGACACGTGGCACACGAGAACATCCACCCAGCAACTCCACTGCGCTTAAATTCTCTCCAGTTATGTTGTTGCGTTTTAAAATCTCAGCGACGGGAGCTGCTGCCCGGGTCCATGCACTGCTAGCCAGCTCTTCAAACTCTTCTCTGGTGATTTTACTCCGGAAATCTTGTCCAGAGAGTAGCTCTTCTACAATAACATGCGCTTCAGAGTTTGCAGAGAGGACTTCTTTAGTACGCTTCACTTGTTTGCGTAATTTGGCAACAGCCCGGGCATTAGAAAGTACCGCCTTGGCACCTGCTTGATGCTGCGCTGCGAAATGATTGATCAACGTAGCTTCCAATGCGTCACCTCCAACGCCCTGCTCCACCCACGCGACATCTTTAACCTCAAATTGTGAGATTGCAGCGCTGCCTGCAGGAGCGTCAGCGGCTTGAAAAGAGGAAAACCGGACCAAAGCGGCCTCAGCAGCACCGCCACCAAGGTCATAAAACAAGACATCCTCAGTTTTGTTGGTAAAATCACGTTCAATACCGTATTGCAACGCAGCAGCAGCATGGCTATGCACCAAAGACATTACATTCAAGCCAGCCAGCTCCGCAGAGTCTAAGAGAGCTTGTCGCTGAACAGGGCTCCAAAAGGCAGGGACTACAAGCACACAATCAGTCACTGGAGATCCATCGGCTGCTTCATTGGCTAGACGCTTTGCATAATCGAGTAACGAAGCCACCATTTCTTCTGCAGTGTAAATTTGAGCCTCTTTGCCAGTGCCAACTTGAATAGCAGCGGTGGTGCGGTTGGGGGCTTGAACCACAGTATAGGGGAATCTAGACTCGCTAATCATTCGCAATACAGCAGGGTCATCATACCGTTTGCCCAACAGATCGCGCAATCGGAAGAAAACGGTGTCTGGGAAGCGCACTGCCAACGCAGCTGCTTCATCTGCGAGAAGGCGGTCACCATTGACAAATGCCACTGCTGCAGCGGATTTACGTTTGCTGATTTCGTTGTTCACGATGGAGATTGGTATTTTTCCTGGCTTTAGAATGGAGATTTTCAGGTACTCGCTGCCTAAGTCAATGGCCATGATCGCCGCACCGGTGCCTCCAACAAATAGTGCCAACGTCACCAGGACAGCTAGATTCAAGCCTGGACCCCGCATCAAATATGTATTATGTTTTTAAGAACTGCTGTCCGTTGAAGATCTCAAAATCACAGTTTTTATTATGATTATGGAGATTTCTCTAGAAGATTTGATCAATAAAATATACACAAAGTATCAAGTCACAGCACCTCCTCCTTATGCAGATAAACTTTGACAAATATGATATGATGCGAAGCACCCGAATGTGTGCTATTTCAGTCACAGAGGGTGCTGCATCGTGTCTATTTGTACCTCCAGTGTACCCTCATTCTTTAAAAGACTCATGAACTCGGTGACTTTTTGACCATGACCTTTTTGAACCACTCAAATTTCCAACAATTACAAACCTCCATTCAAACACTTATTGATTAATTTACTACCCATAGTATTCGTGAAAACGAGATCGACACAATGCGCTTTGAATCAGCAGGCAGATTATTAGGGAGACATCTCAAATCTCACATCCAGCGCTCGGCATCATTCTCCACCACCAGCACAGAAGCACCGATTTTCCTGGTTTATGGCGCTACTGGTGGTATCGGTGCGGAGCTTTGTAAACGGCTCGCAACACACGACGGAGCTCAAGTCATCCTAGCTGGCAGAGATGAATCTAAACTGGCAGAGCTCCACGCCTCGTTGCCCAACTCGTCTCAAGCTTCTATTCAACTTGTAGACGTTCTCTCCCCTGAATCTGTCGATGCAGTTACCGCTTCAGTAGTGAAACAATACGGAAAACTCACTGGAGTCGCTAATTGTGTAGGAAGTGTAATTTTAAAATCTGCTCACGCTACAACAATGGATGAATTTGAAAATACATTGCGAGTAAATTTGTTCAGTTCTTTTAATGTTTTAAAATCCTCAGTCAAGGCAATGATGAAGAATCCAACTGGTGGATCTTTAGTCTTTTGCTCTTCTGCTGTAGCTAAACATGGGTTAGCAAACCACGAAGCTATTGCAGCTGCTAAAGGCGGCGTAGCAGGCCTGGCGCTCAGCGCCGCCGCCACGTATGCACCTAAAAACATTCGTATTAACTGTGTTGCCCCTGGACTTACAAAAACACCCATGACCTCGAAAATCACAGGAAATGAAGGAATGCTCAAGGCCAGTGTTGCCATGCATGCGTTAAAAAGAATTGGAGAACCAACTGACATCGCAGCAGCGTTGGAATTTTTATTGGACCCTACAAATAGTTTTATTACTGGGCAAGTATTGGCTGTAGATGGAGGACTCAGTAGCTTGAGACCGATGTAACATTTAAACTTAGTTGTACACCTTAGTATTGTACTATTTTCTTTGGTGAATGGCATCAAGAAGTTAATTTAGGATTTTCACACTTTCTTTTAAAAAATCACCCGATTTCCCAGCCATTTTTGGCCATTTTCAAAAGGATTCACCGCTCTGTAAATTTGATAACATCGCCTAAAACCCGCATATTTCTGAATCAAAAAGCAGTCGCCACAAAGTTATAGAGATTTCTTGTAATATACAATGCAACGGAGTCTTTTCCTTGAGGACTAAATACCGAATCAAACCAAAATGTGTACAACAATAATTTTGCGTAAAACATCACTAAATTCAACTGTTATTTAACTGGTGCTAAGCTAATCTCGTTTATACCATTCTGCTAAGACATGAACATCAGTCCCCATAGCATACGCTAGTAAAATAGCTTGATTAATCAACGTTGTTTGCACGAGGCCTAGAGCTTGCCATCGACGTCCTGAGGTTTCGATTGGTTCCCTAACAATCGCAGGAGCGCCACATTGTCTTTTTAATTGTTTCACTAGCGCAAGGTCTTCTAAAAGTGGCCAGTCTGGGTACCCTCCTGACCGTGTATATGCAGAGTTTGTAACAAAGATGCCTTGATCTCCGTATGGTCGGTGACATAGCAAAGTTCGGAGACGGACCCCATGGTGTACTAGCCAGGAAGATATTGGGCCGGCCTGAGAAGAAGAAAGAAGAAAGAGAAAATGATGTAACTGATTTGTAGCCATAGAAGTACGATAGGTAGAAACAATAATAAATTAAGCTTACATCTATAGAGATAGTCTCGAAGCACCCCCATTGCCGAGGTGGTGGTGGTGGGGGTGGTGGCGGAAGTTGACCTTCCTCCGCCCTACCACCTTGTGTTGCTGGTGCCATCGCTTGTTGAACACGTAGCGCCCAATCTTCAGGGAGTTTACTATCTGCATGAAGAAATAAAAAAACATCTCCTCGTGCCTTTGCGGCCCCTGCATTAAGCTGGCAGGCTCGGCCTCTTGGTGCAGTAATTACATGGGTGGCTCCCGCCTGCCGAGCGGTGCGGGCTGTTAAATCCTTGCTACCGCCATCTACAACAATAATCTCACAGTTATGACCACATCGTTTAGCACTGTAAAAGATAGAAAATGGAGGGAGGGTGTGAAATATTTAGGATTGTTTTCTTAAAGAATCAAGAAAGTGATCGCCGTTGGGGATGCAATCACGCATCCTTACACAACTCGCCTGCGCACTGCGTCGCCTATGCTGCGTTCCTCATTCTGCAGAAAAATTATTGAATCCATTTCAACGACACTGCACACTATTTAAAGCAGAATGCATATCAGATCAACATACTAAAATCTCACCAATGCAGGGATAATTACCGAGAATGCCGGCCTGCTCCCACCGTTTCCCATCTAAATTAATGTTTTTACTTCTAAAAAATTTTCTAATTTACAAATAGCATTCATTCAGATGGCTTTTCAGCCTTAATATTGTACAATAATATTTTCCCGTTTAAAAAAGGCGCCGAGCCCGCTGCTAACACAAACTGAACCCCTAATTGCATCTTCATAAACGAAAATCTATCTCCATCCTTGCGCCACACGATGCTGCACCTCTGCAATCTTCGGCAAAACCGCTGCCTGCGCTGCTGCCAACATCTGCTCCATCGCTGCTGCTGCCATTGCATCATCTACCCCCAACAATAATCGTTCCTGCACTTTTAACATTGCCTTTTCTGGATCGCTACGTATATCAGGGATAGCTGAACCAGCCATAAGATGTATCAGGGATAACAGCAAATTCGCAGATTTGCGTAATATATTAAAGGCTTCTCCACATAGGGTTACAAATTCTCTATAGTGAGTGCTATCGCTGCCGCCCATCCCGTCCACCATGGCTCTACTCAACACCAACGGTGCAGTAGAAAATTTAGGATCTCTACCTAGGATATACCCAAAATCTATATGAAATAGTCTTCCATCTCCCGTAAGCATGAGATTGTCCATGTGACGGTCTCCAATACCAAGCACGTGGGTCATCACAGCGTACCCAGCGTTTGACCGAATATAATTAGAAAGCACAGCTGGATTCAAAGTATAGGGACCTTTCACGCTGGTGTGACGACGTGAAAGGAATCGGTGAATACTGCCGTGTTCTTTAATCACTTGGGAGATGGGATACGACCCTGGAACAAACTCAATCAACCCATTGGTGGCAGATGTTGGCAAGACTTGATAGGCGGTAATTCGAAGATCGAGATGTTCTCGTTTGAAAAGACGATCCATAAGGGAGATGAGTTGAAGAACAAGCTGATCTTGGCGTAAATCATCGCCAGATTTATATATTAAGGAGAGAGTTGTGGTGGTAGGGAGGGCCGGGGTGGTTGCTGCAATAGTTGTCGGTGATTTATTTTTATTTTTATTGGGTTGAGGAGGTGCGTTTGTTGAGGAGGTGTGTTTAGTATGTAGTGGTGGAGAAGTAGGGGGAGATCTAGGAGAGGCAGTAGTCGTAATGGCTGCCGCAGCAGCAGCAGAAGGGGAAGACAGAGGCCTCTTTTCAATTTCTTCTTCTTCTTCTTCTTCGTCTTCTTCTCCTCCAGGCCTACCTAGATTCAAAGAAGCTAATCGAGACGGCGTATCTAATACAATACTATCAGCATCTACCACTGCTGCTCCAGTATCTTCCTCGACTGCCAAAGAAGAAGATGCAGTGGCTTCCGCTGCCACCGCTGCAGCAACAGCTCCTGGGACTTCCACCTTGAAAGTAAACCTAATGGGGCTCACTTTCGATCTAAATACTGAACATCCCGATGGCACAATCCCTAATAACCTCACCTCTGGGTCTAATGGACAAGGACATTTAAATGAAGTCAAATCTGAACAGGGTCCGTTAGGGCTTAATAAACTTCTTAATTTCTCAGTTTTCCTATCTGCTGATCGCTCGGTGCGCAGCTCTCCGTCTAAATGCTTCATTCGAGCGACTAGATTAACTTCAGGTTGAATGATATCTTCAGAAATCGATCTGGAAGAACTCAAACCAGAACCGAAAGAAGGCACTGCTCTACCTGCTGCTGCCGCCGCCGACGTTTTTGCGAGCAACATAGTTTGTACTTGTGCTGCCTTTTCAGCAAAGGAAGGATCTTCCAACTCCGCACATAGATACCAATATAATGCAGACGAGATTGATGGACTTTTGGTTGCTCTTTCAACTAAAAATTCTGCTAGACAAGACTCGACTACATTATGTTCATACCTCAACGCTTGCACTAATTGCAACAAAAAATGCAATAACTCCTCATCACTGGTCGATTGTAAAGCTTCTACAGCATGTGCACGGACTGAATCTACTGGATAATCTGGAGAAAGTAGCTCTAATGCGTCAGCCATCGAGATTTTAGCCCACTTTGTCATTAATTCTGATGCTTGCCGGGATTCTGCCGAATCACTCCAGTCTACACTTTTCAAGAATCGAGTTAACGCACGCCCTTCTTTCGTTAATTCACCACGGAAACGCCAGAGAAGTTCTCTATCATCACGAGATAATGGTCTACCCGGTGGCTGAGCTAGTACATCATCTATTTTTGATTTTTCCGATGTGTCTGGTCGGATTGTTCCAAAATCGACATCTCGTCCAATACGACTACGAGCGAGTTTTTGCGCCTTGATTTCTGAAGGGTTCTCTTTACCGAGTTCTGGATCGTCGATGAGGATTAATCGACCAGTGCCTGATGCGAGCGACGCGCAGAGAGTTTCTGTCGAAGGTTCAATACTAGTTGGTGTTGTTGCTCCCTCCGACGACATCCCTGCTGCTGCTGCTGCCGCCTTTGATGTTGAGGCTACAGCAACACCAGAGCCTGAAGTTCCAGGCATGGGTGTCCCTAACGCGTCCACCACCCTCCTCTCGGCTTCATATTTTGCCGATGCAGCACTATTAGCAGTAGCTGATGAAGGTACTCCTACCGCACCCTTAGCTGTAGAAGAAAGAGGTACACACGAGTCTTGGTAGAGGACAGGTAGATCAAAAGACGGTATATCAATTACTAATTCTAGTAATTCACCGTCTTTCCGTACTTTTTCAGATTCAGAAGCTAAAAAACTTTCTGCTATTGGAACTGATAATGCATCCAGCCAAGAAACTGGATGCAATTCACCTCGTTGATGTTTTTCCAAAGTCCGCTCGACATGCCCAGCATGGCCTCGTTCAGAGACTGGAACTTTGCCTGGAGTAGATGATGGATATGCGATATCACCTTCTTGGCTTAGCCATAGCTTTAACGTGTGATTCCCAGCCTTTAACCGCCCTTTTTTACTAAATAAACGCATTGTTGTACCACCGAGGGGCGATGGAGCTTCTTCGCCTTCTCTTACCTCCCAAACTGTCAACGCGATTTGTGCAGTAGGGCCTAAATCGCGGTATTTTGGTGCAAAAGATAATAAACTATCCCAGCTACAGCCATCGCTTTCAGCTTCTGAATAGTGAGTAATTGAAGCAATTCCTAAAGCGCCAAATTCATCGCAAAGCACCGCTGCAGCGTAAAGAGCAGAAGGACGCACAAACCCTTCAGGCGCTAGTTCTGGGTCTCGATAAGCAGGAATACAACCCAAGAGTCTGTTCACTCGGAGTTGGACCTGGGAATACAAATTTATGGCGTAAGGAAAATGATGAGATCTTGTTTTCTAGTCTTGGCGGGAAATGCAAAAAGAAAAATGTGTTCAAGGTTCTGAAATTCTTGCGTAATGAAGACTTACGTGTGCATTGATGTCACTCGTTACACAGAAGGTGAAGTGGGGAGTCTTAGAACCCTGACGAGGCGCCGAAGGCGAAGCCATGTTGTCCCGAACGGATTAATTAAAGAATAATTAAGAGTTGGACCAAGGGCAATTATAGCCCTTTTAGGGCGATGTTCTGCATACTGAGTTGTACCACTAGATTGTTTAAAGATAAATTACTTTATATTTTGTAGCTGTCAGGCTTGAGCACTATCTTTTTGCGGAGCAAGACTCTGAGAGCAAGCCAAAAAAATACTATTTGAACACAATTTTCTCATGATCGCTTGAAGTCTAAACTAATACTGAGCTTTGTTGCACCCTAAATTCATCCAGGAGGTGAACGCCGGTCTTAAGTTTGCTAGAACAACAATTTATTCTTAAACAGCTTTTAGCAACATTTTTTGGAATTTCGAAAATAATTGCTCAGTTCAATGAAACGATCGGCCCCCGCGCGCCCTAAGAGTGCATCAAATGGCAAAAAGCAACAATCGCTCAAAACATCGTTCACCAACGCCGCCAAAGCCTCTCCTGGCCCAGCTCCAATTGACGTCGCCAACACCAACCTCCCTATGCTTGGCCAAGGCCAATATCAAGACATGGAAAGCGCCTTTGACAACTACTGTCACAGCTGGGGTGAGAAATGCCACAAGGAGAGTAACATGACCCGTGGCGGTGCTGCTCGCGAAGATATAGACCTTGACTTTCGAGGTATGCAATTCATCTCTACCTTCAACAACGCTACGCAATTAGCAGCAGCTCAAGGTGTCTCGATGCCTCCTCAATTCTTGGAAGCTTTGGTTCTTATTATCCGTAATGATGTGGTACATCAAAATACCCATGTTTCCAGGGCTGCTCATGCTTCCTTAATGGCGTATTTCAAGATTAGACCTTATGCCAAACTCGGTCACTACACATCTGCAGCCGGAAACTCCAAGCAAACACCTTTTGTTTCTACTAGCGGGACAAACGTTTGGTTGCCTATGGAAAAGGAACGTACTGCCTTTACATCTAAATTTATCATGCTTCCCGATATGGCCATCGCTGGTCGTAACTACCGAACTGAGCATAGTACCGGCACCATTGCTCCAAGGCATCTTCGTGACGTCGTATGGGGCTGCCCTGCTGAATTACTCTTACACTGCGTTGAAAAGGCGCTTCAATCTGCCGAAGTCGATTTCAACGGAGATCTGCTTCTGTTTCAGTATTTAATTTCAGTTATGGAGCAAGATTCAGAGGTGAGGTTGGCTGTTTATAGCCAATTAGGTGGAAAATTGCCTGGAAGTGACACCAAAGAAGAAGACACCGATAAGAGTAACAGTAAGATGGAAGGTCCCCGCAGAGCTATGCTAGAAAACAGTCTCGCATGGAGACTCTTTGCTGGACAGCTTGTGAGTACTAATATTCAACGTGAGCTTATTCGAGGCTTGGCCAGTCTTCTCGTGTCTACAGCTGATACTGCCGGCAATGATGGGGACATCGACGAAGCTGAAGATGAACCTGAAGATGATGCTCCCGCAGGTGCGTGCGTATTTACTCGCCCTGAACTCGCTGCCTTGGCAGCACGCTTACTCCGTATTTTGCTGTCTATCTTTGGCACTGCTGAAGCGTCTGGGGCATTCTTATCAACTGGGAAGCACCGTAGTGCTGGAATCAATCACCGTATGGCTCTGGATAGCTATCTTTTAGAAGCCTTGGCATCTGAAAAGGGGGTTTGTAAGACTCCAGAAGCATTACGGTCTGTATTACGTGTGCTGCCCCCTCGTGATTGTCTTCGTCTTGTCGGTTTACTGGCTGCTCAGAAATTTTCCAAGACGTATAGCGAGATGGATGTTCAAGGAGCCTTTAGTAAATTAATTGGAGATATCGGTACGTATTTACATGACATGAATAACATGCTCAACCGTGGTTCGGATGTGGCTACTTTCTTCCAAGTGGATCTCTGCCCTGTGTTGGCATCTTTATATAGGGAACCTTCCCGTGCTATGAAGACGTATAAAAGCGCAGATTATTTAGCTGGTATGCTTGCTACAATTGCATCTGCTGCACAGGCGTTAGCTGTATCTGGCCAGCAGATTCCTACTGGGGCTAGCGGCATTGATGGATTTATAAAAGAGCTTGCTGCCTCTATTACCGCCATTGCGGCACTGGGCAAAGGAGAAAAAGAGACGAGTGCGGTTAGTCATGGGCTGCAGCTGAGCAAAGATGGAGTGTGTAACCTTGTCTGCGCTCAGATGATTTTGGAATCCATGTCTGGAAACTAAAGAATATTTAATATAGTAAAGCTTTCTTGGCGGGAAATTTTTCAACTTTTTTTTTCTTTCCTTTTCCTTTTCGAGCTGCTCAGGTGTAAGATCTTGTTCAACAGTATACCTATTCCTTTCTTCGGACATTGAAACACGGCAAGTATGTAAATCAAAAAAATCTAGAGAGAAAGTCTAAATAAGATAATGTTTCATATCGACTATTCTACTTCCCGCCACCACTACCGCCAAATCTTGAGCTCAACCCCTTCATATTTTTCAATAGCTCTTTAGGATCTCTAGATCCACTTGGCTTGATTTCTAGATCTTTTTCTCTATCAAAAGGTCTCCAAGGATGCGCTTCACGATCCCAGTCTTCTTCTTCTTCTTCACATTCTCCTTTCCCACTACCAGCACTAGAGCTTAGCTTCTTTCTCTTCTTTCCAGCAGCAGATATGTCTTTGGTACTCTCCTTGTTGCTGGTCTTCTTTTTCTTTTTCCGATTCTGCTGTTTTTCTAAATGTTGCTCTAATAAAGATTTCCCTCGAGCTACAGAATTGTACGCAGCAATAGCAGCAGATGCTCTTTGATCACTACCTCCATCATCAGCAGAACCACCGGCCATTAGCAACGCAGGCCCCGTCGCTGGTCCACTCAAAAAACCATTGCCGCCAAAGCCACCGCCAGCTTCCGCTTCCGCAGCAGCTGCTCGTTGTTGTGGTGTCATTGTCCAGCCAGAAGTATCCCCTCTAACTTGCGGACCACGTGCACTAAATGCAGTCTGGTGGCCTTGTGGGGGGAGTACCGAGGCAGTGGCTGCTTTTTCAGGTGGCAAGTCAGTCATCCAACTATCCCGACCAACGGGATTCATATTATTTCTTGCTGTTATTATTTTATCATCAGCTTTTGCGAGATCTTCAGCTGTCGCTTGACCCCTGGCAATACGCCATTGCCGTTCCCTAGCTTCTTGAGCTGCGTATTCTTCAGTAAATCGACGTAATTCTTCTTCTTCTCGTCTCTTATCGACTCCAGCTCGACCAGCGGCGTCTTGCAGCGTGTGCGCTGCCGTGGCAACCGCTTGAAAGGCGACTGCCGCCTGGGGGTGATTGCATTTATCAGGATGGATAAGCAGAGATAACCTCCAATACCGTTTTTTAACCTCCCCAACTGGCGCTGCAGGGTCAACGCCAAGCACTAAGTACGCATCGGCTGGTAGCGGTGCCGGCGCAGCTCCACCGGAGCTAGGAACGGAAAGTTTTGCGTTGTTGCCGTCGAGTTCGTGTTGCCGGAGTACTTCCATAACACGAACTACTTCTGTAGAACGATCATTCATTGACGCTGCGTCTGTTTCAATTAAATATTCAGGAGGAGGAGGGCCAACAACGAAATCATCTTCTTCAGTGATAAAAACGCCGCCGCCGCTGCTGTGATCTGGCAAGGTAGCTGCTATTGGTATTGCAGCAGCAGTGGCAGCAGCAGCTTGTAACAGTTCTGGGGGTGGCACTGCAGGACCTAAGACTCTACGAGGACCTACCACTGTTGTTCGTTCAATCGGTAAAGCTTTGGTGGTGATGGTGGTGTTTTCCTCTTCTTTATTTTTTTCCGATGGCCCCGCCTCTGCTGCTGCTGCTGCTGCTGCCAGGGACGGTGCATCAGATGGCGGTAACTGAGGCTCTATTCTCACTTGATCAGAGGCTTCTATATGACCAGCAATAGGGCCAATTTTCTCAACTTCTTCATGCCTACTAGCTTGTGTTGTGCCCACCTCCTTGGTAGCCTTCCCGTCTGTTGCTGTGGCTACTTGTATCTTGTAAGGTGCTAAAGAGGCTGCAGATTCTTCTAAAATTGGAGCTACAAACGATGTAACAGTCGAAGCATTCGAAATTCGCAGATAATGACCAGCAGATGTCTTTTTTAATTGCAGTAAGTTATCAAATAAAATACAGAGACGATCACGAAGAAAGATGTCAGCGAGATCTGATATGTCAAGAGCATTTCCAGCATCTAAATGGCGCGATAGCTGTCTAATTTCCGTTCTGAGAACATAATTGTAAGCTAAGATTTCTCGTAGAGCGCGTGCTGCTGCACGGCCCATAGCAAGCTGGGTGTTTACATTGACACAAGGCGGGGCATCTCCTCTGGTGCTGGTAGAACTTGTATCCGAGTCTGATGAGTAGTCTCGTCGTTTCGTGCGGTCTTTCTCTTTTTTATGACTCTTCTTGTGTGACTTTTTGTGCTTCTTGTGCTTAGAGTGTGAGTCTTTCGATGATCTGTGCTTTTCATCCTTGCCCATGGTGCCCTCAAAACCACCTTGTGGAATTCACACGTTATGTACACGACAACAAGTATTTTTCAAATTATTATAGAGGCGAAAAACTTCGGAATAAGGCTGATAAGCCTGTGAAATGTTCTCAGAACAGTTCTGCCAGAGCAGGCACAGCAGTTCTCCGCCGCCTTAGATCCCGCGAAAGGCCCGATGTTGCTTTCAAACACCCAATTATCAAATTGATACAATGGGTAGGAAGGAGAAGAAAGCTGAAAAGGAGGCTGCAGCCGCAGCAGTAGCTGAAGAGAAGGGAGTCGTCAAGGTAAACATCTAAATTTTGAAATCGGAATCTATGCGTAGATTAAATTTAAATGCCAATGCTTGCTATTAAATCTACACCCTACTAGTTTTATTATTTAATTCCATACTGCTCTAGACGTAAAGCGTGCATGCAGCCGAGATTTAATTGTGCTTGCCACCCATTACCTAAATTTGCATTTCATTTTAAAACCATTTAGGTAAAGAAGTCTAAGAAAGAGAAGAAAGACAAAAATGAGGTCGCTGTGGCTAAAGAAGAACATGTGAAGGCCTCTGATGATAAAGCACAAAAGGCGGCAGCCAAAGCTGCCGCCAAGTCTGCAAGAGCAGCTGCGAAGAAGGAAAAGAAACTTAAGAAGAAGCAAGCTGCCGAAGAGAAACTTAAAAACGCACCCAAAAAGGTAAAAAACAAGGAAAAATGTGAATCTAAAAGCAAAAAGAGAGCAGAAGCAGCACTAGCCAACGGGGAAGAAGCTCCAGAAGTAAAGGTCAAATCTAGCAAGAAGGACAAAAAAAGGAAGAAAGAGGAAGCTGCTGCTGAGGCTGCTGAGGCTGAGGAAGCTCCATCTCCAGCTACAGAGGAAAAGAGACCCGCTAAAAAATCCAAAAAGGATGATGACCATACGGCCGTGGATGCAAACGGGGCTGCAGAGTACAACGACGGCTATTCGTCTGGCGGAAATGGTGGCAATAACACAGGAGGCGAAGGCACTGGCACTGCCTCGAAAGCCTTCCAGCGAGTCAAAGCTGATGAATGGCTGGGTAAAAAAGGTTCCTGGGACAATTCCTACGTCGGCACCTTTGGTGAATCTGGTTGGGGTTTTAAAGCGCAACAAATTTTAGGACAGGTACGAGGAAAAGATTTCCGTCATGAAAAGACAAAGAAGAAAAGGGGAAGTTACCGTGGTGGCATTATTGATTCGGGGAATATCTGTTCCTTTAAATTTGATAGTGATGACGAATAAATATCGTATAGATAGTATTATTATAATCGTATTTAAAGTACGGTTATACAGATAGATAGCATATATATATAGTACGAGAATTAATATTCTTACAACATTATATCTAGAAATATCTATGTCAAATTTATATAATATGAAAAAATGTATCATATAAGCAATTTATCTTATACAGAAGGACTGCAGGAATTGTCACTATTAGAATTAGGGTGTACGTTGTAAGACTGGGAATTAATTGCAGCTGCAACTGATCTCCATCCTCTAGTACTACATTCCATATTATTGCTCTGAATATTCGAGGTTTCCATGCCACTGCACGCGTTGCTACTGTTATTGCTAGGCCCAGCACCACCGATGGCGACCGATGGCTCAGCACTGACAGCAGCAGCAGTGGGAGCTGTGAAAGTAGCTAAAGGGTTTGCATTCCAGGTCACCCCCTGAAGTCTATTTGACGAAAAGCCTAATGGAGAAAATAATTCCGTTCGAGTGGGGTAACTGTAAATGGCAGGGATGGTAAATTTTGAAGAGTCATTGCGGACAAAGGCAGGTTGCTGAGGTGGCGGCACTGCTGCTGCTGCCGCTTTTCCTGCCACAAGTGGTCGCGCTGGCAACAATAAGCGTGGAGAAAGAGCGGCATATTTACTTCTTAAAGAAAGCGAAGGATCGTCAAACAGAGTATTGGTCTTTTGAAAGTGCGAATCAGGGCCTGAACGGCTATCTCGTCGAGGGTTGTGAGAAAATTTTCTGGAGCCGCAATTGACCGCCACCCAGATCAAGCCCGCCGCTGCAATAACAAAAGGAATAAAAGTGAGACAATTGACAAGAAAACAGAGCTTAATGGGTACTCACTTGCAGCTATTCCAGCACTAATACCAAAGATCAGTCCAACCCATTGTCCAGCACTGACTTTCTTCGGTGCATCTGCTGGGGCAGGTGCTGGGGGAGGAGGTTGTGAAGGAGAAGGGGAATAAAAACGGGGAGAGGGGATTGTTGGCGGACTGCTGGGCGGGAAAGGAGTAGGACTAGGGGCCAAGGGAGGCAGGATCGGCGGCAGTGGCGGCGGCAAAGATGATGCAGGCGGTGGTGGTGGTCCTGGAGGGGGATGATTTGGAGGTGGACTACCTGCAACTACGGGTGACGGGGGCAATATAAGAGGAGGTGGAATGGTTTCCGATTCGGGTGGTGGTGGTGGAGGTGGACGTGGGGAAAGTGGCGGGTTCAAATAATTTGGTTCGTTTGGAGGTGGGCAGATGCAGTGTGTAGTCGTTGTACATTGCCCATCCAAACATTCTTCCCAACTATCCAAATAGCAACCTACACAATGCAGATAACATTGAGTTTGAAAAGGGGAATGTTAAGAATTAGGATAAATATAGCTTTTACCTTCTGCACAGCCTGAAGGCCCTCCGCTATCCTGCAGACATATGAAAATTTATTGAGAACGTAATAACGGTCCTGGATTACTCGTCAGCCGCATGGGCTTGGACTTTGAAAATACCTGTAGCGTTTTTCTAGATATAGTATAGCTTTGGCATAGGCTTAAAAGCTGTAGAAGGAAAATTACAAGCCAGTTTGTCTTCATATTTCTCTTAATTTCATTGAGGTTTGTTTCGTTGCCTGAGGGCCCTCAAACTTCATTGCGGCCTTACTCTGTAGCCTTGTTCTCTAAATTAAACTTGATATCTATTCGAATAAAACATGTAAATTAAAATTGTCTTGAGTACCGCTCTATATTAATTTATTATCTTGGCTTATCGACCTCACAGAAGCTCACCTTTCAAAAAGTCAAAGCGGCGCCGGCAGCTCAATTTCATTTTTTCTTAAATGGAGGGCTGCATTTATCCTGACCTAAAAGACTGCCTTCTATTTAAATTCGCAGCTGCTTTCTTTTCCAATGACTTCTTCCTCGCTTCTTTAAACCATCCAGCTAGCACGGCAGGCGGGGGAGACTCACTATTGCTTGACCGGTTGCTCACTTCGATGTGCCCTGCCACCGGCGCCTCTCCATCCCCTTCAAAAATATCAGCTAGCGGATTCTCAAAGACCACTAGAGAACCCCTTGTATTTGAACAAGACAATGGTACTATACTAGGGCGTGGGGATACAGCCAGTGAAGGAGGTGGAGACCCGCGGTTAGGGCGACCTTCCATCTCCACCATTCTTTGTTTCGCTGCATACAGCTCTCTCAAGCTCAAGTCGTCATCACTTGATGCTGATACTGTCCTTCTAATAACCAACACAGGAGGCATGATAGGTGCCAAAGGCGTAACAGGGGAGTTATTATTCTGGCTTCCGGTAGCTTTCTTCATATTAGAAGCTACTTTGTATAACCAAGCGTATTTCGAAGGTGGCCGAGGATGGCTGACACCAACCATCCCAGCACCACTTAATCTGCCACCACGTCGCCGCCGCTTTGAAGCCATCATACTAACTATGCCACCAATAGCACCTGCCAGGACAATACTGCCAATACAAATTCCTGCCCAGGCCCCCGCTCCAAGCACGCGTTTTACTTTTACTTGAAGGACATCAACAGCGCCAAAAAGCCGCTCGGGAAAGACCGAAGATGGTTTTGTTTGCAGCAAATCTGCCATTTTAACAGCTACTTCCCCATCTTGCTTTTCAAATAAAGCTTCAATGTCTACTGTCACGCCGGTAGCTAGGAGTAGGCGGCCAACCGAGTCTAGTGGTGCTGCTACACTGACAATCACAACTTCTGGAGGACTCAAAGCCCCCGAGAGCAATGCTGCGCCTTGAACAGTGGTGAGTATCAACTTTTGCTGTGTTGATGAAAATGATCTTGCAGAAAATACGGGTACATTTATAGAAAATGCGAGCTTGCGGCGAGCCTTGCCAGGTTTATCTCTAGGGGCCGGTGGTGGCAATGGCGGCGGCGGCAGCGGCGTTGGAAATTGGGGTGTCGATGTCGCAGGAGGTGGAGAGTTTTGTTCTTCTGGTGGTACACTTGGCACATTTATTATAGGCGAGGGAGGGGACATCAATGTAGGGGGCGTCTCCCCAGCTGCACCCTCGTTTTCAAAAGAGGACTCGAATTCATAGTCTTCTATGATCTGAACACCATAATCGAGAGATCCAGGTGATGGAGGTGGTGGGGATGGTGGTGGAGGATAAATGCCCGGAGGTGAAGGTGGAGGAGGTGATGGAGGCAGAGGTGGTGGGAATGTTGCAGGTGGAGATTGCTCTTCCCCTGAACCGGCATCATTCAGATCTCCATACTCACTATGCGAATCTTCTGACGGCACGGAATCACTCTGCTGCAAAGCAAGTGAAACAAAGTAAATAATTTGTTAGATTTTGTATGCAGTTTTTTATTGATTTAGTTGAAATAAATATGTCTTCAAAATAGGATCACTAATTCTCTAGTTCAGCTCTCACTTTCAAAGACCTGGTTCTAGCTCGGGTGTGCACTGAAGTAGCAGCCACAGTCGAGAATAATATGAAGAATATGGCTGTTATAAACGCGGCGCGCCGAACCATATTTATTAAATGTACTTTTAGTAATTATCGTTTATTAATATTCCGATAACAAAACTCTAATGTCGCCTGAAGTTTGACTGACAAAACGCCTCTGGTGGGAGCGCTGGTCAAAATATTGACCGCAGCGTAGATTTCCTCACTAGATTTCTTTCAAGTTAACTCTTTTTCTATAGTTTAAAGCATATATTACCACATCATATAGCTGTATCATTTATATGCAATGATTCTTACAACCCTTTGCGCTCCTTTCAGCATCCTCTATATTTGTGGGGGATTAGCACTAATAGTGGTTCCCTTGTTTATTGGCGCTTGTTTAAGTGTCTATCTCATCAGCGATGTTAGTCCAGGAGAAATAGGAAAAGCTGATATAGCATCTGCCTCCGCTGCAACAGGAATAGTCGTCGTATATCTTCTAGTGGCATTTTACATGATCTATTGGAGGAACATCGAGTCTTACTTTACAAGCCTCCCCTGGCTATCTACAGCAGAATCTAACCAAGAAAAAGTCGGTGACAGAGTTTATCAAAAGAAATGCCCGTTTACAGGTCAGTTCGTGAATCGTTCCTAGTCAAACTACATTTTTTCAAAAATCCAGCCTCGCTGCTGCTTGCTTTTATTAACTTACCCTTGCTTTTAATCACTCAAAACTAATCACATCAAGACTAACGCCTTTCCTCCGCAGGTCTCCGCCCAAGGTACCGCTGTCCTAGCTGCCAATGCAGAATCAATGAAAAGGCCTTTCATCAAGCAGATAAATTCATTGCAATGCCTGCCGGCGAAACTGTTCTTCGGTGGGACCGTGCCAGCGCAGTAGCAGAATCTGACGATACCACCAATGTAGAGAAAATCAGGTCTGCTTTAGACGAGGCAATAGATTTTCGAGGGAATGTATACAGTCAGAGCGTCTCTCATTGCTGCATAGGCTGTGCTACCTGGCAAAAATGCTTTAATTTGGCGCCACGGTTGTCCTTGTCATTGGTCCTCACAGCTCTCTTTTTTGCCTACGTACCCTGGGCATTTCCCTCTTTTCTAGAGCTTATCAAAGGCGGTGGATCTATCGTAAAGATGATAACCGGGTCTGCTTCTGTTGGATTTGCTGCGGCTGCGTTGTTAGTACAAGTACGTGCCCTCGGTCGTGCTACCGCGTTTTTATCAAAATATTCAGAAAAAGTTCCAGCTCTCAAACCTCTTGAAGCGATGCGGAGGAGGAAAGATACAGATGCATTGTGGAAACTACTCTTTTCTACAGCATGGGACCCTCTTATGTAGGTTGAAATTCGTAAGGTTTTTCTAATTACAATGAACTTTAATTAGTACGAGGAGTATCAGCAAGCGAGTATCTATTATTATGCTATAATTATGATATGTAAAAAGAAAGTAGAAAAGCAGGTGCAACGTATACATGCACAAAAAAGCATAAGAATATTCAATCTGGTCAATCGTATCGAAAAATGGGATATAAGATTCATGCAAGGCGAGATGTAAAAATTCAAAAAGAAAAAAGTTATAAAAAAGAAGGGAAAATGCGTCATTCAGTTCAAAAATGGGCGTTGTGCCATATGCTGAAGTAGAGCTATTACGCGTAAAATAAAAGAAAGAAGAAGATTGCTACTAGCAATATATAGTACAATCAAATAAAACATAAAAAAAATCAAAAGTACCCAATAATCAAGACCCTTTCCAATTTTGGCTGAGGCTTCGGAGCAACACAGGAGACGAACCACGCCTTCCTCCAACACCACCATGCCCAGCACCTGTAGTACCCCCTAAAGGTAATGACACATTACCTTTAACACTGCCACTACCACCATGCATTGGCGGTATTCGAGCACTATCTGCACTTCCAGTTAGACCACTAGAATAAGGAACACAAGGAACACCCTCAGCGGCAACGGCAACCGCAGCTCCAGAAAGTCTGGCCACAGGTCCTTGCGGAGTTCGAATCCCTAATAAACACGCTCTCACCACTTCGATAAGCGCATTTCTATCTTGTGCAGTCCCTAAACCACCTCCCTGGGGCATGTGGACTAAGAATCGATGAATCTCCTCCATTGTCGCAGTCGCACCGGCAGCGTTTGGCGAGGCTGGTGCATCCTGTTCTTCAACATACACATCCGCGCACGCAACACCCAACCCTGCAGCACACAAACCTTGTGTCACATCAAACGTAACTCTTGGACGGCCACGACCACCTACATCCACATTTGCAGCTACAGTCAACTCAGTAGCCGCCCCCTCCATCACATCTTGGACGGCAATACGGACAGGTAAGGTAGCTGCCTCCCGTAAGCGTTCAGTCAACTCGGATACTAACTCAGGATCTTCTATACGGTTATATTCACTATCTTGTACATATAACTCTGCAACACATTCGTTCGTCTCAGGGTCAACATCAACACGCCCAAATGCTAGTCGAACATCGACCTCTTTAAGTTTCAACAATAAATCATACAGAAGCCCCTTTCGGTCTTTGCAACAGAGAGTGAAGAGGGTGTGGGAAGAGCTGGCTGCGTTGTCGACCTCAACACTGATTGATTCAGGGCTGCTGGATCGGTAGAATTCTATAGGTGCGGCGGTTTGTTGGTGGTGGTGTGATTGAATAGATTCATGAGAAGAATGTTCAGAGGTTGCTTTTGAAGGAGGCATACGGCCACTTTCACTGCTGGATGTAGAGCCAGGGGTGGATGGAGCACCAATACTGCTTGCGCCTTTTTTTCGGGTGCCTACTATGTTGCGTAGGTTATTGCTGGATGCGATATCTTTGCATGCCATACGACGCAAGGTAGGATGCACTCCTTCAACAAGACCACCGGCATCTAAGGGATGCACAGGGCCAAAGGGTCCTCCGCTAATAGGGACGGCATCACCAAAGGACTCCTCAGAACCGACCGGAGCCAGCTCGATTTCACAAACAACCTCCGGTCCTAATGCTCCTTTAACTCTATCACATATTTCTAGTACACGATGAGGCTGTGGCAGTTCATTTCTGTTGTCGTAGAGCCAAAATGTATCTCGCACCTCGCCACTTGTGGGATCGGTGGTGACATGGGCTTTATATACAGAGGTGTCTGATTCCCACATGGCATGTGAGAGCGAGTGAAGCATCCCCTGTCGATCAGACGGTCCCGAAACATGTACGGCATATGGAGTGCATTTCTTAGGTGTATCTGGACAAAGAAGGCGGAAAAAAGAGTCGGTGTCGGCAGGGCAGACTTCAACGAGCCGTGCCTTGAGAAGTTGCCAACGAGGGGGTGCTCCAGGGCTGAGAGCGACTATTAGGATGAGTAAACACCAGGTTCCGTCGGTTGTTATGTCGGCTTTGAGGATTCTAAGGCCAAAATCAAGTAACACTCTGAAAAGGTCGCAGCCAAGCCCGGTGAGGTCGGGGCAATTGATGCGCAGCTCCCGAACCCTAGCTGGATCTTCTCCTGGCACATGTCTGCATAGATTTGGCAAGTATGAAAACCCCAAGGTTAGTCAAGTTGTACAATAAGAAGACTGGTCCACTTAAACAAAGGGTTAAAGGAGAAGCGATTACAATTTAATCAGAGCAGAAAAACTCACTTTAGGAGAACAGTCTCGTCGTCCTCGAACGACATTTTCGTATAACTTATTTATGCAAATAATTTACACGGTCTTGAACGCGCTGAGCAGCACGAATAAGGGTCGTTAAATGAGGCTAAGATTGCATTGAGAAGTTTTTAACGATCTCTGCTCACCAAACTACTCCGCGCAAGCATCGATCCAAAGAAAGCAAGGTAGCAATGCAAGCAAAATAAGGTTTGCAGCTCTGCGCTGAATTGCTGCGTTATGAGGGCGTTGCCGCCGTTGATGGTCGTCTTTTTGCTGGCCTCGAAAAACGTGACGCGCAGTGTCTGACTTTTGCCCTGCAGTCGGCCTGCAGCTCCAACGCCTTCGAGTTTGGTCAAGTTCTAGCCGTTAAAATTCGAAAAGGGAACATAGTAATCAGAAAGGGGATGAATCAAATGGTACTACTGAAGGAATTATTATTATTTATATTCATATCATAATTATTTATCTTATAAAAAATTGCAAAAAGGGTGCCCCTATGCCACTTTGGTTGTGGACAGAGAAAGAGAGAGAGAAGGAAAGGAAAAGAAAACCCTTCACTCAACTACGCACCATCCATTGCGGCGACTTCACTACTTGTTGTAAACGTTTTACTCATACTTTGAGCACCAGCAGGTAATGCAGCCACCACAGTAGCTGCTGCATTTTGACTCATCGTCGCACCGTGACGAGCAATGACAGCAGACGCAGCGCGCGCAGCAACCCGTCCCATATTAGTCACATCAAGTTTCTTCATAAATCCAAATAATAGACCAGCTGCGTAAGCATCTCCAGCTCCACATGTGTCAATTGGAGGTGTCTCGGTCCAATGTGGTGGGACGACATGCAGCTGCCCAAGAGCAGTCAAGATAGAACCATTGGCGCCATCTGTAACGCACACTAACGAGCAGTGAGGTCCTAAAGCTAAAGCAGCAGCTTCCGAAGACCACATGGACGGAGGAACGTCAATAGCATGAGCTGGAACAGCACCTTCAGGGGCACATGCAACGAGCGCTGTTGCTTCACTAGCATTTGTAAATAAAAGGTCAATGCCGGAGTCAATTGCTTCCCAAATTTCACTTCCGTGACGTTCTACAACTCCAGCATCACCAGCAGTCATGGCGACGATGGTCCCATGGCGTTGGGCTGCTTGGATTGCGCCGTGAATTGTTGTACCAGCTTCCGGCAATTCCCATAGATAACCCTCAATAACAAGCAGAGAAGATCTTGAAATAGCGTCTTCTAATCGAGGATCTATTGGGATTGCAGCAGGAGTGCCGAGATATGACAACATAGTTCTCTGTGCGTCTTTACTTGTGAGGACGACAACAGTACCTGTGTTGGCACCGTCAGTGGGTGGGGATACGACGTCAACGCCTGCACTCTTCATTTGAGCAGCATAAAACGAACCTAGACGATCACTGCCAATTAAACCAGACATGGCGACGTTGAGTTTTGGGTTACCTTGCAGCTCTGCAGCGGTACCAAGGCGGGACAAAGCCATCAATGTGTTAGATAAAGAACCCCCTGCAGTGATTTGATAAGACTCTCCTTCAAGTTTTTCCAAAATTTTACCGCGTTCTTCTACTGATATGAGTTTCCTAGCGCCTTTTTCTACCTCTAATTCTTCTAACCAGTTGTCGCCCACCGCCGCGCTAAAATCAATCATCGCTTGGCCAAGACCTAGAACGTCAATACGGCCATTAGAATCGGAAATTTCATCGACGTATGCGTAGAATTGGTCAGGTTCAGGGAATCCAAGCTGGATATCTGCTCTTCTGTTGTGAGAATTGATTTGCACCGACCTGTTGAGAATCAAGAGATTTTTAGAAAAATCAAAAGACGTGTATAAGCATTGATCGGAGGAGGACCACAGATTGTCTTAACGACGATTATATAAAAGTAAAGAAAGCAAATATGCAGATTTTTCAATGCTCACCTCTGAACTTGTGGAGCTGCATGCACGCCGGAACTTGCTCCTAATGAGTGATTAATTGACAATGTAGGAGTTTTCCTGGCATTATTTGGTTGCAATTTAGCACCTTGAAAGGCGCAAATTGAAGCCATCTTTAATGATAAGCTAGCCGGCGAAATGCTGCAGTCTGAATGCAAATAATTTGTTTTGCAAAAGCGAACGGACTACCTCCCTTGCGGCATGTAACCCGTTGCTTATCATATGAATACCAAGAGTTGATATTAAACCGGACAATGCACCACCATTGGCTTATAAGTTGGAACCTTGCGGCTGGCTGGGCTGGCTCGGCTGCTTCGTCCCCGATCAAGAGGCCGCCGCCCTGCTGATTGAAATTGAAAGGTTTCGGAAAAGTTTTACAAAGTTAAGGTTATCAAAAGTTCAAGGAAAAACTCATTTCTAATCTCAACATACTTAGTTATGTAGGTTAATCTCTTTATTACTTTTTACATAGGGGTGGCCTGAAGTTGCGTTTGTGACTTCTCACGATCCCTCGCGTTCCCTGTTGGGGTTTATTTTATTTAGTCAATACAGTATAATTTATTTATTTTGTTGCACGCACACGGATACGCTGCAAACTAAACGCTTCTTTAAGCGATCGTAACTGCTGCCCATGCCCATCCCCTCCGCCGTCACCATAATTGGAATTCTCCTTACAGCCGTGTCTTGAAGAAGCCCTACTTGCATGACCTCCACACCCTTTCGCTCTCCTTAGCGCTACTCGAACATGTTCCCTCACAATGTACAGCGCAGATCCTTGCTGTATGCGACGAGGACCTCCAGCCAGATACTCACAGATCCAAAGTATATATCTATAATTTGAAAAATTAAGCTGCCATTCAGAAGATGCCGCCACGACTGCTGCCAGCATTGCCACAGCAATGAGTGTCTCTGTTTGTTCAATATGGAACCCATCGTCTTTCTCGGGTTCTAATTTCGCCAACGTAGCAAAATCCCCAGCTAAAGTGGCGCGTATCAAGCTCGTACTATCAGGCAAGGCGCCATAAGATGTATCATTGTTTTTTTTTCTTGTTCCGATGCTTTGAGTAGCATATATTTTCACTCGCCCAGCTAAATTCTTCAACAGTTTGACTGCTTTACTAGATTTTTCCAACTTTATTGCCTTTTCACTTGCCTTTTGGTACTCTTCAGACCACGGCATGGGGACGTGCAGCAGATATAAGGCCCGTAAACAATGGACTATCGATGCTTTCTGGCTATCACAGTTCCCATGGAGAGGAACGCCTTTAATTCTTACTGCAGAACATGGTAACGGAGCTGTTGAAGACGCTGCTATAGTTTGGTGTTCGTCTTCGGTGTTCTCCCCGTCTGATAATAACAACGCAGCTGCAGCACACCGTTCCCACCGAGCCCGTCGGCACTCCACTACCAAATCTGGTCGAGCGTTAAAGCTCCCAGTTGGGTGGGGCTGGACGAGAGCGTTCGCCATGATGGTGGCATTGTGTAGGAGAGAGACTTCTTCATCAAAAGAACCAGAAAGAGATGCCTCGGACGCTGCACGTTCCCACCAATCGATCGCTTGAAGAGTCGCTTGCCACTCTGTCGTCTCGACTCCCAAGGCCGCTTGGCTCCAATGATAGGCAATAATAGCAGGAGGGATAGCTCTTCTACCACTATATGGATTACTCTTATTACTAGTAGTATTCATGAACCCACTATAACTGTTCGCACCACCACCACCACCACCACCAGCGCTAGCAGCAGCAGGAGTGTTATTATTTCCAAACCTAGCCATCGCTGCAGCTAAACGAGCTTGCCACTCTCGACGTTGTGTTAATGGAATCATATCCCAGACAATATCACGTCCTAATACATCGGTGAATTGCCACGTGGAATTGCTTGTACGGTCGAGCAGAGGGTCACGACTCCTGCCACCACCACCACCAAAGAGATCGCTTTGTTTTGTAAGAAATCCAGCTGCAGCTAATGCTTGTAAATTTGCCTGTAAACGCCTCATAGACGGATTCTTCGGATGTGCAGCTTGCAATAAATCAGAATAAACAGTAGCGCCCATGACCGAGGCCACTTTCAATGTAAGCTGCTCATCGGGTCGAAGGCGATCTACTCGTGCAGGCACAATAGAGTGTACGTTCACAGTAGCACGGACAAAGTCCATACCTACACGAGCGACCTCGACCATAGACGCATCTGCAGAAAGCACGCTGCTAGGCATTCCAGCAGCAGCTGCGACCGCAGCAGAGGAGATTATAGTTGGAGCGGTACCGGAGGTAGGTCTCCCACGTGCGATTTCTTGCGCTCGAATTTTGAAAAACAAACACATTTGTTGTAGATATGCAGGCATACCAGCTGATTTTTCATACAAAAGCTGTGTTGCTGCCCACGGGACGTCTGAACCGTCAACAAGCGACTCTGATATAAAGCGGCCTGTTTCCTCTAAAGAGAAATTTTTTAAAGTAATACGTTCTGAACCATCTCTCCACAGAGCTCCCTCATAATATTCAGCTAATTTACGAGAAAAGACTTCATCAGGTCCTATCCCACCAGGGGCAGCGGAGGGAAGGCCATTTGGGCCGATTGGTGTCGTGGGCATCTCTCCAGGTTTGGGGAGCGGTAGTTGGTGAGATTTACTACTATACCTAGGAGCATCAAGACCAAGAGGCAGAGACGGTGTCTGTTTAGCGCTTGGCAAAGGTATTACTGGCCGTAATGTACACATGAAGAGTACTTCTTTCTGGCAGGATGTAAGCATCGCCAGTAAGAGCCGCCAGGACAGGCCATCAAAAAGGTGAACGTCATCAAAAACAATGAATAAAGGAGCGTGTGCAGCGACAAATTCACGTACAATAGCGACAAGTAATCCACGCATCTTTAAAGCGCGTAATTGTGGGCTCATTTCAGCTGGAGGTAATGCTGGTCTAGCTGTTCCACCAGCGCCACTCTTGTTGCTGACATGTATAGCACTGCTCGCTCCACCCTGCGAGTCAAGTGATGCTCCATTGTGGTTGCTAGCAGAGGAATCAGGACGCCCAGGATCAAGATTCCGTGCTGAAACGGATATTCCAGAATATTGAATGCGGCATTGTGCAGCACTAAAACTCCTACTACTGCTACTATCATCAGGTATTCTCAAGGTTAACCCGCTTTCTTCTCCCTTACTGGCAATGCCATCATCGCTGTCTTTTATTATTGCATCAATGACAGCCAAATCTGACGCTGGAACATGATTGAACGTATGCGCTCTTGCCTTTAACAGCACCGACACGTCATCGACAGCAAAGAGCCCTCCCCGACGAGCAGCTGAAGCCCGCTGAGCCGCACCGGCAAGTGCCACAGGGAGCTCTTCTACTCTCAATCCCAGAGCAGAAGCAATCACAGGTCTCCAAACAGCATAATCAGGAACATTTTGAGCTAATCGGACCGCTAAATCTGAGGCTACAAACCCTTGCTCTTTAGAAAAAGCGGAAGAAAAAGAAGTCGATGACACTCCTCCCTCTTCCCCTGCCAGAGCTCTTCTCTTGGCGCTTCGTTCAATGTCAATATTAAATATCATGCGAAAGACACGTCTCCAAGGGTTCAACGGCTCTGATTGACGCATAGCACGCCCAGCGCTGGCGATGACGATGCATCGTTGACGTAATGGAGCAAAGCCTTCTCCCCAAGCAATCTCTTCTATAAGACGAGATTTGCCCACTCCAGTGCCTCCTTCTACAAACAAAGCACCACCACCACGGCCGTCGACGAGATCAGCAAGACGGGATCCTGCAGCTGAGAGTTCTTTCTCTCTTCCTACTAACGGAGCAAAGCTGTTTGTTGTTATTTGGAGAGGGTTGCGCTGGACAGAATCGCCAAATTTATGTACGTCAGATGAAGGCTCTGTTGGATTCCCCTTATTTAACATAATTTCTTGGGTAGCTTTTAGTAATAAATCGTGGTTTTTCACAGCCGCTTCTTTCTTCTGTAAGGTGGTTGTCGCTGTTGTCTTCACCAAAGGAGGCAGCCCACTCTTTGACATTCCTTTCTCCACAGAATCTTGTTGTTGTTGATGATGATCTTCCTGTTGTTGTTGATGCATATTTCGGTCGTGTTCCTTCTGCGCTGCATTTAAAAATTGTGGCAGAACCGGGGAGTCATCAAAAACGACATCAGTCATGCCTGTAACAGTCCATTGATCTCTTGGGGACACTTTAAACGCTCTCAAAGGCTGAGCTCTTCCCTTGACGGGTACAGAATCTAGTGCAGTATAATCAGCTACAGGAGCAGCCATCCAACGCGTCGGTTCATCGCATAAGACCGGACCGAGCTCAGGATTTTTACTCGCTCTCACCATAAGCCGTGCAGCGAAATTGATAGCATCGCCAAACACCGTATACTCTGCTCTTCTACTGGAACCTACAACCCCACAGAATAAGTTCCCGGTGGTCACACCTGCAACAGCAGCGTACCCCTGGCGTTGTAAATTTGAAACGACTGCAAGGGCTGCTTGGACGCCACGAGCAGGAGAGTCTTCATGAGATCTGCCAGGTAAACCGAAAGCACAAAGAGCTATATAGCCTTTTTCGTCGCATCTCATTTGTAAAAAAAAGCCACCGTCTTGATGCATACGGCCTTGAGCAGCTTGGGTGACAGATTGCACCGCAGCGAGGCTCTCGGCAGGTCCGCCGCTTTTTTGAGTATCGAGAGAAGGGAAGCCTAGAAAGACTACTGTACAGACTCTGACCTCATTGACAGAGTCAATGTGGCCCGATTCTACACGGGAGCGGACGTTGAAAGGCACATGGGACCTTAGAATCTGCAGAGAAAGAAGAAAAATGTAAAAACACGTATTTTGAATGAATGAACACCTGATTGTAAAAGCTCGAGTACTTACTTGGTATGCATCAACGCGCTCTTGAGGCGAAAGAGAAGATAATCTGATACACTCTGTCATAATTTGACTATTTAACCCAGGCCTTGACCGCATCTGATTACCACCAGTACCACCATTTTCCATCATCATGATCAGCTCGGCAGCGCCATCTGAGAACTTGATTAATTCAGCATCACGTGCAAGTACATGCGCAACTTCTTTAGAAACAACAACATTGCCTGAACTCGCGTGGCATTCAGTTTCTTTCAGCTGCTTAATAGGGCCTCTACAAGTTTTCTTAACATGAAGAGTGTCGGTCGGTGTTTTCTCACCACCACCACTATTACCACTATGCCCGCCCTGTTCTTTCTTTTTCTCTATATTTTCCTGGTATACTTCTTCGTTATCATCAGCATCAGCAACAAAGAATTCCCATCGGGCTGCTTCGGGGCACCCTTCTGTTGTTGGTTCAAGTACCCCGCCAACACGATACGCACACAAGGTACCAGCAGCGAGGGTCACTTTCAAAGAGAGAAGGTCGTCAGGTAAGCCATCAGTGACGAAATTCAAAGGGGCAGAATCTTGACCGGTAAGAGGAGGTGAAAGTCTCTCTGGAGTAGCAGCAGCTGTTGTACTATAGTCTCGGTAGCCTAGCCCGCCGGCCCCAAAAGAAAAAGAGGACTGTGTTGGGCCTGGTACGTCTTGACCACCACCATACGCACTGCTACGAGGACTTCCAGGTGGAGAATTCTGAGGTGAAGTAGGCGCTGACTTAGACGCTGTGGGGTGGAGCACACGTTGTTTTAAATCTTCTCTGAATAACATCATGGAGGAAAAGTCACCGCCATCACGACTGGTAGCACTATATACTGAAGAGGGATATTCACTAGTACTAAACGCGCTATTACTTCGTTGATTTTGGTGGTAGGGAGGGTGGAACTGGGAGGTCGTGGTGGATGAATATGTGCTGCCTTGACGGCGGACGGTGCCACCCCCACCCGCCCCATCCACGCTATTCACTCTACTAGGGTGAAGAGAAGAATTATTGTTGTCTTCGTTGGCTTCTTGTGACGGTCCGAATCTAAAGGCACGGGCTACTAGCTTGCGAACAGTAGATGGCCACGCCACTTCTCCACCCCGGCCACCGCCACCATCTACTTCTCTTTCAGAGACAGATGGCAACCGTGGTGCTATCGGTCCCCTATCCACCAGATTATTATAACCAACTCCATCGACGTTAGTAAAGCTACCAAATGAATTAGTCCTATTCCTCATAGCCATACTACTGGCATTACTCGTCATCGAGGCAGCTGCGCTGACGACACTGGCATCTGATGGCGTTCTTTGCAAACTCAGGCTATCGATAATGTTGTCGACAACGTCCTGGCGACCTATGAAACTGTCATGGGCGTAGGTGGTGGTGTATATAGTACCAGGCGCAGACTTTGGACGAGTTTGCTGTTGCGTATGCGTGTTCCCAGAGGAAGGCAAAATGCCACTGGCAGCAGCAGCAGGTGCTGCTGCTGTTTCAAGTGCAGTTGGCGTCCCGCCATCGTCTTGTTCTTGTTCTTCGCTTAATGGACGAACAGGCAAAGGCGGAGGCCGTACTTTCAACAGTGTTCCTCCAAGAAACGCTTCAGCAAGACCAGTGAGGGTACTTTGGTGAATAGCTCGGATAATTTGAGCTTCTTCTTCTTCTTCAGTGGGATGGTTCCGCTGTTTCTCGTCTCCGCGAGCATGATCTTCTGTCTGTCCTACCGCTGCCGCAGCTGGTGAAGTTTTTAATCTGCCAACAACATCCGCTTTTTTTGCAAGATCGAGTATATCAGATGCACTTCGTGTCTTCGTAATGGTAGTACGCAAAGATGCAGAACCGTTGGTACTAGTAAGTGTATCCTTGCTGCCACCTCGGACACCACCGTCTTCTTTTTCTTCCTCCAGCCAGTCCATCCAAAGCTCTTCTTCCTCTTCCCCTCCTTTACAAGGATACCGCCTCTTCTTACCATTCCCATTTGTACTGCTACTACCACCAGAAGTATTATTTTTCGCTAAATCCAAGTAATTTATTCCGCTATTAATAATTCTTAACGGCCCACTCAGCGCCTTTGAACCTGCTTGCAGTGGCATTGTACCCATATATGCAGCCGTTCGAGCGACTTTTTGGCCAGTTTTCGCTGCTTTTCTATTAAAAGAAACAGCAGTTTGAAATCCAACGGACGCACCACGACGTAGCAGACTTCCTTCACTAGCAACATCACTAGCCCCAGTGGCGCTCGGTTGCCGCACAAACTTACTTCCTTGCCTCACAACTTGTGTTCTCGGCACAGCAATTGCTTCTCCAGTTGACAACATACTCATAACTCCAAACTTATCAACCAGCTCTTTTGCCGCTACAGTAGCACGCCGTGTTGCTGCGCCAAGACCTCCATCATTAGAAATATTAGCAGCAGCAGTGGCAATCTCCTCCTTTGTCGGGGCAAAAACGATCAACATGGCATCGCCTGCAAACTTGGAGACATCTCCGCCATGAAGGGTCACGAGATCTATAACTTGAGCGAAATATGAGTTCATACAACGTGTCAGGAGCTCTACACCGCCCGGTCCAGTCCGCGTAAGTGCCTCGGTCAATGAAGTAAAACCAGAAATATCAGCAATCGCAATCGCCGCTTGAAACGATATAGATTCTGCTTTCATTTCTGTGTCAAGACGCCATGTAGATGGGGTTGTAGAGTGGTGAGAATGGGTGTGATGCTGCGCAAATGCATCTTGATTGTGGTCGAGGTCTAAGGAGAAACATTGTTGTAAACTTGGCTGTGGCGGCAGAGTTGATATTGAATCATTAGTAGAATTTTTAATAGATCGAACAAATCTACGTTGATTTGGAGGCGTCAATATATCGTCACGAAGCATATGCGGTGCAAATGGAGCCAGTAAAGGCCATAGTCGCTCAGCTGCAGCTGCACGGAGCTCGACGGGAACTGAAGGCGGCGCACCGGGTGTTAACATAGGGGCAGGGGAGAGGGGTATTCCACAACTTGCTTCTGCTGTTGGAGTAGGTATTGCAGCCATGGATGGGGTGTAGCTCACGTCAATACGCAGATTACTAAGAAAACTACTCCCTGTTGCTCCAGGCGTTTTCTCTATTGCAGCCGCAGAAGCTGGTGGCGTCTTCATATCAGCAGGCCCCCTGTCCGTAGGAGCATCTGCCACAGGTAAAGCAGGTATTGTAGGTGGTGTGATGTACGATGCTGATTCTGGCCTCAAAGTGTTACTTTCAATCTTTTCAGCAGCAGCAGCATCACACAGTTGTGACGGCACAGCCCCTGCTCCTGCTCTTGCTAGTCGTGTTGGAGTTCCAGCTTTGCCACCTTCAGCCAAGTTTGAAAGAAGCTCTCCCCACGGTGATGGCTCGATTGCTTCTGGGCGCTGTGGTTTTCCCGCATTTGCATCAGTACCGCTGCCGTCAGCGGTACTAGCAACACCAGAGGCACTAGAGGAAGGTCGGGAGCTAGTACGAGAATAGCTTGGATGCTTTTGAATAGCTGCTGCTTCCCACACTGCTTCTTTCAGACTGACTCCCTTGGGTGTTTGTAACACTGTTAGGCCTTCACGGTCGCCATAACCCTCATCTGCAGAGAGAAGAGAACGTTGAAAACAATAAAACAACCAACTATCCGGAAATTCTGCCAAAAGGAAGGGTTTATTTACTATCTATAATATTACCTGTTTCACCTTCATCCTGTTGCCCTTTCTCTAATCGAATGAAATGTTGCCGAAGATCTACCCCCGGCAACAATATTCTAGTCTCTCGAGCCCCGTCTGGTCTTTCTAGTCCACTTAAAGCGAGCTCTAAAGGAGCAGCGAGACGAGAATCCGCACGAGATACAGAACGAGGTATTCTAAAGCTCGATGATGTTGAGAGCTCTGGGCTCAGAGGGGTATTTGTGGGGATAGAAGGAGGGCTACCTCCACCGCCACCGCCACCGCCATCGTTATTTGCCGGGACCGTTAGTCCTGCTTTATTATTGCAACGTGGCGACAAATCAAATGGGCTTCTCGATGTATCTAGACCACCAGAACTTATGGACACCTTTGGCGGGGACTGAGGCTTTATGTCGTCTCCAGCGTCAGGAGTTTTGTCGGTCATGGTGGAGATCACTCAACAATGCAAGCTGAACAGGGGGTTGTTCAAAATGCGAGAATTGGACAAACCTAGGCTGAGATGAGCACCCATTTCTATCGTTTATTGGGGTTTATCTCACAAGTTACTCTAACAAGAAGAAGGTTGGAAGTAATACCAACAGAGAAAACTGGAGATCACTACAGGTAGGAAAAGTTCAGAAGAGTCCACCTAGACTGCTCTCTATCTCATATTCAGTGCGACCCTATTTATGGATTTTTTGCGTTAAATTTGGAGGGCTTCAAGCTCCCAAACCCAACCTTTGAATCGTGCTTCGCTTTTTGAGAGTTTTGTGCTGCGCTATAACTCGATTTCTCACAGACCCAAAATGCATTTCAAATTCCATGGAATAAGGGCAACTATCCACATCATTCATCATGTCCTTGCGGCGCAGCGCTTTTAGCTGCCTTAGAGCTGCATTACAACGATCACATAATTCAAGTGGTGGCTGCACAACAGTCATTTCTTCAGCAGCTATAGGCCTTCCACCAAGCGCAACAGCTTTACTTAGATCCTCAGAGTATGTGTCACCGAGCTGGTCTCGTATTTCAGCCTTGCAGTTGACTAATTTGCGTGGATTTAGTTCAGTGCCCCGGCAACATATGGCTCGCCAACAGGCTCAGAGAAAAGTGTCTGATCAGGGGATGTATTTGGTAAGATATATAGATTCTTGTTCAATATACTTGCAGTTTTTATGAATACTATCAAGGGAGGGGCAAGAAATGACCGTAGAAAAATGCATTATTCAATCTCCGTGATCTTGTGCATTCACGGCCCCAAAGAAAAATATAGTAAAATGCCACCAAAATAACCAGTGTATTCCTTTTTATTTGCTCCAGTTTGCCGTCGTAGTTGGTATGATCGGCCTTACCTACGCTGCTGTCCCTTTATATCGCATGTTTTGCCAAGCAACCGGTTTTGGAGGCACAGTCAAAGAAGGACGCAGCGTTGAAGAAAAACTACGCCGGAGAGAAGAAGAACGCAATGAAACCTTAGAAGCAGCTGCAGCACAATGCCAACTCACTGTCAATTTCAATGCTGACGTGTCAGATGGTCTCCCTTGGAAATTTGTACCTACACAGCGGTCGGTCAAAATCCACCCTGGACAAAGCACCCTCGCTTTCTATACAGCTCACAATACCAGCGACCATGCAATTACAGGGGTTTCTACGTATAATGTCGCTCCACAGCAAGTAGGACAGTATTTTAATAAGGTACAATGTTTTTGTTTTGAAGAGCAGCGGTTGAGAGCAGGTGAAAAAGTCGATATGCCAGTTTTCTTTTATATAGATCCGGAGTTTGCTACAGATGTTAGAATGCGTGGTATAGAGAATATTACGCTGAGCTATACGTTCTTTAAAGTGGCAGAAGATAATGGGGATGATGATGAGGTCGTACAAGAGACAGTTGGCGGTGTTGTTAGGGACAGATGGGGATAATAACTTGAGTGTAAAATGCGACCCCAACTTAGTATATAATCAGTAGATGGCAGTGCCATTGATGGATACCTTGCCATTCTGGCCATTCAGGGTATTGCTGTCAGCAAAGGCAAGGCCCTTGGCCTTGATGTTCCTGAAAGCGCCAGTGCCTGAGGTAAAGTCCATGGTGCCAGTGAAGGCAATATAGTTGGCAGCCGGATCAGTAACAAAGGTGGCCGTGGCATTCGCGCGAATGAGACCAATGTCAGATACGATACGGACCCTGATAGTGGCGCTGCTCTTCTTAAAGTCGATAGTGTAGGTGAGGGACACATTTCCAGTGCCGATGGGCAGGCCAGACATACCGCCCTGGTCGGTGATGCGATTCACTATGACATTGGTGGTCTTCACGTCAGCAATGAGCTGAATTTCACGTGGGATGGGGCGGGGCGCCATGCGAACAGACTCAACCTCCTTGATCTTCTTCCTTAGGCGAGCAAATTCAATTTCTTGAGCAAGGGTGCGCTTGTAGTTGGGTGCTGCCAGGTTCTTCACTTCATTAGGGTCCTTCAGCAGATCATACATCTCCCACTGACTGCGGACCTTGGTCTCCTCACGAGAAGGGTCGTAATACTTGGCAATTTTGTAGCGCACTTCACGCACAACAATCAAATGGCAGGGCTCCTTGACATAAGGACCTCTGTCCTGTCCAGCCTGGAAATCATCGTAAGTGAAGGGGATGTACTCCTGGACAGGCTTGGCAGTCTTAGGATTAAGGATGATGGAAGAGTAGTCAATGCCTTCCCACGCAGCACGTTCAGTAGCTGGAACATCAAACAAGCTGGCGATGGTGGGGACGAAATCCACGTGACCGACCAGAGAGTCGGTCTCAACGGGCTCAGGGAAGATCTGGGGGTTGGAAAAGATAAGAGGAATGCGCTGCAAGATAGAGGATAGAATATCATGTTAGAAATATTAATCAATCAAATTATGAGCGATATTTATTAAAACATTTAAGAAAGAAACAAAGAAGTTGGGGCAGCTTTAGCAAGGCAGGGATCGACGGCGGCAAGGTCCCCAGCACACTTGAATTTCTATCTCTACAACCAGGCTATTCTCTCATGATTGTACACAAATAGCTATTGAACTCACCAAAGACTCCTCATACATGTTGAACATCTTCTGGCTGCACATATCAAGGGAAAAGGAAATATAAAGTGAGAAAGTATGGGCTGGGTGGAGGCACAGAGCGCGCAGCAGGGCGACGAGCTTTTAATTCGCTAGTCGCAGTTACCAAAAACTTACCGCTGGGCTCCGTGAGCAGTGCCCATCTCTCCATGATCAGAAGTGCGAATGATGACAGTGTTCTCATAGAGGCCAGCCTTCTCCAATGCCTCGATGGTGTCGACCAGATAGGAGTCAGTCTCCTTCATAAGGTTGGCATAGAAGTTGATGTAAGCGAGCTGCTGCTCAGGGGTATCAATAGCACCTCCCAAGTCAAAGATCCTCTTGAAGTTAGCCTGCGCTTGGGGTTTGGTGAACAGGCTTTCATTCACAGTAGAGGGGAGCCCAATGGGACCATCCAAATAAGAAGAGCTGTAGTTGGTGCTGCTGATGGTTGAGGGGTAGAAGAGCACATCGTGGGGGTTGACAAGAGAAATAACCAGGAAGAAGGGCTGATTCTGTGCTGCCTCAGAAGCGATGTACTGAAGAGCTCCCTCCTCGCAGTCTTCTACATTGCCTTCGCTGTACATAAAGCGGTAGTCGTTGTTAGCATATGAGCCACCAGCCTCAGACAGACTCTGGTTGGCGCCAGCGTCAGGGCAGTTCCAGCGGGAGAATCCATACTTGCCCAGGTCAGAAGGCTGCCACACATAATCGGGGCTAGATGGCTTGTTCAAATGTGATTTACCTTTGTAGACAACCTGCTTGAAACCAGCAGCCGCTGCAACAGTGGCCAGGTTGGGAATTATGTCGGGAGTAGGCAATTCAACTTGCGGGTAAGTAGTGTTGGGCATTTCCTGCTCCAGGGTGTAGCGCACACCATGCTGAGCGGGTAAGAAACCAGACATAAGGGTAGAACGTGCGGGGGAGCACATGCAGGCGTTGGTGAAGGCCTTTTTGAACCAAAGGCCATTCTTCTTGAGACGGGTCATGCCAGGCAGGTTCTCCTCCTCCCAACCGGGGGGGAAGTGCATCACGGTACGCTCCTGATCAGAGATGAACATCACGACATTTTTTCCCTTGAAGGGGTTGCCTTGGGCTGCAGAGAAAGTGTGCAGGGGGGTAAGGCATTAAATTTGTTGAGCTGAGCAAAAGGGAGAAGGTAAGAAGCATGCAACTTTATTGCAAGCCAGACCCCAATTATGATTTCCATATATATGCCACATAATTGCTTACCGCTTGCTCCTGCGGAGCACAAGGCCATGGCCAGGACAGTCAAGATCATGCGCATTTCGAAAGGGTAGGATGGAGAGAGAGAAAGCCCTACTGGCACTGATATCCCACGACCCAATTATATGAATATGTATATAAAAGGTTGAAGGTGTCCTATTCCCGCTATGTTTCCCGCCGCCCGCCAGTTTCCAGCTAAATCTGCCTAAAAGCCACGTAACCGTTGCGTAACGGTCAAAAAAAAAAAAAATCAAAAAAAAAATCTCCGGGTTGAACCGTTACGTTGAACCCTCTGCTCCTGCAGCAGCTGACTGAGCGCCAAATTTATAACATAATATATGAGCCATATTTGACTTTTACATGATTAAGTTCTACCACTACTTGCGTAGCAGCTGCCTAACCCCACTGCATGCCTGATCTTTGATCGCTTCGCCAAAGCCTTTGGAGAGGTTTTTAAATAGTAAGGGTCAGCAGAATGACCTTTGGTGTCCCTTTACTTAACACCGATGGACATCGCACCGGCTGCAATTGAACATGCGGCCATGGAGCTTTGCGCAAGGTTGGCACCAGCCGAGCTGACAAATGGTGGATTATCTGAGAAATGATCTGAGAAGGGTGGCGCTGACCGAGTGCAGGCTGAGAGCAGCATTGTTGGCAGGCAGCATAGCCCTGGAAAGCATTGCACCGGCCTGCTGGCTATCAATTTAATGCTGTCAGGATGGCAACTGCTGTCAAAGATAGGGTCTCTAAAGGAGATTAGAGAGTGCTGGTGGGGCGGCGGTTGCACATGAGCACAAGCGCAATTTAAATTACAGTGGTGTTGAACCAGCAAATTCTTGCGTGATCTACAATCAAACAACCGAAAGATGTTAGCGTATATCTCTATCGCATCAAGGTGAGGCTTTGCCCAGCAGTTCATTATAATGTAGGGGCCGTCGCCCGCAACACGTCTTGCCATCCCGTCTCGACAATTGCTACTTCAAGCTTGCGTTCTATTAATAGTTTGACTCTCGCTTCCTTTTGGATGCAGGATATTTACTATTTACATGGTCTATGTGATGTGGAAGGCAGGTTTCGTGCTGCTGCCCTTTGCTGCGCAGCACATTCTATCCGGGCGCCTGAGCGGTGGCCGCCTTTGGGCTCAAGCAGAGTACATAAATTCACAACAGGGTACCGAAGCCTATCAGCTATGGGATTGCAGAAGGCCTTGCTAGAGATATGTCAACGTTTTTAATATTGTTTTAAAGTAGATTTTCTGCCATCTCCTGCTAATTAAGCCTCTGCAGCTGCCGCATAGGCATGCATGCGCAAGCAGGGCGAAGAATCTGTGCTGATCAGTGTCATCTTTAGTTTAAGATGACTGCTGGCATTGTAGCTCATGTTGCAGGAGAAGGTATACCTATATATATATATATTAATATATAACGTTAAACCCTAAACTTCCAGAGCATTAAGATATATATCGATATTAACGGGTCGAACCTTACTTTAATCACTGGCGCTGTGTCCTGCGCTGCGACACTCGGGCAGCAACACTAGGCGCTGTTTCTTGGCAGCATAGGGGAGCTCTGGCTGCAACTCGCTCAGTTCATATGGCTGAGGCAATCATATGTAGAAGACTGGGTTTATTGATGAGAAGGGCACTATAATGTGAGCGATGTGTGCCGTGGCATGGCTTTATCTGCCGCTAACAAACTGAGAGTGGGCGGCGTGCTCCCCATTGTAGCTTTGAAGCTGGGCTGCATAGCTGGGCACTGACATTATCAATATCTGCGTCCTAAGGAATCTACGTAATTGTCTACTATGGAAGGCTTAGGCTCGCCTGGAAGCCTTTTTGGAGGCAGCTAATCAGATGCTGCTATATTTATATCTGGTAGAGTGGCTCTGTATTCATAGACCAGCGCAGGTGCTCTAAAGTTCTGGAGGTGGCGCAGGATAGCTTGGACATGAGCGGCCAGATTGGCGGCAACAGATTTCAGGGGTGCGTTGCCTGGCTGGGGTGCTAATCCTTGCTGCTGACAGCATATTAAACCCGTGCTGCTATGTGCTGGTGCAGGACACATGTTGTAGAGAGTGATCCAGCTCTCATGGGGACTGCTTCGGTACAGTGTTTTTGTTTTGAAGAGCAGCGGTTGAGAGCAGGTGAAAAAGTCGATATGCCAGTTTTCTTTTATATAGATCCGGAGTTTGCTACAGATGTTAGAATGCGTGGTATAGAGAATATTACGCTGAGCTATACGTTCTTTAAAGTGGCAGAAGATAATGGGGATGATGATGAGGTCGTACAAGAGACAGTTGGCGGTGTTGTTCCCGTGCAGGCAGCCACTACTGCCACTCAATAATGAACGAGTAAATGAATGTCAGACAAAGCACTGGCCGGATATCGATATTATTTTGATGCTTTTTGGTTGGTTAAAACGAAGGAAACAGTCATTTAAGAATGGAACATATATCTATTAAATCCATCACTCGGCGGGAAGTATAAGAATTGGGAATGGTGTCAACAAAAGAAAAAGAAGCTTATCAAACGAACAGAGAAGGAAAAGCAAAAAAGTTAAAACCATCAAAAATCGAAGGGGGGCGGGTATATAATGAAATTAAATTATAAAATTTTAATGGAATACAGGGGTTCCTTACTGAGAAATATATTTGAATAAAGCGACGGCTACAGCACCAACAGCACCGACAGCCAACACACCTACAGCAGCAGTGGCGACCTGAGCAATCGCGTTGCTGTTGCTGCCAGCACCTTCCTCAACCGAGACGCCCTCAACATATACCTTGGGCTCTAATCCATATACATTGTTATTTTCCAAAGAGGTATCAGATCCACCTTTCGTCAAGTTACCGCCAGTAGCTCTGGTAGTAGAGCCAGAGATATCAACTGAAATTGAGTCTTGTCCAAGCTTGACGGGATAGATTTCAAGATTACGGCAGGTATCCTGAGGAGTCAACATACGGAGTACGAAATTGTTAGGATACCACGAGATAATGGATCCATCTTTGAGGGAGAAAAGAGTACCGGTACCAGGGCATTCAATAGCGAAATCTTGGGTGAATTTGGCACGAATGAAGCCTTCAGAGTATGCACCCTCGGCGGGGGATCTGGCTTCAATTGCGTAAATTGAGTTGCGATACCAGAAGATAAGGACACCTTTGCCCTCAACACGGACTTCCTTACGGGTACCTGTAGAATAAAGTGGGGATAATTAACGATCAGATGAGGGGAAGTAGTGGTGGAGAATATTATTACTAAGAACAAGATCACTTGGTGATTTCAATAGCCGGGATAGATTAAAAGAGACAAGAGTGGTTTCTTACCCTTGGGGAGATCTTCGGGTCTCATGACGGGGATGAAAACCCCGTCAGATTTGACTCCGCTAGCGGAAGCCTGTGCGGTAACTGCCAGTAGGTAAAATAAAATCATAAAAAGTGAGAGAAGGTGGGTGTGATGTGGTAGATTGGCCGACATCAGTCCGTTTCTTCAAATGAGAAATTTCACCACAACTTACCAGTCATTGCTCTACCCTGCATTTTTTTGATGGAATTGATACGCTTGGCAGTAAAAGAAGCTGCCTTAAAAGCCATGGGTGTAGGCATGTGGCAGCTCTTGGCTTTTGGGGCCAAGCAAATTGGGGCCGTGGCCATTGCTACGGAGGAAGCTACGATCTGCATGATAATTGGTTTGAGAGGAATTAGATTACAAGCGTGGCAAGCGAAAGGCCAAGAAAAGGGAATGTTTGTGGCTCAATGTTGGCGCAGAGATCATCGGATTTTCTTTTGCGTTCGAAAATGTGTTGACCTGATTTTGCAGTTGCAGTTGAAACATTAAAAAATGTCCATAAAATTGAACGCTGAAGTTACGAATACTACAATCAAAGAGCTGGCCATATGGCACTACGCCGTTTAAAAGATTGCATAGAGGAGCTGCATGAAAATCGAGGTCCGAACGCAGCGGAATTGGAGCGTATGACCACCTCAGCTCTGACAACCCCCAATTGCCCATCATCTAAACAGTATATTAAATGGGACGAAGTTCGTGACTTTCTCCTGATGGCAGAGGAGGCTTTGCGTGCCAAGGATTTAGCTACGCAAAGGTAATTGTTGTAATTTCTTTTGCTTGCTTCGGTAAATTCAATTCCACATTAAGTCTTTGATTATTATCATCCCCACAGAGCTGTTGAAGAGGCCAAGAATCTCGGTTCGAGTGACGAGGTGGATTTTTTACTCCAAGAGATTGGAAAAATCTCCGAAGAGCGCTCGACTCTTCAACAACGTGTCCAGGAGCTGATGCGTGCCAACCAGTCCCTGACAGAAGAAATCACAATCATTAGAGCGCATATTGAGGCTGCAGGAGATGCTGTACCGCCTAGCCCTGGGTTCCCTCCCTCTGATGGACAGCATTCTCATCAACTCGCTGAGGAGAGAGCTCGCACCGCCGCCCTTGAAAACGAACTTGATAGGTTAAAGATAGAAATAGAAAGCCTGCAAATGAAAAATGACGCTAAAGACGAGTCCCCAAACTCACCCAGGATCCGTGCTGGGAAAAATACCAATAGGAAAAGGAAGAATACCAACAACAGGAAGAAGCCTTAAATAGTAATATCGATATTGTTTTTTTTACCCCTCCCCGTCCATACCTCCTACTCTATTATACTAGCTAGATGACTGATTAACCCTCCTTTCCTCTATCAATCCTCATTGCGAACCATGACATTGTAACAGAATTGTAGAGAGATAGAGGTAGATATGTGTGTATAGTAATTAAAAAAGATAGTGAGTAATTTATTATTCATTCATTCATTCAGCGGTAATTGTTTTTTCTCTTTTTGTGAAATCAGATACGAGTTTTCGTAGTAATTCTCTATCTCCTGTATAATGATACAAAATTTGCTGTTTATCATATCTATATGGATGTCCAGGCGCAGCAGCATCGCGTACAGCAAGCCATTTCTCCCATCCCGCACGAACATCCTTCATTTCAGGGAGCTTCCCATCTGCACCGTCAATATCGTTATTATCATCATTACTATTACTCGAAAACGCTGCTGCTGCTGCAGCCTGCACGTTCAACATAGTCGCATTATCTAAAGGGCATGTCAAGGGAGTTGGTTGAATTAAAGATCTCGTATTAACACCATCAATCCCATTGCCGGAAAAAACGACGGTGCACCGTAGAGAAAACCACGGCCCAAATGTTGGATGGAAGGATAGATGACAGGTGTGGTCGAGATATGCAAGCCCGCAGCATTCTGCCATTCGTTGCATGGCTACAAAACCTTCTCTTCCGCGTAAATTTGCAGTGGTGTGAGACCAGTAAATCTTATAATTATCGCAAGAAGGGGATGAGGAAGAAACAGAAGAGGGGGGTGGGGCTCCTGCCGGGAAGGATTGAGCCAGTGCTGTACTAATACTGCGTTCAATATAAGCATTTAAAGGGTGCGGATCGTGTAATATAGATGAATTAGATGCACAGTAAGCCAAAAATTTAGGCCAAATAGCTTTGGAATTGCCAATTATGAGCGTAAGAGGATCATCCTTGGTGGCGCTGCCACAATCCTCGGCGGTTGGCGGTGGTGGTGGTGGTAGTGGAATTTGAGAGGCTAGAGCGTGTTCTGGGAGACAGTTGTTGTACCAGCTGAGTGCTAATGGCTGTACAATATCAATTCCGTAGGTTTCAAGCGTAGATTTAAAGGTAGAGATAGCCTCCTCCATTTTATATCTTCAGATATGTAGACTATCTTTTTTGCCACAACGGCAAAAGTTTCTAGTCTGCAGCAAAGGTAAGTGCGTTTAGATCGACTTTTAAATGTGAATAAACTAAGATGAATTTAAATAAAGAAAGAAGTGTCCTCAAGTGTCTCAGTCCTATCGATCTGCCTCCATGGTGAAGTCAGTTAAATATAAAGCATGAAGTTTGGTGTCGTCACCGACAACTTGAGATGGTGCATTTTCAATGTCTAATTTTGCATGGAAACTTGGTATGATGGCGCACTTACTGTTCATAACATCATCTTGTTGGTTATGCTATTCTGCATTATCAGTGATCGCCTATACTAACTATGAAAGGCGGCCTTGTTTGGCAATCGGCATGCAAGCTTAGATAAATTCAAAAAGCTTTGTAATCTTAAATACTTTTGCCATTCTGATGTCGATCTTTATTTACAAAGTGTGTTGATGTTACTCAAAGCTGGTGGTTATGCAGCAAAACTTATCTGGAGAGATTGAAAAAGAGGAAGAAGGCCAAAGAGGTCGGCAAGAGAGGTCAAAGCTGTGAAATAAACGCCGATGAACACACCTATCAATTCATATTATCCTTAAAAAGTTATTTTTGTTGCGCTCATGCGTGTGCTCTAGTGCCCATTGCAAAGATCAGTTGTTTTGATCAAAATCATTCACACGTTATAGTAAAATCTTGCAGCCATGCTTGGAACACAGTTAGCAATAGTGCTACGTGCCAAGGGGGGCAACTTTATGATCCAAACGTAAGTGCTACATCGGCAGGCCAATTTTTAATTGTTTAATCATGTGATTTGCAGTATTTTTGTGATATTCGCTCATTCCTCTTTCTTCTCTTTAAATCTACACAGCAATGGCATCTCTGGAAAAGCAGTTCAAGAGGCATCAGCAGAAGCTCTGACATTGTTAAGTCGGCAGACAGCTGAAGGATCAAATTCCCAAATCTCGCTCGAAATATCTGGCGACGCTGCACCAAACCTTGCCCTTGGCCAAATCGCCGTCCTTCAAGGCCGGTACCTCGTCACATACAGAATGATCCACTCCATCCTTGTTATGCTTATTAGTGAACCTACAGCCAACGCATTTGTATGTCTACGCCTTTTAGATGCAAGTGGCAAAATTTTAGTAGGAGCGTGCAAGGGAGTTGATGTTACACCGGAGCGACTTTCTAAAAAATACGCGGATGTTCATTCGTGTCTAGATGGTCTTGTATCAGGGGGTCTTATGGCGCTTCCACCAGCGTTTACGCACGCTTCAGCGACGGACGGGAAGCTTCTTGCTGTGCCGTTATCAACTGCCGACGCAGCCAGGAGACTAAAGAGAGCTCAAGGGGCTCTTGGCGGGAAAGTTTTTACAGCAGAAAAAGCTGGAGAACCGAGCGAGAATGAACCTACACCGCTGCCAATGCCGGAGACGCCGTCAAAGAAGGATGGAAAGCAGTTTACAGTTGATGGAGGGGACCCTCTTCGGGGAGTTGAATTCCATATTCCTGCTGATGCTCTCCCCCCGCCACCAGCACGAGCCATGGGAGCGAAACGTAGACCTCCTTCTCCACCACGTGAAGCACCATTTGTTCCACCCGCAGCCTTCAAGGGAGCCATGGAAGAAGAGGCCAAGGGTCCAGAAGAGGCGGAAGGCTTTGGAGCGTTTGGCGAGGTGGAGGTCATGGAGGCGGAAAAACAAGAAGAGGCTGAGAAAACGAAATCTGGAGAATGGGAAGCTGAGTTTGCAGCTGAAGCTGGACCTGCAGGTCCCTCTATTAGTATTAAAGATCTACAAGAATCGTTGCAACTAGTTGAAATATACCGTGGTCAAGTGGTTGCCGGTCTGCTTCACCGGGCTACCATTGACGGTGCAGTACGTCGACGACTGGCTCCATTTGGATTAGAAACAGCTAAATTTAGACTGCTTCCATCGTCTACTCTAGTAACGAATGCGTGTTTACAAGTAGCCACGAGGAATACGGCTCATGCGAGTGAAGTTGATGATAATTTTGGATTTACAGCGAGATTGACAGGTGCTCCGATGGATTGTTCATATATTAAATATGCATTACCATCTGTAGCATGTTTACCGCCATTACAAATCGACCTTGCGGTAGCACCACCTTCAGGCACAGGTGCCCCACCGGCTTCTCTCGGTTGGGAAGGGCTGATTGTTTTGCGTTATGTCTCGAATCCTGAGCTTCCTGGTCCATTATTAGATGTCATTGTAGAAGTAGATTTAGCTCCTGAGCTCGCTGTGTTAGTAAAAACCTCCCCCTCAGCACAATGGAGTCCAGATGAGTGTCGATTAAAATGGAATTTAGGAAAGATTTCACCAGGTGAGTGTGGAATAGCAAGAGCGCTGGTAGGCGCAAAGCCTGGAACTGTGTCTGATCGTGCTGAAGTTGCATTGAAAGAAGAGACCAAAGCGCGGGTACTGTTTACTGGCTGGCCGGGGAAGTCATTGTCTGGGGCTGGTTTTGAGGTGGCGATGCCGGCGATGCATGAAGAAAAGAAAGAAGAGGGGGAGAAGGAGAATAAGAGTGATGAATATCATAAAGGGAAGGCTGTGTGGTTTGGTGAATTGCTCGTAAAGCCTTGATTTCAATTATGTTTTATTGCCAGTGCATAGCCTATGTGTATATCATATGATATGCTGCGCAGGCCATGGTTTGCCGACGGCAAGGGACAGGTTAAGATCAATCGATTCACTTTTTTCTGTAATTTTATTTTGACTGAATTATATATTGCATCAAAGTGGCATTAGTACAAGCTATTTAGGATGGGAGGTTCACTTCGCAGACATAAAAGACATAATCCCAAAGTCAGAAAACGCAAGCATAAAAAGCCTGCGACAAAGTCTTTACTTCCAAAAGAGGTGACGGCACAATTGCCAGACATCAAGAAAAAACTGGGCATTGAGTAAGACTTTCTCATGTTTGAATGCATATAAAATCGCCCCATCGCATGCCAGATTCTTAAACTCTCGTGTTTTCTCCTCTATTTTACAACCATGCGTGATCATTGAATCAATACATATTCTTTGCAGCCCAGCGTGGAATCAAGCAGGAAATATTGAGAGTAATTATGAACACCTAGGATTTGCCGCCGATGTCAACGCAGGCACTGGCCGAAACCGTCGCTCTGATATTCTAGCAAACAAGGTACCTCAAATTCCTGATGACCAATTAGACGCATCTTTAGACGAAGATCTTAAAGTTGCTATGGCACAGCAACGTAACTCAGGCAAAGCCCCACCAAAACGACCAACGCCCCGTCAACGCCAACTAATTGAAAGGTTGCTTGCCGCTCATGGGAGCAATGTAGCAGCAATGGTCAGAGATAGGAAATTAAATGCCATGCAGCACAGTGAAGGAGTATTACAGTCTCTGATTGAAAGCTGTGATTATTGGAGAGGAAACACTGGCGTTGACTTTAGAGCGCCAATAAAATCAATCTAGTTAATTATTACTTGTGACAAGTGATTTGTATTCTTTGTACATGTGTTAAAACATATCAATGTTTCTACAACATTTAAACAGGGACGGAGCACTAAAACGACTAACGGCCAATTTAATAATTCAAATCAACAATATTTTCTTACCACCAACAAACTGAACAAACTATAACTTAGAAAGAAAATGAATGATTGGCTTAGTACAAGAGCACCCCACGAGGATTTTTGAGATTTGCCTGTGTTTCTCTCTCAATCCTTTCTTTCCTTTGCCTTAACCTCGATGCCACATAAAAGGACATCTCCAACGCCTGCTCAGCATTCATTCTAGGGTCACAGTGAGTATGATAACGTGAATTTAAATCCGTTTCGCCAACCGCAGACCCCCCACCAATACACTCGGTCACGTTATCTCCAGTCATTTCAAGATGAATTCCACCAGGAACAGTGCCCATCTGTTCATGTACATCAAAGAATGCTTCAACTTCAGCACGGATGTTATCGTACCTTCTCGTCTTGTAACCATTAACGTCTTCAGTGTTGCCGTGCATGGGGTCACAAACCCAGCATACAGTCTGTCCAGCAGCCTCTACAGCTTCAAGCAACACAGGGAACTTTTCCCGAAGTTTGACTGCACCCATACGGACAATCACAGCCAGCCTTCCAGGGGTGTTTTCAGGATTCAAGGTGCTGATCAAAGCTACGAGCTCCGAAGGATCCATCTTGTCTGACACTTTAACTCCAATTGGATTACCAATACCTCGCATATATTCAACATGTGCGTTATCAAGCTGTCGTGTACGTTCTCCACACCATAAGAAATGACCAGAGCAGCCATACCATAACCCAGAGGTAGAGTCCTCGCGGGTTAACGCTTGCTCATAGTCCATTAATAAGCACTCGTGTGAAACATAAAATTCAGTTTCCTTCATGACATTAGAGTGCATATCCAATCCGCAGGCGCTCATAAAGTTAATGGCTTCATCGACACGTTTTGCCAATTCAACATAGGCTTTTCCTTCGTCAGACTGAGCCATAAAATCCAGGTTCCATTGGGTGACCCGATCGAGGCCGGCATACCCACCAGTGGAAAAGCCACGAATCAAGTTGAGAGTCGCAGCAGATTGGTTATAGGCCTTGACAAGACGCCAAGGGTCAGGAATACGTGCTTCAGGCGTGAACTCTGGGGCGTTGATGATGTCACCACGATAAGAAGGGAGCGAGACCTCACCTTTCTTTTCAAGATCAGAGGAGCGGGGTTTAGCAAACTGCCCTGCAAGACGGCCAAGCTTGACAACTGGAACACCACCTCCGAACATGACTACGATGGACATTTGGAGGATAAGGCGGAACAAATCACGAATGCGATTGGCGTTGAATTGAGAGAAAGCTTCAGCGCAATCCCCGCCTTGAACGATGAAAGCTTCACCCGCAGCGGCAGCAGCTAGGCGTTCTTGTAAATTGCGGCATTCACCGGCAAACACCAAAGGAGGGAAGCCGGCAATCTCCGCAACAGCTTTTTCCAGCTCAGCCTGTAAGAGAAGCAATAGAAAGGGATGGGATGATTTGTATGAGAGATGCAAGTTTGCAAGTTGGATATCGATGGCGGCCACCCAGCCGCAGTCAACTTGAACTTAGATAATAGTTATTTGAATTAACGTTTCTACACTGCGGGGATGCAAGGAGAAGAGGTGGTAGTACCTTGTCTGGATAATTTGGCTGCTGTAATGCTGGGTAGTTTCTCCAGGAATCGTGAGACCACTTCTTCAAGTGATCAGAGTCTCTTAAGAAGGGTACAGATGTAGGGGGCTCAGCGATAGCTTTGACAACTCCAGCACGCTTAGGCATCCGAAGAACACCATGCTTGCTAGAGCTGGCCAAAACTGGCTTACCAGCCAGGGCGCTCTTTGCAGTTGCCAATTGGCAGTGGTGCATGTTTACAATAGAATTAACTGCGAAATAAAGCAGCATGCTCTTGGGTTTATAGATCTTCGGTATGTTCTTCCTGGGTAAGTGGGAAAACTCGAAGAGCGGGATAAATTCATCAAATGAAGCACATTGCGCTATCTACTATATTGAATGCAATCTTTGATACCTGGTGCATCTTAGAATAAAGAGCAAAGGTCCCTAAAGGACCCTTTATGAAGTTTTTGTGCAATGGGTGACGATCCAAGAAGTCTTCAACCTGTACCTCAGAAACAGCAGCTGGCAGACCTTCTCAAGGTAGTGTTTATTCAATATTGTACGATTTTACGTATGGAAAGAGCATCTATTCATCCCTACTTTCCTTCTTGATACAGGATTATCTAAACGATTACCGGCTTTTCACCGCTGCCCTCGAGGAACTGCAAGGCCAACTCTCGAAAATAGAAAGCGAGCTCTCTAAATCAAAATCCAAACCCTCTAAGCTGATGAAAGTGGTTTCAGAAAAGGCCAACACATTGAAATTTAAGCAGTATATAGAAGGTTCTCTACCATCACCTCCACAACCCAACTTGGCGGCAGGGATAGATGAGAATATTAGGCTGCTGAGCGTGCTGTGCTCTGAAATGAGTAAATTTGTAGACCGTATAGAAATTCTACAAGATACTCTAAAACTGAAATTTAAACATTCTTCAGAAATGCAAAGCGAATTGCAGCAAGAAGAAGAAGAAGGAGGAAAGCATCATGGCAGCACCTGGGAGCAAGCAGCAAACGACGCTTTGCTGGCAGCAGTGACTGTCGATGCCCTAAAGCAAGACCTTGTTCTCATTGTGAGTTCTATGTTGCTTTTCCCACGCCTTCAAGGAAACACAAAGCTCAAAAAAATGTTCCTTATTTTCAATTTTTTCTTTGCAGAGAAAGGTGGCAGAGACCGTCTCTATTCTCACCCCAAGCGCAGAGTTATCTTCATACGTTTTAATACTAAATGTTCACCCACATTTCTCGACAAGTCTACTAGAAGAACTCTTGAGCTGGAGGAGGTAAAGCAGCACATAAAGTTTTCTTCGAAAGTGGGTACTTACTAAGTATATATAAGTTATATAAATAAATAAATCTTCAGAGCCAAACCCTGGGTTTAACCCACAAACAATGGCATGGCCATGCCGAGCGTTCTTAAAGTATAATATAGAACGTGTAACTATCACTTTTATTACTCAAAATAAGATTACAAGTATCAATAGTACGATACATGGAGAGAGAAAATAAATCTCTTCTGCAACCGCTGCTGCCAAAGGTTACAGCCATGAAGGTGGTCTGAGAGCAGGCATCGTTCGATTTCCAAGGTCCGCTGTGCTCCTCTGAGTATCAAATGGATTTAAGACACACTTAAGGGTGTTTCCCACTGTCAAACAGCCATTCTGCAACGCTTGTTTGGCGCCATTTTTTTCTGCACGTGGGTTTTCTTTCTCGAGTTGGGTTTGAGGAAACGCAATCTTTTTGGTCCACAGCCTCCGCGTAATATATATTTAAATTATTAGAGTAATATTAGTAGAGTATGCGGAATATCCCAGACGCTGGTATGCTTGCCGAGGGCCTTAGTGGAGTCGCTTTACGTCAGCTTGGGAGCCTCCTCTCGGAGGCTCAAATTGCCTATGCACCCGCTGCCCTGCTATCTGCACCCACCGCAAGCTTATCACCGCTTTTGATGCATCTTGAAAAAGTCGTGGAAGACGTGCTGCAGGCTGCGGTGTGCGGAGGTAGCCGAGAAATAAGTTCGCAGGCAACAAAAATAAAAAGCTTAACTTTTGCTCTTGCGTCTTCTGTGGGGCACGCAAGGCTTGAAAATCAAGATGAAGATGTTCTATGGCAGCTATCAAGTAAACTATTTGTAAGCGGGATTCCTTGTGTTTTCGTTTTCTAAAAAAATAACGTAAAAATCTCCCATGCATTTCTCAGCTCAGCCCTGCCTTCCTCTCTTCTCAGCCTTCTTCTAAAACCTTTCCCCCTTTTTTTGCTTTGTGCAGAACGCGAGTCTAGCTCTCTACCAGTCTTCTGAAGATGAGAAACCCACGGCAGATCTTCTGCACTCCCTGGGCAGCGATATTTTCCAAGTTATTAATAACGACAATGCAGCTCAGCACGTTAGTCAATATATTGAGTTTCTCTGCAAAATGGGGAGAGAATGGGATCGCCTAGGCAACCACACCCGCTCTTCTTGGTGCATAAGCCACGCTGTAGGGTATGCAAAGCGTCTAGAAGCTCTCATGTGTGCACAAGAGCTGCCAGCTACTGTTCGAGAACAGTGTATTTTGCAACTTTTTGATCTTTATTTACAAGCTGCCAGAGAGTCTAGCAAATCTATGCAGCAATCTTTAGCTAATAATATGCTTGCGAAAGCTCTAAAGCTGAGTAAACAAGAGGTTGTGCTGCCTTCAACCAAAGCAGCAATGTTTCTTGGCCTGGCAGGGCTGCAGGTAGAGCAAGCGCGATCGATGCCTAAATTTGAAGGCAATGCTGCAGCTCTGGTCCTTTTTGCAGCAGCTGAAAAGCACGTATCTGACGCTTTATCAGCTCTGGAAGAATGTGAAGCTACTAGTAATACAACATCTGACCAACATCAGCATCTTAAGACCAAGGCTGAGCAGATGCACGTGCAGGTCCTCGTAGCAACAGCAAAAGCACACCTTGCTGCAGGAGACGCTCTGGTAGCTTTGAGAAAATTAGATGGCTTGAAAAATTCTTCGTCATTTTCTTCTTCAGACATCTGGTTTTGTACTGTAGGCTGCCTTTTAGTAGAGAACTACCTAGCTCTAGAGGATGTCCCACCAGCAGCACATATTCTTTGTGAGAGTGCCAGTGCTGCTTTAACTAATATTCCTCCTCACCCTCACTGTCACTCTGAGATGTTTAAAACTTGGATGAAAAGCTTTCAAGCTATGCTAGATGCCATTCCTACTACATTTAATTCTGTTTCTGAGTTTGTCGTCGCTACTGCTGTGGCTGATGCAGCGCTTGCGGCTATTCATTCTGCTGCGGGCGCAAAACAGTGGAGTCATGTCGAAGCCTTGTTAAAGTGTTTGCTTGGAAGTGAAGGGAAAGAAAATATTGGATTAAAAGTACTGGCAACGGATGATGTTGTTGCCATTATTTTAGCAGTAAGTTATTCATTTCACTCTTGTTTTGTTTACAGTTGTTCAACATTTTGAAAAATAACCCGCGCTCTCTTTGTTTCTTTCTTTCTTTCTTTTTACAGGACAACAAGCTGCAATCTACGTGCTACTCTATGCTCCGCACTCTTGCATCTCGGCATTTTGTAGACTGCGATTTTGAAAACTGCGCTTCTCTTCTTACAGCTGCCCTGCAATATGCACCTCAAAATTGCAAAGCCAAAACTGCAGACCTCCTTTCGGCCACCCACGTCAGATTAAATAACCACCAAAAGGCACTAGAGTATTTGGAAATTGCTTTTAAACATGAAGGAGGACATTTTTCGTCGTTAGGTGCTTTGGTGGAGATGTCTGCTGCTTTCTTTACTTCGAATATTGCCCTAGGCCAGAAAGCTTTGCACCACCTCAAAGTATCTCCTGATTTTCATATAGAAACCGCTCGAGCTGCTGCTCAAGTAGCCAAAATTTCTTCATTTGAACCTGGCAGCGAAGCTCAAGTTACTGCAATGTCAGTAAACTTACTCATTCCCCAGGGTAATGAACCTAGTACTGTGGCACCAGGTCAAGAATGTGCCCTTCTTTCTTCCTGGATACACGCTTTGCTGCGCCATGTCTTGGATTTAAAAAATAAAATGAAAGAAAGCAACGACAAGAGCAGCATCAACGAAAATGCACAGCAACCTTTGTTAATTGAAGCAACAGATTCTTTAGTCCTTGCTTTGAAACTATCTACAAAGCGACTTAAAGCTATTGGCGTGGAAAATTTTATTGGTGGCAAGATTAGCGGCGCCAGCAGTCGTGATGAAGGCGATGGTGGTCATGGTATGACTAAATTAGTTAATCTGGCTCAGCAAGGGTACAGAGCGTGTGTAGAAGCTTTAGAACTTGGTTTATACGATCAATGCGTCACTATGTCTTCTTCTACATGTGTCCTATTAGAGGATCTCGTCCCGTACAAGGGTGATGAAATACACGCCTTGCAATCAAATGTGCTCTTACTTGCTGCACAGTCCCTACTCTCTGCTTTTCGTGGCTCTCTTCCCACCAGCACTGGTGTTCGTACGAAAGATTCTTCTCGGTTACATTTAGCTATCAAGCTGCTCAAAAAAGCTGCAGATAAGGCAGCGAATGCTGGACAATATAGTCACCAAGTTCTCCACCCCGCTGTTTTTATTATTATGCTTTTGACAGTCGCTGCCCTCCAGGGCAACCAAGCTGACATGGTGGACTATTTACAAGCATTAACTGAAGTTTCTACCTGCACTTTAACAGATTTACAAATAATTACAGTGATACACGCCGTGTCAGCAGCCCCTTCAAGAGTCAAATCAGCTGCATGCACCGCTTTGTTGCACACCAACTCCACAGCTGGCGCCCTTTCTACGGGAGTGCTGGGAGAGCTTCTGACCCTTGCACAAGGCAGTAAACAGAAGTTAGAAGTTATTCAACAAGCTCTGGAGTTAGATACGAACCTTCATACCCTTAATGGTGTTCCCACTGGTGAGCCGGGCAGTGCTACGAGCCAACAGCAGCTTCTTCAACAGCAGCAGCAGAGGTGGCTGGCAGCAGAATGTTATAATACAGGCGTTCTTTATTCTCAATCAAATCCACGCAATGCAATTCCTTTTTTTGAAGTCGCGTGTGACTTGGATTTTCGTTTAAAGCAGGTTTGTATCGCCGCATTGGAGAAAATGAGAACTGCACCATCAAAGCAGCCACCGTCACTGCCCCTGCTTGCCGAGCGACCAAAGAAGAAGGAGAAGAAGAAACCAGCAAGTCAGATAGTTTCGCAGCCTATTGCTCGGGGCGATGGCCTTAATGGCCGTGCATGTTCTTATTCACCTTTACCTACTGTGGGTAAAAGAGGGTCTGCGGAAAAGGAGAATGGTGTAGAGCCGCCTGTGGGGAAAAAAGAGGCTGAGAAAATTTTGAAACCGTCGCCGCCGCCGCCGTCGCTGTCGCCTCCTGGTCGAACTAGGGAAGATCTGGAGCCCGAGTTATCTACTGCTTCATTGATAAAAGTACCGCCCAAAGGACCTGAGAGTGCGTTGAAAGGGAGACAGAAGCACACGCAAATGGCGGAGCAGCTGGTCAGAGCAGAGTCGACGGCTGTGGCACCTCTGTCAGTACCTGATGGCAGTGCTTTCCCTTCTCTGTCTTCTCCTCTTCCCACAAAGTCTATACTGCCTCTTCATTCCGGGGTAATAGTACCTTCCAAAGACATACGTGTTACCTCTCCTCTTCCTCCCCCTTTGTTACCAGAGCTCAAGAAAGAAGCTGACTCTCTCGTGGTGCCGTTTGCTAGAAATAATGATGATGATGATGAGGAAGAACAGGTTCTTCCTAAGCGGCAGAAAAGGGAAGCACCTCCTGCTGCTGCCACTGCTGTACCGCTACCTGTAGCACCTCCTCCTTCTCGTCCTCTCTCTAAGGTTATAGCCCCAAAACAAATTTTACATCAACGAAAGCAAGCTCCTGGGTGGCTTTCTTCCATGCTCTCTGCTCAAGGGAAGGCCTCCGGGGGTGCCAGTGCGGGTAACGGTGGTGGTGGTGGTGGTGCATCTGCAAAACGCAAAGCAGGCTCATTTATTCCCCCGAGGCCTACTGCAACCGCTGCTTCTCCTGATCCCCCTTTTGTGTCCGCCCCTGTGATGGTGCGAGATACAGCTGATGCTTTGAGCCTTGACAGTGGAGGTGATCTGTTTTGAAAATCCCCGTCATCTAATCTTGAAAAATAAGTATGTATGTATCTTGATGAATCATCTCAACGTATAGCCCGCTTTGTTTCGAAATATTAAATGTTAACAAGATAAGGAAAACATCATTCATCATCATTCTTGTGTATTCTTCTTTTACCAACACAAGAGCATTATGTATGCTGTCCTTATTGGAAAAAACAAAGTGCAGATATAAAAATTAAAAAAGAAAGGAAGACGCTTTTGCTGCGTTATCGAATGCAGAGGGGAGGGAAAGTTAAGGGAGAAAATTCGTTCGAAAATAGACTTTGTGCATAAAATACCAAACAATAGCCAGAAAATAAAAAGGACGAGAAATATGGCAACACCGTTTGGTGCTACAAAAAAATCATTAGGGCGAGAGATTAAATTTAAATTCAAAATAAAACAGAGATTAAATTTTAATTGGCTGATCTTCTCAAAAAATACCTATAGTAGAGTGGTTGTTGCATACCGTTTAAGCCTTCTTGGGGGCAGCACGGGCAGTTGTCTTGGGGGCAGCAGCAGCGGGGGCAGCAGCCTTGGGAGCAGCAACAGGCGCGGCGGCCTTAGAGGCAACAGTTTTGGGAGCAGCAGCCTTAGGGGCAACAGTCTTAGGAGCAGCAGGGGTAGCGGCAGCTTTAGAGGCAACAGTCTTAGGAGCAGCAGCGGCGGCAGCCTTGGCCTTACCAGCAGGGCTGGCAGCAGCCTTGGCCTTGGCAGCGGCAGTAGCAGCATCGACAGGCATGGGCATATCATTGGCAGTCGTCTTGGCAGCAGCATCAGCCGTAACTTTGGTGCTATACGCAGTAGGGCTAGGCTTGGGGCCAGTCGCCTTGAGAGCAGCAGCAGCAATCACAGCGGCAGGGGAGGTAGGTGGAGCGGCAGCTCCAAGCTTAGGGGCAGCCATTGCAGCAGCAATGTCAGCAGGCTTGACGGCACCAGCAGAGGCAAAGGCACCAGGGTTGTTCAGCTTGGCAACTGGAGTGGGCACGGCAGCCTTCTCCTGAGCAGCTTGGGAAGCATATGACTCACCAAACTTGAGCTCAGTCAATGTAGCTTCCCACTTTTTAGCAGGCAAAGCCCACGAGAGATCTTGAGAGATGCAGGCATCACGCATTTTAGCATAGGCAGGTGTGCCAAACACCTCAGCCGCACGAGCCATAGTAGCGGCAACACCTTCAGCATCAGCCTCGACAAGACCATCAGGATCCATAGCACCCATTTGGAAACCAGTCACGCCTTCCTTGACTGTGTCTACAAGGCCACCTGTAGACGAGACCAAGGGCACCGTACCGTAGGCCATAGCATGGAGCTGGATAAGTCCACAAGGTTCGAATCGGGAAGGTACTACCATGAAATCAGCACCAGCAGTTATCAAATGAGCAACAGAGTTGTTGAATTCAACAACACCGACAGCGACATTAGGGAAACGGTTGCTTAAATTGCGGACTTCAGCCTCTAAAGCAGGCTTTCCTGTGCCGAGGATAGCGACCTGTACAGGTGAATCTTTAGGAAGCTTATCTAAAGCAGCAACAAGGATGTCAACACCTTTTTGTTCTTCGAGACGGCCGATAAACCCAAACAGAGGGGCAGAGGGGGTCACAGGAAGACCAACTTCTCTTTGAAGGGCAGCCTTGGCGTGTCCTTTGCCAGCTTCGACGGTTTCAGCATTGTACTTGAAAGCAAGGAACTTGTCGAGAGCTGGGTTCCAGTCTGCTACATCCATTCCGTTGACAATACCCTCGACACCTTTTGATTTAATCAAAGTATCAAGTTCCACACCAAGCTGGGGTCCAGAGGCGATTTCAGTAGCATAGTGAGGAGAGACAGTGAGAAGCTTGTCGCAGGCGGTGATACCAGCCCGAAGCCAGTTGAGCTTAGCGAATCTTTGTCCAGGGGCAGCGATAACGGGGGAGCGACCCTCAGCATCAGCGGGGCAGGTTTCGTCAAAGACGGTAGGGTAGCCGTCTTCGAAGGAGAAGCGACTGCGAGAGGCTTCGGGAAGGCCAAGGTCACCAAAGGTTTCAGGCCAGAAACGGCCCTGGAAGGCAATGTTGTGGACGCAGAGTGCAGTGGGGGTATTGAGAAAACGTCCAGAGGGTTTGTAGACATCCTCAAGATAGACGGGAATTAAAGCAGCGTGCCAATCGTTAGCTACGATGACAGCGTCCTCACCAGGCATAAAGGGAAGGGCAGTCATGGATTCAAGAGCGGCTTTGCAGAAGAGACCAAAACGCTTGGGATTGTCAGAGTAGTCAGCACCGGAGATGGCGCCATAAAGCTTGCTGCCGGTAGGGCCCCAGACTTTTTCTAAGAAAGCAGGGTGATCGATCCAAACGCGGTGGACTCCTTGCTTAATGGTGTGGAAGAAACCAACAGATTCTCCGTCGATTTCACATTTGACGCTGGTATCCCAAGAGTCAGCAAACTGATCGAATCTAGGGGCGATACTGTATACATTGTGTCCTCTCTTACTGCAAAAATACACAGAGGAACGAGGAAGCAGAAGAAGGGTTAGTCGGTTGACAAGCCATTTAATCAATGGGTCAAGAGAGAGCAAGATCGTGAGTGAAATTGACAAAAAAATGGCATCCTTTCAACAAGTTAAAGTGCCAGCTTTGACTTTCACGGTTGGAGTATTGCCCTTAAAATATCAAAGCAGCCCTCAAATGCCAATGACATGCTAGCAGCCTAAACTTCGCATGCTAGATCAAACTGGCATCTTGCCCCCAACTTACGCAAGTTCTACCGGCAAACTGCCCACAACATCAGCAAGACCACCAGTCTTACTCCAGGGGGCGACTTCAGCGGAGATAAAGACAATATCCATAGGTTTGGCGGCTTTAGAACCAGGAGCGCTAGTGGTGGTAGCAACAGGGGATGCCACAGCTGCGATGGTCTTCATGACCTTCCTCTGGCTCTTAACAGCATATCTGTGAGTCTTGGCAGCCTTGAAAGCGGGCAAGGCACGGGTGGGACCGCGCACAGCGAACTGCATTCCCACCTTAGAGGCAGTGCGATTATTGAGCTGCATTTTTCTAAAAGCCTTTCTTCTGGGGATAAGGGGTTCTATCTACTTGATCTAATGTGTTTAAGGTACCCTTGTGCAGACTGAAGGGTTTGTAACTCAAAGAATTGCTGTTGACTGGGGCTGAATCCTGAATCAACCCCGCCAATTTTGGTCGCAACATTTGTCCAAAATTTAAATCTTGCAAGAGAAGAGATACAAAATGCACTTACCTTCACTTGCCCACAATTGCTGGATTATGCAGGAAGTTTCGGTGTGTAGGTGTCTAGAGACGCTGGTTGAATTGCCTATTTGTGATTTGGACCGAGATCTCTACCTAAAATTACTAAAAAAACTGACAGAAAAAAGATGTTGAGGAGCCTCGCCTGAAATTTTTTAGAAATCCAAAGAAATGAGAGGTTGTTAGTTCATCCCAAGTGAGAGTTCGGCAGAAACTCTCGGTCTTAATAAGAATTCAGGTGAGCAGCGCTGGGCTAAAGAGCGAGGGAGGCAAAATTATCAGCGGATCCTGAAGAAGAAAGGCTGGAGAAAAAGAAGGAAAATATATAGCGCCTCGCATTCAATTAAAGGGGAAAAAGCAGAACACATCTCTACACTTCACCCACGAGAATGATTGCATTGCGACAGAGATAGTAAGCGCCGCAATTGAGGTGAAGAGGCTCCTAACAGGCTTCTTCCATTCTCTTTCACCCACACCTTGGCGGCTCTTCCAGTTTCCTCACCCTATAGATTTTGTTTTGGAATCTTAAATCAAACGATTAATTAGGACAGGTAACAAATGCTGGTAGTAATTAATAAATTCCTATTATTAATATCTTAATAGAATTAATCGAATGGTGTACTAGCTCGAACTGCCTGCTAACTCTGGAAAGATGAATTTTCCGGTGCGGACGAGGGAGAAATAAAATGAGCAAAATTCAAAACGCAAGACAGAAAAAGAAAGAAATCAATTCATTTTCAATATTCCTATTGCGTCTGAAAAAACGGGAAAGGGGGGAAAAGTGAAATGAAATGCAGGATTCTCTGGGAAGAAAGAGAGAATAAGAAAATAAATCGGGAAAATGGAAAAGATAGAGGGGATTTGTTCTGGTTTCTTTTAAGATTGATTGAAGAGAGTAATTCATTCATGCTAGCTGAACGGGGAGGGAGAAAAGCAAGTGCTAAAACGCGTACGCTTGTTTTCAAAGCAAATAGGGAAAAAAAATCAATTAAGAATGAAAGAATAGGAAATTTGAATCTGCCCGCCAGAATTTTTCGGAAAATACTCCAGGCCACAAACAAAGAAGCAAGCAAACAGAATCAAAACTTAAAAAGAGTAGAGTAGATTTACTCCATTTTATCTTCTGCAGAGGCGTTATTCACTTTATGATCAGCAAATTTTACCACCAGTCTCTTAGCAGCACCCACAAGGTGCCCATGCAACGCAGAAGTAGCATGCAGGGCTTGTTGCTTCGTTGCATACGTTAAGAATGCACACCCCTTCGACATGCCACCAGATCGAAGCACAGCAAGCTCGAGAATATCACCAAATGGAGCAAACATATGCCAAAGATCCTGTTCTGTCGCTTCAAAAGGTACTTGGCCTACAAAGAGCTTGTGAGCGTATACTGTGGGATCAACGACGCCGCGGCCAATTTTTTTCCCGGGACCGAGAAGAGGTCCTGTTTGCTGATGCATCATAGGGTAGCCCATGTATGGCGCAGCAGGCATAGCATGCATGTATTGATGATGCATTGCGTTGTTCATTTCATGCAAAGAAATCATTTGGTGGTGATGTTGGGGGTTGAAAGGCAATCCATTCACACTCCCAGCAGCATTGTTCGCAGCTGCAGACGTATAGTGACCAACATCAGATCCATCAGAAGTATTTGCCAGACTATCTGAAGACCCGTTGGTTACACTGCTACCCATACCTCCACGACGAGAGCTCTGAGCGCCGACGCTGCTACCTGTTCCGGCCGTAGCCTTCCCTCTAATCCTGCCACGGCCACCGCCATGAGACAGGCCACCATTACTGTTATGTAGTAAGCCAGGGACGCCAGGTAACCCTGAAAGAGGAATACCCATTGCTGCTGTGGCGTGGTGATGATGATGTAAATACGCTTGCTGCTGACCATGCTGTTGCATCATGTGATGCGCCAACTCAGCAGGATGACCTATGTATTGAATCATCCCTGTATGTTGAGGATGGTGGTACTGCTGCTGTGCAGCTCCTTGCATAGCATAGTGCATACCAGTGTTACCGTTGTTATTATTAATATTATTATTATTCCTCTTGTTGTTGTAGCCATAACTGTTGCTTGTGTATCCATTTCCAAAAGAATTTCCGCGTTGGTGGTGGTGGTGATGGTTGTGTGCATGGCTCTGTGTACTGTCGCTCGACCCTTGTGGGACGTTCGGTGAGCTAGGAATAGTGTAGGCAGGAGAAGAAGAAGAATCGTTGCTACCGCCTCTATTACGAGACGATGGTGTTGCCAGGGAGACTTCGACAAATTTGAGTTGTAATGGTGAATCACAACCGGGCATTGTGTGTTTGTTGTGCAACATGTCAAGGGCATTTTCGCAACCAGCCCATTTCTTATACTGAATTAAAGCACTTTCCTGTGTAAGATTGATCGATTCAACTTCGCCATGGACGCTAAACACTTCTAAAACCTGGTCTTCGGTGCAGTCGTGAGAAAGACCGACAACAGAGAGCTTGCGTGGTGCAATTGCAGTCTCTCCAGGAGTAGACATGATAGATCCTCTCCTAGGGTTAGCGAAATTGACAACTAATGCTCTACTTTTGTTGCCTTCAAGGATAGTACTACCATTTAAACCCTCCATTGCAGACTCTGCTGCGGACCATTTCCTAAATTGCACCATGGCACAACCACGGCTTTTCTGATCAGGGCCCTTGACGACTTGGATCGTCTCTACATCCCCATATTTCCCGAATATTGGTAAAAGATCTTTCTCTTGTAGCGTCGTGGGGACCTGACCAACGAATAGTCTGGGCTGTCCAGCGACAGCCTGCAGAATCAAGGGGAAAAGTAATGTTAGTGTTGGAGCAAAAATGAGAAAGTTGAGGAGAATTTGAGTGCCGGTTTGAGTCGTTTTGCGTTTTATCTCGCATATGCTACGCACCTGTGGCTCTTGCACTGCTTTTTGTCCAGAAGCTCTGGTCATGCTTGGTTAAATATCTGAGAGTTCCTCGAACCAGTAAGCTAAAGAGTTACTGGCGATTGCAATAGAATAAATTAAAATAGCTCCACGCGTCCGTGGATGATCTTAATGGAGCTAAAAGCAGTTTCTGTCACTGGCCCTGGGGATGTAAGAATTGCTCGATCGAAGGCTGATACGGCCAATGTGAACGACAATTGCGATTGATCTAGGGCGCTGTGACCGTTACTTTCTAATCATAGATTGAAATGGACCTCTTCTGTGAGGTTCAGCGATTGATGAGGTTTGCAGCAACACTAAAATATCTCGCCGAGGTCGAAAAATCTGAGGCTCAAAAACTAAAAATATCCAAAACCAAAGTTACATTATATTAATAAAAACAAATATTTGCCTGTATCTAGACCACTAATCGCCCATTGGCCATTTTTTGTTTCAAGGCGAAATTCATTTTCGCCATGCATGCTCACTTGACAACTCAAAGTTGCCTAGGGCCCTCGAAACCCCTACCAACAACACTGCCCCAAGCACTTGTATTAAGTCCATTTGCTGTCCGGCCATTCCCCCACTCCCACCGCCGTGGAACGTTGACTACCACAAGTGCCGTCGCCCCGCAGCACTCGTCCCCTCGCAACCGTGGCAAAGCCTTATTGCGAGGCAATCTCCGCCCTTTAGAGGCAGATGACATTCTTGTTAGTCAGATAGTTGACGATTTGACTGCTACCTACAATCCCAACAACCCGAATGCTGTTGAAGCCGTTGCCATGGTGCAGTGGTACCCTGGCCACATTGCCAAGGCAGAACGAGCTTTGAAAGAGCAGCTTAAAGCAGTTGATATTGTCCTTGAAGTTCGTGATGGACGCATTCCTATGTCTACCCGGCACCCTCAAATACCTTCGTGGATTGGCAGCAAACCTCGTGTCTTGGTGTTAAATCGACGAGACATGGTATCTGATGCTTCCGCCAAAGCTTGGACTCAATTTTTCACATCAAGAGGCCATGGGGTCATCTGGACAAACGCACATCGAGGAGAAGGCGTCTCGGGACTAGTCCAGCAAGCGTTATCAGTCTCTGAATCAATGAATGAAAAGAGATTAAAAAGAGGTCTCCGCCCCCGTCCTGTCCGTGCCGTCGTTGTTGGATTCCCAAATGTCGGGAAGTCGGCGTTGATAAATAGATTGCTCGGTAGAAGGATGGCGGATAGTGCACCTAGGCCTGGTGTGACACGTGTGCTGCGCTGGATGCGCATCGGAGGTGAGTTAGATCTCCTTGATGCGCCAGGCATTATTCCTATGTCGTTTAAAGATCAATTAGCTGCCCAGCGGCTAGCCATGTGCAACGATATTGGCGAAGCTTCGTACGTAGCATCTGCAGTCGCTGCAGCGCTGCTGAGTACGATGAAAAAATTACCAGAAGGTGCTACAATAATGAAAAAAGTAGAAGCGAGGTACGGGGTTAGCTTCAAGGGAATAACAGAAGAGGAATTTGTACATAAAGTAGGGGATAGAATGTTTAATAATGAGCCTGAACGTGCTGGACAGAGGATTTTGAAAGATTTTAGAGCGTTGGTATTTGGGAAAGTGTGTTTAGAAATGCCTGATTATTTTGAAAATTACAAAGACGTGTAGAGATTTTTTTTTTTAATAATATATCAATGGTATTAGTATTAGATAGTATTTATTTAATTCAATCTTGAGTGGACAGAATAAAACTCAAGTTTTGTTCCCAGTATCCTTTATGCTTGTATATACATATTTATGTAGATATTCAATATCTATAATGATTATAGCGTTTCCTGTTGTGAAATTCGTAGTTTCTTTTCTTCTCTTGCTTCAATGAGCAACAGCCACCGCGAGCTTTATGAGAAAAGAAAGTTATGGTTTCTTTAAGCTGCTGCTGTTGAAATTTCTGGAGAACATGCAGTCAAAACACCAAATGTATTTCTCAAGCTTGGACTTTCATTTTGTTCCTGCTGCGCATGCTGGGCTGATGACCTTGCTGATAACGCATTCTTTCCCTCAGGCGTAGTAGCTCCTGCAGTCATAACTTTGGAGGCGAGAGGAGTAGAAGAACGGCTATTAATCCTGTCTGTAGGAGTTGTATAAACAGAGGACGCGGCTGTGACGTCAACATTTCGCCGTGTTTGAGGAGATACTGCTGTATTTTTACCAGCCCCATTCGTTTGTGACAAGCCATCAGTTGCCACCACGACGGCACCATCTCCAGGCACTGCCTCTTGATTTTGATGTGGGTCTAGACGGAGGCATTCCGACGATGAAATCACAGCTGCGGTGGTGGTAGGGAAGCAGATCTTAGTTTCTTCAGTGCAGGTGGCAAATACCGAGCTCATGGAGCCAGTTTCAGTCAGCTTCGCCAACAACGACGCACGAGGGATAGAGGCACAGTTGAGCGCTTCCATCCAGGCTTTATGAACTTCAGGGGTAGGGGCTAACAGTACGTAGAATGGATATTTAGCAATGTAGGCGTGCTGGACGTGGAAGATAATTGTGATGCAGAGGCTGTAGATTGTTTGAGCGCTGTTGCCCAAGTAGCCAGGTGGAGGTCCACTTTGAACGCGAGCGCGCTCTAATGGAATGATTCCATGCAAGGCTTTAACGTTCTTCCTGTTCTTGAAGTAATACAAGATGGATCCCTGAGGGAGAGAAGGAAATGAATGGTGAGATGAGTGAAAGGTGATGAGCGGCCGGAGAACCTAGGAAATTGGAGAACTGTAATTTTCAGTACCTTCAGAACAAAGAATCTCTCTTGCCACCCCCCAACCCGCCCATGAGCATGTTTTTTGAGAGTTCCTGCTTGATCAGGGTTTGCCCAGAGGCATTGTAAATCGGTTGGCAAAGGCATTGTGTCAGGGAAGATGTAAGATGTTTTCAAGGGACAAAAATTAAATTGATTACGAGTTTGTTGTTATTACAGCGCAATTTACGTCTAAAAGTGAGAGTGACTGAGTTTAAGACTAAATTGAGAATGCAACAGACCCACGGAAGGCTGGTAAATAAGAGAGGATCGCCCACCAGCCTACCAGTCAACGTCGACGAAGAAAGGCATTCTATTTTCCCAGGAAACCAGTAGAACGCTAGGCTATCCCGACCAGTGCTTCGTTTAGCCGGCATATATGCCGAAAATGCCGGAAAATGCCAATTTTCCGGCATTTTCAGGCGCAGGAACAGGAAAAAATGCCGTGCAAAAAGTGCCGGAGCGGAGCTCCGGCGGGCCAGAAATGCCGGGGGAAAATGCCGTTTTTTTTCGAAAATTTTGAAAAAATGCCGGAGATTTAGGCCAGTTTTAGAGTACTAAATTAACAAAAGTTCATTTGTAAGAGGTTATTCTCTCATTATCACTATGGATACCACTCGGCAGACCAATGATCAGGACTTAGTCCGAACTTTGGTTGCCCAGATCTTTGATCGAGTCATGGCTGTCCAGCACTTGCAACAACCCATTGATTTGACTTCTTCTCCGTTCAAAGAACCTGCTTTGAAGGTATGTGATGTCATCTGTATGCTTAATTTCTTAAAATAAGCCACCCAAATTCAAATCTGAATTTTCTTCCTTGTTGCAGAAGAGGAAAAAAGGTATGGAAGGCGAAGAAAAAGCGTCGTGGAGCGCATTTGTAGTTCCTTGTTTTGCTTTTTTAAAGATGTAATCTAAAGAAATTCCAGCCATGTTTCAATAAGGCGCATCTGCGCTGCTCAGAAATAGTGCCTGATGCTGTCAAGAAAAAAAATGGAAAAAATGCCGGGGCAGAATCCAAATATGGAAAAAATGCCGGGGCAGAATGCCGAAAAACAGGCCAGGGACGAAAAAATGCCGGGAAAAAATGCCAGGCCAAAATCCTTAAACGAAGCACTGATCCCGACTGATCGCAACAAAAAAAAATGCTGCTGTTGTATTTATAATATCCTAACATTGCGTTGAGCTCTTAAACCTGTGGCACTAAAGTGATCAAAAGAATTCATTATTGGAGTTTCAAAGAAATCCTGTATTAAACCATATATAGGCAAAAAAGTCTGTTATGGATTGTAATTGCAGCTGTTTAGGTCCTACGGCAGCAGCCAAAGTGCCTGTCAAGAGGTATAATCTACTAGTTCCAGCGATCTTCCCTGTCACCGAACCCAACTGGACAAAGCCCCTGGGAATTTCTACTGAGAAAAACATTAAACGACTCTCAGAGTATTTGGAACGCAACGAACATCGCATCCCCAAGGTGATCAATTATTGCAAATCATCCAAGAAAACTTCTGCTCCCTTCCGTCCTCTCCTATTTTTCATATACCAAATGTTCTCTTCATCGTATATTCAACGCCTTTGCCCTCTATATATCTACAGGTATCAAGAAGATTAGCACGCCGGCTTCATTATGACCTCTCTAAGAACAGGCTCGGCTTTGTCCGCGTTGCTGTCGCCGCCTACACACATCTCGCCACCACAGAAAGTGGCCGCTTTGCTCGCCTTTACTCCAAAGAGCTGATCGTTCGATATCCTACAAAGAAGAGATACCTGTGGGGCCTAGTAAGTCCACGCCCAGCAGCATCTAATCTGCCCCCATCCTCTGCTCATCTTGGCAGTGTTGTTGGCGCTCTTATTTCTTCACCTCAACCTCCTGCTCAGCAATGGGGGCTAGAGTTACTCACTACACTGTTAAAACAGCAAGAAACGGCAGAGTTTATTGGTACATTTGAAACATTAGTACCTCTTCTTTGCTCCAAAGCGTGTAGCTCCACATATGCCATTACTACTGTGAAAACTAGGAATGGCAAAAGAGAAGGAGGAGGTGGAGAAGGTGTTGCCGAGGACTCCGACACCGCTGTTGTAACTGCAGTGCCTACAGCTGATGGGGAACGAGATCCTGCCAATCTAATCGCCTCTTTAAGCCTGCAAGCACTATTAGAACACCTACGCTTATGTTTCCGTCTCTCCTACGTATCTTTTCATTTAGATTCAATCACATATGCGGTCTTAAGTATTATGGAAGCAGCAGGGGCTGCTACGGGAATTGATTACTCGACCGCTTCTAAAGCTGTTGCTGCTGGAGTTTCCCTGCCGTTATCATCATTAGCCAGAGAGTCTGTCGGCGCGAGAGTAGGTGCGTCTTCTCCTGGTTATGCAGCTCTATTGGTCTATCAGGAGTTGGGTCAAATGACGAGAGATGCCGCTGAAGGAAAGAAAGTGCTTGAATTTCTTTTTAGGTACCTCGATCAAATGCCAAAACGCTGGCTTGGCGGTCCTGCACTTGATGTCGGTCTAGGTGTGATGAGGGATGCATGTTCTCAGGAACATCAGAGATTTCTATTGACTACGGCTTTGATTGTCCATGTTGGAGCGGCAAAGGGGTTGAATGAAACTCAACGGGTGGCTGTATTAGAGCAAGCTATGAAGGATGCAGCTGTTTTAGAAACAAGTATGGCACCGTCTGCGTTGCTTCAAGCTCTCCAAGAACTTCCAAAGGCGCTAGCAAGCGTCCGAGATTTAGTGCAGACAGAACAAAGCGAATTTGGAAAAGCTGTGATCACTGCAGTTCGTTCTTTAGCTGGACAGGTTGGCACACGGTTACAATTGACCTCTGCACTTGGAGCAGCAATGACCAGACTTGGTGGACCTTCAGCTCCACTGTCCACGGGCACCTTGCAATGCTGTGCAGCAGCCTCTAACGCATACTCTACTCTGCCGCCGAGAGCTCTTGGGGCTTCCGCAACACCGCACTTACCCAACGTGCTCTTACGTTCAGCCCTAGGTATTTGCTTAAGTTGGAACCCTAAACAAAGGCTATTAGCACATCAGATTTTGAGAAATGCGCTTACTGGGGTACCACAAGGATCCTATATGACCCAGGTGATGCTCGTACTTTCATCTATATGGCATGAAGTAGCTCTAGTGGAGAATACACCAGAATGCTTCAAGGCGATGGATGCTACATTAGGCGCGGTAGTGTCTGCTTCTAGTGGGGCGGAAGAACAGTTGAGAGCCTGTCAAGTGGCATTATCGTTGCAAAACGAAGTCCTCTTGTTGTCCTCGCCTTCTTCGTCTTCCACTGCCGCTGCAAGACTGGGTAATACCCAGCCAGCGCAACTGTGGGCTATTCTTGCATTAAGTGCAAGTTTATTACACCGTGTAGCCCACAGAGTAATTTCTCCTAGTCTCCAAACTTTAACTGTGCTGAACTCTAGCAGTAACGACAATGCTATTGGTCTTCCTAGTTTGATTTTAAGCTCTACAACAGGGCTGGAAACGCCTGGTTCTACCGCTATTTCACACTTTAATGAAGCTGATCACTTTGTAGCTCGCCAAATTCTGGCTTCGTTACCACAGCAACAACAAGAAGATGCAGCGGCGAAAATTCTAGCGAGCATCTCTTCTTTCAAGTCACTATTACCTGGGCCAAGCACTCAGTCTTTGGCGTTTGTTCCCTTGCCACGCGCTTCTATTGCTCCTCCAATCACCCTCGCTGCGCCTGTATCAGCTGCTGATGGTTCAGAAGCACCCCCCAGTCCTAGAGCAAAGAGATTGCAAGCAGCATTTTCAGGTGCTGCGTCAACTGGTGGCGGTGGCAGCATCTATAACGAAGGAAAGTCTGTTCAGAGTGATGATGCTGTAGCAGGAAGTAGATTCGCAGTAGATACGAATGGGACTGATGGAGGGGAGAGTATGGAAGGACGTAGTACCTTTGCGACAGAGTATAGTGGCAGTCATGGCGGGGGTGGTGACGGTCACTCTAACAAGGCAGGCAGCTTCAAGCAGCTTGCGCCGTCGTTGACGGAGGTGTTGGCAGGTGTTGAAGCAGCTCTTGTTTCTGTAGGTAGTAACTAATCGCTGATTTGACGTCTATAAACCTGTAACAAAGCTAAAGTGAGGGTAAGTGCATCTTAAAAATAGAGCCCCTGCCAGTTTAACTGCTGGCTGCTGTGGGGAAGAAAGAGCGGCCATAGACAGCACATTGGAATTTTTTTCTAAAGATCAGCTAATCCCACTAAAACCCGTCTATATTTTGATTCTTATATTTTACAGTGAAAGTTAGTCTCCCCCCAAAAGGATTTGGTTTCCTCCTTGGTATTTACTTCCCGCCATCACTAGAAGAATTCACAGAATATTACCCCTAGTATTTTGTTGAACCGGCAAGCTGATCTGGTCTTCAGAACGCCGTTAAATTCCAGAGGGTCGACTTGAGTTGGATGATTGAGGCGGTAGACTGCGCGATGGGCGCTGGAGAATTTCCAATTATGTTTGAGGGCAAAACATTGGAGCGAGACTTCATATTCGAGGTGAGTAAAGCGGCTGGATCTCACTTTTTGGGTTCATAGGAAGTATCGGGAGCGAGGAGCCGCCAGTTTCGAGGAATATTTCGCCAAGATTCCAATGTCTCTCGAATGCATCTTTGCGGTTGGCAAACATGCCCCCGTTTGATAGTAGCTGGACTTAGCATATTATTTGTGGAGTGGTATTGTGTATCTACTAGCTCTCTGGAAGCCTTAAACCAGTGTTCATGGGCGACATGCACATTTTCATCACCTTTTCGATCGTGCGTGAAAGCTGGTTTTTAGCGGCTCCAAGCCGGGGGGCCTATCTTGGAGGTGGCGCAACGAGCGATTTATCGCCGCTGTTCAGCCAAGGGCCTTAGTTTGCTGTCTTGCCTAACTTCGAGGCCACACGCAGTGAAGAAGCCCAAGAGACGTGCACCTCTGTATTAAAGCTTTGGACGCTGGTTCTCTTCTGTTTATGTCCTAAAATTACGTTGTATTTTGATATTTTCGCGCTCAGTGATGCCCTGGCTTCCAGCCTTTGCTTCATTTGCGGGGCAATGCTCGTCTCCTTTCGATGAACATTTGGTGTGGCCTGGGGCTCCTTCTTTTACCCATTTTACAATCTCAGGGCAGGGTTCTCTATCATGTATCGTTTTACCTATTTAACCACCAATTTTCTTTGTTTGCAGGATTCTCTTCTTGGTGATGGTTTCCTTGCCGGAGCATCTGGCTCCCCAAATGGCTTGTGTGCTCTCTACCCAGTACCCCTGCCAAGCTTCCCCTGTTTGGCAGATGAGATGGAAGAACAAGCCAAAGCTATGGAATACGACTTTGTTTCTAGTGCAGCAGCTCAAGATCCATTAAAAACACATCAACAAAATATCCCTGCCCTGAGAGCTCTTCGTAGCAGTCTGGAGGAAGGCGCCCAGCAGAGAATGATGGTCCCTATAAACAGCCTTTACCCTGATGGACCTCGGACTGCTGGTGGACCTTCACACCTTGAAAATCGTCAGCAGCAACAAAAACAGCAGCAGCAGCAAACACTCGCAGCAACCTTGCAGCCTCCAGCGTCTGCGGGTGGAAGCGCCCCTTTGGCAGCAGCTCTGCACAATGCAGACTGCATTCGATCAGGATTCAGATCCCCATGGACCGGTGGATGGCTTGGATGCAGATCAGGACCCTGGTGTAATAGAGAAAGGGGTCATATTGGACAGTGTAATACACGAGCAACCATTCCTGGTCTTAGCGCCTACTTGCCTGAAGAGCTAGCCGCTGTTGGACTACCAGCAGTAGTAGAACTTACCGCTCCTTTACCCCCTGCTGCAGCTGCCGTTGCACTTGCCGCTGCAACTGCGGCAGCGACGGTGGCTAGTCGAGGAGCAGCAGCTATGGATGTGATGGCAGGTCTTAAAAGGAGGAACGTTGAGTTTGGCGCTGGTGGTACTGCAGCAACAGCCCTTAGTAGCGGAGATAGCCTTACAGCCAGCGATAATAACAGCTACAATGATGGCGACGAGGCAGAACAGCAGGTTCAACTTATGGGAGGTCAGGGGGGCAAAGCTTCTGCTCGAACAAGCAAGAGGAAAAAAGGTGCTGGCGGCTTTGAACTTTTGCTTACTGGAGCAGGAGCCGCTTGTGGTGAGCTCATGGATGGTGGAGCGAATACAGATAATGAAGCTGTCAGTGAAGAACTTAAATCTTCAATGACTGGGGAAGCCAAGCTGCGTTCTGTGGCCACCCCGACTGAAGCAACCAAGTTTACTGGCAAGAAGCAGCATGGCCGCAAAGGAAAAAAGTATAACAAAGGGCCTCGTAAAACTGCTCTACCCACGAGTGTGCATTTCGCAGCAGATCCTTCTGCTCCTATTATGATCTCCTGCGATGCTCAGATGAGCTCCCAAATGCCCACCATCATTACCCCTGCGGTACCCGTGGCTGCAAATGCCACTGGTACCGGGGGAGCAGCAGCAGCAGCGGGACCCATCTCCAAGAGTCTTCTCCCCCGTGCTCCCAATGGTCGCCGCGCTCCACAAGTATGGATTTCAGGCGAGTGTACCGATCCACGCACTGGCATGCTGGTGTCTTATGTCCCTCCAGCGTCTTTCTGCACCCAGTGCTCTGCGACGAGCACCCCTGTTTGGAGAGCTGGGCCGTTTGGGCACAAGACGTTATGTAATGCGTGTGGAGTTCGCTGGATGAAGGTGGCACCAAGATCTCGTAAATAATTCAAATAGAGATATATCTACTTAGTAACCCTACGTTTACTTCTTCTTTCTTTCTCTTTTATCGTCAGTCAGTCATTTAGTAGAGAGTATCATTACATATTATTATCACTCGGAGCACACTTATATAAGACGCAGGTGCAGGGTCGTTCGAGCCTTCTAGTAAAACACCCAATCAACAAAACATTCGATTTCTTCGTTTCCCTTTTTTTTATAAAAATTTTTGCTCCCTTTTTTCTCGTTCTTTCTTTTGTTCATTTCTATCTGACTTTTGGTCAATAAAATTTCCTTCCCAAAAATTGAAAAACAGGTGTGTGTCTATGCGTGTGTGTGTGTTCTTATTTCTTTTATTAAGTGCTAGCCATGCGTCAGAAGTAGAAGGCCACATAACAAACCACACACTTGTCGCGCATCACACACACTCTTGCCTCATTTTCAATTTCAGCCTTTATTTGAGACTTGTCTTTCTCTCGTCTATTCAGCTTCGTTTATTTTTTCCTCCTCCTTGATTTTCTGCTCATTCACTTTATTAATTACATGTACCTCCCTCTATTTTCTAAAAAAATAAAAATTGTTTTGTTTTCTTTTTTGGTCCCTGCTTCCGTGTTTCTCCTAGATTTGTTCAGAAGCTCTTTTTTTATTCTATAGATACTTTGAAAATTCTTCTTTCACTTGCTTTTTGATCTACATATATCATACCGCACTTTGGTTTGATTGATAGATTTGCTGGAAAAATAAAGCTTCCTCCATTCCAAATAGTACAACTAAAATTTATGGTGAGCAAGCGTTTTATTTTTGCTACTCGTCGACACGCAATGCATTTTCAGAAGACTCTACTTTTTACCTTTTCCTAACGTATGATCACTGTAATCGAATCAATTAAACAGCAAATTTTAAAAACCGAATAGAGAGGAGGTAGGGTTTGAGAGGGAACTTCGGAAGAAAGAAATTCCCCTTGCTAGCGCTGCTGAGAGAAATAGTGGCTGAACCCTAACCCTACAGCCAGATATATCCTTATACTATGCAGTCAATTATTCGTCTAAGAAGCAGCTTTGTCGGTTTGGGAAGAGGGTTCGCAACTGGTTCTAAGGAGCTACTATCGCAACTGAAGAGTAAATTGGTGAGATTAAGATCAGATTCTTTGATTTTGCAAAAAGGAAAAATTTCAGCGAAATTTCAGCGAAAGCGGCGCTCTATTTAAATAAATTGCAGGAAAGTGCATTGGAGATGGCTAGAAGCGTGGACATGAGCGCAGGACAACTTATGCTAGAAACAGGTGAGATGTGAGCAAGCGGACAAGATCTCACTTATCTCTAAAGACACCGTGTTACCTTGCATTTTCACTTAAGCATTCATGAATTCTTCTGCACAACCCAACAGATCCTTCAAATCGCCAGCCGCGATCCTTTTACGTCCTTCGCTACCTAGATTTTGCTGATGTCCAGCTATCCTCTGCGCTCGAGGAAGTCACGGCAGCGGAAGGAGAGTTAGGTACAAAGACATGGAGAGAAACCCTACAAACTAGCAGAGATTTGGCTATATTGATCGCAGAGAGTCGACTCGCGCGAGATCAAGTACAAGCAAGTATTAGGTATGCATTATAGAGCTTTTACTTATCTTATATTATTAAGATATTATTAAAAACAAAATGTTCATCGTCCGTTCACTTATTCAAGTCTTTAAAGTTTATTTGTTGCAGAGAGACGCGTGCAAGAAAAGAGTCAAATGAAATTACATGTCCCAATTAACATGATGTATGTCACTTATTATGTATAGCACTGGGTTGTTCCTCCTCTAGTAAATATAAGGTATTATTGCCCTTCGCCGTTTAGGGTACGTCTTGAAATGCTCCTGATACCAGTGATGCGTTAAGCCAGCAGCCAGAACTAAATTAGCAACCTGAATAGTAATAATAATATAAAAAAAGAAGACATGTAAGTAGTTTGTAATAGCTTTCCTATTTAAGCAAAAAGAAAATACTTTTCAAATAATATCGTACCACCCATACTAGCACCAGCCAGGGTCCTGTAACGAGCCCTCCTGTAAGCACAACCAGTCCTAAATAAATAACAATCTCGCCCAAATAATGGGGACACGAAACGTAATCAAAGCCTCCACCACGAGGAATGCGATACCGAGGGGTAGTCGTCTTTTTGGTACCTGTAGGGATACTGGTAGACCGCCTCCTACGAGGTGACTTGCTGCCGATGCCACTACGAGCTGCAAGACGTGCCAGCAAGTAGTGAGAATGGGACTGCAAAGCACTTCCTAGTAAAAATATACCCACACCCTATAAAAATTTCTCAGAAACGACAGATTAGCCAAACGCATGTATGAAAAAATAAATTTTGAAAAATAAAAGCCTGTCAAAACTCACCAACTTATTTCTTAAAGAAAGCAGATGCAGTAAATCCTGCCCAACCTTCCCTGCAGTCCCTAACGCCGCTCCGTGTACCCCTTCCATCTTAACGTCAAACTGTGCTATAGACTCAAATGCATCATCGGGTAGTACGGTCAAAGGCAATACCAGATAGTACACTACACCAAAAAGGTAGGCGATACCATGCATGCGAGCTTGTTCTGGATATCTCATTAGCCCTACTGTCTCCAGGAATCTTCTAACGAGATGGAATTCCAATAAAACTAACACCATGAGGTATACTGCCTCGTGAGTAGGGTCTAAAGAGTAGTAAAGAGGGGAAGAAAGGAAGAAAAACGTGATGACTGTGTTCCAAATGGCGCCAATGGCGTAAAAGTGGGCAAACCATTTTTGAGGGACAGTCCAGTCTGAAAGAGGGCCTAATGCATGTGGGGGCTTGATTTCCATCAGTTTACCACGGCATGCTGAAAGAAGGACAGCATTTCTGTAAGAAGGAAGGGAAGGTGAGGTAGGTTCGTCAAGAATGAGAGAATTTCTCTTTTTTAGAGAGCGGTGGCGGTAAGGAAACCGGAGTGTTGTGTGATAATAAAAATTTTGTTTGCTAGATTCTTACCTGAAACCTTGAGCGAATGGGAGGGGTATCAAACCAACTAGAGCTGCAAATGTAGCTAGAATCCAGAAAGATCTGATCAATATTGGTAGCGAAGCTGCCAATTGAGTCAACATGTGGAACAAGTGATCAAAATCTATTGCCAGAAAATATGTTGCCTTGGACGACCGCTAGAGCGGAATAATGTAAAGGTGGGGTATTTGATTTGCACAAACTAAAAGTTGTTGAAGATTCAAGCAGCAACAGGGAGCAGCATTGCCTTATTTTGGTTGATGACAGCGCGCTGTTGCAAAAAGTTTTGGAACACGACGCAACCCAGGGTTTCAGATTCATGAGGAATGCTAGCTTAAATGCCAAGCGTGCGTTATTTTATGAATAAAGTTAATGCCACATGCAAATCCTGTGCGATTATGATGGTTTAAGGAAGCACGAGAACCATTTCATCAATCGTTTGGATTTCTAATTATAATTATCGAGTTCTTCTTCAAACATGGCAGGTCGGTACAACGAAGACCTCTCTGAGCCTCTTCTAAACATTGGCCACAATGATCTCAATGTCGCCGAAGAAGGACAATACAACCAGGAAGGTCCACCGCTAGCACACTCAGATGCAGGCTCCATGGAACCAACGCCCTCGTGGCTTTCTGAACGTCAAGGCCCTCTTCAAGACTCCCCTGGCGTATATCAAACAATTGGAATAGGTAACATGATACCACCTATGCAAGAGCGTATTATAGAGAGACCATATATCCCTAAGTATTCCCGTTCAAAACGTCTCGCCCCCGCTCGTGCCAGGCGACAACCTTGGATTGTAATTGATGAAACAGGTCGACGTTCTTTTCTACACGCTGATAAGCGTGCTATCATCCATACAACTGGTCTCAATATCCCTATTCGTGATATGCGGCTTCTAGATTTCAACTTAGGTGCTTCTGACTCTACAATATTAGTCCGAGATAATGCCCTGATTGTTTCGATGGAGCACGTGAGATTCATTGTCACAGCGGATAGAGCTATAATTCCTAGAGAAGGGACAGACCAAAACCCATTAACAGCTCGATTTGTTGACATATTAGAAGATACTATTGGAGACTGGACCCGGCAGAAGAAAAATTTCGAAGAACAGCAAGCTCATGAATACTCATCGACCATGGGGGCAGCGGCAGCGGCGGCGGTAGCTGCGGTGGGAGATGGCGGAGCGAGCAGTGCGTCTGGGGAACCTTTTCTTGGTCCTGGTACTGTCTCTGATTACGATGAAACATCCTCTATGCACCACGAACTTCAACAACCACTCCCTTTTGAACTTGTGGTCCTGGAGGCAGCATTGAAGGAAGTCGTCGCCTCACAATCCCTTCAAATTAAAGAACTTGAAGGTGTTGCATTACCTGCTTTAGATGCACTTACCCGAACAATAAACTCTGCCAATTTAGAGCTGACTAGAAAAGTTAAAACACGGCATCAGCGGTTGACATTGAGGACGGAAGCACTACGAGATGAACTTCAAAGATTCTTACAGGACGATGATGATATGGCAGATATGTGTTTAACACGCAGGAAAGAAATAGAAGAAACGGCGAAAGCAGTCATGGCAGGGTCATCTGGTGATATGGGTGGTACTGGTGGTGTTGGTGTTGGTCAAGAAGAGTATACCCCGCCACCTGCCACAGCCTTTGCTCCCAGTTCTTTGACTCGACGTGGTAGTTTACACCTGGCGCGATTTCAACACCATGTTGGAAGTCCACCACGCTTAGCCTCTGCCCTTCCTTCTAGAGAAGTCTTTCTTTCAATGGGGAGGGCAAATAGCAGCGGAGGCCCACAGGCAGCAGCGGCAGCCGCCGCCGCTGCCGAGGAAGATGCAGATGCAGAAGCCCAGCAAGATGTAGAAAATTTATTAGAATCGTACTACATGCAGGTAGATGGCTTGTACGATAAGCTTGTTTCAGTAGGAGAGTATATCAAAGACACTGAGGAATATATCAATATTGAGTTGGATAGTTCCCGAAATAGATTAATTCGCTTTGAAATCGTTCTATCTGTTGCCACCTTTTCCATTATGCCATTTAATTTACTTGCTGGTGTGCTAGGAGAAAACTTAATCATTCCTGAGCAAATTACTGGCAGTGTGAGTCAGTTTTTTGGAGTGAATATTGCTGCAACAGCATTTTGTTTCTTTATTTTTAATGCTATTACCTTGTACATGCGCTACACAAAACTAATCTAAACAGGGAAGTAAAATGCATTCTCTATTGTTTTTTTTTGTTCTTATTTCGTTTTTGGGAAACAAAAACACTGTAAAATCTTGTCTCTGTAGAAGGAAAAGAAAAAATAACTGACGAACAAAACGGTCGACTCTCTATATATTATTTTATATATTCATTTCTATCTGATAAAGATTCTAATCGTAATGATAACCACTAGATTGCTTTACCACTCGTATATTATTCAAACACCCGACTAAGCTTGAACATTGGGTCTACTACCACGCTGAGGAGCTGGTTTAAACGCCGCCAGCCCAGTCACCCCTCTGCCAGCTACCAACGCATTAATTTCATAGGTGCCTTCATACGAATAATACGCTTCTAAATCACAGAATGCCTTGGCAACCAAGAAATCTGACAAGATACCATTACCCCCTAAGAGTTCTCGACCGAGGGCAACGACTTCCCGGCCCTTGGCCGTATTCCAAGCTTTCACCAAAGAAGCTTGCTCATGAGTCATGCCACCTTCATCATGGAGCTTCGTAAGCCTATAAGCCATCAACCACATCGCTTGTGCAGTTGCCAACATTCTCTGCAGCTTTTCTTGAACCAATTGGAAGGCTGCGAGTGGGGCGCCAAATTGTTGCCGTTGACCAACGTACCTTAAAGCTGCGTCGTACGCACCGAATGCTAAGCCTACAGGCTGCCAAGCCACCATGATACGACTGATTGCAAGCACTTTATTCGTATCAGCGAAAGATTCAACACCGGGAAGGCGATCAGAATCAGGAACAAAGGCATTATTCAACTCGATATCTGCATTCTGGACACACCGGAGGGCTATCTTATTCTCAATTTTAGTTGCTTTAAAGCCTGGGTTACCCTTTCGAACAATAAATGAGTTGATTTGTTTGGTTTCTTCGTTACGGGCCCAAATAATAATCACATCAGCAAAGGTACCATTACCAATCCAACGTTTACGGCCGTTTAAGACCCACCCTCCTTGGGTGCGACGAGCGGTACAGGTCAGCGCGGAGGCATCACTTCCATTGGAAGGTTCCGTTAACGCCCAGCATCCGACTTTTTTAAACGTCGCCATGTCGGGTAAGAACTCCCTTTTTTGGCTTTCACTGCCAAGAAGACCAATGGTCAATGCTCCAAGAAAGGTGTGGACTAGGAAGAAAGTAGAGACACTGCCATCGACACGAGCGAGCTCGACACCAGCCATAGCGCATGCCATTAAACTATTTCCTTGGCAACCATGTCCTGTAAGGTTACCACCTCCAATACCCAAATTTTCAAACGCAGGCACGAGTTTGAATGGGAACTCGGCTCGCTCCCAGTAGTCGGCAATGATGGGCGCCACCTCTTTTTCTGCAAAAGCTCTGCAACGTTGCTGAACTGCACGTTCTTCGGGGGTGAGAAGCTCACTAAGTCCAAGGGCGTCGTGCTTAGCAGGAGGGAAGACCGTCATGTTTTGGGCGAAAGAGAATTCAGAGGTCAAGCCGGTGCCAATAGCGAGCGTGGGATTCAACATTCCCAAGGAGGAAGCGCCCGAAGAAGTGTCGGCTGCATATTCAGTACAAAGGACGAAATATAAGGACTGTTTCCAATGAAATTCAAGGCAACTTGAAGCCGAATGGGTGAGGGTTGCTTACCATCTTGTTCCTTGCCAATGAAATGTTGAGCAATAATAGCAGTGCGTCTTGAATGAGAGCTCGCCATCGTAAAAACAGGTAGGGATCCAGCTGTTAAAATTTAATGGACATATTATTTTTAAGGGTATCGGAAAGAGGCGGCATGTTCCGTTTTAAAAGGTCAGCAGGCTCTTTTTTGGTTTTTGACAGCCGCTGATGTGTCATCTGCTGCTAAACAGGATGTCTTTGCAAGTCATACGGGAAAGCCTCTTCTGATTTACTAGCCGCCGGTATTATGATGACTTGGTCAAGACAATGCGCTTAGCAGGACGCTCTCTGAGGGAAAACAATTCCGCCCCCGCCCGCCTTGACGTCACCGCCGCCTCACTTGAATAATTGAATCCTGTCGCCAGACCGCCGCTCTCTCCTCTCCCAGAGTGCCTTCTACGCTCTTGGATGCTGATCAGCAAGGTTATTCATCTTCATTTTTATATACTCGGACTTAGCATTGGAAGGCTGACCTGTCGAGCCACTGGCTGGCAGCCGTGGTGCGAAATTTCGTTTCAAAAGAGAGCTTCGGTCTTCTTGCAAGCATTAAAGTATAGAACCACATTATTCCTTGTTGTATTATGGTTTCTTGTACTAGCTATCACATACAGGATGCCAAAGAGTGCTTGATCACCCTTAAGTTAACTGCCTAAACATTTCGAATTTGCTACTCTTCCACATTTTGCCAAACATTTAAATAGGTTAAAGAAAGGAATTCAAATATGTCCCTGGATCAGCCGGCAACACCGACGACGTCCACGACAAGCCAGGGCTCTGATGCTGAGGTGATGCCTGCGCCAAGGGTCCGGTCGTTTCCTCTAGTGGGCGCCAACCCTGGACCAAGGTTCGTATAGTGCCAGTTGTTTTATTTTAGGATATGCATTTTGCAGCGTGCCTGTTTGTTGACACCTCAGTGATCGTTTTCTTGAATTACAGATGTGGGCACACTTTGACAACCATTCTCGGCCCTGAAGGAGACCTTGGAACTGCCAAGCTGGTGCTATTTGGTATGCATTATTGTAACACCTAAGCACAAATCGCATCCTTGCTGCTTGCCTCCCACCCGTGCCCCTAACCTCCCTTTCTCCTTGATTTTTTTCCCCCGTAGGCGGTGCGACTGCTCTTGAAGGCCAAAATCGCGCTGGCTCCGACGCTCCCCCTTCTCCAGGCCCTTCCGCAACCGGCATACGATTAGCAGGAGCTACTAGTGATGTCCACATCATGGATGTCCGCTCAGGGCATTGGGAGAAAGTAGTCCCACAAGGAGAGCCCCCATCCCCTCGAGCAGCTCACGCTGCCGCTGCTGTTGGCAACATGGTTGTCATCCAAGGAGGTATCGGTCCTGCTGGTCTTGCTACTGAGGATTTACACGTATTAGATTTCACTGAATTTGATCGACCCAGGTGGCATAGAGTGATGGTCTCAGGGCCAGGACCCTCGGCACGCTATGCTCATGCTTTGTCCCTTGTAGCCAACAGATTTTTGGTAGCAATAGGTGGAAATGATGGGAAACAAACACTCAATGATGCATGGGCTCTAGATACTTCAGAAAAACCTTATCAATGGCGTCGAATCACTGATAGCGGAGAAGAACCTCCAGCCAGAATGTATGCCACTGCGGCTGCTCGCTCCGATGGGCTATTACTACTCTGTGGAGGCCGTGATGCTTCTGGTACACCTTTAGCTGATGCATTTGGTCTTGCTCGTCATCGCGATGGTCGCTGGGAGTGGGCTGCTGCTCCTGGATGCATGCCAGCTCCTCGTTATCAACATGGTTCAGTCTTTGTCAATGCTAGGTTACATGTACTTGGTGGAGCTGTAGGGGGCGGGCGTATGATGGACGAAGCGAATGCTGTTGTTGTTTTAGATACTTCAGCAGCACAATGGGTGCAGCAAGCTTCTCCAGGCTCAGAGGGCGATTTAATGAGACGATGTCGCCATGCTGTAGCTTCCGTTGGACCCTATGTATTTATCCACGGTGGCCTCAAAGGAAGCGCTCTTTTAGAAGATTTCTTACTTGCTGATGATTCTGTCGGTGCTGGTGAGCTTTCTATATGCGATCCGCGTTCAGAAGCATGGCAACAATGGATTTCTGAGACCCACGGCATGGAAGCGGCAGCGGCCTTGGCTACAGCGGCAGCTGAAGAGGCAGCAGCAGCGGAAGCATTAAATATGCGTAGAATCAACAATGCAGATGATTTGAGGGAATTAGACGACGAGCTGCATGTGAATGGAGGAGCTGGGGGGAGTGCAAGTCCTAGGTCGGTGACGCTTGGACAACGCTCTCGAGGGGAATTCCCTATAGGACGGGATATGCCTACCCCTGATGTACGATTGTACCACAGAGTCGTGGTCGTAGCCCAAGATGTGAGTGGTCAGCTCCGAGGCCTTGTCCGTCAGCTGTCTATAGATCAATTTGAAAATGAAGGACGAAGAGTGTCAATGGCATCTGACGCCACCACCGCTCGTGCTAAAACTCCTTTATTAGATCGTTCCTTATCCTCTGATCACGGTATTCAGCGTAGTTTCTTGAGATTATTGCAACCTCGTGCGTGGAGGCCTTCTGAAGATAGAGATTTCTCGTATTCATATGAGGAAATTGCTGCTCTATGCGACCGGGCAGAAGATGTATTTCAACGAGAACCTACGGTACTGAAACTCAGAGCGCCAGTCAAGATATTCGGTGATCTTCACGGTCAATTTGGTGATTTAATGCGGTTATTTGAAGAATATGGCGCTCCATCAACTGCAGGAGATATCACGTATATTGATTATTTGTTCCTAGGTGACTATGTTGATCGTGGCGCTCATTCTTTGGAGACAATTTGTCTTCTGTTAGCATTAAAAGTAGAACATCCAAATCATGTGCATTTAATCCGTGGCAACCACGAAGCTGCAGATATCAACGCTCTGTTTGGTTTCCGTTTAGAATGTATCGAGCGTCTTGGAGATGCCGCAGGCGTGAAAGCTTGGCAACGATTAAATGAGCTGTTCAATTGGTTACCTTTAGCTGCATTGATAGAGGATAGAGTTTTGTGTATGCATGGTGGTATTGGTCGTTCAATCACATCGATTGAGCAAATTGAGGCCCTTCAAAGACCGGTCACCATGGAAGACGGTGGCCTGGTATTAATGGACTTGCTCTGGTCTGATCCCACTGTGAATGATGCTGTAGAAGGTGTACAGCCTTCCCCACGTGGGCCTGGTCTTGTTACATTCGGTCCAGACAGAGTGATGGAATTTTGCCGTGCAAATGGATTACAGATGATCGTCCGAGCACACGAGTGTGTAATGGACGGCTTTGAAAGATTCGCTCAAGGGCACCTCATTACCCTGTTTTCTGCTACAAATTACTGTGGTACGGCGAATAACGCCGGTGCTATCTTAGTTCTAGGTAGAGATCTGGTTATGGTGCCGAAATTAATCCACCCACTGCCTCCACAGACACCTGGCGGTAGTCCTGCACCGCATCCAAGCGAAGGAATCGAAGAGGACCCACCGACACCTCATCCTGGTGTGAATATTATAGATACATGGATGCAGGCTGTGAATGAAGAGAGGCCACCGACACCTCCACGTGGTAGATCAGGATCACAGTCACTTGCGTTTTTCTAAGAAAGTTATATAGAGATTCTATTGATTGACGGGATGGATATTTGATAGATAGATAGCCATGAAAATTTAGTTAGTTTACACAGATCTTTCTGGGCAGTATCCTTTCCTTTGATAAAATAAATCCTTTTCTTAATTCCCTCTTTATCTTCTGTCATAATGTAAAACTACGTTCAAGATATTACTACAGTTAAAGTAATGCAGCAGCTAGATCATTTCGGAAAGGTAATCCAGGTCGAGCCCCCAGGGCAGTGCATTTACGGGCAGCCACCACAGCTCCTAGTCGTTGAGCATGCTGCGGTGACTTTCCAGTTGCGATACAGTATAAAACTGACCCTATGAACGCATCCCCTGCTCCTGTGGTATCTAACACAGCGTCATCAGGGAGATGTGCCGCTTGAGAGACAGTGACGATAGCTTCCGGAGGCTGAAAAGGAGCAAGTTGAGAAGCATAGGCGGCGCTATTTCCAGTATCTGCATTTGCCGCCGCTGCTGCCGCTGCCGCAGCTGCATTGGATGCAACTACATCACTATCTTTTTCACTAATACCTTGTTTTAATAATAATCGTATTGCTGTTGTTGTTGTAGCTACTCCCCCAGCGAAAATCTCAGTACCATCGGCACTAGTACATCCTCGAAGCGTTTTCTCTTTTCTTGGGCTTCTTTTTTCTTCTACTTCTGCGAATAAATTCTTAAACACATCCTCTGCAACACCTTCCTTGATACTATTAGACTCGCCAGTAGTACCAGTATTATCAGCTCTCCTCTCTAATAGTATACTCCCGTTCTTTCCCAAAGTTGTGATCATCCACTTCACCTTGGGCAGCCGAGCAAAAGTTTTTATTATTGCATTTCCTTGGCATTCCTCCCCAGTCCAATTGCTTGGGAAATGCGCGGAAGTGACTACATAATCTGCTTCTTGTAATAAGTCTTCTAATCCAGGGCGCAAGCGCTCTCCTTCCGCAAGAACAGGTATGCCACGACTACGGGCTGCTTTTGCTAATAGAACAGCTGCTTCTGTTAATCTACCATCAAAATAAACCAACGCAGCGTCATTTAAAGCGTTATTTATTAGCTCCAGGGTCAATTCAGAGGGGTTGAAGACTTCTCCAGGGGTGTGAATACACGTTCTCGTAGCGCCTTCTCTGTCGACAATAATATAAGTAAAAGGGGAGGGAGCACCGGGGGCACGCAGAATACAGTCAGTAACCACGCCATCGCGTTGAAACTCTGAGATAATGCCATCCCCTAAGCTATCATCGCCGATTTTCGTGACGATCCAAGGGGACAGACCGAGGCGGGCGGCAGCAGTAAGAGCGTTGCCGCAATTGCCACCTCCTTGTGCTTCAAGACGCTCTGTGCGGAGTTTTTCATCTGGTTTTGGGTACGATGCGACTTGTGCGAGGTAATCAATGCCTGCACTGCCCATGCCAACGACCTTGATTGGATTCGGCAACGGGCCACCCTGTGGCGTTACAGACAAGACCATTGGAAATTGGTAAGTTTTCAAGCTATGAGAATGCAATGACATCAAATACGCGAATATATTATTATCTGTATTATACTTACCGCCATTGCATCGACGAACACTACTCTCGAGCGAGTTCTGATTGGAAATTGTTGTCGTTTTGATTGATCGCTAATTACAAGCGACCCCAGTTTCTGTGATAGCATCGCAGCTGTACAGCGCCTATAAAACTACTTGAACAAAATTTTAACAAAATGAATATATGTAATCTGACAGAGAAATCAAGGATTTTAATCTTCCAAAAGTGACAGGACCGTCCACAAAGTGTGACGCCGCCCCTGCTCATCTGCTCCTGAATTGCATCAAAGCTCAAATACAAAAAAAGCAAGGAAAACAGATATTTATAAACATTTTAAAGCAGCTTCTAACAAAGAATGCCGATACCCAGCCATCTTCTCCCTCTTTGCTGTAATCTCCACCCTTAACTGCTTCAAAAGAGGCACATCGGAATCTCTCGTAATATTTCTTTGCGCGTATTGAAGACCATTAAGCACCTCTCTCTTCAATTGAACCAGCGTCTCCATGCACTGCTTCGCTTTCACCTGTCCCTCGGTATTTCCCACGAAATCTGGGCGCAAAATAGATGCAAATATGCCTGTACGAGCAGATTCAATTAGTAAATCATCATTGAATGGCAGTACAGGAAGCAGCTTCCTGGCAGTGCACACTTCCTCAGCCACCAATTGCAACAATTCATTCGCCGCTTGGATGGATTGTTTATGTTTGGGCTCTAAAATTAGGGCTCCACGTCTAAGAATGACGTTTCTACGACTAGGATCTCCAGAGAATTGAAAGAGATCCATGACGCCTGTGACACGGAAGTCTTGCATTGCATGGTAGATTTTCTCTTTAGAAGAAGTGAGAACCTTATATGTTTTGCAATAGGGACCATCATCATTGCATTTAACAGCAGCTTGTCGCTCTAATTCTTGAATTTCTTGGCGTAGGGGAGCTAAAATTGGGTCTGAATTCCAGAGTGACTGTGCAAACATCCGCTCAACGAGCGCATTTTGATTGCATCGGGCTAGAAACAAGTCACTCAGGCGAGAACGAAGAGAATGCTGTTCAGATTCTGCATCATTTAGACACGTTTTAGCAGTTTCAAACTCCATATAGGCTCTATTTACTGCAGCGAGGGTGTAGTCTAGTTGTTGCTGGCACTCGATGCGTTTAGCTTCTTGCCGGGCAGCACCTCTCTTACCAGTAGGAAAGAGCTTACCTAGATTCCATTTATCAAGATCGTCTAGTAGTTGTTTTGCCTGTAATTTAGAAGCTTTAGCGTTACGCCACTTTTCGCATGCAGCGTCACGTTGAATCGCTGCCCGCTCGATTACCAGCGGTTGAGCTTTGGCGAGAGCCTCCAAATTCTGGTTTTCTAGATTTGATACGGTAGTGCAATAGTGTTTGTATTCTATAAGATCGGTTTTAGAGAATTGAGGTTTTGTTTCTGATTGGGCGGGGCTAGAGTTGGGAGTGAGCGGACAATCAATAGCAGCAGTGCTGTCGGCCATGACGGCGACAATGCCCGCCTTCTTTGACTGCATAGTTGATAACGTTGCGGACTCCGGGATCATGCTTGGCTGTTTCTGTCTGCAGATAAGCTGAAATATGTGGAGAGAAGGTTAGATACTGAGGGGGGGCTTGGTCCTTGTATTGGGTCTCTACAGTGCATTGCCAACAATAGCAGGCCCTGGTGCGGAGACTTGGAGCCCTGCAATTTACATCGCAGGGTCCAAAAAGAACTCACAAATCATCAGTGATGCATGCAATAGCTTCTATTGAAGACTTCGAGGGTGTTTTTCTCTCACTCAAATTTTCATTTGAGAATCAGGCCGGCCTAGATACGGAACAGAAATTATCAGTCTTTTGACTCCTACAGCTACTGAACTATTAGAGCAAAGCAGTCTGAATACATTTAAACTAAGCTAATGCGTTAGATCAGCGGTTAACTAATTCAAGGTTCTAAAAATCTCCCCAAATGTTGACCAAATACTGTGTGCTACTAGCACGGGGGAAGCGTGGACCTCCACGCAAGGACGCGGCTTCAATTGCAATTTATTGGCTGGATTGGTTTATTGTTTACACTAAGTTGGGTATAGATTCCTACCCTAACATTCAATCCTCCCATTAAAATACCTACACACCTGCCCTTTCTTCAATATCGTCCTTGTTCGTGCACTCTCAGCTATGTCAACCACCAAATGAATTCTCGGCATCGAACCATTGTTATTGACATAATGCTCTAGCCTATTATTCAATTCAAAGACAAGACCTTCATCCACATGAAGAGGAACACAGACATTATGTTCACAGACATCAAACTCTACCATGGGGGAAGACGCCACTACTAAATGAATGCGATGCCCGGTGGCAGAGTACCCCCCTTTGTCGACATGTCGTTTGATGTGAGTATTGCCTGGCATCAAGGCAAATTGCATCCGAATAATGTTAGCTACATCCGTACCAAGAAGTTGTTGGACCAGTGGTTCTAAGAAAGTTGCGAATCTTTCTTTATACCAAGGAAATTCGTACACGTTGTCTCCTTTTTGATCTGAAAAGATCAGATGAATGGCGTGGGTGCCCGGCTTGAATTGATTTAAATTTCCTTCACGGCCAGTAAGCCAGGCGTTGCTTTTACGTGCTGCTTCTTCACTCCAGTCTGATAATGGCAAGCCTAATAAATAGTCACGGAGTTTGACTTGGTTCCAACGGAAGAGAGGCAGTTGTGCTCCGCTCGAAAGACCATGAGCTTTGTCCTTTGCAGAGTTGTCAAAGCGAGGGTATCCACTCGCCCATCGGCCACCTATTAACGGAGGGTATTTACGCAGAGGATCATACGTTTCTAAAGGTTCCAGGTCTAATAGGGTCTTCTTTCCTAAAGAAGAAAGGTCATCTTTATTAATAATATTTTGATCGCCTTGTCTTACTTTCATAGTAGCACGACGTTGTGCTGCCAGAGCAGAGATTTCTTCGCCTTCTTTACCAGGAATAGTCCCTTTAGCAGCAGCGAGATGTTTTGCATAGCTATCTGTCGCACGATAACTCTCTGCCGGGTCAGACATCCAAACAGCATGGGAAGTACTCTCTACTTGAAGATGAGGCGCAGATAAAACATTTAATAAGCCTTCTGTTGGGAGTTGTCTACGCCATAATAACACCCCTTCTATCAAATCATATGCGCCAATCTCACAGTTTAATTCACCGCTATCTCTTCTCTGACGTTCTTGCGCCTTGGCAATACCAAAAAATGCTACATCGTCAACGACACAGAGCCCTTTCAAATACCGCTTTTCGCGATTATCTTGCCAAAGCTGCTCTGTACGACCGGTTTCAGTATTTACCTTCATTAAAGCAGCGTTATCAGAGTTCAATGAGATAATAGATCCACGCCATTGAACTGCACCGTGAGACTTGTCGCCGATATTGGGTAAGCGGCGAATTTCTCTACCTGCGTCCAAATCAATTTCTGCAAGGATACTCGGCCCTAGGTTGTGCAACATAGCCCACAATGTTCCATTCCCAGTAGGTGATAAGGTATTCACATGCTCTTTAAGAGTAAACAATTCCATTCGGCGTAAAACATTCATTGATGGGAATTCAAGTTCTAAAATATGTCCCTCTCCACAATCTGCGGCATAGACTCTGTTCCCGTACCGAACGGTATCGTGCGTAAACCGAGACGGAATAGGTTCGCGATGCTGTACCTCCCCTGTAACAATATTAATTTCTAACAACCATTCTTTTGAAGTAGTGGGCTTCCAATTATGAGGTCGGGAAATCGCCCAGACTGTCTCTGGAACCCCTGCTAAATCGATTTGATCACCTGAAAAGCCGCCATAATAAATACCTTCACCTTCGTGAATGATAGTGAAATGATCTAATTCATAATTATACCAAGCAAGTTTAGAATGAGTCGCGACAAGAATTCTACGAGCGTCATCTTGGGCGGGGAAAGTAGTAAGGCCAGGTGCAGGGGCGCCCAAGGCACTTGATTCTAAGTTTGATAATGCAACATTGTTTCTAATTTGTTCTTTGAGGTCTCTACGGCTGGAACCCCGGCTGCTGGATCCGTTTAAAGAAGGGAGAGCGTTTACTATTCGTGAGCCACGACGCCATCCAGCATAGCCAAGGAAGCAAAAGGCAAACAGCAGAAAGGTGCCTGCTTTGCCTTGCCACCAAGAGGTAGTTTTCCTTTGGTATTTTCTACGACGCTGGTCTGGATATGTGGTTGGTAAAAGCGCCATTTTTGTGTAGGAGCAATAGCAACGATTGATAATTATTAATTAAAATTTAGCACACGGGGTGGTGTTATCATCTTCAAATCACCGCTCGCAGAATTTATTTAGATACGTGTTATTGTGTAATATACGATTAAATATACACGTGGACTCCTTGGTTTAATGGGCTTTGACCTTCACGTAGCCCTCTGTATTTTTGCTGATCAGAACTTTCCTCGTCCGACGGTCTTAACTCTGATTAACGTCTGTGGCTTTATTTGAAATGTTTAAAAACCGGCGGGCCCAAACTATATTGCAATTTCTTAGAAATAGTATAGTATTGACTCTAAAGAGCGCAGAGCTCTATAGATTTGCTTAGCAACGGCTATTTGCAACAGCAATTTTTAAAACATTTCAAAATTTAAACTGCGATCGGGTTAAGTTATAATCATTACTACGGATACTTAGATATAAAAACACATCAAGGAAGATGTCTGGGCGCAGTAATAGAGAAAGGCGCAGTCTGCGGTCCGCCGCAGACCTTCAAGATCATCATGAAGATGATCAGGAGGTAACCACGTTCGTTTCAACCACTATTAGTTATTGCAATTTCTATGCTACAAATTTCCAACTTCTTGCCATTGATTCTGCAGATGGAGGACGATCCTCTTGCCACAGAGCCTGGGTCTCGCACTCGGAGACCTGCTGCCACAACCGCCACCGCTGGTGCTGCTACTGCTACTGAGCACGCCTATTTAGAGGATGAGCACGACGACGATGATGCTCCCGAAGAAAATGTCTGTGAAAGCGACGCTGAAGATGACTTGGAGCCATCAGAAAGCTCTGAAGAAGAAAAAGAAGAAGATGAGGATTATGATGAAGATAATCACCGCTACAGCCGCCGTGTTCGCCAAACAGTCCAGCGCTTCACCCCTGGACGACCTAAGGGTGAAAACCGCCGCAGTGGAAGACATCCTCGCTCATCTTTAGACGATATTGGGCAAGTAGCACAGCCTGGTGAACATTTTTCTCAAAGATATTCCTCTCGTCACCGCCGCACTGTCGATCGATTCAACCCTGTGGAAGGGCAACAGCATACTGGCGGTGGTGGTGGTAGTGGTGGTAGAAAAACCAGCAGGAGTCGCAGAGACAGCTCCCGTGCTGCGAAAAGAGCTCGTAGAGAAGGAGATTTTGGCTCCAGTGAAGAGGAAGAAGATGAAGATGATGGATCCACTGTGAGCGATCTCGATGTAGAGGATGAAGATGTCGTTGGTAGACGTACCTATTCATTCCGTGATCGTGCTCAAGTAACCATCAAACCTGAGAAATCTGCTGCTCTTCAGCAACCGCAGGGTAATGGTGGTGGTGGTGTTGGTGGTGGCGATCAAGATAGATTCGGTGGAGATAGAAGAAGAAGAGATCATCCTCGTCGCCGGACTGGAGGTGGCGGTGGCGGCGGAGCTCGGAATAGATTTAATGATGCCGATGAACTGCCATTTGCTCAAGGTTTCGGTGTTGGTACTGGTGTAGCTGGTGGCTTCGGGGCAGTTAATACTCCTGGTGGTGCAGTAGCAGCACCATGGGTCGTTGCTCTTAATGCTCTTGGCCTTGGCCCAGGTGCTGCTACAGGTGCCGTTGGTGGCAACGGTATTCATCCTTCTACTCACCCCAATGCAACCATTGCAGCAGCAGGGGGTGTGCGTGGTGGCCCAGGAGGTGGCCCAAACAACGCAAGTCTTGAAATTACCCCTCTGGAGGTAGACCCTAGTGTCTCCTTTGATCATGTCGGGGGCTTGGAGCACTATGTTCGAGCGTTAAAGGAAATGGTCTTTCTTCCGCTTGTCTACCCAGAGTTATTCGAAAGATTCCACGTTACCCCTCCTCGTGGTGTCCTTTTCTATGGTCCTCCTGGTACAGGAAAGACTCTGGTCGCTAGAGCATTAGCTGCACATGCTTCAAAGGCGGCCGGGGGGCGTAAGGTCTCCTTCTTTATGCGCAAAGGAGCTGACGTTTTATCCAAATGGGTGGGTGAATCTGAACGACAATTACGGATGCTATTTGAAGAAGCACGTCGTCATCAGCCTTCGATTATCTTTTTTGATGAAATTGATGGCCTTGCACCCGTTCGGTCATCCCGCTCAGATCAAATTCACAACTCCATTGTGTCTACTTTACTTGCTTTAATGGATGGATTAGATCCCCGTGGGCAAGTAGTTATTATTGGCGCGACCAATCGTGTTGATGCTTTGGATGGCGCTCTTCGTAGGCCTGGTCGCTTTGACCGAGAATTGCTCTTTCCGTTGCCTGGGCAGCAAGCTCGTAATGAAATTTTAAAAATTCATACAAAAAAATGGAGTGATCCACCTAGTAATGAGACTTTGGAAGAGCTCTCTGGTGCCTGCGTGGGCTATTGCGGTGCTGATTTGAAAGCCTTGTGCACGGAAGCGTCTTTGGCTGCTCTGAGAAGAAGGTACCCTCAAATTTATGATTCCGAGCATAAATTGATGGTGGATCCTGGTCAAGTCAAGGTAGAAAAGACTGATTTCTTTACTGCGTTTCGCAATATCACTCCAGCATCACATCGTGCTGCTGCATCCTCTGGCCGGCCACTGCCGGCCAACGTGGCTCCAGCGTTACTTAGTCACTTGCAAGCTGCGTTAGGGCAGCTTCAAAGGGTTTTCCCACCTGCTGCAGCGTGTTTGAGGGATGGCGGAGGTGCTAGACCTGGTGGTGCTGCAAGAGCAGTAGGTGGTTTGGCATCATTGTGCTTGCAGCGCCCTCGTCTACTGATTGCTGGCCCACCTGGCTCTGGTCAAGCTCACCTCGGCCCTGCATTGCTGTACGCTTTGGAAGGTCTGCAAACCCATTCTATTGGTTTGCCTTCTCTCCTCTCTGATGTGGGAGCACGCAGCCCTGAAGAAGCACTTGTCCACGCTGTGGCTGAAGCCCGACGCGCTGCGCCTGCTGTGCTCTACCTCCCCCACTTGCAAGCCTGGTGGGATACCGCTCCTGGCTCTTTACGTGCTACATTATGGTCTCTTTTGGTTGACTTGCCTCCCGATTTGCCTCTTCTATTATTGGCAAGTGCGGATGTGGAGCCTTCAGAACTTGACAACGAGGCACGTGCTCTCTTTGGAGGAGCTGCTGGAGACGGAATTTATACTTTATCTGCTCCTACACACGACCACCGCATTAAGTTTTTCGAACCCGTTTCAGCAGCTCTCATCATCCCTCCTCCTGATGACGAGACCACCAATACGGCAACAACTTCTGCACCTCAAGAAGAAACTTTACCTTTGGCTCCTGAAGCCTTCGCCGCAGAAGAAGCCGCTCGCCGTGAAGCTGCCGCTCTCTCAGCACGCAAAGCATACGAAGAAGACCAAGCCACGCTTCGAATTCTTCGTATGTCTTTGCGTTGGGTCCTCGATCGATTACTTCAAACCCGTCGATGGGAATCTTTCTATGAACCTGTGGACCCTTCTGAAGACCCTCAGTACTGGAAAATAGTCAAACAACCCATGGATTTGAGTACTTTACTTTCTCGGGTAGATCAAAGGAGGTATTCAACCCCTGCTCAGTTCCTTGCTGACGTGGCGCTCATCCCCGCGGGGGAACGACAATACTGGGCAGACCTTCCTGCTGGTGTAAAGCATATCAGTAGAGCCTGTGCTTTGGAAGATGAAGCCAGGGCTTTAGTGGATAGTGCAGTTTCTGCTGAGTTACGTGCGAAATTGGAAGGCATTTTGGCGAAAGGAGGACCTGCACCTGCGCCAGAAGGGTTGCACGTTGCCATGGGCTTGCTCGAGGACGGCACACTGCCGCAGCCGCAGCGACAAGAAAGGCGTGGTAGTGGTTCAAACAAGAGAGCTGAAGAAAATGGAAATACTCGTAGAACCACAGCTCGGTTAGCTGGTAATGAAATTGATGCTCGGATTATCCATGTTGACCCTGAAGCGCAATTGAGAAGAATTAAAGCTTTGAAAAGAGGAGAAACAGCTGCTGCCAATGCCGCTGCTGCCGCTCAAGAGGCGGCTGAAGCTGCTGAGGTTGGCGGTGGTGAAGGTGAATGTGCTGCCAACTCTAATGAACAAAATAACGAGCGGCTTCAAGGTAAACAATCTGTAGAAGCAGGTGCCCCAGTTTATAAAGTATTAGCTCCTCTCGACAATGTGGTGCAAGAAGGCGAGGGCGGTGCCATCTGCAAGCCTGTTGAAGAAACCTCCACTGCCGCAGATGCACAGGCTGTAAGCAAAGAAGCAACTATCTTGGTCCCTGCTGTCTCTGGAAAGCTTGCGATTACCGCAGCGCAAAAGCAAAGGATAGGGATGTTGCAAGCACTGTTCGCCGACCAGACTGACGGTGTATCTTTGGAGTCTTTGGAGGAAATTAATGCTCAGCTTGGCAGAATAGCATGGGAAAGACGTGGCGATAAAGATCGTGTGTCAGTGGCGGAGGCAGCAATCCGCGTTTCATATGACCTGAGTCGCAGACTTCAAGCGTCTGCTCATTAAAAAAGAACATCGGTAAAAAAACAATATTTGTTTTTTCTTTTCTTAAAGTTGTAAAAAGGTACAGTACGCATATTTACAACTCATTAAATCTAGATTTTCCAAACCCCATCAATGAGTCAAGTAATCAATAAATTTTAATTAAGGTACCTCTTTTATTCTCCTAGCACACCTTGGCAATTCTCTGAGCCACACGCACATGGGACTACCTGACCACCTTCCTTGAAAAAATACCTCTGCCCATAATTATAACACAGTTCTACGCCCGGATCTATTTCTTGCACAGCCACAAACGCCACCCTATACCTCAGTGCACTACACCCTTGTGTTAACACGGGCTGCACCATCACATTGGGTGAACAAGAATGATTAAAAAACCGCCCGATGTTGCCGCGAGTTTTGGCATCGAGAACTAGATGAGGTGCTTCTGGTGACTCCAAAAAGTCAATAGCGCTGTTTCTGTCATTGCATGAAGTTGTTCTGATGGCAGACGCAGGGACAGGAGGCAATGCTGCGTGTTCTTGTGGTGTCGTCGTCGGATCGGCCTTGATAATCAAAAAGTGATCTAGATCGAATAAATAGGACTGATTATCTTTTCTAAGCTCTGCTTCAGCATTGGTCACAAGTTCCCCTTCATAGGTGGCGATGAGTTGACCGGGATGGAGTGTCTGCATGCAGCGGACACCCCACCCGCGACCGACTGTTCTGAAAATTTCAAGCGGAAGATTGATGCCGTTCGTCACCACTCTGTTCCCGGCACATTGGCTACTTGAACAAGCCAAAATCGTACTGCTGCTAGATGTACCAGCACCACTGGTAGTACCAGCAGCTTCTCTAGTAGTGCAGCAGCATTCCCACACCCCAAATGCATTTGTCGCTAACAAAAATCCTTCTCTATTATAAGAGTTCCACAAATGCTTTGGATGTTGTGCAGCGTATCTAATTCCGCACCACTGCCCATGGCCCGGCATCACATTTAAAGCCGCCTCTGCGATTGCTTCAGCCCCCTTTGAGTCGAATACTTTAGATTCTTTGATAAATTGGAGATCTGTGGGTAGTACTGCACCATCTGCAGTTTCGTTGAATACTGGGATGGGCCAAACTTCGACCCCGGCAGCGAGATCTTCTATTAAAAGACCTTTTCTCGATCGTATCTCTTCCAGATATTCTTCTCTGTTTGGAGGACCAGGGATCGAAACTCCGTCAGCATCATGTTTTTCTGAAGATTTAGTAGTACTACGTTTCCGTTTTTGAGCAGGAGCAGATTTGGTTTTTGAAGGCGCTTTTGAACCTTTTTTCAACGCTCGTGGTCTACGTTGCCTTGGTTCTCCAACACTAGACTCTCTACCAGCAAGTTGAATGCTTTTAAAGCCACGTACGGCTAAGAATGTCACTTTTCTACATGCCTTGTAATGGCCAGGGATACCAACCATTGCAAATTTACAAACGAGTCGGCCACTCCTTCCCGGCATCAGCTCAGCCGATGTAACACAATACAATCCATCATAGGTGTATGAAATCTCGCCCTCTGGGCTTTTGGCACCACGCATGACACGTACAGGCACTCCTAGTTCAAAATTTCGTTTTAAAGCAGCGTTTCCAGAAGATTCAAAGGTTTGATCTTTGGCTTGCCGAACACCGCCTTCTACACGTCCTCCTTCTCCTGTGTAGTGTAAATAATCCCCATGATCGTCATCATCTTCGTATTCACCGCTGAGGACGATAGCATACGCTGGTGCTTTCCCAGCAGCGTCAATTCCGCGGAAATATTGCTGATGTGCCCCTGTAAGCCATAATTCCCCTCTGCCAATAAAGGCGTCACCTGGTTTGATCCCGGGAGGGTGGCCATGCTGACGTAGCCAAACAGGCCAGTTTGGGTACTGGGATTGCAGCTGTTTTACTGCTTTAATGTCTGGTTTGGCTTTAACGAGTGGTTTTTGGCGGGCGAGTTCAGTGTGGTAGAGTGTGCTGCGATGTTGGGCCGCAGCAGCGTCCTCGAGGCTAACCTCAAGTGGTGAAGAATAGGTGGTGAGGAGAGGCGCAGGGATTTGGGAGCGTAGAGATTCGAGCACAGCCGCTGGATTAGTTAGGTTCTTCATAGGGGGAAGTGGATTTGGTTGTTGCTGTGCTTGCTGTTGTGGTGGGGCTTCTTCTGCAGCTGACGCTTCGGCACTGGTTACCAACTGCTCCACTATAGAAGCAATATCAGCATCTCCATTTTCGGCAACTTCATTTTCCACACCATTCTCTGTATCAGGCACGTAGTTCATGAATGTCTGCGGCGGTGGTTCTTTCTGTTGTGCCGCGGCAAGACCGGCAACACTGGCAATTGAAAGGATACATTCTAGGGAGGTCTGCTCCCGCTCAGGGAGGTTGTTACGCACAAGGCCTCTGGGCAAATGAGAATATTCGCCCATAACCCAAGACCAATAGTTTATCAGGTAGGCATAAAATCCTCAGTATTTCGAATTCTTATAAAAGATTAGAAACCAGATGATCTTTAAAGACGAGATGAAACCTATGTATCTTATCTAGGCTCCACAAGTGATATGATCCAATTATCTAGGGTTAGTCCAGGTACTAATTATTTGATCAAAAATAGGGAAGGTTACGATGCTCTATGTTTCTTTTTCAAAAATAAGCTTTTCAAAAACTGAACTACCACCACAACCTCAACTTTTATTGCTAAAATTGCCACACATTCCATCTCATACTAATTCTATGTAAACCCGCATTTAACAAGTTGCTAATTTTACCAAAACATTGCGAAAATGTATACTTTGCAGAGAAATGGCATAGCGATTATGAAATGCCATGCCCATTGTTCTCCATATTTGCCATATAAATTGCCCACTGTTGGTCTTAAAACATCCACCAGCAACAATGTATTAAGATTAGCTAGCAGGCTGCCGCGCGGTGTTAGAAGATGTGGTCTTCCATCCATCCCGCCCCTGGCGGCAATAGCCTCTAGAGCAAAAGCTACCGCCACTGTTCTAGCTGCTTCCTACCAATCGAATAGTGATGAAGAAGTAGAACAGCTTGCCACTGAATTAACATGGAGAGATTTATGGGATTTGATGGCCCCAGACTGGCATCTTATTGCTGCCTGCGCACTTGCTACTGTTGTTTCTGTGGCCACCTCCGTCAGCGTCGCTCCTGCTCTAGGCCGTGTTATTGACGTCATTAGCGCACCAGGATCTACTGGAAGACAATTATCAACGTCTGTAGGAATTCTAGGTGCGATTTATATTACTTCAGCGGCTACATTAGCAGCACAAGTTGCGCTGGCGACAGCGACAAGCGAGTCTCTTGCTGCTCGCCTTCGAAATAGACTCTTTCGCGCTCTTTTAAGTCGTTCTGCTGCATTTTACGATACTGCACGTACTGGAGCGATGACATCATGGCTAGGACAGGATGTAGAAGTACTACAAACGACAGTAGCAAAGGTTTTAGGCTCGAGAGGACTCCGTTCAGTATTGGAAACGGTCGGAGTCATAAGCGTCTTGGCCTGGCTTTCCTGGCCACTCGCTTTAGTGCTATTACTTGCAGCCCCGTTAATAGGTCCTCTCATAGCCGATGTGACCATTCGTATTCGTGGTGCGTCACAGGAATCTCAAATTGCCGCAGCTGCTGCCGCTGCCGCTGCTGATGAAGCGGTTGAAAATATGCGAATTGTGCGTGCATTTGGAGCTGAAAGACGGCAATTAGAACGATATCAGAAGCTTATAGATGCAGCGTATGCCAAAGCGATGCGTGTCGTTAGATTACAAACTGTATTAGATGTGTCAGGCAGAGCAAGAAACGCTCTTTGTGTTTTAATAACAATCGCCCTGGGTTCTCATTTGGCTTTAGCTAGTGAAATTACAATCGGGGTGTGTTATTCATTCTTTGTGTACAGCTTCACCTTTGCATTTGCATTGAGCAACGTGACAAGTACACTTGGTGAGCTCAGTAGGGCTGCAGGGACTGTAGCCAGAACGCTCTGGGTGCTCCGCAAATGTGAAGAGAATGATGATGAAGAAACTCTTGAAGGTTCCAATACTAATAAAACTATACCAGAAGCTAATTTTAACGGGGAAATTGAGTTTAAAGACGTTTCCTTTGAACATCCCGGAGGGTGGACAATGCAAAATATTAATTTTAAAATTCATGCTGGATCGACTTTGGCTTTGGTTGGACCTTCCGGAGGTGGCAAATCTACTATTGCAGCATTATTACTTGGTCTGTATGTACCCAAATCTGGTCAGATTTTAATAGATGGTGTTTCTTTGAGTGATCTAGACATTTCTTGGTGGCGGCGGCAAGTAGGTGTTGTAGAGCAAGCGCCTGGGTTACTCAGTGGCCGTGTAGATGATGTGATTCGATACGGAAAGCCTGATGCGGGTGAAACAGAACTAAAGGAAGCATTAAAAGACGCACAGGCGACCTCTTTTGTCAACACTCTGCCCAGTGGCGGAAGCACCTTGCTCGGCGCTGGAGGTGTTGAGTTGAGTGGAGGGCAACGGCAACGTTTAGCGCTCGCTCGCGCACTGCTTTTACACCCTAAAGTCTTGGTATTAGATGAAGCAACATCTGCGTTGGATGTGGGCACTGAAAATGCAGTTGCTGAGGCTTTAGAAAGAAAGACGGAAAAAACAACGACACTGGTGATTGCTCATCGTTTGAGCACTGTACGTAGAGCAGATTGCATTGTAGTTGTTGCTGATGGACAAGTAATAGAATCTGGTGCACCTGGAGTGCTTGCGATGCGTGAAAATGGTGTGTATGCTCGCATGCTGGCTAGGAAATTTGAGAGGAGCTCCTCTGCGGGTGGTGAGATTGATGAAGATGGGTTGTTGGCTCAAGTAGTTGCTGTTGGGAATAATTAATAGCCCTTCTACTTCTTTATATTTGATTTTTTAAGTGATTAAAACGTGATTGTAAAAAGAGAAATGGCATTAAAATGGAAGGTGGAGGTCTAGAACTGACTGGTTACTTCTCTCAAGTGAGGGGAAATGCCGTCGGGAGGCGGCGATGATAAAACTTTTCAAGGTTCCCAGCCTAGAGCGGCAGAACACAGATGGATCAAAAATAGCGCGATATACGCAGGTTTAGAAGTTACTTTGGGGAAAATCTCGGACAGGTTGAGGGAGATGCCATGTGACGATGTTCAACGATGGCATGCTCAGCTTAGGTTTTTACATGTAGCCCCGCCCACCTAGCCGCTGAGATTCAACTGCCATGAGTACAGCCGACCAAAAATGTAAAAAAAAAATAGATGTAGATAGACGGAAGCATACAAAGCAGAAGAAAATTATGGCACGATTGAAGGTGCCACCTCCAAACAAACGATCCTTCTCCTTTGCAGTTGGTTACATAGCTATACACCGCCAGCCGGCGGCGTCTAAACACTTTTAAAGCTTCCCAGCTTGGTGCTGTAGAACACAATCCAAAAAAAAATGAAAACGACGAATTTTTTAAAAATTTATGAAACTGGTCGAATGAAAACTGCATCGTGGGCGAAATTTACGAAGATTTGTCTGCTATTTCGAAAGAGCATGGGTTCGAACCCCATCGTGATCAAATCATTCGATCGCGTGGCCGAGTGGTAAGCTATTGACATTCTATCGTCACCTCCCGTTCAGCGCCTATGGTAACTTTGTCGCTAACATGTATTCTTCACTTTCCCAATTTCAGGTTATGGCGGTAGCTTCAGGTACAATCTTTTTTACACTTTTCACTGGCTATACTATCCATTCTGGGTCGAGAGTCGTCTATCGAACAAGCTGGTTCCAAGCCAATCCATTAGTCAGAAAATAGTTCAACACCATCAATGCCGTCGCCCTGCCGGCGGAGCAGGCGGTTCCCCCCTTCTAAAACTTTCCTATCGCCTGCTCGTACACTTAAGGACCATGATGAATATCGATCAACATCATATTTACATCCCATAATGCAGCAGCTCTAGTGCACTAGTAGGCGCTACCACGCGCACCTACCCTCCACAGCTTTGGGAATATTGCTAGTTTTCTGGTCATAGTTTAGGTGCTGTGATGCTATAGCGGATGTTGAAGGGTAGTGACAGTATCACGTCTGGCCCGGGCAGAGCACTTTATCTCCCCCGCCTACCAATTTTAAAAATATTGAAAAATATTCAACGCCACTTTCTTTTAGTTCCTTGCCTGTGCTACTGCATTCTGACTCGCTTTTATTCCAAACTAGATTTTTACCTACGCATTACATCTATCTTTACATTTTTTGTTCACCGAGTTGGGAACCTGTGAGAATAAAGAAGACGCCGCCGGCTGACGGCGCATGGCTGGGTAAATAGGTCATGCCAGGTGTAACGATGACTTCCCCTGGCCCTTGAACGCCATTATCACCTTCTATTCGCGAAAAATTAAACAAAAATGGGCATCGTCTAGTAGATAATGGTCATTTTCTGAAGAAACTAGAAGAAGATTACTCAAGATGCCTTGTCTTTCACAGATGGCAGTGGCAGGTGCGTGCTGCTTCCTCTTCTTTCCTCCAGCTTTTTTTTTATCACCAACGATCTCCTAGGATGGAATGTCTGAGGACCTCCAGGGGGCTAGAATCTCCCCTAATTCCTTGGCTGCCAATTCAAAAGGATCTGTACGTAAAGACGGGACATTTATCAGGATATTTTATCACGTAAAAGTAATCAGTCAAATACTCTGCTCTTTTCTCTCTGTACCTACCGTCATGCTGCAACCGCTCCACAACCGGTCGGTCTTGCTGTTTCTCCACTCCTCTAGCTCCTTGACTGCTTTTCTTTCCACCTTTTTTACCTCCTGTGATGAAAATGTATTTATTACAACCTCCGCTAGGCATCATCCTGGCATTATTCATGTTCGTGCTATTAAAAACACAGACAGCACTGCCACCGCCTTGCGGTTTTTCTGCCGCTGTTGCTGCCATCGCTGCCTCGATTGCAGCACTGGTATCGTCGATTAGCAAGCTATCCTCTTGACTGGCGCCATCCATAATTACTCTGCGTCCCAATAAATCGACAGTTACCGTCATTCTTTTCTTTGCCGCTTCTGCTGCCGCCTCGGCTTCGGCCTGTCGGCGTTTCAACTCAGCCCGCTCTTCATCAGAGAGCCATGCATTGGAATCTATAGCGAAATAATCACTTTGATCGTCTATTACTGTGGTACGCTGTGCTGCTTGCCGGTCAAATTCTACGAGGCGATCTCGTAGAGCCTCGGCTTCCTCCCGGGATCGTTCCAAAGAAATGTCGGCTTCATTCTCATCTAATGAACCATCATCATGATTAATATTAATGATATTGTCAACAGCTCCATCAATTAGTTTCTCCACCTCATTTGTCGATCCATCAGTATAAATTAACCTCACTCTATTTCCACAGTATGTACAGCAACCACCTGCACCCAAAAACCGCATTGCGTCCCCATTTGGTTGGCGGCAATCAAAAATTCTGCCACATTTTAAGCAGTTAACTACTTTTTTAGCCAACACTGGGGGAGCTTTATCTCCAGTATTAGCTGTATTAATATTGCTGCGCTTTTTCACTGTGGTCTTCACATTGACTCCCATGAAGACAGAGGCCTTCAAATCTTCATCACTTACTGCCGGCGGCCCTGCCACCGCCGCTCGCCTTTGATTCGATGGAAATCTGGCCGCAGCAAAATATCCAACGACTTTACGTGCCTGCTTTTCCGATGCAGGGATGTAATCTTTCAGGATAGTGTCGATTTCAGCAAGGCTAGAAGCTTGTGTTATTGCGGCTGTCACACCAGCTGCAACATCAGCATCCCAATTGAGGAGGGATACCAGCTGATCACGTAGCTCATTGCTGTCCATCGTTGTATGCTACGTAAGTTTTTAGACTCTCCAAGAAAACAAGTATTTACTCAAATGCAGTGTTTTTATTAAGGATTTTGGGGTGACGAAAAATTTCGGCGAATTTTCCTCCTGTCGCAAATTTTCGGCGAATTTCTGCCCGGCGATTTTCTGCTCAAAGCTGGCCTTGCCGGCGGCTCAAAATTTTCAAAGTCTGGAGGGGCGCCTGTGTAACTAGTAATTATACAGAAAAGAAGAAGCAATATGGATCAGAAGCTCATAAACTGGCACCTCGACGCTCTTTTGCTTTCCACGCAACAAATGCCAGCCAAAAGTTGAAAATTTGAAAATTTTACCTGCAGTTGATCCGGCGAAATTTGTCGCCGTCGCTGCGCGACGGCGAAATTTTGCCGGCGAATTCTAGGCTTCAAAAAATTTCCGGCGAACGAATTCGGCGAATCCCGGCGAATCGCCGACTAATAAAAACACTGCTCAAATGTGTTCTCGCAAACTTCCGATGAAAAGTTCAAACTTTGCCGCAAATTGCCAATGGTCTCACGGTCCCTTTTTTCTCTCTCTCGGTTCCTAAAGACTGTCCCACCTCCTTCCTATCGCATCCATTTCTTGAAATTATAAAACCCCATTTACAATCAACTGGAATCTTTAAAACAACGCTTGGGGTAAAATAAAAATAATAATCTTGGGGAAAGGATGGAAGGAGAATTAGGTGCGGTCAATGGGATGGTGGACGATTCTGACGTCCAAGTAGGAAATGAAAATATTGGTGGAATAATGGGAGAGGAGGCAGCGGAAGGCGCTGCTGGTTTAAATGCAAGTTCAGATGATGGTGTCGATGGCGAAGAGCCCACCGGAGAAGTGCGTCAGGAACGCGTTGTGGTAAGTGAAAATGCAGATCGAATGATAATTGTGGCACTTGCGGCGTCATCGCGTATTCCGGGAACTCTAGACGCCTGCATCTTGATTGATGGTCAGAATTTAATATTTTTACCTTTGCAGGTTAAATTTTTAATCCCGAACGCCGCTGCTGGCAGCATTATCGGTAAAGGAGGTGCACATATCTCCGAAATCCAAACCCAGTCTGGTGCAAGGATGCAGGTATTTGTTGTGAACAACTTTTAAAATCTCTTCACCTCGCAAGATTTGACGGCCTTCCTATGAATGTTAATCTAACCAACCCTTGCTCTTCTTCTGCAGCTATCAAAATCTGGAGAATTCTACCCTGGTTCTATGGAAGGCCAAGACCGCATCTTACTTGTATCAGGTACAGTAGATCAGCTCCTCACTGCATTACACCTTGTTCTCAGTAAATTGATGAGCGAGCCTACTGCCCTTCAGTCTGTCCAATCAAAGGAGGGAGACAAACTGCAATTAAGGATGTTGGTTCACACACGATTATGTGGCACGTTAATTGGTAAAGGTGGAGCTACAATTCGATCTTTTAATGAAGATAGTCATGCTGCATTCAACATCTCACCACCACCATCGTTACCAGGATTAACAGAACGAGTCGTCAGAATTTCTGGTGACTTGGACGGTCTTATGCGTGCTGTAGCACTGGTTGTTACAAAACTATCGGAGAACCCTGATTACCATCTTCTTACAGATGCAAATCTCAGTTATTCTGCTAGGTTTGGTGGTGGGCATAGCGGTGGCGGCGGAGGACGCTACGGAGGCGACGATCGCCAAATGGGTGGACATAGCAGCGGTGCTGGAGGATTTGGGGTACATACAACAACTATGACATTGGCTATTCCTGAAGACCGTGTGGGTATGGTTATCGGTAAACAAGGTGCTGTTATCAATCAAATCAAAGATCTTGTCAAAGTATCGATTCGAATCAGTAAGCGGGGAGAACATCTGCCCGGGACAAATGATCGAGCTTGTGAGATAACCGGTGCACCTGATGCTGTAGAACTGGCACAGCGTCTCATCATGCAACGTCTGGTGGGTAGGAATTAAACCAAAAATTTTGTTTTTGTTTAGTTTTTTTCCCCTACGCAGAAAAAAAAAAATCAATCGTCTGATGGACACCGTCACCCCCTTAATAAAAAAACATAATTATTCTTTCCTTTTTGATTCTTCATCTTTTTGTTTGACTGCTGTTCAAGCTTAAAGTTAACCTAATCTCACCTAAGTAACTTTCTTTCTCTCTTTCCACCATTTCTTCTCCTTCTCCTTAAAAAAAGTGATTTTACGTTTAGGTTCTTTCGCTTTTTATTCTTCTCGTTTTCCTTTCAATCTTACCTTGGGAACGATGCTGCAAGTTCTCTTGCGCACCATTCATTTTTGTGTTCTTAAACCCACCTGTTTTTATTTCTATTTCTGCTGTTCTTTCGTATAATTATCGTGCTTAAAAATCAAAACTCTCAGTTTTTAATTTGTCGGCCCAATTACACAGGTTCGGTAATTTTTTTTATCGTTATTTAACAATGCGTAAAACAACAACATACATATTGGGCGTAGAGAGAACAGTGGAATACAGCATAAACCAGGTCTTTTAAAACCTAGAGTGCAATAGGGTGGCCGAAAGTGAGGTTAAGAGGTGATGATAAAGAAAGAGGTAAAGGTGGCGGCTGAAGCGGGGAAAAGCAGAAGAGGGAAAGACATAGGGGGGGTAAGAATGGAAAAAGGGGGAAGAATCTCTGTGTGGGGGGTAGATGAATGAATATGGGGGCGGGAGGGGTATAAGAAACGTGTTTTTTATTATTATTATTATTATTATAGAGAAAAACAAATAAAAAATCAAGCACGATCTTAGGAAAAATCAGTACTTTCAATACGAGGGGGTCTAGAGAGGGGGGGCGGTGATATTTTTTTCTATTCCTTCTTTCTTTTCAATGATACACTATTATTATTATCAGGAAACACACAATTTCTTCGGTTGCTGATTTGAAGAAGATTAGTTTTTAATAGTACCAACGAGGAGAAGGGGGAAGAAAGATTTTCATATTTTCTTTCTCTTCTCTCCCATCAGGAAAAAATCAGTTTTTGTTTATATATTTTTCAAGAGGAGGCAGCCAAAGCAAAGTCCTCTGCAGAATCTGCATATGCAGATCCTCTAAAGCCATCACCGCTCCTCACAGCACGTGCTGCAGCATCAGCAGCAGCCTCAGTGACCGTTGCTGCAGCTTCGCCGACGCCAGCTACAGCACTCATGGCCCTTGCCCTGTCCACTGCGGGGGAAGCCCGAGGCGGAGGCTGTCTCATACCACCACGGCTCCCGCCACGTGGTGGCGTGCCTCTAGGCCCTCCCCCTGGTGGCATCATCATCATCATTTGGTGGGGGTGAGGAATGCCCATGCCAATGTCATGCCCTGGTCCACGCAAGTCTTCATACCCATGAGCAAAAGTACAGGTGGTACCCTTGGAACAGAAACCCGTTTGCATGAATCGAATGCAAAGTCTTGTTTTATAGCGGAGCTGAGGATTATTACGGGAATCACCTCCGTCAGCTCCTTCATCTCCGACACCTAGTCTTTCTTCATTCATTTGCTGCTGCTGCTGCTGCTGCATTGGGGGGAACTGTTGGAAATTATTTTGTTGCTGCGGCGGCTGCGGCGGGCCGGAGGCGCCATGACCACCGCCGCCTTGTTCTTGCATGCGCTGTTCTCTTTCCAAGTGCGCCAGAAGTTCCGGTGGGATGTACCGTAGCTCGTGCTGTCCATGCGCATAGGTGCATTTGTCTCCAAAGGGGCAAGAACCTGATCGCCACCTGTGAAAAAACAAAGTTGAAAAAAAAAAGTGCGGTGAATTTTTAATGATCCATGTAGCATTAATTCTTGGTAAATGAACTACTTTTATTTCAGTAACCAATATATTCTTTGAACATTATATCATTTGCTTACTTGTTGCATAGCCTAGTTTTGAAAAATACGTTGCTACCTCGGCCACCTGCAGCCGACTGTGCGAGCATCTGTGTCAGCTGTGGAGTTACCCCCATAGGTGGCCCAGGCATTTGCATCATGGGACCTGTTTGCATCATCATACCAGGATATGGAGCATAAGGCGATGGCATCATCATCGCAGGCACGGGCATACCCTGCATCATCAAAAAGTGAAACAAAAAGCAAACTATGAGTACAATATAAGAACACGCTGTTCTTATCCCACTCGTTCCCAAACAATATGGAAATGATTTTTCCATTTGATATGACTTTATACGAAACTTGCCTGGCCCATTTCAGCCGGCACTTGCATGCCCATCAAGTAAGGAGGACCAGGTTGGCCGGGAGGCCTTGGATACATCCTCTGTTGCCCTCTATCCATCCTCTAGCATACCAACAAGTAATTGATAGGGTTCTTGCAGTTTGGGTTTGATGAGAATAGGCGGCAGTTTGTCACTTGTACCTCATGAGGTACATTTTGTGAAAATCGAGCTTAGCTAAAAGTAAATCGAGCTGTGATAAATGCTGAAACCCTCCCACGCCTATCAATTTACAATAAATATCCCAAGATGGCCTCCGTAATGCAGTGCAAGACTATCCTGGCCCAGCGCCCCGCTCAGGCTTTGAAGGTAAGATTAAGAAATGCCAAATCAGCCTCTCGACAAAATAACAAACTGCTCAAAATTGTGGACATTATATCGTGCTACTCTAGTAGTGATCAATGCGATTTCGACCCTACTTTATCCAGATAAATTTCAAAATCCTGACTTTTTCTCCGATTTCCATAAATTCGATCGCAGGTCCAAAGGACCTCTGCCGCTAAGCCTATGGCTCGCTCCCGCATGGTGACCAAGGCCCTCTCCGACACCAACCTCGTTATTGGTGGAGCCACCGTCGCTGCTTTGGCTCTCGGCCGCTTCGTCGTCCTCCCCTACCACCGCCAGTCTCTTGCCAAGGCCGGTCTGCCCATGCAGAACGGACAGACCCACTTCCAGGCTGGTGACCGCCTCGCTGAGGAGGTGTCTTTCATCACCAATACCAACGACCCCGCTGGATTCACCATCGTTGACGTTATGGCCTGGGGCGCTCTCGGCCATGCTGCCGGTTTCTACCTCCTCGCCACCAGCAGCTTGGAGAAGGCTCCCATCCCTTTCTAAATATAATAATAGCGCATTTTTTGGGGGGTAGAATAGTAAAATACTGCTATGCGTTGCTGAAGACTTGAGATAGCCTACTAGCTGAATATTTTAACTTTTGTAACGCACCTGTACTTCAAGAGATTTATTTTCACACCACTTGCCCCAATAAGAAAATCATCTAACACTATAAGATCAGAGAATAAAAGAAGTGAAGACATATTAAACAAACTTTGCAGCACGTATCCACCTTGTAGCAATCCATTTCTCCCCCTCCAGCACAGGGCACCCGCTATGCAACGCTTCTTTCACTGGGATCCCAGCAGGCTCAGCAGTACCATTTGTGTACGAACCACGTGGCACATTACTGCCAGGCACATAATCCCAAAATAATGTCGCATCTCCTGGGCCTGGGTTCACACCTAAAGTATCTTCATGGCAATAAGACACATCATCTTCGTCGCCGCCTTCTTTCTCGGTTTCTTCGACATAGTTGTTTGTATCGTAGATTTTTTTACTAGGAAAGACGGTACGGCCACCCTTTGTGGGTGCTGCAAGGTGGAGGATAAATGTAGCAATGCGGTCACCGCATGAATCTCCACCTGCGCCAGGACCGCAATCTGGGCCGCCAGAGCGCTTTAAGAACCCGATGCAAGACTCGTCGAGTTGCGATGGGATTTTGCCTTCTATAAGATCAACACAGTTATCATTGTGGCTGCATCATTGATTAGGCAAAAAGGAGGACGTAATGAAAAAGTATAGATAGACACACGTTAATATATAGAGTAAATTAGACTTAAAGACAAAGAAAATGGACAAAATTTGAAGGAGAGAACACAGAAATAAGATGATCGACATTGTTTTTTCGCCCTTCATGATCAACTTACGCATCATATTTTTGGCCTAATTTATAGTTTAAAACATATAGATCCTCCCCAAACGACTTAGGAATGCCTACAATTCTATGAATCCTTTCATTTACAGCATCTAGAATCTCATCATGAGGTGGCCATGCTCCAAAAGATGTCCTTGCACTGTCAACGACATCATCCTCGGTAGTCGACAGCACATGAGAACGCACTAAATTATCCTTTGCAACTGCTATTATATGCCCTACTTCTTCTGGAGTCAGAAATGATTTGAAGACTACGACACGGGGTTTCTCCCAATTGGCTACTGTCGCCCCTGGGTGTCGGGCAGCGTAGTCGTAAACTGCATCGGTAAATTTCCAACCACCCTGCGAAAAGAATAAAAAAAGCAACAAATTGTATTTGACTGTAAGAAGTATTTAAGATTAATTCGGTATTAATAACAGACTAAGAGATGCATAAGATGATTGACCAAAATATAACAGGTACAGCACTTCAAAGACTAGTTTAAGCCATTATTTTGAAAGGTCTTACTTTCTCCTGTTCTTCTGTGAGGCGCTGTAGAGGCGGCAGGTCTGCATATAATTCATGGTGCATAGGGTTAAATGCAGCCTCAGCTAGTTTTTGAATAGGTATATCTTCTCTATACGTGGGTGCTGTGGGTTCTAATGGATTGTCAAGGTGAACATCGTCTAGGGTGCCTTCTTCTAAGAGGCTGCGGGTGGCAGTTTGTCCACTGGCATCGCCATTGGACATACTTCGATGCCGTGTATACAGAGCACAACTGCTTGAAAACAGGAGCACGATGAGGAGACCCCATGGTGTATCAGCCGTTATTGGTTTGCGGCCTTTTTTACCAGCAGTATAGTCGTCAGAGTCGTATGAAGGCCGCATGTTAAGATATCTTATTGAAAATTCAATGGGGCTAAGAATGCCTCCACATTGGTGGCCAAGTGGCCGATTATCTGGTAGTACTGGGTAGTTTCCAGAAATCTATATATAGTAAATTAGATATTAGTGAGGTTAGAAGCTGGCATTGAAGTATACGCGGCCTTCTGCCTGCCTGCTGCCGCAGTTCAAAGTTTTGAAAGAAAATCTGGTTTTGGATGTGGTTTTATGGTGAATCAAGGGCCTGTCTGTCACATTCTCGCATATTCTCTAAAAGAATAGACCACAGAGAACATGCAGAAGAGCGTGCTCTCTAGCCAGCGGGCCTCCTTGGTCGCTCCTGGACTCGGCAAACTTGCTCCTCGCAGATGCCTCTCTACCCCTCGCAGAGCAGCCCTTGCACCACCCCAAGCCGCAGTTGCTACCCAGGGTACAGAACTCATCAAAGAAGCCGGCATTGCTTCCAACCAAGGCACTGCTAGAAAGCAAAATGAAGACCGCTTCAGTTTAGATGTCGGTGATCTTGTCCTCTCTTGATCAACCTTATTTGAAATATTATAATCTACCCACTAACTTTCTCATCCTATCTTCATTCTCCATACAGGTTCAAGCTGAATCTAGCCCAATAGCCTATGCTGCTGTCTTTGATGGCCACGGAGGCTTTGCGTGTGCTGAATGGCTTTCTAAAAATTTTACTGCTTACGTTAATAAATACTGGGAAGGAGGTGCTGCCCCAATTGCGGCTATGAGCGAAGCCTTCCGTGCAGCTGATAAAAAGATCCTTGCACCCAAGCAAGGCATTTTTGGAGCCATGGGGGAACGTGGGATCGGTGGCAGCAAATGCGGCGCCACAGGTGCCGTTGCGCTGTGTTATAGAAATAAAGAAGGAAAGCCTTGCATTCTGGCAGCTAATGCCGGTGATGCTCGGGTTATTTTGGGTCGTAAAGGTGGTAAAGCTGTGCAGCTTACTATTGATCACGTGCCTGATAGTGAGGAAGAAAGAATCCGTATTGAAAGACAAAATCCAAATCCAAAATCCCCTCTTGTTCGATATGTGGGCGGCACGTGGCGAGTTGGTGGTTTATTGGCCCTTTCCCGTGCCTTTGGAGACGCATTTATGAAAGGAACTGGTCAATTTGAAGGTGTTACAGCTGGGAGTGATGGATATAGCTCTGGTTTTGGTGTTATTGCAGAGCCAGATGTGAATGTTGTTGAATTGACGAGCGACGATTATTGGGTTGTAATTTCTTCTGATGGATTGTTTGCAAATGAAGAGCGTGGCGGTGGTGGTGGATTAACGAACGAAGAAGTGATTCAAATGTGTGATAAACTGTCTGCAAAGTCGTGCAATGAGATTGCAAATGTGTTGGCAGAGAAGGCAGTTGAGGCAGGGACAACTGACGATGTCACTTTAATTGTTTTGAAATTGTCAACTTGAGAGAAGATAAAAATTAGTAATGAAATCGATTTGATGTGCTGTTTCCAGTTAATTTCTTTTGTTCTTTTTAGACCTGCATTCTTGTTTGTTTCTCCTGTAAAAAAATGAAATTTGGAAACTGGTGTGTGTGCAGCGGAGTGTGCAGTCCAAAACTAATCAAAGATCAACTTTGTGTTCCTCATATCCTGTATAGAAACTTCTTAATTTGAAATTCTAGAAATATCACGTCGCGAATAGTGGGAATAAGCGAGATGGGGTCCCATAGTGGGGATAAAGCTCCATCTTTTAGACTAAATGATCTACACGCACCAAACATATTACCCATTCTTGGCGTTCCAACGGTCCCACCCCCACCCCGTGACTTCTATGAGGATGAGGTGGACCCTACTGGCTCTGAAAAGCCCAGTGCTGCCACCCTGGATGCGGTGATCAACTTGTTAGGAGAGGCAGATGTTAGCAAGCTGTGAGTGATATTTTCTTATTGTTTTAGTATCTAAGGTCCCTAGCAACACTACGCATTGCTAACTCGGACGATTTACTACGCTTTGTCTTTGCAGGCGTCCATTAGATAGTCCCAAGCTTCGGCCAGAAAAACCCACAGCCCTTTTATTAGCCTTACAGGCCAAGTCTTCTACGATTTTTGATTTACAGAAAGGTAGCCATGCAACCACGACTGTTCAACAGCGGCGGCGTTCCTCCAAACGTGCAGCAGAAGTTCCACCGATCGTGTCTCCTGCTCCTAACATTCCCGCCCCGCCTCCAGGTGGCTCAACTCCTGGCACCTCATCAGCTGAACGGAATAGACGATCACGCTCCTCACTTAAACTTAGCATCGCAGCGACCGAAAAGCCTGCACTGGCGCCTACTATGGCAGAAGAGGCTACTTCTATAGCACACACTTTGATCGCATCATTAGAGAACTTCTCCCGGTGCCATGCTGATCTCATAAATCAAGATGGAGAAGGTGAAGGTAACGAAGAGCAAGGAACCAATGGTAAAACTGAAGATGAAGCTGGGGATCGTTCAGGATCTGCTGGTGGTGGTGCTAGTGGTTGTTCGTCCCCCGCTCATCGCCTTCTCACTGACATCAGAAAACTTGGCGACGTGTCAGTTCGTGCCTGTGCTATGGCTGGAGCACTGGAACAAGTCCCTCGAGATACCCTCTCTCAAGCTCTCCGTGTCCTACGCGCTGCAACTGAACGTGGTAGGCACACACTTCTTGAAGAAGAAGAAGAAGAAGAGGAAAGTAGTCCACATGTGGCGTCAGCATTGGCGGCCCTTGAAGCAGTGGTAACTGCCCTGCGATTAAGCGTTGCTGCGTCAACTACTAAATTGCATGTAGTTTCTGAAGAGGTTTTGGAAGCTGCTGTTGATGCTACACGGTTCCAGCTGCAGCATAATGTCTTACCTTTCCATGACGCTCGTCTAAGAGCTGCTACGAGACCTGACCTTGGTGCTACGCCTTCTGCAGCAGAGGCGATGGAAGAGGATGCCGCCCCTCCTCCGGTAGGGGGTGATGGTGCTGGACCTTCGAAACCGGCTACGAGCAAGGTCAAAGCTAAAGGGGTTGGAGGCAAGAGTAAAAATAATGCTACACAGCAACTTGGGTTACAGTACGTTGAATTTAGTTATCGCTAATTGTTTTGCTTTGTTGTTGTTGTCGGCGCTTTGTTTTCCGAATCAAATACTAACCACGTTCCTCTCTCTCCTTCTTCTTCTGCTTCTACTTCTTCTTCCTCTTCTTTTTACTGCAGGATTCCTTCTGCTTTGAATCTGGTAACTGACCGTATCCAGAGCGTGCTGAGCCTGCTATGCGAACTTCTTCCTGCTGTCAAGGTCCCAACAGCCATGCTCATCCCTCTTCTCCGCTCCTCTGTCGCATCAATCACAGTCCCATCTTTACCAGCTCTGCAAACAAAGGCTGCAGCACTCATGGCGGCGGCTTTCCGCTCCCATTTAGACTTAAGAAAGACAATTCTTGATGAATTATTTACCCACGCCGCCCCCTATCTAGGTACCACTGCCAAATCTCTAAAACGAGATTTCACCCTAGCAGAGGGCGTTCACAGTTCTACAGGAGGCGATGCTGGTGGCGGTGGTGGTGGTGGTTCTAAAAGCATCCAAGTTTTCACTGCTGCTGTGCTTCAGATGATCCAAGGCTGTGCTGAACTGCCGCCGCAAGATGCTTCTACGACAGATATAATGGGTGCTTTTGGACATCCAGTCAAAGCTGCTGATTATTTCTGGGCGCAATGTTTGGACAGACTGCCTATGGCACGTACCCACAAAGCTGAAACTGATCATGACTTCACTGCTCTCCTTCAAGGGGTTGTAGCTGATCTGGTAGTAGCATCTGCTCTGCCTGAATGGCCGGCAGCCGGAACTTTGCTTTTACGTTTAGCTGCGACCATTAATTCTCAACGAGGACTTCAACATACCGACCCTGTAGTACGTCAATCATGTGTAGACTTACTTGGCCGCCTTTTAGCTACTGTTCATGCCAGTGAGGCTGCTGCGACAGAGGATAGGGAGTGGCTTGAGGGCGTTACGTTGGACAACGGATTCGAAGACGCGACCCAGGCTGCACAGGAGCTCTTACTCAAGTACCTCTCGGACCGCCACCACTCTTCATCAACCTCAGCAAGTATAGCACGGCGGTTCTGGGTGGTTCGATCCTTGTCCGAGACAGCAACGGCAGCGATGCACGGTCACACTGAGGAAGAAAGTAGTGAATTAGATAAAGAGCAAGTACAAGCTGCATTATTAGATTCTCGTATAAAATTAGATGAACTCGACGCTATGGTGTACGATACAGGCGTTGATGCATCCGATGCTGCACGATTAATGCAACAAGCACTTCGCGCTGCCTTTACCCGTGCTGCGCCTGCTATGCTCTCGTGGCTACTTGAAATGCTAGATCCTCGCGCACAGGCACCTACGACCCGTGCAAAGGCGGTAAAAGCACTTGCCGACTTGGCTGCAGCTGATCCTGCTGTATTGGGTATGCCTGCTGTGCAAGCCGCTGTGGAACGTTCACTTGGAGATGATTCAATCAGTGTACGGGAAGCTTCCTTAAATCTTCTTGGTAGACATATGGCTGGTGATCCTGAATTATCACTCAGTTTGTTAGACACTGTCATTAAAGCGGTGGATGACCCTGGTGCCAGTGTTAGAAAATGCGCTATTAAAATTTTAAAAGAAAGCGCCATTGCTGTTCCAGGTTTCCCCCGTGCTACTGATGCATGCTGTGCTTTGCTGTTACGTGCTTCCGATTCTGAAGAAAGTGTACAAAATGCTGTAGCGAAGGTGTTCCATGCTCTCTGGTTTAGTCCTCAAGTGGAAAGTGCCGATGGCAGTACTGTACTAAAAAGATCTTTGGAAGAAAGGGCGGCACAGCTTGCTGATGTGGCAGCTGCTGCGTATGACGCAGGCGGTGCTTCAATCCATCTACCAATGGATTCTCAAACTCCATTAGTGGGCGTGCTGCGTGCTGCGTTAGGATGGGAAGCACGTGGAGATTTGCATTTAGAATGGAAGGCGGGGCGCCAAATCGCCGAAGCTTTGCTCGAGTCAATTCTCTCTGAGCAGCACTTGCGTAGGGGTGCTGATGATGGTAATGAAGATGGTGAGGATGAGGATTCTATCCGTCCTGCATTGCTGGCTTTACATGCTCTTGCAATAACAGATGCTGACTTTTGCCTGCCCGAAAAAAATCCTCAAAAGTTCTTAAGAGCATTGGCCCCTTACCTAAAAGCTGCCCCAGATTCTCAGTATACTACCGAAGTAGACCGCCGGAACGCTGCAGAACGTCTGCTCTGCGTGCTGAGCGTGGTAGAAAGCGTCCTGAGTCAACTAGATCACTTGAATGACAACCTTGGCGCCTTGGCCGATGTTCCTGGGGATCTTGTTTTCCTAATTAATCAACACAGATATACCCAAGTAGTCGCTGCAGCATGCAAATGCCTTGCTGCGTTAGCCCAGCGAAGTACTGCTGCAGCTGCTCGCTTAGTACAGGTTGCACATGTCTACTACAAGTGGCTGCAATCTCCAGGGGAGCATAGTCAAGCCAACCTACCTCGATTCTTGTTTATTATCGGTCAGTTATGTCGCCATGGATCACAAGTTATTGACCGCGCAGCCGTACAAACCCCTGGTACAGTCTCCGTACCTGCCTGCCTCGTTACGTTTGGACAATACTGGAGATACAATGGCCCTGCAGCTTTGAAAGAGCAAGTACAGCGATGCGCCTTGGAAGCTACCGGGCAGCTGGCTATCGCTCGTCCTTTGACCATGGTGCAAACGAATAGTGATGCGAGAAGAATGCTGGATGCTGCGCTGAAAAGAGAGGCGAGCTCGGGATTTAAAATGGCGGCACTTTCTTCTTTAACAGAATTGCTTCAAGCTGATGCAGAGAGTTTGGAGCGACGTCAAAAGGTTCAACTTGCTACCACACCTGGTACTGCTACTGGCGCTGCAGGAAATGGAAGCTCTGGGAGAAAGAGGGCGGCAGCAGGTTTAGCCTCGGCAAAGAAGAAGAAAAGAAGAAAGAAAAGCTTTGCTAATGATGAGGTTACTGACGAGGAAGAAGAGTTTGTGCCACGTTCTACTACAGTCGTAGCTACTGAAAATGGAGAAGGGGATTCTTTGTCACAGAGTAGTGCAGTTCTCCAGCAACATTGGGATGCAGTCCTTGTGTTGGCTACGGACAGCGGTGCTGCTGCTACTGCTGCTGCTGCTGGAGTAAGCTCTGCCGCTGCTGCCCGCATCGCAGCAGACGGTATTGCTATTCGCCGTCGTGTTATTGCGTTAATGGATGTGGTCCTTCGTGATGGTCTTGTCGGTCCATGGACTGCTGTGCCTGCTTTGGTCGCGCTGAGCAGTGATGGGGTGCCTGACATTGCAAACCGGGCGCTGCGCCTGCTGTGCGAACTTGCTGAAAAGCACCCTCAATATGTCGATGCTGGAAGACTCACGGCAGGATTAGAACAAGCGTATAAACTCCACTGTGGGTCTGAACCTCAGCAGAATAACAATAGAACTGCTGCTACTCCTAGAAAGAGCAATCCTATAGCTCCCTCTGCTGTTCTTGCTGCCTTGGGCGGCATGTATTCCCGTCTTGTCTGGTCTTCTAGACCCCGTAGAAATGACTTCTTACGTGCATTATTACGCCAGTACCGTGTCGTACTCGGTTCTGGTGTCGCTGCTGGTCGTGCGGATGTAAATGGTGCTCCACTGCGGTTGCTGGCGTTTATCGCTGCAGTTGCTGGAGCCCTTCCTTTCCGCCGTGCTGAAGAGGCGTGTATAATCATTCAAGAAGCTGCTGGAATATGTGCTTCGCATGCTGATGCGGTCCTTGTGGAGCTGCACTCTGTTCTAGGAGCAGGAGAACAAGAAGAAGAAGAAGAAAACACGACCCGGGTTCCCGATGCAGAGTCACTTGCTGCCCCCTATCGTGCTGCTGCTGCTCTTTGCATGTTGTATAGATTACGTGCAAGAATGGAGCGTGCGTATAGTATCTCTCCTGAACGTGCTGCTGCTTTTGATGCTGCGGGTAAAAGAAAAACTGCGGAAGAAAGCTTGACTGTCTCTATCGACCCCACTGCGCCTCCTCTTCAACTAGGGGACTTGGATTTGGGTACAGCGGTGGATGCAATGACAGCACGTCAGCTGATGGTAGAGCTTGAAGAGTCACACGGTGGAGTAGGTGAAGACGATGTAGAAGAAGCCGAGTAGAAATTAATTCATTCAATGAAGAAATAAATTTTGCTTTTAAATTTCCGGTGCGTATGCTATATAAAACGAAATGTTTGTATGATAGTCCTGGCAAGTATAGAATGAATAAAAATTAATATCAATATGTAATGACATGTAGTATGGAACAATTAGAAGAAGGTATCAACGTGTTGTTCAAATATGGGATAGGAAGGAAATGAAATTCTAGGAATAGTGCGGCCGACACCTGGCATGATTTGGCATGGTCCCCTAATTATCTATTAATAAATCTTTAATTGTTGTCTGTAATGCTGCTTTGTTTTTAAAATCGTTAAGATAGTAGATGACATATCTTCTACATTTCTAAAATGCTTCAACAAGGCCGCAGAGTGCCAAGGAGGCCGCGAGAATGGGGTTCGCGAGCATTATTTATTGCGGTGCTTTTTTGGATCGCAGGGGCCTTTCTCTTTGCAACGAGGCTGTCTACCTTAAAGCATGCACCGATAAATAGTGCTGATGCTCCAGAGCTTTCCATAGGTGAGCAAAAACATGCCAAATATGTTGACTTGCTTTCAATTTTCTGGCCGGCTGTTTCTGGGGCTAGCCCAAGCGACAATATTTTTATATACTTGATTAATTAGCGACTTCTCTAAGGTTTAATGATCCATATCTGCTATATACTAACTGAATATGTCCATTCTTTCGCTTATTTTTGCAGATTCTCCTATCTACATCAAATCAAAAAATATCATTTCCAAAAATAGACGACGCCTTGACACCACCAACAGAGCAAAATCAGCTCCTCTACCAACCTCACCACCAGCTTTAGCTCTTTTACACGCTCCTGAAGAGAGAGTGTCCGAGTTAGCTTCCCCTTTGACTCCAGATACTCTTAAAGGAGGCTGGCAGTTCAATCAACAAGTCTACAACCACGCCACTAAAAATTTAAAAGAAAATAACGCAACTGTAATTTCCTGGGAATCTCCTCGACTGGTTCATTTTAAAACCTTTCTCAGCTCTGAAGAGGTAGATCATTTAATAAATATAGCAGAATCTGGGTTTACAAGGTCAGAAGTTGTCTCAGATTCTGAAGCCATCAGTCAAAGTAGGACCTCGTACGGTGCCTGGATGAACGGAGAGCGCCGAACAGAGACTGTCTACCAAATTCAGGATAGAATAGCGCAGGTAACAGGTATTCCAGAAGCATTTGGGGAGTCTTTATACGTTCTCAGGTATGAACAAGGGCAAAGATACGAAATGCATACTGATCATTGTAGGGCCAACTCTGGAAAAGAAGAAGCGCTGCCAAAATCGTGTAGAACATTTTTGAAAAGATCTGGAGGGCCTGGATGCGGGCTTGATGGTGGCGGGCAGACGTGTGGTGATAGATTGGCGACGTTTATTATCTATTTGAAGTCCCCTGAACGAGGTGGGGAAACTGTATTTCCTCGAGCGGTACTTCAAAATCAATCAGCAGCATTGAAATCAAGTGAGGCTGCTGATCTTGCCCATGCGCCTGTGGATTCATTGATTGGTGTGAGTGCAGATGGGACACTAGGACAAGCTGAAAATGGAAATGGAGTTGAAGCTGCTGCTCACCGTGGCAGCGAGAAGGCCAATAAACATGGTAGCCTTGATGTTGATGTTGCTGGCGCTGGCAAAGACCCTCTATTTCCTTGGTACTGTACAAAAGCAAGTGAAGATAAGGTTCTAAAAGTTTTCCCCCAACCTGGCGATGCTATATTCTTTTTTAACTATATACCGGGAACGCCAGGAGAGACCATCAGCGATGATTTGATTATTTATAATAATGCATTGGCAGTACCAGATCCGACATCTGCTCATAGTGGGTGTCCACCTATTGAAGGGACTAAAATGATTGCAACACGCTGGATGAGATCATCAGTGTTTGAATAGAAACTTTGTAGTTTATTATACTGTGAATAAAAATAAATTTTTGAAATTGAATATTTTTTGGGCGTGATGTGATGTCCATTTTTGTGTGTGTGTGTGTGTGTGTCTCTCTTTGTGTTCAGTTCTTTGATTAAAAATACTACATAATAACGAAATTCTCCCCTTACAAAGCACCAAAGAATGGATTTGTTAAAGCTGAATTCAAATTTTCAGCAGCAGCTTCCAATAGTAATCTATCCCACCGATCTGCCGGCATCTCCAACTGGTCATCACTTTCTTTTCTAAACCCACAAACCTCTAAAAAGTCAACAGCACCAGTAAACGCAACCACGCGTTGCTGTACAGCAGGGTTACTCAAACGAATCTTACGGTATCTCTCCTCGGTTGGGTTCGTAGCCACGTTGGTAACGAATTTTAATAGAGTGGTCCAAGCAGTGCGGAGCGCCTCGTCTTGATCGGGATGTGCTTTCTTCATTCCTACTAAAAGGACCCGCATTTTCTCTGCTTTGGCGACTGGTTTGACAGGCAAACGTCTTTTAGCCTCAGCTTCTGCCATTTCGCGTTCTTTACGGCGTTCTTCTTCTTTTTCTTCTTCTGTTAGTTCTAGTGGAAGACCTAGCTTTGCGCGTCGCTCCATACGATCTTGTTCTGTAAAGAAAGGAGGAGGAGGAGTAAAAAAAATGTTAATGAATAAACCTTGAATAGACGTTTAGATAGTTAGCAATACGATTTAAAGTTACTGCAGTACAATAGGTAAGAATCCTTCGTACCTAGCTTTTTCTTGATCTTCTCCCTGGCTCTTTCTTCTTCTTCTTTCTCCCGCTGTCGCTCTTCAGCAACCCGTTTCAACCTCATTTCTTCCTCTTTACGAACCATAGCCGCCATCTCTTTACCCATACGGACCTGAACAGAACAGAAAATAGTTGTTAACACAATATAAGCCCAATGTGCTCATCAAAGAATTGTGGAACGGTACTAATCTCTCAAGTAAATATCATATGCTTTTTATTTCTACAAAGTATATCGATACCGAGTATCTCTCAAATATCTCTCTTACCCTTTCTACCTCTCTCAATCTTTCAGTTTCCCTCTCCTCCGCCTCTCTTTTCTCCTTGGCTTTACGAATAAGCTCCAGAGCTTGTGATTTTGCTTCTTCAGGGGATAATTTCGTTTTTGCAGTGGCTTTGGGCACCAGTAAAGGCTCATCAATGTCCCTGTCGTTCTCATGGTCGGCTACCCAAGCAATAGCATTATCTACAGATTCACCTCCAGAGCTGTATATAGCCCGGATAGCACGGTTCTTGTCGAAACCCATGTCCAGCATCTGCTGTAACAGAGCTTCGTTGACTTCAGCAGCTACAAGCTCTGCTTCGGTGGTGGTACTGCTGCCAGCAGCGCCCTTGGTGTCCGTTGCAGCCCCACCGTCGTTCAACTCAGCTCGTGCTTCCGCCATCTCGACTTCTGTGTTGATGGTAGGCGCTTCTCCTGTTTTGTCTTGGAATTGTGCATGACCAGTGCGTTTTGTGTGGAGGTCTTGTTCGGTTTGTGTTTTACAGACTTTGCCGCAATCGGTGCAGACAAGTCGTTTTACAGCCTCGACAGATTCTTCGAAGTTTGTATGGCCGGTAGCGTCGGCATGGTCTTGAGCTTCCTTTACAGAGCGTAAGAACGTGTTGCAGTCCTTGCACACGAGTGACTGAGCCATAAAGAAAAACCTGTTCAATGATGAAAATTCTTGATTGATCACGCGCAAAAAGCGTAGCTGACAATGCACCGCTGCCTGAATAGGGTAACAACAATATCCGTGGTAAAGAAAATATGAATGTGTTCCTTATACCTTCTCCACCCTTCTTTTCTTTTCAACAACCAACAGACCTTCTTTTTAATTGTATCTCACCGCTCCTTCCACAGATTGCAACCACTTCCAAAGAGCTATTTCTTTTCACATAAAGGGAACTTTTCAACTTCTGAGCAACTTTCTTACAGATACAAACACATAAATACCCATTTATTTTATATCAGATTCTTTTTCATTCACCTTGAAAGGCTCCTTGCTTAATACCACTACCCTATTGTTCTTTCTTCTTCTTCTCTTTTATGCCTCAAGAACACTTCATAAGGCAATAGATACTTGGCATAAGTTTCTCTAACCACATACACTCTACGGAATGTTCTCGTATCAAACCCTAGTTCCCGTCCTACTGCGTTCCAGAGCTTTCTATTAGATACTTCTCCAAATCCACCGCGACTTTGAACCGCTCTCCACAAGGCCAGGACAGGAATATCGACCCCTCCTGTTACCATAGGCATCTTTCTACCGAGCAGAGACCACGAGACATCTACCCCGACGCTAAGACACTTGTGCACAGTATTCATCATGTCTTCATGCACCAACGGAGCAGCGTCTTTGCCTCCTTGATGTGCTGCGACATGTGCTGCCGCTGTCGGCAGTGGTGGTGGTGCCGCGACTGAAACAACTTTTTTCTCTCTTTTCCTCTCTACAGGCACATTAGAAATATTGAGATAAGCGGGTTGTGGAGGTTGAGCATTTTGTATGATCTTTTCTCGACGCTGCTGTCCTGTAAATCGCCCCAGGCGGTCTTTGGGGGCAGACGGTGGTTCTTGTAGCAGCGCGTTAAACGGATCTTTAGGTGCCGTTGTAGCTGCCAAGGCATTGAGACTCTCTTGTGTCCACTCAGCTAAGTTAATTATTTCAACTGCCGAGGTAGCAAAGGTGGAATTAGCAGGGTGGATGGGAGGAGGCAGCTCATCTGGTAGTTCAGTTACAGTGGGGTCTGAAGGCCGGAGGCCAATTGATCTGCAACGAACATAGATATATTAAGTAACTAAATTAGTTTGAGTGCATTGTCTATACTGTGTATTCTACTGCAAATAGTACTAATCCAGTAAATGCGTAACGTGCAAGAAGGGAAGAGGGCTTACACTGTTTCTAAGTGGGTTTGCATTTCTTGGAGAGAAATTTTACCATTTCTCCTATTCATTTTTAGATGTTGTGGCTGCTCTCCTATTTGGTCCATAATCATTCTTTGTCTGGAAGGTCGTTTTTCACGTTGAGACTGTCGTAGAGCGTCATTTGCGGCCGCATCCAAGCCATTTGCAGGAGCAGGGCCTATTCCAGCAACAGGAGGTGCTGCGGCTGCAGTGGGCCACTGAGAGGCAACAAATAAAGCTGGAGCAGCTGTGCCAGAATCTGGGTCGTGTATTGGAGCAGTGGATTGCTCTAAATAATTTATAGCATCTATTACCATTGCAGCTGCGTCAGCAGACTTGTCGTCGCCTGCAAGATCAATTACTTGATTCATTTTCTTAAATTTCTCCAAGATGCTCGAATAACTTGGTTGTCAGCTGCTCTCAGACATTCTTTATATGTAGCTGATTCGCTCAAATTAAAGTAAATTATCTGTCTGCAGTGAGGAGCGTCTTCCCCTCTTTTATTGAACTAAAAAGAAAATCTTTTTTTGTTTTGAAAGTTCTTAAAGGGGGAGACTGAGCTTTGCTGAAACACAGGGTTAAATGGTAGCTATTTTATACTTATGAGTGATGGAATAGACCCTGCCGTGAGCAGTGTGGAAGTTTTTGGCTTTCTATATTGGATCACATCTGCAGTTGTTTATGGTGAGTTTTAATTCAAATCATGCTTGTCCTTTAACCCATCTCCAGGCTCAGATAAATCAAGAAAAAATCCACGCTGATGATGCAGTGCTCTACGTTCTCTGGGCCTTCACACCCGGGTCAGTATTAGAGTGGCATGGCATCACTTATTACCCAAGCAAATATTGGGCTGTAGCTATCCCTACATGGATTTGCGTTACAGTAATAGCTGTATACTGGATATATGAGAGGTGAGATCAGGCAGAAAGTTTCAACGCAAGCTCTTTTGCTTGTATAAACACAAAAAACTTTATTTTACTTCAGAGGAGAGGATCCCCGTCTCGTTGCCTCTTTCTCACACCCTCCTCATTCCTACTTTTGCAGCTTAAACATGATTCATACAATACCCGAATCAAAATTAGAACCGCTACATGATCCTCGTAGTACATTAGATAAGGCCTATTTTAGCAGCAGCAAGGGCAATGGGCTTCTTCCTCTAGTAGAGGTACCTTTGGAAGTTATCAACATGATCTTGAAAGAAGGAATATCACCACTAGGTAAGAACGAAAAATGATACAGTTTCCGCGTATTTGACTGATTTAAATGTTCCATTGTGGGCATGTTGAACTAGATTAACTTTCCTTTAACAATTTGTTTGTGCAGAAGCAGAAGCTATATATAAGAGAACAAGGCGGCGAAAATGAAGTAGTGTTTTGAATGTGTTAAATATTCTATTCTCAATTTTGATGTATTCATATCATGTAACATTGATAGTGAAAGTAAATCCTGGTAAGACTTTGTGCATTGAGCTTGCACATAAAGGAAATTATCTCCCCCTTCGCTGTTGTTGGCCACCGCCTCGGCGCTTTGGAACAGGAAGCTTTCCTGCTTAGGATGCCCTGATTACACTCCTTAACCAAGAAGCCTGGATACATTGAATTTATCAAACATAAACTAAACAGTGTTTTTGAATTGAGCACGTCGGCTGCTCGATCAGAAGTTTAAAGTGGATCGGGGAAATGCCCAGTAAATGCATTATTCCCCTTTAAAAGAATCTTCTCCTCTCTATTTAAAGTAAGCACAATACCGCAAAGAAGAGGAGCTTTGGAGCTGATTCATTCCCAAAGTTTTCGATATCTTCTAGACGTGTTATTAGATCATTTCATTTACTTATTCTTCTCTTTCCATTCTTTCTTCCCTCTCTACCCTTCCTCAGTCGTGATCAACAAATAACTGGCACTATCAACACGGTACCTGGCTGTGCATACCTTAACAGCGAGCGAACCAGCCTTCAAATCCCTTTTTACTTGCCCGACGGACGACGCTTCACTTTACTCGTTACCTTGCCCTCTCGTTTCCCTCGAGAGCCACCTTCTTTATTCCTCAATCCCCCACTCCAACACCCCTGGATAATAGATATTACCACAGGCGAAGTCCACCCACCTTTTCTAGAAGATTGGCCTTCTCCAGATCTCCAACTAGCAACCGTCGTTCAGAAGATAATCGACACGTTTTCTAGATCCTTACCACCGAGTATTCGACCTTATTCCCCTAGCAAAAGCCCTAGTTTCTCAGAAGCTGTGAGTAGTACAGTCAATCCAATGCGTATTCCGTTCTTTGGAGGCGATAAAAATGATGATAACGGCAGGAAGAACGACAATATTAGACCATCTTCCTCTCATCAAGCTGGACAGCCATCGTCGTCGTCTGCTCTGCCACCTCAGCAGCAAATGCAGCAAATGGGCATTAGTACCTACTCTTTCCCTCAACTAGCATCCATGCCAACACCAGAAATTGAGAAAGCAATGACAGATCAAGCTGCATTTGATCTCCTACTTACAAAAATTGCTGCAGAGCCTCGTCCGCCAGTGCCTGTCGCCGGTACCGGGAGCGGTGGTACTTTGTCAGAGGTAGATGCACTACGCCGCAGCAACGCAGACCTAGCACGTGCAAACCTAAGTAAAGAATCAGAAATCGAGGAAGTGCGTAGACAGATCGCCATAGTACGTTCAACAGAGTATGAACCAGCAAAGGCTGCCTTTGATGAAAAATTTAATAGGCAAGAAGCGGCTCGTGAACAGATAGCGCCAGAGGTAAGAAATGAAATGAAGAAAATATCTAAATCTTTGCAACGTATATATTTCCCCTTTCTATTATGTGCTAGTTTTCTAATCTTTTGCTCATTGATTTCCAATGCAGAAACTAATCCATAGACTGAGAGTGGCTGCCGAAGAAGCCGACACCGCTGCTGCCTCTCTCGAAAGAGATTTCAGATCTGGCGCGTTACCATTGGATACATTTATAGAAGAATATACAGCATTGAGAATCAAATATCATTCTCGAGATATGAAATATCAAGCGGCGTTGCAAACTATCCCAAATGCTTTAGCTGGTGGTGGCTTTGGCATGAGCAGAGGGGCCTCACCGCCAATGCTGTGAAAAAAGAAGGAGGAAAATTTAGTGTTGTAAGAATAGAATACTCAAGTGTCTTTTACAGTGTAAGAGACTTCATTATGATCATAGTAATCAAAGAAAAATTAGTAATCGTTCATAAAATATCTAAAAAGGTTCATTTTTGTTTCTCTCCGCTGCGGCTGCTTCGAGATTTTTCCATTCGATTTTGCCGTTTGAGGGAGAACACCTATCAATGCAGGGGACAACAAAATAAAAGAAAAAGAGAAAGTCCGAATTCAGAATTAAAATCTTTACATTTCGACGCACTATTAAGGCTCAATAGGATACCCCTCATGTCTCCATTCACACAAACCACCTTGTAAATGAACCACATCTGTAAATCCCGCTCTCATCAGTTCATAACATGCTTTCAAGGATCTCGTTTCGCGTCCAAAAGCACGATCTTTATCAGTCTCAGTCTTCTTTCCCGTACTCGCAACCCGTACAACAGTATCTAAAGTACCACCAACAGAGCACATAACAATCACTTTCTTTCTTTTATTACCACCTACTGCTTTGAGCATGTTGTCGATGAAGGCAGGGTCACGTTCAGTGGCTCTCATGTTGAGACCTGCCATAACAACACGTTTGATTTTGTCCCATTGCTCATTGCCTGCGGTGATGCGAAAGAGAGGGACGCTGACAGCTCCAACTGCGTGTTCTTTCTCGAAGTCGATGCCGAGGCGGACGTCAACCAAGTAGGCGCCCTTTTTCATCAAGGCAAGTGCGGCGTCCTGATCGATTGTTTTGAGTTTCTTGCCAGTTAAGTAGGTGTGCATAACAGGCCAGACGGTGTACGCAGCACCACTAAGTGGCTGGACAGTCATCTCAAGACGGTCTGCCTTCAAATGAGGTGCTCTCACCCACCGCTGCATGCTTGGGTCGAATCTGAAGCCAACAACGTCGTCATCTTTCTGGAAGGAAGAAAAGATATTCAGCTTGTTCTTGGGTTGTTCCTTCACCTCTTCCTTCTTCTCTTCAACAGGTTTGCTGCCCAGTTTGAAAAAAGCTTGGGGTTTGATAACACCACTAGATCGAAGAGCTACAGACTTAGGCCGGCTGGAGGAGGCCGGCCTGGTGACAGGCAGTTGGGTGCGAATGAATGCTGTCTGCATCGTATTCAGCGTAAAATTGAAAATGATCCGTGGGTAGAGAGCAAATTGGATTTGATCTTGAAAGTGGAAAAAATTAGGAGCTTAATTAGATCACTTACCATTTTTACCGGTTTTAATCTTAATCATATTAAGACTACTTTTAAAATAGAAAGAACAACGATGGCAGCGAGTGCTGCCTTTCCCGTTTTTGGCGCACGTTGTTGGCCATGTCAATCAAATTATATAAACATTCAACCTGCGCACCAACAACGACGCCTCGCAAATCAAGCCGTTCGCTCTGATGCTTTAACTACAAAACAAGATAACAATGCCGCGTCAATCCCTCCAAGCCAGCAGCAGGAAGCTTTGATTACATTAGTTCGAGCGGCGACGGCAGCCACCGTATTCACAGCACTCGCTGCAACAATACCTTCCCCGGCCCTTGCGTCCGAGTGGCACCCTCGTCGTAACTTACGCAGAATCCGAGATAGTGTCCTTGAAGGTGGGGCTCGTGCAAGAACTCGCCAACAAGAGAACGCCTCCCGTTTACTCGCTCAAGCAAGAAAAGAGCAAGCAGCTGCTCAATCTGCTCAAGCTAAATCTCAAGATGATCTACTTTACCAAGTACAAAGTGCTGCAAAACGTGCATATAGGAAACTTCAACGCACAGTTCGAGGAGAAAGTGTTTTTTCTATTGGGGTGTCTGGTGGAAATCGTCCAGACCCTGCGAGCTACTACCCCAACTCCAGCTATCCTTCTGGACCTGAAGCTTCTTCTCTAGGTTGGTGGGTAGTAACATTCGCCTTAATGGGGGTGGCATACGCGAAATGGGGTGATAATTTAAAATTATTGTGGCGGCGAGGGCCAAATAGTGAAAAAGGGCGATGGGTTCGTGATCGTTCTTTAGGTGGAAAGTTGGTATTCGTACCTGATGCAACTGATGCGCCGTCATCTTCTCGTCCATTGTGGCAAGATGATGAAGATTTTACAACGGAATTAGCCTCTGTAGCCGCTGCACGAACTGGCGGTGTCGGTGACGCAAGACCAACTTCTTCTTCTGCTGCTGCTGCTAACAGAGGGAATAATGTAGTTGTTGAAAATTTGGAACCTACCTGGTGGGCACCTCCTGCTCCTGTAGGCTATGTCTCTGCCTCGAGGAAAGAAGATATGATAAAACAATCAAAACAAACTCTACGCCTATTGGAAGATTCCAAATTAAGAGGAGAGGAATATGCCCTATCAGATTTGATTACCTTGCGTAGAATATGCCACGAAGGTGGTGGTATTTCAGTCAAACCTTCAACAGAGAGTGGACGAGATGCAATTCTGCGTGCTGGGGTACGCTTTGCCATGCAGGCATCTTTGCGCCCAAACCCATCCAATGATCTAGGAGGCTACGAGCCAGGACGTTTTATTAGCGGTCTTGCTGGGGATCTCACTGTCCCTTCGAAACGTGCCATTACTATTACACACGGTGAAGTAGCAGCTACCTGTCGTGGTGCACTCATCGATGCGGAAGCTGCGTTCAGAGCCGGTGATCAAAATCGAGTTTTAATTTCTCTTGGACGTTTAGTTGCTACTTTAGCAGCATTCCCCTTACCGCAGGGCAGTGCTGAATCTGAGCTCGTCGGGCGTACTATCCAAGCGCAGACTACCTTGGAATTTAGAAGAGCGGTATTCCTAGCTGCAGGGTCTGCTAATATTCATATTGCGCCTATTGTTGCTGAAATGATGGGATTTGACCCCGGTCAAGTGATGGAACAGTTGAAAATGCAGATTTCAGTGTCAGCTGCACAAGCTGCTGCCCAAGCAGTACAGAGAGGGGAAGAAAGCGAGTGAAAATTTTATGGTTATAGTAAACTGACTGACAGACATGCAGGTATGAATTGTATTAAATGTGAAGCAAAGTATGACTGCTCTCTATTTATGTAAAGGAATGGTAAAAATAACGAGGACTAAGGATAATAAAAAGCTTATATAATATAAAAATGCATTTACGTGCTTAAAGATACCACCGCCACCCCTACCTCGAAGTATATTTCAACTCAATTTATTCTGGATTTGACGATGCAACATACATAACCACTCTACATACGACATCCCCGCAGACGGTGATCTATCCTCAATCAGTGCGGCCATACATGCAGCCTCTTGTGGGTGGCCCCGTCGCACTAATCTCAAATGCATGTAACTTTTCCTTTGTCGCCTTATCTCATCTAGTAGGGCTAATACCGCTTTAGATAACTGAGTATCAAGTGCAGGAGGACCAGAAAATTGTACTATATCTATCATATCAGCACTAGGCACATTCAATAAAGCAGTACACATTTCAGGTGGCACCGCAGCTCCGATGAAAATATGAGCATCAAATCCATTTTCTAATAAATAAATACCCTCTGAATCGAGTCTTTCTGCTGTCAGCCACAATTTTTCAGGTACTTTTGGTGCATTGGCAGGTTTTTTTACTAAAGTATGCAGCTCTAAAAGGCGGGGGTGAAGGGTAGGTAGCACAGTTGTTGGGGACGCCATCATGAGTCGAGTCATCCAAATAGCTCTCGAATCAGCTCTGGCGTCAGTTCTGAAGCACGCCAGTTTGGTCAGTCCTAAAGAATACAACGGCAATAATTTTAGTGATTCTGGTAATATCAATTGACCAGATGACGAGGCAGTAGCCACATGTTTTCTGTATGCTACCAATGTGTCTACCGCTGCTTTAATGATTACATCTCTACATGCGGCAATTGTACGACCAGGCACCTGCGCAGATACTTTTTTTGCTACATAGGTAACAAAGGTATCTAGATCTGCTCCACGGAATACAGAACCTAAAGAGCGAGTTACTGGCAGAGCTAAATTATGTAGACGAACGCGGCGTCTGCCTTCAGTGTTTGTATACAGCAACGCATATTGCAGGTAGATTTCAGCGCCTTCTCGTAAACGTTCCTCGTGAAGTAACCGTGCAGAGATGGTATGGTCACATGAGAGTGCTGGGAAATGTAAATCTGTGGGATTACGGCGGTGGAAAGCGCCTACATAATTATCGACAGAGAGGCCTGAAGACACCCGTAACCTAGCAACTGCTTCGAACCCTTGTGGCCGCATAAGGCACCACCGAAGATCGTTATGGAATCGTGCACCATCTGCATCAGGATTGAATGGATTGTAGCGATGCATGGATCCGGAAGTTTCTGTGCAAAGCACGCTCAGCGTGGCAAGATCGACATAGCCTTGTGTCAAAGCAAAGATATCGATAGATACTTGATGCTCAGCTGCATGTTTAGCGAGTGCAGTGTAGTCTTTACCTTCTGGAGTCATGACTTCAAGCGTATCCCGTTCAGATGGAGGTCGTCCAGCTTCTCTAGGTTTTAAAGCTAACACACCTGCGTGTGGTAACGATGCCAAGAAGACAACCGCTCTGCCACCAACACCAAGTTTTAAAGCATCTATTGTAGCTTTCAACGCAGCTCCACCTGCACATTCGCCTACTTGAGTACTTGCAAACGTCTTGGGAATAGAATCTAACAAGTTTTTCAACGCTTTTTTATGGTGTGCTAAATTTACTGCGGCTGCTGTACCTCCTAAAGGGCAAAAGGGGTCTGCAATGTCGCTCATGACCAGCATTACAGGCTGCTGTTGAGAGGCAGAAGAAGCTTCATTTGGATCTCCATTAGCTGCGGCATGAATGTCTCCATTACTCATACTATTAGTGGATGATTTAGGCGCGTAAAAGTGAACACGTGAGTCGAAAGTGGCAATCCCCACTCTGGTTCTTTCACCGCCTGGCAACTCATCCAACAATTGAGAAATAGAAGCACATGCTGCAGCGGTCGCGCCACTCCCTACCGCACCAGCGGTGACTTCAATAAGGAAGGAATACGTGGGACAAACAGGAGGACGGACCAAATACTCCCCACCAACATCAAATTCTACTGAGCCTCTACACAGCTCCGGTCGGTCTTCTCGATCACGCCGTTGGCCATCACCGCCGAGATGCGAAAAGTACTCTGGAGGAACGATTGTATTACTCGAATTGCAGAAACAACATTCCATTTTACGCCCATTATCTACCCATCGCATGTAGGGACAGACGTATGCTTTGCAGTCAACGCAGCGTAAAGGACCACCCACATCAGGCCCAGCAGCGTCGACAACATCAACTGGCGCTTCTCCATGTTCTGGCAACGCAAGAGGGTTTATCATGACGACAAAAGGTAGAGATGCAGATTTGAGTAGATCTGCGCCTTGTGGGATTGAATTAAGGGAAGATCGCATGTACCGAGGGCCTGCACTACCACAATCCCGAACAACAATTGGTGCTTCTGTGGACGGTGGAATGGTATGCGTGTTTTCTCTACGTGTCTCGAAAACTTGCGTGGGTGGGGGTAAGGACGCAGGCCGTGGCATAGATCCAGGGTCAATATTACGGCCACCCATGACGCCTTGTTGTTGTGGAGCACTCGTCGCCATCCCACCCGATTGTTGTTGTTGCTGTTGCATAGTCGGCGGAGCTCCAAAAGCTGGCGGCGCACCTCCTTGTTGTTGAGAAGGAGGGCCTGGTTGAGAAGGAGCTGTTGCACCAAAGGTGGGAGGAGCACCCCATCCTCCTCCAGGAGTACCAGACATACCTCCTGCTGTTGCACTAGGGGAAAACGGAGTACCAGGCTGCTGCTGCTGTTGTGGATATCCACCAATTTGCTGTGGTTGCGGTGGTTGCGGTGGCAGCCTAGCTACGCCTCCTCCTATATGCTGCTGCTGCTGCGCCATAAAAGGCGCTCTAGGTGCTGCTGATGGTGTCGGCATTGGTGGTGGGACCGGGGCACTCAATCCCTCTACTGGTGGAGGACGTGGTGGTGGTGGAACTCCCACAGGAAACCCAGAACTGGGAGTAATAGGTCGTGGGTACTGCTGTTGTTGACGGTTTAAGGCAGCGGGCATTGGCATCGCACCAAGAGGTCTTTGCGGTGTTGCAGCAGGCATTGGCATTGGCGGCGGTCTATATCGCTGTTGTTGTTTCTGTGGTACTCCTACTGCTTCCTGATGCATTCCTCCATTCATCTGCATTGCTGGTGCTGGTGGGAATCCTGGGCGAGGCATAGCAGGAGGAGGCCGAACAGCAGCTACACCTTGTGGTGGGTGCATTTGACCGACAGCTGGCGGCGGTCTAGGAGCACCGCCTGGAACAGCTGCTGGTGGCGGTCCTGGGTGTTGTCCACCCATATTCATTTGCTGAATTTGCGAAGCTAATTGATGTGTTCCAGGTGGTTGTGGTGCACCGTAAACTGGCCTAGGTGCCATCATTCCAGAGCCTGGTGGAAGTCCTCCACCGGCAGCGGGATGTGGTGGCGCTCCATACGGATTGGAAGGCGCTCCTGCGCCAAGACCTGCAATAGAAAATCAGGCGTCAGGTTTGAGGTAAGGTATATGCTCTATGTATGTAAACAGAGTGCGTGATTGAAGAATAGAAAGCAGATCAGCAGCTGTTTTATTTTATTGGCAAAAGAACAAAAAATAAAAGTCATCTACGTGCCTGAGGCTGGAGGTTGCCCAGATGGCCTCGCAGCATAGTATGGTTGGGCCGGAGGGCCTTGCATATTTTTCTAAGAGCCCGCTGAGAGTCTAAGTGCAAAGAAAAGAAAAGGCAGTTGTTCGTTGGACGATCCCAAGTAAATGCGAAGACAAATGGAATATTGGCCCTGGGCTCCGTGTTTACCATATAAAAATAAGTATTGAGAATATGGTAAGGGCTTTAATAGCGTTTTTCTCAGCCTACAAAAAAATCTGATGACGTTTTAGAGGCGTTTCTTCCTTGTTGAAACACGGTAGCCTATACGCAGTTAAGAACCTCTGTTGGCCAGCTTGTAAGTTTTTTTTTTAAAGAAACAACTGCAGTTTTTAAAACTGCGCGTGCTACCTTGTTCAGAAGACACGGTGCAAATAAACAGCAGACAAAATGGGCAGCAATCCAGAGTATGACTATCTTTTCAAGGTATTAGGATGATTTTTAGATAATGTATATGCATGATAGTTGCATAGAGCACGCTTTACTGGTGTTTGATACTCCCAAGTTTCGATTTGCTTACATTTTTCCTTAACTGTTTGCAGCTCCTCTTGATCGGAGACTCAGGCGTCGGTAAATCTTGCCTGTTACTTCGTTTCGCGGTAAGTATACTAGATTGAATCACGCAGACGAGGGAATGGTTTCCGCTAGGTTCTTATTTTGCCTGGAAATAGTAAATTAAGAATTTGCTTTTCATGTCTTGCAGGATGATACCTACACTGAGAGCTATATCTCCACTATTGGAGTGGATTTTGTAAGTTTTATGCATCTAGATTCCTGATCAAGCGCCTCTTCTGGGGTCTCTGCCCTTGGCTTTTTATTTTTGTTGACCAAGATCACTGATTTCTGGCTGTTCACCGCTGCCCTTTCTTTCTTCTTTTTGCAGAAAATTCGCACTGTAGAGCTCGACGGAAAGGTTATCAAGCTTCAAATTGTGAGTAGAGTTTGTTGTTATCCGATCTCTAGCAAAAATAAGTACTTTACAGAAGAATCAACTCGTCTATGATATCTCTACCGCCAATGAATTAACGATTGTTTCTTCTTTTCTTCCTCTTCTTCTGTAGTGGGATACCGCCGGCCAGGAACGTTTCCGCACCATTACTAGCAGCTACTATCGCGGCGCGCACGGCATTATTGTCGTCTTTGACGTCACTGACCAGGAAAGTTTTAACAATGTTAAGCAATGGCTCAACGAGATTGATCGCTATGCCAATGAAAGCGTAAACAAACTTCTTGTGGGAAATAAATCCGATCTCACAACAAAGCGCGCTGTTGAATACAACACCGCAAAGGCATTTGCTGATGAAATTGGTGTGCCTTATATTGAAACTTCAGCGAAGAATGCTAATAATGTTGAACAAGCTTTCATGACGATGGCGGCAGAAATTAAAAACAGAATGGCAAGAGAGCCTGCTATGAATAAGCCTGCGAATACTATCAGACCAGGAGAGGGAAAGTCTATTGCAGCGAATAAATCAAGCTGCTGTTAAATTGGTGTTAAGAGAGCTCCTCATAGAAGAGAAGGAAGGGAGAAATGAGATGAGCTCCTTGCGGCACAGGTGGTGTTCTTTGCAGCCTCCTTAAAAAACCCTACCCCCCCACCCCCACTTGTTCTTTTAATACGAATCCTGTCCAGTTGCGCTACCTACTCTTCATTCATTAGTTTGTTTCGTTTTTGACATATCTTAGATCTATATAAAAAATTCAATACTAACAAACAGTATATATATCACCAGAGCAATAGTTCCACTAGAAAGGAAGGGATGCATGTGGCGTCATCAATTTATGCCCTCTTTGCCTTCTTCTTGCCCTTTGTACCGTTGCCACGATACATTATAATCTGCCCTACCATCACAGCATTCAATAAAGTGCCTGCATCAAACATTAAAGAGGAAATATTATTAGGTAAAAAAGCCAGAGAGTAGAAACAAGCAACCGCACCAGAGACGACAGTAAAACAAATTTAGACACAAAAACTTACTAAGCATGGCTCCTCTCAGCATAGCAGTTCCAGCATTCTTCTGTTGCAATGTCGTAAAGATCCGTGCCGCTGCTCCTGCCAAGTTCAATGCATAGGTCACAATACTAAGCTGCCCTGTGCTTTTATCTGAATAACTTTGCAAAATTTGAGGCACCCTCGACGCCAACAATAAAATATTATTAAAATCGTATAAAGCATTCAAATGAGAGGGCTGCATAGCTCCAGAGGCAAGGACGCCACCCCATCCAGCAAGAACAGCAAAAAGACCAGCAGTCCGGCTAGAAGACCGACCCTGATAGCGGTAAACTAAGAGAAGAAGAATGATATTTTGAATCAGCATCGCCTGTTGACAGAACACCGAAAATAGAGGAGAACTAAACTTTTAATTTGTATCTCAATAAAAATAGCATGGTACTAGGCGAGTTAGGCACTATCATAATCTCATTCAGGACAATAATTAACGGGTATGCAACGTACCGCACTCTCTCCATAGGCACTAAAGGCAAGATTATTCAAAGTGCCATAGGTGGCGGCAATGGCGAGTCCCAATGTTTCCAATTCGAAAGAAAGAGGGCTGAGACCTTCAGCACTCTTCGCGCGAACAACTGCCAGAATTTGCGGCATTTTAACCATCGTAGAGCCGAGGACAATGCCCAAGCCAAGGGCTTCGCTAACGAGAGCGATCAAAATGACTTTGGGAGGCAAGTTTCCATTCTTGAGTGAGTTCAAGGCTGAGACCAAGAGAGGCCACAGACCGATAGATATACCGCCTGCCATATTGAAAAAAAATAACAAAGTTTTGAATTGAAGATTTAGGCAGCGAGTCCTCAAAATAATATTCGAAATTGTTTCGGAGTTGGGCTGTTCTATCGTGATCTAAAGAAATCAGCGTATTTGCTATTTGTAATTAATTCAACGAGATTCAATGAACCTGAATTGAGTAGCAAACACCGATATGAACACAGTCTAGTCTACACTAACAAGATCACATTTCGAGTAACATTATTTACAAAAACAAATATCCACCCTTAAAAAGTTAAATGGACATCAAAGAGCAGGAGCTTATTGTTCAAGAAGAAATAAGCCATGGCATTGAAGTAGCTTCTGTCCAGCCGATATCCATTGTTGATCATGTAATGAAATGTGACGCCGACCAAATGAAGGCTTTGGTCACGGACGAATTAGGAGGGTCTCACCGAGCCCCTTTATTCGAAATTCAACGCATCCTGTCCACCGTCGGAGAATATTTCTCGAAAGCTGGAGGATCTGCAAGTAACGTTATTCGAGGCCTTGCTGGCTTTGGTGTCGGAGCAAAGCTTGTTGGTGCCCGTGGTCAAGACGAATGGGGAGCTCTTTTTAATTCCTCCATGAAACGCGCTGGGGTGAATGTGGATGATATGGTAGCAAAAGAAGGAAACACTGGAAGATGTTGTATCCTTAGCTGTGAAGGACAGAGAACCATGAGGACGTGTTTAGATAACACCGCTCGCTTGGACCCCTCAGAACTGGAAGTTTCCCACTTTGCAGGTTCAAAATACGTCTTTCTTTCAGGGTATATGTTATACAATAAAGGTCTGTTAGAACGATGTGTTGATCTAGCCCAGGCTGTTGGCGCCCGTATTGCTTTGGATTTAGCTTCCTTTGAGATTGTCCGCTCTTTTAGAAAGCAATTGAACGATATTATTACCTCTGGTGGTGTTTCGATCTGTTTCTGCAACGAAGATGAAGCGATAGAATGGGCAGGTGGTACTCCAGGTACTACCCCTGAACAAGGGCTCGATCTACTAGCTCAGTATTGTGATATATCGGTGACTACACTCGGTGAAAAAGGCTGTTTAGTGAAAGAAAAAGGCGCTGCGGAAACCATCGCCCAGCCTGCATGTAGTGGTGTCACTGTCGTTGATACAACTGGAGCTGGAGATTTATTCGCTTCAGGATTTCTGTATTCGATTCTTCGTGGGTATTCATTAAAAAAAGCGTCGGAAATTGGGTGCTTGGCAGGTGGGGCTGTGGTGCAAACGTTGGGGTCGGAAATGACTCAAGCCAACTGGCACTGGTTGCATCAACGACTACACGGAGAGCTCGCTGCAGAGACAGTCCGCTCCTCTGCAATCGCCGTACAACAAGAACTACTTGCCTGCTATGCTTTAATAGAAAGAAAGGGAAGAGGGGTTGTGTACTATGGTTCAGCTCGATTACGTGATGGATCTGACCACTGGGGACGATCTCGAGTACTTGGAGCGACAGTGGCAAAGTTGTTAAATTGCACTACATGGACAGGAGGGGGTCCTGGAATGATGGAAGCTGCTACTTTGGGCGCTATGGATGCCGGCCATGAGGTAGCTGGAATTAGAATAGGCCGCGAAGCCGGGACCACTGTACGTACAGCGAGCTACCTTCCAGCAGATTCTGCAGTTGTCTGTCGATTTCTATCATCCAGAAAAGTTGCTTTGGTAGATAGCGGGGTGAGGATGAAGGAGACAGACAAAACTGCATTTATTTTTTTACCCGGTGGCTTGGGAACAATGGACGAGTTGTTTGAAATTCTTTGTTTGATGCAATTGAAGAAACTAGGGACGAGATTTCCCGTACCTTTAGTACTGTGCAATTTTCCTAGTAGTGGTAGTAGCAGCGATGGTGGTGGTAGTGGTGGTTTCTATGATGGCTTATTAGAGTTTACAGCGAGGTGTGTTGAAATGAAGACGGTAGGCCTGCCTGAATTGAAAGATGTCTTAATTGCAGCTGATGAGAACGAAGTATTAGATGCATTAGCCGAATTCTATGGAATAGAGACTTTGGGTAGTACTGGTGTTGATGGGGGCGTTGACGGTCCTGCCGACAGTGGTGGAAAGAAAAAATTAGTGAGAGCTTCTGACTGGGTAGAATCAAAACTTCGTTGTCTATAATCTTTATTATTATTCTTGATTTTTTTTTTAATTGGATGTAAGACGCGTACTTTTTACTTTTATTTAACGCTATTAAAAGGAGCGTCGTCGGTAGAAGAGAAGGTAAGCAAGGGAGAGAAGAAATATCATTTAAGTTTTCTTTTTGTAATTTTTTTGTAGAAAGGGTGAAATTCTACGCGGCAGTTACAACGATAGAGTGCCACCAACCAGCTGCAACATCAACAACCTTCTCACCACCTCCATTACTAATTACCATCTCTTTGGGGCTACTTGCGCTCTCAAAAACACCATTTCCAAGCTGTCCAAATGATCCAAAACCCCATGCAAACGATTTTCCACTTTTTGTCATCGCCACGCTATGTCTTCCCCCTGCTGCGATTTTCACTACAGGATCATCTCCAGCACCGAGAGATTCAATCAGTTTAGGAATTAGGCTACTTACAGTGGTACCATCACCTAATTGACCCTGGTCATTTGACCCCCAAGAATACACGTCGCCGGTCTCTGAGAGACTCATAGTATGTCCCATTCCTGCCCCAATCGCGACAAATTTAAGAGGTCCTAACGCTGATACTATAGTAGGGGTAGTAATAGAGGGTAATATAGACCCAGTTCCGCATTCTCCGTGTAATGAACAGCCCCAAGAAAGAAGGCTGCCGTTGGCGGTAAGGGCGACAGAGTGGCGAGCTCCTGCTGCAATGGCGATGATGGGATCAGTGCCAGCACCAGGTCCTGCAACAACCACGGGTTTGGTGGATTCAGATCCAACAGAAGGAGACCCAAGCTGGCCTTCTCTATTAGAGCCAAAGGCATAGCAATCGCCGTTTTCAGTGAGAAATAAAGTATGATGTTCACCACAGGCAACTTGTTTTACTGGAGAAGGCACATCCAGAGACATTAATAGCTGATCAGATGATTTGTACCCAGGTCCAAAGATGGAGACTTTGCCGTCTTGGGTGACTAGACAGCAGTGATCGAATCCACCGGCAGCAGTGGTGACAGCATGGGCAGCAATGTCCATCGTGGTGGGGTCAGAGCCAGCATCATTGTCACCTGTAGAGGAGTAAACATAATACGACAGAGATATCGAAGGATGAATTGAGGAAAAAAATAAGAGTTGTGCTTCTATAGGTATCAAGTGAAAATTTTGATCTTGCCGCCGGGAAATTCTTTCAAGATCACAATTGCTTGATCCACTACATACCTCCTTTGCCGAGCATTGTTGCAGCATTGACGCCCCATATATAAAGATCTCCATCTTTATCTGCACCTGTGGCGAAGCCCCAGCCTCCTTGGAACACGTTTGCGAGTTGGATCGTTGAAGATACTGGCACCAGTGATGCGCTAGAAATGTCTTTACTGCAACCTGGTTCACCAGGAGCGTTCGCTACAAAGCCGCACTGATATACAGTCATCTTGAAGAATTTAAATCTGTGAAATACGAAAACAAGATCGTGGCTTCTTGGCTTGGAAGCCCACCTTCCCCACAGCGCCCTGCTTTTTTTTATTCTCCCTGCACTCGACCTGCCATTAGCAGTTTATTCAACCCTCAACAAATCTACCACGTGTAGTTACAACAAGATGCACGTAAAAGTGCCGCATAGAACAGAAAAGTACTAGTAAAATGATCTAATATTATTTATCGCTGTCCATATCTGTCGGCCCATGCTTCCCTTCTTCCTTTGCAGCAGCAGCAGCTTCCTTCTCCTTTTCTTCCTTTTCCTTCTTGCTAGCCTCTGCCGCTGCCTTTTCCCTCTCTTTATCTTCCTTCTCCTTTTCCTTTTGTTTACGCTCTTCCCTGTTGAGCATCAAATTGTGAAGTGCAATCACAGATCTGATCAACGATGCCAAGTAGACCACCATCATCATGTCGTTTGATTCCACAGCAAACGAGCGGGAAAGCTCCGCAACGTTTAGGTTTGGTAATAAATTGAATATGTCCTGTAAATTACGCATAATTTCGTTATTAACAGGCAGTTTTCCTTCGACTACCAAGTCAATGTAGACTTGCATCTCGGCCAATTTTGATTTAAGGCCCCGAAGACCGACCACCATCTCCCCTACTTGAGCTGATAGGGTACTCAAATTAACGTCTTTAACATCACGTAAGAGATGCTCTACACCAATATCTTCGGCTTCCGTGGCACCGATTTCAGTAGGAAGATTTACAAACACTCTTTTTGCTTTTTCAGTCCCGTCTTCACGAATTTCATCCTGAGCAGCGTAGGCGTGGACTGGAAGGCCCATTTCCTTTGGTTGGACTTCACAGATGACGAGAACGGGGTTATCGCAGTATGAAGACATGAGGCGGTGGATGTCCATATCACCTTCACGAAGACGGGGACCTGTATGATACCACCCGATGATCTTCTCACGAGCTGCAAGGTTAGATAAAAATGAATGGGGTCTTATTAGTTAGTTAATAAATTATAGGGACTCTTCGTGGCGGGAGATGTGCCCTAAGGCACGATATGCTAAGAAGTATACAGAACCTCAAGGGAGGTGTAAAGAGAACACGGTGGAAGTGGATCCAGACAGCGGCACGATCACTAACTTACCATTTACTTTCTTGAACATTCTAAACATGTTCTCAAGGTAGCTATGGTCCAAGAACCAGATACTAGGATCTTTCTCATCTTCCTCAAAGGGCACTGCAGAGACGAGAAATAATAAAATTTGAGCTAATTGCCTTTATCGCCGAGCTCTCAAGTGAGAGATAGAATTCAATCACAAAAGTATTTTACCTGCAAAGCTGTTGGTGGCATCAACTCGTCCTTTGCGTGTTTCTCCCAAAATCACGCCTACTACGCGCTTCTTCGTATCCTTGGCAACGCGAGTGAAGTGATCGGTAACAGACAATAAAACCAAAGGATGCACTGCCACGGTCTCTGGAAGCGTGGGCGCCATGGATATTCTATATAAAACTATAAGTCGCGCATATAAAAATAAATGGCTGCTGATGAGGTTGTGTAGAGCTGTTGCTACAAGTGAATGAAACAAACTCCCAAATGCAATTCGAGTGATCAGGAGACTTGCAAGCACACTGGGGGTCTTCCCTCGCTAGGATGGCTTCTAATGTCAAATATAATGATTCTGGGACAGCCAGGAAGCTCGTTGTAAACTCTATAAGCTGTCACCTTGGCCATCTGTACCTCTGAACAGGGTCAAGGTACACTTTGCCTTAAAATTTAACGCCATGACACCTTTAAGCATCATCCACGACCCCAAATCATCCTAAATAAAAGTAAAGCTGATAGTTTTAAATACGCTGCCACTGCTGTTGCCATTGGTGTTGCGCGAGGCATAGAGTTTTAGCTAATAATGTCAATGCTTTCCCTACTGGGCCGCGCTGGGGCCAAGCGCTTGGTAAGCAGCTTAATTATATCATCTGGATATTAGATACGCGTATTGGTAACCAAAACAATTCTCTGATTGCGTTTCTCGTTAAATCTTCTTGCAGGCGCCCTCATCGATTCGTTCTTTATATCAGCTGGACCAGCTCCGGTTATTCGCAGCAGAGCCAGCAAAGGCCGCAGCAGATGGTGGGTTTAAATATTTTAAACAGTTCAGCAAGTTCATGTTCCCAACTGCGACATTCTTCTCGAAATTAAATCCGAACCCTTTTGTTTGCAGATGATATCGTCTTAGCCTCTTTCAGGAACAAGCAAAAGCAGTATCAGGCTATGATGCAGGGATTGCAAGTAAGTTGGGACATTTTTGGACCTCCAAACGCATTATTCTCATTACATTTTACCAATTATTGCAACCCTCGTCTTCCGGCCAGCTGCAAAAACCTCAACTCACCTTTGCTCCCTTTTTCCCTATACTACAGAACATCGCTGTCCCCCTCACTGGTGACGATGCATCCGTAAAGAAGTACGCCCAGGAAGTCGAGGCATTAAAAAAGAAAGTTGGTATGGCAGATTATGAGGACGTTTTAAATGCTCAGATGGATTATGCCTTTGCTTGCTCAGGATATGACGTAAAGAAATTTGTTTCCTCCGTTCTTGATGACCTTAAACTCAGTGGATCTCTTGAGTCTGTCGCCAAGGATACTCTTGCAGCTGTAGAGGAAGCAGAAGCTGCCTCTGGACGCGAACTTGATGCCACAAATGACAAGGGTTGGGCTGCCCTTACAAAGAAAATTGGAGAGATTGAAGCTAAACATGGCCTTCAAGATAAGGCTAAAGTGCGTGATGAAGCTGTATTTGAGATGTATAAGAAGCATATTAGCTCGTTGAAGGATGCTGTTGAGGGTGACGTTGACAAGGCTAGAGTAGCGGACAATCTGGGGCATATCAAGACTGATCTCGCATCTCTTAAGCCTAAGCTGGTCTAAATTTTGAAGAGAATATAATGAAATTGGAATGTGCTTAAGAGGATGCCTCTGTACTAGTAGTAGTTATTAGCAAAAGTGTTGGACAATGATTGTCCTTCGCTCCCAACTATTTCGGGATGAGCAAAGAATCTTCTCAGGTGCACTTGATTTTTCTTCCTTTCTTTTTCATTTTGACTTTATGTTCCGTTCTATATTTTCTGCTTTTTTGTTTCTACCTTAGAACCCTTCCCCGCTGTAACTATTTAGCTAGCTAAACTTCTAGATTAGACTCGATTACAAATTCTAAATGTTTAAAAAAGCAACTACCGCTCATCCTCATTATCAGAATCATCTCTTCGAAACCTCTTTTCAGCCGGAGCACCGCCCCCGCCCCCACCACCTGCCATTCTATATCCACCCATATCCCCTCCACTCATCTCTTCCTGTAATTGCTGCATCATTTGTTGCCTAGAAGTCATTTCTTGTTTTAAGATGTTTCCATAGCCTCCACGGCCAGGATCGTAATCCATTCTATATTCATCTCTAACCTGGCCACCACTTCTACCCCTACCAAATTGTCTACCTTCTACAAAACCCCAGTCAAAATCTACACGGATTGGTCTATCATCAAGCATGGTCCCGTTGATGTACTTCACGCAGTCTTCTGCTTCTTTCCGTGTGTAGTAAACGACAAAACAGAAACCACAGGGTGTCTTTTGTTGTTTATCTAGACCCATGACTATGCGTTTAATATCTCCTGTTTTGCTAAATACCTATGTGTTTGGAAGATAGAGAAATTTGATATTCATGAGAAGGATTTTGCAAAGTAGCTAAAAGGAGGAAAAGGCGGGAACTGATCAACCGCAGAAAGTGTTGAATGTAGGAAATTGAGCATAACTGATAAAGCATATCCACTCCACGCCCGCTTACCTCATACATCTGGTCTTCTGTGGTGTAAAAAGACATATTCCCTACATAGACAGTTGTAGAGTTGCAGAGGCACGCCTCAAACTGTTCCTGATTGCCATCAAATCGACGATCCCTGTAACGAGTGCAATACAACTTTCAAGGTAAACATCGTGTCTAAATGGCATTTTCAAACCACTCTAGCATAGAAAAAGGGAATTTAGCTTACTTGTATGCCGAGATTTCAGGATTTAATTGTCTCAAAAGCTGCGACATGACGCCGCTGGACCTTCGCCTGCTTTTACACTTATGTATTTAGTTGGTTATGTCGAATATGAGTAAAGTAATAAATTAGATTACGTTATTTCTCTAGGAGGTTTAAACTTTTAAAAGTAAGCAAAGAACACTGTGATGTGGCAGGCTTATATTGCTCCTCATTGCTGCCTTCATACGCATAAAAACGTGTTCTTTACAATGATCATGTGCCATGGAGCCTCTGGATAGTGCACATTCCCCAGCGTCCTCTCTTCAGACGTCATTACTGCCTTCCGACAGTGATCACAGTGATGACAATGAATATGAAGAATTCACTCCTTCCATATATGTGCAACACCCTCCTCCCCGCCCTGACCCTATAGATTCTGAAGCGAGCAATACATGTCTGCACATTGCATCAGGATGGGCGCTCGCCTGCTTCATCTGCCTACTATTTCTACCTGCTATTTTGATCAGTCATCTACGTCCCAATGTCGGACAGCCACCAACAAGTCGCAAATCTCCCGCTATGGCAGCCTTTAGCAATAATCATGCATCATTACTAAATCTGCTAAACCCCAATGGTTATTCAACCTTCAAAAATCCAGGCTTGAATAGCTCTAGTGATATTTTAGTAGTCTATAGTGGGATGGGCCATCACCGGCATCTTCTAAATGACACTTTTGCTTTTGATTTACAAACTAGGCAGTGGGCACGAGTTCTCTCAGGAAAGCATGAAACCAAAGCACCACATCCAGACCCTCGATGGGAATCTGCAGCTGTGCCTATTAAAAATAAGGGATTACTGCTCCTTTTTGGCGATGCACTGCAGTGGAACAGCGACGGGGACCCTTTTGGTCAAAGGGTTGGAAAGTCGAGAAAGTTTGATGATCAAGTATGGATGTTAGAATTGCCCAGCCTGAAATGGCAAGCTGCAAATATTACTAAAACACAGCGATCTTCATCTTCTTTAATCCCAAATGCTAGGAAAGGTCATTCGGTGAATGTTTTAGAGACTCCCCCGCTTTCAACGAGGGGTTTAAAAGCAGCAGCAGCAGCAGCAGCAGCACGACAAACTCAAATAAAAACAGAAACAACATTAGTATTGTTTGGAGGTGTCTCCGCTGAAGGAGAGGAGTTGAATGACACCTGGAAGGCGACAATTTCATGGCCAAATATAACATGGACGCTATTAATAAAAGGGACCGATGGCTTACCAACAGCAACACCGGTAAAAGAACAGGCCAAGCCTCTTCAGAGACCTTCACCTAGACATGGACACGGTACTGCTCTTTTAGAAGCTTCAGACGAAATCTTTCAAAACCTAGAAACCCGACGCATAGATGACCTAGAAGTTGAAGAAACTATGTGGCGATACTTGGTCCTCTTTGGAGGGAGAGATAAGACTCAGTTCTTTAACGATTTATGGATGTTAAATCTAGACAGATTAGGCAAAAATGCCAATAACAACAGGAACAGCAACGGTAATAAAGCTGGTGGCGGCAAAAGTGGTGTGTGGCGTCATTTCCAAATAGACGAGACCTCCCCCATCCCCCCACCTCGCGCTCACCATACTATCGCCATCTATGAAAACAAACTCTATCTCTGGGGTGGATTATCAGGCCCTCGTGTTGATATTTCAAAGCCTTTGGATGACTTATGGGTCTTATCTTTTGAAACGCGACGGTGGTATAGACTTTATAAACACGGGGCATGGCCACTCCCTCGGTACCTCTCTGCTTCAGTAGTACACCAACCTCAAGGCGCTGCAGAACCGAGGTTGTATGTCTTTGGTGGTCAGTCGTTGAACAGATGTAAACTAAATGATCTGTGGAGTTTGAATTTAAAATCTTTGATATGGTCTCAGCTGACACCAAACTTCTTTGCCAAGCGGAGATGTGATAAGCTGTTTGGTAAATCGTTAGATTATGTCGGATATGAATAAAGTTATAAGTTAGAATTACGTTCATTCTCTGGCAGTGTTCCTGAGGATTTTTAAAAGTTGCCGGGTAAACCCGGAAAACCCACCGGGGTCACCCCGGGCCGGCAGCTCTATTTTTTTTGCCGGGTATCTTTAAATGAGGTATATTCAACAGCTTTCGAGCTTAAAATCTCTATAAAATGCTTTAAGTATTAACAAGAAACTAATCAGACACTTAGGAAAAAAATGAATTTCACCTTATTTAGGGTTTAGGGTTAAGGGTTTGGCCAATTTCTCATTGCTGTCGGCAAGCTCAATATCTCTTTGAGCAAGCGCAGCCAAGGCTTTTTGAAGCTGATTCTGAAGGTTTACCTCCCGACTAGCAACGTTCTATGCATTTAGAGCGACCTCGAGGGCTTCATCATGTTCCTGTTGTGCTAGTATACAAAGTTGGCGTGCATCGAGCGGTTTTTGCGCTGTAGTTCTGTGACTCTACCAGACAGTTCAACTTTCGTCTTCTACTTTCTTTTTGCAGGATGGTATCTTCCAGAATATGTTTATTGTTTGCAATGTTGGATCTGGTACTATTGTTTTGATGCTTTAAAGGCGAAAAGATTGATACTACTTAATGAACACAAAATGACGAGTAAAAACAGAGAAAATTAAGAAGGAAAGATACGAGGTACATCCTTCTTTCTAGAGCATGCCACCTTCGGCAGCCACTGGGTACCCAGGTAATGTTTGTAGCTGTCCATCATGTAGTAGAATCATACCCTGCATTTTCAACATCTCAGTTTCTAAAGTTTCTATTCGGGCAAGCAGATCACCTACATTATTTGCAGGAGCAGCGCCATTGGCAGCAGCTGTTGCAGCTGTAGGTTCTGTTCGTATAGCGTTTGCAACACCTACCGCCCCAACTTCGCTTTTGTCTCCTCTGGAAACTTTAATAGCTGCTGATCCTAAACGATAACTGCTACATTTGCTGATAATAAAGGAAAATATATTCAAGAGCGGGAGAGCCTCTGGTGGAGCTTCAGTATACATTCTGCCTATTACACTGCCGCAGCCTGAACAACAGACATGAAAATATGTATATGTTTGGCTGTCTAGGGTGTCTTTCTGGGGTATTCTATCAACAGTAACGTCGGAGGCGGCTGCAAAGAAAAGAGGCGGCGGAGCGATGACCAAAATGAGATCATATTAAAAAGGTAAACAGGAGTGCTCAGCAGGGTCTGAAAATTAGTGAGTATGATCTTACCTGGGACTGCTATGATTTTGGTTGCACCTATGGTGGCTGCGTATGAATTGGCAGCAGTATCACCGACTATTGTTTTGCAACTGGAGCATTGAATTACAAGGTTTAGTGGTGGAGCTAGTGAAAAAGATATTGTGGGCTCCATGTTGATGGTAATTTAGAATTCGGAAAATGGGGTTTTTGCAGCGGAAACGCCTTGAATTAAGGTTTTGTCGCCAAAAACTGACAAAAAAATATTCAAAAGATGAAGAAAGTAGATGCACGTAGATTGCTACGTCGTTGATTGCTGGCTTAGGAGATTGAAATTGTCAAAATCCTGGTTCATTGGCTGTTGTGTATAAAGCACATTGGCCTGGAAACACGCCAAGACCTACAGATTTCGTTGATGGAGGCGCTGCAGTAGTTGGCACCCAATTTAATCCTCTTTTTCAAAGTTTCCTTTCACATTCATTTCATATAATATAGATCATTTAATAATACAGTATGGCTGTTGATCTCGTAGCGGTCACTGAGGGCCTTCAGGCTCTCCCGCTTCCCCAGCTCATTGCTGTGGCTACTGGAGTTGTCTTCCTTGCTGCACTTGTGATGCGTATTCTCGGCAACAAGTTCCAGGGAAATGCACCTCCCGTTGATGAAGGCATCCCTTTTGTAGGAGGCCTAATCAAATTTAGCAAGGTAAGCTATACAACTTTTAAACAATAACCCACCTGATTTCTAGTTGCCGCCGTCGCCGCCCCGGCTTCTGATGTCTCTTTATTCTCTGCCCTCCCTTTCTCCTAGTTTCTAACCAAAACCTTATCTTTCCTATCCTATCTTCAATTTTATCTTATCTACAGGGCCCTCTTGATCTCATGACTGAAATGTATGCCAAGCACGGCGAAGTCTTCACCATCCCTCTTTTACACAAAAACATGACCTTCCTCATTGGCCCCAACGTTTCACCCTATTTTTTCAATTCCACCGACGAAAAGATGTCTCAAACTGAAGTCTACAACTTCAACGTCCCTACTTTCGGCAAAGGCGTCGTGTACGACGTTGACGTTAAAATCAGAGCTGAACAATTTCGCATTGTTGGTGATGCCTTAAAATCTGCAAAGTTGAAATCTTACGTTCCTATGTTTATTCAAGAAGCTGAAGAATATTTCGCGAAATGGGGCGAGACTGGTACTGTCAACCTACTCGACGTCTTTGGAGAGCTTATTATTATGACTGCCTCCAGAACCTTGTTAGGACGGGAGGTACGTGAGCACATGTTTAGAGAGGTTGCTGATCTTTATCACGACTTAGACGATGGCATGCGCCCCTTATCCGTAATCTTCCCCTACGCACCTACCGCGTATCATCGTAAACGTGATGCTGCTTTAAAACAGCTTCAAGGCATCTTTGGTAAAGTTCTTGCTGCCAGACGTGCCTCTAGCACAAAAGAAGACGACATGCTTCAAGTTCTGATGGATGCAAATTATCAAAAAGTTAACAACGGCCGTAAATTAACTGACGAGGAGATCACTGGTTTACTTATCGCCATCTTATTCGCCGGGCAGCATACGTCTACTGTCACTTCCAGTTGGACAGGCTACAGAATGATGTCGACCAAGGACACCACGTTTGCTGCAGCGGTCAAAGAACAACAAGAGATGATGAAAAAACACGGAGAAAAACTTGATTTTGATATTTTAACGTCTATGGATGTACTTCATTGGAACATCCACGAAGCCCTGCGGTTAGGACCACCTTTAATTATGGTGATGCGGTACTCCAAGGAAGCCTTTTCCGTAACTACCTCCAAGGGAAAGACCCATATCATCCCTAAAAATCATATTGTTGCTTGCTCTCCTACTTTTGCTCATTTATTGCCTCAGGTGTTTGAGCACCCGGATAAGTATGAGCCTGATCGTTTCTTACCTCCTCGTGAAGAACAGAATGCCAAGCCCTTTTCGTATCTTGGCTTTGGAGGAGGTCGCCACGCGTGCATGGGACAGATGTTTGCAATGTTGCAGATTAAAACAATCTGGAGTGTTTTAATGAGAAATTTCGATTTTGAGATGATTGATGCCTTCCCTGAGCCTGATTATACGTCAATGGTGATTGGTCCAAAGCCGTGCCGTGTGAAATATACTCGCAGAAAGTTACAGCCTGCTGTTTAAGGTGCAAGCATACTCTTTCAAGCTTGAGAAAGCTTTTTGACGTGGTAAATTAAACGATTTTTTTTTTTTTTATTGAAAGTTCTTCTTCCTTTCTTGCTCTTTCTTTCCTTTCCGAGATTTATCTGATGAATGTTTAATCTACTATTCTACTATTCTTCTATTTTTCCTTTCTATTTCTTTATTCTAAACAGAGGGAGGCACTTTGACTCGGGAGGACCTCTTCGCCCTTGTCCTCCCTTTCTATTTCATTATTATTCAAACCGAATTTTGTAAGTCAAAACTGCCCCGGTTAGTCTTTAGCGCAATAGCGGTAAAAAAACCCGTAAAATAGAGCCTAAAAAAATGAGGGAAAGTGCTAAGAAGAGAAGCTCTCCTGTGGCAAAAAGTGCTGCTGCTGGCTTGATGATCCTTTCTTACACAGTAGGTTAAAAACAAATCCTAGCATTTAAAACCGAGCCCTTCAGATCCAGGTATCCTAGGCGCTCTTTAATTTAAGAGAATGTGCACTATATTTACGTATATATCTTGTGAATAACTATAAAAAGGCCACAGAAGCAGCTAGGAGACCAACATACTATCGCCCAGTGGGGCATATGCCAGCCAAAGCACTCTGCCGCATGAATAGATTATTTAAGTAAGGTTCAGCAAAAGGGAGGTCTTATTAATTAAAACCCTCTGTACATAGCGCAATGCACTATCATCAGGAAGTATTGGAAGGTGTGTATGTATTGAAAACAGGTTTCTTCCAGGCATAACATAGGGCCCAGCAGGAGTTCTCAAAGGGATATGTAGTTAGGTTCTATAACCAGCATTATAACAGTGCTTGCATTTGAATCAAAAATGACTATTGGGAAGCAAGGGGCACAAGACGCACTTTCGCCCAGTGGGGCATGCATACAAGCTTTCTCGCCCGGCTGTCAGGATTTCATTGCAGCTAGCTCAGGAAGTTCAATAAAGGCTCGAGGTAGATAATATTGATATTGTAGATTGGCGAAGGTGTCAGCTGCAGTGGACAACGACATGTATCTAATAGCTGAGAAGGGAGATGATTCCCTTCTTCTGCTGACGTTGGCGGTGTGGTGACGGGTAGGCGTCTTGAAGATTGTCTTAGAGTAGGGACCCACCCAGGACTGGGCGCTCTATCAATGGAAATTAATAAATTAGGTAGATGGGTATAAGATGGTTCAAGATGGTTCAAGTTGGTTCACGTGGGGTCTCGAGGGGCACTTGGTGATATTCACCGATGTCTTGATTACCAAGATAGGTGCTGCCAGACAGCCGTGTGCTGCTCAGCGGGGGTGATTATTATTAGGTATTATTATTATGGAATGAGAATCGCAGAGGGGTGGGTGTATGCGTCGCCTGGGTGTTCATCCCTACCCGATAATTATGATGAACTGATGAAACTGATGACATAACCTGCCCTACCGCGACTCTCCTTGGCCTTAATCGCCAGCCGTGCGGCTGATTTAAGCCTTTTACTCCCAACTACAATAATAATAATAATAATAATGGCTTTCCATTCCATGATTCAACCCTTTCTTTTTCAAGTAGCTTTGGCCCGATCTTTAACTTCATCTCAAAAACTTAAGCTAAATAGCGACGCATTTTGGGTATACTGGAACTTGCATTTTAGATCTACTTTTAAAGATTATTTTAGCGACAGGTCTATTGTCTTCTTGTGAATTTTACGAGCTTTAATTAGATAGAGATGCAGACTGCTTTTGTTCAGAGAATGGTGGTGCCTACCAAGGCTTCTGGCCTTGCCAAGCCCTCCAGAAGCTCTCTTCACGTTTTGATGGCTGTCAAGGGTGTTGAAAGGTATGTTTTGATGTCCTAGCTTAGACATTGCGCCGAACCAAACACAAGATCCATGGTACAAGTTTGTTTTTCACCCACCACCTTATTATCATTTATTGACCTTGATTACCTCTTCAAATATATTGATTACATACAGAAACGAGGCAATTGCCCCTTTCAAGGCCGTTGCCATCGCTGGACTCGCTGCTTTGATCGTTGGAACCGAGTCCCCCGCACTTGCTGCCGCTGTCCCCAAGTCCACTGGCCAGGGTGAGCTCTTGGAGCAGCTCCTTGCTCAGCAAAAGGCCGGAGATGTCAAGGCAAAAACCATTAAAGCTGTTGCCAAGCCTGCTGAAGTGGCTGTCTATGGAAAGAACAAGCCCAACTCTGCTCCCAAGCCCGTCGCTGCCAAGCCCGCCCCCAAACCTGCCGCCAAGAAGGCTCCTGTTCAGCAGAAGGTAAATGCAAAAGCCCTAAAATTTGACACCAAGGCAGGTTCTGGAACTCAGGGTGCTGCCCCTGCTGGTCTTGAACTTCCTGTGCCCAAGGGCGCCACAAAGACTGCTGCTAAACCTGTTGCTGTTAAAAAGCCCGCCGCCGCCCCTACCAAGGCTGCTGCTAAGCCTGTTGCTGCCAAGGCTGCCCCTGCTCCCAAGGCCGCTGCCGCTAAACCCCTTGCTGCCAAGGCCGCTCCTGCTCCTGCTCCCAAGGTTGCCGTCAAGAAGGCTGCCGCCGCTGCTGGTGCCGCTGCAGCAACTGCCACTGCTGCCAAGGTTGCCACCAGCAGCGCCCCTGCTTTCAAGGCTGCTGCTGCATCGTCTTCCTCTACTGCTTCTGCTGGTGTTGATAATGGTGCTATCCAGGCTGGAGTTGTTCTTGCTGCTGAGCTTGCGGGTGTTGCAATTGCCTCCTCTGTTGTCGGACAAATCATTCGCCCCTCCAAGGCATAAAGAGAAGCCATTTTCGCAATCAAAATTTAATTTTTAGAGAGAAAGAATCTTGAGATGTTTGACATTTCGCTTTTTTGTTTTATCCTTTTTCCTTTTCGCTTGATGCGTGGTCTAGTGGATGTAGACCACTTCTTTTTCCCCGTCGCTAATGAATTTTCTCTTATTTACTATTTTGCTCTTCTTGCTGTAAGCTTTATCATATCAAAGCACGAGTAATGTCGTTATAAGGATTCTGTTCACACCTACAAGACTACTGAAGACAACCACCACGCAGAATATTGGGTTTCTTAATCAAAGCCAAGGCGCCGAGAGAAGCGGGGCTGGACCCAACTACCAAGAAGATTCTGATCAACCACCATTGGATGATTTTAAATGCATAATTTCACTATTCGCTTCTTTTTGATTTGGTTGTGGTATGCTTTCCTGCCGTTTCCCTCGCGCAATTCCTGCTTGGAGCACTATTCGAAGACAAACATTGCGATCTACAACCCATAAAACAATGGCTTCTGCCAAACGTGTACTCGTGCCAATCGGCACTGGCAGCGAAGAGATGGAAGCTGTGATTGTAATAGACGTCCTCCGCAGAGCTGGTGCTGACGTTGTCGTGGCATCTGTGGAAACCGCTCTAGAGGTGAATTGCAGTCGGGGCGTAAAGATTGTAGCTGATAAGTTAATTGACGACGTCGTCACTGAACATTTCGACCTCATAGCTCTTCCTGGAGGAATGCCTGGTGCTGAACGCCTTCGAGATTCAGAAGCTCTCATTGGCCTTCTTGATAAACAAGCAGCAGCGGGCAAAGCACATGCCGCCATCTGTGCCACTCCTGCTGTGGCGTTAGAACCCCATGGGTTCCTTAAGGGCAAGAAATCTACCGCACACCCTGCTTTTACTGATAAATTAGTGGATAATAGTGAAGCGCAGAGGAGGGTAGTAGCTGATGGCGTCTTGACAACTTCTCGGGGCCCTGGAACTGCATTTGAATTTGCATTAGCTCTAGTGAAACAGTTGTATAGTGAGGAGAAGATGGAGGAAATTGCTGGACCCATGGTAATGTATGATGGGTGGAAGGACGCAGTTGATGGCGCTGGAAGGTAGAAGAAATATAGAAAATCTGAATTGTTTTTCGATTCCCACTCATTGGGAATTTGAAATTATTAAACCTTTTTTTTAACTTTTTCATACATGTAAACTAGTTGAAGTAAGAAACAGGAGAGAAAATTGTGATTGTTTTCATAAAGTTTATAGAAAATCCAGTTTTGAGTTTTGTTTGCTAAGTTTTTCAAATAAAAGACGCTTTTTACAAATCAACAGATGCCGAGCGTCACCCTCCTGCCGAGACTGCAGACGCCATCTCATGCATCCTCCCATCCGCACTTTTATTACTACTGCCATTGCCAACCAACTCCGGATCTAACCCACCACCAAGCTCAGAATTCATTACCATTCTCTTATATTGTCCTCCTTCAACAGCCATCAAGTCAGCATGAGTACCTTGCTCGACTACCCGGCCACCGACAATCACCGCAATCGAATCAGCACTTCGAATAGTACTTAGCCTGTGGGCAATAATAACCTTTGTGACGCCTTTAATCTCTTGTAGCGCTTCGTCTACAGCACGTTCTGCGTCGACATCTAACGCAGCAGTTGGTTCGTCCAGCAGTAATAATCTCGGATGCCTCACCAATGCCCTTGCGATACTGAGGCGCTGTTGTTGGCCTCCACTTAATTGGGCGCCTCGTTCCCCTAATTGAGTATTAAATTTCTCAGGTAATGCGTTAATGAACCCGGACGCGTGTGCAGCATCAGCAGCTGCAATAATACTTTCTTCTGTCGCCTCCTCAGGACTACACCCGAGTGCAATTTGCTCCGCCACAGTTCCCGACATCAATGCTGGTTGTTGAAGCACTGTTCCTATAGTCTTACGAGCGTTAGCAATCGTATTTTTATCTAGTATAATGTTATCTAAAAGCACTTGTCCCTTTTGGGGTGTATAGAGACCTAATAACAATGCCGCTGTGGTCGACTTTCCACCTCCAGATGGCCCTACGAGAGCTAGCGTTGACCCTGGAGATATGGATAAGGTTAATCCTTGGAGGGCCCAATCTGATCGACCCTGGTATTTGAACCAAACATCACGTAACTCTAGTGAACTTCCAGCAGCAGCAGCAGATGATGATATAGTAGTGTTGGGTTTTGCTGCCTCTTTTGTCAAACTTTCTTTAATTTGGTGGTGACTTAATACATTTTCCTTTTTCTTTTTGTTGCTAGTACTACGAGTACGCGTTGTCTCGTCGTATTCGAACAACACATCCGCTGCAGGATCACGATCTCCTTGTAAAACTTGCGCTATTCTTTCCATTGCACCTACAGTCTTCCCCATATCACCCAAGGATGCAGCCAAGGTCGCCAGGCCAACACCTAGAAACACATTAAAAACATTAAACGATAACAACAGACCGAGGGAGACTTTGCCAGCCAATACCAGCGCACCACCAATAGCGAGCAAACTTAAAGTTGTCGTATTAATTGCTAAACGACTGTATCCTTCAACAAAACCTTGAAACATTGCGCACTTCGTCGCTAAATTGTAGCCCTCTTGAGTTAATGTGCTATAAGCAGCACCTTCCCGGTCCTCTGCAGCGAAAATTTTCACTGTTCTGACGTGTGTAAGACGTTCTGTAGCAAATTCCATAGCGCGTCCTGCAGCGCCTTGTCGATTCAAAGATAATTTTGCAGACTTTGCAACGATGAGTTTGAAAACAAAGGCCAGAAGGGGGGTAGAGAGGACGCCGACCATTGCCAAGAGAGGGTTCTTCACGGTTCTGCAGAAAATAATAGGGGACAAGATAGATAGATAGATAATGTAAGTGTTGTTATATATCTGTAGTAATTGATATAACAGCTCTAAGAGAGCGGGAACCCTACTCCAAGAAGGGAAAGAAAGAAAGAAACTAAAAGGAAGAAAATGTATCAACCTACATGAGAATGACGGTGAATAGAATTTCAAACAAACTTCGAAATCCTCTTTGCCCCAATAAATCATCAACAGTCGCCTGTACAACAGTAATATCTAACGATAATCGTGACGTTATATCGCCCTTTCCAGCAGAATCGAAATAACTCTGATCTCTGGCTAGGGTCTCGGCCATCACTCTTTTTCGGAGTCGGGCGGCAAAGCGATTTGCTAGAAATGGCGCCAAAAATGAAACTATACAGTTGCCTAAAGTGGAAAGCAAGAGACAAACGGATAATCTAGATAGAGCAGGTCCAAAAGCAGGGGGAGCAGCAGCTGCAGCGTCACGGACGCTGCATATCATGTGTTGTATACCTCCGATAAAAAGATTACCAACTCCGCTGCCAGGAGAGGGAGCAGCAGCGGCAGTTTTTGCAGCCAGTTGTGTTGCTGATGGGGTTGTTAAATAGCCTCTGACGATGTCAAATAAGTCTCCAATGGCGATAGGGAAGGCTAGTACGAGCAGTGTACTGATAATTACTATTACTAGAGTAAAGGCAAGAAAGAAGCGATCGGGCCATAAGACCTCCGAAGCAAGTTGCCATGCTGCATTTTTGGATTCTTCTGTCTTATTATTCGTATCGTTCTCCTTATCGGCAATGCTTTCTTCATGAGTTGGAAACGGGGAAGCTGCTGCTGCTGTTGAGTAAGTTCTTTGAAGCAGAGGTCGGGGGACCTGCCGATGAGAAGGAGCACCGTTACCACCCACAGATATTCTCCTGTTGGTTCCTAAACTAAGATTTAATGGCAATGTGCTATTGATACGAAGCTTTGGAGCGTTTACAGTCTGGCTAATAGAGCTATTTCGCCCAAGAAGTGACATTAGTAAGACCATGGGTGGGTGATTCACTTTGAATTCTCAAGCAAGGAGTGAAAATGCGTCAAGACACGGAGGTGGGCATGTTATTATCGGTGTGTCTAACAACTCCAACAGGTTATAATGCGATAAGGGAGGAAATTCAGCGGTAAAAAATACCTGGCCATCGGACAAGGTGGATTCTTGGTTTCTTTACCAATTTTGACAGCGGTTTATAACAGACACCCACAAACTAAACTTGCTAAATAAACAATTCCTGTTATTGGTTATCAATATATCTTACTATAATGGGTCAGAAATCGAGGCGTAAGGGGGCTAAAGGCACCCCTGGAGGCATAAATGCAAGGAATTGCACACATCCTCTGTCACCACTGAAGCAATTAGACAACGCCAGAGCTGTCAACATAAACAACGCTGTCAATATAACGCCATCTGCAGATTGTCTCGTTCAGGTGAGGAGATTAATTGACTGGCATCTGCATTTAGATTCAGCAGTTGAGCGTTCAATATGGTTGCTTACATTATCGCAATTGCAAAATGGTAACCCCTCAATTAAATCGTATAAATCATTCAAACCTTGCAGGGAGATGAAAATCACCATCCTGATGGGGCAAGTGCAAGGAATGTGGAGGCCCTTGTTGTCAAGGCATCCGAGCTTTCAACTGCTTTAAAGCAAACGGATGCAGAGCTCAACCGCGTTCGCCGTGAATTAAATCAATCTAAAAGCGCGGTGGCAACAGTGGCGCAGGTCTCTGCTTTGGAAGCTCATGCTCGTGAAGTCGAAGCCAAAATGCAGGCACTTTGCGAAAAGAATGATGACTTGCGTACTCAGCGAGACAGTGCTTTATTAGAAGCATCGCAGATGAAATGCCAGAACAAATCCTTGAAATCCAAGCTTGATGCTCAAAGTTCAGAATTTTCTAAAGAAAAAGTTGCCATGGCGGAGGAACGTCTGCAATTAGAAGCAACCTTAGCCCACAGAGAAAAAAAGCTTCTTGCCCTCGAGGCTGAGAATAAAGCAAAGGTAGCTCAAGCTATAATTGAAGCTGAAGAACGAATGGCAAAAGCTGAAGCTCAGGAAGATATGCTGAAATCTGATGCACAGGCGGCAGTTGCAGCAGAGGCAGCAGCTCAAGCCAAGATAGAGGCTGCCAATTCTAGTAAAGCAGCAGCATTAAAGGAAGCAGAAGCAGCTAAAAGGCAATTAGAAGAGCGCAGAGCTGCAGTCAAAGCTGGAGACATTCGTGCTGCACAGCTCGAAACTCGTGTTGCCGCCCTACAAAAACAACTTGCCTTTGCCCAGAAGGAAGTTAAAGACCAAGACGCAGTCGCTTTAGACCTTGAAAATCAGCTTTCCGCTACAGAAAATGAGCTGAAATGCTTGAAACCTTTAGCAGAGACCTCTTTTGCTCGCGTTATCGAATTGGAAAATCGAGTTGCTGAACTTGAAGCTGGCGCTCAGGATGCAGCTTCTGATTTGGAGTCTAAAGAATGGCGTATTGATGATTTAGTATGCCAAGTTAAAGATCTTCGTTGCGCTTTAAGCGAGTCTCGGAGCGAGACTGATGCTGCTAGGGCAACTGTCGAAGCAACCCGTGAGCGCCTTGCCGACTTGGCCGCCCAGCGCACTGGAGATATTGAGGACGGTCTCAAGACACTGCGTAAATTAGAAGAAGAAGTATCAGCTCTCAAGTCGAAAGCAGCTAGAAAAGAGTTCGCAGCTCGGGCAGCTCAAGAAGAGCTGGCAGTATTGAGGAGCGGCAACACTTTGGCTGCTGGTAATGATGACAACAGGGCAGCTTTAACTACTGAGGTTGCACGCCTGCGAGTCAAAATGTCACAACTGCAATCCAATTTGACCAAAAGGAAGGCTGCAGGAGCGGCGGATAGAGCTGTCGTTGAGGAGATGGAAAAACGTTTGGTAGAAGCAGAGGGCCGTGTTGCAGCGGCACAGGCTGCCCGTGCCACTGCTACCGCTGAAATGGGAAGATTACGTAGTGTTATTCAGATTAAAGATGCTGAAATCTCCAGTTTACGCAGCGAAACTGAGATTGCTGTCCGGGCGAATGCTGGTCTTAGGGAAGCTGCTGTGCACGGTGACGTTTTAAAAAACAACGTGAAGGAATTAGAAGAAGCTCTCGTTGAAAGCGCTTCAGAGGTTGAAGCAAAGAATTGGCGTATTGACGATCTTTTAGATCAGGTTAATGACCTCAAAGAAGCAGCGAGAGACGCTCAGGGCGAGGCAACAGTTGCCGAGGAACTGCGCCTGGCAGCTGAGCAAGGCCACCGGAACGCTCTGGCACTGCAGCGAGAAACTCTTCGAGCAGAAAGAGAAATTTCGATTAATTTCTTGAAAGAACAGTTTCTTCAACAAATCGAAGGACTTGAGAACTCAGCCAGTCAACTTGAAAAAAGGTTGCAAAGAGCTGAAGCCAGCATTGCCACTCTGAAGGAAAAGCTGCGCACCGCCAATACTGCAAGCAAGAGACGTGACAGCGAAGTCAAAGTATTAACCAAAGAACGATCTGCGTTGATGAGTACTGTACAGGACCTCCAGAACGCGTTGAAAAGTCAAGAAGAGAGTCACATGGAAACTGCCAAGCGATTACAGAGCACTCAAGCCGAGCTCAAGTCCGCTCAAAGTAAAATCTCAGCAACGGAATCCTTGATTGAGAAGATCGCAGTAATGAAAGGGGCAGGACAAGATAAAGCGAGAGTGGCAGCAGGAGGAAAGGAAAACGGAGGGCTGGTTTCAGCGGGCGGCAAATTGTTGTCGCAAGCGATGGCTGCAGCAGCTCAGCAAAAGAATGCCCCCTTGAGACCTCGTGATGGTAATGCAATGCCGTAAAGCTAATTTATCTTTTTGATATTATTCTTAAAGTATTCTGATTCGTACATTTGATCAATTGATTTGTTTAAGAACTATTGAAATATCATCTATGACATGCTTAGTAGAAAATTTTGACTGAAAAGAGAAGCAGCTCTTGAAGCCAGGTCACTTTTTTTTTGCCTCGAGTAAACAATTGACCAAGAAATAAGATATCAAATTAAGGACAGGAATTTACAGTAAATTAAATGTATTATATCTTAGAACTTTGTTAGTTTATAGCGCTGATAACGAAATAAAAAAAGAAGTTGATTGCCATCAATGCGTGAGCCAAAGAGCTTCTCTCAAGGAAGCGCTTCGTTTTTAGCTCTCCAATTACGCTTATTTTCATTTATCCAACTCGGATCTGGGGTCGCCTTTATCGCGATAGCTTGCGTCCTCATTTGGCCCCCGCAAGGTTCAGGATTAGCAGTCTGTCTTTGGGCAGTGGGAGCCCTTGCTATTATCGCTGGCATTATAGGCTTTATAGCTGCTCATGAGAAGAGTATTGCCTGCTGTTTGAGCCCATACATCACCTTGACTGGCCTCGTATTGGCTGCAAAAACTGGCCTTTTACTTTATCTCTTCATCGCTCCCGGCAAAGCTGTGGACTCTGTTGTTCAAGCTTACACTAAAGGCCATGCAAACGATCCCTCTCCTCCTACCCCACCTTTAGATAAGATCCATAGTGGTATCTATGTCGGTCGCTGGGTTTTACTCGGCCTATTTGGTCTTCAGCTCGTCGCTATTCTCGTTGCCCTTCTCCTCCGTTGCTGTGCAAAACGAGCCGCCAAACAACAAAACAATAAGTACCAACCATTTGTTGAAGACTTGGAGAGCTGCTACAATGCACGTACTGCAGAAGCGAATGCAAAGTTAGCTCAAATGAAGGCTGATGTCATCACCGCCCAGACTTTAAAGAAGAACAAAACAGGCGCAGCATATTTACACACTGAAATGGTGTCAGCTTCTTCTGCGTCGGCTTCTCAGACAAACAACAATGGTAACAACAACGGTAGAGACACGATCGCTCCTTATAGACCTGCTACTACTAACGTGCGAACTGCCAGGGTGGCAGGCGGTAGAACAGGTGCAGCGGGGCAGCCTCAGAGGTCCCCTCTTGGACCTTCATCTTTATCTAGCCACGCCCCTGCGTCTGCACCAACCATCTCGGTTCAGAGTACTGCTACAAGGGATCCGTTCAAGCCAACTTGGGCTTCTAAAGCATCTGGAAATCATTAGAAAGAGAATAGCATTCAACAAATATATTATAAAGATATCTCTCCTGGATAGATTAAATCTATCCAGGAGATCTAAGATTTACTTGGTTCCTTGTCTTTTAAGTGCAGTGTTAGAGATGACGCTAATTTACATGTATTACTTTAGAATTAAAGTGTTCAGCTTTATTATGTGCACTTTGCATATGCAATTTGAAACACCACCGCCACTACCACTATCAGGAGGAGAAAGAAACATGCCGCTATTGTTTGTTTTGAAGCAAAAAAAAAAAAAAACTACATTTGAATGAATAAAGGAAGACCTGGAGCTACCATGTTCTTCAGGTGGCCTCTCACGAATTTTGGTCACTACAAGGGACTCTCTAGTCATTTCTTTCCTACAATCAACCGCTCAACTGAGTTTTGAACTTTCCTTCAGGCAATAACTCTCTAATCTGAGCATTATTTGGAATCAAAGGATAATCCACAATATGGACCAATGCGTTGCATGCTTTGATATCACAGATCAAAGGTTCTGGATCTTCATCAATGTACGTGTCCAAGTGAATATCGAGAGATGCACATCCATCGTATTTTGGGTCTTGCTTAATTTTCTGGCTTTCTACCAAAACGGGATCGCCACCGAGAGTGTTAAAACGGAGACCAGTTTTAAGCTGAGCAGCTTCGATACTAGCTCCGGGGATCACGTGGTATTCTAAAAGCTCTTTCAAGAGGTCAGCAGGAGCCTCTAAAATGGCTTCAACAGTGGTGCCCGCGTCACGGGTGAGGCGTTCAAAGGCCTCATTGCTGGGGGCAAAGACGGTTGCCTGGAGCTCAGGATCGCTGAGAGTGTCTGTAGATAAAAATTTGTAGAAGGGGGGAGAAGAATAAAAGTGGAAATGAATGAATGAAATGAAATAGTGTGAGGCGCTGAAAGTTTGCCAACGAGGTTGGTGGGGAAAGTATTTCGTATTTCGATCAAATCGCTTACCTTCAAGCCCTGCGGCTTCAATAACAGCATTGAGGGTTGATAAATCGGGATTTGATGAAACAAGGTCGAAAACTGAGCTACAAGCCTCTTGCAGCAAGGTGCGGCCCGACGCCGTGGCGATGACGGTGACCATGAGAACCAGCAAAGGAGCGCTGAAACGAGCCATTGGATCGATTTCGAGTAGGTAGCTATGAAAATGTTAGTTAAAAATGGCATCTAGAGCTGTGAATTGGCTGCAATGAATGGAATTCTGGGGACGTGCAGGGCGTACGCCAGCTGCTGGCGTCAGGGTATAGGCTATTCTGCTGTCGTCAGAATTTATTGGAAACTCCGATCCTTTCTCTTGAACGACTTTCTTCGGCTACTTGCACACTATAGACTTGATTGGACAATTAAAGACTTGTTACATATCCTATAGGTCGAAATACGCCTCTAAAATCCCAGCTGGCTAACTATCATCCAGTCTAGGGCAAAGTATAAATTAAAAATCTATTATGAAAGTATATCCTATTTAAGTCCATTCTGCCGCCCCTCTTGCCACAGAGATCCCCGAAACACATTTTTCTTTTAACGCTAATTTCTGCTATTCCTTCTGCCATTAGTACTACTAGGCACCTCTTAATCACCCTCATTTAATACATTTTCCACAGATACCGAGCTAAATTTGAAATAGCTGGCACATAAAAAAAATAGCAGAAGGGAACAAAGCGACAAATACCCCCTGCAACGCTGGTATGTAGATCACCCTGAGGATAATGCCACAGATGCATAGATTGCATCAACACAAGCTCTAGTAATGGAGCACCTAATGCGCATAGCAATGCAAGCGCTAACCCTTGTTTCGTTGAATCTAAAACGAGGTAATTAACTGCGGCGCATAATGCCAATGCTAAACAAATTGTACTACTTTTCATATCGCTTGAGTACATATATGAACTCAATTCAAGCATTGCAGCAAGTACCCCAAAAGAAACTACCATTTTAAAGAGATTTGCTTCTCTTAAAGCGCCTCGTGTTGTGGGGTCATACCCTACCATGCGGGAATCAAAAAAGATGACAAGACCTCCCATAACGAAATAGAAAGCAGCCAAGAGAGGAGGTACCCATGCTGAAGTAGAGAGACCCCCGAGTTGTAATGGTGCGCTATCGTAGATAAGGACACCTACACGAGAGTGGATGCCGTCTAAGAGTGTGCCAGTTGTAGCTCCGGACAATGCTAAAGTAAGGAGGACAGCAGAGAGTTTTCCTTCAGGGGCAACTTCTGATGTGGTAGGGTATGAGCTCTGCAATAGAATAATCGTAAAATTGTCAGCCCATCGGCTGCTATTATTGACTTATTAGATATTTTGGAACGAATTTGGAAACATACCTTGGTTCTTGCCAAATTGCATACTAAATTCCTAGAATGGCCTATTAATTCTCTATTCCTAGCTAATGTTAAGGCATTAGGATGCGTGAGAGAGCGTTCTAATGCTGCTGTCCTCAGCAATGTCCGTTGATACATAATTCAGAGATGCAAACAACTCAGCTACGGGCAACTGTGGTAAAAGGCGTCGATGCTGATGAATTTGGTCTTTAATTCTTGATGTTTTAAAGCTCAAATATAAGTATTTAAGGCTGATCAGTTCAACAGATTTTATCCCACTGTCGCGTAGCTCGAATTTCCTTCCACCCGAATCGGCTCCATCTGTCTTAAAATTGGCATAGTCCCTCCAGCCCTAAAAGTTGCTCAAAACTATATTAATGTTCAATTGTTGCCAGGAGGATGGCGCGCAGGGGCTCTGAATCGAGCCTGGCGAAGGATCAAATTTCAAATCAAAGAGTCTCTGTATTTGACAGGCTAGGACCCAAGACTCAGAATACATCTCAAACTCATTCTGTAGCACCCAATGAAGATCAATTTGCAATTCCAGCCCGCAGACTAGAAAGTACTTACCTTGACCGCAGACACAGAGGAGGTGGGGCCGGTGGCAACAAGAACGAGCAAAACCCGCGAGAGGCACCTAGAAATGTAGATAGAGACACCCCTGCAGCAGCATCAACCCCCAAGATCCATATAAAACCAAATGCAGTGCACTATAGAACCTTACAAGGCGTCAAAAAAGAGCGTATTAAAGAGCCCTTCGTAGCGAATCCTTCTGCCACCATAGAAGATTTAAAACAGCGCTTACAACAAGCAGAAAGCAACCGTATTGCCGCAGAAGAGCTTTCTAACGCACTATTACTCACACATCAAACACTATTACAAGATAAGACCAAGCTTCAGGCAGAGAATATGCATCTAAAGAGAGAGATTGAGGCGCTGAAAGAACGACTCGAGTACTTGGACATCGGTGGCGGGTGCTCTCAAATAAGAGACTATGCTCATGGGGACGGATTATTAGCAGGAGACTATTCAGAGTATGATGATGGAAAGTTACTCGGTCAATTTGCAGAGGAACGGCATCATTATCAAGCTATTACTCCGGATTCAGGCATGCTGAAAGCTTTAAAACTGAAAGCTGCTGTGGCTGCTGGTAGCGGAAATGGGGGTGATCTTAATGATGAAGGTGAAGATCCTCTTGCTCAGCTTGAGGATTTGAAGGATATTGCAATGAAATTAGAGGATGAAATATAGTGAAATGAAATAAAATGATTAGTAATACTACTTAATAACAATAGACTTTCCGATGGAACGATCTTTTGTGATCCAGCTGTGTGATGTACCGTGCGCGAGAGGAAAGAAAGAAACTTAATATCTATTGCTTGCAATTTTACACAATCACTAAGACCGATACATTATAACAAAGTGTGATTATTTACAAAATCAACTCAATTTCCCTCTCTACCTCTATCTATCTATCAGGCAAAGCGGTACCTCTTTCCAAATTTGCTTTAATTTCTTGAGTATATCCACCAAAGGCTCTTTCAATCTTTTTATTGAAATGAGCGTTTCTATCATTAATATAATCCACATCTTTATCACCAGTATTCGCACGACGACGAGAGAATTTAGAACCTTTCGCTTGCCGTTCATTGAGTTCAGCAACCATTCTGTCGACGCCAGCAGTTGGGGCTCTGCCTTCTCCTCCGTATACTAGAGAGTCCGCTGCCCGATAGAACTCAGGGTCGTTTGCTTTAGCCTCTTCATAGGATGTCAAATCAGGTTTAATACTTTCAGTACGCCGTTCGTAGGCAGCGTATAGAGCAGCTTGATTAAAGGCTTCATGTCCTTTAGGAGCGGGTTTCTTCTTTCTTTTCTCGGCTTTTGCTTCGGCTGTTTCTGCTGTTTCTAAGAGGTAGGCCTTTTCTGCAGGAAGACCGAGGCGTTTAAGCTCTTCTTCTCGTTTCTTAGCCTTTTCATCCACCCACTTCTTTACAGAAGTATCGCCGCCGCCGTTACCTTGGCTATCACCGCCATTTGGTCCACGGGCACTTGCTTCCTCTTCTTTGCGTTTCTCTGCTACGACTGCAGATTCGTTTGCACGGCGAGCTTTTTTCATACGTTGTTGAAGCTCTGCTAATTTACGCTGTCTAGGATTCATGCCGGCAAAGGGGTCGTAGCCATCACCATCATTGATATAGGTGGTATCCATTTCTTTACTAGCGTCAGCAACACCATCCGCAGTATCTATTTGCCCTTTTGTTGCTGCTCTTCTTTCTCTACGGTTACCACTACCATAGCCAATGCCACCTCTAGTATCTCTTCTTCTTCGTTTATTTGTGGGCTCAGATGCAGCTGCCTCCTCCTCTTCTTCCCCTTCCCCCGCCCCTTCTTCCTTAGCAACCTTCTCTGCTGCCGCCTTTGCAGCAGCAGCTGCTCGTTCTGATTCTTCTATTTCTCGTAATTCATCTTGCGCTGTCTTCACAGTAATACCTCGCTTACCTTTTCCAGCACCAATAGCGCCTTCTCTAAGAGCTTTTAATCTTAGTCTTGCCTCCTCGTCTGGGTCGATGTCATTTGGATCTATTCTCAGCTGCGCTTCTTCAGCTTGTTCTGCTCTAACTTTAGCCAGAATTTGCCGTCTGCTAGGTAGTTCACCACAATCTACAATCATCGGTTGGCGAGAAGGGCGGCCTGATCGAGATCCTACAGCTTCGATTTTTTTCACGACTGGCAATCCCTCTGTAACTTTGCCAAAACAGCAATGTTTCCCATCAAGCCAGGGAGCTGGGTCTGTGAGAATGAAAAACTGGGAGCCGTTGGTGTTGGGTCCAGCATTTGCCATGGACAAGAGTCCGGTTCCGGTATGTTTTAAAATGAAATTTTCGTCGGGAAATGTCCTGCCATAGATTGATTCCCCGCCAGTGCCATCGCCAGAAGTGAAATCACCTCCCTGGCACATAAATCCAGGAATGACGCGATGAAATGCAGATCCTTTGAAATGAAGGCGGGTTCCACGAGAGTTGACTCCTTTTTCGCCAGTGCAGAGGGCACGGAAATTCTCAGCGGTGCGAGGAGCAACGTCGGCATATAAAGTCATAACAATGCGTCCGACAGGCTCGCCACCTAATTCCATGTCAAAATAGACACGTGGGTTGTCTAAATCATCCATTGTTTTGCTTTATTTATCTTCCTGGCGAGCAAATTGTTTAAAAAATAGACACCTTCGTGCGTCGAAAGAGGATTTGCTGCACCTTGAGATCTCCACGTATTTTTGTGTTTAAGTAAATTTTATTAGCCTGGAAATTCTGCGCCAGGAGTGTAAATATGCTTGTTGAGCTAAGGGCCCCGACCTTTCTTGGTTGCTGTTCCACTTGAAGGGGGGGCCAGTCTGGAACGGTTAATGAATTTATACCTAAAATCCATGAAAGAAGAATCCCCATAGGTCTGCACCAGCATCGCTAAAGGCGCGACTTAGTAGCAATTCAAGCTTGTGATCAATCAAAAATTGCTTCTTGAAATTACTTTTTTCTCCTGTTTCTTGCATTTTCTCTCTGGGAAACTATAGCTTAGATCCATAATTACAAAGATCGCGCACTTAGATTGAACTCAATCAGCACCCATTATGTTATTCTATAGTTATTTCAAGACCGTCGTTGGCAAAGAGGTGAGAGAAACCCCAAGCGACAACCTCTTGTTCTTTATTGTGTATTCTATTTACAGCATTGATAATCAGAATTATAGCATCAATCTGAAGTTGAGACTCATTGATATATATATCTATATATATCTAATTTCATGAATTCTTCTCTTTCCAGGTGACTGTCGAGTTAAAAAATGATCTTAGCATCACCGGCGTGCTCCATTCTGTAGATCAATATTTAAATATTAAATTGAATAATATTAAAGTAGCGCACCCAGAAAAATACCCACACATGCTGTCAGTAAGGAATTGCTTCGTTAGAGGATCAGTGGTCAGATATATCCAGGTAAGAGCATTGTTTTTTCTTTTGCAGAAATTAATTGAAAATGACCAGAGTGAAAATTTTCAAAATTCTGATCCAATTCTTTTATTTTTTTTGCAGTTGCCTCCCGGAAGCGTAGATGTGGAGCTGTTGCATGATGCTACTCGTAGAGAAGCTCGAGGAGGCTAATATCTTTTTGAACAACGTCGTTATATATAATATTAAATTGAGTCGCTAGCTACAACCAGAGTGTAAAACAAAATGAGAAAGAAATAAAAGAAGAAGGGGGGAGAGAAAATTGGGCGCGTTGACCCAGTATGTATGCAATCGCGGCGATAACGTATTAAAAAACCGGCTATAAAGGGAAAAAGGGGAGTGACCGAATAAGAAGAGGGATAGGATGGAGAAAATGAAAGGTGAAGCGGGAAGGGAAAAAAAAGAAAATTATTATAACCAAAATTATTATATGGGCTATTCGACCTAAAACTGTACAACAAAAGGCAAAGAATGGCAATAATTTCAATGCAATTGGCATAAATGAAGCATAATTGGCGTAATTTTAATTATTATTCCATACGAAAGGCTTTACATTTTTCAAGCCTTGCCAATCAGAGTGGCTATGGTGGCTTCCTTGACCCCCCTGATGGCATCTTCTAAAAGGAATAAGTTGCTTGCCGTGCACGTGGCGGTACCATGCTCTAATGGCAATCCTAATCCGGAGGCTGTGAGAATCAAGTCAGCAAAGCGACGAAGATATTCCTGAAAATTATATTTTATAAATTGAAATAATGAGACGTCGATTTTGTAACTGTTGGAAGGGGAACGACGGGTGCTGCGATAAAAGACTGCGCTTACCTCGAGATATAATCTATGTAGAAGGTCTTTATCGTATTCTGCTCGCAGCATGGAGTCCTTAAGGACCTCATAAGCATGCTGGATATCTAAGAATCTCTGTTTGGCTTCTTCTGTGACTGTGATCAGCCTGTCGGGGTGATGGAGCAGCGCCTGTTTCTTCCAGGCGTGTTTAATTTCTTCAGCAGAAGCCTGCAATGAGTGGGGAATCCGTATCACAACGAGACTGGGCAAGAATATATAAGAGGCCTTGAAAAGCCACTCGCGGATTTGCTCCAAATCCTCCACCTCGATATCTTAAAAAGCTTACCAGAATGCTCACTCCAAGCACTTGATATAAACTATCTTGCTGAGGCTGGTCTGGCAGCGTTTCATTCCACATTATAATTCAATCCTAAAGAACCGATTTCAAGCTTGCAAAGAAATTTTTGGGAAAGCGCGAGCGTTTTGAATTGTTATAAGCGGACACAAAGTATTGGTGGTAACTTTCGTCTTCTATAAAGTTTTAGATTGTTGAGAGAACCATTTGCCGATACGTGCTGTTTATCGACAAGTCGAGTGGCCTGCCCGGGTCGAGACAAATGCACTGGTTTCCTGATAAATTCTTATTAAATGGCTGCTAGATTTATCACATCCGAGCTGAAAAATCAGGAAATTAAAATCATGGCTGCGCAGGAAAGGCATCACGCCCCAATGAAAGCTTAACCATTCCAACCTTTAACTTTGGCATCTGCCCAACGAACCTTAAAATAACCCATTGCTCCCAATAGGCAGCCATGTACGCCATTTATTACTAATCAGAACGACTTCTATTACGCATGGAACCCACAATTGCGATCGCTTACATTTTCTGCGTAATTCCAAATAACACTTTAAGAATCTAAGATGAAACGGGAGCGGCAGCAACTCCGGAGTCTGGTTGCTCGCTTCTGTGCACTCGTTCCTTTGGCTCTGATAGTCTTTATAATCAACCATGCAACTGATGAAAACTATATCAGTAACACTAGTACGAATATCACTGGCAGTATCTCCTATCTGTCCGCAATACTAGCCAACGGCAATGCCGCCCTCGGTATTGGCGGTGGTACCATCCCTTTAGCTCTAGCTTCTCAACCTCGCGAAAAAGGTTCCGTAATATTCACCTGCCCAGATGGCAGGACTGGTCTCCATGTAGTCCACACCAGGTATCTAATAAGTCAAGCCAACGCAGGCCTTCTTTTTACCGCCTCTCGTTTGTACTTGTCAGAGACCTTTATGGTGCCCTCTTTATCTAGACAAACATCAAGGGACTACGTACTCTACGCTTCTTATGACCCTAAACTTAGTAAAGCCGCTCTACAAGCTTTCAAAGATACTCTTGATATCGTTCCTGTCCATGCGATGCTCAGCCCTGAGACCTCGACAAACGAGATGGCATTTGGTTTTCACGAATTAGCAGAGAAACTGGCGGATATAGATTCTAGAGTACACGAGGTTGATTTATTTGTGACCTCGAGGCTGGATGTAGATGATGCAGCGCATGTAGGCGCTATAGAAGCAATTCAAAAATTTGCATGCTCATCCTCATCGTCTTCCACTGCTACCAACTCTGCTAAGGACAATAACCTCAGTGACGCTGAAAATAGCAAACGTTTAAAGAATATCAGTCCTGTCAGAGTCATGTATATTCTCAATGGCACGCTCTGGTTCCCCACCCGCGACCCTCTCGGTGCTCTACGAGTTCCCCGCCCAGATTTTAAGATTTATAAAAATCTGGCTGTGATGCAATCTATGATCTTATCCGGATCAGATTTCATCTCGAAATGTGAACTGGATGTATATTCATATCCACATTATAAACCCCAAGCGTTAGAAGAGCTTAATTTCCCTGACTGTCCTACATTTAACTTTGACGCCAACAGGGATGTTGAGAGGTGGGCCCCTCCCCCCGGTCATTTCGGGTGGTTGTACTCTAAAACAACCTCCTCGTGGACATCAGGAAAGCTAGATCATAAGAAAAGTAGTTTAGTTACTAAAATGGATGCAGAGGCGTTAGAGAAATCGTTTGCGGTGTCCAGAGGGCAACTGGCGGTGGCAAATTTAATGTTTGCGGGATTTGCTAGAGAAGCTGCAGGGTTGCTTGAAGGAAATTCAGATCTGCAGTTGGAATAGCTATATTGTATAGTATTTGTTGAATGAACATGATTTTGTATTTGTTGTTATATTGTTTGCCCACTACCTCTGTTTAAGAAAGAATTGAACAGCTGAGCTCAGTCGCCAAAAAAGTGGTTGGCAGAATTCCAAGGTGTTTGCTAAATTTCTCAATGGAAATGCAGTCAGAATACAAAGCAAGATTTATTTGATACCTCTCTACTTTTGTACTCATTGACGACTTTGCTTTCGCTCAATTATAAAAATGATGATTTGACACGATGAAGCCTGCAGGCCGGAAAGTTCGAGCCTTCAAGGGCTGCTTCCTAGTTCTATTTATTGGATTCGTATGTCTTAGCTATTTTGAACTCCCATCGAGTGCTTATGCGCCTCTAGCGAGCGCTGTATCTGGATTTGGCAACTCAGTGACGGCAGGACTAATTGCCACTACTAGCAAGGCTACCCAGGCCACATCTTCTGGACCAAGCATCATTTTCACCTGTCCTGATGGCCGTATTGGTCTCCATATAGTCCATACCCGATTCTTAATCGGTCAATCTTCCGCAACGCCTTTATTTATAGCCTCCCGTCTTGCCTTGTTACGAACTTTCCTAGTGCCGTCCCTAAACGCACAAACTTCTCAAAATTTTGCATTCTACGCTTCATACGACGCAAATCTTGGCAATACAGCATCACAAGCGTTTAAAAACACAATAAACGGCTTGCATGCAGCCCATATAGTGGCTTTAGAACAAGGCGTGCCAGAAGACGGCAACTGGGCGGCTTTAAATTTTAGTTCGATTGCAGCCAAACTACAATCTGTAGACCCCCGAGTCAAGGATATTGACCTCTTTATAACATCCCGTATAGATGCTGATGATGCAGCGCATTTTGACGCTATTTCTAGTACACATGAGTACGCCTGCTCTGGTGGCGCCAATGCCGACACTGCCAGCAGGCGGGATAGAGTCCGTGTAGCCTACCTACAAAAAGGGGAGCTGTGGTTCCCATCGGAAAAGGATCAATATGGTACTGCAGGGGTATGGAAAACTGGGAAGGGAACCGATGATTTATATAGAGTACTGGCTATCATGCAAAGCATGATTCTTTCTGGTAAAAAATTTATTTCTACTTGTTCTGGAAAATTAAATGTGTACGGGATGCGCCATTACCAGCCAGAAGACTTGGAAACTATCAAAATAGATGGATGCAAGTTTACGTTTAGCGCTAGAAAGAATGTCTTGTATTGGAATCCGCCAGAGGGTCACATTGGCAGTTTATATGTGAGGACCGCATCGTCCTGGACACGTGATAAGGGAAACCTCCAGTACGAGAAACGTCCTGCAAGTATGAAAAATATAGAAAAATCATTTGGGATAAGCCCTGCTGCGTTGGCAGCGACGAATTTGTTGTTTTCTGGATTTCAAAAGGAAGCACCGGAGTTGGTGGCGGCAAAAGGATCAGTCGAGATCGAGTAGGTATGGTCAAGGCAATAGAATTGTACTAATTTGTCTGATTTGCATTACGTATGTTTTTACATATTTATTTATTTTACAAGAGCCTTCTGTTATTATTTCCTACAGTGTGTAAAGTTTTCTATTGTTTACCTTTGAACCTCGCTAACTGACCAAGGTTTCCATATTACCTGTGCTACCTACCACGTTCTGGCCAATAACGACGCTTTAAATGCCTGATACCCTATATCACCTCCAGCAAACGCAGTACACACCGTCGCTTTCACAGCCTTCCGTCCTTCTAACGCTGGAATACCGCCACGCCCAGCTACAAGTGGCCCGTCATACTTTTTGGAAAAATCAACGAGCAACTGCGCCGGTACGTCCTTTACTTTTATCGAACCTGTCTCTTCCCCAGCACAGGTTCTTCCATTATCATTCCATTCAGGACGTTGATTTTCGAGGACATCATCCCACCACTCGGGTTGGAGGCATTGCTGTACAAAGACTGGATACTCTTCGCACTCAAACATTGATCGGTCCAATGCCGCCTGGACGCAATATTGATCAAATGGTCCTTCTGGGACACCGAAGATGGATGCCCAAAAGGCATTCCGTGGTTCTGAGACAGCCCAAACCCAGGACGTACTGGGAGGAGTGCCTGCAACCCCTGGAGGAGGCTGTACAGTGGATTTATCAAGAGCTATAAACGTGTTGGTGGAACTTGTAATCGAAGAAAGATTCCAATTCATCAAAGTAACAGGTATTCCAAGCTTCTCTGCTGCATCAAGGGTTAATGTTACAGCCAAAGGATCATTGACCATGTTGAAATCACGGACGGTTTTATTATTTAGCAGCATTGGGCCTTCAGAAGGCTGGCTGATCAAGCCGATGATTGATGTTAGGTTGGCTCTAGCATATTTAGGAAAGTTGAGTAGCAAGCACGCAACGTCGGTAAAAGGGCCAAGCGCAAGCATCATTGCAGGTCCATTACTTAATACTTCACGCATCTTTTGAACGCCCCAATTCGGGCAGCTGGCAGCAAACGCTCTTTTCAGGGAGAGGCTCCCAGTGTTCCCACTCATGTTATAGCGAGGAGGTTGGGAAAAGACAGGGAGCATAGGTCCCGTCGCTCCAGGAGCTAGTACTGTCTCAGACATGGGGATATCTTTCAATTCTCTCAGGACCAGCTTGGCTACAAGCATCTCTGGGGCAAGGCCGGCGTTGCCAAAAATAGGAATTACGGCAGCAACATGTAGCTCTTCTTCTGAGTTGAGTGCCATGAGTAAGGCAAGCCCATCGTCTGGATCTTGAACTCCGTATAATCCAAAGGAACTGTTTGCTGGTTTGTAAGGCATGTGCCCAGCATCGCCGTTTGTGGATTGTAAGCCGGCGGCAATGTCGGTGCTGATGATCAGCCTCGTCCGAGGTTTGTTTATCACCGCTGCCACTGTTGGTTTAAGAATTGCAGGGTTAAAAAATATCAGCAGAATGTATATGAAAAAATGTGGAGCCATAGTGTCCGATGTAAACTGAGTTTAAAACTCTGCAAGTGTCAAAAATTATTCTAAAAACTACTTTTAATTTCTATTTGGTATCGAGTGTCTACATGCAAGGCACGCTTCAAAATTTAAAGACGTCAGTAACATCATATCAAGCAAAGCGTACTACCGGCATGTCGGGGCATGTTATTAAGTGGCTCTGGGAACTTCTGTGTGCAGGGGTAAGTTGAGGCGCCAACAAAGATCTTTTTTGTTTTTAAACTGGAGGCAAAATTCATATATTTTCCCCAATCAAGACACTCTGCTCCTATTTAAAATTCTTTGGTTCATTAGAAGACTTTAAATCATACATGTATACATGCCAACAGCACAATGAGGGGTGCGCGTGGACGGTCCATTCCTTATTATAACCAATCTCGTCTGCTATATATTAGCGTAGGCTTTGTTTTCGGAGCAATCATATCCACGGTAATACAAAACATCAGCGATGCACATCTAGAACTATATCATGGGTCTCAAGCTCAGGTTCACAGCAATTACCTGCAAGGCAATGACGTCATGGCGGCAAGGTGAACTTATATTTTGAATATGCTTAAAGGCGCAACCCACTATCTTTTTCAATATTTTTCCCCATGCATTTCATTATCTAACCTTTTGTAATGATCTGCTTTCCAGAGGATGTTCATTACCGTCTCGTTGCACCACTTTCAAATACGGCAATGAGGATCCCATCACCGCCCTCTCTGCCAAAACCCCCTCTGGCCTATTGGCTTGGAGTTTTGAAGACCTCCGCCTCGATCTTTCATCAAACGGAACTGCCACGAAGTTTACTGTTTCTGATACGTGTTATAAAGGACTTCATGACGGTGAGGTGCCTCCTTTAGGCAATGTGACCTCAACATTGATCATGTCCCTTAACAAAACGTCCGACGAAAAATTAAATAAAAAAGGATGCAAAATCGTTGATGATAACATTTTGATCATCTCTGATACGCTTGGAAGATCTCGGAAGAATATATTTGATGAATTAAGCGTGGTATGGTACCATTTTTGGTTGTTGAAAAAAGCAGTAGGGTGTTTTGGGGAAGGTGGGGCGAGAAGGAGTGGTGGTGGAAATGGTGGCAAGTGGAGAATAACGCATTTAAATGATATTTTAAACGACCAACCACCTCGATTTCCACGTAGATTTGAAAATATGGCGTATGGTAAGGATCAAGGTGTTGCATTTCCCAACGTGTTGAGCGTGCTGGGCGATTACGTGCCTTGGTCAGAGCTGGTCAAGGGCGCCGAAGGGAAGTGTATTAAATTTAGAAAAGTAGCGACTACTGGGTCGAGTTGGCTATGGTTGGATATACCGTTACCAGCACAAGCGAGCCATCCTTTACAGCAGCTTGTAAATGCGGTGCTGGAAGAGCTAGGCTTGGGTGGCCCTCGCACTCAGCGCTGCAACCACTCGTTAGTATATGCGAGCCGTGGTGCAGCAGCTTCGCGCCGTATTATAAATGAAGATCAAGTATTGCGTAGTTTGCGTACCACTATTCCTGATTTTCAAGTAAAAAGTGTGGATCTAGCTGCCTTACCTTTCGAAAAACAGGTCGCTACAGTTCATGCTGCAGATATTTTTGTCTTCCCTCATGGAGGTGCTGGACCCCATGTGCTGTGGCTTCATCACGGTGCTGTAGTAATAGAACTCTTCCCCTATGCGGACGCAGATCCTATGTACAGGAATCTCGCTCTACAAACTGGGAAAAGTTATTTAAGTTGGCAAGCGCCGGCATTTTCCCAACCATTTGATTGGAAGAAAATCGGACCTAAACGATCTCGAGATATCTATCACTTTACAAATGTGAGTGATTTTGAGGTGAAAGTGTCGGAATTTGTGCCTTTAGTGACTGCAGCAGCAGCAACTGTTCGTAATACCCTGGGCACGAACTGGTTCCCTAGTGGGGGAGAAGGAGCAGGAAAGCCTTATACTGCGTTTTTATGTACTATGTGCCCTGATAAGGGCCGAAATCATACGTGTAGTACTTGATTCATAATGTAAAATAGAGGCTAGATAATTTTATGGAAAGAATACTAGAAAGCAGGGTAATAAAAGCGATAGAAAAGAGTTGGTAGGGAAAAAGAAAGGGGAGTAAGTAGTCTTGAAGCAATAGAAACATAAAGCAGAATGATATGGAAATTTGCGTAAAAATTAGTGAAAGCAAGGTCACTGGGTTTTGTGTTGAAAATGGGAACCAGAATAGTCGCGTTTAGTAAAAAAGAGACCCATCATCTAGGCGGGTCTCTGTCACGTTCACGTTGGCAAGTAAAAATAGCAAAGTAAATAGACAATTACCAGTTGCCTGGATTTTTGGCTACTAAAAGATTAATGGCTTCACTCTGAAGCCCAGATAAAAACATATTTGTTAATAGTAACGACGATTCTTCAAGTCCAAAAGATTCTTTCAACGTTTTGAAATTTGCCGGGGTCCATGCATCAAGCGCCGTTTTAATCTTCTCTTGCGTGGAAGAAGTCGCTGTACGAACATACAGACTACCATATTGTCCTTCTGGAGGCTCCCAAATGTGGATATTTCGTGAGCAACGGAAGACAAAAGGGCAATTTGGAGGGGAATTCGGCATTGATTGATTAGACAGCAAGTATGGTTGCATGTGTTGATGAGAATAGACATTCATAGTGCATTCTTCCATGCCTTTGCCAGTAATCATAGACTGTAAGATTGCTAAATAACGTGGTTCTGGCTCAGGTCGTGCTACAGCTCCGTGGAGAGCTCCAGATTCTAGGGAAGGCTCCCATAAGAGACCAGGTCGGAGGTAGGCGACTGAGAGTCGATAATTTTTATCGTCCGGTGATGCACAAGCGAGCCTTTGTACGGATGCAATGCCCTCGACATGCGAAGCGTCATCTGAATCCATTCTAGAAGTAATATAGAAATCAAAATTTAAAGATTTTGGTAAAATCCCGCCGTCTTGGAGTAATTTCATCATTGCAGACCGGGAAAGCATGGCTTCATGGCTTTGCCGTCCAATTGCTTTCCACCCTTCTTTGTGGATAATTACTGGCACTTTAAGTTTTTGTAACTCAGTTTTAAGACCTTGGATTACTCCAGATGGTAGTTTATTATCTACAGATGCTACAACGATAAAAGACTTCGAAGCCTGAGCGTTGAGGGATGGTGCAAAAAAAGTAGACAGCAACATGAGTCTAGATGCTACAAATGTGCTGTTCACATGTTTTGATTGACCTAGTAGAAACCTTGTGTGAACGACATGCAGGCCTTTGCGGCCATCTGGGCAAGTAAACAGAGGGTGGTCGAGAGACGGGGCAAGGCCTCTTGTGAGAATACTGCTTCCTAGGTTCTGTAGCTCGGCATTTATGTTTATGGCTGTTGACTGAGTGCTTGTTGAGACGAATCTGTTGAAATAAAAGGGTGAAGCCACCATTAGAATGATCCAGGCAAAGGTTAGAGCAAAGGCCATTGCCAGCCGACGACGGGATGAGGAAGCGTTGCGCCGTCCTCCCACCAGTTGCTGCTGAGAGGATTTCTTCATCCTTCTAGCCTATTTTTGAATTATTACGGAACTAAGAGTGCCTCTGAAGCTTTGAGTTAGCGATGCTTTTTAACTGGCCAGCGGTTGTACCTGGAAGTTAGAGATGCAATCACCAATAAAGTTAGAATATATAGAGATTTGAGCAGCTCCCAACGTGAATACTAGTACCTTTATTGGTGATCTGATAATTATACTGCACATAGTTGCGTTTTGTAGATCAACTCACCACATTGTTGTGTCTTTTCCCTGATTTTAGGTAGCAAAAAGTTAGCAAAGTCTGGCTAACTAGGGACCTCTCGGGCTGCCAATAATTAGTGTACTTACTACTTGTGCAGTATCATATGTTGTAGTTTCTCCGCTGCGGCTAACTTATGTGTGGAATAAGGCAGCGCTATGGTTACTAATAGTATTATGGGCTGGGAATATTTGGGTAGAACGCTATTTCCGTAATATAATTCTTCCATCTTCGGCATGGATGCTCTATTTGCAATTAAGTGGATACTTACCACCTTTCTAAAGTATAAAGAAGGCAAACGAACGCACATTTTCGTCCATTTCATAAGAATAAAATCAAAGTCTCTGAATCTTAATTAAAAAAACGCATCATTTTTGCTAATTTAGTGTTTTGCGTTTACATAACATTAGCGGAATAACAATGACGTCAACCAGCATGCGTCTAGAACCTCGAATGGGCATGGCTCAATCAACAAGGAATTCATTCGTGGTAAGGCTTCTGGAACCTCCTCCCCTTGTTCTTTCACCCAATTTTCCCCAAGGCTGCATTTATGTGACCATACTAACCATGCCGTTCGTCCATATGCAGACAACGTCGACTTCCTCTAGCCAACTTGTATCTCGACGCAGCACATTATCCCCTCGACTCCCGGTCGGAAGGCAGCCTTTAGTCATAGAAGCCAACGCAGAAAAGAGCAACACCACAACCAAACGACGGCTTTCTGGACCACCTGGCTTACCACCAATCAACGCAAATGATGGCGGCGGCGGTGGAGGTGGCTGGGACGGTGGTAAGATTGTTAGAAACATTGCTCTAAACGCCATGTTTCTCGGTATTTATTTTTTAATAGATAGCGGCGGTGGTGGTGGCTTTTTCGGTGGTGGCGGGGGAGGAGGAGGTGGTGGTGGTGGTGGTGGAGGAGGAGGAGGAGGAGGAGGTGGTAGCAATTTTAGCAATTCGGGCCAGCCACAGATGACAATGCGGGAACTTCCTGCCGACGACTATGACGATGATAGAAAAAAATCTTCTTCAAATAAGAAGAAAACTGCCAGAAAAGGACAGAGACGTGTCGCTACTGCCTAAACTATAAGTTTCTTAAACTCCGCTTTGTTTTCCCGACGATGCAGCTGGATTTGTTCAGTTGAACTTCCACTCCTTTCAAATTTTCTTTCATGTTTCAAAATTCCTAATTCATGTATAGCCCTGTTGGTTTTAGCAGTCGATCAAGTATGGCGTTGTCCAATTTTTCTACTTGAGTGCATTACTGCGCCTGTGTAATTAAGAATTCTGCATAGTTGATAAGAGAGCTTCTTGTGTGGGAGCGTCGATCATCGGCATATATTTGGAAGCTTTGACTATAAAATAAAAGTCTGAAACAACCTTAAGATAAACGCTAGTTGTTATATCCTTCAAATAATAAAATATAATAATATTCAAACATGTCTGTGGCGCAACAACCTACTACGACTCTCTTTTTTGGCAATCTTGATCAAAACGTCTCGAGGGAGATGCTCTTCGAGATAGGGATTCAAGCAGGCCCAATCACTTCTGTCACCATCCCTATAGATCAAACCAGTGGGAAGAATAAAGGATTTGGATTTATGGTAATATCTTGATCTAGGTTGTTTGCGTGCTCATTTTTATATGATTAGATCAGCCTCTGTGACGGGAATTCTGGCCAATTAAAAATTGCTTCGGCTATTCTTTTTTCATGCTCTATAGGATTATGAAACACTAGAAAGCGCGGTATATGCACTAAATCTCTTCTCTGGAAATTTAACCCTCTTTGGGAAAGAAGTACGCATCGCCTACTCTCCTCGAGGTCGTCCAGCTTGAAAAAAAAACAATATCTATAGTTTACATTGGTAATGATATTTGTGTACAACCTAATCACTATCACTGCCATCATCATCACTATCACTACTATCCCCAACATCAAACTCCAACTCCATGTCTGGATTGAGTGCAAAATCAAACGCAGCGATGGGTCTTGGTCCAGCCGCAACCGGAGCTGTAATTGGAACTGCCGTTGGTCCTTGTTGTTGTGGCGGTGGTGGAGATGCTGCTGATGATATTGGTACTGAAATGGGAGTTGTGTCCTCTATTGTTACTCCCGCTGCTGCTGTTGGAGCTACTGCTCCTTCGCTATCAACAAGACCTGGAATAGGGTCCCCGGGTTTCCACCCGGCTGGCATTGGAGGGAGAGTACGAAGTATACCTGCCAAATTAAGAGACGCTGCTGCTGTGGGTGCGTGTTTTGGTTCAGCAGTACCAGCAGGAGGAAGGGCAGGTTTCGTTGTTGCTTTTTTCTCTGCTGAATAGGCGACCGCCCGCTCACCTTCTTTAATTCTAAGTTCATACTCCCCTGTAGAAGATCAGAAATTGGAAGATTTTTGAATATTAAATCCTTTTTAGAAACCCTAAACCCTAAATGAACCCTAAATGCAGTATAGCTGTAAAAGTAATAGAGTAGGTATACTTTGCTTCTCTTGATCTTACGCTGGAATTGGTGAAGAGCAGAGCTTCGGAGTTGGATATCTTGAGGGGCAGGAGGTTTGAAATGAAGCAACGGTGTCTGCCCAGGGACAAATCCTGGAGGGGCACTTGTTGTGAAGCTCAACCTGTGTGCGTATGCTACCAGCTCCTTTGCTTGGTCTACTGTTGAGGCAACAGGAGCACGACTGCTGTTGCCTAGAATGGCGGCAGTGTCTATTGCTGTTTGAAGCTCCGTAATCGCTCCCTGAAACGAATGGGAAACGAGTTTTAGATATTTTATTGATTTTTATAGTTGAAATTCGAGGTGTGAGATCTCTTGAATATATAAAGAAGTGTACATTTTGTAAAGAGAGATCACATACTTGCAGAATAATTGCCGCTTGGTGTGCTCCTAGTCTAATGTTAGCCGGTATATTTGCATCTACATCAACCTGAAAATCATCTCTACTTAAATCATGTCCATTCTCGTCTTGGCAACGCACTAATCGCTCACAAAGTGCTGCGGCGATTGATTTTTCTTGATCAGATTGTTTGACGCTTGCTAGGGCTGCGCTTCCTGTCTTCCTCCTCTTCGGCCCCATTATAGATTTATAAATTTATTAAATAAAATTCCTGAAGCAATCGGTTTGAAAATAATTAGAAAACTTTACTTGAAACAGAAAGCAACTGCGCCCTCTCGGAGACGCCTGTTGTTGCTGAATGTATTCTTCTTTCCCAAGCCTATATCTTCGTCACTACATGTTTGAAAGCATGAAAGTATCAACTTTATTTAAATGATTTGGCAACTTAAGGTAAGGAAGGGGCAATCTCTTATTAAGTAATGGTATTACCTGGCAGGTGCATTCTTGGTCACATGTATTTATCATACACTATTGAAGATCTTTTTGTTGCGGGGCATCCTTCTGTGCTCCTTCTTCTCGTAAATCCAGGCACATTTCTTTAGGCAGAGGCATCCATGCGGACCTGCGAAGAAACGAAATACGTAATCAATATTCAGACATTGCAAAAAATAAAGAAAGTCGAACACGTCGTCGAAAGACGGTGGAAGGAAAAAAAAATGATTTCATTTACCTAAACCTAGAGCAGTCGGGGTCGTGACATTTCTGGGCATACACCCCTCCAGAGAAATTGGCTACAAAGTACACATGGTTATTTTTATGAGCTCTCCCGATGTGTTCACAATAGTGGCTTCCAGGACCTGTTGAAAAACCCAAGGGAGGAGAAAAAAGTCAAAAAATAAATTTCTAAAAACCACGTTGGATAACACTCTTCTATGCATCCCTAAATAGCTTACCTATCATACTATATGCAACAAGGCCATCCATACCACAAAACGCCACTGTCCTCGCTCGTGCATCCTGTCCTGACCGCTGTTTTGCAGCCTCTTCAATAAACGGCACCGCCGTTTCTGCGACACTTTTCAATTCTTTTAAAAGGTTCCCCTCCCCTCCTCCACTGGATACATCTGCATCTGGAGCGACCAACTCATTTTGTTTCCAAGCGATGCTTCTACCATATACATCCCCTTGGTGAATACCACCACCATTACCACCAGAAGCAGCTCCGTTATTATTCGTAGTAGCTCCAGCAGCCCTGCTGGTACCACCGTCGGCGGCGGCGGCGGCAATGCCAAGCGCTCCTACCCCTCCCATCGTCGGCAATAGCGATGCATTCCTTAAAGGAGGCAACACAGCTAATAACTTCACATCGTAATCAACGTTGCATATCAACGTATCATTAAATATTCGAGCTGGACTTAGTCTAGAGATCCCTTGAATGCCAGTTGCATAGCGCTCTGTCGGTTTCAAAATTGCCGTCTTTCCACCTTTACTTGAATATACCAGCCTAAAATGCCTATTCTTAGTATAAACAGCGGTATCCACAAAGGAAACACGCTCTTCTGATGGGGGTGGGTTTTTGAAAACGTCGAGTTGCGTACCAGCAGCAGCAATGACTTGCGAAACAAAGTGACCGATGGCTAGATTATGGAAGAAAGCATGGCCCGGGATTCGTACTATCAAATGCCTCGAAAATTTCTCTGGTGTGCTGGAATCTAATTCGTACGTTTGAGTCTGTGGATCGAATACTAATCCCCAGTTACGTTCTAAGATGACCCCTACGTGATGGAGTAGAGTATCAACGAGTGCATCCCCGTCCACATTTGAATTCCAATTCTGGACGCTACTGCGCGCAAATTCCAGATCAAAGTACAAGTGACAGGGTCTGCCTTCTCGTACGACTTCATACCAATGTAGTGCACCTGGTCGAGAGTTGTTATAGGCTCGCCAGACGTTGGCGTAGGAGGTGGCGGTGAAATTTCGATAAAATAGACCAGTGCGTTCATTTTCTTTTTCGATACAAAATACACGAATGGCTTCTTGAGTGCGGCGTGGTACATTTAAGGGCGGTGCTAGTAGACCATGGGAAGATGAAGAAGAATCTCCACTTACAGCTGGTTTTGCAACGACACCTGGTGGAGCTGTAGCATCTCCGTGTTGCCGCAGAGGTGCTTCTGGAGGTGGTGCAGCAGGTGAAGCATTCAATTGAGCCAACGCTGCAGCGTAGTTTTCTTGCAGTTGCTGCATGAATGCTGCGCTTTCATCAGAACGCGCCCGTTTTCTACTACCTTCCTTATCCTCTCCAGATGCCTCTGGCTGCTCTTGTTGCTCGGAGCCCCCAGCTGCAACCTCATCTCCGCCTTGCCGGTACTCTTCAAAATTAAAAGAAAAATTGTGAACAACAAGTGGTTGTTCAGCAACATCTCCTGCTAATCTAATAATAGAAGAAGGGTCCGAAGCACCAGCAGCAGGGGCTTCAGTTGCTGCATTACTTTCTCGTTCTTTTGCGGAAGAAGGCTGAGGCAGCGGTGGCTGTAGTGCACCTCCAGCAGCAACATTATTCTGAAGAGACTTTGCTCCTCCAATTACTTGCGGCTTTCTAGGCACTTCATTAACCTTTGATAGCAACAATTCAGGTTCAACTACTACAGGCAATCCAGCATTGCATTGATCTGCCAACTTTACGGCCTCTGCTTGTTTTAAGAAAGTTTGATTGACTTGAAACAAGTGGGGAGGACAACTGGCAAGCATCGCATCCGAGTCTATAGCACAACGTTGCCTATAGATAAGGTCAATTTCTTCGGCAGATAGATGCCGTGGTTGTGGTGGCAGTGATGGCAGTGGCTGGGTTGGCGGCTTTGGCGAAACATGTTCAGGAAAAGGGCTGCATCCACGATTATGCGAAGGGTAGTTTTCTATACTCATTGGCGATCCACAATTTCTCCTAGGACTGGAAATCGATAGCCGGTTTAAAAGGGCTAGATCTTGAATGCCAGGGGCACCAGGTGTAGGGCTTGGCGGTAATTGGGGACGAGGGTGGTGGGAAGCAAAAACAACGTTCTCTGCTGCGCTGAAAAAGCGCTCTATTTGCGCTTTATCTAGGGGAATACGTTCAGGCTGCTTTTTAACTGCATTATGGAAGCAAATGCCATTAAAATTTTGAAAAAAAAACAGGCAAAATTAATCGAAATTGCACAAATCGTAGCATGTACCTTTAGGCCCTTTATTCCCAGCTTTGCTATCCCGGTTCTCCTTATTATTGCTCGTCTTAGTTTTGTTAATATTTTGGCGGGATCTAGATGTCTGGGGCTCGCTCGAATGGAGTAAAAAAGACCTCAGATCAAGTCCTCCTTCACTCATTAATTAACAACTTGGCGCATGCTCGCCGTACTCATTCAAGTTCAGAATACATTGATTATACCAATAATAGCAGGGATCTGCTCCAAAACGACATATACTCATGGCGAAGTTGAAATTATGCTGCGCATGAAACGGCCAAGAATTCTGCTTGCACTGCTAATTTGTAATTTTCAAGCCATGCACGATTTGCCTTCATTGAAACTTAAATTAATTATGCTCTTTAGAATATACACTTTACTACTGTAGTAGCAAAAGGCACAGAATGGCCCTCACTGAGCGGCAAGTTCAGGCTCAACTCCATAGCCATGCTCTGGAGGAGGATGCCAAGGCAAGTCTCTTTGGGTTAAGCCAATCACGTAAAAGAGTAGCTTCTCATATATATTCTAAAGCTGCTGATGAGCACCGCTCCGCGTTATCGAAAGTGCAAACTTATTAATTACTTCAATCAATCTAATCTTGGTCATTATTTTTTCTTATTGCAGATAATCGACTACTTCAATGCTGTGGAACAGCTTCATAAACTCGAGATCAACAAGATTATCCCCAAGCTGAAAACTGATGCACGATGGGCTACCGTTCCTCGACGTAATAAACCTCCTTCAAAGGTAACGCCTGGATTACCGGTTCCACGCCACAACTATCAAAACATTATATAATTGTACCCCCTACAATACTTTCTTCCATGTCTGCATGTCATTCCCATCAATTACACTCTTCCATTTTTTGTATCTACAGGTTAGCGTATATAAACTCCTAAAAGGCCTGCCCCTGCACATCCTCGGCTGCCTCATCACAAAACAACCAGCCCCTTCTTCCCCTCACCTGTCTTCCTTAACCGATGAGCCTCTCCAATCAACAAATTGCTACGAACACGTCAATAAAGCATTCACTTTATTATGTACACTCAGTGAAATGTGTGTTGAATTGCCTCCTTTAAGAGAAAATGGCACTATGGGGCCCGATCCGGAATTTACCTCTGAGCTCATTGATGCTGTAAATTTGGCACTACTCGCTATAGCAGGACCTGAATCAGACACCTTGACCCGTTCTTCCACTGAAAGACATACATTTTCACAAGCTCTATGCCGAGCAGAAATCGTACCTTCTGCATTGCGTGCTTTGGCGTTGATTACCTCAGCACATGCTGCGCCAGAGCGGGGACATTCAAGTTCTCGTTTCCACTGGAGTGCGGTCTGTGAAGCGATGTTTACACATCCACGTGGTGCAACGATGATCGATGCTGCGTTTGAAGCGAGTAGAGTACTCATTCGAGCTGTACGAGTTGCATTATGTAGTACATCAATCAGTGGAGATCTCGTCTACTCGCTTGCATATGCTGCTGGAGGTGCTGTAGAGCTGGTGACAGCCCTCTGTTCTGCGCCGCTGTTTTATCATAGTATGATGACACATGATCCACACGGTTCCAGTGCACTGCGTCTCGTTCTGGCCTCTTTAGCCATCCACGATGAACCTCTAGCCGCTCCGCCATTTTCAAGAGTGTCTTCAACTCCAGGTTCCTCTCGACCTGTTCTTGCTGCAACACAGCCTCCATATCCTACCCATAAAGGCCAAGGAGCGGCTGAATTGCTCGCTGCGAGAGGATTTGCGCTGCTATTATTATTGGGCGAGTACGATTCTCCTATGTATCTGGATGAAGTATTTAGTGGCGAAGGCACCAGATCGCTCGCAGAACAGCTCGTCGGCCGCTCTGCTGCATACGTAGGGCAAGTGCTCCTTCGTCCACCCTCAGCGCAGTTCCCACCGGCAACCAGTGAAGGTCAAATGGCAATCAACGTGCTGCGTGCTGCGGAACTGTTGTCAGATGATTCGAATTTTAGAGTTGCTTTGATTCCAGGACTTGCTCCCACCTTGGCGCAGCTTCTTGCGCATTCAGATTCTTCGAGATTTGCGTCGATGTGGTGTCTAGGAGAAGAAGCTGTCTCTATGATGGGCCTAGATTCTCAACTTTTAGTCAATAGTGTCTCTAAGAAAGCGCTGGAAACGGTTGACAAGTACGCTGCTGCTTCAAAAGAATATCACGCAAAGGGGCTCGGAATGGGAGCACGTCAAGTTGCTGGGCTCTTACCTGAGCTCCATAAAATGGGTCGCCATTTAGCCTTAGAAAGGTCCATTCTTCTCTCAAAATTGCTAGTAAATCTTCATTATTATGATGAAACATTACCGGCTGGGTTGAAGAACGCGTTTTTAGATGCGCTTGTTGCCTCTATTTTAGCTGCAGCCCGCGATCCAAAATCCCAGGCAATGGCCATGAACCGCGCCGCAGTGAATATCGAAAATCTTTTCTCTGTCGCGTGGGAATTTGGGCCTCCAGATGCGCTGAAAAAGATCGAGTTGATGGCAGAGGTAGATATGGACCAAAGCAAAGATTTATTAGCAAAGATGAAAACTGCAGTTAAAATTGTAGAAAATCACCCCACCATAAAAACAGGGGCAGGGGCAGGAAGGGAAAATGGTGGAGGTATGATGAAGCTTGCGTCGCAAAATCTTCCTGATCTTCGCCATTTCCCCCAACCACCTGCTTCTGCTGCTCCTCAACCTCTTCCTCCTGTCTCGTCGGTTACAGCTGCGGCGGCGGCAGCAAAAAGTGCTGCTGATGCTATGGCTGCTGCTGTTGACGTTAAAGCTGCTGGTTCTGAAGCTAGAAGAACGGCTCCTGAGGTTAATAAAATACAATATTCGCCTCCTGTGCATAATAGTAACGGCGCTGCTGTATCACCACAAGCGCAACTTCTTCAGCAACTCAGTATAGGTTATAATATGCATAGACAACAACAGCAGCAGCAGCAGCAGCAAGGACGACTTCCGCCGCCTCAGTTGTGTCCTGATGTCCCTGCTGATGATGATGGTGGTGGTACAAGGCCTCCTCCCCCTCCCGAAAAAGGGATTAAAACTGCCCAGCAAGCTGTCGACAAGGCAACGTTTGCTGACATCAAAAATGCAGCCATGGCTCACATGCAGGCGCTCCACAGGCAACAACAGTTGATGCAGGTAGCAGCAGCACAGCACGTTATGCGACGACAACAACAACAACAACAAGCACAGCAACTGCAACAAAGACGACACGATGAGGCATCGAACCAGCAAGAGAAAGCTCCTGAAGGCGCCTTGCAGGAGCCCCGACCCCCTCCCCAAGGCGGCGATTAGACTTTTTATTAGTTTATAGTTTACTTGACGTTAAACTTTAATCTTTGCTCACTTTAGTTTTTGTAATAATTTTTGTATTTACATTTTCTCAATCAGTAGATGGGCAGATTGTTTCTAAAGTGGAGGTCGTACGAAAACGTGCAGCAACAGAAGAGGACGTAGGCAGAAATAATCCACTGGTGCCACGTGCGTCAAACACTGCACCATTCCCGCTTGTTGGAGACTGCACAACTAAAGGACGGTAATTATAACTCACATACTGTACTATAGGAGAAGAAGAAGAAAAAGAGGAACATGGCTGTGGTGACTTGTTAGATCCTCCTGTCTCAACACTATTCTTCCTTGGAGGAGGTGTCATCTTAGTTTTGGCGGCAAGAGCATGTTTCTCAGAATTGCTGCTGCTTTCTGAAACAACAAAATTATCATTCAAAGCATTAATCACCCCTAATTTAGGTTTACATGGTGCTGCAGCCTGAGCAGGGCTATTTGCGCCAGAAAAGTTGCCACTCCACAAAGGCCTTCCAACAATTTCAGAAATAGATTTTTTCTTGGCTTCCTCAGAAAGGCATTTTGATGGAAGAGAAAGGCGATTTAAACGTTCAGATAATGGAGCTCTCTGTTTAAGGAAATAATTTATTCCGGACGGCTTGCCAATGTCTTTATTGTTTGTACCATTCTTCTGAGAAGGAGTTGTAGTGTCGGCTGAGCTCGTCGGTTTTGAGTGACTGCTTAGTAGAGACGCCGCTGCAGCAGAAGGGCGCCTAGGATGCGGTGTCGGCACCCTTTTTTGTGGCAATTTCGACTTGTTGGTTTCTTGTTTGGTTGCAGGCTGTGAGGCTTGCGGGGCGACTGGTTTGGGTAATAGTGGAGCAAGTGGCAGCGGGCTTGTTGTTGCAGGCAAATTTCCATTCTGATCATTTGACCTAGAAACGCTGGAAGCTGTCCCCTGAGCATGGGCATAGTAACCAGAATTAGAGTAGTAAGGATCGTAATAGGCATTATTGGGTATTGGTTGATACCATGACTGCTGGTACCCTTGCCAGGTCAAGCCTCCATCAGCACTGCCTGGGCTGCCACAACAGTCGGGCGAAAAGGTGGGCGCACAGTCACCGACATCTAGAGTAATTTGGAAGCATTGATTGGATTGATCATTTGATCCGTAAGTTTCTGGAGTTATTTCAAGGATGAATGGCTCAGCTTCCATAGCGCGAAGGATATTTCAATGAAGGTCAAAGCTGGACGTTCAAGCCTCCTCGGAGAGATTTCCTGAAGTTACGTTCTGGTTCCTGATACTATTTTAGACTATATCATTGGCGTTTAATTATATTAATCAATCATAATATACTAGATTTATGGGAAAAGAAAGCTATTAACATAAATTAAGAGATTTTTATTCCGGTTCAGAATCACAGAAGGTCCTTTTCTATTTGGGGTTAGTAAATTTGGGGCCTTGCTTAATGAATCGCTATATTTTCGAAAATTAGTTCTCCAAAATGAACATATCTTATTTATTTGCAAAGAGATCGTAGCTTCAAGCTGCAGCTATTGTAAATGACCTAAATATGAAAGGCGTCTTTTTACGTCTTTTCTCCACTAACTGGGCCACACTCCCATCGGTCAAGGCAGCTTGAATCTTATTCATCGCCGAAGGGAGCCCTTGCCGGAATTGAATCGTATGTGTAAACTGCAAGAGAGGATCTGTATGAGATAAAGAAGGAGCGCGGCAGGTGTTTTTCACGCTTCTAATTTTTACAGCCCTGTCCACAGCAGCGACAGTTCGGAAAGCGCTGGCATATGTAGGCTGGACAGCTCGAATGAATGCTTGGCACGACGTGCCTGGAATTTCTAAAACTATCGTTAAAGTCCCTTGCTGCTTAAGTGGGTTTGCTTTGACTATGGGTGCAGGGGCAGGAGTAGGGGCTGGAGCGGGTGATAAGATTGGAGGAATTTGAGAAAGAAGAATAGCACTTTGCATAGCAGCATCCAAATCAAGCATTCCTGTAGACACAGCACCTTTTAATTCAGTCATATTTCGAGCTGTCTGTAAGATAATAGATTTAATTTGTCTATTACTTAGTTTTCCGTTGGTTGCAGCTCTTAACAGTGCCGCAGCGCCTGCAACATGAGGGCAGGCCATTGATGTACCAGAGAGGTATGCTAACATGCTTGGTGGCCAGGTAGAAAGAATATTACTCCCTGGGGCAGCAATATGCGTCGTTGAAACCCCGTAATTTGAGTACGGTGCCAACTTTGGCGGACTGTTCGCATCCTCTCCAGCTTCCATAGCTGCGACACTAATAATATTTGGCAAATCAAACGCAGCTGGAAAGGAAGGATTCGTATCTAAATCATTATTTTGACCAGAATTACCAGCAGCTGCTACAAATAAATGATCTTGCGCTCCTGCCTGCTCTATTGCGTCCTTTAAGATTGAAAAACGTCGATTTAAACCTTGTAAAGTGTAGCTATTGACCGAAATAGTCGCGTTCGCCTTGACACAGTAATCAATACAAGACAGGATTCCACTCATATAGCCTACAGATCAGAAGTAGGCAAAGTTGATTTTTCAAAACGAATTTGTTTGGCAGCAAAAATAATGAATAACCGTACCTACGCCATCAGCATCTAGAAATTTACAGCCTAGAATAGAAGATTTCCAGTTTAAACCAGAGATACCAGCAGTGTTGTTTCCAATGGCAGCTACGATTCCAGCGACGTGACTGTTCATAAGAGAGAAAATAACCCCAACAGGGTGACTTAAGGGATCATCCGGGCTTGAAGATACTATTAGAGCGGAAAAACGTGAAAAGCAGTGAACAATGATGATGCAATTTTCTTCTCTGCTTACCTGCCGTGGCCATTAAAATCATTTCCCTGAACTAAAGCCTTTTGGGTAAACGTGTCATATCCTAGAGTTGGATGCATATTATCTTTTAATTCTGGGTGCGTAATGTCTACTCCTGAATCTATAACACAGACTGTGACGTCCCTGCTGCCTGTCGAGAAATCCCATGCCTTTTCAGCTGTAATGGCATGGAGACCCCACTGTAAAGGCCATCGATTGTCGTTGGGGATTGCGAGGGCTTCAACCATGTAATCTGGTTCAACATGAAGCACTTCTGGGAGACTCTGCATGCAAGGAGAGCGAAATTTTGATAATAGGAACGGCAAATACAGGACTGTTTTCTTGTTTTTACCTCTAGTCTTGACATAGCTTGCTGAACAGTATCTTCCTCGTTTAAAGGAACTACTTCAAGGCCTCTTAATCCATTCCTCCCACGTGTTGCGTTAAGGTTTGCATATTGAACGATAACACGATCTACCGCGGCTGGGGAAATTATAAAATCTCCAGCTACATTAGATGCGCAGCAGAGTAGAATGCACGCTCCCAGGAATCTGATTATATTATTAGTAATCATAAATAATGTTACCGTTATATTCTAGGACCAGTGGAGCGTTAATTTCTGAAATTTCACTTGATCACAACAGGATCACGTTATGTAAATGTCGAGAAGGAGCGCCCGACTTTTAGCAAGAACTTATCCGGTATCGTTCAGTTAAAGATAACTGAAAAGAATAATACATAAATATAATAAAACAGTTCTGCAAAGCCAGCCAGGAGTTCCCAAGAGTGAGATAAAACAATTCAAAGTCAACACGCCCAAAAGAAAGATTTTAAATTATTTCAACAGCGCAAATATTGTCATCATCCTTCAAGGGGATCTAGAGTCGTATCTTTATATAATATGTATCTACTAGGCTCTGGACCTAACGCTGCATACCATTGCGGAACATAAGGCGCCATCCATATCGCATCCCCTCTAGTAATAGGAAACCACTCGTCCCCTAGTCTGTAAACCCCCTTCCCAGCTAAAAGCAATAAACCATGCTGATTATAATGCACTTCTTTGACATTCAGCGCTTCTCCAGGTAAGAAATCCATCACATGGATGTTGAAATCGAAATCTGTGGTTTGAGGGAGAAGTTTCCTGAGGACAAAAATTTCGCCATCGACTGGCAATACTGGCTGGTCGCTAGTACTACCGTACTGAAAAGTAGGATTTCCGTTTGGTATTGCATACCGACGTTCGTATACCAGCACACCAGCACCAGATTCAGAGGTTAGGGTATGTTGCAGGCCAGGAGGAAAGTACGCAAACTGGTCGGCATGGAGCGTGAGCAATGGCGGTAGCTTTGGGCTGCCTTTTTTCACTGCTGCCGGAGGGATGGTAACGGTCACGACGCCATCCATTATAAAGACCAATCGTTCTATACCAGGTGCGGGCGCTAGAGCAGTTGAATTAGGACCCATTTTGGCGAGAAACATGGCGAAATTGGCGCCTACTGCTGGACTAATTAGATGAGCTGTGGCCGCCCCGTCCTTCCTGCCAAAAAATGCAAAAAAATAAAGATTACAAGGCAGAAAGTTTCAAATCTTCCTGCATATATTTATGAATAATCTAATATACTATATTTGACAGTTATTGCAGTCTTACCAGAGTGGGTTTCCTCCAAATACTTGTGATTCAGGAGTGATCAAGGCGTAGTTCCTTCGATACATGGAGCGGGTGAATCCAGGTAAATCTGTTTTTATTTCAAAAAGAGAGAAGAAGAGGATAGTTAGAAAGTTGAGCACGCATTGCATTCTCTTTAAAGGGAGTTATCAAGTGCATATGGTGGTAAGTTATGAATAAGAGGACTTGCCGTCAAATTTTGCACCAGCGTAGCGTTCGGGAGATAGCAGAGATGAATAATCCCATGAATAGCCATGAAGAGGATGTATTTCTGCATGATAAAATTAGTAACGTTTATACCAGTTTCGTGATGCAGGATGAACCCAGCCTCAGGTGGTGTGCATCGCTAATCCCTACCTGACGATTGACCTAGATTAAAAATAGCCAACAGCAAGGCGATCACGCCTAGTGCCCTCCTCTTTGTCGAAAAGACGTTTGTCATTGTTTGAATTATTGTTTCTTTTTATGTTTTCGGTTTAGTAATCATCAGCCCAACCTAAAAGCATTTGTCCCTAAAAGTATTATTATTATTATTATTATTATTATTATTATTATTTTGGACCCCGGGGTTTTATTTAGTCTCTCCAGAGCCTAAGTAAGCACATACACCACCCGGCTTAGGCCGCGGCGGAAATCCACCTAGCTCGCATTTTTGCGAGAGACATCTGTGGGCCGGTCACTCACAATGTCTAACCCTTCGACTCCGGTAACCATGAACCATGGACCTACTGGCAGAAAAGGTCGCCGTCTAGGCTACAAACGGCGTATGCTGATTGGAACCTGGAACTTGCGATCAGGAATTGAAAATCAAGAAAATTATGAAATGGCTCGTCAGACACTCCATGAACGCCAATTGGACTTATTATGCATCCCTGAGGCTGCAAAATCGGAACAAGGAAACGAACGTGGCCCAAATGGCGAAGCCTTATATTGGGTAGGCCCAACAAGCACTGAACGTCGGCAGAACGCAGGAGTCGCCCTGATGTGTAGCCCCTATGCTGCTCGATGTATTATTTCCCACTCTTATGCCTCTGACAGGATATTAGTTGTATCCTTTGCGCTACTGAACAATCTCACTCTGGATGTGATTGCCTTTTATGCCCCCCACAGCTCCCGTCCCGCGTCGGTCCGGAAGACCTTTCGCGATCAGCTAAGTTCGGTTAGAAAATCTATAAGCCGCCACCATTTTGTCCTAGAACTTGGCGATGCCAACGCATTAGTGGGTTCTGCTTCCCCTACCACCCCTGATTTCCACGGTGCCTTGGGAACTCAGGGGATAGGTAACCAAAACGCTGCTGGCAAGGCGTTCCTCGATGACTGCGCTGCAGCTGGCATGTGCATTGCCAATACCTTCTTTCCCCATAAAGATATCCACAAATACTCATATCGTGGTGTGAACACAACCGTGATCCCTGGTGCAGATCCCGAGAATGTTCTGTATAACAACGATTTCATTCTTGTCCGTCGCTCTTTTTTGAGCAGCGTGCATGACGTTAAGGTCTACCGTGGAGTAAATGGGATATCAAATTTCACGCGTAGTGATCATCACCTGGTGGTTGCTAAACTGAAACTCAAGCTTAGGGCTCCACGAAGCCAAGCACCTAAGCGGGATCACTCTCTACTTGCGAGTGACCCAGTAGTGCGAACCCGCTACCAAGAGTTAGTAAGAAGCAAGATTGCCCATATGGTTAGTATTCCTGATGAGGATATCAGTGGTACTACCTATCAGCAGTTGAGTGACGTCCTACTGGCGGTAGCGAATGATATCTTGCCCATCTGTGAATCACGTCTTCTACAACAACCACCCCCGTCCCCCCTCCTTCTTGAACTGGTAGCTAACAAGAAACGAGTACTTGAGACACCATCAAGTCCTCAGCGAAGAGTAGCGCTCCAAGCTCTCAGTAAGGCGACCAAGAAGGAAGCTGCTTGTTGCCGTGCGATCGAGCGGCAGCAGACGGGAGCGGATATCGAAGACGCGGCCAAGCATCACGACCAGGGTAAGGCATATCGTCTTCTGGATGTACTCGCACCTAAGGGAGGAAGCAACTGGCGCCGCACCTGCAGCTCTAGCGTTGCACTTAAAGATGATGATGGTGGTCTGCTCACATCTACCGGGGACCAGGTCCGGCACTTGGGTGGTTTCTACAGCACTTTACTCAATGAGGGAACTGGCACTGACCCTCAAGCTTGCCTTACTTTACCTTCCGATGCAACTCTTATTCCAGCTCACCCGTTGACCCTGGAAGAGATTGTTGCAGCTATTAAGAAGTTGAAGAACAGGAAAGCTTTGGCCCCAAATGGAGTTAGCAATGAAATGCTCAAGTATGCAACCCCTGAAGCACATCTGTTATTATACCGCATCATATCTAAGGTCTGGCAATCCTCCCTCCCTGATCTATCGAAAGTTATGGACCTTATCTCGCTTCCAAAAAAAGGAGATGTGGCCCTTGCAAAAAATCGCCGTGGCATTCAAATTAGTTGCAAACTCTACCAGCTAAAAAGTCTCATCTTAGCTAGACGAATGCTCTGCTACAATGAAGAACTTATTCTAGATGAACAAGCTGGCTTCCGGATGGGAAGAAGCTGCACCGATCAACGTTTCACCTTACAGTGTATCCTTGACCAGTGCCGAGAACGCTCTCTGACACTTTATTCAACTCTGGTTGATCTTGAGAAAGCATTTGATCGGGTGGATCGTGCTGTTATAGCTGCCATTATGCGCAGCTATGGCTACGATGAGACATATATCAATATTGCTATAGATCTGCACAGTGGCACTTCCGCCAGAGTTAAATGGAAACGTCAAAAGTCTGAACCCTTTTCCACATCGTGGGGGGTTCAGCAAGGTGGTCCTGCGTCGAACCCTCTCTGGAATCTCTTCATGGACGTTATTGCTCGTCAAACACTAGCTGAACTTGGCCCGGATGTTGGCGTTGAACTCTTTTATAAGCGTGACTCAAAAAATTTGCGTGGCTTCCCATCTGCTCCCGCTGATGCTGACCGTGCTCACCTGGTTCACCTACTTTTAGCTGATGACGTTATTGCTTTTGCATTAACAGTTGAGCATCTCACTGAGTATCTCAACAAGTTCGAGGCTATTTGTAGACGCTGGGGAATGACAGTCAGCACCTCTAAAACAAAAATTATTGTTTTCCGGGGTGACGCTGCAGCGCCGTCCCTGCAAAATTCTCTTGTCGGAGAGTCTCAACAACTGGCAGCACCGTCCCTGCCTGAGATCCTTATCGGGGGGTCTCCAATAGAAGTTGTCTCAGCGTCTAAATATTTAGGTTGTTGGTATAGTAGTGATTGTTTAGTAGACAAAGAATTGACTGTGAGAATCGGTGCCGCCACCGGTGCTGCTCACCGCCTGCTCAATTTCTGGAAGTGTAAAGCCATTGGGTTAAAAACCAAACTCATCTACTATAAGAGCCTGGTGTTAACCACTCTCTTACATGGAGCTGAGTCATGGCCCTTAACACATAACGACGTTGAGCGCCTGGAGGTCTTCCAGCAGCGGTGGCTGCGACGTATTCTCAGGATACCCTGGAAAGATCACATAAGTAATGAGGTTGTTTTACAGCGAGCCGGGCTCCCATCTATAGAGACTAGGACTAGGCAGCTGCGTATGCTCTGGCTGGGTCATGTCGTGAGACTTGGCCCTGACAGACTCCCTTATCAAGCGCTCTTTGGCCAGCTTGCTGGTCAGAGAAGCCGAGGCAAGGGGAACCTCCAGACACTTGGCAAGTTATATCATAAGGACATACTTATCCTTCAGGGTGGTACTCCTAATGGTTTACCTTGGCTGGAATGTGCTCTGGAACCCCTTGCCTGGCTCGCGTTTGTGATGGGCGGAGCTGCCCCTACCTCTGCAGCCGCCCCTGCGGGCACTCCTGTTTCTGCTGCGGTTGTTCCAAGTATACCGTTGCCCTCATCAAGCCCCCATCTCTTGCCCCGCACCAGCCCTAGATCCAAGCAACGCATGGGCCTTGCCCGTGCCGAGGAATTACTCGCTGGAGTCCCTAATGTTCGTCATTATACCGCCCCTGTTGGACCATATCGAGGCCTGCCTCGAGGCCGGAAAAACCGTGGGCTGACTCAACCATATCAGCCTACTGGCAGACCTCGTGGCCGCCCTCGTGGTTCAGGGCGCAGAGGCCGTAGTGTTAGGAATGATGATGAACTTTATCGTCCTTGAGATTAAGGACTCCAGGGAGTTATTCGCATCAATTTATTTTTGATGTCTGTTTATTCGAAGGCGACGATGTGATTTTATCGACAGCGGCGGTGTTTTTTTGGTCTATAGTGCTCCTGATTTTTGCTGTTACATATCCTTCTTTGATTCTATATTTCTGATTGTACTTCCTTCTCTGTCTTTGCGTTCATCGCGATTGGCAGTAGAGCGCATTCTCTGTGCTAAAGGCTGTAATTCTCTCTCTCTCTCCCTAAAAGTATTTGTCCAGTCACTGCGTTGTTGGCAAAATGACCACGCTGGCCTTAAGAACTGCATTTTCGACCGGGAGTCAAACCGCTTGCTTCTTCCTCTCACCTGTAACGGCAAAGACTCACATGACAACATTAAATACGGAGAAGAACAATTATTTCTGTGCACGTGCTATTCTTCTTAATTTCCGCCTCCTCGTCAATACCGCAGTCACCATCATCACACTTGCTGCAGCCAACGCTATAGACCCACTACTAATACCACCCGCTTGAGTAAAACTAGATGATGAGAGTCCAGCTAACCCATATGCCTCAGAATGCTCTCTTATCTCACCACCACTATGGCTTCCGACCTTTGACGTCTTGGTTGTTAGTGAGCCATTGCATCTTCGAGCTAGCCAGGTATCCATCTCTTTTACGGGAACAGGGTCCGCAATCCATGCTATTAATGTCTGCATGGTCACAAAGTATACTCCAGGCTTAGATAAAGCGTACTCAACAAACTTACGAGCTCGCTTTTCACGTTCCTGCATAAAGTTAGGAATTACGCTTTTTCCAGAAAACAATACTATCGAAGAGTAACATAAGAGGGCGAAAATGCATGCAAATCGACTGCACTTACCCCATTAAACCAAAACAAGTGGATATAAAACGGAATTGGCGCTCTGTTTCCATCATATGCAGCATCTAAATTTGATTTTAAAATCTCATAAGGGTCGCCTTCTTCATCATTGCCTTCTCCGCCACGACCAGGATCTGGACAAATACAGTAAAAAAAAGTGAATTACCCAGGTATCTAATCTGTATTATAAATCTACTTACCCATGCAGTATCTATTGCCTTGGTGAAGTAAAACCCAGACTGGCACTTCCCAGAGGCCATGATGTCGTTCTTTTCCTTCCTCTCCTTTCTTTATCCTATGCCTATTCTGCGGCACACCCGCATCCATACTATACGGCCATACCCTTGTTTTCTTCAACTGCTCTCCTTTAACAGACTCTACTATCGAGGAATCGTACAGAAACCCGGAATCTACGAGTAATTGCCGTTGCTCTACGCTCTCCGCAAGCAAGGGCGTTCTATACCCCACCACATGTTCACGTGGGATGGAGGTCTTTTCTAGTATCCAATCTCTAGATCCTACTATCTCGGAGATTTTTTCTTGTTCTCCTACCTCTGGATCGAGTTGATTTACATGATTTGTAGCATGGGCCCCAATTTCGTCCCCCATCTGCCACCGCTGTTTGATAGTCTTGGGGTCAGAGCCGTTTGTCATAACAAAGAAGGTACATGGAAGACGACATCCATTACTATGAGTCATTCCACCGACTAAAGTGTCGATATTTGCAGTGCTTTTAGGGTGAACTGTGTCGTCGTGGGTTAAGAGAATAAATTGAGGGGTGCGGTTGGGAGAAAGACCCCCTGGAGGTGAGGTCGACGCACAGGAACAGCCATTGGAACAGGTGGAGGAGTTGCATGTATACCATTTAGGCCCATACGCAACTGTATATCAAGTATTAGATGAAATTGATTTAATTTAGACGAATGAGGAGGTGGACGGTGATAGGTGCGGTGACGTCGGTTGGGGGTAGGTGGGGCTTTGAGGGATCTTACCTGACCGTGATACGTGCAATAATAACAGCAAGTCGAATAGAGTAACTCTAAAATTCATTTTCAAGGCCTGAGACCAAAAATCAATTGGGAAATATAACTTTGCAAAGGAAATTCATAATCGATGGCACATTGCTTTAGTAGTAAGAATTCGAAATTTAAAGACGCAAAGGTGACATCCATAGGACATAATGCCTGTGTTTCATCCAGGTATAATCAATAAGCTGGCTTGCAATTTTATTGCTGATAATTATGTTGATGTGTGGAAAGGTTGTTGTCGTTTAATTCAACACTGTTTTTAAAGCTTGCTGATGATAATCACGCCAACCCTCAAATTCGGTGGTTCACTTCAAACTATGACATCCTGATTTTGTTCACCAAATGCGAGGGTGAATGAAATCATCCTAAAAAAGAACCTCAAGTCTTCAATTACTTTTAAATCTTGGCATTAATTGGACAGCTCTATCTTTCATGTTCGCCCAATGAAGCACCCGAGGCAGCAACCTAGATCTCGGTCTGGCTATCTAATAGCTCTAACTGTGATCCTCCTCACATTATGGGGGACACTCAGAACAGGATCCAATACCTCTCCAACCACCACCGCCACCATCGCCACCACTGCCTCTACAACAAATACAAAAGCATGCGCTAAACCAGACATCCTCTTCACATGCCCTGATGGTCGACGCGGTCTTCACATCGTCCACACTCGCTTCCTCGTCTCCCAATCAAAGGCAAACCTTCTCTTCCAAGCAACACGCCTTCAATTGATGAATACATTTTTAATACCTAGTCTGCAATCCCAATCAAAGAAACAATTTGTACTCTACGCCTCATACGACCCTGGCCTTAGTACAAACGTCGTCTCTGCCATGGAAGCTGCGCTGAAACTAACAGACGCCCATGTTTTTATAAATCCAGAGACACACACCGCAATGGCGTTGAATTATAGTCAAATAGCATGGAAATTAAAAGAATTCGATTCGAAAGTAGATAAGATAGATATCTATATTACAAGTAGACTGGATATTGATGATACCACGCATATCGGGAGTGTAGAAGCTATCCAAAATTTTGCATGTAGTGGGAGAGAAATAGTTGCTAAAAAAGAAAACAGCGGTAAGGATAGAGGTTTAGGAAAACCAGTTTTTCAAGAGCCACCACCCATAAGGGTAGCGTATATTCAAGGTGGACAGCTATGGTTCCCATCAAAGAAATCATCAAGACCATACGGTGAAGTTGGTAAGCTCAACTTTCTCTTTATTAACTTCAATTAACTAAGTGACTCCAGTTTTCTACCTTTCCCGTCATTCTATTTAAGGATCATTCCCCCCCCCCCCCCCCCCCCCCCCCCCCCCCCCCCATTATTATTATTATAAGTTCTCATTCCTGATATGCTGCAGGTATCTGGAAGACGTGGAAAGAACATGTCTACGACGATATTTATAGATTTCTTGCCATCATGCAGTCCATGATCATCACAGGCCATGATCAGATACTTGCTTGTCAAAGTCTAACTGTCTATGGCTACCCACACTACCGTCCCGAAGCCCTTGCCAATGTGTCTGGTACCATTCTCGGATGCCCCAAATTCAAATTCAATCCAGATATCAAACGTACAAACAAATATATGTTATTATGGGATCCCCCAATAGGTGATTTAGGTAATTTATATGTTCGTACAGCCTCATCATGGTCACATGATCAAATTGATCTGCATTTCCGATTAGAAGGCACAAATGTGTCTGTATTGGAAAGATCTTTTGGGATTGTACCAGCAGAGTTGGCTGCAGCGAATTTGTTGTTTGCTGGGTTTGAGCAACGGACGGCCGAGTTGTTGTTAAACAACTCTGATATTCCAATAGAAAAATAAAAAAATAAGTTTGCATATTGGCATATTCGTATTTTCTAAATATGTAGTTTACCTACATTTAGCTTGCATATTAGCATATCATGGGACAAGGGCTTTAGTTTTAGTTTTGTTAGATTTTCTTTTTAGTAGTTCTTTTTCCCCTTTAGCTTGTCTCATGCTGCACTTAAGCAGACTCTGATTCGCGCCTCTGTTGCCACTATGTCGGAGGATAAACTGTAATGAATGAATGAATGTACCTTATCTTACTGTCCTTTTTATCTCTTATTTACTAGTTTTATTCGTCCAACACGTACATATTCTCCATTTACAGTATACTAATTGTATGATACTCCTAACTTAAACTCAAATTTAATGATATCTATCTGATAATATTTTTAAAAATCGTCATCAAATGCTCTCCGTCTTTGAATAGTTACTCTGGTTTTTGCCGCCGATTTCTCATTTACTTGTTCCAGCAGATCAATTAATCGATCTTCACTGACTTTTTCACCTAATGCACCTCTTTTCGCTGCGTTTATTATCATGTCTTCAATGGCACGGGCCTTGTCTGGCTTGACTAGTGCTATGCGAGCGACTGCAAAGGAAAGTGTAGAGAGATAACTTGGCAGTAATTAATCAAAAACGAGGAGATGAGATGCTCAGAATGGTCATATATTCGTATTGATGGATGCATGATGTATATTGCTATTCTAAAAGTATAGAATTACGTACGTCTATCACGAGCTGCTGGCTGCAACAAGGCTACAAGCATTGAGCGGCGTTGGTCTTCATGAGCTTCTTTTGCCTCTGCTTGCTGTTGCTGTTCCTCGGCAGACATCGGACCCTGAATAGTGTAAGGTAAAGTAACGAGGTTAGACTCTCATTGCCATTGGACTGATGGACTATATATTGAATACATGGATTTCCTACCTTGCCACCACCGCCCTGCTGGGCCATCATTTCAGCCATGCGTCGTTGTCTAATCGCTTCCAACTCTGGATCGTCAGCCTGCAAATGAGAAATGCAGAGGTTTTTGAAATGGACCGTTGTTTTTGATGCACCAAGTGGTGAGATAGAAGGCCTGTAAACCAAAACAAACAAGTCCAAAGGACGATTCAAATTTGATCTAAACTAGACTTGCCATTTTTTAAGATGAATCCCTAGCTAATATTGCGTTTAGTGCTTGGTCAATAGTTTCGGGATAATGAATTTAGTAGAAAGCTGCAAGGAGAGCGACACAAAAAGTTTTATTAGCCTCTGAAGTTTAAGAAAAAATAAGGCTGAGCCCAATGTGACCAAAACGACTCTTGCATCCAACGATTCCTGCATTAATTGCATACACTTTTCATCAGATTGAACCTTGAGGCTGGATCAAGAGGACAGTTGAGCTAGAAAAGCGCAATAATGCCAATTTTATATCATTCTTTGTTAATTTGATTAAAATCTTTCCAAGCATTAAAGTAGTTTGAAGCTTTGTTACTTTGCACGATGCGTCATTTAGCAAACTCACTTCGGGCGCTGAAAAGCATCCGGCATGCATATGTTTCCTTTGAGCCTGCTCTACAAGAATTTGGCTCAATTAAACCTGCCGCTGACCGCCATGCCCGCTCCTTGCACCAAGCACTCGTAGCCTCTGCTGCTGGTATTCCCGCAGATATTCTACCTGAGGATAAAGCACCAGTGAATGAAGAAGAACAAGCCATAAGAAATGAAGTAGATGTCGATCTCGCTGATCTTGCTAGTACTTCTTCTACTGCTGCCGTCTTGGCGGCGAATTCTGTTTCTTCCTCCTGGTCAGCAGGAGCCTTCTCCAGTTTTTCAACAAACACTGCACCTATTTCTAATACTGTTGCTGTTGAAGACGATACATGGACTTTTGAAATTGGTAGACTAGCTAAATTAGCAGACGGGTCATGTTCCCTTCGGTCTGGGTCTACAACCGTGCTTACTACAGTAGCCTCGGCGCCTGGATTTTTCTTCAACCGCCGTGATCTGCGTTCTGTCCCGTTTCTAGTTGATTACAGAGAGAAGCTGTATGCAGTAGGCCGCATCCCGGGCACCTATAATAAAAGAGAAGGCGCCCCAAAAGAACACGAAATGCTTGCTGCCCGTCGATTAGAGCGGGCATTACGCCCATTGTTGCCCCGTGGCTACTCGTATGCTACAAAAATCACTGCCTCTGTTCTCAGTGCTGATGGAGCTGCAGATCCAGAGGTATTAGCGATTAATGCAGCATCTGCCGCTCTTGCAGTCTCCGACATACCATGGGGAGGCCCTCTAGGCGCAGCACGCGTAGCATGGATCAACGAAAAATTAGTAATCAATCCTAAACCTTCAGATATAAATGAAGACCAAGCTGAGCTGTCTTTGCTTGTTGCAGCTACCGAAGAGAGCATTGTTATGTTGGAAGCGTCTGGAAAGATTATCTCTGAAGAAAAGTTTATAGAAGCCCTCCGAGCTGGAGTTGCTGCTGCTCGACACTTTCTACCAGTTCAAAAAGATTTGCAAAAGTCAAGAAATAGGGGCAAACGTGTCGCTGAGCTGGCTGGAGCTGACCCGGCAGCTGGACGCCGGGTTAGTGAAGTAGCCCGCGAAGCTGCTGACAGTATTCTACGCTCTTCAGATCTTGGCTGTGCACCTCGCACCCAAGCGTTGATAGCAGCAAAGAGTAAAATAATAGAAACTATGCGAGCAGCTGGTTGTTGGCGCGCGGAATTCGCTCGAGTTCCTGGCTCAGGCTGCGTTACGAATTCTGACGTTGAACATGCCTTTTCAGCAGTATTAGGCTCAACAATGCGTTCTTTAGTCATCCAAGAAGGTCTTCGCCCTGATGGACGCGGTCCTATTGACCTCAGACCGTTCAAAATTGAAGCAGACCACGTTCCAGTTGTCCATGGCTCGGCTGTGATCGATGCTGGCGATACTCAAGCGCTGTGTACAGCAACTATAGGGAATATCTCTGAAATGCAGAGAATAGAGTCATTATTAGGTGGCGATGATAGTAAAAGATTGTTTGTTCACTATTCATTGCCGGATTTTGCGTTGGTTGAAGGAGTCGAGAGGAGCGGCATTTCTGGTGGGCCTTTAGTTCGACACGAAATGGATCGTTCTAGCTTTATAGAGCGTGCGTTACTTCCTGTGCTGCCATCAGAAGACAAATTTCCGTTCTCAGTTCGTCTCAACGCAGAAACTCTGGCAGCAGATGGTGGTTCTGGCACAGCTGCTGTCTGTGGAAGCGCTGTCGCCATGACTGATGCCGGAGTCCCGTTACGTTCTCTTGTAGCTGCTGTCAGTGTAGGAATGGTGTCTCAAGGTGGTGCATGGAACGGAGAACCTGAAAATTGGCCTGAAGATGAACGGAGACCTCCATTAGGGCAGTATGAATTAATTACCGATCCGATAGGACTGGAAAATTCTTTGGGCGACATGGAACTGAGGGTAGCAGGCACAGCAGACGGGATCACAGCATGCCAGCTGGATGTTCAAATTCCAGGTGGGTTGCCGTTAGAAGTTGTTGAAGAAGCAATGAAGAGGGCGAAGGTGGCGAGGATACGGGCTCTAGGTGCCATGGAGGATGCCTTACAGAGTAGTAGCCACAGTGGTGGAAAGAACAGAGAGACAACTGTTGCGGACAAGAATGCTGCTATGTTTGGCACGTTACGCATTCCTATGACCTCTATCGGCGCTGTTATAGGTAAAGAAGGTTCTGTACTACGTGGAATTGAAGCAGCTAGTGGAGCGAAAGTCAATATAGGCGATGGCGGTATTTTGACAATATTTGCTCCAACGACAGCTCAATTTGAATCTGCCCGTGCTGCGCTACGTGCTGCGGCTGGGGATACATTAGAACAGGGCACATTGTATACTGGTAAAGTGGTGGGTGTTAAAGATTTTGGCGCCTTCATTCAGATTCCTGGGTGTGATATGCGTGCTTTGCTCCATATCAGTGAGATAGCGCCACAGAGAATACGAGCGGTGGAGGATGTGGTCAAAGTGGGGGATAGCGTGGAAGTGGTATTTTTGGGTAGAGATAATAGAGGGATGTTGAAAGTGAGTAGAAAAGCAGCATTGGCAATGAACAACTCTTCCTCCGTCTCGTCTTCTTCCGAGATAAGCGGTGCAATAGATCAATAGACGCGCTTTCTCTTGAGCGTTCTTGTTATTCTATTAATATATTACTTCATACCCCTAATTTCAGATAGTGTTTTGTATAATTTAACATTACGGCATTTTAATATACCCAAACACGAGCACTCATTTTTATTACTTTCTAAGCAAAGAAGAAGTTGGAAATTAACACAGCGTAAACTAATTTTTCAAGTTATCTAGTCTATCTTGACTGCTTGATATATGAGCCGCACAAATTTGTAGCATCCCATGAATCCAATCATTCCAGTCAACGCGAAGAAAGAAAGTGAGACAATGGTCATGTACCCAAAATACATCAAGGCAGGGACAGTCTTGGTAATATCCAACTTTGTGTAGAAATAGAATAAAGAATAGAGAAATAAGTAGACAGCTGACGATCCAGAGGTGAGGTAAGATCGCCACCACCAATGATAATCTTCAGAGCAAAGTTGAAAATAAGCCAAAACAATGGTAATTTCAGCGCATGTAACGATGAGAATGATAAAGACAAGTGCCAGAAAGCCAAAAAGATAGTAAAATTGGTGCATCCACATAGAAGTTAATATGAAGAATAATTCAATGAAGACAGCGCCAAAGGGAAGGATTCCTCCAACGAGAATTGAAAACACAGGGTGCATATACCATGGTTGTTCGGGTACTTGACGAGGGATTTTATTTGTTCGGACGGGATCTTCAGAAGCGGGTTTTCGGTACCCGAAGTACGACCCCATAAAAGTGAGAGGTACAGAAATTCCAATCCAGAGGAAAATTAAAGCCATTAATGCACCAAAAGGTACCGCACCAGAGCTTCGTTGTCCCCAAACTAAGAAATTAAGGGTCAAGAAGATGACGGAGACGATTCCAGGGTAAGTTAATGCAGTTCGGACAGTCGTTGATTTCCAGGCCTCGCCCTTGAAAGATTTATAAAGGCGGGCAGAAGAGTAGCCAGCAAAGGAGCCAGAGAAGACAAAGAGTAAGAGAATAGCAGTCATAAGACCACCACGATTAGCAGGGGATAAGAAACCCAGAGCTGCAAACACCATAACCACCACCGACATACAGAACAATTGTACGCCAGTTCCTACAGCAACAGCCAACCAAGAAGCATGCACAGGAGGTCTAAATACATCCCCATGGACTAGCTTCCATCCAGTTTCTTCAGCAGCTTCTTCTGCACTTTCCAATTGATTGTATTTAGAGATATCTCGGCGCAGCGTGCGCAGCATGATCATCGCGACCATGCCTGACAAGAACAAAACAATCATTACTGAGTTGACAACCGAAAACCAATGGATCTGATCATCAGTCATTAGGAGATACGTATCCCAACGAGAAGCCCAACGAATATCAGAAGCTTTATAAACCACATCATATGTAAAAACGACTTCTTTGCCCTCGGCAATTTGCAACTTGGGGTCCTTTGGAGACACATACCGCTGAGCTTCAGCGTCACAGGTAGTTAATTTCACAGGGTGATGATCATCATCGTCATCGTCATGCCAAGATCCTTCATATTTATGTGCAACAGAGAAGGGTTCGACCTCAAATCCGACGATTCGCGCCAAATCGGTGGTCGCATCCCGGTGATACAAGATTGTGAAATGTAAGTGATTGTTTAAATAGACCTTGCCATTGTCGTCTTTAAAACCGACAGGGAATCCCCTTTCGTATGTTTTCACCTGTTTGCCTTTATCATCACGTAATCGGATCATTCCAATAGGCAAATTATCCAAGATCATGTTGACCCGGTAATCATCGTTGATGCGGGATTTGAGAAGATTCGCTTGAGCTTTTGTGAGTTTTTCTTTGCGACAAAGAACTGCGCAGTATATGTTTCCCCTAAAGTTGGATTCGTAAGGTGAGTTTTCTATCCTATCACCTCGTAGCAATTCTCCCAAATTTTCAGTTTTGCTCTTTACTTTTTCGGGGCGGCAGTATGGTAAAGAGTAGTATTCGTATGGCAAGTTTTTTACTGAGTTCAACTTGTTGACCTTGATGACGATTTTATCTCCCTGTAATGAACAAGAAAAGCAACGGTCAGAAAAGCAAAACGCGCATTTATTTAGATAATCCCTCGCAACCAACTCGGTAATGAAATTCTGTTGGCTTTCCTTTGCAAAGTCCTGGGGAGCTACACCTGGCAGATAAAACGCCGTTGCAGATCCCAAAAAAATAGAAACCACCAGGGCTATGGATGCTGTGTATTGTCGTGCCATTCTTTTAATGGCCTAACTTCAAATAAACACAAACGCTACGCCAAGCTTTCCACCTTCGTCCGGTTATATCATATGGTAGTTCAGGCTTCTCCTGTTAAAATTATGATATCAAAAGATGCAGGGCTGTTCTAGCAAATCTGGGAGAAATGTGCCCATTTTTTTATTTTTTTCTAAAGCTAAAACAACAAAAATCATTTTTATTGAATAATTTGGCGAAAGGGGCAGCGAAGCGGACATTTTTAGCCCCTCTGCCCAATTGGGGGTAAAAAATCTGCTCAGAGGGACAATTTTTCGGGGCCCTCCTTGAAGCTGGAGCTGATCAGAATCGCCATCTGGATCATTATTTTTTTCAATAATATACTCAACAAAGGCCGTATGCACCGGCAAGTATATACATATAGCTCAGGAGACGCCAACATGGTGGAGCTCGTATGAATTTATAGACACGGCATTCCTTTATATGCCTTTGCGAGCCTCCCGCCCACCTGCCCGTCGCAGCAGCGCCTGCGGGCTCTGCCCTGCTCTCTCCGCAGTCCGCTGATGGGCTCGCAGCGTATTCAAGTGCACCTGGCATCATAATGAGGGGCCTGCAAGTCTCTTGCGGGCAGATTCGCGAGCGGAGGTGCTTCCCGCCCCTAGGACGCTGAGGCCCTCGCATCAAGAGAGGGGAGGTGGCGGCGGTGGTGCTCTTCATTTCCCTCTGTTATTGACCCTGTCCGGCCAATTCATGACCTTCAGCAGCGGCTGTAATGCGATACACAACCATAATACTCAGGCTACCTCGGCGAAGCTCTCTGCGCGGCTTGAAGGCAAGCCACGTGTGAGGGTCAATGACGGCTGGGTTGTAGCCCCAAAAATCCACTGAAATTTCACTTTCTTTCTTTTTCCGAGTGTATCCTATTGCATTCTAAATTCGCATATCCATCATAAACAGTACATAAGGGTACTAATAAAAAGCTATGAATTACAAGCAGTAGAATTGAAACAAAAAGCAAAAGGAAAAATTGACGGAAAACACACACACACACAAAAAAAAAAAAAAAAAAATTGGTGCCGAAATTAAATAAAGAATCAAATTGGAATAGAAACTAAAATATGAAAGGTGCTACAGGAGTGGAGGCAGTGGTTTCAAGGCAGCTCTTTTTAAACCTGCGCCAAGGACTCACTGGGCAGCAGATTCGGTAAGATTTAAAAAAACAAAAAACAAAAAACAAAAGCTGGAGCTCAACCCTCGCTGCCGTTTCTTGCTCGCATTTCTGCCCGTATTTGGTTTACCTTTGTCCCGCTGGAGCTGCGCTTTAACCAGAAGGGAAGCGTTGCTATGTTTGGAGAGCGGGTTGGGGCATAGTTGCGGGGGGGTCTTATTCTCGTCTATCAAATATTCATAGTGTGGAAGGGAAGATTCACGAGGTGGAGGTTCAAATTAAAAATGTGGAGATCCAAGTCAAGGCTTTGGCGGTAAATTTGAAAGATGAGCTACATGATCAGCTAGGGCAGATAAGGGGAGAACTCTCCAACAAACTGTTAGCCGTGGATAATAAACTGGTAGCCATGGATTTTACACTCGTAGCCATGCGTGCCAGTATGGAGAGAAGCGAGGATAAGCTTAGTGCTCAAATAGAGAAAAGTTCTGTATTATCAAATGCCGCCATGGAAATGCTGATGTTGGAGCTTATTACCGCAGATCATCACCGCATCACCGCAGATACGCATGTATCTATAGAAGCTATCGCAGAGGCGGCAGAGGCTGCTGCAGCGGAAGCTATCGCTTCTATAGATACATGCGTATCTGCGGTGATGCGGTGATGATCTGCGGTAATAAGCTCCAACATCAGCATTTCCATGGCGGCATTTGATAATACAGAACTTTTCTCTATTTGAGCACTAAGCTTATCCTCGCTTCTCTCCATACTGGCACGCATGGCTACGAGTGTAAAATCCATGGCTACCAGTTTATTATCCACGGCTAACAGTTTGTTGGAGAGTTCTCCCCTTATCTGCCCTAGCTGATCATGTAGCTCATCTTTCATATTTACCGCCAAAGCCTTGACTTGGATCTCCACATTTTTAATTTGAACCTCCACCTCGTGAATCTTCCACACTATGAATTTGATAGACGAGAATAAGACCCCCCGCAACTATGCCCCAACCCGCTCTCCAAACATAGCGAAACGCCGGGTTCTTGCTAACTTTATTAGCAACATCCAAAACCTTGCCCCCTTCCACTGAGCCCTGCGCATGATTAAAGAGAAAATATGGTTGAAATAACATCTGAAATACTATTCTAGAGACGAGTAGTAGCTGCAGTTGGGTCAGTTTGACTTATCCGGAGGTTTGAAGACGCTACAGAGGCTGGTGCCCCTGCGGGTGCGGTTTGGGCCGCCGTTGTCAACTGACGGCCTAGTCTCAGACTGCGTCCGAGGCAATTCCTTGAGATGGACATCTACAAAAACAAAATTGGCGGAAGGAGGATGTGTAACGAGGGTGCGAATGATGATCAAACAGCCCAACGGCAAAAAGCTTAGTCACTCTAGAGCCAGCGTTAAGATCGCAGTTGTTTTACCGCTTCGCTTCTGCCTAAAGCGCAGCTCCAGCGGGGTATAGGTAAACCAAATACGGGTAGAAATGCGACCAAGGAACGACAGCGGGGGTTGAGCTCCAGTTTTTTTTTTTTTTTTTTTTTTTTAAACAATCTTACCGAATCTGCTGCCCAGCACGTAAGACGAGGCTGCTGCAAGAGTCCTCGAGCGTCAGTGTTATAGAACACGTGAAATAGTAGGAAAAGAAACAAATATCAAAAGGTAGGAGGAATAGTGGTAAACAAAATATAATCATTGAATACCATTTCGAATTCGAGCTTAAGGAAAGAGATTCGAAATGAGCTCACACAGAGCGTGTGTCCACTTGTGCAGACATAAAATAAAATATACAACTCCTTTGGAGCTGGCGATGACGCGCACCTGCTACAAAACTTGCGTCTGATCGGATAGAAATTAAGTTTTGATCTTGAGAAAGATGACACAGCCAAACGTGCTTCAATTTGTCATCGTTGGTCAAGAAGACCATCCTTTATACGAAGCTGATCTTGCAGTCAAGCCTGTAGACGCAGTGCGAGAAGTAAGTTGGCAACATTTCATTACTTACAAGACACCGCTCTCGTCTTGTATCACAACTAACTGTGTCTCTAATCCGTGTTCCCCTTCTCATTCAATAGGAACGCCCACAATATCTCCATCATTTTGTTCTTCACGCTTCTCTAGATGCTGTAGATGAGGCTGAATGGGCTAGTACAGGGATGCATCTTGGTGTCGTTGACCGATTCAACAATCTTCAAGTATCTGCATTTACAACAGCAGGTCGTATACGATTCCTCCTATTACACGATGGAAAGGGAGATGAATCGGTCAAATCTTTCTTTAAAGGTGTCCATGAATTGTATTTAAAATTAGCGTTATCTCCTTTCTTTCTACCGTCAACAAAGATCACATCTCAAGAATTTGGGCAGAAAGTGAAGCAATTAGCAAGGCTATATTTTAGATAGATAGATAGTTTATCAGGGTGCCAAATCGCTTATTCTAGTTAATTCATCCCATATTGGTTTTACTGACTTGATTACAACCCACGGAACTATACTGCTGTATTTTCTTTTTATTCCCTAATACCTCTCCGTTTGTAACAACAACCGACAGGGATAGTTGAATAGATAGTAACAAAATATCTAAATGTCTAGAGATGCTTTGATTTGTGCTTTCCACACGTTCCAATCAATTTTATTTGCATTTAATTGATGCAATTCATCCCAGCCAAACCCACCAACTCTCGGCGCAACCCCTTGCAACCCAAACTTAAAGAAACTAAGAATAACATTTTCAAATATTTCCGGAGGCAGCCCCGACGTATGCATTGGCCGGGCAGTAGGATGCCCATACCTCTGAGCTTTCAATAATTTCTGCCCATGAGAGTCTAGTCGAAGCAAGGGACCTGAATCAACCAACCTCGGCGATGCCCAGTCACAATCGACAGCTCTATGTGTATCTATTTCATTTAAGAAAGACGCCAAGGGGGTCATATCCAGTCGCGCTGTGACGGGACGGCTCCATACATTGACAAATTGAGTGTATTTCTCTTCTACTTCATACCTCCAACCACTGCCATTGACACCACTACCACTACCACTATCAGCTCTCTTGTCACTAGGGGTATCCTTATCCTCATCGCAATCTCTATGCTGAAAAGAAACAACGACATCACAGTCTAGGGTGTGTGAAAATAATGCGTAATAATGAACTGGACGAGGGCATCTTACAATAGCCACCCCAATCTCAGGATATTTCTTTACTTGACCTTGTTTTTCTATTAACTTGTAATCTTCCAAGACTTGCTCATATTCCGGCTGCCAGATATCTTTGAAATTTTCGGGATTCTCTAAAAAGATACCGAGGTTGGCTAGAAAGAAGGAGAATTTCTCATCTGCATCGCTTTCTTCAAATGGAGGAGTGAATTGCGCGCGTTCTATAGTATTTATCCAGCAACAAAGAGCCAGAGCTTGATGGGCAAGTTTTGCTGCAGAGCCGGTACCGTCAAAATCGAGTTCTCTAAAATCGTGGAGAGCAGCAGCAATGCGTAATAACTCCTCGTAATGCATTGCGTCTGCTCTATGAATAAAAGCCCAGACTGAGAACAGAGCATCGCCATCAAAATGATTTACAGTGACAGCATCCCGATCCAACCACCCGGGAAACGCAGAGCCTGAGGCCAGCGCATTAAGTACCAGGCCAGTTGACGTATCGGCAGGCTCAAGACCCTCTGGATTTCGAGCAGATTTGTGATGAGTGAACGTAGGGGCGTCTGGGTGGGTGCAGTCGACAACTACCGCTTTGCTGATAGACGCTTCTCTGAACGGTACATAGGAGATATTATTGGGGTTGTTATTTATTAGAGACGCGTTGGAAACAGTAGTGCTCCTTTGTTTTGTGTATCTCAGACCATTGAATGATGGGTTGTTGGCTTTGATGGTGGTGAGGCTTGGTTTGGCTCTTGTAAGTTTTAGGATGGCTACCATTGCAACAAGTAAGGTTGATGCGAGCAAGGCCAGCAGAAGCAACACCATTTATGCGTATGCGCTGGCCTACTGATATTTTTGGTTACTCGTCAATTTGATATACACTATTGTTTCCGATATTGGCTATCTGAGGGCAGGAAAATGGGGGAGAAAAGCCACAGAGGAGATGGCGGCGCTCTGCTTGGAAGAGTGAGCCGTTGCGTTCTCATCTGAGCGCTTCAAAAGACCAATTTGCCCACCGGTTTGGAATCTCAAGCAGTATTACCTGGCTATGACGGAACCTTTCCCGGCGACCCTAATACTTTGCTTTGAGGGAAGGCTTTTCTTTTTTGCAGGCACTGGCGAGGGTCGAGGGGTGGAAGTGAAGAAAAAATAAAGGAGTTTTATATAAGGGGAGGGCAAGCGGTAGGATGCTCTGTGCATTTGTTAAAAGCGTATCGTCAGTTCAGTGGCGGTGCAGCACTAGAGGAATTTGGTCAGATAATTCAAACCTCACAAAATTCTCAATCACTCGGCAAGTAGTATTTAATCACTGATTAAATCAGCTTTCGCTCTACCTAGGCGCTTTACTCTGCCGAGATTACAAATCATGGCAAACGATCCTGCAACCAAGCCTGAAGCCGAGAACGGCACAGGAGCTGCAGCCGATCCAAATATTAATGCAAATACTCTTGCCCCTGGCGCCAAATCTAATGGTGCAGCTGCGATGAAAAGTACAGATGATGGGTACTGTAGATGCTTATTTGTTTACCAAGTTCTGGTAGGCTACGTAGTGGAAGTCAAGGTACGCGATCATTCCAATCAACATTTTGGCAGAACTGATTATATTGAATACCGCTTTTCTTCTAGACTACTTCAACCAATGGAAATTTTATTTATTTGTAACTCTCAAACAGGTCAAGGGAGGAGCTACGTACTCCGGCGTATTCAGCTCCCTCACCAACTCTTCAATAATCCTCAGAATGGCCCGGCTGGTGCGAGACAGTAACGGCGAAGCCCCTCGCTCCACTCGCCCAGAGCCTAAGAAGATCATCCCTGACGGAGAATGGTACGATATTAGCGCTGTGGATGTGCGCATGGGTGGATCAGACGTCGCTGCGATGGGTGCAGGTGACGATGCCGGTGGCTTTGGCACAGATTCCGCAATCTCCCGTGGTCGGGGTGGCACAGAAGGCCGTACCTTACAAAAATGGACCCCTGATATAGATGAAGCCCAGCTCATGCATCTTGAAGAATCAGTCACTAATACACAGCGCGGTTGGGATCAATTCGCGCTTAATGAAAAGAAATTTGGTGTTCGGACTGATTATAGAGAGGAGCTCTACACCACCGCACTGGACCCTAATAAATCTAAAATTAGTATGGCAGAAGCAGAACGACTTGCTGCTGAAATTGAGCGTGGAAATAAGATGGATACGACGAACATCCATTTGTTAGAAGAGCGCGGCATTGAAATTGATGATGGCGACATGGATGAAGAAGACCGTTATGGAGCGGTCATCAGGGAAGCCCCCGTGGTAGGCGGTGTCAAAGGACCAATGCCACCACCTCCACCTGCTCGTCCTGCTGGTGCATGGGGTCGCGGGGCACCTGGATCACCTGCTGCCACATCAGCTCCGATTTCGATTGATCCGAGAAAGGAAGCGAATAAAGTACGCGCCCACATGACAGGAGGTTCTTCTGGTGCTAAAGCTGCATCGCCATACGGGACACCAAAACAGCTGGCATCTCCTCTTGTAGGTGATGCACAGAAACTTGCAGCGTTGAATCTTAATCCTGGGATGCCCCATGTGGATGAGGACACTCGAAGGGATTTCGAAGCTTTCAAAGCAGCACAACAACGTTCTGGTGCTGGTGGATCTGCTGGAAGTTTGAATGTGTCGGAAATGAAACAATTTAGTGAGGCTGTAGGATCAAAGCTCCAAAAAACAGTTTCTGGAGAGAAACCTCCTGCGGCAGTTGCTGCTGCTGCTGCAACGGCAGCAACACCAACAGATGCAGAAGCCGCCCCCCAAAAATCCTCGTTCAGTGGCCTAAACCCCAACGCAAAGACCTTCTCCCTGAATATCAATGCCAAGGAATTTACACCTACATTCACACCCAAAGGATCATCAGCGGGAGCAGGTGCGGCGTCTACGCCTTCTTCAACTACATCAGCAGCAACGCCGTCCTTGGGCTTCCGTCCTGGTGACCCTAGCAGTAGCAGCACTGGGCCTATTCCTCACTATAGCAACCGGGGTAAAGGTAATGACGGGCCTGGTCCTCATTCTGGAGGTGGCTATGAGTACCGCAGACAAGGTGGTCCTCCAGGCGGTCAAGGAGATCGAAGAGGACCTCATCATATGCAGCAAGGTGGGTATCCAGGCGACGGCGGGGGTCACCCGCCGCCCCCACCTCCAGGCCATGCTCGCTCCCCTCCCACTGGCGGTATGCATATGGCTGGACCGGGTATGCCTGCAATGATGCATCCAGGTGGTCCTATGGGTGCTCCAATGATGATGGGCTATTTGCCACCTGGCGCCATGCCTGGAGGTGTCGGACCCCGGGGAGCTCAAATGGTGTACATGCCTGCTCCGTTTATGGCAGGAGGTCCTCAAATGGGTGCTGTACCCATGCGTGGGGTGCCTATGCAGATGCAGATGGGGATTGGGTACCCAGGAGGGCCTGGAATGCCGTATCATAATCAAGGCGGCGGTGGTGGGGGCTTAAACCGAGGGAACAGTGGGCATAGTAATCAAGGCGGCGGAGGACAAGGAGGAGATATGGAGTGATGGCAAAGAATATTTATCTGAAAAAGAAATGAAAAAATGTAAGCTGATGCTCGCTCAGTTTTCGAAAATTTTGAAATCAGATTTGCAGCTGAGTTAGCGCCTTCATAACTGTAGATCGGCACAGCTTGAGGAGTATTTCTAATCAATCAAATCAATACTATCTGTCCGCCCTTATTAGGTATCCAGTAAAGATACAAGAGAGGAGCCAAACTCCCTTGGTATCATAATAGTGGGTGATTTTGCTTATTGTTGAATTGAACAAAAACAGTCTTGCAGACATGGGTTCTGGAGGACAGCGTACCACTGAAGTGCCTATTGGTGGAGTGGAAAAGGTTCCTGGTACGTCTCGGCTCCAATGCCCGAGTTTTAGGAGTCTGTTGAGCTCAACTTTTAGGTAATCCCTAATACATGCCTTGTTTATTTACTGCAGACTATAGACACGGTGCTCCTGTTGGTCTCAAATATGTCAAAAGAGGTAAGATTAGCCATTGCGTGGTATGCTGTTGATCTTGGAGCAACGATAGGCGATGCCGCTCAAATTTTGCAAATCACAAAATCCTTAGAAACTGACTCGGACAAAAAAAATCACTTGCAGGTTACCATCTCCTCATCAGCCATGCTCTTACCCTTGCATTGGCCTTCCTTGCTGCAATGGGCGTAGTAAGTCTTCATCTTTTTCTTTATCCAACCTGGCATAATGACTGCATCTTGTCTTTGCCGCCCCCCTGCACCTGAAACTTCTTTGCAAAACATTTTTCCATACGCCTCCCCTCTCTCGTTCCTGCAGCTGGAATTGGCTAATATGTACCAGCAAGGAGAACTCACCCGCATGATCTCCGTCGCTCGCCAGACCGACCTCACATTCGATCTCTTAACTTTCGTCGCTTCGGTGCTCCTGTTGGCCTTTGTCGCAGCTACCTACATCGCTTCCCGCTCTAAACCAGTCTACCTTCTAGGATACCATTGCTACAAGGCCCCACAGCATCTCAAGGTAACCTACGATTGGTTTATGAATCACAGCAGGAAGAGTGGTGCCTTCAATGACGAGTCTTTGATTTTCCAACAAAAAGTACTGGCACGCTCTGGTCTTGGTCAAGAAACCTACCTTCCCCCCGGTATCATGGCTGAGCCCCCAGAAATTAACATGGAAACAGCTCGTGAAGAAGCTAGAGAGGTTTTATTCACTTGTGTTGCTGAGGCCTTAAAATCTACTGGCACGAAAGCTCAGGCAGTTGACATTTTGATCGTAAACTGCTCTTTATTCAATCCGACTCCTTCTTTATCCGCCATGATTGTCAATCACTTCAAAATGAGGACAAACGTAGTTACCTACAACTTGGGAGGCATGGGGTGCTCTGCTGGCGTCATCTCGATCGGTCTTGCTCGGGAGCTCCTTCAAGTGCACTCCAACTCCACTGCCCTGGTCGTTTCCACTGAAAATATCACTCAGAACTGGTATTTTGGTAACGACAGGTCTATGTTGATTCCCAACTGCCTTTTCCGTCTTGGTGGGGCTGCTATGGTATTGTCAAATAAACGTTCCGACTCTCGAAGAGCCAAGTATGAATTATTAAATGTTGTCCGTACACATATGGGACAAGACGACGCTCATTTTGAATGTGTCTACCAACGTCAAGATAAGCAAGGCCAGCCTGGAGTTACTTTATCTAAAGATTTAATGAGGATTGCAGGAGGCTCCTTAAAGGCAAACATCACAACCCTGGGTCCCTTGGTGCTTCCTCTCTCCGAACAACTTCTGTTTTTTGCCAACTTGGTAGCTCGTAAAGTTATGCGTATGAAGATGAGACCGTACATCCCTGATTTTAAACTTGCTTTTGAACATTTTTGTATCCATACTGGTGGCCGTGGTGTTATTGACGCCATTGAAAAGCAATTAGAACTCACAAAACAAGGCGTTGCACCATCCCGTGAAACATTATACCGGTACGGGAATTTATCTTCTGCCTCGATTTGGTATGTGTTGGCGAATATTGAGACCAAAATTGGGGTAAAGAAGGGTGAGAGGGTCTGGCAGATTGCCTTTGGCTCTGGGTTTAAGTGTAATAGTGCGGTTTGGAGGGCAACGAGGCATGTCAACGACCGTCACAAGGCGTGGCTGGAAGAAGGAGATGGACATGCTGCTATTCCTAGTAGTAAAGATACTGGCGATGCTCGCGTTGCTGCCAGTGATAAAAAGATTGCCGCTTAGAGAAGATGAGTATATATATTCAAAACTCCTCGGGTTTCCTCTTTTTTAATCAGAAAGTGTTTTGTTTTTTAAAGGAGGTCTTGATTTGATATATCGACGTGTTATCTATCCATGAGCTTGTTGTCCTCTTGCCCCTCCCCTCTACTTTTTTCCTTCGTTCCCCTTCTGCTTAGTACCCTCATTAACCATTTTATTATATGATTGTTCCAATTTTACCAAGATTTAACACAGTTTTGACGAATAAACAAGAAATGAAGCACAAACAGAACAAGAAAAAGAGGAGAAGGCTTCGGGCCATCTGTTTCCTAATTGACAGAGATAAGTAGATTAAGTTGATTAAAAAGGAATAGCAGTGTGAAAAATTAAAGAAATAGACAGAATAAGACTATCATCGCACGATAAACATATAGGCATGTATTGAAATGAAAAAGAAATACTATAAAAAGTCTTGTCGGTCTATGCACGAAGCTGCGTATATCGTCAAAAGAGAAGCATAGCATAAGATGTTGCGTTGCCATTATCTAATCACATGAAGCTTATGTCCTGGTCGTACGTTATATATCTCAAACTCTCCATAATAAACATCAGTGATCGTCCATCCGGTGGGCTTCAGCTGCATAGCGACAAATATAGGTCCATCTAGATTCCAGTTCCCGGCATCTGCTAATTTTTGATAAAAATCAATTCTACGAGTCGCAACACCGTCTCCATAACGAATAAGCTTGTCTTTTCTCGCGGCTAAAAAGGCGCGGAACCATGTATTTTCATCGATTCCCTGTAAAGGGGTACCTCCGACAGTAGAGGTGGCGTTGGCGATGATAAAGTCTATACTAAAAGGATCTCCTTCACCTTGCCCGTGATTAACAATCGCGTCGTACAGCTGTGCTTTGACTAAAGCGTGCCTAATGCCCATGTTCTTACCCCAGGTGGTAGAAGGCTGGTAATACAATGATCTTTGCATAGTATCTTGAGCTGACCGGAACAGTGGATCCTGAGCCGCAACGGCAATAGCCTCACAAAAGCCGGGGAGTGTGGTTACGTTCCCGCTTCCTCGTTCCGCTAGCTGTATCAAAGGCGCTACATATTTTGCTAATATATTGTTTAATGGTTGGAGTGTCTGGTACGTCTGTACTACAGCGAGGCCGTCATCATACTTGGTTGTGAACCCACAAATCCCAAAAGTGAAGCCTCTCCCGTCGTTGGTATTCTCACAGTAACTATACTGGAGAGTTGTATTGGCATTTTCAAAGATGGAGGTGAGGGACATTGCACGACGAATCTGATCATTGGTGAGTTCTTTCCAGAAAAAGGGGCCTGGAGGTGTTTGAGTTCGATTTTGAGCATTAGGAGATGGGCCGGGAGTTGGGGAAGGAAAACGGGGAGGGGGAAATTTTGGTACAGGAGGTGGTCTTGTAAGCCTTTTCGGTGGAGGTGGTCTTGTAAGCCTTTTAATTGGAGGTGGCGGTGGCCTTGTAAGCCTTTTAGGTGGCGGTGGAGGTCGTCTTGTAAGCCTTTTAAGTGGCGGTGGAGGTGGTCTTGTAAGCCTTTTAGGTGGCGGTGGAGGTCGTCTTGTAAGCTTTTTAGGTGGAGGTGGTCTTGCAAGCCTTTTAGGTGGAGGTGGTCTTGCAAGCCTTTTAAGTGGCGGTGGAGGTCGTCTTGTAAGCTTTTTAGGTGAAGGTGCGCTTTTGGTAGACTTCTTCGGCAGTGACTGGGAGATACCTTGTACCTCCACGGGGGCCACATTGTACATCTGGACTGTACGGAGAAGAACATATTGAGCTACTCCACCAGGGGAACGAGGGACAACTGAAGAATGCATTATTTCCATTAAAGCAGCATCGACACTAAGGTCCCCAGTGAGTCTAAATACGAGCCCTCGTACTCGGACAACTTCAATACCATTGACAGTTACTCGTAAAAACCCATTTTGTCTTCCAGGAGTGTTTAATTGTAACCGAATATGGACAAAATTCCACGCATCGAGTTTCCAATTAAATTTAAGGCCGCCAACAGCGACAGCGTCTCCATCACCAAGCCGTGTTGCGGGTAGATGTAATGCTGGGTTTTGTTGCGACCGGGGGAGGTGGGCGATGACTTTACCTCCACCGTCTGGCTGCCAGCCAAGCTGTACCGACCAGCAAGAATACCCAGCTGCTTGTATAGGACATTCATCGCCACCAGCCAGGATACCAGGCAAGATACCACCTTGACCAGTTCTGAATCCGCTAGGGATGTTGACTTTATATTTAAATACCAATGAATCACTGGGGCGAGTAGCTGGGTATAGAGGGACACTCATACCATTGAAATATCTTCCATCAGACGCGTTGAGGAATTTTATTTGAAAGACAGTTCTTGGATCAACGAGGCTTATAGTGCCAGTGCCGTCACGTGACACTAGAGGTAGTGCACTTGGGGGTGGTGTAGGAGATTTAGAAGCGGGGGATGGGGATGGAGGTATTGCTGTTAGCGTCCAAGTCACCTCAGCAGCTGTATTTTCGATGACTAGAAGACCTAGAATGGCGATGTATAGCAGCCTTAATGCCCTCATTTTTAACTGCACAAGTTTCATCTAAACGAGATGCAAGTAAGAGGTATCTCTACAGATCTTATAGAGGCTGCGCTCCAGGTGGCGAATTGGATGCCCTCACTTTTATAAGTAACCGCTGAAATTAAAAAAAGATAACTTCCTGCTCTAGAACTCCAATTTCAATCTTTAAGATTGACCTTTTAGATTTTAAGATCTATTTTACGTCTTGTAAAATGAACCATTTAAGATGCTATGCACGGCATCCTGTTATTCTTCTAAATATTTATAATGTAAATTGGTCGAATTACAGCTTTTTAAGGCCTGAGGCCGGGCTTCTCGAAATTTTTGGCCTGCTTCCCGTCCAAATTCATCGAAATCTCAAGTCTTGAACCCCCTGCCATCTGTGTGCTTACCTACGCATACGCTAAGTCGCTACAGAAAAATATTTTTTAAATTTTTATTCTAAGTCACAAGGTCAAATTTCAAAGTAAGTAGAAAGCTATCGGTGCAAAATACTTCGCTCTAAGTTCCTTTATCCCCTCAATTATTAAAGGAGTTCTTCAACCACGTTGCTAAGGGGCGCAGCTAACCTAAAATCATGCTGCCCTTCCAATAACCCCTAAGTAATCATCTTTCACCGAGGCAACGGCAAACTGTAATGAGTTGCAACAGAAACAAAGGTCAGAAATTAACTCCAAATTCATTTCAGACACAAATTTTACAAGGGAAAAACATTCAAAACCCGCCCGCTTGCTCTTATAATTCATAACTTACGATTTCATTTGCATCTACTCTCGTTCCTACAATTTTCAATCTAACTTCACATCCAGTTGTGATTTTCTCCCCTTCTTTTGTCATATATGCTGGATCATTCGTACTATCAAACTCAAACTCTTCAGGAATCAAATGATTAGAAACGAAGATCTGTAACGGACCCGCCTCAGCGAAAAAACCCCATTTTATTTACTGATTTGACCACTGCATCCATGACCTCTCCCTTATGTGGCATAAATACAATGCATTCGTATTTTACGTTGAAAACTGCGTTGCCTACGCCTTCTCTAATCATCCCGTCCCCCTTGTGAATAGCTTCAGTGACGGCAATTACAAATCCATGCTTGCCAGAGCATGTGCCTTCTACATCCTGACGAAGCCTTCTATTTATTTCATCATCAAGATTTGATGCAAAATATCTTGGCGGGATTTCTAGTTCTTTGATGAGCTCTAGCCGGTAAAACATCTTTTCAATTTATTCTTTTAAAATGATGGAAGTAATGTTCAGTCAATAGAGGGTATTAAATTGGTTTCTTGCAGGTTTTATGAATTCATCGAGGCCTAAATGTCGACTTGAATTTGTACTGAGCCAAGAAAAGACGCCAGTGAAGTTTTAACTGGCAATGAAATTTCCGCTCAGAGTCTGATCAATGATCATCAACCCAGAAGCTAATATCTTTTATTTCGCTTCAAATAATATATATTATCTTTATTCATATCACAGTCCGTTGATCGCTCTCCCTTTCGTTTGTTCCGCTTTACAATCATTGCATGCCATGCTCGGAAAAGTGGCAATGTCATTTTGAAAGGAAGCCGTTGGTTTGCCAAGGCTTCTTCCCGGTTGCAGAATAAGCAGTGCTCGATCGATCTGAGATCCTATCCGAATCCTGGAGAAGCAATGAAGGCTGTGGACATTGCAAATTATCAGATCACGCTGATGAGTCGTTTTGCCACTGAGACAAGGATTGGCGGAGATGCGGCGCTTAGTTCTCCCCCTCTATTCTGCGATTAAAGCGCTGGCGCCGCTTTGTGGCAGACCACAGCCGAAGCAGCAAGCCTTCCCTCTGATCCTTTACTTTAGAATAATATATTTGAATTCTCTCGTAGTCGGCCAACAACATTACAGTGAAACTTCCTTCCTAAATCACTTCGATCCGTGAGACTGAGGTACAACTGTCATTTGTACCTGCATTTCATACTCGAAGAAATATAAATTAATTCACAGAAATAGAGGGGGAAAACTAAGCGCCGCATCTCCGCCAACAATTGCTCGGCTTCCCTGGCAATGCTTTCAGCCCTGTCTCGGCCAAGTATACCAAACTGCTTGATATTTCCGGGAGCAGCTCCGAAAATGATACGACCATTTAGACTGTTCAACATGCAATTCCGTCGGACAATATTGCCTCCTTGTCTCAGTGGCAAAACGACTCATCAGCGTGATCTGATAATTTGCAATGTCCACAGCCTTCATTGCTTCTCCAGGATTCGGATAGGATCCCAGATTGATCGAGTACTGCTTATTCTGCAACCGGACAGAAGCCTTGGCAAACCAACGGCTTCCTTGCAAAATGACATTGCCACTTTTCCGAGCATGGCATGCAATGAGTGTAAAGCGGAACAAACGAAAGAAAGAGCGATCAACGAACTGTGATATGAGTAAAGATAATATATATTATTTGCCTTGAAATAAAAGATAATAGCTTCTGGGTAAAGAAATAAGTAATCACCTCTTGTAGTTACTATCGTTAAGTTAATCCAAAACGCGCGTAACCAATAACACTCTACATTAATTTATTAAACCAATTATAATATTTGCTTACGGATATGAAGCACAGTAGACATAGACTTGGCATTTACGGCAGCACATATGAATGCTCAATCCATGCTTCGGCAATTATTGTCAATTACCGCACCCTTGACAGCACGCCGAAGCGTTGGAAGAGTTCTGCTGAACGCATCAGACTTCTCAACCACTGCTGACCCTGAGCCAGCTCCAATAAACGAAAGTCCTCGACTCATTCCAAAATCTCCAGCCGCTGTCCGTCGCCACAGCAAAACAAGGCCACCTTCTACTACCAGACGAAGAGAAGAAGACGGTATAGGCAGCGCTATACCGATATTTGCAAGAGATAACCAAATTACCAGCCATGGAGACAGCAATAATACAACCTTTGCTTCTGGTGCTACTAGGAGCAAGCAGGAATTCCGCCGTTCCGACAACCACAAACAAGACAATCAACAGCAGCAGCAACGCACAAAAGTAAAACCAGCATGGTATCTTGCCCTCCATAAAGCTACCACAACTGGAAACTACCCTGATTGCCTCAAAATCCTAGAAGAACGCTCCAAATCCAGTCCCAGCGTGGCCACCAGTTTTGCCTTTGAGCGAACAATGCGAGCATTGCCACCTCATCAAGGTCTAAAAATATTCCAGTTAGCTCAAAATCGGGGAGTCGCTCCTACTGTAGGTATGGTTGTTAATGTCATCCGTATCTACGCTGCAATGGGGATGCTACGGCATGTAGAGGCAACAGTTAAAGATTTTATAGCTGCAGGTGTCCGGCATCACTGGAGTATTTACTTCCACTGGGCCGCTGTATTTGCCGAAGCAGGGCAACCTGAAGGTGTCACAGCTGCTGCCGCAGCTGCAGAAGCAGCTGGTTTAGAGGTTACAGCTCATTATCAAACCATGATGGTGAAAGCACTATGTAAAAGCGGAAAGCCCGGAAGGACACTTTCTTTGCTACGGGAGCTTCGGCAAGCTGGACAAATTCCTCCTGAACCGGTATGGAGAGCCTTGATTCATTGTCATGGCCAAGCAGGACATGCACATCGTTCTCAAGCGCTCTTTGACGAGATGAAAGAACTAGGCATCGTGCCCGGACTACCGACATGGACAGCTCTAGTGAACGCCTATGCAGAATGCAGAATGCCTCGTCAAGCGGTCGAAACTCTCGCAGGAATGCACGCTGCAGGTCTTCGTGGGAATACCCAAACGTATACTGTGCTTCTCAAAGCTTGTGCACATGCGGGGGACGTTGCCGCAGCACAGGGGGCAGTCGAACAAATGAGGAGAGATGGCCTGGAACCTACTGTTCACGTTTGGGGCGCTCTAATTGCAGCATGTGCTGCTGCAGGGGATACCACTGCTGCGCGTGCTGCGTTTGCTGCTATGCAAGAAAGCGGTTGTCCCGCCGGCGTTGTCCAATACACCGCTTTACTAACAGCGTACCGCCACGCTGGAGATATTGCTGGAGGGCTTCAAGTACTGAAAGAAATGGATGCAGATCAAGTCAAACCGGGCAGAGAGACCTTTACTGAGATAGTAACCTTGCTAGGTCAGCATGGCATGATTAGCCAAGCGGAGGAGGCATTCCAAGCAATGCGATCTCAAGGATATGCCCCTGATCAGATTGCATTTAATGTTTTAGTCGGTGCTTTAATGACAAATTGGGTAGATGAGGGACGTAATCCCGATTCTACTTTATTACTACGAGCAAAGGAGGTATTCAAAGAAGGGTGGCAGTTGGGTACGACCCGTCCACCAAAAGAAATAACTGAAGATGGCCGTCTTTTACGTGTCGATTTACATTGCCAAGGTACTTGGAGTGCACAGTTTGCTGTGTTGAATGTACTTGCTGAGCTGGCTGCTGCAGAACTTGAACCTGGGGAGACTCATCCCGCGCTGATGTTGATTACAGGGCATGGTTTGAAAAAAGGGTGGGCTCCATTACGTGAGACTGTATGGACTATGCTCCGAAGTATGGGTATGTCTGTACGAGTGGCATTAGGTAATGGGGGTACGTTGATCGTGCCACATTGGGATGTTCAAAGAGCGATTAATAATGTGGAGAAACGAGGACGGGATTTTGAAGTTACTTTTTGCCCTGAGCATTTGATTGACCCGAGAGAGATAGTAGGACAGCAAGATGAGGATGAGAAATCTTGGGGAAGATCGGATCAAGAGTTAGATTTGGGGTTGAATTCGGATTTCTGGGGAGGAGGAGGAGGGGAAGCAGGAGGGATTGGAGTGGTGGGAGGGGTGGAGGTGCCGGCGGTGAAGATTGAGAGGGACGCCATGAGCAAGAAGATACGAGCGCAGAATATAAAGGTGTAAAAAGTTTATTCTTTGTTGACTGAATTAAAAATCGGTCTTATTATATTGAAATTGCAGGTGTAAAACATATGCCTTTTCTGCAGGGAAAAAGCGTCAAGAAACAAACTTTAGGAGAAACTCACAGCTCATAAAAAAATATTCTGTCAGAGCAGTACTTTCATAATTTGGACAATGGAAATTCCATTATGGAATTATGAATAGCATTACTGGAAGAATAACCTCCAAGTGGTCTGGGAGATCAGAGTATGATGAGGATGACGAGGAAATTTCGCGATCAAATTGGTGGTGGGACTTTAAACAAAACGTGTTAGAAATCCCACGCCTCGTAGCTGCACTTTTCATTAAGCCTGAACATGACGGAATCCAAGATAACCGCGATTTGGTCTACCAATACGGCCAAGCTGTCAAACACATTCCATCTTTGCTCCGACGCCTCGCATTCAAAACTCGCACCCTAGAGGATGAACTCCACGAGGTGAGCAGCAGAATGATACTCTCAGCGGCAGCATAGGGCTAAATATCTTATGAATTAGCCGAAATTAGACCTGAATATCTCATCCCAACACAATAATAAGATTTCTATTGTATTTCTGCAGGCGATGCTTCGAGGCAGTCTTCGCAAGGTCTTGCATGGCTTTGATCTATTAATGATAGGTCTAGGTGTGGTGATTGGTAGTGGAGCATTTAGTTTAACAGGACAGGGGCAAGCTGTGTATGCAGGGTAAGCAAATAAGGAGGGTTTATAAGGGGAAAAGAAAACACTTGATGACCTGTCAAAGCCGTTTTCCTTTCTCCAATCATTTTTAACTACTATTTATTTATTTGCAGATCTGCTCTGTTGGTGTCGTACGCTATAGCTGGCCTTGCATGTGTTTGCTCTGCAGCGTGCTATGCTGAGCTTTGTATGGTAAAGAAATCCTAAATATAGTTAATAATAAAGAATATTTCTTTCTCTTGCTTTCTTTTGCTCACCCAGTTCATTTTCCCGCCATTATAGTTTATTTACACTCTCCTCTCTCTTTTTGATATTAATTTTCTTTTTCTACAGGAGTATCCTGTCTCAGGAAGTGCGTTTACTTATATTATGATTACATTCGGTGAATACCCTGCCTTCATTACTCTGGGTATGCTTTTATTAGAATATGGGCTTGGAATGGCGGCAGTGGCTAATGGATTTTCTCAATTTTTCGCGCTTCTCATCAACCAAAGCGCCTCAATCTTCACTTTCGATGACGATGGTATTGAATGGGACATTATGGCGTTGGCAGTCGTGCTTATTCTTAGCGCTGCTTTAAGTTTTGGAGTGAAAGAAAGCTCTTTGATTCTTGGCTGGACAACGATGATTAAGTTATTATTCATTGCAATTATATCAATAACAGCCTTCGTAAAGTCATCCGGATCGTATTTTGTGAATAATTTTGGTCTGCCAGATAAAAGAATGGATGGAGTTGTTCAAGGAACTGCATTTATATTTTTTGCCTATGTCGGATTCGATGCCGTGTGCAATGCAGTAGAAGAAACTCAAAAACCTAATCGCATTCCCACTGCTATCATCGGCACGGTAGTCGTAAGTAGTATAGTCTACATGGCCATGTCCGCGAGCTTATCACTCATAGTCGAGCCTGCTACGCTTATGCTATGCTCAAACGATAGAGGAGATATTCTTGATTCACAACCCAGTGACTATAATTGTACTGGAGTGGGTCAACCGGCATATTCGCTAGCGTTTATTGTCGCTTTCAATGAACAAAATCTACATGGGATGCAATACGTTGTAGCTATCGCTGCGCTTCTAGGTATAACCACCTCCCTTCTCGTGGGCCTCTATTCCGTCGCCCGTCTAGCCATGGTCGCCGCACGAACGTGGCTGTTACCACCCCCTTTAGCCCGCATCTCCCCCCGCACACAAACTCCGGTTGTTGCACAAATGACACTCGGTATAATTATTGCTATTATCGCTATGTTTGGATCTTTTAATCAATTGTCCGAACTCGCCTCTCTCGGCGCCTTGTTTGCGATGTGGATTGTAAGCAACGCCGTCCTGTACCGGCGCTATTACCCAGACGTCAAACTACGGTATACAGCACACGGTACAGTCGAAGCAGAGATGAGCAAGACCCAGTGGTGGATGCCTGGTGCGGTGTTCTCTCGGAAAGCAAGAAGAATTATCGTTTGGGTGCATATCATTTTGCTGAACGCCATGGCCATTGGCTTTGTTGTATATTATAGAACGTTATTATTACCAGAGTGCCTAGGGGAGAAGAGCTATGCAAATCCTGCGTGTCTTGATGCAAACCTAACTAATACAACGAACGTGACAACTACAACAGACACGGATTCAACCAACATTAATACGGATACTGGATTGCAAAAGAATGCATGGGTGCTGGCGTGGGTAATGGCTTGGGCCGGCGTGACGTTGTCCATGTTTTTTATGTGCCCGTTGGAGTATAGACCGAAAACGTGGGCGATTAAGCCATATCTGCTGCCATTTTTGCCATCGTTTGCTATTTTATTGATAGCTTTTAGGTAAGTTTTAGGGAAGAAAGAAAGTCTTCTTAAATTTTTTCTAAATTATATTTTTGTTGATGACATTTTTACTTTAAAACTTCCCACTCGACTTTTCACTTCTTCTAATCCCCCCCCCCGCCCCCCCTTATATTTTTCCCTAATCAATATGTGCAGTGCTGGATCTATGGCTCCTCGAAGTTTCATCTATTTCATAGGCTATGCACTCGTTGTAACCGTCTTTTACATCTTCTTTGCCATGCCCTTATCCTACATTCGTCACTTCACCATCGGTCCATCTCACGCAGAGGCGCTGCAAGTTGTAGAGCTGGTAGAAGTCAACGGGAAGTACATCCCCTGGGAAAGCGTTCAGTCCCCAAGCAGTGGAATAACCAATTACATGACAGCAGATCCTTCTGGCAGGGGGTATTCTACGTATAACATCAGTAGAACTCAAACACTGAGCGTCGGTGGTGAAAGCGGTGGAAGGCATAGCAGTGAGGGCGGAAGGACGAATAGCGATGGAAGCGATGTGGTAGCTGCTGCGTTGTACGGGGGAATATCTCCGAGAAAGAGCTATAAAATGAATACCAAGGCTTCTGGAGGGCTGCCTCGATTGCAGGAAGACGTGGAAAATGAAGGCAAGGAGGGGGAAGGAGAGGATAGTCTCGATGATGATGATGGTACAAAGAAGGAAGAAAGCATGAATGCAGTGGATAGTGCGTATGACCGTATTTAGACAAGTTACAATCTTTATTAGATGTAATTTAGAAGAAAGAAAGTAAAATGACAGGTGCTGAAACTATTCAGAAAGACAACCTCTCTGTGAGGTCCATTCGCGGGGTGAAATACCAATCAGGAAAGCAAAAGGAATGAAAGGCAGTTCCTTGCTGCTTTTGTTACACCTGGATCTAAGATTAAAAATATAGGTACTGTGAGGACTGTAATTTGTAAAAAGACACTCTCTCTTTTTCTCTCGTTGTTTATATCTAACCAATCTACTAAAAGGGTCATTCCTCATTTTTTTTTTAATTTTTTCCTGAACCAACCACAAGGTCTTTTCTTCCCCTTTCTACACACAAACAATTAAGGCTGTGCATACTGCATTGTCCACTGTTTCGCTGTATTCATCGCATCAACTTCATTTGTCTTCCAATGCTTGGCTATTCCTTCATCAAGGGGGTCATCAGGGTTTGGCGCACTCATTAAGGCTTGGATACTGAGCAGGACGGTTCTGATTTGAAGAGCAGGAGACCATTTATCTTTTAAAATATCAAGACATATCCTACCGAGTTTGTCTACATTGGGGTGGTATATTTTAGTTAAGAATCGGACCTATAGTTCAGGGAAATTTAAAGAAAATTTGGTGAGGGGACGGGTGAGAAAACATTAAGGTTACGGAAGGCAGGGCGGCAAAAAAGATAATTTGTTGTTTACAACATTTGATATCTTACCTTGGGTGCTGCCATGGGGTAGTCTTCTGGCAAGAAGAGCTCAAGCTTATACAATCCACCTTGATAAGGAGATGATTCTGGACCCAAGATAATCACATTAAAGTACCGAAGGTTATCCTCCGAGGGAGCTGCACTAATCCCGTCAACTGCGGAAATGAATTTTAAAATAGGAAAGTATGATTAGTTAGACTGACCAGGGAAAGCAAATAAGGAAGCAGAATCAACGGTGCATTATAGGCTTACCTGGCTCGCTCATCAAACGCTGAGTTTCCTGTAAAGCAGAGAAGGAGGCAAAGTGAGGGAAGTGGACGAATTGTAGGTGGCAAAGGTCAGAACATGCGGCGAAGCTTGAGATAATGATGTAATCATGAGCAATATATGTGCTTGAGTACCTTGATAATGCGTCGAGGAAGCTGGGCTTGCTGGGCCGCTAGCATATTGATCTGCTCTATAAATTCCAGATAAAACTCAGAGGGTATTTTTTGCTAAGCGGGCCCTTAACCAAAGCTTTGGTTCGCACTTGTAATCTATTTGCTGATTTTCAATAATAGGTGGTCGAGAAGGCTACTTTTGACTTCAAGGAAATGCTGTACCCGGTGACCGAAGAATTAAAAGAAGAATTCCACTGGATTTTTCAGTCGGACGAGTGCGCTTGGTAGCCAGGCCAAAAAGCTTGCAACCAGGGTTGCATTTACCCGGCTATTTGGCTATTTGGCTACTTTTTTGTAGCCAAAAGGATTTCAGAAGGAAAAAATAGCCGGGAAAAAGTCGCCGGCCAGCATGGCCGGCGAGAAAAAATAGCCGGTGAAAATAGCCAAAAATAGTTGGAAAATGAGAAAAATAGCCGAACTTCAGAACATAAAATTTGTAATTTTCCCTTTTAATTTTCTTAGAAAAGCATTGACAATTCATACTTGAACCCATTCATTGGCTATGAGCACTCCATCTAATCCTCAGAGTGTTCAGCAACCCGAGCATGATCAAGTAATCACTGATGAGGTGATCAGCTTGGTTGATCAACCCGCTTCCACCTCCGATGAGGAGATGATTGAACTTGGTAGCGAGAGTGATGCAGAGTCTCCTCAAAAGGTGAGCCCTGCTGCAGTAGACTTGCAAGGAAAATTCAAACCAACGTTGGTTTAAAATTTAACCTGGGTCCTTTCTTCTTGGCTGCTGCTGTTCGCTATTTGCAGGAAGAACCGAAGTCTAAGAGACTTAAAGGAGGTATTCGCGACTTTCTAATTCTTATATCAAATGAAGCACAGCCCATCAACGGCAATGGCAACCAACAGAGCGCCGTAGATGGCCTTGTTGCCGCCGCCGCCGGCAGCGGTTCAAAAAAGCGTGAGTATGCCAAGGAAGAAGGGCAACGCAAGTTTCAGTCTGAATGGGTTGATTTATACCCTTGGCTACGCATGACTCCTGCTGGTAATCTCTTCTGCAATGCCTGCTCTATTTTCTACAAGAAGCCTGTCCTAATGAAGAATTATAAGGTCTGTGATTTGAACAAGCACCAAAACACCGCCAACAAGCACCCCAAGGCAATGGCTGCTTATCAGGGAGGAGAATATGACGATCTAGCTGTTGCCACTACCAATGCTATTAAAACAGTAGATAACTCCTCTAAGAAGTTGGTTACTCTTGCTGAAGCTTATGATAATGGCTTAGGCGCGATGCGGCAAAAACAATTCCAAAACAAACTGATTCAATTCATGACTATTTTTCAACTTTTGAAACACCACCGCCCTATGTCCGATTATGAATGGCATCTCCAGACCTTGACCGTTCATCCTGTGATCGGTGAGACCATGCCAGAAAAGCACGTGTCCCGTACAGCTGGTTGGGAAATTGCTGATGCTATGAATGCCGTCGTCCTCCGCCACACTAAAAACAAGGTGGAGGAGGCTGAATTCTTGAGCCTTTCTATTGATGCCAGCGCTGCTGTTGATACCACCGACTACTTGAATATTGAATCGCGTTTTTGGCACGATCTGGAGCTTCATCTCCATTCATAATCGGACATAGGGCGGTGGTGTTTCAAAAGTTGAAAAATAGTCATGAATTGAATCAGTTTGTTTTGGAATTGTTTTTGCCGCATCGCGCCTAAGCCATTATCATAAGCTTCAGCAAGAGTAACCAACTTCTTAGAGGAGTTATCTACTGTTTTAATAGCATTGGTAGTGGCAACAGCTAGATCGTCATATTCTCCTCCCTGATAAGCAGCCATTGCCTTGGGGTGCTTGTTGGCGGTGTTTTGGTGCTTGTTCAAATCACAGACCTTATAATTCTTCATTAGGACAGGCTTCTTGTAGAAAATAGAGCAGGCATTGCAGAAGAGATTACCAGCAGGAGTCATGCGTAGCCAAGGGTATAAATCAACCCATTCAGACTGAAACTTGCGTTGCCCTTCTTCCTTGGCATACTCACGCTTTTTTGAACCGCTGCCGGCGGCGGCGGCAACAAGGCCATCTACGGCGCTCTGTTGGTTGCCATTGCCGTTGATGGGCTGTGCTTCATTTGATATAAGAATTAGAAAGTCGCGAATACCTCCTTTAAGTCTCTTAGACTTCGGTTCTTCCTGCAAATAGCGAACAGCAGCAGCCAAGAAGAAAGGACCCAGGTTAAATTTTAAACCAACGTTGGTTTGAATTTTCCTTGCAAGTCTACTGCAGCAGGGCTCACCTTTTGAGGAGACTCTGCATCACTCTCGCTACCAAGTTCAATCATCTCCTCATCGGAGGTGGAAGCGGGTTGATCAACCAAGCTGATCACCTCATCAGTGATTACTTGATCATGCTCGGGTTGCTGAACACTCTGAGGATTAGATGGAGTGCTCATAGCCAATGAATGGGTTCAAGTATGAATTGTCAATGCTTTTCTAAGAAAATTAAAAGGGAAAATTACAAATTTTATGTTCTGAAGTTCGGCTATTTTTCTCATTTTCCAACTATTTTTGGCTATTTTCACCGGCTATTTTTTCTCGCCGGCCATGCTGGCCGGCGACTTTTTCCCGGCTATTTTTTCCTTCTGAAATCCTTTTGGCTACAAAAAAGTAGCCAAATAGCCAAATAGCCGGGTAAATGCAACCCTGCGGCTCGCGCTTTATTTAGATAGTTTTAATTACCAAGGCAGATTCTGTGGAAGAGGCTCTTCCTCGCGATTCTTCTTGATTATATCAAAGATAAACATAATGCAAAGGCCGAGCCACTGCCACCTTACCATGCTCGCCACAGGCGCAGCAGTAGCTGCAAGAGGTATAGCCGCCGGGAAGGTAAGAGGAACGGTATTTTCTGGCTTTTCTGGCTTTGCCTTCAGAATTTTCATGAATCATTTGTTAAAAAATATGAGCTTGCTGTTTCATTTTGTAGGCCCATGCGGCTCCATTTTTCAATGGCCGTCACCCTTTAGTGGCATCTTTATCAGCGTCTGCTGGTTGCAATGCAGCCACATGCACTGATCCCAACTGCCCCGTGCACCGCCCAAAATGGACCCCTCCACCTCAGGACGACCCTCAGTCGCTGAAGGTTGCAAGTGAGGGTGGATTTTCATGGACGGAATGTATCCCCGCGTTTGGTAGTATTATTGCTGCAGGGTCGGGAGTCGTAGCTTTGCTGTACTGTGCCTGGACGCTGGTAAGGGCTTTGTTTTTCGACTTTGGCGTTGTATTCAATATATTCTCATTCCAACCTTCTCCCTCCCTTCATTTTTGTAGCAAATAGCTGAACCCAATGATGTTGGTGGAGGAATGAACAAGGTCAACATCAACAAAATCGTTACAGGAGCTATACTTGGATTTGTTCCATCCGTGGGTGGCGCCGTGGGTTTCATAGACTCGCGTGCAAAGTCGCGTACAAGTAAAGTAGGTAAAGATCTTGAGAAGAAGATGGATAGCAACAAGATAGATCTTGAGAAGAAGATGGATAGCAACAAGATAGATCTTGAGAAGAAGATGGATAGCAACAAGATAGATCTTGAGAAGAAGATGGATAGCAACAAGATAGATCTTGAGAAGAAGATGGATAGCAACGAGAAAAAGATGGATAAGATGATGGAGATGCTTATTGCTTTGGGCCAGGACATTGCATTTATCAAGGGAGCGGACAGCAAGAAAAAGTAAACGGGGGCTTTTTGTGTGCGGTGACGAATGAGGCATTGCAGAGGATGATTCTCTTGCAACAATATTTTTTTTAATTTTTCCTTCAAACCAATAATATATCACGTATCTCGCGTAGCAAGTTGCTACAAATAATAAATTACATAATCTTTCTTTTTTTCAGTTTTGGTACTGTACACTTTATTTCACCCTGTTGGGGTTAAATTGTTTTGTTTTGTTTTAAGTCATCTAAATAACAGCTAGTTCCGTTTGAAGCTGTTGATTAGCTTGCAAAAAATGCCAGGATACCTAAGTCTTCGGTAATGTATGTAAAGCTTGGCTAAGGCTGATTGTTGCCAGGTGGTAGCGGTGGCTGGACACGTTTCTGAGGCCAGCGTCGAGGGACTTTGAAGCTAAAGAACGCCTTTTCTTGATGACACACCATAATAAAAATCCCATCTATCTCTATCTTTTTCTGGGGCGTATCAAGCCGCATTGGATGTCTGCTGTCGGTTCTCGTGGCGGTGAAGATCACGGCCATGAAAATGGTCGGAGAGCAGGCATCGCCTGTTTCCCAGGAGCCTACTGTGTTTCACAGAAGTGTTAAATTAATATAGAGCAAACTTAAGGAGGATCCTGCCCGTTTCCTAGGGTGTTTCCCACTGTTTCCAAACGAGAACTTCTTGAGTCAATGCTGTGCTCCGCAACAAGAATGGCCGGAAATCTTATATCATTATGTTACTGGGTGTGCGGAAGCAGTTACCTGCATTTTCCCTTTTAAGCACATTTTATATTCAGGTGCATTGTTATAAATTAAGTGCGGAGGCAGTATGGAGCATTATGGCGTTTCTCGCCGCCGTGGTGATGTTGGCGGCAACGTTTTATTACTTTTACACAGGAGACAGCAGACATGGAAAAGCTGAAGCATGCAGGAGGCGGTGGACCCTTATGAATTAACTCTATGTTATCACCATAGGCAAGCTTGAGAGGAAATCGTCCTCTAGCATTTTAAATTTAGGCCATCAAGTTTCTGATACCTCGTTGGCGGTGAGAGTGAGGAAGAAATTAGGGAGTCTGTGCAGCTTTACGCGAGGTAGAAGATCAGCAAGTTTGCTTCTGTGGTAAGCGGTGGAACCTTGGACGGTGCCAGGGACCTTGTATTGCACCACTTTTTTAATTGCCTTGCTGAGTTGCAAATCTGCATCCCGCCTCATAGCTGTTTGCACGTATTCTTCAGGCACGATGTCTTAAAAACTTCAGGCACAATGGGTCGAAGTGCTGACGGTGTAAGATAAATATATTCACACTTTTTGGGTAGCAACGCTCGGCTTGGGACGTTTGCTCCATCTTTCTTGGTGCCTGTCGTCCTCGTCGGCGGTGGCGGTGGCTTCCTAGGTGACCTTGCGCACGGTTTCATGATCGTTTATCATGTTCTCCACAATTTCATGTGCATTAGTACCGAGAAATATGAGTTGATTTTGGAGGTATAGCTATGCGGCGGTTTTGGTCGCAGGGCGACCTACATACCGACATCGTTCATTCACGCCAAACCTAAGTAGTCCCAACAGGACCAGAATTTCGCGGCCTCGGCTGATGTTTTCGGTAGCAGAGATCTGCCCGCACAAAAGCACGTATGGGATTAGGAATCTTTGAGGAACGCAGGGAATTTAGTTGAATTTGCGATCCAATTTTGATTTGAATTTAAAGTTCAACACATTTTTTTTGGCCCAGTCGCAGCGGGAGTAGCGTTCAATGTCGATGATATTTTTTTTGAACGAACAATTGACGTTTTGTGGCGGAAATAATGAAATTTTACTATTTATGATACTTTCTTTTTTGCGTTTCTCGCTCTTATAAGATTTCGGTAAAAAGGCTCGACAATTTTGATTAGATCGGCCAGGTTCGAGCCAATCGGCCCCACGGTGTTTCTAGTCTCCGTGAAGACGCCAGAACTTAAGCGAGATAAACTCGAACTTTAAATATATTAATAAATAAATGCAAATGTTTCTTTCACCCGTCGCCTGCACCTTGATAAAAATTCTTAAATTAGCAAACGGTGGTATTCTCTTATCTTTACTGCTGTAAAGATAGCATACACGAATACTCATTATCGATAGAATATTCTGGGGTGCCCTCAAGAACCGCAGCAAAGCGCGGGTCACCACCTAGTTATATCAAAGATAAACATAATGCAAAGGCCGAGCCACTGCCACCTTACCATGCTCGCCACAGGCGCAGCAGTAGCTGCAAGAGGTATAGCCGCCGGGAAGGTAAGAGGAATGGTATTTTCTGGCTTTTCTGGCTTTGCCTTCAGAATTTTCATGAATCATTTGTTAAAAAATATGAGCTTGCTGTTTCATTTTGTAGGCCCATGCGGCTCCATTTTTCAATGGCCGTCACCCTTTAGTGGCATCTTTATCAGCGTCTGCTGGTTGCAATGCAGCCGCATGCACTGATCCCAATTGCCCCGTGCACCGCCCAAAATGGACCCCTCCACCTCAGGACGACCCTCAGTCGCTGAAGGTTGCAAGTGAGGGTGGATTTTCATGGACGGAATGTATTCCCGCGTTTGGTAGTATTATTGCTGCAGGGTCGGGAGTCGTAGCTTTGCTGTACTGTGCCTGGACGCTGGTAAGGGCTTTGTTTTTCGACTTTGGCGTTGTATTCAATATATTCTCATTCCAACCTTCTCCCTCCCTTCATTTTTGTAGCAAATAGCTGAACCCAATGAAGTTGGTGGAGGAATGAACAAGGTCAACATCAACAAAATCGTTACAGGAGCTATACTTGGATTTGTTCCATCCGTGGGTGGGGCCGTGGGTTTCGTAGACTCGCGTGCAAACTCGCGTACAAGTAAAGTAGGTAAAGATCTTGAGAAGAAGATGGATAGCAACAAGATAGATCTTGAGAAGAAGATGGATAGCAACAAGATAGATATTGAGAAGAAGATGGATAAGATGATGGAGATGCTGATTGCTTTGGGCCAGGACATTGCATTTATCAAGGGAGCCGATAGCAAGAAAAAGTAAACGGGGGCTTTTTGTGTGCGGTGACGAATGAGGCATTGCAGAGGATGATTCTCTTGCAACAATATTCTTTATTTTTTTTTAATTTTTCCTTCAAACCAATAATATATCACGTATCTCGCGTAGCAAGTTGCTACAAATAATAAATTACATAATCTTTCTTTTTTTCAGTTTTGGTACTGTACACTTTATTTCACCCTGTTGGGGTTAAATTGTTTTGTTTTGTTTTAAGTCATCTAAATAACAGCTAGTTCCGTTTGAAGCTGTTGATTAGCTTGCAAAAAATGCCAGGATACCTAAGTCTTCGGTAATGTATGCAAAGCTTGGCTAAGGCTGATTGTTGCCAGGTGGTAGCGGTGGCTGGACACGTTTCTGAGGCCAGCGTCGAGGGACTTTGAAGCTAAAGAACGCCTTTTCTTGATGACACACCATAATAAAAATCCCATCTATCTCTATCTTTTTCTGGGGCGTATCAAGCCGCATTGGATGTCTGCTGTCGGTTCTCGTGGCGGTGAAGATCACGGCCATGAAAATGGTCGGAGAGCGGGCATCGCCTGTTTCCCAGGAGCCTACTGTGTTTCACAGAAGTGTTAAATTAATATAGAGCAAACTTAAGGAGGATCCTGCCCGTTTCCTAGGGTGTTTCCCACTGTTTCCAAACGAGAACTTCTTGAGTCAATGCTGTGCTCCGCAAAAAGGCTCGACAATTTTGATTAGATTCGCGAACATCCCCTGGCTTTCGTCCAATATACATTATTTCATAAATCCAAGAAGCACCTTTGCTAGCTCCAAAGCGTAGCAAATAGCTCATCTTCCCCCAAAAATAACAAATTATATAGCTTATCAATATGGCTGGAGGTGACGGAGGCCTGCACGTGCCTAAAGGTAAGAGAACTGTCTTCTGAATTAGGAGGTTGGAATCAATTCCCGTGATTGCCAATTAAAGTAGTCATGCGGCCTTCCATCTTCAATTTCCATCGACATTATTTAGACTTGCTACGTTGCTGCCTCTTCCTAAGATCTAGTGTTCCTCAGATCTTCAATTCATGCGCTCAATACTTGCTTGTAACGAGTATATATATATATCATTTTGTGTGACTTGCAGAGATTTGGTCACCTGCTGGAGGGTTTTATGCCGATCCCCGCAAGTGGAAGAGGAACACATTTGTTGTGGCAGGGTGAGTGAAATTAAGTAAATGATAGTACACTTGTGTAGCTATTGTGTTAAAGATCTATGCCCTGATCAAAGGGCCTTGGATGAGAGAGTTAGAATAAGCTGTTAATGTTTACTTTCCGTTTTTTACCGTTGTCCCCTGATTTCTAATACCCAGTTTTTCTTTCTATTTCTTTTGTGCAGAGCCATCGCATTAGCAGCAGCATACATCTTTTCTAAATCTACACAAATGGAAGAGCGCCATGCAACACCCACAAGACCGATTCCATCGCAAAAATGGGCGCCAAAGAGTTTTCCTCAATAGTCCTTTAGTTAATTAGTTATTGCTGTCTTTTCCCCCTTTTGTTACCATAATTTAGATGCTTAAATACCTAATGTACTTTAATTGATTGCAATCTTGATACAACTGCAAGACACAGAAAAAGTGGTCTCGCTTACTCGGCGAGCGCTTGGCCCGCCCGCAACAAACTTCCATCCAACCCTAAAACCAATTGCTGACACCTTACCAAAGCGCCTGAGGACCTGTAAAGAGCCACTGTCTTGCTGGGAAGGTCCAAATTATTATTTTAAAGCAAGGGCTATAGGGTCAAACGAAACCCTGGTGGCAAGGCAAAAGGGGTGGCAGCTCCAGCCTGGCAGCTCATCGATCTCTCTCAAAAAGAACGTGATAGCCAGCTTGCCAAGACCCCAGACCTGCAGATCAATCTAAACTTTTATACGTAAAGAAGTGATTCTTTAAGTCATTTTGCCAGAGCTCCGGCTTTAAAGTAAGGAGCAGAAAGATGGCTTCACGAGATGAGAGTGTGTATATGGCCAAGCTAGCCGAACAGGCCGAGCGATATGATGAGATGGTGGGTTTATCATAGATGATTTGTTTCACCGGCCGCTTGGGTGTCAAAGCCTCAGGGTTGCAGCATTTGATGGTCCAGCGTGTAGCAGAATCTGCGTTCAGAAGGAGAGACTGCTATAAAAGGAGCTCTTGGGATGCATATAATATAGGGTGGTAGCGTTTAGTTGATCAGATGATGCCAGACTATTCGATCACCGGCCAGATGTCCGTTATGAGGGCAAACTTTTCTAGAATTGGTGATCTACTTGCTCACTGTGCTTCTGTATCCCCTTGGTTGCAGGTTACGGAGATGAAAAAGGTGGCCATGATGGTCCAGGATCAGGAACTGTCCGTGGAAGAAAGAAATCTTCTCTCTGTTGCCTACAAGAATGTGATTGGTGCTCGCAGGGCCTCATGGCGTATTGTCTCCAGCATTGAGCAAAAGGAAGAAGCAAAGGGAAATGAAGAACACGTTACAAGGATTAAGAAATACAGAGAGGTGGTAAGTAACCTTCAAGGACCCCATAGCCCGAAACTGTGATGATGGATTTGAGGGCACCCAATTTTATTTTTCTTTGGGTCTTGGCACATATAATCTCTCCTTTTCGTGCCTTTGTTACCCTATCCAACGATATCGATATCTCACATCTATTTTTGCTTTCTTTCGTTCCTATTCGATCACTTACAGGTTGAGAAGGAACTCCAGGACATTTGCGGGAGCATCCTCTCCCTCCTTGATGAGTACTTGATTCCCACTGCCTCAAGTGGCGAGTCCAAGGTCTTCTACCTCAAGATGAAAGGTGATTATCATCGTTACCTCGCTGAATTCAAGACTGGTGCTGAACGCAAGGAAGCTGCAGAACAAACTTTGTTGGCATACAAGGCCGCCCAAGACATTGCTCTTGTTGATTTGCCGCCTACCCACCCTATCCGTCTCGGTCTCGCCCTCAATTTCTCCGTGTTCTACTATGAGATTCTCAATTCCCCTGAAAGAGCGTGCCATCTCGCCAAGCAAGCCTTTGATGAGGCCATTGCTGAGCTTGACACCCTTGGTGAGGAATCTTATAAAGATTCAACTTTGATTATGCAGCTCTTGCGTGATAACCTCACTTTGTGGACCTCTGATATGCAAGACGCAGAAGCGGGGCGTGAAGGTGGAGATATGAAGGTTGAAGAGGCAGAGTAAATACTGTTTTAATCATTAATTACCAAAAATAATCTTCAAGAAACCTCGTATCCTTCTTCGAAATTCTCTTTGCATTCTGTCATTCGTCCCTTTTGAAAATTAGAACAGTAATACCTTAAAACAAGAATAACAACAACACCATCGGGAGTTAAACATCTTGTTTCCTGCCTGACTATTAGGCAGCCTAAAATTCCATGTAAAAAAGAGCTCATTCTATATGATTAACTAAAAAAAGAACTCAGCTCGCATTATAAACTACCTTGCTCCTGCCTCGCTGTGTGGTGAAAAATGAAAAGGTAGTATTAGTATTGTTGGTGGTGGGGCGGGGGGGATAAACCGATACATTGTGGCGAGTTTACATATAAGCAACAGCTCAAGGGAAAATAAAAGAAAGATAAGGGGTGGAATTCAGAAAAGGAAAGCAAAGAAAGGCAACAACACCACGTTCCGGACCTGCCTTTTCAAAATATTCCCTCAAAATCTATAAATATATTATCCCTGACAGTTATTTAACCCCTAAAATAAAGAAAAATAAGAGAGAAATGTTGGAGAATGTGAACCGGGGGAAGAAAGAATGACGTGGAAAAGATACACAGACAGGCATATGCACAAGCACTTATTACGCGGGAAACAGCAGATGTTTCATTAGCAAAGTGCAGGTGGAATTTGGTTTAATTCGTATATACAAAGAGGTGCAATGCAGTAAAATGAAGTAGAAATACGCTTCTTCTATTCTATACTCGCAATAATAATTATTTGAAAAGACAAAAAGTGGAGAAAACGTATAAACCTGAGGTATCAGATAGTTGTTGTTTGTTGAGTTTTCTGGGGTGAAAAATATAAAACAAATAGAACCAAGAACTTTTAAGCTTCAGGGAAATTTAAGGCTCAAGATTTTAGTAACGTATTTGTTTGTGCGTGTACTGATCGATTTCATCGTCTCTGTCGAAGCCTCGACTTTGTTAGGCGAAAAAGACAAGAGGCAGGCCGGTAGGAAAGGATGGTGTCTGCCTTAGACAAGAGGCATCTTTGCCCTGGCCAAAGCCTCTTCAATCTTGCGATCAATCATCTCAGGGGTAAGAGTAACATCTGATCCCTTAGCACGGGCAGTCTCGGGATCGTGGGGATACGCAGAACCACCGTGATGAGAAACATCTAAACCAGCAGCCTCGACCTCGGGCGCGACACGGAACTGACCAAGTTTTTTCAAAATAAAGAAGAAGGGTGTCATGAGACCCATAGACCATCCAACGATAGCTAAAATGTAGACCAAATGAGCGGCAAGGAGGCTACCTCCGCCACCTAGGATAAATCCATAATTACGCTGGATTTCTGAGCCATCTTCATCTTCCAAAAAGCCCGCAGCCTGGGTGACCACATTGGGATCGGCAAAGGCAGCAGTAGCAATCATACCCCACATACCGCAGAAAGCATGGACAGCAATAGCATCCAAAGGATCATCAACCTTCATGACATGAAGAATGAGTTTGGAAGAACCGAAGTAGACAGCACCCCCGATGATACCTGTAATGAACGCAGCCCATGGGCGGTAGAATCCGCAACCACCAGTGACTGATACAAGTCCACCAAGAGCTCCGTTGCCAACCATGAGAAGATCGTATACGACAACACCAGTGGAAGCATAGGTAGTGATACAGTTGACAGCAAGGCAAGATAAAGCACCGGTAGCAGCGCCAAGAGTGGTGTTAATTGCCACTAAAGCGGCTAAATTGGAGGCATCGTAAATTGCAAGAGTGGAACCGGGGTTGAATCCGTACCATCCAAACCACAAAAAGAAGACTCCAAGTAAAGTAAGAGAGGCGTTGTGCCCAGGCATATCCACAGCTTTACCGTTGGCGTCGAAACGACCGATACGGGGACCCAAGATATAGGCAGCAGCAAGAGAAGCAAAACCGCCAATCATGTGGACAGGGCCATCGCCGGCAAAATCGTACACACCAGTGCCGAAAAGGAGGTTGGCTTTATCAGTGAATGCAGTAGCCCATCCGTTTCCAGACCAGACCCAATGAGCCATGGTAGGGTAAACAAATAAGACGAGCATCATTTCGTACATCAAATATGCTTGGAACTTGCAACGCTCTGCGACGGCACCTGAGACGATGGTGGCGGCAGTGGCGGCAAAGGTGAACTGGAAAAACCAGAATGCCAAGGCGTCGTTGTTGAGGTCACGAAGAAAGAAGTTGCGGTTGCCAATAAACTTGTTAACATTGGTAGGGTCATCAGGGTCACCATAGGCAAAGGCATACCCAGTAGCCCACCAACAGATACTGCCTAGACAGGCATCGAGAATGTTGAGTAAAATGATGTTCTTGGCGTTTTTAGCACGCACGGAACCAGCGCAAAGCATGGCAAAACCAACTTGCATGAAGAAGACCATATAACCGCTCTGCAACATCCAAGCATTGTTGGATGAGAGAACAGTAGTTTCCTCAAAGCCTTGAAGAGCCGTAACGTTCTCAACGACGCCGGGGAAGGCGGCCTGGACAGACATTGTCTGCGGGGGAGGAAGGGGAAAGAATGTTGAGAAGAAGAGTTTATAATTGATTGAGCAGGATCAAGCAGACGTTTCCCCTCGAGGGGAACGTCAAAGTGGCAAAAGTGAAACTTGGACGAATTCAACAACTCACGGCGATACGTAGATTTAAACTGATTACCAAGTTGCAACTGAAGGTAAGCCTGGAAAAGAAGAAGAAGAGAAGGTGTAGGTGGATTAATGAGAACATCAAAGGGGGTGGGAAAAATTGCGAAAAGGTGGCGTAAATCCCGCTGAGAAATTGAAGATGAAGGTGAATATGACAACGATAGTGTGCATCCATCCATTAAGGATAGCGGGGAGGTTTTTCTGCAAAACCCTCATCCCATCACAAAGCCCTTGCCCAGGTTTTACTTTGTAACAAAGCTTAGGCGAGGGCTTCAGATCATGCAGAAGCACTGCCCATACTCATAATAACAAAATTGATGCAAGAATTGTCAGCTTTCAAGCGTCACGGAGTGACCTACCTCTAGGTTATTTAGAAATGGAGGACAGGATGCAGTGCGGGAAGGTGCCAATATAGTGACCTAGGCTTGCGAATAGCAAACTTAGTTGGTAAATACAATTATTTTTGCTGTTGATGCTGCATGCGGTCAGCTTTTGACTTCGCACATGGGCCCCATGGACTAGGGTGCAGCTAGGGTTAGCGCCCTATCACCACACAAATCTCCCCAAATTGGCCTCGCGTCCTGGGTCAAAATTACATTTAACGCATGGGGCGCTTGTTATCTCTGTAGCAGGTACTAATATTTATTAAACTCTTCAAAAATCGACTTGACATCGCTTTACCAGGACTGAAAGGCCAGTTTGCGAAACGTTAACAACCCGCCCCCTGTTTCCAGACAAGAAATTGGGGGCTCAGCCCGGGCTGAAGGCCTTCAAAGCCTCCTTATCATATTTCACTATCTTTCACCTGAATCACACTTGATACCCCTTTCTTCGGTTCCCAATCAAACCCTAAACCATCTAATCTCCTTTTTCGAGCGTCTTCAAGCCTTCCTTGCCGCCGCCGTTGCCGCTGCACCAACAGCCATGCATACAATCCTGGCGGTATCTCAGGGTCATTGAAAGGGACTCTGCAATGCCCATGCCGTGAATGAAATGCTGCCAATTGTTGAAATCGCGCTTTCCACCGAGCGTCGTAAGAATCATAGGCGAAGTCTAGCGAGCTTAAAGCTCTAAAGGTTTCGATAGGAAGAAGACCCCGCCGCCAGCGGTGTCGTTGGGAGGTGGTCCATTGGCCTAGGCCGCCTGGATAGTCATACGGCACGTCTGCATTGCCATGTTGCTGGACATAAAGCCGTAGCTCTTGAAGACGCTGTTGGGTGGCACGTTTCCGGCGATTAAGAGGTCCTTTTGGAGTAGCATGAGCCGAAGGAGCAGCGGCAAAGATCTTGATTGAATGGAGAGCAGCGCTTAAACGTGGAAATGGGAGCGGTGCTGCTATAAGGTTGGGTTTTGATTGGATATTTAAGTGCAGAAATGGTTGCGAGAGCAGGAGGGACGAAGGCGCAGGTGTGGGTCTAATGAATCTCTGACAGCATCTATTTAAAGGGTTTACTGTGAGCTTCATCGCTATTCAAATCAAAATCACCCGTTCTAATCACATTCTTTAGATCTCAAACAGAAAGGAATAAGTATTGTAACTGGCTGAAATGGGCAGCACAAGTAAAGTAGATCAAACTCTGACCAAAAACAGCCTAGGCACAACTTCTTAAAGAATTTGCCTTGAAATGGAAAAGGATGACAGATACCTTTCAAAACGAACAGTTTCGCAACACCAAATAGTGATCAAGAGGAAATATGGTCGCTTCAGTCATGATGAACGCTCTTAAAATTTGAATAATTATAAGACCAAAATCTAAATAGATTGGAGGGCTGATCCCACCAGAAAGCTCATTTGCAATGAGATATATGCTACAGGACTCTAGTGGCGGTACGTCCTCTGCTGGAATAGGGACTGATAGCGCTGTTCAGGTAAGCGAGTGGAAATGCCGTGTTCTTCATGGAAATGTTCAATAGTTAGTTCTTGTACAATAAATGCCTCAAAAGGTTGAAGGAATACATCTAAACAAAGCATATGCAATTGAAACGACCCACAATGGTTTCCATATTTCACTGCAGGTCAAAACTTCTCATGCTGGTCCGACGTTCACCCTAGCTTTGCTGGTCTTAGTGGGACTCTGTGCCTTGTTTGGGGTAGCCTGGATTTTCCTTAAACTCTTTAGAATTTTTAAACCGCAGCGGCCACAGCTTAGGCTCACTCCTGCCACATTCAGCGGGGGATTGAGCGCCCATGGCTTGCAGCACCGTAGCTCCGCCTATCTTTCTGGCCCATTTGTATCCGATCTAGAGCGAGGTGACACCGCAGATTCTTTAACTTTTGTAGAGCGTACAGATAGTATGGTTATGCGTGCTTCTGTATGGGCCCAGGCTATCCTATCTGGCGAACATCCTTTACCTCCAACATTGCCGACACCACCTCCTGTGTCATCTAGTAACCACTGTGGTACTACCAAGCCCTGGGATACTATTTCTATTCCTGTAAAGCAAGCTGTCGTAATCACCCAACCCGATGGACAGGCTACCTTAGGTATCTCTGAAGTAAAACAGAAGGATGTGATGGTGCAGGTAGATGAAGAAGACTTGATTAGAGAGTCGAACAATTGCGGGGGTGGTTTCCGTGGCCGTAATACCAGTAGTAGCATGAGTGGCTTTGTTTGTCCTAGTAGTGGTGCTGCTACGGCTCACCAGAGAAGGCAGCAGAGACTTGATGTAGTAGATGAAGCTTCGCAATGTCCTGGGCAGTCTTCAAGAGACAATAGTAGGTCTCAACTTGGCAGAGCCTCGGCTACCGTGGAGGACTCGAGTTATGTACGAAGTAGCAGCAGCACTATCACAGGCAAAGGACAAGTAGGTATAGGAGATGATATGTTACATATGGGGGTTTCTGTATCACCAGAAATAGAAGACAGTAGCTCTAGTGTCCCTGCTGAACAACAAGATCAACATGGAAGACAACGACGACGAAGAAGAAGAAAACGCCGCAAGGGTACTTGTGAAGCTTCCTGTCAAACTGAAGAATCGTCTTTAAGTTAGATAGTGTTATTACTTGAAATAATTTTTAGAGTACACCCCGTTTTATTTTTTATATATTACCATGTCGTTCAATCTTGAAATACTTTTACCCGCTGCGGCTATCACCTTATCTTTTCTTGTATCTTCTCTTATACTTCCCTTGCCTTCTGCCCTTATCAAAGCTGAAGTACTTATCGAGTTAAAATTATATATACTATTTATTTTACTGATACCCTGCCTTTAATTACCTTAATCTTTCAATGTCACCGTCACGTACCATTTTGTTGAGAGACTTCGCTGAGCTTTGCTGAAATTGTAGGGCAATGTGTTAAGAAATTGGCGAAATGCAACAATATTAATATCTTGACCCTGGATTCTTTCTAATTCCTTGTTGGCTACCACATATTTTATCATTTCCTTGGTTTTTCATTATTTCTTTTTTCCTTTGGGGGACTCTTTCTTTTTGTCTTCGCAGCACTGTGACTCAAATTAACATACGCGTGGATATAATATAAATACCTTGGTATTCAAGTTAAACAAATCACAGTATATATGTTGAAAAAGAAAACTTGTATTTAAAGAGGCGGGCCACATGAATACACAGTCGCACAAAGAGCTCCAACTTCCGGCATTGTTGCAATAGCCACCGCAGCCTCCCCCCTCGCTGAAAGCGTAGATTTCGCTTCCGCAACAATCAATGGAACCAACCTTGCTAATGGCAAAGCAATCCCTTTACCCATTCGTTCACCAAGCCCAGAAGCGGCAACTTTGCTTACGGATCGAGCGGCAAGTAACACCACTTGTTGAAATCTCTCACTGCTCAGAATGCAGCCTACTTCTTCAACCATAGCATGCACAGCATCTACATCAACCAACAAATCATGTGCACCAGGCAACAGGGCTCTATTGTCTGGCTTTTTCAATCGAAGCATTTCACGCAGTCCTTGTGGAGGTGGCAACAAAAACTCAATCCACCCGCCAATAATAGAGTCACTAAGTGGAGCGGTGGTGTTGGTCGAACTACTAGCAACATCCATGGCTGACTGTGCTATACTTCTTCCTCCTATTATTTCTTGAGTGAATAACGCAAGTGAACGTGATAAAATAACCTCCAGCTCTTTAGAATCAATTTCCTGATCCAACGAGACCCCTACAAGCGTGGCATCTGCCGCTCTTCGAGCTACTGCAAGAAGTTTGACATGCCCTATATTGGTTAAATACTCTGCAAAAGAGAGAAAAGATTCTTGTGAAGGAGCGGAAAGCTGAGGAGGAGGTCTTGCACCACCACTGAGCCTCGATAACCCTCGATTGCCAAAGCCACCGCCACCGCCGCTGCTAGCTGGATCGTACAGTGCTGCTTCCAAGTAGAGACGCCGGCCTAAAACATTCAACTGTACTCTCACTTGTAAACTGAGCAATGATAACAACCAAATAGAGGCAATTAATCGACCCAAAGCTGCTCCAGAAAGATCTTCCCAAAGTGTCCGTTTTTCGTCGGGAGTCAGAGGGATCGTGCCTCCTTTGGCTAACCTTAATCTTTCTAAGGAAGCATCAATCCCAGCTGCAGCAGCTAAGGAGCGAGATAATGGGAGGAGTAGAGATGGGAGAGTCGTTGCATCTACTATTTGCTGTATAGAGTCAAAATGGTGCTGAAGATGGGCGCCGGCATCTAGAGCATAGGTGTTTGTGTGGCCTGTAGGATTAATAAGCACTGGTGGCTGCTGCTGTGGTTGCTGATGTTCTCTTGGTCTTCTAGGTCGTGAAGGTGAAAATATCAAGCTTTCTTGATTATCTGGGGTACTAGATTCGAGGCTTTCTTCTTGTTGGATTTCTTCTTCAAGTGTCTGATCTTGTTCTCGTGCAGCTGCCGCTGATGCTGCTTGTTCTTCTTGGTCTTGGGCAAGTGGAGGAGAAGGTTCTATCAAACTGGATGTGTACCAGGTATACACACAGTATGCTGTTGCTGCACTGGCTGCGCCTGCAGCAAGAACTGCTACGGCTCTACGCTTGGTTCTGCAGAAAAGGGGAAAAGGCGGGGAAGATCACTGTGAAATCTTGAAAAGAGGGGAAGGAGTTGGATAAATGGGCGTCTGTGCTATCGTATTGGCACAAACCTGCTCCATAATGTTGACATATCTGTCAACGGGGCAGAGAGATAGTCGATAATATGAGAATAAGTAGTGGGTCAGTGAGATTCTTTAAAATTACTGTTTAATAATATTCGAATCCCGTGCCAGCGGAGTGCATCCGCTCTCAGCTGGAACCCACGCAGAGCTTAGTGGTGTCGAAAGTCGAAATTGGTATTTTTAAAGGATTTATTGTCGTCTCAAGAAGTGTGTGGGGATCAGCATAAATTTCTAATCTTCGAAAAATGCGAACCTTTTAAGTGGAGTTTAAAGAGCGAGAGGAGGATCCGAGCCGCTGGACCTTTGAATATTTATAATCACTTGCAGCTGAATACATCACCTTCCGACCAGTCTAGAAGAGTGTCTTCTCGCTCTGCATAATTTTCTTGTGTTTTGTAATTTTTTGCAAGGTAGGTGGAAGTAGAAGACAGCGCGTTTACGGTTATTTATAATAGGTGGCTTTACTCGAAGTTACTACAACATTGTTCACAAGTTATGCATTTTTCGTCGTCCAGGCAAAATATAGCTCTACGGAATCTAAATAATATTAGAAAATCGAGGATGATTAGTGACGACAGCCGATTTCGGAAGTTCTGAAAGATGAACCTGGTCTTCTAGGGGCAATTCGTTCAATTTTAGGAGAACGTCCAAAAACAGCTTCGAAGGATTCAATGCACTCCTGAAGCTCCTACAAACTTGACGGATCTGGCTCACTCTCTGCATATAATGGCCAGGCGACGTGACGACAAGTTGCTAGCTGGTATGTTCAAGCAAATGGCAGAGTCTATCGATAAGACAGCCCAGCAGGTCGATAAGACAACAGAAAATCTGAACAAGGAATGCAGAGAGCGAAAAGAGTTAAATAATTGGCAAAAAGCCATGGTCGACGACATGGAAGATGCAGTGACAGGTGCTATAAAGGATAAACTGAATGATGCCGTCACGTATGATGTCTTGCGTAAAATGCCAACCGTCAAGAAGAAAGGCGATATATATGTCGAGTGGCAGCATATTTTTCCACTCCCTCGTAGCAAATTTTCCACTCCCGCCTTCGGGGCTACATATTTTCTATGTAGGGTATTAGGGTATATTTTGTAGTGTATTAGGGCATATTTTGTATGTAGGGTGTGTAGGTATGTAGGGTATTAGGGTATGTAGGGTATTTCATAATTTGGCTTCCGGGAGTGGAAAAAAAAAAAAAAAGGTCTAGGAGGGAGTGGAAATGTAGGGTATGTCGAGTGGGATGGTATTGTTTTTGGAAATTTGGGGGGAAAAAATGTCCTTGTATTGGTAGAAGGGAAAAACAATATGAGATTGTGTCTACTGGATGAAGAAGAACGTGATAACGTGATAAAGAAAGCAGACGAAAAAGAGAAGAGAAAATTAGAGAAAAACTACATCCCTGGTAAACTAGAGCGCTTTATAGATGCCTTTGAAAATCTGGAGGAGCGGTACAATACTTCTGACAGTAGAGCGGCAAAGCGTGAGGCTGAGGATTGCTTAGGTTTAATCCAACGCTTGAAATCACAAGGAATAACCAAGGAGAACTTCATGGTTGCAGTCGCTGGTAATTTTATTCCAACAGAAGTTGCAGAAAAAATAAAACAGCTTGGGTATTGGAGAATCACCAGGAAAGATGGGGAGTACGAAGTATTCCTCCCGTCCCAATAAAGCACGATGTTACACCAAGAAGGGATCGTTGATGTTCTTGGTCCAGCCGGTAGAGAGCCAGTCCCTTTTAAATAAATTAATTTCACATGTGCTTTGCTGGTTTCTCATGTGGTACCCTGTGCATAAAATTGCGAAGATATATTTTATAGTATTATATGGATAGTAGTATATGGAGCAAGGGAGGAGTGTTTGCGTATAATTAAAAAAAAACAGAAACATAAAAGATATTTTCTTGTTTAGTTTTTCAAGCCCAATTTCAACTGTTGAATTTTGGCCTGAAATTTTGGCATCTGAAAATACAGATTACACGGATTACAATGATACAATTATTGATTGAAATGGTTTAGTATAGAAAACATAGCTTATCATCAAAGCTGCAGTTCTCAACGAGGAAAATCCAGGACGAGGAAAATCCATCCAATTGAACTTCTCCCCGTCAAGTTTCTTCCATACTTCACACAGAGGCGATGGGGTTGATGTCACTAGCACAGCTTTACCCCCGAGTTCCCTGCCATCCAAGATGCATTCCACAAGCCGGTTATAATCAAATGACAGATCAGTGATTTCTTTACAGTTCATGTTTAACAATTTAGGCACAGCCTTTTGACCTTGATGTAGTAAATTGGAGTTATCTATCACCACGAATACCTTGTTTGTGGTTTCCTCCATGCTTCTACTATCGTTCAATTAAAAGAAAATTTCTCGACTGACGCAAACTAAAATGTATGAAAAAATTATCATAAAATCACATCCACACGTCATAAAAATATTCGCGAAGACAAATACACTGTTATTACTATTAGAAAATCTCTGAAGGAATTCTATGATTCAAGCCATAATTATAGAAAATAAATACCCAAATTAAATTTGTGTTAAATTTTGCTCAACACGCTAATTGTTGAATTGCTAGCTTCGACTCCAAAAAATCAGATTCTCCCGGAAAAAAATCCTTTCTCAACCTGCACCTCTGCTGCCGAATCCCTCTTTTTTTGTTGGGTTAAGCCTGTTGGAAGCTGGAGAAATGGACACTTGCCAATTCTAAACAGCTGGAGGGAACAATTGTTGGAAATTGGTAAGTTGAAAAGGGGTATTTAATAAACCTCTTGAAGCGAAGTAACTTAGCCTGAACACGACATAGAATGAGTCATATGATTATTTGGATTAATTCAAGGTCACACCCAGAAGATATGGTGCTAGATTTTAGTAGTTTTCGTGAATGGGTGGGATTTGGCATCCTGTTGGCAAGAGCCTGTTCTATGCTATTCGCAGCAGTTGAATAATTATCGGCTCTTGAATTTGTGTATCAGACTTATTTCGCTGGGCTTTACCCCACCTTATCCTTACCTGCTACCCTGGGTTTCTGGCATCCTCATGGTTGTGTCGTTGATAAAAAAAAAGCTAACGCCTCTTTTTCTATAATTTTCTAATGCAGGCTGACAGGTTGGCAGGCGGCGTCACAGGAGGAACAGGTGACGGGTCCTGGAGGACACCAACACAAATTTTGACTTTTTACCTGTATTAAACAGAACACAGAAATCATGGTGGAAGCAACTCAACTAGCAACCGCTGCAATCGAACAACAACAAGGACTATCAATACGTGGCCTCAAGCGCTGCAATAGCGATGCCTGCAACCAGAACAACACTAGAAGAAACGAAATAGTAGAAGAGACCACACAGAGTGTGCTGCCACTTATTCAAAGCCAGCACCAACAAGAATCAATGGAGTGTACCATGAGCAGACATGTTCTCGAAAGCGCAGACATTAAACTTTCCTTAGACGTCTTCTGGACAGGAGCAGAAAGTGGTATTCGATCAGCGAAACGGCTCCCATTAGACGCTATTTCAGGTATATCAGATCTCCGGGGTCTATTCAAAAATCTAATTTGTGGAGCATTCCCTGGAGGCGTAGCCTCGTTGCCCGATTATTTAACTTCCAGTCAGTACTACAAGTTCGCCCCCGCAGCTGATTTTGCGTCTTTTCCTGGCGATGCAATCAACACACGGTTTAGATTGGTTGCTACATTCCTAGGATGGGAGGTAAACATAGCCGAAAGAGAGCTTGGAGGTGTACCAGACCTCGAGCGCAAGTTGTTAGTCACTGTAGCAGAGTTTGAGACAGAGCCTGTTGAGCTGCCTGATGGGACTGAGGTCATTGCTACAATGGTGACGTATCCTACTGTCAGCATACAGAGAGATTTTCTGAATGAGGCTCTGCAGAGGTTGACTGCAGCAGTAGCGGCAGCGGGCGACGGAGCTAGGCCGGCAGTTGTTGGGATGATTGGGAATCTGTTGGAAGATGATGCAACGAGCGCTGCTACCCGTGCCCAGCTCCATTTTTAGCTGACTGCATACGAGAGAGATAGTCTAGGTAGAATAATCTAGATTTTATTTTTTCTTTGTTTCTTTTTTCCCCCCTAAGATTTGTTCTCTCTTGTTTTAGAAATCGGGACCGGACTGTTGATCTTTTTAGGTTCCCGCGGCTTCTGCTTCTTCAACTTGCTCGCTTTTCTCTCCATCGATTATTTTATGCTGCCTTTACGTGGATTTCGTCCGTAATTTTGCCTTTTTTTTCAAGCACCTTCTTTACAATTTTACACCTTCTAATCAAACATGCTTACCGTACTATTTCTAATACTATCTAACCAGGGGGAAAAAAAATTTGACTAAGAAGCACGTTTCATAAATTTACCTTCTATTGTATCTACAACCACTGCATCCCCAGCTACCACAAATGGCGGCACGGATATTGTCGCTCCTGTCTCTAGGACAGCAGGCTTGTACTGCGGTGCTTGAGCTTCTCCCTTCAAATGTGGCGATGCTTCGGCAACTTTGAGCTGTACAATCTGCGGTACTGCTGCACTCACTGAAAGGAAAAGAAAAGCAATAATTATTCAAGGAGAGCGTTATTATGATATATAAAATTACAAATACCACGTACCTGGACTTCCGTCGTGGAAAGAGAGAATCACAGAGCCGCCTTCTGCTAGGAAAGAAAGAGCAGTTTTATCTAAAAGGTCCTTGCCGACCGCTACTTGCTCGAAAGAATTCGGGTCCATGCAATGGAGGACATTGTCTTCTTGATATAGAAATTGATATTTTTTTTCATCCAGTCTTACAACATCCACCATATCGCTTGGCCGTAGCCTTAATGGGTGTTTTGATTTGTTCAAGATGTCCCGTAATTCGAGTTGGACATTGCCCAGTTGCCGGCCGGTGCCTTGAGCGTGAGCTTGTTTTAAGACTTGCATTAATCGGCCATCTATGTCTAAGATATTCCCAATGCGGATCTGAAGAGTTATAGACGGTAATGAGGATAAGGCAAAGCAATAATCGAATGGGCAAGTAGTAAAGTAGTAAAGAGTGAGGACGGGAGGGGCGGTGGGATAAGGTCGAAATTTAAAACGCACATCATTGGCTTGTTTCTTTGTATGCACACCCATCGCTTGAAGCATCTGAAACATGGAGTGTTTAGCATCGAATAACGAAGGTTTTAATAGATAGTCTTCAGGCTTGCAACGCAAAGCTGCAAATGCGATCCGTCTAGCATGTTGCATTTTCAGAAATTTTACTCAGAAAGACCAGTGCAACGCGTTTATCCTATCTAGCTGCGGAGTCTCAACTGGACGAGATATATAGTAGGTGCTAGAAGGGGGGTAATGGAGTGGAAAAGGGGACCGAGCAATCGCCTTCTTCCTCTCGATCAAAACCACTGGTAGCCACGCCGATCAAGATAAACTTCGCGCTTAAGGTTGTTAATTCAAAGCGCATTTGATCCTATCATATTTTACACATCCTAAAATATATATTATAAGAATAGCAAGAGCTACATTATTGTCATGGCTTTAAATTGCACCGCTCGTGCCTTGGTGGTCGCTCAAGTGCGCACATTGAGATATACTGGGTCTTTGAAAGTCCCCAATACACCTTTCTTTAACTCAGTTGTAAGTGCAAAGGCTGCTGCTCTCAGCCAGCGCCGCTTCACAACTGCCATTGTCGCCTCTGCCGCCGAGGGCGAAGTTGCTGGTAAGTCTTTACATAGTACACCTTCTAGAAGTTCGAGTTCTCTATTATTATACAGCATTCTCTGTTAGATCCACCACTATATTCAAGCTAAGTCATTTTTTCTGTATTCTCAATCATTGCTATCATACAGAATCCCCCGCTGCATCTGCCGGAGAGGCGGACATCACGAAACTTGACATTCGTGTGGGCAAGATCCTCTCAGTAGAAGCCCATCCTGACGCAGATAGCTTATTTGTTGAACAAATAGACGTGGGTGAGGCTGAGGGACCTCGCACAATTGTCTCTGGACTCAGAAAGTATCTCTCGCTGGAAGACTTGGAAGGCCGTCGTGTTGTTATTCTTGCCAACTTAAAACCTCGTAATATGCGCGGAATCAAGAGTAATGGTATGTTATTATGCGCATCAAATGAAGAGCATACCATAGTGGAGCCGTTATTCCCTCCTGAGGGTGCTGCTGTTGGTGAACGGGTGTTTTTTGGAGAGGATGGTGCGGAACAGCCTGATGCTGCTTTGCCTAATCAGTTGCAGAAAAAAAAATATTGGGAAGCATGCCAGCCTTTATTAAAGACCGGATCTGATAAGGTCGCTGGATTTCAAGGGAAGAATATGCTGACAACGGCAGGACCAGTTGTTGCCGCCTCTCTCGGCGATGCTAATATTTCTTAAGTTTTGCAGATTTTTCAATATATTTTTAGCCTTTTTTGATAGATTTGTAACAATTATACATGTATAATCAACTGGATGAATGACCCTTGAGAGCTTCAAGTCGCAGTATAGTAACAGGAGGTGGGCTGCACTGCTGCCGGCGCAGCGAGATTTCTCAATTTGGCAATTGCATAGCATGATGAGAGAAGGCCTGCAAACTTTTTAGAAGGCCTGCTGCCCTTATTTTGACATCAGTATTTTTTCACCACAATCTATATTTTCATTTATAGACCAGGCACGTGGGATAGCTTGCTCCTCTTCGCTTAATACTCGAAATCGTTTAATTTTTCGGGGGGTCGAATTTATTCCGACTTTTTAGACAAGATCGCTTCATAATCTAGCGATCATTAGCAGAAATGAAGTTCCCAGTACACACCTTAACCAGCGAGCCTGCAATGGCAACGATTGCCAGGAACGCCAAAACATTGTAAGCAGCAAAACCGAGCCACGCTGTTCAACTCCCACCCTTTTGCTGTCACAATCACTAAAAATGCATTATTGTTCTATTCAGGTGGCCATTCCTTGCGGGTTTCGGTTTCACTGGCTACTTAATGACCAAGGTTGCCCTCTCTGTCACCGGTAAGACCTTTAGACCTCCACCAAGTTTTGCTCTGAACTCGCTTTTGCATATGTTCCAATCAGTCGCGATATGTGATAGCTAAGACGAGGCACCTGTGGCCAAGTTGGAAAAGAATTAATGCTTTTTATGTCCCTTTTTCTATTTTTTGCAGATGACGACGTCAAGGCGTCAAAGTTTGCCAACAAGAATGCCACACACTAAACTCCTGTTCTCTTTTTCCTGCTCGTTTTCCTTCAGTACTGTAACTTTATACCGAAAATCTATTTACAGTTTCAGAAGCTGCCACCTGAAGGCCTGAGAAGGTCTCTCTAGGTGTCGGATTGTTCCTTATTTATGGGTTCTAATCTAAAGACCCACCCAATAGAGCTGAAATAAGTTGTACCAGGCTGAAGCCTATAAAACTGTAGGAATATTTTTACCTGCTCACCAAGTAAAGGCACCCTACCTGATAACTGTAACAACCTCGATTGTCTTCTGTCTCAAGAATTTAAAGATGCACATTATAATTTTGCGAAGGTCACTCTCTCATATTTTACTCCTTAGCTGCATGATAAAGTTGTATGGTAAACCGTCGTTTGCTAGGGCTAAGAACTCGGAGCGAGATCGAAATGAAACCAGTTCAACTGAGGCTCGCCCAATGCTCTATAGTACTAGTGATCCACAACCACGCATTTACGGAGGCAAATCAGATGGGTATCCGCTATTTCCTTACTATGTTTGGATAGGAAACTGTGGCGGCACGCTCATTGATCCTCTTATAGTCCTGACAGCGGCTCATTGCATCTATAAACGCACAAACCCACCGATCGTCGGCGCAACAGTCGAGGTCGGGCCTCAGAGAGAGTCAATACGCTGGAAATCATATCATTTACATCCCGACTACGGTCCCAATGAAGAAAGTGGTGTCGCGTGGGCAAGCGCTCGACGGGACGCCGCTCTAATTATTCTCGAGAGACCAGCCACCTCTGTCAAGCCAGCGCCTCGCAGAATCGATATCCCGCCAGTAGGGACTACAACGTATCATATGGGGAAAGGTGAAAACCCATTAGGGGATCCGGATAATGATCTGTACTATGGTACGTTTATTCTTGGGAAGTCTCCATCGTGGTATGAAAACTTTCCAGAATTGCTTGGCGGCCGTGGAGATAAAAGTCAAGTCGGGAATGGCGGAGAGTAAGTTTGCAAGTTTGTATTTTATTCACTGAAAAATTCTATCACACACCCGCCGTTAATGCTTCCTATTTGTTTGTTTATTTGTCTGTTCCTTTTGTAGGGAACAAAGATTCACCGCATGCCCTGGTGACTCTGGCGGTCCTCTGGTCTGGGGTCATTCTGTAATTGGTACAGGCGCGGCGGTATTTCTTGAGCCATGCGGAACTGGGTATAGCTGGTGGCCTTCATCTGCTGTATATAATTCATGGATTGATACCTACGTTAACGATTATGGTGTAAATCCACCACTGTACGCCCCCAAGGGGTGTTACGATAAAGATATAAACTGTGCATATTGGTCAGAGGTAGGAGAGTGTAAAAATTCTACTTTTGATGCCTTTATGAAGGATAGTTGTAGACTTTCGTGTGGATTTTGTACTGAGAGCGTTGTACTGCCGACTCCGCCGCCAAAAGCGCCTTCACAGCCGGTGCCTTCTCCTGAAGCGATTTCTCCTTTTAGAGGATGTGAAACCTGGTCGTACATTAAGTGGGTAAATAAAAGGTGCGTTGATAGACCTTATGGCTTATTCATTTTATGTGCATGTGAGTTAAATGGCGCCGGCGCCTTCCCTGCTGTTTTTTTAAAGAGAGAGAGAGAGAGATAAGTATATTCAAGCTTTTTGCAGATATAAAACCGGGGCTATTGTACGAATATCCAAAGCGGGATCGCTTCGGAGCTGCTTTTCTGCTTGCTTGAAGAATTTAAGGTGCAATTCGTTCCAGTGGCGAAGGAGCAAGTGGTAAGTGCCCCACTGTTCATTTTTGTCTTTTGGCCCTTGTCTACGATCGATAGACCCTATACTTTTAATTTTATATTGATGCAGTGATAACTAACTTTTTGCTCCCTTTTTGGATATTATAATCTTGCAGGGAATGTATGCAATTTAAAGAATCAGGCACCAGGCCAACAACGACACTGGCAAGCACAGGTTTTTTTCCTGGGTACCTCTGGTGTGCTAGCGCCAACTGAATATAGATCAGGTTTGTACAACATAAAGAAACTATTTCCTCGGCCCAATACCTCTTTAAAGTATTGTGTCATATTTAGATAACTATTCAATTCTAGCTGCAGCTATAGAATTAACTTTTACATGAAACAATACGCGATAGCCAGCAAAGAAAAACCACACGGTGTTCTCCCTTTCTTTTTGATATATAATTTTTCTTTTACTGCTGCATGGGCGTCACAATGCTGCTAGGCTCATATTCAATAATATCATTCATTCCCAACATAGCGCCTACTGTCGTAGAAACGAAGAAATATAATGCAGCACCACCAATAATAACCAAAATTGCCGTTGTTGGTCTCTTCAAAAGTTCAAAAATAGGTTTAATAGCTACATATGCAGTTCCTAGGAGCACAGAGAAAAAATAACTGATATAGCGCAATACATTTGCCCAAAAATCTTCGTTTTCAGCGAGGTCAGCAATAGGCTGAGGGATGGAACTAGCTGCAGAGGGGAGGTGCTCAGCGAGGGCAAGGCCTGGCGTGGCAAGTAGAGTCACGCCAGCAAGCATGCCAATGATAGCCCACGTTCTAGGTGTAGGCGTAGATTCTGATGCTGCTAGAAGACGCTGCATAAGTTCCAGAGGAGCGCTAGAATAATTGCTGCTGTTGGTAGTTTCACTGCTGGCCCCAACAAAAGCGGTGTTGCTGAGCCTTAAGCTTGCTTGAACTTCTTCGCGGCTCTGGCTTTGCATCGCAGCGCGTGGTGTACTCTGTCTCGATGTTAATACATAATTTCTGGTAGATATGCGGTATATTTGTCTGCTAATGCGCAGATGATTTCCGCACTTATCCGCCGCATTGCCGAGCTGCAGAGGCTTCATCGCACTAATGCGTGCAACTAATACACTTTCCATGATGTCAGTACTATGCAATGTTAAATTAATCTACTGATCTTGCTTTTTCTCGACACTAATATGTTATTTTTCTCTCTGAAATTTTCACAGCCGCTGGCGAAGCACTTCAAAAATTCATGAGGAGCTTTCATGCTTGAAATTTACAGATCACAAAGACAAACAAACTACTTAATTTACACGCAATTGGGGACGTGACAAGAAGCATAAACCAAGCATAAGGGCTAAAATGTGCAAAACTCTTGGATAATGGCGGAGATTTTTCATTTTGTATTATTTTTTGAGTTTAGGACACAAAAAGGATGGGTTTTTGAAAATAAACAGATCACTATTACCTAGCTATATGTTTAATCACTAGCTTACTCGCAAGGAGACTTGGCCTGAGCTTCAGCAACAACCCGTTCTTCTGTTCCAAGGTGCTCAGTCTGACCACCTTCCATCGCCTCGCGCTCAACGCCAGTAGCCTTCGTCTCGACAACGTACTCCTTCTCAACGGGCCTGTGTTCTTGAACATAAGTAACCCTCTCCTTGACAATAGGACGGTCCTCTACTTTGGTAAAGTACTCCTGACCGCAGACGGCAGGGCGCTCGGTGGTGGTGGTGCCGGTGGTACGAGTAGTCTCATGCTCAGTGGTACCAGTGGTAGCGCCAGTCTCATAGCCCATCTTCTCAGTACCGTATCCAGTTCCAGCACCCATACCGGTGGTACCGGCGCCTTCTTCCATTCTCATAGAGATCCAGATCTCACCAGCATCCTTGGTGCCAGTACGGGTAGCAAGAGGAACACGAGTCTCCATACGCCCAGATTCAAAGACCTCGCGGAGAGTAATAGTGCCTTCACCCATGTGAGCGTCCTTGCGGAGCTTGTTCTTATCATAGACATGGAACTGCATCACGTCGTCAGGGGCGACATTGTTGAAGGCGAAACTCTCATCGAAAGTGGCAGATTCGCCAGCATTAGGGACGTGGTGCGTAGAGATGGTAGCATCAGCAATCTGAACTTCGACGTAGGGGTCAGCTTTGCCAATCCAAGCCTTGTCACGCAAGTTGTGGGCAGACTTGATGGTGAGGACGACACGACCGTAGCCTCCTGCAGCGACACCACCAACGCCAGTGGTGGCTCCAGAGGTGCCATAAGCACCTTCGGTGCCGTAGGTACCTTGAGTTCCAGTGCGAGTTTCTTCGCCGTAAGTAGTCATAATTGCTAGACTTTGGATGTTTGGGTGAGCGAGAGTTGGAAGGGGGTTTACAATATAAGTTTCTTAGCTTTGGAAGCGTGAAAGTGATTAAGTTTCGTGCTTGTAGGGATTATTATTATTTTAGAATGGAGAACAAGGAGGTCCAAGGCGCATATATAGCAATGGCATCGCCCTGGAAGAGGGAGGTCGATGGATGCTTCACCTCTGCCACGAAGGTGAGGGGAAACTGGTTGCTAAGGAGGATGGCTTCAGCTGCAGTTCACTCAAAGTTCCTTCTTTTTTCTTCTTACTATTTGATAGTAGAACATAGAAGAGAACTGTGTCTTAGGGGCTGGAGATTGCGAATCTATGCATAGAAGAATAGAGAGGTATTGAAGAGGCATTTGAAGCAAAAAGTTCAAGGCGCAAGAGTGTTGGTGACAGCAACTGACAAGACCTCGCTACTTTCTATCATAGCGCTCTATTATAGAGCTCCGAGACTAAGAACCTTTAAGACAAAATTGTGAATATTCTCGTGTTCTCATGGCGAGTGCGTGGGCTGCTCAGGCCTTCGGGCAAGGCCACACGGTAGGAATTAACAAGGCAAAAACAGTGAAACCTACTTTGGCTCGACTTCGCTTAGTACCACGTATACAATGCGTAGCTACAGGTATGTAAAATTCTAGTAAATGCTGTAGAATGCTCTCCAAAGTAAGTTATTCTTTGCTCATTCACCAGTTCGAATTTTAAATTTGAACTTCAGACCCTAAAAAAGAAGCTAACAAAAGAACCGCTCAACAAGGAACCGTCCTTCCATTCAAAATACCAAGGTCATTACAAGAAGTTGACAACGGCCAAATTCTCGGTTTTGGCGCTGAATTGGCGCAAGGTCATCCTGGATTTGGAGATCCGCTCTACACATCCCGCCGTGTACAGATGTCCAATTTAGCCAAATCTCACAAAGTTGGCCAGCCTATAGCCACCGTAGAATACACTGAAGAAGAAAAGCGCGTATGGTCCATAGTCATGAAAGAGCTTGAACCTCTGTACCACCGCCACGCCTGCTCTGCCTTCCTTTGTACCTTCCCTCTCTTCAAGTTCTCACCAAACGCAGTACCTCAACTTCAAGACCTGAATGAAACCCTACAACGCACTACAGGATGGCAAATCCGTCCTACTGCGGGTTTATTGCATCCACGTGACTTTCTAGCTGGTCTCGCCTTTCAATGTTTCCACTCGACACAGTATATGAGACACCACTCCAATCCATCCTATACCCCAGAACCCGACATCATTCACGAAGCTCTAGGCCACGTTCCCATGCTCGCAGACCCTGATTTTTGTGATTTAGTGCACCATATTGGCATTGCTAGCCTTGGTGCTGATGATAAAACCATCTGGTACGTTTTTTGTTTTTCACGTGCTGCCAATATCCCTATAATTTTTAGTTTTTAACTCAGCACAGCCGTTTCTATTTTACCTTTGTTTACAGGAAGTTGACGAAAATATACTGGTACACGGTAGAATTTGGAGTAATCAGAGAAAAAGTTAGTAATAATAACATCGATAGAGATGAGATAAAGGCATTTGGAGCTGGCGTGTTGTCTAGTTTTGGTGAGATGCAACATATGGCATCTGATGAGGCTATTTTTGAGCCTTTTGACCCCTTTTCTACTTTACCGCCGATGAATTATAAAGATGGGTTTCAGAAAAGATATTTCGTTCTAGAAAGTTTTGAAGAGGCAGCGCAGAGTATGAAGGAATATTGTCACCATGTACAAAAGCAGTTGGCGCCGGAGGTTAAGGCGACCGTGACCCAAATCCTGCAAAATATGTAAGGGGGTGAGATTAAAATGAACAACCGCAGAAATCTCAGTGTCATCAGATTTGCTTGCATCTGTCTGATTTATCCTTATTATTCGAACATAAGCATAAAAAAGTGTCTTCCTTGGCGCCACCTGTAATTTTTCTGTATTTTGTCTCTTTTGTGTCTTGTAGATTACTAATTACTAATTATTTCTGAGGTACACCTCAATTAAGCAATCAAATGTACAGTAAATGTATCACAATTTCATGTCCTTTCATCAGCTTTCCGTAATGTAAAAGATCGTACTATATACCGTTGAGTTGACCGTATAGCTTCAAAACGAGACCCCAAAGATTTTATTTTTGCCGACGAAAAACGGCTACTTACTTCGTCATGTTTGCATGCAGCATCTCCACATCCTTGGCAAAGAAACTCGTCATAGCATCAAAGCAGGCAGCATGATTGCCAGTGTAAAACTTTTCTTTATCACAATATGTCATATCAGGCAGTTGGTTGCCGTCTATCGTATCAAAAGCACCAAACAACTGCCGCCGCCGGCATCGCCGCCGGGAATGACCTTTCTCGCTACCACTCCTGCTACCAGCACCACTAGTTGATGTGATTAATTCCTCCTCATAATCAGTCTCAATCTCGCTATCATCCGTACTATCTTCAGATTCGCTATCTTTGCAATCTAGAGGGTTGAAATTCGCAGGTGGCTTGAAGGTATGTTTCAAAGCCGGCACCGTCGACAATTTCTTTCCATTAATTTTATCAAACAACTGGACCAAATCGTCATCAAAATGCTCTAATCTACCAATAAAATCAACCGCCCACTCTCCTTCTTCTGTTAAAAGGCACGAGGTTTGTTGGCGCATATGCCAGTCTTGATGAGTCCATTTTTTTGTACAGCACTCGGCATTTTTTCTGCAAATTTCTCCGATTGCTAGAGGGTCTCGACAGTACTCATCCCAGGTAATATGCCTACATTGTGGTGTATCCCGTATAAAATGTACTAAATATTGATATTGACTGATTCCCCGGGACCAGACATTTCGAGTAAAAGTAAAAACAGTGTATTTCTTCCAGAGTTTGGTGACTTCTGCCGCCGACATCGAGGTATCTGCAACTCGGTGCATACAATGAGGCACGTCAGGGCTCACATTGCATGGCGGGAAGATGCTTTCTATAATGGTTGTGCTACCAGTCTTTGCTGTACGGACAAACATGATTGCATATGCGTGATTAAAGTAGAGGCGGCAGCCCCAAGGATCAGGGCCGTGAGGCGGGACAGAGTCATACGCCTGAGTTAATGGGATGTCGCCAGCAGCGCGTTTTTCTAAAAAATTGTCCCATGCTTCACGACGAGGGATATCTTCAGAAGAGTGCCATGACCGTAGAGCAGCAGGACCTGCTTTAAAGACCCAGCCATGGGCAGCAGAAGAGGCTTCTAAATCTAAGAGCGGCAAGTTAAGTGATTTATCAGATGAAGATGTTGGGCTTGAAGATGGGCTTGATTTTGATGGTGGGGAGTGAGTAGGTGTTGTTGTTGAGTGTGAGGATTCGATCATTGCTAGAGAAGAGGGGTTGCTCCATAATACAACACCAGCTAGAGCAACTGCTAAAATAATTGCAATTCGCACTACATTACAGTGAGGAGGAGAAGGGCGTGCCCCATGCTCCCTCATTTTTGATGGAACCATTTGATCATTTCATAGAAATAGCTAATTCTAGTATTGTTACCAATCTATTTCGCAACTAACCTTTGTTTTCCACCAAAAATTTGGTTGCCTCGTGAATTTTGGTCACAGCAGAGCAGAGCATGACTAGCCAAGCACCGCAAGAGAAAGCAACAAAATGGCACCCTTGAGCACGCAAGATACCCTAAGCATTATTTAATTATCCTTAGAGACTCCCTGTCAAAGTCCAAGGCCTATAAACGGCGTTCTGCACCCTCCAAGGCTTACACCTTTACCGCTGGCCTCTTCCTCTTCAAGCACCATGGCGTCCTTGACACGTTTCTTCATCTTATTACTCCCTTTAATCGCGTTCTTTCCGCTAGCAGTACACTCCCAAGGGCACACCTGCGTCTATTGCCGCACAGTCACTAGAGAAGCTCCAGACCCAACTGCCACCCGTATGGCCTGTTCACGGAACGTGCAGCAACCCATCACATGCCCTGTAACTGGCCTTCTGCCTGATTGTGACGATCCGGAACTGTTTGAACGGCCTGTTGGAGCAAGGAATACCCCCGATGGGTGCGATGTAATTGAAATTAATAACTTAGGCGCCCCAGTATTCCGTTCTTACGAATGTGAGGATTATGTACGATTCGCTGGACAAGTATGGGCTCTCCGTGCTGTAATTACTGACCCTGCATGCCCAGATCCTGGTAGTATTTGGACGGAATGTAGTTTTTCTACGCCTTTGTGTCAACCTCGTAAGGGTATTGCAGCGTTCCAAATTGAAGGTGGCTTTCAAGTAGCCATTGAAAGCCCTACTAGTGCTGGTGCTGATAGTACGATGGCACCTACCCCCGAAGAAGAAACTGCTGCTGAAGAGATGGTTGCGCCCAGGGCGCCTGCTCCTGAGCAGGAGCCTCCTCCTGCCGAGATAGAACCAATCGTGGGGGTTCCACAAGTTATTGAAGAAGAACCCTTGCCTGGGGTAACTACCACTGCTCCTGGAGGCGGCTTACCTTGAATAAAGTAAAATAGCAAGAAATAGATCTTTCTTATAAGACTTTCCATTTCGTTTCTGCTTTTTGTGCGTGCATCAATAAATGCTGCTCTATGAATTTTGAACAAACGAAGAATATTTGTACAGAGAACAAAATGAGGAATAACAAGAACACATTTCAAGCTTTCTTTAGTTGGTATTTTGATGCCTGTAATTTCGCAAGCTCTGGACGTATCTCCCCCAGACCGTCAATTAAAAGAACAGCAGCAGCTACACAAAATGAAGGAGCAAGTGGCTTCCATAGCACCCGCCACAATGCTCGTAAAGGCCATTTCCCTTGCATGACCACTTTATAAATAGCAGTAGCCCAGAAGCAAAACATGAATAACGCGAGAGTGGTGCAAAATACGAGGTTACGTCGCCACACAGGCTCAGAACGAGGGCCAAATGCCAATACTGCTGCCGTTGCATAACCCGCTGTTATTGCTGCTCCTAGTTCCGCTATAACCACCGACGCTGGGTGGATGATATCTCTAAATGGAGCATGATGTGGCAATTGCCAGGGGTAGATGGCTTGGTAGAGTGCAGATAAAATAAAGAGTACAGCTACCGATGCGCCACCGCCACCAACATACGTTTTTGTCTTTTGAGTTTGTTGGGCTAACTGTTGCTGTAGCGAGGCGATTAAGTCTTCTTGTTCCTGATCATCTAGCAAATTCTGCAGATGGGTTTTAGGGATTGTTGGTGAGTTTTGTTGTGAATGAAAATGTGATCACATGTCAAGATCGCAAAACAAGTTGAAGATTTACCTCGTCATTTGGCTCCGCAGCCTGCCTCCTTCGTTGAAGATTTGACATCTTATTTAATTTTGAATTTATCGCAATTTGGACCTCTTACGCCAAAGTTTTCTGTAATTTTTTTCCCTTCATTTTCAATCCTGTTTGCCTCCGGCACTAGAATTTTCTAAACCTTTTTCTTAAATAGATTATTACAATATATTCGGATGCATACTCGCTCTGACAACCAACACGGAAGCAATAATAACACCCAGTCCTTATGTAGTATATTCCGCATTGATCTTAACCTGCAAACATCAAGAATAAAAGAAAGGCAAATATGTTAGTGCCCTTCACTCGTCTAAAAATGGTTCGTTTATAATATAACTAGGAAAAAACAAAGCAAGCTCTACATAACTTACGTAATCATAGCTAAGATCACATCCCCATGCCATCCCCTTTCCAGGCCCATTCCCAATCGACACTTGCATATTTACAGTACCATGTTCTGCTGCTTTTCCTTTCAGGTAGGCACTTGCAGCAACAGCATCAAATTCAAGTGGCTGCCCATTTTCCATTAGAACCATGTCCCCCAGCATAATTTTCACATCAGCTTGACTGTAATGAACCCCAGAATACCCAGCAGCGGCAGCGATGCGACCCCAATTAGGGTCATGGCCAAACACCGCACTTTTTACGAGAGAACTGCCGACAACACTTTTTGCTACTTTATTGGCTGCGTCATCATCTGGTGCGCCCAAAACCTCGCACTCAATCAACACAGTTGCTCCCTCGCCATCCCATGCAATGGATTTCGCTAATCCTTGCAATACAGCGGTTAAAGCAGCTTCTAAACGCTGTCCTTCCGAGGAACCCGCATCGGTGATCTCAGGCCCATTTGCCATGCCGGAAGTTAATCCAATAACGGTATCGTTGGTGGAAGTATCCCCATCAACTGTAATTTGGTTGAATGAAGATGCAGAGGCACGACGGAACATACCACGCCATGCTTCTGGGGCTACTGGAGCATCACATGTGACAACTGCAAGCATGGTAGCCATATTGGGATGGATCATTCCGCTCCCTTTAGCAATACCGCCTAATCGAACAGTACGACCAGGAGATAATTCAACTTCCAAAGCAGCAGATTTACTGACCAAGTCAGTGGTAGTAATGGCAACAGCAGCACGATGAGCGTCAGCAGCGGCGGAGCCTAGTGCGGCGGCAAGCTTGGGGACAGAAGCCAATAGGGCATCCATCTTAATACGGCGGCCAATGACACCAGTGGATTCGAGTAAAACTTGGTCAGGGGTAATGCCAAGAGCGGCTGCAGTTGCGTTAGCAGATGCTAAGGAGTCTTGATACCCCTGCTCACCTGTAGCTGCATTTGCCTGTCCAGCATTCACCAATACAGCTCGTACCGTAGTAGTACGTTCCAATACTTCTTTGCAGTACGTCACAGGTGCAGCACACATGACATTTAATGTAAAGACACCAGCAGCGACTGCATCTTTCTCGCAGAGAATAAGAGCGAGATCGGCTTTGTCGCCTTTTGCTCGGAGGCCACCATACATTCCTTGCGCTTTAAAACCCTTGGGAGCGCATACACAGCCTTCAATCTCTTTCCAAGGTCCTGAAGGGATAAGTACAGGTGCAGCAGGGATGTCAAAAGAACCAGGAATAGCAGATGCTGCGGTTATTAATTTTAAACAGCGAGAATGGTGGGGAGCGATAGTGGCCTGGCGGCAGGAAAAAGATGGTGAAAAGCTGCTAGGAGCTCGCGCAAGGGGAGCATTCAAATGCATGGCTGCAAATATCAAATTGTAAAGCATAAGAAATAATGGCTTATAGAGTGAGACAGTAATAGAAATAGTATAAAGTTTAAAAGAGCGCTGTAAGTGTGAAAACGTACATGCCATCTGCCGCCCTACCCGGTGGGCAGTGCTCTTCGCAGCAGAGGTTACCAGCATTGATGCGCTTGACTGATGGATGTGTGTATACATTTTTGACAATTCTATGCTACAGAATGCGTGTCAAACTGCTGGAATAATCGTTTCGATAGAGTGCACAATAAAAGATTGAACCTAGGTCTGATGTTTACCGATCAGAGTTTTGCAATGCACTAAGACCTTAAGCGGCCTTCTTCACTGATGATAAATCGAGGAGCAATGTTTGCATATGCTGGATCGGGTCAAAGATCGCAAGTAATAGAGCGACCCAAACCTATTGACCTCGTCTCCGATGGTCGGGCGAGCGCGCGAGAGTTTCCCTTGGACAACAAACGAAGCGGGGTTAATACTTTTAGGAACCCGGCGCGTGCATCAGTTGTGAAACCAGTAATACCCTGAGATCAGGCAAGCAGCCAAAGTACGCTCGTATAAAGCAATGGAGAAACGATTGAGCGAATTCAAGTCGCGTTTTCAGAACCTTCTTGGACCGAAACGGCAGGTATGTGATATTTGATTCACTGGCTTGACAGATACCTGAGCGAAGGAGTCTTCATGTACGCTTGCGGGTGAGATCTTATTTAAAGCGAATTCCCGATCGGATTATTTTTGCAGGGCTATGACGAGCTAGACAACTTGGAACGTCCCTTGGTAGGAGGCGAGGACGAGGAAGACTATGGGGATAGGCCTCAAGGTGGGACCTATCGTCCCCCTAGCTCTGGGGGTGCAGAAGAAGGAGGAGGCCCGGGTCGGCCTGCAAGCTTCACCGTGGGACTACCCTCACAAACAGACGAGATCCAAGAAATATCTGCCTTATCAAAGGACGCTTCTGAGATATTATGGGAGATGGTAGCAATGGGAGAAAGAGGAGAATCTATGCTGGAAATGAGAAGCAGAGCTGAAATGTTGCAAGCGCAACTACGTGGATTGATCAACGATTACGCAGGCGGCGATGAAAAGATATTTGCTGGAGCGTTTGAAGCTTATGAAATGATTTCACGTTGTTTAGACGATCAAAAGGTACCTGAGAATGCAGTTGCAGAAGCAGCGGTAGAGGCTCCACAACAAGAAGTACCTGCTGCTGCTGCTGCTGCTGCTGTGGAGGAGCGCACACCGGTGGCAGTTGAACCAGCACAAGAACAGTCTCGGCCTGTTGCCGTTCCTCCACCAGCACCTGCTATGCCCGCTGTAGCTACTGCTAATGCATCAGCCGGTGCTGATCTCATTAGTTTTGATTGAATGAAAGTCGAATTCTCTTGATCTTTATGAAGAACTCTCTTTTCAAACTACTTTTTGATCTGCACGTCTCCAATCTGTATACTTTCCTTCCTTCTATTTTTCCTCCCATTATCCTCTTCTCTATTAGAAAGAAACAGAGTAGTTGCTTGTACTATGCACGTTGTTTTTTGGGCTATCATTGAAAGTAAAAAAGCCTCTAGTTGTCATTTAATTATCAAAAAAGGGAATCCGAGAAGCGGCACAAAATAAAACGTCAAATAATTATAATAATCTTTTGAGTTAGTAATCCCTCCAGCCTTTCGTTTCCAATCTCTCCGCCTTCCCAAGCACAGTCTGTTTCATTCCTTCTTGATACCGTAACATCTTATTTAATAACACAGGGTCGGCAGACGCCATGATTCTCACCGCAAGCAAACCAGCATTTGCCGCATTCCCAATCGCCACTGTCGCTACAGGCACCCCTTTGGGCATCTGTACGATCGATAATAAAGCATCTATCCCATCCAAATGTGCTCCAGCAGGTTTCACAGGGACACCAATCACAGGTAACGGTGTCATTGCGGCCACCATCCCGGGTAAATGAGCTGCCCCGCCTGCACCCGCGATGATCACCTGCAGCCCTCTTCCAGGAGCCTCTCTTGCGTAATCAAACATTCTTTCTGGTGTACGATGTGCAGAAACGACAGTGACTTCACAATTAACGCCAAATTCTTCTAGTACTTCTGCTGCTGCCTTCATTGTAGGCAGATCTGAATCTGACCCCATGATGATCCCAACACGGATCCTATCTGCGGTACCGCCACCAGGCATATTGCCCGCTACTAATGCTAAATCAGCTTGAACTCGTGCAGACGCAGCGACAACAGCATCTGCTGCTCGTTCATCAACTGCACGTAACTTTCTACGGCATTCTTCGTTATTCTTGCCTACAAATGTAACATGGCCTATTTTCCGTTGAGCAGCAACTTCTTCTTTACCGTACCAATGGACAGACGCACCGGGTACACGGTATGCCCGACCCATTAATTCATGTGCCGCACGCATACCAGCTTCACCGTCAGTTTCTCCAAGCACATTGAGCATGATTGAAGAGCCCACTTTAAGTGCTGGGTCTCCAAGTGGCCATCCAAGCACAGCTCTAATTTGTGCTTCGTACTGGGACATGCCACACGCTTCGATCGTATAATGCCCAGAGTTGTGTGGGCGCGGTGCCACTTCATTTAAAACGATACTCCCATCAGGAAGTAAAAATAATTCAACACCAAAGACCCCTGCGCCTTCTAAGCAAGCGACGGCGCCTTCTGCCGCTTTCTTTGCAGCAGCAGCGACGGAAGGAGGGACCTGTGCAGGGGTTTCTGTTGTATGGCAGATATTGTCTTTATGAATGGTTTGTACTACTGGGTACGAGATTACCGTACCGTCACGTGATCGTACTACCATGACAGCCAACTCACAAACAAAGGGAACCCACTTTTCTGCATAAAGCCCCCGTTCATAGCCACCTAATGCCGCAACAGCGGATTCTACACTCTCAGCAGACTCAACAACTGCATTTCCACGGCCATCATAGGCTAAAGTCTTGGATTTAAGCATATAGGGATAGCCGAACGCAGCGCCTGCACTGGCAGCGCATTTTTCGCATTTAATTTGACGGAATTCTGGTAATGGAACACCGGCTTCAGCAAAATGCTGTTTCTGGCGGTACTTATCTTGGATTATACGTAAGGTGTTAGGCGTAGGCTGCACTTCAATACCGCTTGTTGCTGCCGCCGCCTCCATGGCATCAGCGTCAATGTGCTCAATTTCTACAGTAAGGACATCAACAGTAGCAGCAAAATTCTTGACAGCTTCAGGGTCGCGAAAGCTACCGACAACCTGCTCAGCGACGGTAGAAGCAGGGCAGTTGGGAACAGGGTCCAGTACTTTAATTGTGACGCCCATCTTTGCCGCCTCTTGAGCAAGCATTTTTCCAAGCTGGCCACCGCCGAGCACGCCTACTACAGCGCTGCGGGGAAGTCCTCCTTCGCCGATAGAGGTGGGTCCACCGGAATTAGAAGCAGCGTTGGCCATAACACTAAGCTGAAGATTGCGGGATGATTGAGTTGATGGTCGATGGGTTGTTGAGGAAGCAACACGCGTGTTATTCGCTGCAATAAACGCCGATTGATCACGGATATGTTTCGTGCTCGTCAGGTGAGTAGGAGAGGCACGCTGCCCTTTCGACAAGGCGGCTACAATTTTGAATTGCATTTTCAGGAGTAGACTTTGGCAGGAGAAAATCCTGCACAAGGCCTACAACAGATGTTCTTTATGGACAGTAAAATAAACACCGATTTGATGGAGTTATTCGATCTTTAATTGCATATGAGCTGTTTTTAAAATTTGCAACCGTTCGAACTTACTTTACTGAACTCATAGCATGATGGAGTGAGTCCGTCTAGAGACCGTGGCGCTTCATCCTACAGTGACCTGCCACTTCAAACAGCTGCTAAAAGAGAACTCGCTGGAGGACGGGAGGAGGTCTGGCCAGTTGGCGTACGTACTTCAAGTTGCCTGACCTGACGGTGGCCACTTTTTATAGTTACAGTTTCGACATCCAGGCACTTTAGTCCGATTATAAAGTACTTTGCACTTCTTAACGTAATTGCGTTTAGTTAGATACACCTCAGAGAGCAACCCCGTTTCTGATAATTTAATTTAAAAAGCAATGGCATCTCCTCTTGAGCAGAAATTCAAGAAGGCCGTATGGTTGATCCGCAATGGACCACCTAACCCTAACACAAATACTGCCAGGAAGCTCGAATTCTATAGTTTGTTCAAGCAAGCAACAGTCGGTGATGTTGAAGGAACTCAGCCATGGGCGGTGCAATTGGAGGCCCGCACCAAGTGGGATGCATGGGCAAAGTTGAAAAGAATGAGTAAAGAAGAAGCGATGCAAAAGTACATTGATCTCATAGCCTCAGGTAAGCTTTGTGGCGTTAGATTTGTCAGACTAGCGATTTTGGCTTTTCCCCGCCTTTCCGCATTTATGTTTATAAATATTCTATTTTTGCAACTCTGTAGGTGATGCTGAATGGGAGAACCACCCTGCTCTTGCCGACTACAAGGAAGAAGCGTAGAGGATGAACTGGAATTTTCCAGGACTTTTCGGAAGTTTCAAGTTCTCGCGAGTCGTTTTCATTTTCCAGTCGGTCAAAAATATCGATTTTTTTTTTTTTTCATTTTTTCATCGTGTTTAACAATATAAAAAGATTACAAATCTCAGGATATACATAATAACCAGTAATACACACATCAGGAACAATTTACAAAATATCAATTGCGCTTATCTCGTCTTCTACGGTCCTTCTCCCTCGCACCACCAGCACCACCAGCACCACCGCCAACTGGAGTAGTGCCCCCTTCCCCGTCAATCTCTAGATCCGCTTCAGAATCCAATGATCTTAATCCTGGGGCATACACATGCGGCTGCATTTGCGCTAATAAAAATTTGGTTAATTCCGCTACAGGAAGATCTTCTTCGAGCCGGCTATGAAGATGTTTTATTTTCACGACCTCGGTTGACGTCACCTCATCAGCATTCACAATCACCAGCCAAGGAATACCATGGGTATTAGCATAGGCGAATTGATCAGTTAAACTGGGAGCAGCAGAGGGGAGCATCTCTGCAGCGATACCTGCATCCCAAAGCAGCCGTAACAAGCGAGCCCTCTCCATTAAGCGGCCGCTTGTGCGTTCGGTAAGACGACTGCTCTTACTAACCCCACCACTGCCACGGGAACAGACCAATACATCTGAAGCAGATAAACGATTAAATCCTGCAGCACCAGGGGATATGCGGGACCCTCCAGCAGCGACTGCAATCAATCGTTCCACATTTACAGTGGCACCGACACCACCCAGAGGAGCTCCAGGCAAAGGGCCAATAAGCCCCGCTACCGCTGCTTGCCGAGCCCAAGAAGCTCTTAACAGAGCATCATACCGCCCTCCAGCAGAGATAACCGTGGAAGAACCGGTAGATTCGTGGACTAAATGTACTTCAAAGAGAAGTCCTGAGTAATAATCTGCTTGGGGAGGGAGGAGTGGATCAATTACTAAGCGTGCAAATGGTACACCCCAAGCAGTTAACAAAGGCAAAGCAGCTTGAATTTCGGAGAGCCAAAGGGGAATAGCACCGCCACCAGCACCAGACACTTTAGAAGAACGAGATAAGCTGGTCGTATGTGTTTGTGGTAACGTAGTAGAAAGACGGTGGAGTGTGGCCTGCGCTTCTCCTGCAGATTGCAGGGACAATTGCTTCAGTCGTGCAACGCTGTCTGACGGTAGTCCTAGACCTTCTAAAGCCCCCCTAACAGCTGGCCATCGTTGTTGCCGAGCACTAAGGTGCAGTGGAGAGGCTGCAGCAACAGGACGGAGTAATTGAAGTGTTGCTACACGGACTTCTTTGGGCACCAGAGCGTGCCCTAGGGCTGCATCAAATAACTGTCGATGGCCAATTCGTACTTCCCACCGGCCGTTGCACTCAGGAATCGCATTCAAAACATCAATTGAAACAGCGCAAATTACCTCAGCTTCAGATACAGGGGGCTCTCTCAATGAAGAAGAGGCTGGGGAAGGGGTTAAGACATCTAGATCCGCTTGCAAGCGACCTCTTGGCGCTCCTCCATTGCTCCCGCTACCACCTCCATTGCCACCGTGGCGATGAATTCCTGCTATTTCGTACCTTCTAAACCCTTCAAGCAACGCAGACCCAGCGCCGCTCGTCACCTGACTCGCTACCCAGGCAATAAAAGGCTGTCTCAGTTCGTACCTCAACGCCATTCTTTCTCCGCCCCTCGATAAAACTTGAGCTGCAGTCTTTGGATCATCAGGCGTTGCTAGACCTACTTCCATACTGGACATAGAGACAGCCCCATGTCTGTTGAAACTTGACCGTAAGGCATTCAACACTCGTTCCCTTGCTTCAGGGTGCTGGGCACCAACGATAGGAGAGCCGGCAAGAGGTCCCGGCCCTGTCAGGAGGGCAGTAGTAGAAATTTCAGGTGCAGACCGTTGTGGAGTAAAGAGTGCCTCTAATATTCTATCCAAAGCAGCAGGGTTATCTGGTAAAGATCGTAATAAATCTGTCAGCTGCTCATCTCCAACAGTCGGGGGGATAAGCTCTGAGCGCAATGCTTGCCGAGCAGTCGGTCGGTCAGTCGGATTCACGGCCAGTAACGCACGAATCAATGCCGCAGCTGCTGAATTTTTATTTTCAAATTCAACAGGCATGGATCCACGTTCTCGTAAATCACGAAGGAGGGTGACCCGTTCCATTGCGGTTGAAAAGGGGTGCCATACTTCAAAGGCGATTATACCCACACTATAAATATCTACTCGTTCATCGTAGCTAACATCGCCCTGAGCGATTTCTGGAGCAATATAGAAATGCGTTCCACAAACTCCGGTTACTTCAGACCCTACAGCCCCGTTATCTTCAGTCTGCAGTGCATTCCTGTTATTTCCCGGTGCTGTGGAAGAACCGCCTAGTCCTGGAAGAGCAGCAGAGACAGCTCCAGCAGAGACACCTCCAAGATTGCCCAAAGATTTAGATCCTTTGCGGTCAGAAGCTACCAGAGATTCTGGTAAATTACTCCCTGTCAATGGATCAGCAAATTTCGCTAAGCCAAAGTCCCCTAGTTTAATATCCCCCCGTGCATCTACAAACAGATTGGCAGGTTTAAGATCACGGTGAATGATACCTTGTGCATGGATATGGGCTAATCCACTTAATAATTGGCGGAGAATCTTCCATCGGGCTGCTTCTTCAACTGGCCCGGCATCAAGGACGTCTCGGAGAGTCGCTCTGCAGTACTCCATTTGAATAAAAAGAATCTGTTTAGGGGGTCGTAGAGTGTTGCTGTTTTGTCCTTTGAAGCTAGAAGATGGTCTACGTCGGAGAAGATTCGGGTCATCGCCACTTGCCGTGGTTGTTGCAGCAGTCGTCCCAGTGCCAGTCGTCGTGCCAGAGCGGTTCTGCTTACCACCAGCAAAAACAGAGGTTTTGGGTTGGATTGGTTTTGGAGGCATAGTGCGATCAAAAGTAAAACTAGATACTGTTGTGGTCGTTGTTTCCTCTTCTTCTTCTTCAGTGCTTTCTTCAGTCTGCCAGAACCCTTGTCCTTGATCAGCACTTCCACCGCCAACACCGCTGCCCGTATTGCTCTTCTTAAAGACCTTGGCAGCCAAGGCTCCAGCAGAGAAGGATACGCTCCTAGCTGCATCGCTATCGCTACCATTACCCCTACTAGAAGACGAAGGTGATGATAAAGAAGAAGAGCCGTTCCCCCATGCATCCAGTTCCGAATCAGTATCCTCACTTGCGGAATACTCCGAATCAGTATCGCCCCCATTTCCATGTTCATCCCCTACTCTCCCTCCAGACGCAGCTGTTTCTATCCATGCCTGGTAGTATCGCACAACATTGGGGTGCTGGAGACGAGATAACGTAGCCACTTCTCTCATAATTCGAGCATACGCGGAAGGAGAATGTTGGCTCAGGGTGACTCTCTTCACCGCGTATGATCTGCCATCGAAGCGATTCACTGCAAGAACGACAACGCCATAGGCGCCGCGGCCAAGATGTTTAACTTCATTGAAATCTGCTTGATAGCGCGAAGATTGTGGAGCTACTGCTGCTGGAGCTGATGGGGGTGCTGTAACTGGCACAGCAGGGGTACCTGGGAGACCACTTGGTTGGTTCAAAGGTACGCCTCCTGGCAAAGAAAGCGAAGAGGACCTGCCAAGGAGAGCTTCATTACTAGTAATACTACTTGCTTTTCGATGCCAGAATCGTTCTGCTGCCCAGGCGGTGGCAGGATCAAAATTCGCTGTGTGCTCACCGACATTCCCACTGAGCTCTTCAGCAAAGAGCCTTGAAAAGGCTTTATCAAAGAGGGCAGGTTGGTTTATAAGAGTCCATGCCAGCCAACGAGGTATCAAGCTTAAAGCTTGGAGCATACCAATCACAGCAGGCAAAGCATGAAGAGGTAAGGGAGCACCACTGCCACCGGCACAGCTTGTTGCCATCGATAAAAGGTGGCCTAGCAACAATTCTTTGCGGAATTGCTCACGTTCATGTTCATCTTCTATGACGCTTCCACCTGGTGTATCGTCGCCAGATGATTTAGATATTTTGATGTCGTTGTTATTGCTGTTGCCACCGCTGGCTCCATCAGCACCGCTGATGAAATCACTGCCGCTGCCACTTCGAGTTGGTTCTAAGTACCGCCGTAAAGCTCTTGGCAGTACAGATTTACCTAGAGCGCTAAACGAGCGTACCATTGTCGAGAAACTACTCTGTTGACCTGTAGCAGCACCAGCACCAGTATCAGCAGGAGCACCAGCAGCACGAACCGACGTGTGTGTCTCAATTTTAGGTGCACTCCCGATCGCATCTACAGTGCTTCTAAGCTGCTCTACTGGATCTTTTGATCCTCCTTCGGCATCATCTGAAGCATCACTACTACTGGCATTTAGTTTCTGTAAATCAACAACAGGAGGGGCTATAGTTGTAGCTGCAGAAGAGGGCCTTGAAGAAGGCTGAGATTGAGGAGGCAAAGGAGGACGACGTCGTGTCCCTGTTGATGAAAGAATTGGATTGTTAGCAGCGTATGGCGCAGAACCTTGCCATGTAAGATCCCCATCTTCACCAAATAACCCTCCATCGTTCCAATGAAAAGAATCAAACCCATCATCACCACCACCACCACCACCGCTGCCGCCGCCCCCGCCACCAAGGTCTTGAGAATTTTGATCGTCATTCTTCTGTCCCGCTTCTTCTCTGCGCCGCTGCTCCATTTGCTCCCAAAGAGATTCTGGAGGTGGAGGACCACCTTCACTCTCTTCTGGTGGGATGTTGCGCTCTAGGAGGAGCTCTTGGCAGAGTTGAATTATTTGGAAACAACAAACCTCGCCTTGTTCGGCATACGAGGCAGCAGCGTGATGGAGAGCTTTAGCTATTGCTTTTGCATGGAAGCTCTCCATACCAAGAGGGTCTGAGACGCGAAGTTGAAGCTCCTCGTGGGGATATCTCCGAGGGTACCTGCATTTTTCTCAATAATGAAATAAAAAGAGTTAATTACTGGGTCTGGCGGCGGGAATCGTGCTGGCAAATAAGTTTTTTTCTTCTTTTTTTTTGCTGAATAGCACTTATGTTTGAATAGCAGTGTAGATCTCTGACCTGATCTCTAGCTTGATGGATACATAATTCGTCTCTGCCTCCCCAGGATGCGGCACGACGTATAGTTTAAATGCTTCGTTGCCATCTTCGACTTCTAAATCTTCACCAAAAATGGCAGTCAAGGCGAGGAGCTCATCATGCACTTCTGTCCTATCAAAGTCTTCCTCATGCGGTACGCGCTTTTTAGCCTTCTTGTTTTTCTTCTTCATTGTAACCAATTTTTAAACCTGTATTTTCATGCAAAGGTTGATCTATATGCCTAATGTTCTTTCTAAAGTGCACTGGTCGACCTATTGTTTCGAATTAATATTCGTGATTTTTCTAGTATGCATTTAGTAGATTGCGACAGATGTTCAGCACCAGCACTGGTGGTTTCTTCCTTGGAGTTTTATTACAGCTGTAGCCTACAGGGTAGGGTCCAGAATACACTCGGTGGGTCAAAATTCCGGGAGTACGCGAGACCGCCAGAGGGTTCAATCCGATGAAACCCAATTCTATCGCAGCAGAATTATTTCAAATATTGTCTCACGATGATGTCCAGCAAGTTCTGTGTACTCGTGCTCTGTTATAACAACAACCATATTAAACTCACCATCTTTCTTCTCACGATACTAGTTATGTTTTGAGTATTTGATAAATCCTATTATTCTTTTCCAACAGCAAAATCAAACTTCTTTGATTCAACAGAAACAGACACAATACAATACAATATACTCCAGCTAGATTACATATCCCCCTGAGCCCACATGTGTGCTTCTTGCTCCCGCCGTCTCAGCTCAGTAGTTCTCTTGAAATAATCTCTTTCAAAACCATTAGACCTATCCACACCATCCCAATGCCTCCCAGGCTTGATACTGTATCTATTAGCAGGTGGGCCGACACCACGCCGCATCCAACTGTGTTTAGGAACCTCTAGAGGAATAATAAAACCGGATTTTTTCAAGGCGTCTTGTTGAGCGGTTAGCAAAGAAGGCGGTGCGTCTACTAGCAAGTCCTTTCCAGATGTTCTCCTTTTAACAAGATGTGCCATAGGATCCCCCCAACGCATTCTTTCCTTCTGCTCAGCATCAAGACTCTCATCATGGCCACGGGCAAAGGGTTTCGAAACTTCCTCTCGAAGGCGCCGTTCAGCCTCTTCTCTTTCCGTCTTTTGTTTTAATCCCCCGCCCCACGCAAGCTGCGATTCATCATCGTATTGCGCCTTCCCTGCTTTGCATTCCGCAGCACGGGCTTCTACAAACTCCTCTTTACTCAATTTTTGTCCACTTTTATCTCTATATACAGTTTCAGCTCCACGACCAGTGACATCTGCCCCGAGTTTTTGAAATCTTCTGGCCTCTGCTTCGCGTTTTCGGGCCATTTCTTCCTGAATATCTCTGCCGGAGACCATTCCCGCAGCGGTCCCGTCCGACATCTTCACTTTATTGTTGCCATCAATAGCATCCTCACCTCTTTCTCCTCTTTCACCTCCAGGTCGTCGAGGAGGAGAAGCATCTCTGTCGCTGCTGCAATTGTGTCGCTGTGCTGCTGCTGCCGTTCTTCGTGGTGGTGAGGCGTCATCTTCTGAGCTATCATGTCGATCACGTCTTCTTCTAGGAGGGGAAGCATCAGAACCACTTGCATCACCACCACCACCGCCATTGTCGTTTTCTGGGCTGTCGTGACGGGCTCGTTGTCTTCTTCTTGGAGGTGACGCATCCTCTTCAGGGCTATCGTGTCTCGCTCTCCTACGAGGTGGAGAGGCGTCAGATTCCCCACCAGGGCTGGCAGAGCGAGGCCGTCTGCGAAGAGGGGGTGCGTCACTAACTACTTCCCTTCTTTCTGGAATGGCACGGCCGTTGGTAGTGCCGCCTATCGCTCTTGCTCCTGCTGCTGTTTGTGGCAGCTCTTCGACTGTTTCCCAGGAGCTGGTTGTCCCTCTGGCAAGAATCTCACGTTCTTGTTCAGCTTGGCGTCTTAACAGTTCTGCCTCTTCTGGGTTTGCAATCAAAGGCTGGTCTTCATCACCATTGTCATCTTGTCCTCGATGGCGATTAGGATCCGCTGGCTCAGCAAAACCTGTGACGTCGTTATCTACGATACGTACCACGCCTGTAGACGGTTTAGCTTTCTTGACTTTCTTTTTCTTTGTAGGTTTCGTGTCGCCTGCGGGAGCTCCATATTGTGCTGCTAAATAACTTTGGAGACGCTTGGCTTCCTCAGATGGTGGCTTGGGGCCTGTGTCTTTTTCTTCTATGGCTCGTAAAGAGCTCAATCCAGCAAATGTATTGGACATGTAAAAGGCGTTCGTGCTCAGAAAATGATTTATTTAGAGCAATTTATTTAACGATCACAATTTCATAAAATTTATAGCACTGCGAATATACGTTGCAGATATGCAGCCTTTGCGCTGAAAATTATTCAAAAAAATAAATTATTTAGTTGCATTTATGCTAAGGTGCCTGAATCCTAAGAATAAGTAAATAGAAAACTGTATAGAAAGATCTGTCTAGACCGCTCTCCCGCCTACGGCGCCTGTATTTTTCTATGTTTAGCAGCTCTTCTTCTAGCAAATGCAATTACAGAATACAGAAAAAAGATATATAGTACAAAAATGCAAAAACGAATTGAGATTAATGAGCTACAACAGGACTAACAACGTGTCCCACCTCCAGCATCGAAGCGTGATCGTGGCCTACGAGACTTTCCCGCAATGTCTTTGCAGTCAGACCACCACTGGCATGCGTTACCTCGTCATCTAAGAGCCACAAAATATCAACGCACGTAAAACGAGGGGCAGAAGGATCAAACGGTGTACCTTCACCATTTATACCAGCGCTGGGCCCTGGTTTAGTATCTCCAGCCAGACTTGAGATATTAGACGCACCCGCTGCATGAGGCGGCGGCAGCGGCGGCGACGAAGCCGCCAAAGAACTTGTTGCTGTTGCCCCTGCGGTTTCATGAGCAAGTAAAGACATATTTTCTCTTTGCGGGCTCTTATTTCTCGTGTCCTGTTCTTTACTGCGACGTTTCCGCACCACTACAACTTTTCTACCATCAGCTCCATCCCGACTTTGAGCAAATAAAAAATGAAATTTCGCGAGACTATGCGCTAATAAACGCTGAAATCCATCCTCCAGCTCCAGTGTAATTTCATTTTCTACTACTGATTCAATTAAGCGAAGGATTGGTGCCTCTATTTCTTCTGCACAGCCACGAGGAGCTCGTCGAAGGGCCTTTCTCCCTCGTGGCCCTACTGCCGCCCAGCCTTGCAGCGCAACAGTGGCAGCTACAACCGCAGAATCTGCTTTCTTTAGACCGCCTTCAGTATTCGTATTCACTTCAGCGCGTAATTCTTTCACATGCTCCTCCCATTTTAACAAAACTCGGTTTTGTTTATCAGAATCAACAGATCGAAACAAGTCCCACAGGGGAGCGTGCTCAGGGGCAGCTGCAAGAGTAAATGCAGAGACATAGCCAGTATCCCCAAACGGAGCTGGTTTGAATAAAGATTCCATGTCTTTCGCTGTAAGGGGAGGTGCCATATCTCTTAAAAGCTTGTCATTGAGCCATCGGCGTTGACGGCGTTGTCCCACTTTTTCCAAAGCGGCTAGCTCAGCGTGTTCCGCTTCTGTGAGATCCCGAGACACCATGGACTGGGATTTTTCGTGGGTAATTGATGATACTGAAGGGCGGGAAGAAGATGACCAGCCATTGGCAGGTTCTTTTGTACGGCCCCTTCCTTTCTTGCCTCCTGAACCCCGTCGGTAATGGGACGCTGTCATGTGGTTTGTGTCAGTTAGGAATACGCTTAAAGGACGACCGTCCGGCATGATAAATGGCATTGAAGAGACTTTACGCCGAGGTACACTGTCTTGTTCCATGGTGCTGGTGAGCAACAGTTTAACTTTTCTGAGGAGTGGATTTAAAAAATTTACAGCAATGTGAGCTGTTTTGTGTGTCTTGGGCGTAGCCCCTAAATTTGAAAAAAGTTAGCGCTCCATATTGGCAGAAAAAACTGACAATGTATCAGCAGCACAGCGTATAGAATTAAAAAATAGAAATGCCCTCACTGCCAGTGGCTTCCAAAGGAAGAAGGCATGGAACAAGCAGAGCGAGCACGAGGTCATAAACGCCATTTACTGACAAGACGCCGTTAATATAAAGCTTGAAACATCGACTTATCGCGCCAAAACGCGCCGAGTGCTGAGCTGCTTTCGAAAGATCATCTTCCACCAAAAATCATCATTTTAACTGAGTCTTTTTGACAACTTTTATAGTTGTTCAAACTAGTAGTCACTTTAGCATTCTCTAAATAAACACATAGCATCATGGATTTCTTAGCAGGTACGCTGGTCGTTCACCGATCACTTGTTACTCTGGCATTTATTCCATGATCAAGTCCTTATTCATTGTAAAATACCCTCCTTTCCGCAGGAATTAGAGGTAAAGACTTCGTCATGGTCTGCAGCGACACCACTGCCGTTCAAAGCATTGTCACTATGAAGCTTGATGAGGACAAGCTCGTCCCTATCGACTCTCACAAGCTCTTTGCCCTTTCTGGAGAGGCAGGCGACCGTGTCAACTTTTCTGAATATATCATTGCCAACGCTCGTCTTTACGCTCTACGCAACGATGTCAGCCTTAGCACCAAGGCTGTAGCAAACATGACCAGGCAAGAGCTCGCTACTGCGCTCCGCAAGTCCCCTTACAACTGCAATCTTCTTTTGGCAGGCTTTGATGGAGATGATGGCCCTGCTCTCTACTGGTGTGATTATCTGGCAACTTTGCATCATATGAATATCTGTGGTACTGGATACGGATCGTATTTCGTGCTTTCTTTGTTTGATAAATTATGGCGGCCGGATATCACCGAGGAAGAGGCTCTGGAAATGATGAAGAAAGGTAAGATAGTATACTGTTTTACAACTGAAAATGGCGCAAAGTCGTTACTATCTATCTATGTATTTCTGATGAGAGTCTAAAAATATAGATGCTACCCCTTGTTTACTTTTCTTTATTTTGTCAAAACAGGAATTGAAGAGGTCAAGTCCCGTTTGGTCGTGGCTCCCCCAAAGTATGTTATTAAAATCATAGACAAGGATGGCATTAGAAAGCTTGTGGAAGTTTAAATGGATTGGTTATATTGACAACAATAACGATGATAATAGCTTCTAATGATAATACCCTTTGTTTCTAAAATTTGAAATGTAACTGCCAAAATTCATCAATTCAAACACCGCCAAGCGAGTGCTTTCTGCTTATGCTTTATTAGAAGCAAGTGGAATTTGGTGGAGCTTCTTCACTGTCTCCTTCAAATCTGTATGGCATTAGGCCATTCAATACTGAGAGAATTTTGGGAGGTTAGAACGCTGAAAGTGCTGTTTTCCAAAATTAATTTCCAGCTAGTGGTGCCTCGTCGGGTTCAAAACTTCAAAACCTGGCAACCAAAAAATCAGTTTAAATACAATATTTACTAGCATTTCTGAGTGCAAGGTAATCCAATGGATCAGATAGATGCTCGCGTGGTAGCATTGCAGGTCATCGAGGCCCATGAAAGAAAAAATAGCAATCCTTACGATTGCTTGCTATTACCTAGAACCGCATCATTTCTAGACGTCAAATCAGCTTATAAACGTCTCTTATTTTTACATCCAGATAAGAACCCTACTCTGGATGCTGCGCACGAAGCATTCAAAATTGTAATAGCTGCTTACAATGCTATCTACAATGAGATCAAAGCTAGTTCTCAAACTAGTGTGCCAGACTTAACAGGAGGCAACAACAGCGCAGCCCCACTGGGACATAAATGGCGCGCATATACGAGCACCCAAGCTGCCGAGCAGGCCATCCACGTAGACATATTTAGAAGAGACATTCCATCCCAGCCACCTCCTGCAGCACCGCCTCGACAACAACCACCAACAGCCTGGGGTTCCTTCCCCCTGCAGCATAGCAAGTGGGGCAGACCGTCTGCAGATGCACATGGCCTTCTTAAACACCTTAAAACGTCAACTTCCCGGCTGAAAACTGTTCCTCTCCCACAAACTTTAGAGAGTGACGAGCAGGACATTCAGCACAAAGCGGCTCCGCCATCAAGGCAAGAAAACGATCTTTCAAAGCCTTCTTCTGGTGAACAGCCTGAAAATAACGAGCATGAAGATGGCATGGAAATAAAATGTGGTTCCTTTTATGGCGATATACGTCGTTCAGCTGCTGGTAATAAGCAAAATGAAAAACAGCAGCAGAGGAAATCCGCTCTTTCTTCAAGTAGAGCTCCTCTTCCTCCTCTCTCTCAGCAGCAAAAATTGTGGAAAGAGGGAGGAGCAAGTAAATGGAGCGATGTATTTAGATATAATCCTTTAGTTGAGCTTCTTAGAGACCCTGAAATAGCAGCACCAGGAGCAGCAAAGGAGGATGAAAAAGAAGAAAAGCTGACGACGAAGAAGAAGCGGTCTGCTCCAGAATCAAATAACAAAGCTCTAAAGAAGAGGCAAGATAGGACACGAGTTGTCACCGATTCCGGTTCTGACGATGATTTTAATCGGGAAGAAAATCAAGACGAGAAGGAATTACATCGTGCTGAGAGTGGCAGTGCTGACGAGGATGGAGGGCATGGCGGAGCAGGCAGCAGTGATAGCAGCGATGGCTGGGATAGCAACGAAGAGGAGGAAATTCTACCAGAAGCAAAAAAGAAGGATATCGTATCCGACGCTGCCAAAGAAGCCAAGAGTAAAGCATTAATGAACTTATTAATAGCACAGCAACGGTCTCAAGCAAAGCATCAACTGCAGGTGGGAACAGCGCACAAGGCAGGTCAGAGAGCAGCCTTTGGTAGGCGTGGAGGAAAGAGGAGGAAGCAAACTAGACTTAGATTAGGCCCCATTACATCTAAATAAGCGTATAGAAAATCGGTTTTGTAATATATAAGTATGTTTATTCTAGTTTACCGAACGCGGTGAATCATGCGGCCCCATCCAAGAGACGCGGCCGATGGATCACTCAAAATTCACTCGAAGAAATAATGGAGATTTTCAGGAAAACCATAACCAAACGCCAACCCAGCTCTTCTCCACAGTTTAGTATATCAGTATAAATTATATAAAGTTGGTATAGGGCGCTTTGAGAGGGATACAACTCATTTTTTGTTGGTGCAAAAATTTTCAACCTTGGGGCAAATATTGTTGCTTCTAGCTTGCACAGTTGTCCCAGAGGCTTTCATGTCTTCTATATTAGTTGTAGGTTAAGTATACGTACTATCAAGGTTGTCTAAAGTTGTTTAAGTGCACCGTGAGCCGAGCCCGCAGGAAGCACTCGGGCCAAAACCTTATCGAGGTGCTGGCAAAGCCACCAATTTCTACGTTTATTCACGCGATTTAGATTCGTATAATGACGTCTGACTCTTTATGCTGGAGCCCGGCGCCTAGTAGCCAGGGAGACTACGGCCAGTTCCCTGGTTATCAAGGAGGCCGAGGCGATTTTGCAAGAACTTTGAGCCTCAATAGGTGAGCTTTTCTGTCCAAATTGCCGATTAATTTGCATTCTTTATGTAGTTACAACATAGACACCAGCTCAGAGCTGCGAGGTTGCCGCCGCAGCCTTCCATCAACTTTTCTGGCACGTCCCTCTGCCTTGCCATTTGGGGGGAGCTCTGCTCCTCTCCTCTTCTCTTCTCCCCTCTATGAACTAAGTACTAATCATCTTCTTATTCTTCTTCTTCCCCTACTACTACTACAACAGGTCCAATTCGTCTGCATTAGATATGCGTCAGCTTACCCGTGCGTTAAGCGAGGCTCGAGAAGGCTCAGGCCAGGTGCGAGATGCACTTCTCTCTGCGTCTTTCCGGCCAAGGCTCCCCGGTCTTACAAAAATCGTTTCCAAACTTAGCAAAGAAGGCTCGTGGCGCAAGGCTCTAGAAGTTTATGAAGTTGTCGAAGAGTTAGGTTTACGCCCAGATACAGCCCTGACAAATTCTGCAATCTCGGCCTGTGATAAAGGCGGCCGTTGGCAAAAAGCGCTCGAGATTTTTGATAGAATGGAACCTCTAGGCCTCCATAGAGACGCCATTACCTACTCTGCTACCATCTCTGCGCTTGCTAAAGGCAAACAATGGCATGCTGCACTACAGATATTTGATCACATGCAATTACATGGCGTTGAAGCAGATGTGGTGACCTGTTGCTCACTCATTAATGCATTAGAGCGGGGAGGGCAGTGGCAATTAGCTGAAAAACTATTTTTAGAAATGTGTACAGTGCAGGAAGAGCAGGAACAGTTGGCAGCGCTAGTAAGAGCTGCTCCGAACGTTCCCCTTGGCCTTGGTGGTTTACATCATACGATTAGTAATAGCAAGAACCCCCATGAAGCTGCCATTGCCTCAGTTGGGGCCGGTGTGGGCTTATCGTCATTAGCTAGGTCACATACCTCGCCTTCTTCAGTTCTGCTTGCCTTGCGCTCAGGATCAGCCGGACCTGGAAATCATGGAGGCTTATTGCCTGTCAATGAAATTGATGGTATTGCAACCGGGGCTGATGCTAGTAACCCTTCTGAGTTGGATCTGACCCTATCGTTATCTGCTCAACAAGGCATCCTTGACGCTCTTGTTGAAGGTGCAGGTGCTGCAGATGAAACACAAAAAGACGACCAGGCCAGTAAAAAAGCTGCTGCAAGTGCCTTTGCACCTGCACCTGCACCAGCAACAGCAGCAGTGGGTATCCAATCTGCTGTTGATAATGGTAATGATCTCGCCACTGCATTTGCACGTGTTACCTCGATTTCTACCGTATCTCCTAGTGGAAGTGTCGATCCTGGTTTCGATAGAGCGTTATCTGCAACTCTTGGTGGCGGTGGTGGTAGTAGTGGTGGGGCCCAACAAAGTGCAGCAGGAATGCATCGCTATTCCTCAAATCCTTTTGATGTCGTCAGTGGGAGAGAGCATGCTCATACTCCCCCACCTCCTCCTGGCTTAATGCGTACTGGTTCTGCAGCTTCCGCTTTAGCTTCTGCGTATTCTTATGGAGCAAGTATTGCTGATTCTGATATTAATGGAAGCTATGGCGGTATGTCTGCAGCAGCAGCGCCATTTGTCTCTCTTGGCAATGGCGGTGTTCTGCACGGTGGAGGCCAGCGCCATCCGTCTCTTCCCCCTGCTCCCCCTTCTCGTCTTCAGCGTGGTACATTTGGTCGAGAACCCCCTGTTAATGGTCCTGTTCAAGCTGCAGCAGCAGCACACTTGCGTCGTGCTATGTCTTGCTTCCCCGACTTTGATAGCAACGACACTGATGCGACTGCTGATGGAGGTTCAACGAGTTCCCATGCAAGTTTGACAGCTATGTTTAATTTTTCGCATGCTACTCGCGTTGCACCCAACCGCGTCTGCTGCAATGCTCTTCTGGCTGCCTACGCGAGGGCAAAGCCTCCTCAATGGCAACGGGCGCTTCATTTATTACAAGCCATGTGGTCTGGAGGGCCTACCCTGATTCCAGACGTCGTTTCTTATAATACAGCTTTGAAAGCATGCGCAAATGCATTCCAGCTGTCTAAAGGAATCGAAATATACCACGAGATGAGACGCAACGGTGTGTACCCGAATGCAACCTCGTATAACTGTTTAATTGCCGCTGCCTCTGATGCCAGCAACAAAGAAGTCATGCAAGAGCTTGGTGGCTGGCTCAATACCTCTGCCACAGAGGTACAAGCTACCTGTATGAACGCATACGTGACTGGGTTGGTCAAAGTTGGTCTATGGAATGAGGCGTTGACTCAATTTCAAAATATGTTGACCCCCAATGCACCTGCTCATCCAACCTCTGCGACTTTTTGTACGATTATGGCTGGTCATATGAACACTGGAGATTATTCTGCAGTACAACGTACATTTGAGTACATGCGCGCATCTGGGGTAAGTCCTAATATTGTTGCATTTAATACTTTGCTCGCTGCATTGGCTGCAATGGGCAACTGGACTGTAGCTCTAGATGTGCTTAACGCTGCACTTGCTGCTGCAGTCGAAGGAGTCCACGCGAACACAGCAACGTTTAATACAGTTCTTGCCGCATTAGCTAAAGGCGCAATTGCGCCTAATGCTGTTCAGCAGTACCCTTTTTTAGCTTCTCAAGCGGTACAAGTCTATCAACAAATGCAAACGGTGCGAGGTGGTGCTACCCCAGATGCTACCACCTTTAATACTTTAATCACTATTTTGGATGCTACCAAGCATAATACCCAAGTAGTTGCTGTATATAACCTTATGACCGGGGCGGGTTTGACCCCAGATGGTACTGTTGGTCATAAAGTACTGTCAGCTGCGATTACGACCGGTCAGATTGCCAAAGCAGTACACGTAGCTCAATCACTACAGCTGCAGAATGTCTCCATTGAGCCACGACAGTTGAGTACGTTGTTGGCATCGTGTGTGAATGCAGGAGCATGGGATTTAGCGACTCGTCTGTGCTCTGCAGCACACAGTGCACAAGGAGCGGCGGTGGCGGCTGCAATGTTTAATTTTGTTCTTCGCTCTGCGTTGGAGGGAGGGCAGCTTTCGTTAGCTATGGAAATCATCAATGTTATGCAGTCTATGGGGATTGAAGTGGAGAAAAGTACGGCGAGTGTTATTATTCAAGGAGGTGGTAATGCCGGTCTTGCTGCTGTCGGGGATGGTGTTGGTAATTTGAATAGGGAAGGCAGTATTACATCTAATACGGGCAGTTACCCTCACCAGCATGCTACTGTTGTTTTTCAAGCTGATAATACCAACAGCGACAAGACCAACAACAATAATCAACAGCAGCACAATTCCCCTGCCAATGCTACCGCCATTCTTGCTGTCCCCCGTAGCTCATCAACTGGGAACGCTGTTGGTTTATCAATGCAATTTCCCATTACCCCACAAATTGCTTCCAGTCCTGGTGCAAATCTTTCACCTGAAAGCCCTCGAAACCACCTTTCAAAACACCTTCTTGGCCGTCTCACTACTTCTACTCCTCCCGCTCTCTCAAATGCCGGACTTCGCGGAGGTGTGGTTGATGAGCACCATCTGCGGAGAACAAGCAGTGAAACTGAAGGGTACATCATTGGTAATGAAGACCATTATGGTGGGAATACCACTACCACAAATGCTACCTCTTCTGCGACTGCTGCCGCCAGCTCGGGTGCCGTGTTGGATACAGATCAACTGACTTTGGCTGATACCAATGGGATGCTGGCGTCATTGGAATCAACTGGAGATGCTGCTGGGTGTATTGAAGTCCTCGCTAACATGAAATTAGTTGGAATTATGCCTGATTCTGAGAGTTATTACCATGTTATTACTACGCTGGTAAATGCTGGAGACGGTGCTTCGGCGGTGGAAATATGTAGACAGGGGCATGAGGCCGGTGGTTTGAAGCATCTGCAGATGCGTTCAGGGACTGGAAATATCGGAGATTTCCCTGTTGATGAGGCATCGAGAGAAATTGTGGTAGATTTGAGAGGCTGTGCTGGTGAGGTTGCGGTGACTGTCGCCGTCTTGTGGTTGTTGCAAATCAATAGAAAGAACAGCACGAATAATAACCACGTACGATTTATCTTTGGTCCTCTTGGAAAGGAGGAAGAAGAAGCAGAAAAGGATCAAGGCAGCCGCGGCACTCCTCCTTCGGTTGATTCGCATGCGGTCAGAGCCGAAGTTCAGCGAATATTAACTAGTGGACATTCTTCCTTGTATCCTGCCCTATCTGGCTTGGCACCTAGTACTATCTCCAGTACTTCAATCAAGTTCTCTGTGGAAGGTCCTTGTGCGATTTTGGAGGTGCAGCCACCGATGACGACCACATGGTCTGCTGCCGCTGCTGCCGCTGCTGCCAGTGGTGATGGGCGTAGTACTATGGATTGATTTGATCTATTGTATTTATACTTTATCGTGCGTGAAGACAGTTGAGTACAATCGTTTTATCAGCTTTCTAGCTGGTTTCTTCTTGAGAATATTTTCTCTTTCAGTTTATATCTTAGCAATAAATAAAATAAATAAAACAAATAAATAAAATAAAATATCGTCACTTGTGTCTCCTTAGTGAAAGAATACTCTATTACCCTCTTCTATTGTTCTATTGCATTTGATTGCATTTTGTCGTGTGCGTAGTAGTTTTATACGTCTCTGATGTTGTTTTTAGAGCGTTGTTATTGCCTTTTTCTTTCTTTCTACCTATCTTTGTTGCATCGTGTTTTCGTGTGTGCCTCGTTTTTGACTTTTTTTTTTCTTCTCGTTCGCCAACCCCCCCTCTCTTTAAAGCCTTTTAGGCACCCTCGTGGTTGCTCCTCGCTTCCTTTAGACACCTTTCGTAATGCTCCTTTATTAAAATTGCGTTTTTAATGCGTGTCTGTCTCTCGTTTCTCTTTTTCGTCTTCAGGTTTCCCGTCCATGAAAATTTTAAATGAGCAAAGATCTATATTTTTAAACTATCATATAGTAAAACAGACCTTTTTTTTTTTTGTACGTGCTACTGCATTTGTCGCGTAAGGCTGAGAACTAGGGAGCTTCTCTTGCTGCGAATGTTAATTATAATTCGATTTTCATCAAGTACCACTGCTGTGGTCGCCCTGCCCTGTTTTTGGATGCTGATGTCTATTTTTCTTCTTTTCTTATGGAAAAGTCAAGCTTTGCACTGTGCCAAGCTACTGTGCGTATTGTTGTGCGAGGTCTTAGGCCCTATGTAAAGCGGAACTTCATGAAAAATTGTATTTGAACTATATCACCAGGATCTTTTTGAGTATTAGCCGATAGGGTTTCTCTTGCCGTGGGTGCCAGCACTCTCAGATTGAGACTGTCAGCAAGGTTGAACCAATTATACTTCGCAATACAGAGTACCAACATTCCTGTGTCCTCCAAGAGTAAGTTTCTTAATGAAAAATGTACTTAATTCTGCTTATAGGTAGCTGAACAGCTTCCAGCTGGTTATGTGTAATCTTATTGATCAGATTTTATTATTCTGGTTTAAGTACGCAGACATCTCACCCCATTAGTTTACTTCCCTAATCTAGATCTTAACTGAAATCGACAAAGCTGTCAAGGAGGCAGCCCAGGCGGTGAAAGTCAGGAAACGCCCCCAGTCTAAACTGGCGAAGGCTCAGCTGGTTCCAGTGGCTCCGGCATACCTCGCTCGGCCCCTGCTGACCGCCCGCCCCACCCCCATCGTTAATTCTATGATGCTTGCCGAGGCAAACGTTTCATCATCTGCAGCAATGATTATGACAAGGCGCCGTTGCCGCAATCTCAAAAAACAATACAGTTGCAGAAAGTTACTGCGACCATTTGAATCGTATTTTATCGATTTGATGATGAATTGTTATCCCCTAATAGTGTATCACTTGGGCCAATGATGCTTGCCTCTGAGGGTGATGCCCTCGATGAAGATTTTAGCAGTGGAAATTGGATACCTATTGCAGCAGCGCTATGCTCTGTGCCCCTATTCTTTGGATTGGTAAGATCAAATCAAATTGCCAATTGATCATTTTGTACTAGTTTAGGGCTGAGTCATCTTCAATTAATAAACCATTTATTAATCTTAGATCATAAATTTTCATTTTGCAGGAAACAACTGCGCTGATCATTGGCGTAGTTCTAGCAGGGTGTATACTACTACTTTTCAGTGTATTTGTTTGGGTTAAATGCAGATTCCCTCGCCCAGTCCAGGTAAACATCTTCAACAGTAGGCTAAACGACATGTACTCTGTCCCAATGGCCCCGACCCACTTGAACAATTAAATATACTAACTAATATCTTGGTTTTTAAATACAGGGGGTTATTGGCTTTTTCCACCCTTTTGCTGATGGCGGCGGTGGCGGTGAGCGGGTCCTCTGGGCTGCGGTTCAAGCTCTCCAACAATCCCGCCCTGATCTTCGCATCGTCATCTACTGCGGAGAAGACTCCTCCGCTGGATCGCTTAGTCAACAAGCATCTTCACGATTTAATCTCAAAATACAACCTAGTTTCCACGTTGTCCCCCTAAAATCTAGAAATCAACTACTACCTGCAAGCTATCCACGGTTTACAATGGTCAGGCAAGCGGCAGCGTCTGTCTGTGTTGCGGCACAGGGATTGCGCATTATAGTGCCTTCTGTATGGATTGATACCACGGGATGGGCTTTCCCCTATCCATTAGTACGCATGACAGGTGCTTCTGTAGCTGCGTATGTCCACTACCCAACTATTTCGACAGATATGCTGAGCAGAGTTCGAGACCGAGCAGCAACTTTTAATAATAATACGGACGTGGCATCTAGTGCAGCGAAAAGTGGATTGAAACTATTTTATTATCAATGTATGGCGTTATTATATGGTGCAGTAGGTGGCTGCGCCAACGTAGCAATGGTGAATTCTTCTTGGACGCGGAGACATATTTCTCAACTGTGGTGGCGGAGGGCACGACCACACCTAGTCTATCCACCGGCAGATACAGCTGCATTACAAGCGCTTCCACTTGATAGACGATTGAAACGAGTGTATGTCATTTCTGTAGCGCAATTTCGACCTGAAAAAGATCATCAATTGCAACTGAGAGCATTTGCCGCCGCTCGAGCGAGAGCGGAACGGCTCGGTGATTCTTCTGTAGCTGATGCAATCTTGTCTGCGAGATTGCAGCTAGTAGGGGGATGCAGAGGAATTGAAGATGAGGCGAGATTAGAAGAACTAAGACAACTAGCGAAGGAATTAAACTTGTCCGATGAAATAGTGGAGTTTCGAGTCAATGTGCCCTTTGAGGAGTTGCATGAGCTGTTGGGAGATGCGGTCGCGGGTCTGCATTCGATGATAGATGAACACTTCGGTATCAGTGTGGTAGAATACATGGCAGCAGGTGCAGTACCTATCGCCCACAATTCAGGTGGTCCACGTGAAGATATTGTACTGCCTGAACCGAGGCGGGATGGATGTGGTCCTGGTCAACGCACCGGTTTTCTTTGTCGTACAGTTGAGCAATACACTGATGCGATAGTGGAAGTGGTGGGGATGGGACAAGTGGAGAGGTTGGAAGTGGCAGCGGCTGCGAGAAGAAGAGCGTCTGCGTTTTCTGACGAGAGGTTTAAAAATGAATTTATAGAGGCGGTGGGTTGCCTGTTGCCGTCGATAGCTACTCCTTAATGATCTTGCGTATTTGATTTTTGAGTGAGCTAACTTGACTTATGACCCAAGACTTTAGCACTATATAATAAATTTCTTTTGTTTCCTTTGTAGTCGAGCTAGTTTTTTCCTTGGCTTTCTTTTCTTGTTCTCAAATTTCAAGACTTACTTTCTACATTGAAGTGATTTTAAAAATAGCAACCCTCTGCTCAGGAAACAAATCGGAAGGAGGAAACTGCAAGGGAGGTGATTCAGGTGGTGCTTCTGCCTCAGGTTCCCATACTTCTTCAAATTTCAAACCAACAGCGGTGAGATTTTCAAAAAACTCTAAATCAAGTAAATCAAACCGATGCTTTGTATGGCAGTAAAAGATCTGAGTAGGAGCACTAGAAAGTGCGGAAAGAACACGTGGAAGACAGGTAGACCCAATTTTATTATAAATTAAATCAGAACCGACAATAAAGTCCCAAGTAATCGCTTCAAAGCATAGGGGTGATGCCAGCAGGGACGGTACAAGGACTGGTGGTGACTTCTCATTTATTGTTCTTTCTAGCACTAATTCTTGCTGGTTTATTCCTTCATCTGCTTCTATGCATGGTTTTACATCGTAAGAGCTATTTAGAATGCTTGTGGTAGCACCCGTTTCTTGACAGTATGTGAGCCAGTCACAAGGCTGCACTGTCACGGCGTCCAAGGGCAAACCTCGATTTCTATTTAATTCTACATTATGCCGTAACCAGGACAAGGCTCCACCGTCTTCTTGCTCAGTAAGGCATACTATATTTGCGTTGGGTAGGTTACGGGCTACTGTGATACCGAGATAGCCACAGCCAGCTCCTAATTCTAGGATATTAATTTTATTAATTTGGGGCCCGCCATTGAGGCCAATGTTTGCTGCAGTGGATGAGAAGTAATTCGCTAGTCGATAGGCTGCTTTCCAGGTGTGGCCACCAGTGGTGGATAGAGGTGTGTTTTCAACAACAGCGTCTTGAATCCATGGAGCCATTTGAAATTGCAAGATCAGTTTTTGGTATGAATTTGGATTTCGCAAAGATAGTCTTTGCTCTTGCAGCAACGAGCCACTTCTTAAAAATCGGCAAAATTATAATATACATAATTACATAGCATTAATCGGATTAGGCGCTATATTTCTGATGGGCTGTTTTGGACAGCTGAACGTAAGAATTGCAGCTCTTCGCCATTTTTAATGCTCGTTGCTGATTTGTTTTCATTTTATTTCATCAATACTTGCATAAAAAGTTTTGCACTAACAAGCATGCACCTGAATGCTCGATTTATCTGCATTTAATTACAGCGCAGGAATCTGGCTGATTCCAAAATCATGGAACAACTAGTGCTCGTCACCGTTTCAGGGCCAGACCCGAAGCTCGTCAAGACTGAATTAACGTCGAATTCATCAGCAAAGGATGGGCAGACTCGCTTTTCCAGCACAGGTAAATTATTAATTAATTCCGGAGTCTATGATCACACACCGCCATTGCATTTGCCAACGCCTGATTTCGTTAAGATTTCTAAAAATAACTCTTTTCTACTGCAGGTTTGATTTTCAGTTCGCTACCTGGTATTATTATCACCTCCCTCTTACCAGTCTATCCTTTCCTTCAACCTCAATTCCGCTCCCGACCCAGCACCATCTCTCCCACCTCCAACGACAAGAGCAACGCCGGTTATAATTCACAAACTACACTACTTCCTGGGACGCGCATTACATGCTCTTTCGCTGGAAGCTCATCTTGTTCTTCGAGCACTGTTCAAGAAGTGTATTTAGAACGGACTATAGGGCTAGAAGACGTACGATCTGCTCTCCGGACCATATTAACAGCCCCGTCAGCAACTAGATGGTCCTTAGGGTGGGGAGGCCTCAGCAATCCAAATACTGAGCTACCTTTAGAAAATCAGTTAGACTTGGCAAGCCATGTAGTAGTCTTAAAATTGCCTCTGGCAGCAGATAGAACAAGGAGGTCTACCACCCCACCCGCAATTGATTCCGTCATTGATAACTTTGCAAGCTTGCCATTAGGGGCGCAAGTAACTGCCCACGGGTGCCCTTTTGGCGCTCTGGTTTCTCTTAAATTCCACAATTTCATGATTTCAGGAGCTATTTCTGCTCTACTAGAAAGACAGGAACAGCAGCAATCACTGCCATCTCCAGCAATTTCAGTTGTAGCGCTATCTGATTTAAAATTTCTACCTGGCATGGAAGGCGGTGTAGTATATTTAAACAATACTAGAAAGATGATTGGAATATTAGGCACTCCATTACGAGCTCCAGAGGCTCATGCAGAACTAAGCGTCGTGATTTCTGCCACTGCTGTACAAGACGCTGTGCGTCAAAACCTACTCGTCCAACAAACCTCGAGCAAACCCTTTTCCAACCCTTCTACCCCTAATGATATCGCATCTACCAATATTTATTATGGCGCTGGAATCAGTAGTAGGAATAATGGTAGTACACATACCATTAGTACGAATCAAGAAAGAAGGTTATTTAATGAGGCGTTGAAAGCCGTTGTGGCGGTAGAAGCTAAAAATGGATGGGCGTCCGGTGTTCTCGTCAGCAGACATGGTCATATCCTTACTAATGCACACGCTTTAGCACCAGTTTCTGACTCGATTTCGACACCTCGTAAGTTGTCTTTATCCATTAGAGTCCTTGTGAATAAGAACTGGGTGGCTGCAGAAGTACTTCATGTCTTTTCAGCCCCGATTGATTTGGCAGTATTAAAAATAATAAGCAATAGTAACGATCGGATAACCTTACCTGCACCAGCAGTGTTATTGGGAGGGAGTTACAAACTAAAAAATGGCAGCTCTGTAGCTGTAGCTGGGTATCCATTATGGCGTCCTTCTACTGGCACGAGGCCTTTAGTTACGATGGGCACAGCAGCATTGATGGTCCCTGGTGAGCATGCTGATGCGCCGGCTGTGATCCTGACAACAGCTGATGTGCATGCTGGCGCAAGTGGAGGTGCTGTATTAGATTTAGAGACCGGGTGTGTGGTTGGTTTAGTGACCAGCAACACACGACTAGGGCGTCCCCGGCAACAATCATTGGCGTCACCGGGGCAGCCACCTTGGCCATCACGTGATAAAAAAAATCAGCCTGTGTTGCTGTTTCCGCACCTTAATTATTGTCTAGGCAGCGCTGCGCTGGATCCAGTTATACAACTGCTGACTGCAGCAGAAGGGTCTTTGCAACTTGATTGGCAGGCTGTGGAAATGACCTTGGAAGAGAGTGGAGTGGTGGAAGCATGGCATAGCATGCGAAGCATGGAGAATCTAGATATTCCAAATGAGCAAATGAAAAGAAAACTGCCTCCAGCGCTTGCTGCATTGATGAAAAGTAAATCTGGCGATGGCGGTGATGTTGCTGCCAGGCCAAAGTTATAATTATTTTATTTTTCATCTATCCATATCCTTTAAAGCCTCTCCGCGACTATAATTTATTTATACAGAATGGGTTGTTGGCAAGTGCATTATAAGCACCAGCAAAGAATCTGGGAACATAAAGAAGAAAGAAAATAATCAACGGCAGATAAAGAAATTTTCGATTGATTAATCCCATCAAATACCTAACTTTTGGAGCAATAGAACCCTAAGTAAAACAGAGAAGGAAAGTAAACTGAATAGAAGCAACAAAGTAGTGTTATTAACAGAGACGAAAACGAAAAATCATTATTATCATCCTGTTCAGGTCAAAAAAGAAAGGGGAAAAAAGAGAAGAAATCGATGCATGAAAATTTTAATTATCTCCTTGCTGTGGCTGCTGTGGCGGTAGCATTTGTCCAAACCGAGGCTGTCCTCCTGCACCAGGAGGGGGAGGTGCCATGAACATACCTGGGGCCATACCAGGATAGATCATTGGGACACCTCCAGGACCAGACATATTGGGTGGGATCATACCAGGAGGGGGCATTTGTGGCATTCCAGGCATCCCAGGGGGCATGAATTGACCCGGGAACATTCCCATACCTGGTGGTAATTGGGGTGGAGGGACAGCAGCTACACCTGCACCGCCTGCCGGCGGTGCTGCTCCTGCAGCAGCCCCGGCTGCGCCGGGAGCAGCAGAAGAAGGTCCAGATGCACCTCCTTCTCCTTGTGCAGCTTCAACAGCAGCTGCTGCTTCTCCTTCTAATGGTACGGAATCAAGTAAAAAATCCCATACTTCGGTTCGGCTGATTGCTGTGGCTATATCTCCCCTTTGTAAAGTCCGGCGTTTATGTTCTTCAGCTGCATTCCAAGCTCTTAAAGTCATCTCGTGGATGAAAAATTCACAAGCTTTGGCAAATAATACTGGTGCCTCGGCACTGATCATACGCACGTCCTCATCTGATTTCATAATCTATAGAAGAAGAAAAAGCAAGAGATGAATTGCCATTGGTGCGGCGGGAAAAATAAATGCGACTAAGTTTTTTCCTGATACCCCACTACTTTAGAGGAGTTCCACTGCCTTCATAACGATCTCTTGAACTGTGCCTTACCTTTTTTATACGTGCGAGTGGTAGCTGCTGCGATTTGAATTCAGCAGGGTCAGTTCCAACTTTGTCGACTTCATCTCTCATTTCTGACCAAAATTTACTGAGCTGCTCCTGTAGCTCGTGATTTTGGGCAAAGTGCTGCTGCGCATATGTTGTTCCAGGTAGAATTCCGGAACTGGGGAGGTCAGACTGATTGCCGGCCTGCGAATAAGAGAATAGAAATGTTCTATGATCACAAAAGTTGTAAACCAAAGGACGATAAAGCTTCCGGACACAAAAGCCTCCACACAATCATCTCAAAACAACACAAAAGTTTATAATTGGGTATGAACGCAACGATAAGGTTGGCATCGCACCTGCTGTCCAGAAATCCCATCAGGAGCAGAGTCCCCGTTGTCCGTGAAGTTATCAGCCATAGTTTTCTGTAGCGATGGATGTATAGTGCTCCACCGATTCAAATAGCGAGTGTTTCGCTAGATAGATTAGCGAATGTTAAATTTTAAACTTTTGATAAAAATGATCCTATTACTTTATTATTTCCAAGCCCTACTTCCAGCACTATGCATTTCCTGAAGAACTTGAAGACAAATTTTGGAACAATTGAAAATTATTGTGTCCTTATTTGTGGCGCGGGCTCCAATATGGCCATTTTCCCCCCTAAATCAAAAAGTGCATCCCCGCTGGGAAAGATTTTTTTTTTTGAATCTGCTTTTCCTAAATGTATTAAAGGCGTCTTCGTAGACTCTCCATCTGAAACGAACGGCATACATGCGCCTGATTAGAAGCAGAATTCGAAGGAAAATGCCAAGAATTTCATCATATAAAAGGAATGGGGGTTTTGTTTCATCTCACCGTCGCCGACCCTGCCGAGAAGCTAGCTGACTACTCAAATTGGCATCCTTGCTGGCCTTAAACCGTTCCCTTTTCGGTTTCCTCGCTTCATTGTTAAACATAAAATTAAACCCGAAGTTATACCTACCTGAGTCGAACAATATGGCTAGCTCTATTGACACAAGGCGTGTAAAGCTGACAGCCAGAGCAGCAACGGATTTAAAATCTGCTGCACTTGTGGGGACAAACACCCCCTATCTCGAGATGACCGTGGGTGAGTCGCCTACCGTAACGACCAAGCCGGACAAGAAGAGTCCTCAGAATCCAACATGGGATCAAAGCTTTGAAATTGAGCTGCCTGGAGCCCAGCCTGGCGACAAAGACATAGTTTTGCATGTGGTGGCTAAAAATAAAGTAGCCACCCCTCTTATGCCTGATTCAGTTATTGGGAGGGGAAATGTCCCACTTGTACAGCTTTTCAGTACTGGAAAGGAAGAAGCACGAGTTCCTTTGCACGATACCTCAGCAAACCCTGCTGGAGTGGCCTTTATTGGCGCCGAAATCATCATGCCCGAAAATCAACAAGAAATTCGTAAGCTTACTACATTTCTCCGCCCGCTAAACTACCCTTTTTTTCAAAGGCAAAACACTAATACTTCGTTACTGTTTATTTGTATTTTGCAGCAAGTGCAGCTGGCACTGTCCTCGGTGAAATTTCTCGTGCTCCCAAGGGACTTGCTGCAGAAGGTGCTGCTGGACCTGCTATTGTACCTACAACAGACGTTGGACCAGGAACTCCTTTGGTGGGTGCTATTGCACCTGGAAATGTTGAAGATCCCAGTAGCCCTGCGTATGGAATCCTTCGCGAATAGATATTACTAATTAAAAAAAAACAAAAAAACTACCTTTCGACACGACTGTTCCGAAACCGGTTTCATTTTTCAAATATGATGCATATTACGTGTTATCTCGTTTTATCTCACAGCATGAGCTCCACGAGGATAGAAACAATTTACTGAAGATTGACGCAGCAAGGTGCGTGGGTTTGTAATGTATTCTTTATTCGGCTGGAATGCATTTTTTTACATTGTAAAAACAGGGAATAATCAGATAAGCCAAAAGCCAAGATACGATTTTTAGCAATTGTTATCAGCCAACTGGGAGTAATTCTTCTGGACGAAGACCGTTGTCTACATCAGTGGGTTGATATTCCTTTTCTTCTCCAGATCGGGCTGTAGTTGTTGTAGTAGTAGCGTTTTTTGAAGCGGTGGTCTTTAAAAAACCCTAAAAAGCCCTAAAGGTGCCCTTGCATTTCCGAGGGGAGTTCTTCAGAGACCGTGTATTTAGCTCTTTTGCCCCTTCTATCGGCCCTTTACCCACTAAAATAGGGTCAAGGATTTCTCTACCGAGCTGGTCACGGGATTTTCCAGGGCAACGAGAAGGAAAAAAGTGGCACGTTGCTGTTATTAAGCCATTATTTTTGCCGATGGCGTTCACTAAAGGAACCTCAATATCTCGTTTATTAGCACCCTCTTCCAGTCCTTCAAGAGATATGCTTCCCATACCCAATAAACAATGTTCGTTTGGGTCAGGAAGCTGTTTGTAGAGCATCAGCTGGAGAGTGCGAGGAGGGCCTTGAGGATCAGCAGGGGTGCAGTTGAACGTAAGCTCTTCATCGTCTTGCCAAGAGATTGGCTCTTTCATTGGCCTTGTTTCGGTATATAGCTTTCCAAAATCTTCGATTTTAGCAGCACAGAAGACCTCTTCGGTTTGGGTTGCAGAGCCCAGTTCTTCAATCTTCGCATCCCTGACTTTAATTGACAGATGCCCAGCCCTCATAGTTTACATAAAAGCTGTATTTCGCAAGAATTATAACTAAAAGCTTTCATTATGTCAGTTAAGTTTGTTTTCGAGGACCTTTTTAGCTCGCTTGCTCGCTTTAGAAGCTTTCGAGAAGTCAACTCCCGCTGCCAGCCTCTGTTTTTACAGCAGGTAAACCTTCTTTAACTACCTTTTTTCTAATTCAGCTTCTCTCTTACAACCTACTTTGCATTCCACCGGCTACAACAAGAGTTTCCCCAGTCACATAACTCGCATCATCAGAAACTAAAAAGGCAACAGCTGCTGCCATATCTTCAGGTCTACCCAACCGACCCAACACCGTTCTTGCTTTACTGGCCTCTTCGAGCTCTGGAGACGCCACCAACGCAGCAGCAAACTTTGTAGGAACAATCCCTGGTGCTACACAGTTTACTCTTATGCTATCAGGGCCTAATTCTTCAGCTAAAGCTTTGGTTAACCCAAGAAGTGCAGTTTTACTAACAGCATACATTGGGATTGGTGGTGTAGGGTTGAAGGCAGTATAGGAAGATATAAACACAATAGAACCCCCAGTACGCTGTTTATGCATCTGTTGCACTGCCAACTTGGCTAAAATGATGGCAGATTTGATATTAATGTCTAATATTTTGTCGATAGCCACCTCGTCCATTTCGGTGATAGGTCCTGCTGCTGGGTTTACAGCGGCGTTGCTTACTAATATATCCAATCGACCATAGGTGTCTATAGTAAAATTGATGAGTTTTTCGAGTTGATTTCTGTCGCCTACATGGCACGATATTCCTGCAACGTCCTCAAAACCTTCGTTCTTTAATTCTGCCAGCGTGTCGTCAACATTTGAGAGCCTGCGAGATGAAATAACGACCTTGGCGCCTTCACTGCATAACCTACGCGCGATGCCAAAACCAATGCCAGCTGTACTTGCTGTGACGATGGCTACTTTGCCCTGTAAACGTCTGCAGTGAACATTGTTTTCGGTGCTGGATGACATAATTCGATCTATAGATTAGAACTAATTTTTGAGAGCAAAGCGTTATCTAGGACACAGTAGTATGTTCGTATACAGTTGTTAAATGCATGCAAATCACCAAAACAAAGAATTAATACTGGGAATAATAATCATCACCGAAACCTTATAACAGCAAGAAAAGACTAAAAGAACGAAGAGTTGAGGAAGGTGACGTCCTCCTCAACCCTTGCTGCCATCTATCTCAAATCATTCCCGATATTTTTCGTAACAAGCAAAATACTACCAAGATGATCCCTGGTGCGCGAGGACTGCACGGGGAGGAGTATTTTTCCGATGAAGTGCTCCAAAAGGCAAAAACCGCTCGTTTGTATATTGAACACTTGTATAGATCCCAAAGCCAGAATTTCAAAGAGCGCAGAGATAGGTACGTGCAAACCTAAAGGCTGTTATCGCTTCGTGCGCAACTAAATTTTGAGGTTTTTGATCTTGACAAATTAAGAGAAAAAGCAGCTGATCACTTCCTTTAAAACTCAACAACGTCCACCTCTCCTCTTACAGGCGCTTAAAGATTGAGCAGGAGCTTCAAACAGATGGCCTTAGTGAAGCAGAACGTCGTGCTGTCGTCGATGACTATGAACGAAGAGAACGGGACTACACCCGCCTTCAACGCCAGCGCCTCTGTATGGCAGATTTCGAGCCTTTAAGATTGATTGGCAAGGGAGCATTTGGTGAAGTACGTATCTGCCGAGATCGTACCACCCAGAAACTCGTCGCAGTAAAGAAACTAAGAAAATCCGAAATGGTCCGACGAGGCCAAGTAGATCATGTTCGAGCCGAAAGGAATGTCCTTGCAGAAGTTCGACATCAATCTATAGTAAAGCTCATCTACTCATTCCAAGATGAAGAATATCTGTATTTAGTTATGGAATACATGCCTGGCGGTGATTTAATGACGTTACTCATCAGGCTAGAAATCTTGCCGGAAAGCATGAGTCAATTTTATTTGGCGCAGACGGTAATTGCCTTGGAAGCTGTTCACGCAGCTGGCTATATCCATCGCGACATTAAACCCGATAACCTCTTATTAGACTCTGCTGGACACATGAAACTCTCAGATTTTGGACTCTGCAAACCAGTAGATGTCGGCACTCTACCTGCGTTCTCGGCAGCAGGCGATGCCGACTCATTAAACTCTTTGCCTTCTCCTTCGGCATTGTCCCCAGAAGAACAGCGTCGTCATTGGCAAGAGAATAGACGCAAGCTTGCATTTTCTACTGTTGGTACTCCAGATTATATTGCTCCGGAAGTTCTAATGAAGAAAGGGTACGGGATGGAATGTGACTGGTGGAGTGTCGGTGCCATAGCGTACGAAATGATGGTAGGCTTTCCTCCTTTCTATAGCGATGACCCCATGACTACATGCCGGAAAATCGTGAATTGGAGGACATATTTGCGTTTCCCTCCGGAAGCAGAAGCAACTCTCAGCCCTGCTGCAATTGATTTCATTGTAAAGTTACTTTGTGATGTTGATGAGCGGCTGGGGACTCATGGAGTTGATGACCTTAAAAAACATCCTTTCTTTAATGGTATTAATTGGGGAGCGTTGTATGAGGCAGGGGCACCGTATAAACCTGCCTTGGAACATGAGCTGGATACCCAAAACTTTGAGCAATACGAAGATGAAGAAGATAACGGGGTGGGCGGTGGGTCAAGTGCGAGTGGTGGTGAATCACGCAGTCGATCCCGTCCAGTAGCCGATCCTCATTTTGTAGGGTATACTTATAAAAATTGGGAAGCGACAGATGCTGCGGCTGCAAGGCAGAGAGTAAAAGAAACAAGAGCAGCACCAACGAGGACGTCTATCAATGATTTACAAGATGCCTTTCATGCAGTAGAGTTGGGAGGGCATAGATAGTTTAGTGTTTCTTACATCCAGCTATGTAACAAAAAGGGCTAAAGCTACATGCGACATGCTGTTCCTCTGCCGTGCTGGAGACTTGATGATCTGAGGGACCATTTTTGGTCTTAAGGAAGTAGACGATTTTTATGTTTATTTCTTTTTATGCTGATACATATATATATTCTCGGGTATTAAATTGCATATTTGAAGGGTTTAGATATGTAATTTACAGTACCATCTTCCCATTTATGATAGAAATAAAATAAAACTGAACTTTTTGACATCTCGGTATCGATAGATTAGAAATAAATTAAGAGACTCAAGACTGTCAATCAGAAGGCTTGTCCTTTGGCCTAGAAAGCAGTTCTTGAGCAACCGTAAGCACCTTTTTAGAGCTTGCATCACCGACACTATCATCATCATTATCTTTAAAGAAAGAAAGCCTTAAAGCTTGAGCGGGAGTCAAACGACGTGCTGGGTCGTATTTCAAAAACCCATCGAGCAGCTCAAGTGCATCAGCCTCAGTTCCAACAGGCACCATCTCTTCCAACGTTTTGGCTTCCAAAGGCGGAAAAATCAATTTCCCCCAATCTGGCAAGTCTTTCACACCCGGCCAGATATCTTCAGTAAGGCTTCCAAGTTTCTCTCGAATTTTGCAAATCTGGTCAATATCGCTGTTCCCCGGGAAGAAAGGTTGACCACTCAACAGCTCTGCAAAGATACAGCCAACGCTCCACATGTCGATGGAAGTGGTGTAGTGTCTGGCGCCGAAGAGAAGCTCAGGGCAGCGATACCAGCGGGTCCCTACTATCGGGGAAAGGGGAGGAGCAGATGAAGGAGTGGCACCACGTTCTGCCGCCTCGGTCGATGTCTCATTTTTTTTATTGTTCTCTACTTTTCTGGCTGTTGTAGAAGTATCTAATCGCCGTGCTTGACCAAAATCGGCCAATTTAACACTGCCTGTGGGATCAATTAATATATTCCCAGGAGAGACATCACGATGAGCAAAGCCAGCAGCATGGCATGCCGCCAACGCCTGCAGTAGCTCCCGCATAATGGTTCTTGTAACGGCAAGCGGCAACGGAGCGGGCGTACTGCGGCGTATTACAGTACTCAAATCTGTAACACAGTATTGGAGGACCAAAGAGATGCTATATTGAGCTTCTGCGAGGCTCAAGAGGTGGATGATGTTGGGTTGTCCCGCCAGCGCCTCGAGTGCTTCTATTTCCCTGACTACGTGGATAGGGCGCTGGTTATCTTCACTGTAGCACATGTTTTTGAGAGCTACAAGTTCGCCGGTTGCCTTGGATTTTGCTCTATAGACCTGCAAATGAGAGAAGAGCAACAAGTGATCTGGCGTCTGTTGATTTAAATAAAAAAGAGAATTTACTGATGACGTATGTCCTGGTAGGGAGGGGAATGCTTTGCAATGAAACCAATATAGCCACCCACACACCTCTGAGAATGTCCCATTGCCTATTCCATCTTCGCTTTCATAATCATCTGTTCCTGGCATCCCATCTGTAAAAAAATCAGAGCCTCGCATTGCGGGTGGCAGCTTGAGAAGTAAAGTAAGCTGTGTTGAATTTGGAGAAATACGAATTTCTCAGCCAAACTTGAAGATTGGCAAAATGAACTTTCAGTTGGACCTGCCGGGAGACGCTCTCCTCAATTTTCGCAGGTGAGCCTCACTCAAGTGACTGAGGTGATATTGTCCCAACCGAGAAGTTTTTCCTAGCCGGCCCAGCGCGACTTTTTTCGCATTTTCATTACATTGCATCCTCTGATTAGTCCTGATCTATCCACCAGCTTGCATGTAATTGCAAAAAAGAGATCTCTCAAGCCAAAATGCTAAGCAAGGAAGCAACGAGACCGGCGACAGGCCTGCGGGCTCTGACTATTTGTTTGGCATGCAGTTTGCTTTTAATAGCAGCTCAGGCTCAAGGTAATGCTTGTAGAGTATTCACAATTGATACATATGCCTGGATCAATAGCCCATTGCTCATCCAAGACGGGAAATTAACAGACCCACCCGCGGTCGCATTCTAGCTCTCCCCCTGCCTCAATATTTCTGCCCTCTTTAAAATTGCAGATACTGGAGACTCATGTTCTGATACTCCACCCGATGCTGAATTCACATGTGCTGAACAGGAAAGACTAGATAAATGTGATAGAGATTGGATGATCGAAGGCAATTTCTGTCGAGAAACCTGTGGAAGATGCGCTCCTGCTCCGACTGCTGCACCCGCTTCTGATCCTGCACTTGCTCCTATTGTCGAGTTAGAGCCTTTAGCAGCCGAAAACACGCCTGAAATCCCAGCAGAAGTAGTTCCATTTGAAGAACCTGAGGATGAGCCTGCAGCTGCGCCCGCTCCTATTGCCGAAATGCCTCTTCCTCGTCCTCAGGTTCAAACAGAGCCTACCCCTGCCCAAGAGGAATTTCTGGAAGCGCTTGCTTCTGAGGCTGGTGTGCTATCATCCGCTCCCCCTGCAGAGAGAGAACCAACTGTTGAGAGGCTTCCTGCTTTGACCCTAGCTCCACCAAGAGAAGAAGAGCCACAGCAACCGTCCACAGCAACCAGTCCAAGAGCCATTCCAGTCGATGAAACAAGAATGAATGCAGTGCAATCTCCACCAGAATGCAATACAACCTCTGCATGGGATGTTCTTTCTTCTGACCCACAGCTTGACATTACCAGGAGAGCTGTGGAGACATTAAATTTGAAAGAGGTCTTGCAAAATCCTGAAATTCAATTTACGGTAAGCAGAAGATATATTTGAATAGTTAAACTAATCAAAGAGAGCTTCTAGAATATATTTTCAGGATGCTATCCATAGATTTGATTGAATACTGTATGATTATAATTTATCCTACTTTATGACATCTTTCTCCTGCAGTTTTTCACTCCAACTAATGCAGCATGGAGCGCTGCCGCCACCGCCGAGCGTCGACCTCTGGCTCAACTTCTCTCCTCTCGCAACGTTCTCCGTGACGTTATCTTCTCCCACATCATTCCCAACAGTATTATTGACGCTGATACGTTAAGAAGTACGCGTAGTATTACCCCACAGACTAATATTCCTATATATGTGGTGCTGCCACAACCTGACGCTCAGGGTCCAGACAATATCGGCCTCATCTCTTCCGGAAGCAATGTTCGAATTGTCCAGCCTAATAAAGCTGTAGCGTGTAATTATGCTTTGCATACGATTAATGGGGTGCTTAGAAGTAGTCCTTCTGATATATTGGGAGTCAATCCAGCATATACGAGAGCTGCTGCTGCTGCTGCTGCAGCAGCGGAGGCTGAGGCTGAGGCGGAGGCTGAGGCTGAGGCCGAGGCGGCTGGGGCAGCGAGTGATGGAGCTGGGCCGTAAAGGCTTTACTTCTTTGATTTTGTTCTTCTAGAAACTCTTGTTGGCAAAGTTTTAAGAGTTCATTTACATTTAAAAAATGATTACACTCCTAGCATTCGTTACTTACTTATGCAATAATCTACATACAAATAGTATTCCATTCATTATAATTTATATCAAACCTCGCAGTCTTCAATTGAACCGTCCTCAGCGTCGGCATCGTCGGCATCCTCCAAGCCAGCTACCCAGGCAGCAGCCTTCTCTTCAGCAGTCATTGTCTTGGCATTGTTCCTGTGGGTGTTGATATTCTTCTTCTCAGAAGTCTCGCCAACAAACTGAAGGACAGGTTCGAATGCGGGCAACTCGCCATTCATGTGCTCCTTTGCAGGCAAAGTAGGCTGCTTGAGATTCTCTTCTTCTTGAAGCTTATTGGGGGGTTCTTGTACATCAAGCACACGTTCTTCTTGCTGGGGTACAGCATCGGGAGCAGCTGGCTGGGCAGGGGCGGCAGTCTGGGCAGCCTTCTTTGAGGCAGCGGAGGGGGAGGTGGGAGGAGATATAGGAGTCCAACCAGCAGCTAACTGGCGTGGAGGGGAAGAAGGACCTTCAATAAGGACCCTGCGGGCAGCGTTGGACTTGGGTGCCTTGTAGGGTAAACGCAAGGTGAGGACACCGCCTTGGAAGCGGGCATTGATGGCGTCTGTGTCAATGTTCTCACCTAAACGGAAAGACTGGGCGAAGGTAGCCCCAAAGCGATAGTAGAATGAAGGAGCGGTAGATGCAGAGACTTCTAAGCTCTGGTCTTTTACTTGAATACTGCAAAGAAAATGGAAGCGTCCAGAAGGTGAGGAAGACCAGTTTAACGGTGTTCTCGAAGGTATAGGGAAAACAGGTCGAAACGACTATTTCTTGCATTCTATGCATACGTACTTACCTTAATTCATCTCTGGAGAATCCAGGAAGTTCAATGAGGACAGCCACCTCTCGCTGGTCCCGAATGATTCGAACTCGCTGCGAAGGATCGAGTTGCTGAGGCCGAGGGACAGATCTGCGGACGACAGGTGGTGCTCGAGCAGGACTTGAAATATATCCAGGGTTTGCACCGAACTGATACCTGCAACCCATGGAGGGAGCGCAAGTAGCCCAGGGATCCTGAGCAAATTGGGTCATCGCCAATGGCATGACAGGATCGAAAGGAAAGCCAGAAAACATCATTGTGCTAGCAATGGAAGATGTTTGAGTGGGTTTAACAAAGATTTAATGGAAATATATAATTAAAATAGTGAGAAATGAGCAGGGAAAGCCGAATATATAAGCAAATTGGACAGGCTTTTGAAGTTTCCTGAAGTTTCTTTTTCTTTAGGTGGGTCCAGATAGTTCTAAGATCTGCCCCTATTTAATAAATAATGGGACCGAAAAGAGGCGCTTGAAGCCCTCGTTGAACCGGCCAGGAGTGTGATAGATAGTTTAGGTTTTTTACACGTGATAAATTTGTCAAAAGTAGTAATAAAAGTTCTCATATGTATATGTTACAATAGTTAAAAAGCGTACCCGTCTCGGTCACCGGCACTCTAGTTAAGCCAGTCTCTAGAAGTATCAACCCCGCCTGGTCGTCCTTGTGGATTCTTTTTCTCTTCTTGGATAGCTTTAACCGATTTCATTGCTGCTTTGCCTACTGCACTTCGCTCATAAGTTGTCTGTCGAGCTGCCGCCTGCACGGGAAAAGAAAACTAGATAATCAGTAAAGTAGATATCATCATTGTTGGTAGTTAGAAATTCCTATGCAGAACGAATCTAATTAAAATATTAGCTTCGTAGACCTCAGTCTTACCGCTTCTGCTGCCGCTGATCGGGCCTGGCGATCTGCTTCGGTATCGGGTGCTCTGGGCCTAAAGAAAGAGGACGGGGAGATGTTGAATTAAGGGGATGAGATAGGGCATGAGAAAGGTCAGTGACCTTGGGTAACACGTGAGGAAACAATAAACCCACCTTGTAGCTTGCCTATAGATCTCTGCATCGGGTCCTGCCTCGTTTTTATTTAAACCGCATAGAGACAAACACGCTCCCATTGTGATTAATAATCAAAATGCGATTGATCTAAGGTATTTTACAAGCTAGTAAACGTCGTAATCTACTACTATTGCAGGTATGTTTTTCACAAAGTATTTAAAAATTGTATTAACAAAACTTATGCTGTAATGTGAATGCAACATGCAGCTTGTCCACAATTCTTCAAGAAATTCTGCTCTGTCTCGGTGTCTGCTCTTCTCTCTGCAGAGAAAAAACAAAACAATCCTGCTCAAGCTAAATTTCTTCCACCTTGACATCCACAAAATCGTCTCCAACCGCATTCTCAGCAGCAACAGGAATGGCTGTAGCTTCCCCACGAGAAGCCCTAGGACGAGCACCAGCTTTACCAGAGCCTTTTTTAAGCTTGGCCTGGCCCGCACCGTGAGCCAGCATCGCAGCCGCTTCGCCCTCTGCTGTCTCTGGCTGTTTAATACCAGAGCCATTTTCACCATTGTTATTACCACTATACGCATTAGCTAATCTTACGCGGGTCAATAACGCTCTTAAGAGCTCTCTCCAGGACTTCTCCGCTTCCACCATACGTTTATTTTTCGCCTGCTGTGCACGCCGCGCTGTTTCCTCTTCAAAGGCAGCACGCACAGCATCTTCATGCTCCGTACATACGACAATGCCTTCTATTGATGGGACAGATCTACCACCTCGGATATCAAATCCGGTCAACGCAGGAGCATAGTCAACGCCCAGCTTTCTACAAATCGGCCCCAGTCCAGGGAGTTGAATATGCACTGTGCCAGATGGGAGAGCACTTGCAAAGGGAGGCACCTCTACATTGCCTCGTTCATTTTTAGGGACACGGCCATTGACAGCTGCATCAGGAACCCAAGGTTTTGTCTGCCAAATTCCGTAAAAATCAGACAACTCTTCGTCTACTCCTTCCTCTTCCTCATTAGCATTATTATTATTATTATTAATTGAGCCACCGGCACCACTTCCCATGCTTCCTGCCACCGCCATTGCTGCTGCAGTATCTAAATAACTAAACCTACTACCTCTTCTCTGTTGCATTTGTGGCATTTTTCTCTTCTTTATCTTCTTTGCAGGCGTACTCAATTCTTCAACCAGCACTTCCCGCCCTATTCTTTTCCATTTTTCAGCCGTGTGCACGTCACCAACATCCTCTCTGCTGTAATATGCCTCCCCTTTATGTGTCCCCAACACTTTTGACCCTGGGACCAATGTCTGGTACTTTGTAATATGACGGGAAAGAATAAACGTAGCGTGATTTTTGAATCCGTCGATGGTTGTAGGGAGGGTAAGACGTTCTGCAGCGGCACGTTGTTCGAGTTCTTTATCTTCGCGGAGAGCGGCAAGAGATAAAGCAGGAGACGGTTTTTGTTTATTCGTTTTAATTTTTTGTTGTTGTTTTGGGGGAGGTAGTGATGGTCCTGAACGATTGGTACCAAATGCAGGTAAATTTAAACCATTAGGAGCCGTATTGCTGTCTCTAGTGTCAATAGCATTCATATTACCACCTCCAGGGCCTCCAGCAGCAGCAGCAGCAGTGGCAGCGGCATTGTGCAATGCAGCCACTTCTTGAGTTCTGATTGGTCTCAGCACGCTCTCCCACCATGCCCCTTCTCTCTGCTTCTCCGCGCTCAGAAAACTCGATGCATACCTCCGTGTCACATCTTTTGCACCACCGTGGCCTCCAAAGGCCACTACATATGCTAATGACTGACCTCGGGGAGCCAAACCCTCGACGTCTTCTGCTCTATCAATCCAGCCCGAAATTGGACAGACATGAACCCAGCGTCCAGAAGTTGTACTGCCACAGTACACTTCTACCCAATACCGACCTACATGGTCTTGATGCGAGCCAAAGGCTGCACCACGAGCAGTACTGCCGCCACCCCGCTGATTCTTTCTTCCTCCAGACTGAAGGGACTTGGTATCTTCAGCGGCTGGGTTAGTTTTCTCAACCGCTTCTGCACTCTCGGGTCTTTCAAAGGCAGTAGCAGCCATGGCTACTTCAAGTTCTCTTTCAAATTCTTCATCGCCTCGTCTTTTCTTACGAGAAATAGGATGTGCTTCATTGACGGAATCTAAAAGCACACCGCCATCACAGAAATCATCATGCGCTTTCGTATTTGTATTTTTTGAGTGTTGATGGGCTTTAATTGTAGTAGCGGTGGTGAAAGTAGTATCAGCGCATTTTGATTCTGTACCAGGCTTCTTTTCTTCCTCTTCTTTCATGCTAGTCTTATTCTTAGCAGGAACAGTTTTCTTCTTTGCCGACGGCTTTGGTGCTTCTTTCCCCTTCTCCTTTTCATTTTTCTCTTCATCTGTAGGGCCAATAGCAGTACGTACTTGCCTTTTCTTTCCAACGAATGATCCATTATTGCCAACTTTCAGTTTTCTAGGATCCAACTCGATGCTGGGTGCACGGCCGCCGCCGCCAGCAACAAACTTTAATGCCCTGCTATCAGGAAGCCCTAACTGAGCTGCTACATGTTCTTTATACCTCTCTTGACGTTGTCTCTCAGTTCCATCTAGCAAATCTGCTGCTGCTTTTGCAAGCACATTGACTTTTTTACTCCCTCCGCTTTGTCTCTGCTGATCTTGATTTTGATGTGTCGGTGTCTTTCTTTTCATATAATTTTTCAAAGCTTGCTCCTGCTGTCGCAAGGCATCTCCAGGTTTTAGTGAACTGGGTTCTAATAGCCGTACAGTACGTATAAGACAGCCTAAAGAGCGTAATAGCGCTGCAAATATAGTCGAAAGCTCCTCTGCTGTTCCACAGCGTCTTTCCACCACTAATAAAAGTTGGCTGGAAATTCCTTCTAGACCCTTTGCTTGAGCGATAGCAGCGCCAATTTCATCTTCATTCTCCGCAGGAGGTTGTAAAGAACTCGTTTTCAGCAGTGTAAAGTTCACTCGAAACCATTTTGTTGCTTCTTCCAAGGCTTTTTGCTGAACTTGCTCATCCACACTCGAGACGTCCTTTGAAATTAACTCAACAAGTGAGCTAGGAAGAAGGGAAAACGCAGTCGCTTGGAGCAGGGGGTCATCTGCTGCAGCGTCGTAGAGTAATCCACGACCTAAGAGGCATAATAAATGGGAACGGTGGACGAGACGGGCAGTTTCTCTATCTTTTTTAGTAAAGGCTTGGCGGCGGCGGATACGGGAAGGTCCTGCTTCATCTTCTTCATTATCGATTCCAACACTACCGCCCCTGCCTCCTAAATTTATAGTGATACCTTGGCGGGGCTGTTTATTCTTACTAGGAAAAGGTTCGCTACGGTCTTCACCTTCTTCTTCAATGTCCTCCCAGTCGTCCTCTGAGCCAGAGCCTTGGTCTAGTTCAATTTCTTCTTCTTCTTGCTGTGTCAAGTCTACAGGTGCATCATTGGTATCAGGAGTTTTATTGTCATCTTTATGAGGTAGTTCTTGTTTCTCTTCAGCTGCTGCAGCAGGGGCTCCACAGACAGGTGCAGCAGCGGCGTGTCTCCGGCGAGGTGGCGGGAGGATGCCGCCATTTACTGCTGGAAAAGGTGTATTAGAGGTATTGCGGCGTTTATTAACGCGGTTTAGAAGTCCTTCTACGTTATGTGCGCTGGCAGAATCCAGAGTTTCTGTATAAATATGAAACGAGATCACATTTAGAGATGCGAATTATTATTTAAAAACATGAGCGACACAATTCTTGAAGGGTGTTATTCTTACCTGGAGCGTCTGCACCAGCGTTCCGTTTGGGAGCCATTTTAAAGAAGTTTATTCTAGTGGGTGGCTCTGATGGGCAGCTCTTCTGGTTTAAGGAGTTGGGTGATCAGATAAGAGTGATTTTCAATTGGTCAATATTCCCTATAACACTGACATTAAATTAAGTTTAATATATGTACACCTGATCATGCCGTCAAACTAGGAATTAAGCCTCGCGGCTTTTTTATAATATGACATCTTTTGGCAATCTAGCTCTGGCGGAATCTGCCTCTTCCTCTGCATTAAGAGAGCTTGGCAATGCCTCCAGTAGGAGAAGGGCTACTTTAGCTCCCACAATGTACGCAGTACTTGTAAAACTAATCCCATACTTGTTCACAAACTTCATTTTTTTCCAATTGATCTGACATCGTTAAAAAGTTTTCCCTTCCCTTTTTTTCCTCTACCAGGGCGGACACAGAGGAAGGTCTACTAAGAAGAGCTCAACTTGTAGGCCATATGAGACTCTTTGTAAATGGCGTTGCATCGGATGTTTCGCTCGACTCTGATGCCTTGCGCTGGTCTCCTTTTTTTGAAGATGACGGCGGCGGTCTCGGCGGAAGCGAGAACAGTTCTACCAATACGTTTGGCAATGGACAAGGAGTATTCTTCTGTTTCCCTATACTTGCAGCTTCAGCAGTAAATATCGTCCCATACAAAGAAATACTGTGCGCTGAAAGACTAGTTGAGCATAGAAACTCTAATTTTCTAAATTTTTCTAATTTTTCCCTCACCACTGACACAGCAAAACCGCTTCTTCACGGCTTTTCTATCTATACCTTTAGACGCTCACCTTCCAAACCAAGTGAATGGCATCCGTATCAGCTAGATATTGAATCAGAGAACGAAGAACTAATAGAAACACTGCTCTCGGAACTTTCAAATTCTATTTCTGCTGTGGCCGCCTCTCGTCCCCATCGTGTTCTTTTAATCTTGAACCCAAATGCTGGTAGTGGAGCTGCACGTGCTCATTATCGTAATATTCTACAGCCATTGATGTCAAAGGCAGGGATATCAGCAAAGGTGGTGGTAACTGAGCGTGCTGGGCATGCTAAGCAAATCGTTTTAGATTCGCTGTCACTACCGAGCGGTCGGGCAATTGGTGATAATCCTGAAAATAAGACACAGAAACTTGAATATGACGGGATAGTAGCTGTAGGGGGTGATGGCATTTTCCATGAGATCCTTAATGGGCTCCTCGAAGCTCAAAATAGTCAAGCAACAACTGAACTACCTGGCCACCGCTCGCAACTGCTTTCTTCCCTCCGCCTTGCCCACATTCCCTGCGGCTCCACTGATGCTGTCGCATGCTCTCTCCACGGGTGTAGATCAGTCTTCACAGCAGCTATGCACATGGCACTAGGCGACTCAACTCCGCTAGATGCTTTAAAGGTATCTATTGGAGGTACTATACGATATGCCTGTTGTATTGCTACGTACGGATTCATGGGTGATGTGGTGCAAGAATCAGAAAAGCATCGATGGCTAGGGCCACTACGATATGATATTATAGGAGCTATGAAGATAATTCATAATCAATCGTATGCCTGTCGGGTTTCTTATCTACCAGCCCCAAAGAACACGCCTATCGATGGAGGGAGGACAGCTGGAAAGGCAACAGCTGGCCCTAGTGAAGTAAAAGAAGAAGAAGAAAAGGAGGAAGTTAAATCAGTTTGTGTAGCAAATTGTTCAATATGCCGTGCTGCTTCTATAGCTTCTTCTTCCGCTTCACAACGAGACTTTTCAGATGCCAACGCCAACGCCGGCAAAAGTCATGATAGAAATGAAGACTTGATCGAAAATAGCAGCAGTTGGTGTGATATCGAAGGCGAGTGGATGAGTATTATGTTGATAGTACAACCTTGCCGATCCGATAAGACGCCGCATGGTATGTCTAGATATGGCCATCTCAATGACGGCAGATTTACTCTCGTCCTCGTTCGCCGCTGTTCCCCATTTAATTACTTGAAATTTTTAGCTACTATGAGCTCTTCTGGCTTAGCCCCAGGTTTGATGCCTGGGGTGCTTGAAGTGATTGATGCTGTGGCGTGCAAGGTGGAAAGTATAGGGGTTGATGGTAGTAGTACTAGTACGGGAAAGGGTCATGAGAATGTGTCTAGGAGGAGTCATTGGAATATTGATGGGGAAATAGTACGAGGGCGTGATGGTAGTGATGTCATGGTAGCGCATGCTCAGTTGGGTGCTGTACAATGTTTTGCTCGAGGAGTAGAAATTTAGAAAGATTTGAATTAACTGTACTATACGTTGTATTTGAATTACAATCAAAGGGATTCTAGAGTGATGTGCGAGGAGAATAAATAAATGTGTAAAAACATACGTGTGTCTTGTCCATCAACCAGTTAAGTCATCAGTAAGTAACAATAATATTAATAGATATCTGTTTGCGTAAAAACCCTCTGTCTGTTTCTTTTCTCACAAGGTCGATGGCGTCAGATCAGTTTAGTTAATTTTGTCGTCAGGAGACCGACGTTGGTCTTCCTTTCTTCTTCTTCGTCTTTCCTTTGCCGCCGACGCCATCCCCGCTCCCTGCTCGTGCAGCTGCTGTTATTTTGCATTGTGGGGCAAGCTCAGGGGATTTATTTATTATTAAATCACGTTGTTGTATTAACATGGCTTCTTTGCTAGCTTTCTCAAAGGCTGCAATGCGATCACGTGCGCTTACTGGCGTGATAATAGGCTGCTGCTGATGATGATGTGTTGTGCCAATAGCAGTGGTCGCCGTGCTTTCTTTTATTATGTTGGTACCGCCTGTTATAAAGTCTTCTAGCTCATTAAGTTCAACTGTGAGCCTCTGAAAACCTGTAAACGTGTCATTATTGCTATTTTCAGAAGGTTTGCTGCTGCTTTCTATAGCGGCCAGAACAGCGGGGACAGCTGCATTCGTAGCAGTTGTGCTTGGCGGCGGTTGCTGATGCGGTTGGTTGTTGGCCTTTTTGTTTTTAGTTTCTATGTTGTCCTTTCGTTCGGACGTATCAACTGCATTCTCAATTGCATTCTCACTTTTTCCTGCAGCTTGCAATATTTGTGTGAGGTCGCGTATGGTTGTTGCTTGCGCCTCAATAGCCTTCTTCGCAGATGCCAACTCCGCCACTGATGAATCTAGCAGGTCAACAACTCTGTCTAGTATCTCCTACAAAATTATGAGCAAATATTGGAATGTTAGTACCTAGAATTAAACAGCGCTTCTGCTTTTCTTAATGTACATGCTAGAGGAGTAAAATTTAAATTCAACTTGGTGGACTTCAGATCGATTTAAAATATAGCGTTCTAGAGTAATTGTAGAAACGCACCTGCTTTGCAGCTAGTTGAAGCTTTAAGCCTCCAGCTTCATGCAATAATTGCTGATGCTGATCTACCAACTCCCCAACAGATGACGGACTTTGAATTATCATTCTACTTGGGCTTAAAATTGGAGCAGGGCTTTGGTCCCCTTCCTTCTGTGGCGTTCGCCGAGAAGAGCCACTCATGCTGATTTAATGTTATTTCAAAAAGATTTGCTCTTGTGGCCTCCAAATAACTTTTAAAATTAACTTTCCTTCAGTTTGTTGGCCGGTTGCGCAGTGCGGGCCTTAAATCAAATTACATTAAATGTCTTAATATTCTTCATCATACGCACGTGACAAATCCAATAATCGTTCCCTCACGTCGTCACCCTGCTCTCTATCCACCCCCCAACTATCCAATATCGCTCTGCCTTGAGCAGCACCTGCAGCAGATGTCCACTGCTCCGCCAACGCAGCGACTACCGGACCAAAGGAAGCTGTCCCAGCCACCCTTGTCAGCACTGGACAACTCGCCACATGATGTCCATGTATTCCAGTATCACTTACATCGATATTTCCCAGCTGAGAGGAAGTGGAATCGCCATAACTATCTAATTTCTTAGAAAATATGTCAGGAAACGGCAGAGGGACAGGCTGTGGCTGTGCTACCACTGTTCGATGTTGTACACACCGAACTCCATTTTCACGTAATAACGACATATCTAGTGCATTTAGTGCATCAGAAACATGCATTTGTGAAGAAACTGCTGAAGTAGTAGAAGAATTGTTAGAACTTTTAGACGACAAAGTTCTCGCTCCTCTGAGGACGAGGCATTCAGCAAATCTATTCTGATCTAAAGCACCACCGAGCCTGGTTCCACTTAGTCCAGCTGCAGCGGACGTAAAGCAAACGTCAGCATGGTGACGCTTTCTTTCTTCTTCTTTGTTAATATTATCGTTATGATGGTCTCTAGCCCGTCTATCTAGTTGATGAGCTGCTTGTGAGCTCTCTAGAGGATGAGGCAAAGTAGGGCAGGGAAGCGACATGCTCAAAGCACACAGCGGGGTGTTATGCTGTCCAGTCAACATGGAGGAAAGTGACCACAAATCCAGCCCTCCAAGTGCTTCGTTACTAGTACCATAACTAGAGAGTCTATAAGACAACGTAGCGCAATCCAGAGCAGAAGCAAGAAGGGCGGATTCATGAAACAAGTCACCGTGCCGCCAGCGGAGCATTGGGAACGCAGCATGCGCAGCAGGAGGAGCCACAGGAATATACACATCACACTGTTCGCTCAAATATGCAGTACTGAGACCCTCTAAAAGTCTATATTTCCTCATCTCTGTATTTGCAGACTCTGCTTCCCTAGGGGCAGCACCTCGGCTGCCGCTCGAGGATCTCAGCGCCCACAGCATGACCGTCCTATTCGATCCATAGTCATCCCGTACCTCTTGTAGTACCTCAGTAGCAATACCACCCCATGCAGTTAAATCATCAACAAAACATTGGAAGCCTGCAAAGGAATCTGACTCTTCGGCTAGGGCTCGGATTTTCTCCGAGGCGCCTTCTTTTGTTGTGTCAGCGCCTGTACCAAGCCAGCCTCCTGGCCGTGACCAGCCACGAATCTCAGCACTCTCACGCCATAAACCATCTATTATTTGGATTGTGCTGGGGTGGAAAGGGGCTTTTAGGAAATCTGTAAAGTAATTAACAGCACCGGGAGCATCAAGAGCGGTAGCGGCGGTTTCTATTAGGGAAGGTTCTTCTTGTTCGCTCTTATGTACTTGTTGCTGTTGCTCTGAGAGGTATAGAAGTTCTTCTTCAGCTTCTAGTTCCTGCGTAAATTGGGATTTAGGGATGGGTGCTGCTCGGTGAACTTCGTGGCTTCCATCCCATGTGGCCGCCACCGCTGATGCGAGAGCTTCAGTGTTCTTATGCGCGTGGGAACTGACCCCTCCGAGGCTACCCTTTGCATCGAAAATAACTAGACGAGGGGCATAGGAGCTTTCCCCGTGTGTTCCAAGACGTTCTCTGTAGAGAACGGTGCTATCGATCTGTAATGCAAGGCTCGAGGATCCCTCACGGTCCTGCAGACCGAGCAGTTCGTCCTGCAAATCGATGGAAATAAATTTTAGGAATTTGTTTTCTGCATTTTAAAGCATTAAGTGCGTACCTGTATGTTCCAATAATGGGTGCCAGCGTAATTTGCTAGACCCCCAAACTGCAAAGTTATGATATCCTTGGGCATTGCACACCCTTACAGCACAATCAAATAATCATTTCTTCTGTCGGTTTGTGAATAAAAGCCGCCAACAAAGTGCGTCACTTCCATTTCGAAAGCCAAGTTTTCTTTTCCGTTGATTTGAGTTGACTGGCTTTGACCTCGGAACTTCAAAAAACAAAGATTGCCACCTAAACGCATCAATTTAATACCTTATAACTTTGAGTGTTCTAAATAACAGTAGCCATTGGAAGAGAAACGTATTCTTCTGCAAATTAAGCTAGGCGTTGTGAACAGCGCGATGACATTCCTGACAAATTGAAGGCTTCCTTGTTAAAACGTTGACAATAATTAAGGCTATGAACAGATCTGTGTATATTTTTGGAATAATTTTGGTTGTGGTAAGTCATTGGGAAGAGATGGTTCCAAGAATTTCAAAATAGCTCTTGTCCCAAAGACGTTTCTCATATTTCGCCTGTTTGCTGTTGTCGCAGGTGGGAAATATTAGCTTTGCCCTAGCCGCTGAGGCATGTCCGTCAAATTACACATCAGTTGCATTCGTAGGGGCAGGTAAGAGACATAGTATTCAGGCTGTAACCCTAATATTTTCTTTGCAAAACCAATTGTTTTATTGCTTTCAACTACCCGCCAGCATTGGCGTGGCTTCTGTTTATATCTCGCTATTTCTAATACCCTTCCTACTTTGATATGCAGGATGCCCTTGTAATCCAATTGGAAATTTAAGGATTGGTCTTTGTAGCAGAGGATACGTTTGTGCACAGCCCTGGACAGGTCTACCCCAGCAAGCTCTAGGCGCCCTGGCAGCTCCATCAGCTCCGGTAGCTGAATTAAGTGCCAGCAATCCTCTTGCTACACCCCCATTCACTTGCCAACCATGTGCTTATGGACAATATTGCCCTGATGGAAGCGTCTTACCTCCTTCTTCCTCACCTCTGATTCAAATGTAAGTCTCTTCTTTTTTAGGCTCTATTTGTCGCAACCATTAACCAAACTTTTTCTCCAACACGATAATAACAATTTTCCCTTTTGCTTTCCTTCTTTCAGGGCTATTTCTCAGCTGTCATGCCCTCCAGGCAGGTATTGTCCTACTCCAGGAGAAGCATTTCCCTGCCTCCCAGGCTCCTTTTGCGCTCAGGGCTCTGTCCAGCCAATCACATGCAACATCTCGGTGCTTGTCGACTCGTACCCTTCATTGCCAATGCCCACCAGACCTACCACAGTTTACGAAAGTGTCTACGTCCGTGGTCAACAATTTGCTGGAAATCAATGTCCAGGTAATTCCAGTACCCCTACTGATGCCTGCCCTCCTGGATTCTATTGCCCTTCACCGGGGCAAGCAGAAACCTGCCCCACTGGGTATTATTGCAAGCAAGGAAGCCAGACCCCTTCTAAATGCCCTGCTTTAACAAGCTGCCCTGAAGGTTCCTTTAAAGCGACGTTATCTTGGACTGGATTTATTATGCTTGCTGGCGTGCTGGGTGTGCTTTGGATTTCCTACCTCCTCATGACTGCTACGCTGAGAATGAATCAACGCAAGCTTGGACGGACACAAGCTGCTCGTGAGCGACTTTGGAAGCTTTTAAATCCTTTATTTGCTTCTCAGCAATATTCTAAAAGTCAAGCATTTCGTGCGTTTAAAGCTATTCGCCCTAAAATTACAATTGAGTTTGATAACTTGGGTTTGACTTTGCGAGATGGTCATAGTATTCTTTCCGGCGTAAGTGGTAAATTTACTCACTCTCGTGTAGCTGCTATTATGGGTCCTAGTGGTGCTGGTAAATCTACTTTCTTAAATGTCATTATGGGCAAGACTGCTGGTCTTGGTCAAGTCACTGGTGGTATCCGAGCCAACGGGAGAGAGATGCGCCCAGAAGACCTCCGTGGCATTGTAGGCTTTGTGCCTCAAGAAGATATTGTGCATGAAGATCTCACTGTGAGAGAAAACTTAGTTTACAGTGCAAGATTGCGTTTATCTGCTGCAAAACCTTTACGTGAGCAGTTGGCTATCGTGGACGATGTTGTCAATGTGTTGCAGCTCCGCCATGTGCAGCACAGCGTTGTTGGAAGTGCTGAACGACGTGGAATTTCTGGAGGACAGCGTAAACGTGTTAATATTGGTATGGAACTGGTAGCAAAGCCCTCTATTCTCTTTATGGATGAACCAACCAGTGGTCTTGACTCCACCGCTGCTGCCGAAATTTTAGGGGCATTAAAAAGAATGGCTGGTCTAGGAATGAATATTATTACAGTTATTCATCAACCTAGATTCTCTATTTTTTCCTTATTTGATGATGTGATGCTTCTCTGCAAAGGAGGAAAACTGGCCTATTTAGGTCCCTCTCGCTTGGCGCTGCCTTATATGGAGTCGGTTGGCTTTACTTTGCCACCCAATGAAAATCCTGCAGATTTTGCAATGGATGTTTTAAGTGGCAGCGTTCCACGCGTAAATCACCCAATCTTCCAGCCAGAAGATCTCGTTCCTTTATGGGAAGCTCACGGGTTGTCCTGGGTCAAAACTCAAGAATCCATCCCAGCTGTTATTTTCAACCGCAGCAGTGGTACTGCCACGACCTCTCCACCCGCAGCTGAAGCTGTAGATCCCGAGCAATTACGACTTTTGGAGGAAGGTTTTGATGCTGCAGATGATGATGGTGACGAAGCTATCGATGGCGCTGGTCTCAAGGTGCTTCTACGAGGTATTGGTTTGGAGCCTACAGCTGCAGACATAAATATGATTATCGCTGAATTAGCTGAACCTCGCAGTGGTTTAATTATTAAATCCGAATTTATGCAATATGTGCGGTATGGCGGGAGACCTCCTACTGCAGATGCTCCTACTCCAACACGCGCTGTAGGAGGTTCTCAGAGAAGGGTTGACAGTTTGTATCGCGTCTACAGCATTGAGCAATATACGCTTGGAAATGCGTTATCTGAGTTGGCAGCAGCAAATCTTCCTGCCGGGTTGAAGTCAGATCCACCTACAAGCTTGAAAACAATGGCAGCAGCTGCGATGGAAATGCAGCAAGCTCCGGGCTCGTTGTCTCCGTCATCCAGCCCAGGTCTTAGTTTACAAAACAGTAGTAAAAATGAATTGAGTCTTGTTCAAAATACTATCCTTGAAGAAAATGAGTCTGATACTGAAACTGTGCGCAGCACTTCCCTTACCAGTGTCAATTCTCTGGAACTGCCTAAGTCCGTCGCTGTAATAGCTCCAGGTGGAAAGGGAGTTTCCGCTGGAGATAGCGAGGATGTTTCAAACACAAACTATGCTCGTAATGGATCTATTATCAAACTTCCTGATGATTTGCCCCTTCAACCCACCTATTTCACATCTCGTGTTATGCACGCTTTGGGTCTTGACGCTGGTGGCGGCCAGCTTCGTTCTACCCCTGGCGTCTTTGGACAGCTCTATATTCTTATAGTACGTGCTGGAGTCAAATGGGCACGTAATTGGGGCACCAGATTTGCTGATTTGATGCTTTTAATCGTTGCTGCGATTGCATGCGGGGCGATGCATGGCACTGGCTCTGTTGCCACTGATGTTCGAGGTCAGTGCACTCTGGTGCTGCTTACTCTGGGTATTTTATCCGCATCAACCTCTTTAACCGTTTTCGGCAAAGATAAACTCATCTTTTGGCGTGAAAATGCCTCTGGAGTTGCTGTTTTACCTTATTTTTTAGCCAATACTATATTGAATTTAATCGACGTGGCTCTCCACCCTTTAGTCTTTTTGGCCATTTACACCTCCATGACGCTCCCCTCAATTAGTTTAGGAATGTATTATTTGGTTGGACTTTTAGTAGTTTGGTGGACATCTTCAGCTGGGTGCTTAATTAGCGTTCTTGTCAATAATTCTGCCAACGCCCTCGTCGCTTCGGTTGCTGTAGTCATGATTGCAGGCGGCTTTATCAACGGTGTGAGCCCCAATTACCGTGAGATGAGCCCTACTACCAAGAAAATTACCTCTCTTTCGTATAATAGATGGGCTGTAGAGGCGGTTGTTATCGGTTCCTATGAGAATTACCCTGAATATATGTGGCCGTTGAGCAAAGCGTTGATTAATTTGGCGGGCTATTGTGGATTGGATGGAAGTGGAGTGCCTCCCATATCGAAAAGTTCCAAGGGTAATTATGTCACTGCATCAAATGCACCTGCATGGGATGATCCTTGGCAAACGCCGGGTGAGGGGAATTGATTATTATGTATTATTAAAAGGGGGGAAATTGCATCTGCATTTTTCCTTGCTTTCTTTTTATCTTTAAACTGTTTTTTTTTTTGAGAGATAGCTGTGGTGCCTGTGTTGGCTGGACCACGGCCCTAGTTATCTTCTCATTTATTAAATTATTGCATCAAATCACCGCATTTCTACACTCTGCATTGCATTCTTCTTAATTACCCTGCTTATAAACGAAAGATTAAAAAAAAATCTAACCACCCACCCCGTTTCCCCTGCTTCCCCTTTTTCTTTTTATTCAGATGCTATTAGCCCCACGCCCAGCGCGAATCTTCAAGAGCAAGATATTGAAGTTTATTGCGCTGGATACATGGAATATGCTTTGCTGGTTATCTTTTTGGAGGGGCTTATCCTCAGATTAGCCACGCTCTTGGCACTGTACATTTGTCCTCGGGGGATGACTTTGGAGCCAGTAGCTGCTGGACTGACCTCGCTGTGGAAGAAGATGAGGGAAGCGTTTAAACGCAATAAAGTGAAAAGGAGGACGACAACTGTGGGTGGGAGATTGGGTGGAGGAGCTGTATAGAAGAAGAATATCAAAAAATGTTGTCGTCCGCAAGCGGCAAGGCGGGGCTTTGAGGGTAATTGGCTTTACTATCTTTTGACAGCCACGCCAGCTAAGCTTGGCATGTTTACTATCCATTTCTTACATTGATATTGAGTAGAAATTACATCTACCTGATTTATTTATTTTTCCGCTCTAATTTAACACACTGTAACCCACCATTTAGCTAATTAATTGATTGTTACAGCGTTTTTTAGTTCTCCTACAGAGGTTGCATCACTCGGAACCGCAAGTCGATCCGGCCCTCCCCCCTTCATAAATAGCGTCCACCATCATCAGTCATCATGATGACATGATGTAAAGGATTGATCTTTGATGGTTGATCTTCCATTCCATGGTCTAAAAAGTAACAATTTTTTGAAAGAGGAAAACCTGCGAGCGAAGCAAGACAATCAAACTCACTGTCGGGCTCATTTGGATGCATAAATAGTGTTACCAATATTTTCACCGTTCATAACAGCGACGAGACTGCGTTAAGAGCCTACAATAACAGTGGCTTCTCAAATTAATTCGATCCCAAATCCTACATTGGGCGGTAAAACCTTTCAAAAAGGGCCAGATGTTGAGCCCTATGCCGTTGGGACCTGAAGTAGCGCCCCCACTTATGTCTCCGGGGGGTCAGCTGCTGGCTAGCCCTCTAGGATTGACATTCCCGAGCCCTGGACTTGGGAGAACCCCTGGTGCGCACGTAGTGCAAGAAGGTCGCTTGTCTTTGGAGATGTTAGGAATGCTGCCGGCGGATGCTTTGGCAGGGTATGCAGCGACCGGAGTCCCACCTGGAATATTAGCACCTTTAAATGCTGAAGCTTCTGTCAGAGCTGGAATTGCAGGAGTTTTGAAGAGTGAGTGCTTTATGGGGTCTCGCAGAATTAGACTCGCAATTTTTCTTCGCGAGACAACTTGCAGAAGCTCATGTTTTGAATGTTTTACTTGATTTTTCTGCAGGTTCATCGATCGTTCAGCCAAATCCTTCTGCTGGCAACCAGCAGCCGAAACTCACTCCCCCGGCTCTTGCAACAGCTACATCTGAGCAACTGAGTGCAAAGGTAAGCCAGTTGGCCGCTGGATTCGTATTCTCCACAACAATTTTTGCAAATCCTCAGACCTATCCTCATTGTTGCTCCTTTTTCTTGCAGGACGCATATGCTGCTAAACTGAAGCAAGCCCTCCCAGAGAAACTTTCCACCGAAGCATCAGGCGTCATTAAGAGCGCAAAATCTAACTTAGGATTGCCTGAAGTAGATACCACCCGCATTGAGGCCACTGTTTCCGCTGCCCTTGCAGCAGACGCCAATGCCTTGGCTGCTCTTCTTCCCAGTCTCCCTACCCTCAAGCCGCAACAGCTGGAGAAACAGCGTACGAACGAAGCACAACAACAAACACAGCAGCCTCAGCGTACCTCCCGCCGTGTCGCTGCCAAGCGTGCGAGGGACCCAGAGGCAGATGTTGACCCTGCCACGTTACCGCCACCAAAACGAGTTGCCAGAATGGAAGCCTTATACAACCAACTTCGAGCTCTCCACGACTACAACGTCACCCTCTCATCCTCCATCCGCCAATTAAAAGGAGATCTTGAGAAACTGAATGAAGAAAATGAGAATCTATGGGCAGCAACTGCGCATATTGGAGCAGCAATGCATGCCGCCATCGAAGAGCGAGATGCACAAGCTGGTGAAATATCTTTTTTGCCAGGCAGTTTAGGAGAAGAAGAGCCTGAAGAATTAGACCACCATCACCCCCTTCAACACCCGCACCACCACCAGCATGAACCAATGCCTCCTAGCACAGCTGGCGGGCCAACATTGGTGCCGCAAACCCAACAAGTGCCACAACCAACAGGCAGACCGCCGCTGCTCACACCAGGCACTGCTGGCTTAGCTGCCTTGTTTAGTCCAAGCGGAGATGATCTGTTTGCTGCTTGCAATATGTTTATTAGTCCAACGGACCGCGTTGTTGCACCGCCTGCGACTGGAGCAGAGAAACAGCTTCGAGCGCCCTTGTTTCCTGAGACAGCTGCTGCTGCCCCGGAGATTGTAGCAGGAAGAGCCACCTCTGCTACTGAGGAGAGGAGAAAGGACGCTCAGCCTGCTCTCTCTGATGATAAATCCTTCTCGTTTAGGTTGTAAATTAGTGCACAAGAATTCTATTTTTTTTCGAGATCCTCTTTTTGCTGTTTCTGTTTGTTGCTTTTGCTTTTTTTTTTGTTCCACTTCGCCCCAAAAGCCACAAGCTCCTCACTCTGTCCAAAAGAAGGAAAATGACTGCATGCTTTTTTGACCTACTATTATCATAATATGCGTAAAATGTACATCTCAACGATGCGCGACTGATAACAACTTGTTTTTCATTAAATTAACGAAAATGACCGCATTCAATGTAAGATCAATCAACAAATCACATTTTCCAAAAAGTTTGATCACGATCTTTAGACCCAAGCCAACACGATTGCTTAAATCTACTACAGTTAGTTTCTTACCCGGTAAGAAGAAATTCTCATTCAATTCAAGGAAATGTCTATATCCCCCCCCCCCCCCCCCCCCCCCCCCCCCACACACCCACCCCACCCCGTGCCATTCTCATCGCCTACCGCTCGTCCTCACTTTGTTCCTACATCTCTTACTCTCAGGCTACAAAGGCAACAGCACCACTAGGAATACGCAGACCACACACCCTAGTATATCTCTCAGAGACCATGCCATCGTTATGTTTACATCTTCAGCTATCCTAGGCCCTCTACTAGACAACCAGCATTCTCAATTCAACGTCCTTCAATACACCTACCCGGTGGGTTTCTCGTTACTGCCTGGTGGACTTGTCGATGTAGAAACTACCTGGTGGACACCGCTCTTATTTGGCGTAGCAGGTGTGATCATTGGAGTTGGATTGAATTCTCTAGATTCTTACTTTGATCTAGAAAGAAAGTTCGATGATAATGCTCATGCAGTTGGCGGTGATGGTGGCGGTGGCCTGTCATGGAGCTGGGTGATTTTAGGAATATCAGCCTTTGTATTACAATATTGGCTGAGCGCAGTTTTAGAATCCCCATTACTCGGTGTCAACTTCCCTGGAACGAGTTTACCAGCAGAGGACGTTATTTTAGCCATAGCTGCAGTTGGCAGTTTCTTCATTTTCGATATGACGCCACAAGGCTTCTTTATTGCAGCACTAACTGCAGTTTCAGGGCCTGCTGTTGAGCTATTACTAATAAGTCAAGGGTTATACCATTATGCACACCCTGTACTCTTTAATGCTGTACCTACGTGGATATTGTGGACCTATTTTGCAGGAGGGCCGGCAGTTGGGAATCTTGGGAGGAAAACTGCTCAAATTTTGATGAAGTCTTATTCTTCTGAAATCGAGAAGAAAAGATAATTATAGCAGCCATAGGTATGTGACTGTATATTAAACTCTGTCAATATGAGAATTTTAATGAAAGAATAAAGAAAAAACAGAGAAAAAAGAATAATAGGTCCATTAAAGAGTCTCTCTTTAGGAAGACGTAAGCGTGTGTTTCCAGGCTTTGACTACAGCCTCTGACGCGTGCGCCACTGCTTGTACAGGGTGATTCCTTAGTTTTCGCATCTTCTTACCAGCTTGATCACACTGTGAGAGTAGGTTTCCAGTGACAGGAGCGATTGCCAACTTGAGCAGGGCTCTTATCGTCTCTTCCTCTAGTTGTGGCGTTAAGCTGGTTGTTGCTTCTTTGGCTTCTTTGCAACCCTCTGCGAGCTCCAATGTGCGCCTTATTTGTAAAGGAAGACGTTTAGACGCATTCTTATCTACATAAACAAAACAAAACAAATTAACCCCAACAGGGTGACTTAAGGGATCGTGAGAAGCCGCCAGCGCGACTTCAGGCCAACCCTATTTAAATGGAAAAGCAACAATCAATGAATTTTAAGCAGATAACAAGTATATTCAAGCAGTTATATTCGCAGTTATATTTATATAACTACTATCTTTACCATCAGTTTCTGTTTTTAAATTAGTACTCTCTCGTAATTTAAGCGATGTCAAAAGCTGTTTTTCAGAAGTTGCGGTTTTCAGTTTTGAAAGTAATTTAGCAAGTTTCGAAAGTACTGTAGATTTAGAGGTACCTTGAGGAATTAATTCCAGAGTGAGAGCAGCGACAAATGCAAAAGGATTCTTTATTGAGGATGCTAGATCAGAATTTGCAGAGAGGGCGTCGGTAAGTTTTAATTGAGATGAAGCAAGAGGAGCAGCGATGCCATTTCCGCGGCCAGCCGTCGTTGAGCCATTGTTTGAGTTGCTGCCTTCTAATCGGTCTAGTATTCTATTCTTTGGCTGCTTCTGAGCGTGTAGTTGCCTATCAAGTGCTTCAGCACGTTGTAGAGTTTCCATAGCGCCATCTATATCTAGTTCAGTTTTCTGAGAGAGGGGCGCTGGCGGCGGGTCCGAGTTTGATTGAGGATGGCCAGTGTCTTCTTCTTGGGACTCTCTTATGTGCAGATAATGTTCGTCTACGTCATCAAAATCAAGACCTTCATACCGTCTGTCGTATTCTTTCTCTATTTCAAATAGCTGATCACTTGCCATGTTGAGGCTGGATCAATTAAGACGACGAAGTTGTTCTTATGGACACCCCGGCGCCATTGAGGTATAAAGTGAGATCCAAGGTTTGCAGAAATTTCAATATCCGGAAGAATTAAAGGACTGAGAAAACGAACATCAGATAAAGAGGCAAAAAACCAGGCGTTCTTGCACCTCAAAAAGCAGAGTATCTACCAAGCTAATTCATTTTCAATAATTTATAAAAATCACGCAAGGTTATCTCGCATACGCATATGCGATGACGGACCGAACAACCGCGGATGCAAGCAATTTGCGAAAACAAATTTTAATACTGGAAAAGAAGTTGACTCAGGCATTATCTGAACGCGATGACCTGGCACGAGATGTTGAGGCATTATGCATGGAAACCACAGCAAACACGACTTTTAGCTCTTCGTCTGTTCTAAGAGAACGAATATTTGCAACAGGTTTGTCACACACCGACACTATTTCATTTTCTTCTAGTTCGTCACTTGCCTGATCTGCGCACCTACAGACTATTTAACTCATTTCTTTTACTCTTCTTGACAACCCTTTTGCTAACAGAAAAAGAACTATCTCGCGCAAAAATGGACCTCGTCTCCATTACTGGGGAGCGGGATTCTCTACGAGAAGACCTCCGTGAAATAAAAGAGGCAAAACGCGCAGCAGACCAATCATTTAGAAACCAAGAAACTCGTCTTGAATCTCTACAACGAGAAGTCACTTTCTATAGACAGCAAGCAGCACAGGCAATCTCTCAGAGGGATAATACGGTTTGGGAATGTGAACAGCTGCGGCAAAGAACAGTAGAAGCAGATACACTAGCCCGAGACGCAGCAGGCAAAGCTGAAACAGCAGCAACTGAACGTGCGATAGCAGAACGAAGAGCAAATGAAGCGGAAAAGAAAGCAGAAATTTTACAGGCAGCAGCAGATACAGCAAGAGAAATCCCGCAGCTGAAGAATAGTCTAAATAAAGCAAAAATAAAAGAAATGGAGCTTTTGGAGGAACTAGAAAATCTGAAAACAGATTTAAAAGAAGTGAAAGAAGGGCTGGACCTAGCAGTATCGAGAGCAATAACTGAAGAGCAAGAACATCGAGATGTTGTTTTAACTTCTGCCGGGCTACTTGAAGAGACTCAAGCACAAGTTGCCGCAGCAAAGGAAGAGCTAAGCGAAGTAACGTCTCAAAAAATCGATGCATTAGTACGTCTTTCAGAAGCTCAAACTGCTCGATCGAAAGCAGACTCGGAAATTTTAAGGTTATCGTCAGCTCTCGCGTCATCTCATGAACAGCTCGCGCAAGCAACACAACAAAAAGTAGCTGCTCTTATGCAAGTGGCCGCTTTCCGAGCTGAAGTTGAAGGGAGCGAACAAGGAGTACGAAGTCCTACGAAAAGAACCCCTCAAGCCTCGCCGTCGAAAGCAACACCGCCATCAGCAGCAGCTGGAGCAATGGCAATAGCGGGGTCACTCACACCAGAGAGGTGGCGAGGATTCTTTGGAGGTGCTGGTAACGGGAGTGGTCATGGTGGTAGCAATAGCGCGACAAGTAGTCCGGTGAAATCCCCTTGATAGGATTCTTCATATCAATTTTGAATAGATGAATACCCAATCAGCATGACCTCTAAACTTTCCATTTTACTCTTGTATGAATATTTTCTTAAACATTACTCTGTTATATCAATTTGACACGTTACTCAGATTTATCAGTACTAGTAGTATTCCTATTCGACTTAATAGGTACATTTCTCCCTTCCCACGTAACTTCCACGCTGTAATCTTCCCCAAAGAACTCTCTCCTAATATCCTCGACAAATTGTTCTAATCGAGGAAACTCCGACACCGCCACCGCCAATTGCGGTGCCAATGGCGCCGCATTGATGAATTGATCCAACACACCAAACGCAGCTGCATCGGCAGCACAGGGGGTAGATCCAAATAAATAAGGGCCTCCTGATTTTTCTAGCAAGCGATCTAATGCCTGAAGCTCTGAGGTCACCATGGTGAGAATGTCAGTAACTGACCTACGTCCCATCCGCTGCTCTACAATCCGCGTAAGCATCGACACGCGAAGTTGCCTCAACATGAGCTGCTTCCATGGATTGAATTTGAATTCTGATGCACCCAAGACCTTCTTCGTTACTTGCCAATTTTCATCAACAAAATAACGAAAATATGCTATAGCAGCTTGAAGATCAGTTTCACACATACGTTGAATAGCCACAGCTGTAGCGCATTGTACAGGATCTTTGGGGTACTCAAGGTCTTTAGGGATGACTTCAGAATCGATTAAATGGCGAATAATAAAATAAGGGTCTGAGATACGGGTGTCGCCATGCTGGAAATAACCAGATCTATTAGACATTGGTGCGGTATCTGGACCCGGTGCGCCTAGTCTTTTAGTGTACCGGACATCGCCAAATCGGAGCATTGCCTCAATCTGTGCTATTGAAGAGGAAGGGGATGCTGCCGGTGTCGTGGGAAGCGGGAAAGGGTGGAAGTCAACAATAACGATACGGCTCGTAGGAGACGTTAGGGCAGTGTAGGGTTTTGGTTTTGGTTTGCGGTAGTAGAACTGAGAGAAGAGTAGGATTGTCACAATGACCAAAGCTGCTGCCAGTAGCGCAGCAGGGATGATCTGCGGTAAGCATGAAGTAGCAACGCACTCAATTCTTGATTCCTGTGGCTGCAAATGCTGCCCCTGAGCGCTTCCCGGGGTGAATATGTGTAATTCGGGTTGAATTCCTTCCTCACCACCCCATACAATTTCTTTTACGACGCCCTCGTGATCAGTCATAAGTAATTAACTGATCTCTTCCTCTAAGAGTGTAGACGACTCTACGGATCACGTAGCCTTTATAGCCTGACAAATCTGAATTTTCAAAAATTATTAGTGGCTAAAAGGCCAGGCTTTAGACTATTTGATGCCAGCTCAGACTTTATTATGAGGATGATCACTCTTGATTTCTCTATTAACTCATTAATTGTCTATTTTAAAACTTTATAGATCATGATAGCGGCGCAGAGGTGTCTCCCTACGACCATTTTAGCTCATATTAGTCAAAAACGACATGTGAGATGCATGTTCAAAACTCCTTTTAAATTTTCAGGGAAAGCGCAGAAAAGACGTTCTCTCCCGATAGTAGCAACATCAGAACACTGGTGGGAAGATGAAGAAGAATTTGATGCACTGACAGATGCCCTCCGTAAAAAAGTAATTGTCTTGATCACGCCCAGCGATGGCTGGAACACCGCCCAGCACACAACGAAAGAAATCGATAACTTGAGAAACTCTCTTGCATCATTAGAATTCAACGCAGGTTTTTGTAGCTCTGAACTGATAGACTATGCTACAAAGATCTGGGCTGGTAGAGATAAACCGCCTCTCTTTTTAAAAATGCGGAGACGGGTGACTCTGGACGCTGTAGATAGAGTCCCTCAATTTCTAGAAGAGGCTCTTCAACAGAACTGGAGGCTTGATTTAGATGCAGGATTAGGGTTGAAAGAACCCCCTGCAGAGAATATACTAGTTGTATGCTCTGGGCAACTGGCAGATAGCTTGCTACGAGCGTGTGGCGGGGCCAGGAGTAGAGGCAGTCGTCTGGAAGAAAACTCTGGCCCCTCAATGCTGCCCAAGGTTGCTGTAATGACGGTGGAAGGAACGAAAGCAGGAGATCTAGCAAGCTGGACAGCGCTGTCTAAGAAAATTGTCCATGGAGCAATAGAGAGTATTGCTTCAGGTCGAATACTGACTATTTAAATTTCATCATCTTAAAACTAATACTTACTGGCCGATTGTATTTAATGTTCATCAAAATGAATAGAAGTACCACTGTATATTTATAAGTATCATTAGGTGCTGCTTCTACTTCTGTCCTGGCTTAGTACCCCTTCCACTCCCACTTGCGACTCCACCAGTACCAGCAAGAATCTGTCTCGCCACCTCAGCCGCTTGCTTGCTCGCTTGCCCTGCCCACGAAGCAGCCACACTTAATTTTTGTCTATCGGTTGGCTGTCTATACAAATACGCTGCTCTCCTAACAAATGCAGCAAGGGGACCTTCTAACGTCACCCCATCACTGGCTCCAACAAAGGTGGTATTGACTTTAACGCCAGCGATGCGAAGAAGCTCGCCGAGGGGTCCCGCATTCGCGGCAGCACTAAGTGGCGGGGGTACTGGGATTGGCAACGTTACAGCCCCCTTGGTTGCTCCTAATGACATCATATCACCTAAATGTTGATAACTAAATCTTAATAAAGGCCTCTGATTAATAGACGCCCAGATATTCCAAGCAACGTAGTCTGCTTGTTGAAAAGCCACTTGCGCAGTAGCCGGAAGTTTTTCACCACTGCTGCTCTTATTGCCATTAGATACCTCTTCCTGCTGGTTTTCTTTATTAGGAGAGCTTCCATCAGAGACAGAGACATCCCCTAAAGCGAATACTCTTCTATTACGCAGCACCTTTAACGTAGAATCTGTCTGAGTTGCACCTGTGGAGTCAGCGGGGAAAGGCAAATTTAATTTTTTCTTCAGTATACGAGGCACCGGAGCTTGTCCTGCAGCCCAAACAACCAAATCTGCTTCAAGGATCTCGGTTTGGCCATCTGCATCTTTGACATAGACTACTCTTTTCGAAGTGGATTCCTCTTCAGCTCCAGCTGCAGCCAATTTTATTTCCGTTACAGCCATTTTAGTTAAGATTGAAACCCCGTCATCTACAAGAGCTTTTCGCGCTGCATCACGTTGCCCTCGTGGGGATCTATCCAAAATATCTTCAGTAGTGGTTATTAATTGAATTCTACCACGACCACGTAATTTCTCAGAAACAGCAGCGGCAAGCTCGACGCCTGCATACCCTCCTCCGACAATAACAATTTCTGGGTAGATTGAAGAGGGTGAAGCAACTAAAGACTCGAGTTTGGTATTGACTCGCATTGCATCCTCGTATGTAGAGAACGCAATGGCGTGTTCTTTTACACCAGGGATTCCAAAAGTGTTTGTTTCGGCGCCCAAAGCGAGCACGAGCCAATCATACGGCAAAGCCTCTCCTGAATCTAATAAAACCGTGCCACCTCCTTCACTCCCACCATCTGCAGTGATTTCTTCAGGACGAACTGCTGCTACTTTTCCTTGGACAAAAGTGACGGGATAGGGGGCTAAAAGCTGGGAATACGAAGGTGCTACTTCGTCTGCAGTTGCGGCACCTGATAATAACTCATAAAGCAGTGGTTTAAAGGTAAAACGATCCGCTTGGTCGATTAAAGTGACACGAGGTTTAGTTCCACGAGGCCAGAACAAGCTTTCAAGCTTGACTGCTGTATACAAACCTCCGAAACCTCCTCCGAGTATGCAGACACGAGGACCGTCGCCAATTGGTGCGCCAGCTGCTGGGCCGTCTGAGGAGGCAGCGGTTGCCATGGCTCTGATACACATACCACTAGAGGTAACTGCCAAGATGCCGGTTGCTGCTTTGCGGGGGGTAACATGGGTGAATAAAGAGTGCCAAGCGCCAGAGAGGGAGTTGGTGCGGTCCCTGTGAGGGCTTGGTGACCTCAAATTGCAGGAAATGCGGGCTATTGCACGGGACATGCCTGCTTGTGCTGGCCAAAGCAGGATTGGCATTTGTTGAACTAGGTGATGGCAGCGATTGACGTGTTTGTATTACTTGGGTGCGGAGTCGAAATTGTAATTGAAAAAGATCAAAGACAATTTACTAAAAGTATTATTGGATCCAGAAAGCGCAGCTATATATCAAGCTGTAAGATCAAGTGCGCCACAAGAATGTACAACATTAAGGAAAATGTGTGATGATCAATTGCTACAGTAATCCTTCTTGAGTGGCCATTTCTTTTCAACTTGACAACGGCAGACCTTTTCCTCTTCTCCCCAGCCAGAGTCTCCTTTGCTATTCCAACGAGGATGTGATTGTGAAACTCATTTTGGAATACAACAATCCGTACTGTGCCCTCTGCAAGGTATCAATGGCGCTCAGATGGGTGTCAAAGCGGCCGACGAGGTCCTTGGAGGCCGGGTTGGCAATCAGCTTCGGGACGATGTAACCACAGAGGATGGTGCTCACTTTGCTCATAGGATGGGATACATTATCCCACTGGTCGTTGGTATGCTCTGGTTCCTTGTTCCTGGCATCAATCGCGGCCATCCAACCCGATTTCAAGCAGTCGACGTAGGTGGGGAGGGTGCTTTCCTCCTTGAGCGTTTTTATTGCATTTCGAATGCAGACTGCTTGACAGCGCCTGACATCTCGCCCGCACGCTTCAAACGTTGATTCATCTGGCATCTGAGCATCTGGGCCTGTGTAGACCTGCGTAGACACCGGATGGACCTCCTCCGAGAGATACTCCTCGATTTGCTCCGAGCTGCATTTCAAAAGCTCGGTGCCAAACATCGTGCTATTTTTGAAAATAAATAATAACTGAAATGGTATTCTTGTCTGCTATATGTATATTACTGCGTGCAGTTGAAGTTCGTAAGAAAGAGGAGAATATTTCGAACGAGAAAAGGGTCGAGGCTAGCTTCGACTTTTTCTTCGAGACTTTCTTCTCTTCGTGTTTCTCTTGGAGCTTCTCTTCGCCAAATGGCTCGAGGGTGCTCAAATAAATAACAATTGAACTAGATACATACTCGATGGAAGTGGTGTTTTATGATTTTACAAAGGAGAATGATGGTCTAGAAAGGCATATAAAGATTTGGCGGGTAAAACCTGTTGGAATTGAAAAAGCATACCTCAAGAAGTTCAATGCGAAAAATATTCATAGTGGGGATGGGGCCTTCCCAGTGGGAGATGAGAAATTAAGGCTGGGAAGAGCTGGGAGAAAGGCTGGGAGGGAGCTTGGAACTGGCATTTTAAACGCCGTTTAGAGCAATTCCTGCAACACACCCGAGGGAGAGGCTGAAGCTGTCCGCTCGCCACCAGTGCTGTGTTGAACACTTCACTGATGATCGCTCAAGCGATTCCTGATCACCTGCTGCGTTTGCACCCCTGATTGGCAGCACTTATGATATCAGCGCATCTTAATCAGCACATTGAATATCCAGCTGCCCTCATTTTTTCTTCTGGCTGAGTTGTTGCTTTGAGGGAAAACCTTGCCCGATTTTGCAGCCGCTTCCACCACCTCAAGCCACCTGTGGCTGTCTAAATAGCCCCCAGCTGGTGGAGAAACCTCCCGAAATCAGCACCGCGCTTTCAAATACTGCTGTACCGACCATATGTAACGAGTTGCCTTGCTCAGACGCAGCTACCCCTTTTTACCCCCGTTTACGGGAAGATTTTCACCGCCCTCCACCGCCAAACAACCCCTGAATCCCAACATTCAGGGCAGATGCCCCTCGCATCTATCAATCTATCCTTTCATATGCTATCGATATCGTCTTTATGTAACCAAAAAAACACTTGAGATAGGTAGCTGAGCTGTCTTTATATCCTAGATTTCGCAAAGAAAGTTACTTCCGCCGCCGCCGCTGTGATATTTGCCGCTGCTGCTGAAGGCTCATCTCTTCCTTTTGTTTTATTAGCACTACCAGTTGCTGCTGCCGCTGTAGCCAAATAAGGTGCAGAACCTGATGAGCATTTGTTACATGTGTGCTACAGAATGACAGAAAAGAAAGAAATTAAAACATAAAGGACGTCATTTTGACCGTTAAAAAAATTTGAAAGAAATCAAAAGTTGATAAGAAAGTATTACTAGTAAACAGAGTAAAAGAAAAATTGTAAGAGCACGTGTAGATCATGTGTGCTCTAGGTAAAAGAGAAAAACATTTAAGACTAAGAATAAAGGACAGGATTATATGCAGCAAAAAGAAAGAACGCTAATTTATTTGGTTATTTGAGTTTGTTTTTGAAATTGAAAGAATAAAGAAAGAAAACACTCCAGGACTATCTCAGGGGTTTAGAAATATGGCCTGAAGCTAACTACCCCGTTGTTAACCAAACGAGGGCGGACAAGCATGGCCCGTCCTCGCATTGGGGCGAGGAAAGAGCGCCCGCCTCTACGAGGCATGGCAGACGGTGCGGCGGGGCCAGTACCAGGAGTATCTGAGGATGCAGAAATATCACATGAATCCCCTGAAGCCTGGAAAGTGCTGCAAGGGTCGTCACCGTAGAGCCCTTGCGTGCATATTTTTTTATAACCCAGGCGATCGATGAGGTCGTTCATCTCTTCTTGCTCCTCTCCTCCGACCTCAGTTGCGCTGGCCAGAACACCAATGATACGCTTGTCTCTAAATAGGGATACGTTTCCTACACCATTCTGGTTACGATATTTCCTGCAAAAGAAAGAAAAAGAACAAGAGTGAGAAAGACAAAGAAGATCATAATTGTGAAAAATGGAAAAACAACGACACAAGGAACGACAACTCACTCGATAAATGTAATAAGCCTCTGAAGTTGCTGAACGCCCTTGATACTCATTACATGTTTGTACTCTGCTACCATAGCACAACTAGCAGCGATGGCTGCTGCGTCGATTTCTTTGAATTTGCCGCCAGGACCTGTAACCCTTTTTAAACAGACGGGCTCAACGTTCGTATGATTTTCTTCCTGGAGCATTTTTACGAGTTTGTTCCTCAAATGGCGCTCCTCGGCTTCCGTATGATTGCGTTGCCAGGCCGCCACGTCATCAACCTGTAAAACCAAAGAAACAAACGTGAAATTTAGCAAAAAACGATCAGCGAAGATTTGAAAAACACTACCAAAGATAACAAAACGCGATGTGTAAAAGGTGCTTACTGTCTGTTCATAATTCTTTCCCTTGCGAGGAAGCACAACGTACGTTGCTCCATCGCGAAGCTCTATATCTGCTGAATCTTTTTTTGAAACATCGCGTGAAGGATAATCTTCAAGAGCCACAACAAAATCTCCATTTCGACGATCCACGGCTCTAACAAAACCTTGCCGAGATACACCGAGCAACTGTTCTACCTGGACATCACCACCTGGGAACTCAGGATCAAAATCCTCAGGAAGTTCCCCCTCCAGCTTGGCCAGCAATGTGACATTATAGAGCTCCGGTGTGGGCGTAATAACAATATAAGTCGCATTATTGCGAAGCTCGCAATCCAGCGGCGATTGCGGCTTAGATTTTATAGGATCTTCACGAAAGTTTTCAAGAAGAAGAACTTTGGCAAGGCCGTTTCTACCGCTCAAGAAGTCGACGAAGCCCACTCGCGAAACACTTCCCAGCGATACTGTCTTGTGGGGGCGCGATGGGTCGAAATTTTCAGGGAACTCCTTGTTAGGATTTGCATAAAGCAACGTGATTCCCTGGTAGAATCGTGCCGTGGACGGTGCGGACGGCGTGGAATCAGCGGAAAATAAATTCCCCACGGTTACAGGATACTGTAAATGAATAATATGAAACGAGAATGAGGTGAAACTACCTTATTCATCTGGGTTTTAGAAACTGCGCAAGTTTGTATCACTGCCAAAGATTACAAGAAAGTGGCAATGCACCCTCGGTGCTTGTATAATTTTGTTCAGCTACAAGTTGGTGCAACTGCAAGTTGCGCTAATTTGTGGTGCTGCATTTTGCCTGCACTATTTTGCGGCCGTACAGAAAAGTGCCGCCCTGCACCGCCACAAACCTGCATCGCCGCCAAAAAGCACCGGTTGCAGCTATGCAATTTTGCACAGAAGTCCGACATTACGCTTAAAATGGCAATAATTCAAATTAAGAATATCGGCAAACTAATAGCATATTCGGACGTTTCAGGCAAAAGTAGGGGGAATTTAACTCTAAATGCCGCTCTTCCTTTCTTTCTTTCTTTCTTTCTTTCCTTTCTTTCTTCCAAGTTGTACGAAACAGTACGATATAAAAGAAAGGGTGGATTGTACGACATAAAGGCGCTTTTTTGCATCTTCTTGCACCGGTGCAGATTGCACCGCCACTGGCAGGTACAAATTTGGCGCACGATGCCTCTCTTCCATCAAGATAACGCTGTGTCTGCAGATGGTTTGACCTCCTTGTTCAGCAACCAACTGAGCAAGGCCGGGCTGCGAAATTTAGTAAACCGCTTGACGCATCTCATGCGCAACACCGCCGCTATTCGGGCAGGTGCCCACACCTCTGTGGACATCGTAGAACTGCTCGGGTGCCATGAGAAGGAAATAGGCGCTGAGACCTTCTTACAGTTGTTGTTGTATCTGGGGATGGTCTGATGGCAGAACCTCCCTCTGAAGTACCACAGATACAAGTACAGCTATACGCTGGCTCGTCTAAAAGAAATCAACAGCATCATGCAGACTGCCGAGTACAAAAAGTTTGCAGAGGAGGTGCTTGACAAGGAGCGGCGGGCAATTGAAAAAATCGAAAACAGACAGGAAAGCAGCCATGATGCTCGCCCCAGAGTCGCTGTGGAGGTCCCCAAGGCCTCCATCAAGGTCTATGCCAGCCACTCAATTGCATTTGGTGACTGTAGGACCTGCAGCGACCTCTGGAACCTGTGGGAGGGGGGCAGACCGATCATCAACAGCATTATTCAAAGAGGCGACGTCAAGCAAACCCATGGCCTAACAATGCAGAAGGGCAGGCTCGAAGCGGTGGTGAGGGTGATTGCGAGGCTTTCTGAGGAGAGGGGCAACCTGCAGGATGGCATTCAAGCTCTGCAGGGGGTCTTGGAGAAGCTCGACGCCAAGGAGAAGTCACTCGGCGGGAGAGCAGGCATCAGCATCTCCACATTATTTGAGGCACTGCAGGGCGTTGTCAACACCACAGCCATTCAGAAATTGCAGAGTGCCATCAAAGGCAGAACAAAGGTCACCAAGCTGGACGTGAAGAACATGTTGGATGCCCATTGGGAGACGACGACGGGGTGGCCGGCGGTGGAATGGGCTTGAGGCTGATTAGGTTAGTGGCTGCGGATGCGCTGGTTATCTTTGGAATGGCTTCACCTACCTCCATTACATCTGTGGTCCTAGCTTGCTTGTTTAATATCTGCAATTTGGCAGCAAGAGGGAGCTGCTGCTAATTGGCTGGCGACGGCTGATCATGCTGGCGTCTGAATCCCCAAAGCTGCTTTAACTATAAAAAGAATGGCGATGGTCTGTTACATGCTAACCAAAACACACACATAAACAGATATAAAGAGTATGGGCGTTATGTATGCCAGGAACCAGACAGTGAAGATCTGATCAGAATCAAGGAATCGCTTTGAAGTCAAATATCAGCCCTCCTCTGTAAAAACATTCCTAGTTATATCTGTGGGAGAGCTATATTTCTGGGATATATATTTCTTCTAACTTTGTTTTGGTTGCCTGCTCCCAGCCTCTCCCAGCAGCCTGCGGGTATATAGGGCAAAATCTTTCGTAGGCCGTGGTAAGTCGCCTTCTTCGGGTTAAGGACCAAAGAATAAAATCTAGGATAGATCTCCTATCTCGCAAAGAGGGTATCAGTCCCCTGGGCATCTTGATGGTTGAGATTACTGAATAAGATCAGACCATTGGATTAGTTTTAGCAAATTGCATTTCTAGAAAACTTGACCCCAACTAAGCGGATTTCGACGCTCACATATGCCGTATTAAATACAATATTCAACCACAGCCATATCGTAGCCATTCAACATGTTTACCAAAGCTTTAAAGCTGGTCACCCCCGACAACTGCGGAGCCACCACCAGCAGCAGTTCCCGCAACGACAGAGACAAGAATTCAGAAGATGAGGAAGTCTTTCTAGATGCCCAAGAAGCTCAACTACACCCTGACGCCCACCCAGAAGGAGGTCTTGGCTGCAGTGATCTCCAACTTTTAGAACGCCAACGAGGGGCTATCCTGGACGTAATAAAAATGCTGGGGAGGAATCTAATCACCGGTATGTTAGTATGTCCTTCCTTTCAGACTTCTTTATTTTGACTCTTCTTGTGACTCCTTGCTAACCTTATGGCAGGCATCCTCGCGGCTGGTACGGGACAGCGATGTTACCTGAACCTTCTTTTGCTCATCTGACACGCCTCATTTATTTCAATTTATTTTGTCACAGGCAACTTTGATCTTTTGAAAATCTCTTTACCAGTCAAGTTATTTGAACCAAGAAGCTATCTAGAGAAACTAGCGGATCCCTGGATCTATTCTCGGTTTCTAGAAGCAGCAGCAGAGTGCAGTAATAATCCATCACTTCGGATGCAATATACGATCACCTACATTATCGCGGGATTTCATCGAATTTTTGCAAAGTGGGCAAAACCGTATAATCCTGTTTTGGGCGAAACATGGCAAGCCTCTCTACCAGATGAAACAGCAATCTTCCTAGAACAAATTTCCCATCATCCACCAATCTCAGCATTTCAAATGTTTGGGAAGGACAATAAATTCTACTTCCACGGTCTCTCCCAACCAGAGGTCGGGTATAAAGCAAACGCTATAAAGGCTTCAGCCAAAGGGTATAGAAGAATAGAGTTTTCTGATGGAGGTGTTATAGATATGACATTCCCTGCGTATTATATTAAAGGAATTGTGTATGCAGGGGCGCCGAGATCAGAATTGGGAGGGACGGCAGAATTTGAAGATAAACAAAATGGGCTGAAGGCGGTAATTCATTTTCAAAAAGTAGATTCTTCTCTACCTGGTGGTATTATTAGTGGTGGTGTATTAGATAGATACCATGCGTTATTATCGAGGACAGATGCTGTGAGTGGTACCATATACCGTACTAAATTGCATCACCACGAGGACGAGGACGGGGATCTTAGTACACATTCCGGTAGTACAATTTGTGGTATTCCAAAAGGCTCCTCCTCTGTTCGTACTCATAGTCAACATGGAGGACAAAAGAGCTCGTCTTCGAGTATCTTTAGAAGCAAAAGCAGCATTATGGGTGGCACCGGGGGTGCTGGGGCCGGCAGCAGTAGTAGTACCACCCTTGGCGGTGGATCTCGGTTTGGTATGTTGGGCAAAAGTTTCACTTTTCGCCGGGCAACTTCAAGCGCTGGATTACAATCCGATGACCCTACTGGTACGCTTACTGGTGAAGTGCGTATTCCAATAGCGCATTGTACGGGAAATTGGCTTGCCTTTTTAGATTGGGATGGGGAACGGTTTTGGACTTTGAATGAAGAAGAAGGATCAGCTTGGATTCCCGACCCGCATCCTTTGCCTTCTGATACCCGGTTTAGAGAAGATTTAGCATTGCTTTTGGTTGAGGACGTCCCTGCGGCTCAGTTGGCCAAAGAGAAGTTGGAAAATCGGCAAAGAAGAGATGCAAAGCTGAGGAATATTGGTTGAAAGAGCAAAAAAATGAAAAAACAAACAAGATTGTCGGAAACCCTGTATTTTGTATACGTGCCCATGTGTATTCTGTCTCTGTACTCTCTAATTGCTAGTTTTAAACGTAAAATATTAAATTTAAATGAATATATGCTAATTGAATCCAAGCCGGCTGCTACTGCTGCTTTTTATTCGCTGCGGTTGCCTGCTCTCCGTGTTGTCCTTCCTCCACAGCAGCGGGAGGCGTCGGCGCCAATTTTTCCAACAACTCTTTATCCTTGAAATGATCTCTATCTAAATAAAAAACGTTTTTATTCACTGCAAATGAAGATAAAGGGTGGACACTTTGCGCCTCTGTCACGTCAGCAATACGAATGTGTCTCGTACGGGATCGACCAAGTAAATCCAATACATTAATGTCGATGGTATTTTCTTTAGGGTTATGTACGAGTTTGTGAATATATGGGTGAGTAAACCAATGAAGTAGCCCTGTAGTGAAGACTCCAAAGGAGGTGAGCGTCCCTGCAATGCTTAGTTTTGCAGTGAGGGTTGTGGGGCCGCCATCAAGGCCAAGGATTACAGGGCCGGCTGCTACTGCACAAGCACAGCTGAACAAACTGAGGCGTTTAACTTTACGGACTGCTGAGGAGAAAGGAGCTTCGTAGATATATCCTCCACCTTCATTTTTCTTGAAATTTTTAGTAGAAGAGGGGGGTTTAGGGTAAGTGCTTGCAGTGTCGGACGAAGGCGGCGGTGGAAGGTCAGAAGATGAGAAATTGCGTAAAAGGACGAGCTGTTGTGCTGCCGCAGAAGACCATCCGACCGTTCCTATGGGTAATATACCACTACGGTGAACTAGTGATGGGAGAGATGCGGCTTGTCGTCTCAGTAAAATGCTCGCCATTATGCAAATTTTAATGCAAGCGATCAACTAAATAAATCAGCAAGAAGAGCAAACGTTGGCTGGGTAACTTTAACCTTAGCGTATTTTGATAATATATGCAAATGAAGTTAATTGCAATGGTAAGGCTTCAAGATGGGCAACTTGCTGTCACAGTGTAGCAAGCTGCTAGAAAAAAATCAGTTGCAAGTAAATGCCCGACAGCAGCTGTGGAGCTGCAGATTTAAGAATTATATTGCTATCACTGAAGAACTTGAGCAACACGGTAACTTTTAATTGCAGACTAATATCGCGGTGAAACTTGTTCAGCTGGTTTTTCAGTTCAAGCAATTAACTGCCATTAGCCAACACAACTTTTAGGTGCGTCGCCATGCTCGAAAGGCAGTGCAATAAGAATTCTTGATTTTATAGTAATTATTAGGAGCCTTGAAAGCCTAACAATTTTCCTAGACCTTCAACTGTCAAACTAGACATGCAACCAACTAAAATCAAAAAAGACCTGGCTTTTTCTATCGTTCTAATCCTTCTCACCCTTAATTTTATATGACTGTCTGCAGATGCGCATCTAGAACGCTGACGACGATGCAAGCTGAACTTCGCAAACCTCTGAGCCCAGTCAAGGCCAATGGCCAGCATCAGCGGGTAGCTCACAGCAAAGAAAACATCAACAGGAAACAGCAAGGTGCACAAGAAGAAGATGTATTTGCCCAGTCCACTACAAAGCCTAAGAAACAATCGGATAAGATACCTGCTTTTTATGTAAGCAAAATTCCTAGAGCCACTCCATCTCCAGACGCAGCAACAAGTCGTCATTTGGTTGCAAGTGGAAGCAAAATCCCCAAACCTGTTATTACGGCTGCACCCGCTAATTCTCAGAGACCTGGATCTGCTGATCTTCTTTCTGGATTCCAAAGCTACAGTAACCCCAGCTTTGTTGATACTACTCATAATTTAACAGGACATCACGCTGGGCTGGCTACGCCCGAAGCCGTGCAAATCTTACAGCAAGCCGGAAACAACACTGGCAATGAAGAGAATGATGCGAAGAATAAAGGTATGGGTGCTATAATGAATGCATACTTACGTACTGGTCCTCAAAAACTCTCCCCTGAACCCAGCAAAGACTATTGCATCGTTGCCCCAAAGCCTGCTGCTGTGCCTCCCGGTGGCAGTGTGCCTAAATATATGTCAGCTGCTAGTGGTGTGCCTATGACAGCAGAGGAATATCTTCGTTCTGGAGCGCAGTACTTACCTTCAGAGTCTGGAATGGGAAATAATAATAATAATCACGCAGCTAAAGTGCCTGATCCTCAGCCTAAGCACCCCACTGCTCAAATCCCCCCCACGGTGGAGGAGGAGGAAGAAAGAGAAGAACAGCAAATGGAGCAGCAGCCTGTTTCCCCTGAACCTGCCCCGACCCCTGAAGGAAAAAATACTAACGATTTTAATGATGAGTCACTGCAAGGAACTACTCCTGCTTCAGTCTGCAGCAATATCCCTGACATTTTTGATGACTTGCTCAACGGTGGGAGCGGCACTCCTGCCTCTGAGGTGAAGGCTGCTCCTGAACGTCGCATTGTCGGCACTGGTATAAAGATTAGATTACTTCCTGCTGTGGATAGTCAACAGACTACGATGGCAGATAGCCAGGCAACCACAGCAGACGTGCCTGGCACTCATTCTACCAACCACCACCAGCATCACGGCCGCGGTGCAGTACCAGCATCGCCCACATTTATGCCCACGCCTGAGGAAGAGATTGATAAAGTGCCTGATAGACGTGAAGTACAAAGTAAAAGACCTTCCCCTGTAGCCTTCGCATTGCCTTCCTCTTCCTCTGATGGTGATGAGAAGGAGCAGCAGAGTGGCGGAGGTGGAGCTTCAGGCGACTGTCCAGCAGGTTGGTTTTCTTTCAATGTGTCGCCATTTTTTCTTTATTTTTTAACGATCATAATGATGTACTTTACTAAGACTTTGTTTTCTTTTCATCTTTGTACAGCTTCCTCTGGTGGTTCATTCTCCTTTGGCTTTGGAGCAGGAGCACGAGCTGCTGCTGCTGTTGAAGTAGACCCTGGCGGCCCTACCCCTGAAGCCTGCATTGCCCCTCCCCCAGAACCTCTCCACCGTAAATGCTCTGGATCTGGAGATTCTGTAGACCAACCAAATTTGTTTGTTTCTATGCTTGATCATTTTAAAGCAGATGGACCCGGTGCGTATGCAAGTCCACACCGACCACGTGATGAACCTGGAGCATTTGGTGTCCCTGTTGCACCGTGGCTTCAAGCTGGATTTGCTTCTCCTCGTCCAGGCGGTGGTGCAGGTGGTGGGTTCGGAACTTCTCCTGTTGCTGCTGCTGCTGCCGATGCTGGTCTATCAGAAGGAAGCCCTCAGTCTCCTTTGAATTGCACCCCGATGCATTTGTTGTCTGAAGGCGCTGCTGCTGCTCCCTCATCTGCTGCAGCAGCACAGACTCCTGAATTAGGCAAAGGTGATTTAGTTGCTTGGATTGATAGACGAGGTATGCGAGACATGCTGAGCTCCCCTGCTGCGGCTGATTTACGTAGAATGTGGAATGCAATGCGCGAGAGCGCGGCCTCGCGCGCTGCGGCTGCTGCGGCTGTAGCAGAGAATGAAGCTTTGCGTATCGAGTTGCAAGAAGCAAGAGCTGCGTTGGAGAGATTGGGTGCTGAGCATAGTGAAGCTTTGACTGCTGCACAAGCTGGTCAACAATGGGCTGAAGCTGAGGTAGTACGTGCAAGAGAAGCTGCACAGCATATGATGGCTCTTGCTGATCAGATTCAGTCTACTTTTGCTCTTTGCGAAAAAGAAAAAGCAACGCTGGCTGAGGAGCTTGAACAAGCTTGGACCAAGGCAGAGCAAGAAGCGCAAGCCGCGGCTATACAAGCTGCTGCAAGTGATCAAGAGCATGCCAAAGCTGCAGAGTTAAATAGAGAATTGCAGCTGGCTCAAGCAGCAGCACAGCGTGCTGCAACTGAAGCTGCACAGGCGCAGGCGCTCGCTCGGGCTTCCGCTGCTGAGCTTGCTGCTATTAAAAAACAACTCTTTGAAACCCATGAAGCTATGTCTATTCAACAAGCTCCTACTGATAGTGATAGTGACAATGGTGAAGGTGTTCCTAGCACCCCCTTTTCTAAACTGCGTGCTCAATTACACTCTGCCCACGAAGCCCTTGCAGCGCTCCATGCTTCTGGCAGCAAGTACCACATTACTACTTGTCCTACCAGCCCCCACATTGATCGTCTTTACGAGTCTTCTGCACATGGATTAAGTCGTGCACAAGAGCTTTTACAGCAAGATACCAGCAATTTACATCAAGCAAACGATGAGCTTCGTGCGCTGCTGTCTGGTGTGCAAGCTCGTATTATGCAGCTCTCTCCTGCAGCCTCTGAAGATGAAGAGGAAGAAAGCAAACAAAATACTGCCTCTATAAATGATACTGCAAGAGAAAGTAGTCAACAACAACCTTCTCAAGTGGTCCCTGCGGAAGTTGGCACTGTGACTGTTGATTTTAGAGAGCTTCGTAGCGTTCTCGCTCAAACTGGACAGCCCGTTCCTTCTTCTCCCTATATTAGCCCTAATGTTGCCGCTGGAAATTCGTCATGCAATATTGAGATTGATGGTGTTATGGTGACTAATATTCCTCCCAATGCTCTTTCTCAAGTGCGCTCTATGGTTGATTATTTTGAAGAACTGGCTGGTGTTCAGGGAATTCCTTTGACACCGCAAAATCTTACCCCCAATGAAGTAGAAGATTCGGTCAGCATTATGGAAGAGGAGCAACAAGGAGAGCAGGTTTGGACACCTGTGCCGGCAACTGCTGAACGTCTTCGTGCTTTCTTGCCTCCCCGCGCTGGCGTCACCCCCGCTGCAAGTGCTCGTCCCACCCCTACTAACGGTAGAAATAGTAGTGGATTGCCCCCAGCTCCGGCTGCTAGCCCGGTGAATGAGCTTACTCCTGGATTACAGCGTCTGCATCTACAAGGTTTAGATGCTCTTGCTGCCTTGCAGTACCACGACAACCCCATGGCGGAGCCTGAAGTGGATGAGGAGGAAGTTGTTACAGAGGAAGAAAAGTTTCCCATTGATCAAGCTGGCCCTGCCTTCTCTGCTGGTGTACCACCAACACCTGAAGTCGAAGCTGAGCATAGCGAGGAAGAATTAGCTTCTTCTCCTACTTTTTTTTTACCTCTGGCCCCTGAAGATTCAGAATGCTGCTCAGAATCTGAAGCTACTGCCGCTGATGCTGCTTTTCTTTCTCCTGCTCTTTCAAGAGAGGTAACACCTGTAGATATGGTTGCGATCCAACAAGGTGGTGCAGCAGGTTTACGTGATGAAGTCCGTGCTCGTTTACACCGTCTCAAAACTGAGCTTCAAGCCGCGCGAAGTAAATTGAGCCATGTTGATCGAGGTTTAGCTGCGATTGCAACACCCAATAGAGGAGGAAATACTAGTGGTGTAAATTTAGAACTTTCTGCTCCTGCAACGAGACTCGCGCTTCAAGGTCCAGTTTCTTTACCTTCTCCCTTTGTGCAACAACAACATCAACCACAACTACCTGTTGTTCCTCTGACTACTGCTGCCTCTGCCCCTGCGGCTATACCTACCGCTATGCACATCACTCCTGCTATAGCTGGTGCTACCCCTCGCACCCGTCTCGCCAATCGGCCTTCTGTCCGTTTTGCCGATTCCGTTAAGTTTAATTGCGAAGATGACCAACCAAGAAAGCGACTCCCACGAACTCCTGGTATAAGTAGCAGTACCTCGACTGTTGCCTATAGAGCTGTAGCTTCACCTCAACCCATGGTTGCCAGCACAATTCGTATTGCAGATCCTATTGTCCTCACCCCTTCTTCTGCCTTTGCCATGATGGCGAATAGAGGCGGTTCTTCTAGTGCTAGTGCTGCTCGTCGTCGTCCTAATTCTGCAGGTACTGTTTACTCTGTCGCTGTATCTGCCGCAGCTCCTTGTCGCCAAGCAGAAGAGGAGCTGAATCCTTCTCGCAAACTTGATCTTGGTAGCTATGATGATAGCAGCAGTGATGATGACGATTTTGCTGCGGCTGCACCTAATACACAAGACTCTGCTCGGAGCAGAATGGCGATGCAATATAACGGCCACATCCACAGTGGCGCTGGTTCTTTCAACCATGGTGGTGGAATGACGCCTGCTTCTCGCACTCCTATGGCTCACCCTGAGTTCTCCAAATATTACGGTGCCGGAGGAGATATTTTACCGCACAATGCAACTCCTTTATCTCGTTTCTCTTCTGCATCTTCTTTTGTTGCTGGTGCCGCAACTGCAATTGGGTCTACTTCCATGCCTTCCCCGGACCCTGCTGCTGCCTTGCTCAGCATCAGGCCAGCTGTTGGTCGCGTCTGGAGAGGTCACCATAATCACCACCCTGGTGCTACAGCAAGTGGTGCGAGGAGAGTCTCTGATAGTGAGGAAAGAGAGTTTAGGCGACGTGCTGCTGCTTTGAAAATTCACGTTTCGCCTTACTTTAAAAGAACAGGAGCTGCTGCAAGATCGCACAGGGATTTGATAGATGTTGATGCTACTGTTTTGTAGAGCGCACTTTCGAGAAATTATTCTTCATACTTTTTCAATTCAAGTTTTCCTTTTTGTAATTTTTTTTTCTTCCCATTGAATTTTTATGTGTAATTCTAGACCCACGTAATCTAGCAGGGAGAGGTATACACTGGTACTTGCTTGTAGTCACAGCAAATGTGAGACAGTTAAAGCTACAAAATAGTATTGTTACATCATAATATAAATTGCAAGTATAAAGTATATAAAGTCAAAGTTAAGTTGAGTCAGCAAGTTCTCATTAAATGGGAGCAGGAGGCGCAGAGTCATCTTTAGGTGAAGCAGGATCAGCTGCACCTATTGGGATTGATTCTTCTATTGGTGGCGGGGGTTCCTGGCTACTAGGAGGTTCTATTGGTTTAGTTTTCTATTCTTGCTGTTCCCGAGGGGGTGGCGTGTTCATTAGGCTGCTGGTCATCAGCAACAGCTTGCTCGATTGTAGTTTCCATAGGCTGTCTTACCGCTAATTCTTCTCTTACTTGCTGCTGCTGCTGCTGTATATTTTGTTGCTGGGTTTCCGCCGCTGATGCAGCTGCTGCCTCCATCACCGGCTTCATCACTGAAGCAGCCACCGCCGCAGCGACAGCTGCCGCCACAGGCTCCTTCTCTCCTCCACCTACCACTATACCCGCCATTGCAGAAGGTGAAGGCAAGGTCGTCGCAAGAGCAGCTTGTACAAACGCTTCAGCCTGTATCACCTCTGCTGGTTCCATAGGGGTAGGTATTCTTTCAATTACTAAAGGAGACCCCACTGCCATTCCTCCCGAACCATGAGGTTTATGGCCGTGGCCGTCAATTGCAACGAGCTCTCCTGTGCTGTGCTGACCCGTCTCAGCACCTATAAATATTGCATATTCTTCTGAATCCATCATTCCATTTCCCATGGGCTGTGGTCTATCCTCCATTGAGGGTTGTGGCCCTGCAGGAGGCTCTCCATCATATGGAGAAGGGCGGTTTTCATTCACCTCTCCTAGAGAAGAAAGCTGAGGCACAGGAGGTAACGTCTCGGGTGGGGTTATTCCTACTGTTGATGTGACTGATAAAAGTCTTTCTACTGCTACTACAAATTTGTCTATTCTGCTGTATTGTTTTCGTGGTTCAAGTATGACTTCACAAAGACGTTGAATTGTAAATGGCGCCTCGTGGGAATAATCATCTAGCATCGAGTGTAGATAAGTGCGGGATTGTTCTAGCGCACCACCATCTGGCATGGGTCGTGGTGGACCAGCTTCGCCTTCCCCTAGATCAATGGAGGTGAATGAATCCAGCGCAGCATCTAAAAGGCGGTGAAGAATTGGCAATAGCAATTGCCAATGGTACCGACGTAGCCCTGTAAGAGCTACCTCTGCGATGACACCACGAATCCCTGGAGTGATTTGGCTAGATAATGGTTCGCTGCTGTAGAAAACAATAGATGGGATGGGTGTTAGTTATCAACAGGGGCAGCTGAAAGTAAGAAAAGTAATTGATCAATGGTGCAAATAAAACTTACGAAGCGAAACGTTCAAGCTCTGCAGTATCCGCAATAAACGCAGAATCATTTGATGTACTAGGATCGAGTGTTGAACCCTCATTGCCAATGTCTAGCCCTCCTTGAGCAGTCATCATAAATATAAATCAAAAACAATAGCGACTTTAAGGGTACATCTTCAGAACTATATTCGACGGTCCAGATCCAGATATTGTTATTTTCACAATATTTATATCGTAAGTAAAACATCTCCTCTGGGATACTTGGCATTCATAGCTGGCCACTGGCGTGGTGTGACTTTTTTCTTTTTCAAAAAATTCAAAAAATATTTTGACATTTCAGTCTCATCCGGCTGTTTAACAGCCGCTGTTATATATTCTCGACGTAATAATTTAATAGCATACACTATGGGAGATGTACGGGGCTTAGTGAAGAGGCTCGCTCTTGGCGCCAGATCGTCTCAAATTGAGGCCAAAGCATTTGAATATGTGCGAGTAGCCACCGCCCGTTTAGGTACCAATGCTCTAGGAAATGTAGGTTGCATATTATAAACACGAATAAATGTACCAGATGTTGGTCTTCTTTGCTCAATCCTTTGACATTGTCTCGATCATTTTCAAATTGCAGTTTGAAGTCTGCAAGGCTGCAGTCTGTGTGGACCTTGCGTGTGTCACGTAAGTCCTAAAGTAATGCACATAGATGTTCTCTCTATACCATCATTATTCCGAAGCGTCATTTTCACCACGTTTTATCCAATTTTGCAGGCTTCAAGTTCCGGTCGACTCTAATGCAGTCATGTTTAGTAGCGGTGTTTCAAGCGTAGTATATAAAAACGCCCGTGCCATGCTCCAAAAAGCCTTAGGATTGCGTTCTAGTGCCTCCCCTAGAGATTTATGCGTCCAATTTGGATGTGCAAAGATAGAATTTCCCCTCCGGGTTACTCTTGCCGCCTTCAAGGACAAATATTTACAACGATTACCCCCTGGCGACCGCGCTGCTGCCAGCCTTACCAACCCCATTTTCTTAGCTGCAGTATTTTCTCTAGTTGCCCGTAAACACAAGGTTAAAATAGAGAGGGAACGGTTACTTACAACACTAGGCTTGACCTCGGGCGAACTCCATAGAAGCGTGGCCCTAGTAGCGGATATAGTACCGGACTTGGTAGGCATTGAGGGAAAGAAACATGGTAAGGCAGAGAAGAGTTTAAAAAACCCTAAGTCTGCTGGAGATAGCAATACTGAAATAAATAGAGGGAAGAACGAGGGTGAAGAGGAAGAAGTGGAGGAGGAGGACAGCGGTCCTCATGAAGTTGAAGACAAAGATAGAGAGCAATCTAAAAAGCGAAAGAAATCTAGTCCCGCTGGTAAAAGACAGCCTAAAAAGGCAGCGTTAACTGAGAAGAAATTAAGGCAAGCAGTCCTTGCATACGCTGCAGACGAGGGACCGCGGACAAAGAATGCTGCCCAGAATACAAGAGCACAAACTAGAACCACCCGTGCCACTGCAGCTGCATCCGGTGGTGGTACTGCCCCTGCCTTCTAGTACATATTCAACAATTTCACATTGACCACAAAACAAAATCTTACAATTTACTTGACAGAAAAATACAAAATAAACAGTCTGACGATAGGACTCGGCAATAACACTGAGAACCACGCTTCTCTGTCTTGCCTCTTCTCGTATTATATTCCCATGTAACAAAAAGAAAAATACTCAAAAACACCACAAAAACACACAGAATAATGGACCAATTCATCAATTCAGTGTTACTCCAATTTCTCGCTACTATTAGCAGCGGCAGCGGCAAGGTAGGCAGCCCCCGCCACGGACCCACCATCAACTAATTTCAATTGCACAGCCTCAGCACGAGCAGAGCCCAGTAGTTCTACTAATGCATCTTTTAGTTTGACTTGATATGCAGGGTATTTGGAAAAGACAGAGCCATCTACAGCGATTACAAACGGCGCTGGTGCCTCACTATTGTCTGTGGTGGTGGTGGTATTGGCGTCGGCAGCGGCAGAGGTAGAGCTCTCGCTGCATCTCTCAACGATGGCAGCAATGGCAGCAGCACACAATCGCGCACTTCTCTTAGAAACCAATCCACAAATCTCTTTCACCACCTCACATTCTCTTTTTGAAGGCTTCTTTTTTAATCCAAATGCATTTTGCAACGTCGTTGCAGTGGTTTCTAAATTTTTAGACGTGTCTTGATCCACCGCTGCAAGCGAGGCAGACCCAAAGGACCCCTCTGTAGCTAATAAAGAGCCTATTCCGTGTGAAGATGTACCAAATCCACCAAATAATCCTGTAATTTCAGCCAATTTCAACACAATTCTGCGTGCAACTTCACCCATGTACAAGCCCGCGATTAATTTTTCAAAAAGCCCATGGCCTGGATTTGCACTGGAAAAGTCAACCCAAAGATCCTCTTCACAGCGCGGTAACGCATTTCCTGCATTATCCAAATCCCCCCATTCAGTGTTGATAACCATCAACGGGCCATATGCACGAGAAGCACCAGCACCCTTGGCAGCACGGGGCAATTTTGCAATCCGTTCGGTTTTCTCTAAATATGCACAATTCGTGCCAGTTCCAAGAATGATGCCCACCTGTGTACTTGGTTCTGCATATTTTAACGCGATTAACGTTGCTACAGTATCATTCATCAACGCAGGGATCTGTGCATCAATTCCACGAGCGGCAAAAGCTGATTTTAATACACTGACAACGTCTTCTCCAATAAGGCCGGTGCCTCGAAAACTTTTTGTCCAAAGAAGAAGTTTTCCGTCTCCAAGAGAGGTCTGTTCACATGCAAAACTGAAACAAAACCCTATTATAGGTTTAAACTCGGTAGATTGACCATTTTGACAAGAAGAAGAATTAGTTATATTATTATTTTCAGTACTAGTAGCAGTACTACTACTATCTTTGTTGTTGCTTTCTTGGTGGTGGTGGCTAGTTTCTTCGTTGTTGCTTTCTTGGTGGCCGTGTCGGTGGCGGTTGATTACTTCCTCCGTCCTTTCTGCCACCCATTTCAGCAGTCTCCTGTTATCGCTATCATAGCACTCTTCAGGAATAGGCCATTCTGATACATCTTGTGCCTCGATAGTACCTTTTTCAGCGCCTAAACGGACCCATAAGACACGAAGATTGGTGCCACCGAGATCTAAACCATAAAATTCACCTTGCTCGTTTCTATCGACCAGTTTCAGGTATTTGGTTTTTGGGGAGAACAGAAAGAGAGGAGTCAAGTCAGTATAATAGTCCTAGGATCAATTTTATAGTATACATAGTAGTAGAATATACAAGGGAAGGAATAAATTAAAATATATAGCGTACCCGGTAGGTAGAATGTCAACATAAGAGGGCAACATCATCAACCCGCCCTTTTTACCGTGGAGGCCAAGATCCATTTCCGTAAGCATAGTCGCTTTGAGATCTTCTAATTTGTCTTTTGGGACGTTGAAGAGGCTCCGGTACTGCGTTTGTAAGGTTGTTTGAGGAGTGATAGAGAAAGATAAGTATTACTCATCTATCAATAGAGCTGAAATAGAGATCAGACGAGAACACAAGCGGTCGGGTGGGTCTTACCTCATCCAGAATTTCATCTTGGTTTTTTCTGTCTGAAGTAGATCTAGTAATTAGTTTAAAAGCTGCGCCGGAGGCCAAAAGCCCGGCTGCAGCTGCCCAGGGGAGCATCTTAAAAAACTGATCACAATTTAGGTAAATCGATCTCTAATTGTTCTAATTGGTAGCTGCGCAGCAGCGATACTCGGAAACTGCTTGAAATAAAATGAGGTTAGAGAATCAACTGAATAACTGAAAGTTAAGTAGGTCCCAAAGCGCTTCAAACAGCAAGAGAGCTCAACCTAAAGACCCATAAGTGCTCTCTTTGACATCTGGAAGACAGCGGGACATCCCCAATCCCCTGCGCATCGAATAGTATCTTTGCGCTTGGGAGTCATGTCGTAGCTTATGAGGTCTAACCGAGGCACGACTATTGCTGTTTGAAAACTTTCATTCCAAACCCCAGAGTTCTCGCAAGAGTTCTCTAATTTCTGGCTGGTTTAATCTCTAAACCACAACCCCCACGTTTTGTCCTGCATACTATGATGCCGCCATTTTACAAGGCAGATATGAAGTAGTTTTTCTGACAGCGGAAAAGTTATTTTCTCCTAAAACTGGTAATGAAACGATGAAATTAAATCAAATAAGCTACAGTACAGCCACCATTTGAAGCCTCTGCTTCTTCCATCTTCATTACCGAAGGATGTCTTTTAAGCGCCTCCAAAACTGCACTCCTCACTCTGCCTGTCCCCACTCCATGCACAGCAAACACCACAGACCCAGGACGAGCATCATTCAATGCCACTTCTACAGCTGAAACAGCTTCATCAGTATTCATTCCACGACAATCTACAGTATTTCTCGAAGTTTGAATGGCGACACCTAAAGGGGCCCCCCTGCTGCCGCTATTGCTCAAAGACGATGAGCTGTCAGGTTTAAACACACCGCCAGCTTTCAGCTTGTTTGCAGTAGAAAACCGGCCTCCAGGAGACTTTTTCATAGGTGGAGGAGGGGTAGAAGATGGAACTACATCAGCTTGACGGAGCTGCATTGTCAAGGCTCCTATCTTAATTGAAAATTTAACACCGCTCCCAGAGCCACCAGAAATATTTAAAATTTGACCTATAGCCCCTCCCATTTTCAGAACTTTAACGTAATCACCTGCCTTGGGAACCCAATCCACCATAGAAACAGCGCCTGATGTACCCGTTACCACACCAGCTTCTTGTAAAAATTGATCAGTATTGCTCTCGTCATCGCTGCTGCTGCTGTTGCCCTCTATATTACTGCCGTCCCCCCATTTCAAGCCAGCAAGGGTCATTGCAGCTTCATTACTACTGGCTAAAGACTTTTCAATACGTTTCAGCTCCTTTTCGGCTGCTTCTGGATTTATTTTTCCATTTCGAGCGTCAGATACAACTTTTCGAATTTTCAAATACACATCGTCATCTGCATTGTCACCGCCTTGCTTTTCATAAGTACCAGGAGAAATACCACTAGAACTGCTACTACTGGTGGTACTTTTATTCTTTTTGCTACTACTAGTACCAGTACTACTACTAAAAGTAGCAGTATGCTCTTCTTGCTGCCTTTTCAGCGCTTCTTCAGCTTCTTTCAACTCCTTTTCAGCAGTTTTCCTCCTCTTTGTGGCTTCTGTTGCCGCATTTTTCAGTGCCACAGCCTGCATCTCCAATGACTCTCTCAGGGCCACTGCCCTCGCTGCAGCTGAAGTAGCTCCAGAAGAGAGCTGTACAGCAACTTCACGAGCATCTTGCACCACACGAGGATCAAAACCAAGCCCTGATGCTACAGCAAGCGCGTTTGAATCACCAGATTGTCCCCACACGAGTTTATACGTCGGCTTCAAAATTTCAATGTTAAACTCTACAGAGGCATTAACAAACAAAGGATTCGTAGTCGCGACCTCTTTCAATTCTGCATGATGTGTTGTGGCATATGTTAGTGCAGCTTTGCCTTCAGATAAGTAAAGTAATAGAGCTGCAGCAAGGGCAGCCCCCTCGCCAGGATCGGTCCCCGAGCCAACTTCATCTAATAGAACAAGAGAATTCGGGGTTGTTTCTGCTAATATACCACGTAAGCGACGTACATGCCCACTAAAGGTACTTAAACTTTGTTGTAAGCTTTGACCATCACCCAGATCAGCTAGAATTTTATCAAACCAAGCGATAGAAACAACTTTTTGAAATTGCAACTGCTCTGACGACTCATTTCTTTCTTCCTTTCCTTTTTCTTCTTCTTCTAGGTAAAGTCTTGCTTCAGGAGAAATGGGTATAAACATACCAGCCTTTGCCATTAAGCTCACTAACCCCAGTGCCTTTAATGATGCTGTTTTACCTCCAGTATTGGGCCCAGTCACAGCGACGACTTTCTTCCCAAAAGGCACAATCAAATCAATAGGAACCAGAAATTTACCGTCTGTTGTTTCCAATGATTTTGAGTCTTTTTTCTCGACAGTCTCCAGAGCATCACTAATAGAATTAGCACCACCACTACCCCGTCGTTTTCGTTGTGGAACTACCGCTGCTGCTGGTCCCTGCTTTCCACCGGAATCTGCCTCGATTTCATTCCACAGCTCTGGTACTAAATTTACCCCGGCAAGGGACCCTGATGCGCTTGGATCAGCAGGTCCAATAGACAAGGTGATTTCAGGTAATGGGGGCTTTGGAAGAGGCGGAAGGGTAGATTGCCTGAGGAGAGGGTGAACGACACCGGAGATATGAACCAGCCCTGTTGTTTTTAGTGGTGGTGGTGGCGGTGGTTGTGTTTCGGTAGCTGGGAAAATAGTGTTATCATCACTATTGTTACTATTAAGACTTTCTCCTTCTTGTTGTTGTTGGACTTGTTGTAAAATAGGCTCCACTGCACCCAACCATGCTGCGTGCTTTGCCCGCGCTGTCGCAATATCCAGCGCAGTCACCGATGCCAAAATACATTTAATTTTCTTCTCTTTACCAACTACCATTGCCGTTAATTCCCCTAAAATTCGATCTTCTTCTTCTTTTTCTACGGCACCGAGCTGTGCTTCTGCATTGTTTAGGGGTACCAGAGGGGCAGGCTCCATATAAATGGTACTTCCTGATGCTGACGTGGCAAGAGCGACACTTCCACGTGGCAAATCTGACTGCCGTCCCGCTCTTACTGGAATACATAACCGATCCCGTCGTACGACCACTTGTGCACGCTCAGCTGCGCCGGTCTCGTGTAGCTTTCGCGCCCACTCGTCGGCAGTGCGGCGGAGGGCGGTGATGTTTTCTTGCCGACTGGTTCTAGTGGAAACGAGCAGTTCACTGGCTGAATCCAACACCCTGCCTTCGGAGATTTGAATACATGCATGGATATTTTCAATTAATGGGGCTACTTCAGGTAGAAAGTCTCGAATCCCTCTTGCGAGATGCTGCAACGCCATGGTTTTCTCACAACCAGAATCAACTTTCTGGCCTAGTTCCTTTGCTGCAGACAGTGTGGTGGCTATAGCACCAAGCACGAGAGGGTGCAAAGCATGTTGAGAAGCAGCAGCATCTAAAGCTCGTCGTAAGAAATATATTTTATTAAAATTTAAGTCCAGTGCAGCCGCTTCTTTTGTTTGTTGTAATAAAAATTGGCTTTCTTCAAGCGTCTTGCCAAGGGGGAGCTTTCCACGTACTGCTTGCTGAGCGCCCATTGCTGTTTTGCAGAAGCTGGCTACTTGTTTGCAAACATCAATCCATCCCAGCAGTTCTAATGATTCTTGTTCGGCAGGGCCGCGACGATGAAGAGGCGCCTTGTTTTTAATGCTTTTAGTGTTTGAGCCAGTTTTACTAATTCTCTCCTTTTCAGTGGTAACTCCATTTTGAAGTTGATCTACTTCAGGTGAACTAGCAACCTGGCCTGTCTCCACTGCAATACTTGAAGAGGAACCTTGGGCTGCTGTTGCTGCTGCAGCAACGGCAACGGTAGATGGCGGCAACCTATAAAGGCTAGAACTGCATGGAAATCCAGGCCTTCTTTGACGACGCTGTGATACCAACCCATTTAATTGAATATATAGGCAAGAATACACGCCGTTGAAGGCTTGACGCCTCCCACTTAGAGAGAGGTGGAACGACATGTGCTGTGTTCAAGTTCAATTTAATTAGTTAGGATAGCGTGATAAAGGAGCATTGATCCTAAAATATACTCTTTACCAGACTGTATTGCACCAGATTATTTTATTCACAAGTGCACATTGTGAGTGAGGGAGCTGTATCTTGATGTGTGGTGACACAACCTTCCACAATTTCAAAGTGTAGTGTTTCTTTAAGAGTGGCAATTTCATTACAAAAGCTCTGCCGGAAGCTCACAGCTGCATAGTTAATTATCTCAATATGTTGAGCATTGAGATGAGCTCCCTTAATCGTCGATTTGTTTTAGATTAAATTGATCCATACCAAGCATGAAGTTTCAATTAGAAGGCCTTACGGTCTATTTCCCGTATGAACATATTTACCCAGAGCAGTACCAATATATGATAGAGCTCAAGCATTCATTAGATGCAAAAGGTCATTGTCTATTAGAGGTGATCAAACTACCATGCCTTTAATCCACAAATCTTTAATATTTTTCCCAGTCCCAAGCTCACCTATTTATTCCTCCAATTGCCTCGTCACAGATGCCTACAGGCACAGGGAAGACTATCACTCTACTATCTCTCATTACTTCCTACCAATTAGCCCACCCAGAGGTTGGCAAGCTCATCTACTGCACCCGCACCGTCCCAGAAATGGAAAAAGTTTTAGCAGAATTGAAAGAACTCATAGAATACCGGACGAAATACTTCCCACAAGATCAATCCCCGAAGATACTCGCGTTAGGTCTCTCCTCACGCAAAAATCTGTGCATAAATCCTCAAGTTGTAGAAGAAGGAGCTAGAGAGAGCGTTGACGCCAAATGCATGAGACTTACCGCTCCTTGGGTTCGAGAACGTGCTCGTAGTGGTAGTAGTGATGACGTAGAGTTGTGTGATTGGTACGAAGGACTTGATGAAGCAGGTCCGGATGGCAGACTCGATGCTGGGGTATACACCTTGCATGATATGCGTGCTATGGGTAGAAAACATAAATGGTGTCCGTACTTTCTTGCACGCCATATGATTGCATTTTCAAATGTCGTTGTCTTTAGTTATCAATACATGCTGGATCCAAAAGTATCTGCCATGGTTAGTAGAGAGATGGAAAAGGAAGCGGTTGTTGTGTTTGATGAGGCCCATAATATAGATAATGTATGCATAGAAGCACTTAGTGTGAATTTGCGGCAACAAACGCTCGATGGTGCAGGGCGCAATTTGGCTTCTCTACGGAGGGAAATTGACAGAGTGAAAGAAACTGATGCTGAGAGGCTCCGTGATGAATATAAGAGATTAGTGGCAGGGTTAACTATGCAGGGTGCGTTGCCTGGAGTAGGTAGTGCACCTGCTGGAGTTCCTCCTAGTGCTGTTGCTACAAGAGCGGCAGGAGCGTCCACCTCGGCAGCGGCGGCGGCACCTAAGACAGCACAATGGCTTTCCAACCCTGTCTTACCTGAAGACGTCCTCCGTGAAGCTGTACCGGGGAATATTCGTCGTGCAGAGCATTTTGTAGCATTTCTGCAACGCTTTTTAGGCTTTTTACGACGTCGATTAGGTGTCCGCACCGTCCTTCATGAGGACCCCACAACTTTCTTAACCGCTTTACAGGAAGACGTCGCAATCGACGCGAAAACTTTGAAATTTTGCTACGATCGTCTCATTTCTCTTATGAAAACTTTGGAAATCACCGCAACTGATGATTACGGCCCTGTCCACCGAGTTGCTGACTTTGCGACCCTCGTTGCGACATATACTCGCGGCTTTGCTGTGATTACAGAACCGTACGACGATAGATTACCTAATGTCCCTGATCCCGTAATTCACTTATCATGCCTCGATGCATCACTCGCTATGCGACCGGTATTCAACAAATTCCAGACGGTTGTTATTACATCCGGGACACTAAGTCCCATAGACCTTTATCCCAAAATTTTGAACTTCCATCCCGTGGCGCTAGCTTCGTTAAACATGACCTTAACGAGGGATTGTCTCTGTCCAGTTGTGCTCACCCGCGGAGCAGATCAAACTGCAGTTTCTACGAAGTTTGATATGAGATCTGATCCGGGGGTGGTACGAAATTACGGACGGATGTTGGTTGACTTGGCGGCAGCGGTGCCCGATGGTATCGTTTGCTTTTTTGTTTCGTACCACTATATGGATTCGATTGTATCCAGATGGCATGAAATGGGGATATTACAGGAACTTATGGCGCATAAGTTGGTGTTTATAGAGACCCAGGATGTGGTAGAAACGACACTGGCATTAGATAACTATAGACGAGCGTGTGACTGTGGTCGAGGGGCAGTGTTCTTATCTGTAGCTCGTGGAAAGGTTGCTGAAGGCATTGATTTTGATAGACACTATGGCCGGTGTGTAGTTATGTTTGGCGTGCCATACCAATACACATTATCACGTATTTTGCGCGCAAGACTAGAGTACCTCCGAGAAACTTTTCAAATTAAAGAAAGTGATTATTTAGCCTTTGATGCTGTACGACAAGCAGCGCAGTGTATTGGTCGGGTTATTAGATCAAAGGCAGATTATGGGTTGATGGTGTTTGCGGATAAAAGGTATCAGAGAGGAGATAAAAGAGATAAATTGCCCAGATGGATTACCTCTCATTTACAAGACACACATTTGAATCTGTCTACTGATATGTTGATATCGATTGCGAGAGATTTTATGAGATCCATGGCACAGCCATACGATAGGCAAGGTTTAGGGAAGAGTTTATTGACGTTAGAAGCGGTGCAGGCTCTGGAAGCGGCAAGAGCACCAGGGGCGGCGGGAGAGGGAGAGGGAGTGGTGCCGATGATCATGTAGAAAGATTTTGAGCGAAAAACACTTGCTTTTTGAATATTTAATATATATATGTAAAGATTGATGGTGAATAGTTTGAAAAAGCTGGCATAGATACGTAGAAATAGTGGTAAATTAAACGAGTGACAGCCGTCGTCCTTGGCAAATCTCAAGGACTGGCTAGATTTGGGCGCAAACTAAATCCAGTTGAAAATCCAAAGATTTCCCCTTCAAAGCTGCTGTTCCCTCACCATCTGCAGCATTATCTAATATCATATAATCTTTAAAGTAATTCAATTAACAAATCAACACAGCAACCATGCAGTCTACTCGCTCTTTCACTGGCATCAAGGCCACCACTACCCGCGTAAGTTAATTATTCTCATTGTGCATATTTGGCCCACATCTGCTGCTCTTTGAGTTTGATACGCCTCTTTCAGTGTTGATCATGCATGACCACTCCTATGCGTAGCTCTGCTGGTTGCGGTATTGCTCATCGGTGTTCAATTCTTGACGATATCTCGATTCTATCCTTCTCAATGTTCACTCCTTATGATTCTTTCTCCCTATCTTTCATTGCAGGGAAACGTCGCTGCCCGCGCTGAGTTCTACGGTGCTGACCGCGCCAAGTTCCTCGGCCCCTTCACCCCTGATGTCTCTTACCTCAAGGGTGAGTACCCCGGTGACTACGGCTGGGATACCGCTGGTATGTCCGCTGACCCCGAGACCTTTGCCCGCTACAGGGAAATCGAGGTCATCCACGCTCGCTGGGCTATGCTTGGTGCTCTTGGCTGTGTTACCCCTGAGCTCCTCCAGCGCAACGGCTCCATCGACTTCGGTGAGGCCGTTTGGTTCAAGGTCGGGGCCAACATTTTCGGTGATGGTGGCCTCAACTACCTCGGTAACCCCGCTCTTATCCACGCCCAGTCTATCACTGCTACTCTCTTCACCCAGGTTATCCTCATGGGTCTCATTGAGGGATACCGCGTAAATGGTGGACCTGCTGGTGAGGGTCTCGATCCCCTCTACCCCGGTGAGGCTTTCGACCCCTTGGGCCTTGCTGACGACCCCGATGCTTTCGCTGAGCTCAAGGTCAAGGAAATCAAAAATGGACGCCTTGCTATGTTCTCCATGTTTGGTTTCTTCATTCAGGCTATGGTCACTGGCAAGGGGCCCCTCGAGAACTTGTCTGACCACTTGGCTGATCCCCTCGTCAACAACGGTTTCGCTTCTGCCACCAAGTTTGTCCCCGGCAACTAAGCAATAGCCTACTCTAGTTGTTGTCTTTTATTGTTGAGTGCGCGTTCTAAATACTTGCTGCTAGCTTAACTCGAGCCCTAAAAGTACCCACCCCTCCCATTTATTTAAAAAGGAATTTTGACGCTTGAGAAGTCAAATTTATTCTATCTTTCTACCTCCTTCCTTTAAACCCTAAACATATGAGTATTCCTTTGGCGAGGACATAAAACAAGGTTTTTGACTTTTGTTGTTCCTTGTTCTTTCACCCTAAAATTTTCCGTTTAAACTGAAGTTTAAAGGGTCCAAATAACCAACCGCTCTTTCCTAGGCGCCGCCAAGACCTCTGTGTTCTGTTTTTACTCCTTTTCTTGGTGGGCCTTTTATGTAATGATTAATTTGATGGCATTTCCTTTTGTAAGATTGATACTTTTATTGAACTTCTATTCAACCCTAAAGCAGTGCCCAAAAGTGGGTGGTGCAAAAAGGAGAGGAGGAAGAAGGAATTCCACATTTGAAAAAGATTCCAAACCAAACCTTGCCACAAATTTGACAGCAACATTTCGTAAAGGTTTCCCTTGGTATTTTATTAATTCATAATATAAGACTGAGCAATAAGAGTGTGCGTGTCGGTTTAGGGCAATTCGGTTTTGCAATGAAAGACTGTTCGATTAACTAACTGTCCATCCTACGTATATTGCGAAATGCACTTGTATCATGCTAGATAAGACAGCGAGCATGCGGAAACAGCATGAGGATGTCGCGGCGAGTCCGCTAAACCATACCCAGCACGCATTCTACGTGTGTTCCTTCTTAGCAACATTGAACATTTTTTACGACAGCACCCATCTTTTTTATGAGCGCTATCACCTCAATAAAAAATGGTTCTACTTATACGGAGCTATGTTTGCTTTCGGGTATCTCTATACTCGCCCTTTGATCAGACGACGATTTGGATCAGCATCTGAAAGAAATATCAACTGGAGCTCAATATACGCAGTTTGGCTTTGCGCAGCGGTCTTCTACCATAGTCCATCTTTCGCAAGCTTGGGCTTGGACATCAAAGCGGATGTATCTATGCTCATCGCTGTATTTTTAGGCTCCCTTTTAATCCTTTCGATCATAAACGCTCTTTATGGTTTAGCTGTCTTGTTTCGGATCCTCTCCCCACGTTTATTACATCAGAATTCAGGTCCTAGAGATGCATTCACCACTGTTATTCTCAATTCTGTCAATTTAGCTATCGCATGTTCGCTATATTACTCATTGTGTGGCAATGCCCCAAGTGATGATGAATTTGCCATTGCTGGTGGTACTGCTAGTCATAATAGTACTCATGGAGATGTAGTACGAAATTCTGTATGTGAAAAATGGCTACATCCTCTCTCCGCTGTCCAGCATCCACTCTTCTCTGCATGGGTCATCTACGGAGAAGCAGTAAGCAATGACATAACAACTACAACAGCTGGCAGGGGGGGGGGTGGCGGGAGCTCAAGTTATTGGGCGGTCAGTGACAGTGCTACAGCAGCTGCTGCTTTGGTCAATGATGACAGTAGCACTGAACCCGCGATTTCTCCTGTGTTTACTACCTGGCTGACTATATTTGCAATGCTGGTGGTGAACAGTGTGGCAGATTATGTAGCAGGGGCCACCATGAGCTCAGCGTACTCAGCAGAAGAGAGGAGAAGTAAGTTGGTGGGAGAAAATTTTATTTATTTATTTGAAAGTATTTGAAACTTAAGCCAGACTATCGGGTGATAATTTTTCAAACATATTCAATTTTCTTTCTTTCTAATTGTAGATATGGCATCTGCAAGTCGTCGTGCTGCCTATCGCCGCCTCTACCGCCGCCGTCGCAGCGCAGACTACACCGCAGCAGATCGCCTTCGCTTTGGAAACACAAGCCTCGATAGTTTTCCTTCTCTAGGCTTCCTTACAAGACCCAACAGCAAGTCAGCAGGGCTTGATGCTATCCTAAAAACTGTTTCCTCGGTTGGCTCTTTATGGAGCCCGACCAGTTTAGAGACCATTGGCCTTAAAGCAGCCTCAGCATTGCTATTTAGAGATGATTTTGGCGTTGGATTAAACCCTTCTCCTGCTATAGATGGCGTCTATGACATCACACCAGTGCCTAGTAGCGTACTTGCTGATCCAAAGACTGCAGCAGGGGTAGGACTACCGATTCCCGCTGATGCTCCCGCTCCGTCATTTCTCCCGATGTTTCCTTGGTATTCTGGCACCTCTGCTGATTTAATAAAGACATTTTTTGATCTCATGGTATCTGTAAAGGTATTCTTGGGTAGATTTGATCAGCGCACCATGCAAGCAGTTACGGCAACTACCACTGGGGGGTGCGGGAGCGCCGCCGCCTCTGCCAGCGGTGTTCCCATAGGCCCCCATGACGGCGATGGTTTCACGTATGAGCATCTCGCTGAGCATGAAGAAGCATGGATTGATTTCATTGCTGATACTGGTGATGGAGGCGATTCTACGTACTCGGTGGCACGGTGCATTGCGGCTCCACAGATTACGGTCGAACTCCCAAAAGAGATGCTGGAAGCTTCCGGAGCCCCTGATGCTACTACTAGTACGAACCAGAAAAGCAGCTACATGACCCCTCCCGCCCACACAACAACAACCACAACAGCAGCAGCAGATACTGCAAGTGACAATCCGATAACAAGAGTTTTACCGAGGGCCACGTGTTTAGTCCATGGAGGTGATCTCGCCTATCCAAATCCTTCTGACGAGACGTACGAACAGCGTCTATTCAAGGTGTATGAAGATGCACTACCACCTCCTGCGCATATCCACCCTGGTAATTTAGTTATTAACAAACCAGACTTGCCGCCAGAATACTGGGAAGCAGCAGATAAAGCGTGTTCTTGTTCACATAGTAAAATTATGAGTAGTAGCGGTAAAGAAAACAGAGGCGGTGTGCCATGCCATACCTGTCGTAAAGCTAAAGTTTTAAATGTCTACGATGGTCCTTCCGCCTTTCTTATTCCTGGGAATCACGACCATTACGATGGATTAGAGACGTTCACTCGTCATATCGTCCACAAGGGGTGGCTTGGAGGGTGGCTGTTACCACAAGAAAAGTCGTATTTTGCACTCCGCTTGCCGCGAGGGTGGTGGTTGTTTGCCATGGATCTTGCGTTAGTCGATGATCTCGATATGTCGCAGTACAAATACTTTGCACGGATAGCTGAGGAACGTATGGCACCAAACGACTCTGCTATTATAGTAAGCCATGCTCCTCAATGGTTGATTAACTGGTTTTGGGGGAAAACTGAAGGCAAAAATTTGAGGCAGCTTTTACGAGGACCTTTGCGTGGCCGTGCTCGAATGCATTTATGTGGAGATTTGCACTTTTATATGAGGCATAGTTTCAAACCGTACACTGGGACGGCGGCAGGGGCAGGGGGGATCTCGCCGTCACCTTCTGAGATGTCAACGCCCGCGGGTGGGTCTCCCTTGGGTGGTGGGTCGCCTACCAGCACCCGCTGCCCTACCCCTATATTCACTTCTACAGGCGGTGTGGTTGGTCAACAACAAGGTATGGGTGGGACCTCTCCCCAAGCATCAGGACAGCTGCACCAAAGCTTATTACATAAACTGAAAGCACTGAGGGCTGCGGGGGGTGCAGGGGTTGGAGGAGCATCACCGGCAGCTGGCTCGAGCCCTGTTGTTGCCAGGAGTATCAATAAAGATATTCTAGGAAGTTCACCTAGATCAAAGAAAGGCAATGTTGATGTTAATGGTGGAGTATCTATTAAGAAAGGCAGGAATGCTGCTACGTCTCCAGCTGGGTGGAGCACTGAGGATGAAGGAGCAGCAACAGCAGTGGCGTCTGCAGTGACCTCCTTAGGTGCCTCTCCACCAGATCTAAATGGATCCCTCCACTTCCATCCTGTAGTACCTGGATCAAGTTCAACTACCAATCGTAATACTATCGATAATTGTACGAATGGTACTGCTGTTCTTACAAGTAGGTTACCTCCGTTGCCGCCTGGAGCTGCTGCGGGCGGCATCCCATTTAATAAAAGAGGGGGAGAAGATGGAGGGGAAAATGATCCTATCGGACCTCAAGCGTGGTGGCCTAACTTGCAGTGCAAAACTCCCAAGGCAGCTGCCGCTGCGGCAGCAGCCAATGGAGGTAGTCCTTTAGCAGCAGCGATTGCAGCTGTCCCTACGAGCGCTAGTCTTCTTAAGTCGACGGCCGCTACCTCAACCAATCTCCGCAGAAATGCGTATTCAGCATCTGGTCTGTCTACCATAGATGGAGGAGGGGAATGGGAAGCACCGCCTGCAGGATGGATACTCAACGATCCCGAGCATTTGGTGGTTTGTGGAAGTGGTGGGGCGTTTCTTCATCCGACCCACGTATTCTCTTATTCTCGGTTCAGACCACCACATGACCCTGCAGCTGGGCCTTTGTACTTGCGCCCTCCTCGTGACAAAACTTTTCCTGATACCCAGCAGTACAGCCAAGGACAGGACGGTGGTGGTGGTGGTGCTGGTGCTGGTGCTGGTCACCAAGGCAATAGCTTAGGTGGTGGAGGAGGACTCCGACGTTCTCTGCCTAGCGACTCAAGCTTATATAGCTTACCTAGATCTACTAAAGATGGTGCACTCAGTGGAAATAATGGCCTCGATTTCAGTGGGCTTCAACGCCCTACTGGAGGTGAGTATCGTTGCCAAGCTGCTTTCCCAACACCAGAGCAATCCCTCCGCCTTGGTCGGTCAAATTTACACACCTTCCGACATGTTAATTCTCGTTTCGATATTATCGGCGGTGTGTTTTATTATTTACTGGTTATATCTGTGCTGCCTCGATGTACTGGCGTTGGAGGAATCCTCGAGGCGCAGTCTGTAGTGGAAGGGTTGAATTTATTTTTTGGAGCTGGACTGAGCACGATTGCAGAGATTTTCGAGAGCAGTTACATCTCCTTAGCTGCGTTTGCGTTTTTATTCATTGTGGTATTTGGGTTTGCCGGGTCTGGGGGAGTCGGTGCTATCTCAGGGATCCCTCCGGCGGCCAGAAGACGTCCAGAATATAAAGGATTTGCTTTGGCTGTCCGTGCTCGCCTCGGAGGCCTTCCGACCCGACTGGCCTATGCCACTGCCCATGCTGCTGCACACCTCTCTGCTGCAATCACGCTGTTGATCTTACTTGAATTAGGTATTGAGATGGTAATGAAGTATGAAGGCGTTGGCCAAGATGGCTATCACTCGTTGTACAAATGGTACCGCTCTTTTGAAACACTTCATTTCCCCGATCCTGCTGGACTACGCAGCACGCTCAGCACGTTGACTTTAGGTATATATCCAAACGTTTTTAAATGGGCATTTGCTATTTTTGATATTCCAGAAGCGATTGCGGTGTCTAGAACTGCCATGTGTACTGCAGGCGGTACAATTGCGGCATTGACTCGATTACAAACTCTTGGGTACTATGGAGGAGTCCTGTTGTACTTTTGGGTGCTTGCAACGCCTACTGTTGGCTTAATCTTTGGATTATATCTCTATGTATCTGGGAATTGGCTTCATGTCCACTATGATGAGTCGTTTTCAGCGTTGCAAGTACCACATCACAAAGGTTTTCTCCGACTGCATATTACTAAAACAGGAGATCTGGAAGTCTTTGCGCTGGGTTTGGAAGAAAGCCCTAGTAATTGGCGGGAAGATCCGCGGTGGAAGAGTCCTGGAGGCGGCGGAATTGCTGGAGTCGCTGGGCATAGAGCAAGATGGCCTTCTCGATGGGTGCCTGTCTTTGAAAGTGCGGGGCTCTTGTTGGGAGGGCGTTTAAGAAAGGGGAGTTTGAAGACAGCAACACCCCCTGAAGCTCAATTGAAGGTGGTGGACTATTTTTATGTGCCCAAGAGACCTACGAGTACGCAGATACATAGTTAAATTGATTGGTTTTATTATGAGGGTCTGTGTAGGGCTGCCATAGTGCGGTGCTGCAGTTGAAAATTATTTTTTGAAAAAGTATTATTTTTTGGTTCTATCCGGATTTTTGTTGTTATTTTTCTTTTTTTATTGATTTCTTACTTTCATTCTGGAGTGCAGTTTGTATAAAGAGCTTTTTTGCAAGCTATGTTGGCTAGCAGCTCATCTGTTATTCGATTTTTTTTTTGTATCTGTTGCTGGTCGGTGAAAATTGCCGCTGCAAATTTTTCTATTAAAATATTCAGTATGAATGGAAGAAGTAAAAGATTGAGAGGGCCCTCTCTTCCAGGTGTGAAGTAGAAGGCGCATGGGCGGGTCGTCACATAGAATTGGGCACTGGCTGGCCTAGAGGGCGATCTAATTCAGGCTGGCCCAGTGGTACTTGATGCTGTGGAAGTTTAAGAGGTTGCTCGAGGGCTGACTGAACAACATTTTTTAAATAAACTAATTTCAGAAAACCTTGAATATAGACTTCAGAAATACTGATCAAAATTAATTCATCTCATTTACACGGAGACCTGGTGGAAAAAGTGAGTGCAGCGTGGTTTTTAGTGATCTAATCAGTTAGTTGGAAATTGGCTAAATTCAAATTTGCCTGACGCTTAACAAGCAAGCGCTGCATAGCATAAGTGTATTGATAAGGAGTCATAAATTACCATGGTAAGGAGCCATAACTTGTTATGCTGTGCTTTATTATTCAGTTGAGGATTATTGAGGATTTTTTTTATTTATTTTTACCTCACCATTCTCTGCATTCCACCTGCAGGACAAAGGCAAAGGTGGCAACATCGGCAAAGGCAAAGAAAATGTCGGCGACGGAGCCCATGGTCACGGTCATGGTCACGGTCATGGTCACGGTCCTACAGCTCCTCCTCATGATCCCATTCCCCGCTCTGAAGTGGTCCTCCCCTTAGAATCTTTAACCCTCGTAGACTGCCGGTATCGTGATGGCAAGTATTACCCTGCCCGTATTGTCGATCGTCGACCTGTTGAAGGTAAAACTGCAGCTGATGCTGGCCCAGAAGATTGGGATTACTATGTTCACTATAGAAAGCTAAACCGCCGTATGGATGAGTGGGTAGAGCTCGATAATTTAAACTTAGATACAGTTGTTCCCCCTGAAGTTGATGCGAATGGGAAGAAAAAAAGGACAGAAGAGGAATTTAGTGAAGATGAAGGTGATCACCACGGCATCAGTGTTCAAAGATTAATGGAGCACGAAGAATTTACAAAAGTGAAGAATGTAGATAGAATTGAGTTGGGGAGGTTTGAAATGGAGACGTGGTACTTCTCTCCATTACCTGCAGAGTATTCAAATCTTAAAAAACTTTATTTCTGCGAGTACGATTTAGCTTTTTTCAAACGGCGGGAAGAGATGGTTCGACATTTGAAAAAAGTTAGATTACTTCATCCTCCTGGTGCAGAAATTTACCGTCACAATGGAATTTCTATGTTTGAGGTCGATGGCAAAAAAGCGAAAACATACTGCCAAAACTTGTGCTACTTGGCAAAACTGTTCTTAGATCATAAAACCCTGATGAGCGACGTTGATCCTTTCTTGTTCTACGTAATGTGCGAATGTGATGAGCGCGGTGCCCACATTGTAGGCTACTTCTCTAAAGAAAAAGAATCTGATGCACACTGTAATTTAGCGTGTATCCTCACCTTCCCATCCTACCAAAGAAAAGGCTACGGAAAGTTCTTAATTTCTTTCTCTTATGAGCTATCTAAACTAGAAAACAAGCCAGGCACCCCTGAACGGCCGTTATCTGACTTGGGATTACGATCATATCGTAGCTACTGGACAAAGGTATTGCTGAATATCCTCAAAGACCATGAAGGGCCTATCAGCGTTAAAGAATTATCTGATCTCACAATGTTTACCACCGAGGACATCATTCAAACATTACAATTTTTAAATATGATACAGTATCAAAAAGGACAGCATGTGATCTGTGCTGCTCCACATGTTATTGAATCGCATTTGAAGAATTGTGGGTCTGAAGGGTATCCTGTTAATCCTGCAAAGATCGTTTGGAGTCCTCATATTGAAGAGAAATCATAAGGTTTGAAACGAAATTTACCGGAAAGTTCAGTGCAGAGTGCTTTTTTGGTTTAGTTGGAATTATTTATTTGTAAGTAGATGAATCAATAATACTAGTATGCATATAGGCATTACAGATCACTGAGTGCTGCAGCCATAACTGTTGGAGAGATCAATGTTGGGAGACAGTAGAACACTGGGTCCCTTGGGGGGTCGGCGGGCCATCCTGTTGAGAGTGGTGAAGATAAAGTGTGAAGAAGCTTTCTGAGGATAACAATGCAGCATTCGTAATTAACAGTTTATTTAGTGTTAAGTATCCCTTGTAATTATTACTAGAAATCAGGCTTGCCATCGCCTTTAGCGGCTGCAACTTATTAGAATAGGTTTTCATTGCAAGATTGAACAGTTAGGTGCCCTTTAGTTCAGTAGAAACGTTGATAATTAGTGTTGATATTTGCTATTATGTCATCAAGACCTTCTCGGACAAAGTCAGCTACACCAGGGTTGCAGGAAACGCCTGCGGTTCCAGTGGTAAGTGACGGAATGCATGGCCTCTTAAGAGGCTCAATGTGCTGATAGAGACTACTCATGCATCTATTTGCATTTCATCAACGTTTGCAACGAATCTTTAGTGGGTCTTGACTCCATTGTTTGAAATTTGGCATCTTGAAGTCGTCTCATTTTTGTCATGATCAGTCATTTTGGCTGCCCAGCTAAAGTCCGGAAAGTTGCATTCTTACCCTCTCGGTTAACCCTTTATTATCATTTATATACTACTATAGGGACCTGGAAAAGGTGGTAATGGAGGCAAAGGAAAAGAAAACGTTGGCATTCGAGGTGATTCTGCACCATCACATCATGGCGGTGGTGGCCATGGTGGCCACGGACATGGTCGCGCTGCTGAACCAGTACGCCTTCCTGTCCCTCGCTCTGAAGTTGTCCTGCCCCTAGAACCTGCCAGTCTAGTTGAGAGTCGGTATCGCGATGGTAAATATTACGTTGCTCGTGTTATTGACCGCCGCCCGATAGAGGGCAAAACCGTCAACGATGCTGGCCCTGAAGAATGGGATTACTATGTTCATTACCGTAGTTTTAATCGTCGTATGGATGAGTGGGTAGAATTGGATAATTTAAACCTAGACACGGTCGTTCCTTCGGACCCTATAGACCCTAATGACCCAAAAGCTAAAAAACGACGGATGGAGGAAATGTACGCTCAGAGTGAAGAAGAAGGAGAAGGACACGAAGATTTTGATCACGATGAGTTGCTTGATCATGCAGAGTTTACTAAAGTGAAGAATATAGATAGAATTGAGTTGGGGAGGTTTGAAATGGAGACGTGGTACTTCTCTCCATTACCAGACGAGTACTCAAATTTGAAGAAATTGTACTTTTGTGAGTACGATTTAGCGTTTTTTAAGCGCAGAGAAGAGATGGTTAGGCATTTGAAAAAAGTGAGGTTACTTCACCCTCCTGGTGTAGAGATTTATCGTCATAATGGTATCTCTATGTTTGAGGTTGACGGTAGAAAAGCTAAAACATATTGCCAGAATTTATGTTACTTAGCGAAATTGTTCCTAGATCATAAAACCTTGCGGTATGATGTGGATTTATTTCTGTTCTACGTTATGTGTGAGTACGACGAGCGTGGTGCTCATATAGTAGGCTATTTTTCTAAAGAAAATGACGTTTTTGCTGGATGCAACTTGGCGTGTATCCTCACCTTTCCTGCCTACCAAAGGAAAGGCTACGGAAAGTTCTTAATTTCTTTCTCTTATGAGCTGTCCAAACTTGAAGGCAAGCCAGGCACCCCTGAACGGCCGTTGTCAGATCTGGGCGCTAGAAGTTACCGAGCGTATTGGGCTCGAGTTTTGCTGAATATAATAAAAGTCCATGAAGGACCTATTAGTATCAAAGAACTTTCAGATATGACAATGTTCCAGTTGAACGATATAACGTCCACTTTAGAAGGCTTAAAAATGATCCAATACCAAAAGGGACAACATGTGATCTGTGCTGCTCCACACGTCATTGAAATGCATTTGAAAAATTGTGGATCTGAAGGGTATCCTGTTAATCCTGCAAAGATTGTGTGGAGTCCAATTAGTGTACAGAAAGAGATTGGATTTAAAGCGTAGTAAAGAAAGGGCCTTTCCTTTTGAGGATACCGTTGCACAAGCGGTGAATTGCTTTCTTTCTTTTTTTGTGTGTGTAAGCTTTTATGTTTTTTGAGTTTTTCAAATTACAATAAAACAATCAATCCTTTCATTTGGTTGAAAATAGCAATAAAACAGCAAACAACAGAGTATATACACTAATGTACACCAACAAACTAAACTTTTTTATTTTTATACAAACTTGATTTTTCAACATTAAATAGCAACGGCAACACTGCCAGCAACAGCAGCTTCTGCGATCATTTTATGAACCACTATAACACGATTTGCCCTCTCCCTAACGATAATCTTATTGTAACTGGCTGCATGAGGATTTTTCGCAGCGTTACGAACCCAATGAAAGGCTTCTTTAACTTGCCGGCGACGATTTGACGCTTCCATACTTTTCGCTCTTCTTGCTGCCTCCTCTGCGCGTAATACCTCCTGTTGTTTCGCCTCAGCAATACGTTGTTCCTCTTCAGCAGCTTTATCAGCAAACCAACGCTTTGCAGCAGGGATCCCGCTTAGCTTCCAGACGTCGTAATAATAAGCGGCAAGAACACGGGGTGCAACATCGCCATTAACAAAGTCTCTACTAATTTTAAAGAAATCACGACCATGTTTTGTAATTCCTTCATACAACTGGTCTTGTTGTTCTTCGGTGAGATTTTTTGCTGTATCAGTACCCATGGTGCCGAGACCAAAGGCTTTCCCAACAACAGGCCCGACAGTGGCTGCCAATTGAGAAATTTGAAGTGCTATTGCTTCCGCATGACGATCGTTTTCACAATCAAGCCCATTTTGTTCTTCACGCGAAGAACTCTCTGGTCTCGATACTTTAATTTTCTTACTGACTCCCACATTCTTTCCAGCTTCTAAAATTAAATTTTCCGTCCATCGAGATTCGTCTTTTTCGGGGAGTGGAGGACGGCGACGTTGCTGCGGCAATTCTGTTTGGTACATGGTTCCTAAACGAACATCCGTCAACTCCTTAGGATCAAATGGCTGGAGCGTGACTCCACCAGGGCCTATTTCGCCGTACTCAGTATATTGCCCAGGTTCACCTTCCCTACGATACCCAAAGGCAGAGTTCCTACCACTCTCAACTGTTGTAGGAATAAACACATCTGGAGCGAATCGTGTACGTGTACTACGCCTGGTACCACCTGCTGGTACTTTATCTGCATGTCGACCATCTCTAGCTAATAAAACTCTAGTCAGGCGCTCTCTAAATATCCGCTGTTCACTGTTGAACGTATATTGCAAACGACCAGGTAACGTGGTCGTGATTCTACCTACACAAAGTGCAACGTAGCGAAGAAACTGTAAGCTAGCACGAGCGCCATCTTCTCGGTCGAACTCAGGGAGGTCTGAGGCAGTAATACGCATAGGCCGATAACGGGGAGGCGTACTTTCTTGTACTAATGGCGGAGGAGGAGGTACAGGGCCAGTACGATTAGGCTCTATTAGGGTAATTCCATTAACACTGTGCATACCAGGATGCCATTCAGAGGATAATTTCGCACCTCTATGGCTCACTGCAGCTGCAACACCTGAACTGTCAGCTGCACTGGGAGGACGGCCATTTTTTGTTTTTGTTTTCTTTCTTGTACCTGCACCTTCAGCTGCTGTATCATTTGGTCTTTTAAAGCGGGAAGGAATTTGACCACTAGGAATTACACGTAAAGCAACACGGGCGTCTCCAGTCGATATAGCAAGGCCATTAGTAGCCACACCAACAGTTGGTACCCCCCCAGCCTCGGCCAGCACAGTGGTAGTAGTACTAGAAGGATCAGTAGTACTTTCAGGCAGTGCAGAGAGCATTACAGAAGTAGGACGTGGTTTCGCTCTTGATTTTCTTGGAGCTAGAGGGAAAGATTTTTTAAAATTGGGGGTGACATCTTCTCGACGGGCTAACATGATGACTGGGACCGGTGGCACTCTGCTGCCTGCAAGAATTTGCTTGTAAGGATCTACAGGTGTCTCTTTCTCCTTGCTAGGTCCTCTAGTAGCAGATTTGCTTTGGTTAATATCACTTTTTGCATTCTTATCAAGCTTGGCCTTTTTGCCGGTGGCTGGCGAGGTGGTTTCAGCGCTTCCTGTTTTTCCTGCAGAGTTTGTATTCGGCAAAGGTTGTTTGCGTTTCTTTGCAACGGGAGGCGAAGGAGACTTTGTAGGAGTTTTCGAAGCGGTAGGTTTTCTCTGAGCTCTTGGAGGTTTGCCTGCCTTGGTAGCAGCCTGGGCGGCTGCTGTTTTTGTTGGAGGTGCAACCTTTGCAGGTGCCGCAGCAACAGTTGCACCAACAGCCTTGGATGGCATTGGAAGCGATGTTTTACGCCTTTATGCTGTTCTATTTACTCTGTAAGGCATCATAAGTGTAAAATAGGTTAGAAAATTAGCTATAGAAAGGTAGAAATTGAAGAGGATAAAGCGGGGATGGCGAGCGACAATGGAGAAAATAATTGTGATAAAAAGCTGTAGTTCTGTGCGAATTTGACGAATCTGTGGAGTCAAGATAGGTTGAAGGGCGGCATTATAGCCTTGCTAGAAGATTGAAAGGATTCTATCGAGCAACAAGCTATGATAACTGCAACTGCAACCTAAAAGAACCAACAGTTTTCAAAAATAGCAGACCCAAAGGTTGGACCTTGAGGCGAGGATAAAACGCCACAGAGCCCAACATGAGGTGCATAGCATCCATGCCATAGCAACCCGGTCTGCCACAAGCTGGGATAGTGCTGCTCTTTCGCAACTACAGAATGGGCTACGTCAAATTGTCTTCGCAACATCAGTGCGTCCGTATTCCCTCCCGATATTCCTAGCATACCATCCCTTACTTACTACTGCACAGGTATAGATTGTCGGAGATGGTCTGTTCTACTCCCGAAGCTCTGCGCAAGCCTTGGATTGACTCAGGGCGAGCCTCAATGCAAAAGGACCGAAGGAAGGTCTCCCCTCTATCTGGTAAGGCGTTTCCAGGACAGAGGAAGGCGTGAGCACATGCAGTGCAAATATTAGAAATATTTTACTTTTATCTGAAGCGAGTCATGGGCACCTTGAGGGGGTGAAGTAAGAATCAACTTCTACCTCGACCTCAAACTGTGCAGGTACAGTTCACTGAGTGCACGTACAGTGGCTTTATAGCTGGTCAATCCAGTTGAATTGAGCCTTATTTTTTATCTCCAAAGTCCAGTGCCATCAATATGCAGGGCACATCAGGCAGCGCACTGATGCGCTTATACCGAGCAACTGAACTGATCTCTTTAAAATCATTTACTCGAGGTATGCAGCATAAAAGCTTACTTAGAGAGCTAGAAACTTGAGAATTTTGTAACATACACCCAATACAATATAAATGTATATAATTTCTTTATGCAGGGTTTGCTAGCATGTCCAAAGACGTGCTCACAGGATTGAACATCACAAAAGGCGGTTCAGACCCTCCTCTCAAATCTGATGAAGAGTATCCAGAATGGCTTTGGGAACTAGCACATCCTGAAAGGACATTAGCAGATTTGAAAAGAAAGGAGAATTCTAGCCTAGACTTCGAAGAGGTGAGTAAAAATTGAGGAAATGCTGTTTGCTGTGTCCCGCCACTTTTGTTGCTCTACTGGCGGTAGGAACATAAATTCATTGAATACTGTCTACTTACTCACATTCCATTTTCATATCTATTGTGCAGGTGAAACGTTTGCAAAAGTTGACAAATAGAGATAAAATTAGAACGCGCAATGTTAACAAATCGAAATAAGTATTAATAAGTAGTTGCCTGTTTTCTTGCCTTCCGTAATGGCGGTGGTTTGTGTTTTTATGCAGACTCGAGAAAACTTTACATTTTCTAAATTATAAAAGAGGGTGTGTAAAAAAATGTGTAAGACAAGAGGAATACAGAGATCAAGGGAAGGAAGAGAGGCGGCGTGTAGAGTAAAAAAAAAAAAAAAAATAGAAGACGAAAGGTATGAATATTATCGACAGTGGGGAGGATCTAAAAATGTGTATAAAGGGAAAATGTAGAACGGGTAGGATGAGCCTTTATAATCAAGTGGGTGCTGTCGGAAATTCTTACTCAAGGAAGGTTTAGAATGTTGTGGACAGGGGGGGAAGGTAGATGGACAAGGATTAGAAAGCAAGTAATTTCAAATTTAATTTCGCCATACGGGGTATTTTTATAATTCTTTTTCCTGTTGATAGGATAGCCAAGATGGCAGATTGACAGATCTAATGAGAAAGTAGAAGGGGAGGGGATAAATAGAAGGATAGTTGTAGAAACAACACGTAGCAATTATCCTATTGAATAATGAAAACTAAGAGAGAAGCACCGCCCAAGCACCGCTGCTCAGAGCAGCTGTGGTAACGGCAGCATAGGAATAATAAAGTCCAGGTTTGACAGCAGAGGAAGCAGGATTTGCACCCCCTCCTTGCCCATTGGCACTACCACCATTATTTGCAGGAACACAGAAAGGATCGGCACCACGTGCTGAGCAGTCTACAATACGATCATCGACAGGCTCACCAACGGTTTTTTCTTTGACGATATATGCACCCACCAATTCATTCATAGTAGACTTGCTGGTAGACAGCACCTTTTCGTTTTTAAGTTGAGTATATCCGTCATTTCCCTGTGCTAAATAGTTACTGGTAACAAGGATAATATTAAGATCCTCGCCTCCAACGCCATAGACGGTGCCATTTTTTAAAATTTGAGCGTTGATAAGATCTGTTGCAAATCCGGTTTCTGATTGAAAATTAGGTATGGGACGGAAAGAATAGCGAATATTGCCTACTTGAGGGAACCAACCTTGTGTAGGGTAACCAGTAACACCGTGTTGAAGCAAACTGAGGAGGGTGTTTCCAGAAATTGAAAGGCGGGCGACAGTGTCGTCAAAAGGATACGCAGCCTGGAGGGACGCTGTAGTAATGTTTCCAGCAGCGATATTGGCCCCAAATGAGCCACCGTTGATAAGACATACGGTAAATTCCTCAGGATTAGCCCTGCGGAGGAGAGCCTTACAATACATGTCTGCTAGTTTTGATTCCGCCGATGTTGAAACATTTGTGCCGCCACTAGGGTTTACAGCGACTAAATCAACGACTGCCACGCCTGCGTTATAAACACACAAATATTGGTATTCTTTTTACGAGCAACTGGAGTAGAATTTTGAAAAGAAACCTCCGAGTCACAGCTGGATTTATTTGTTTTTAGCAACTTACCTAAGAAAGCAGGTCCGGCAGGCTCTTTTGCAGCAATTAAGGAAGATTCACATGCCACAAGGGCCACCAACACGATAATTAACTTCATAGTTACAATCGGTAAGCCTCTTTAGGGTAACTACGTAAAGATTATCAATGTCGCTAAGTTTTGGTTGCGAGATGACGACCTTTTAGCAAAATTGGGCTACTTCACACTTGGCTACCTAATTAGCAGTAATAAATTTAATCTAATCATTCGGATTAGACGGGCTCTAGACCCTCGTAATAACACGCTTCTTTTGTCGGCACTTCCCTTCATGCTATGATTCAATCGGGCACAGCACGATAAAGTTTCTCTCACATCCCTTCTATAATTCTCTTATTTACTTCTGCAACGATCTATTACATCATGTTATTGACCATTGTGTCTTTAAGCATTAGTTATGAAAAATTAAACATTAATTTACATCCTAAAATTATATGGCTTCGCCTTTAAAGTGATATTACACCCCTCAAACCGCCATTGCCGCCTCATTTCCTGCACTTGCAGCATTTCCCATCACATGACTAAACCGACGCCTACTCACCGTTCTATATTGTGAGTATGAGCTACCCATGATACCCACATTCGAAGATCGTAACGACTCGATCGTAGGCATACCTTCATGAATATCTTTACTCATTGCCTTGACCATGGCAGCAGAGTACGGAATACCCATTCGGCCTGAAGGCGCCAGCGCCAAAGCCTCAGGGTCAATCGAAGTATGGACAGCGTGAGCACGGTACCGATATCTTTTAGCAATCCAGAAGAATAGCAGGGTATTGATCGCCATGAGGACAGCTAAAGTAAAAAACCAGTAGTCTAAATGGCTTTCATTTACGTTAGGCGCAATCCAGCCTTCGCTGCCATTTGACGTAGTGATAGCTTGAATAATAGCGAGTAAAGCAGAAGAAACATAATTTCCAAAGGCGGTAGCGAGTAATTGAATAGCAGAACAGGTCGATCGAAGGCCATCGGGCGCCTCCTGGTAAAACATAGCTAGCGAACCGACCATTGCGAGCACTTCTGATAAACCAATAAGCATGTACTGAGGAATCTGCCACCAGACGCTGATAGGGACTACAGGGGCGCCGTCCGCTGTGGGGTCTGTGTTCTCCAAGTTGTTATCCGCTACCACCTGCAAACGTACCACTTCCAGCCCTCCTGCTACAAGCATTGATCCAATTGCGACAAAGTACCCCCATCCAATCCGCTGTAAAGGGGTAATTGGCTTTCCTTTCTTTTCAAAGTAGGGCGCGATTCCCAAATCGTAGATGAAAATAAACACCAGTACAGACAAGCAATCCAAAACAGAGACGGTGGCGGGTGGAATTTTCAAGGACCCTAACGAAGTATTCATTCCAGTGCCTTGAATAACAAACATAGTAGCCATCTGAGCGTAGATAGCATTGTACATGATTAATGTGAAAGCAATGGGGAGTAAACGGGTTAGGATCTTTAATTCCTCGACTTCAGTAAGAGTCACGAGAACGCTCTTCTTCTTCTTTTGCTTGGTGCTGTTGTTTTCCTTGATGGCGGTGACTGCTGCGGGAGCAGAGACAACAGCTTCTTCCTTCTCAACAATTTGGCCCAAAATTCCTTTACCTTCAGTTCCAAGAGTAACATCACCATCACCATCATCAACAAGATCATCATCGTCGTCTTCAGGCATCGGTTCCCCCTTTACCTTTGTACACGCCTTCTCCAACCACTTGAAACTGGCAGTTCTCGGCAACTTTTCTTGCCCAATAATGATACTATCATTACCGTCGCCCTGATATTCATACAATTCTTTCTCATCTTCAGGTACGACAGCTTTACGGTGAGCAAAGGCACCACGTAAGACTCTGAAAATACGAGAAAACGGGGATCCAGCGGGAGGAGCGAATCTATACCTAGGCACCCCCAGTAAGAAAATGCCCACAGCAAAGATAAAAGCTCCAGCAGGAATGGCATACCCCAACGCCCAGGAGACCTCTTCTTGGATATAAATTAAAAACAAGCTTGCAATGATGGCACCAATGTTAATCGCTGCATAGAAATAGTTGAAAAACCTGGGGATTAAGACAGCTTCTGCTGGGTTGGTAGAATCAAATTGATCTGCACCGAAAGAGGAGACACAGGGCTTGATACCACCAGTGCCGAGAGCGATTAAATACAGAGCGCTGTAGAGAGCAGCGAGCTGTGCTGACGTCGCAGCTTGACCAGAGACTGGGTGCAGCTCAGGAAGGCCAGCAGTGAGAGCAAGGAGGATGAGGCCGGGGATGTAGAAAAGGCAAGAGAAGCTTAAAATGACTTTAAAACGGCCGAGATAAGCATCAGCAAGGAAGGCACCTATTAAAGGGGTGAGGTAGCAAGTTCCTGACCAGGCCATAACGCTTGAGGATGCAGCGGAGTTGGATAGATTAAAGACACTGGTAAGGAAAATGATCAGATTGCTTGCTATGCCGTAATACGCTAATCTGCCACAGGGGTTTGGTCGCAGAGAGGTTGGCAAAAGGGTCAAAAAATAAGGAAAAGGCGGGGACAATGAGTCTCATTGAATGAGAACATAGGTTATTATTGTAGAGAAAGATAAGTTTAGAGCAATCTGCAGAAATCCAGTGCTTACCTTTCGCAAAGCTCGTTGATAACTATGAAAGGTGCTCTTGTAACCAAAGGGGACTTTAGAATAGGCATTGGTTCAAAGGCAGGGGTGGTGGTAGGAAGATCTTTTGAGGTTTCGCCAGCCTGCAAAACAAAACAAAATTAGCAAGAAATTTCCAATGGTGTTTGTATAATAGCAGACCCTATTCGTGGCCAGGGAAGCGGAAAAAGATTGCAGCTTGACACCTCTTATCTGCCATGGCATCATCTTACCGTGCTGGAAACCTCAAAGGGGCTTTGGGGCATGCCACTCTGCCCAGAATCGGCCTTCGCTGTAGTATTGATTGCGAGTCCGTCAATCGGACGTACTTGAGACATGATATTTAATTTCGAAAAGTTTGTGCAAAAACTTATAGACAATTGTCTAATGGCTGCGTACTTGCTTTCCGATTCGCCCAGCTCTCGGAGCGCCTTGCTAGCGAATATTCAGATAATTATCCGAATACATAATGTGAAATTTTCTCGGGTTGCAGCTACAATTGATCAAATACTGCAATCTTTCTTCCTTGGGAAGTTCCTCAGGGTCTGACTCAGCCTCATGAGACCGGTCTTTTCCAATCTGAGATGAGAAATTTTCTCAGAAAATCAAAATCTTCTTTGAAAGCAGAAAATCTTTACAGAAGCCTAAACTGCTAGCTACTATAGAAACGGAACAAAACTAAAACGGCAGTGCTCAGCAACTTATGTATGAGCAAGTTCTCTTTTCCAGGCAGCTGCATGCCGCCATAGTACTATCATTTAGAAGAAAAATGAAAACAAAAAGAAGAAGAAGAAGAAGAAGAAGAATATGACCTTAATTTCTCCAACACGAAGGAATAATACGTTCAAATTTGGTCCAATGCCTGCTTCATATCATCCCAGATATCTTCTAAAGGCTCTACACCACAAGAGAACCTAATCAGATTATCTTTAATTCCTACTTGTGCCCTCTTCTCTGGACCTTGATCCCAATAACTGATCACTGTAGGCTGTTCAATAAGCGATTCAACACCACCAAGAGAAGGTGCAATATACGGCAGTTTTACTGCGTCTATAAGGGCTGCAGTACGCCATAAATCCCCATCAACCTCAAAACTGACAACACCTCCATACCCTTTCATTTGTCGAACAGCAATTTCGTGATCAGGGTGATTTGGCAGTCCAGGATAATGAACGTGAGCGATTTTTGGGTGCTCAGCCAAACGACGTGCAATTTCAAAAGCACTGATGTTTTGCCTCTCTACTCTAAGGTCCAAAGTCTTCATTCCTCGAAGAAGTAAATACGCGGCATGAGGGTCAATGGTGCCACCGAGGACATTATGCATAGCACGCACAGCAGCAACCAAATCAGCTCTACCAGCAATAGCACCCGCCAATATATCATTATGCCCAGCTAGGTACTTTGTTGCAGAGTGAATCACCAAATCAGCACCGAGAGAGAGCGCTTGTTGATTAATAGGTGTCGCAAATGTAGAATCGATCACAACTGCTGCTCCTTTAGGTTCACACATTGCCTTGATGCGTGGGATATCTACACAACGTAAGTACGGGTTGGTAGGACTCTCAGAAAAGAATAAAGACACTTCATGAGTGTTTAAAGCATTCTCCAATGCCCCAAGGTCAGCGGGATCAATCACTGTTGTGGAAATTCCCATTTTAGGAAGCAGGGTTTGGATAAATTGACGTGTACGGCGATAGCAGTCTGTAGTAGTAACAATGTGACCCCCTGCAGGTACCAACGCCAGTAACATAGTCGTGGCTGAGTTCATGCCTGAGGCTGAGACCAAGCAGTCCTCAGCGCCCTCCATGGCACGAATTTTCTCTTCGCAAGCGCGAGTAGTAGGATTTCCATATCTGCCGTACTCGTAACTGCCATATTTGCCTTCTTGATAGGCAATCAGCTCTGCCGTGTTTTGGAAAGTGTAGGTAGAAGTCTGAACAATTGGCGTTGTCAAGGAGTCTGCGAGAGGGTTGAAAATTATAAACTCATACTTTATTTAATCAAAATGGCTAAAATTGGTTTATTGGATATCTAATCAATAAAAAATGCAGCGTCTTGAGGCAAGTAAAAGCACCTACCTGACACTCTTGGTCTTCCAGCACGCTCACCGCCATGCACTGCTAGCAGACCAGTCTTAGGTTCTCCAATTCCGCGTGTTCCGTTAGCTCCATCAGCCCCGTTGTTTTTATTGCTACCGCTCTGCGTTACAGCGCTCTCAGAAGCAGCTTTGATGATGGTGCTCAACCTTGAAATGTGTTTGCTCATGCATGGTCTCATGAAGGGAACGCATCTCGACTGCTGCCCAGGCAAGTTGTGCATGCTTCGTGATGTGTAGGGGGAATACACGTATGATAATCGATTGCAGGGGAGGAATAAGGGCGCCATCTCCAGGCCCGTTTCTAGAGGTGATGAATTAGCAAAAAAGAGGGTTTTCCTTTAAGTTTGGAGATGACCCCGTTCGCAAAAATGATAAATTGTGTGAAATCAATATAAAGTCGGTGTTCTAGCAGACTCTGATTGAAATGCACCGTGATGGCCACTTAAGACTGTCTGACAGAGAGATAATCTTGCAAGCAAAGTGAATCACCTTCCCTCATTCTAACTGAATCCAAAACTGCTTTACAAACACTGCAAAATCTTACGTTTGCAGTCATTCTCTGTCATAGCCATATCCCAAAGTACATAAAAGTATCTATTAACGCAATCAAATAGAGTCGAATTTTTTTAAAAAACACTGCCGCCACACAGGCTTTTTCCACTAAAACATGCCAAACAGCCCCTTCCCTGCTTTCTTTTTCCCAGCTTCTCTCCAAGCATCTTCCCCTAATAAATCTACTATCACCACTGCAGTATTATCTACAGTCCGCTTCCTCATCGCCAATTGCGTCAATTTCTTCGCCACATCTTTCGGATGTTTCCCAGCCCGTAATTCATTTCTAATCATCGCCACAGCCTCTTGACTACTCAGCACATCCCATAAACCATCTGTAGCTAACACCAGAAACTCATCACTGCCCTGTTCTATGCTCATTTCAAGGACATCTGGTTCTGATGTGACGGGATCACCAGTAAAATTTATCGTCTTGGCAAAATTTTCATCCCAATATCCATCCTCTACTCCATTATGAAGCATTCTTTCTAGATTCGGAGCTTTAAAGTCTGGGTCTCCGAATGCTCTGCTGACTGCGAGAATGCCACAGACGCGACCGTCGTCTATCCAACCACCTACGGCCTCCACCCGTTCTGTTTCAGTAAGGACCGACTGGCCCTTGCCATAAACTCTGTGCTCGGTAGATAGGTCCATAGCGTTGCCTTTTCTACAGAGAACTGCTCGACTGTCTCCTACGTTGGCTACAATGACTCTATCGGAACGGATGAGGGCGGTGGTGGCTGTACAACCGCAATATGCTTCATCACCAGGTTGGTCTGTAAAAGACACCACAGGAAACAAATGAATATATAATAAAGTCTGGTTGATTACTAGATGTAAAGGCACGCTTAGCAAGTAATAGAACATTAACAAGAGTATCAAATCTCAAAACGTAGGCAAAAGAATCTTACCTTGAAGCCATTCTAAAAGGCTTTCATCTGCTTGTCGGTAACACTTTGTCAAGACGTCATGCAGCTCCAGTGGACAACAAAGTCCCTCATCAACAGTAGCATCAAGCTGGCAATCTAGGCCTAGGCTATTCATAGCTAACATTTCAGTGAATACTCTGTATAGATTTTGTTCCATATAGCGCGCTGCTGAGATACCAGCGTGGCCATCAAATACACCTGTGATAACGGAGAATACTTGAAAATTTTTCTCAGAAAAACAAGAAACAAAGGCTTTAAATCGAGCCCTTCTAGATTAAGAACCGGCAAAAATCATACAGGCAGGTAAATCCGTATCATGGCTATCACGTACTAGCAAAAAAAAATCCGCAGCACCCGTCAGTGACAACTTGTGTGACATCCTCCATTGTGTCTCGAGGACCTTGTTCAGTCCCGACGCCAAATCTAAATTTAAGTGAACAGGGAGATCCAGATTCTCCTGCGGCTGTGCCTTCATTTGGGACAACAGTACTAGCGGAACAGATTGTCAGGGATGCGTAGCTTGATCCTGGAAGGCTAGAATTGTTGGTTCTTAAGGAGAGGAAGCTAGTTTGATGACGACCCGCTGTTGTCGGGGATGGCAAGCAGTTCGCCCCTAAAAATGGCACATGGGTTGGATGTGGCCCATGTACCTGAGTCATAAATTGTGGGATGCATAATGTAGACGATGCCATTATTTGCGGGTCTTTTATCTATAGCCAGAATCGATATATATTTGTTGCAACAATCGTGCCCAATTTCAGGTTGTTAAGACGAATCAAGCAGAAATGCGCCGGGTTTCTCCACTGCTATGCTTTCTTGGGTGTCGCAATTAAGTTGTAAATTAAATGGATGGAGCAACTCAGCAAAGAGAACGGATTTATTTGCAAACTTTGCTGGAAACCGTGAAAAACGAGTTGAGCTGTTGACGGCTAGTTCAAATGTTCTTATCAACACGAGTGGCATATATTTAATAATAGGAGCATCATAAAGAGGCTAAGCTCGATTTCTTGCAGAAGCTAGCAAGCGCATTTTCCGTATTTTCCGTAGATTACTTAGAAGTCGAATCCAAAGCATGGGTGGGGGAAATGCTCAGAAGGCAAGATACTCTCATCAGTTGCTATAGCTGAAAACATGAGATAGTGAATTATACATAACTGCAGCTTTTAGCTTTTCATGCTTACCTTTTCTAACAACCTTTTGCTGATCCATCTTCTTTCTCCTTTTCCCCGTCTGCAGTCGGCAACTGCTCGTGCCAGGAAAATGGAAGCAGAAAAGAAGAAGGGGAAAGGATCTCAGCTTGCAGCAAATGCAGCGTGCATGAATATCGTATGCAATATCTGCAGACAGGTCTTTATGAACACTTCCACAAAAGCCTGCTTACAACAACACGCAGAAAACAAGCACTCCAAAAACACTTTGGCTGATTGTTTCCCTGGCCAGGCATGATAAAGTATATTATATGCTTGCTATTTTTGTATGAAAATTTAATTAATTGATTTATTTGACATGTTAGATTAGATTTACTTCATAGTTAGAAAGTGAGAAAAGAAATTAAAATCGTCGCTACCTTGTACTGGGACCGGGGCTGGCGGGGCCGTTCCTGCATCCTCTGCTGCCGGTGGTGGAGGCAGATTAGTAGCAATAGGAAGGGGAGTGGGATCCCCTGCAGGAGTATCAAGAGAAGGCAGATCTAGTTGCGTTGAATAAGGAGGAGGAGCTGCAGGAGCATGAAATTCTTCTTCCTCCGAAGTTTTTCTTCCTCCCTGCTCCCGCTGCTGCTGGGGTGGTCGCCTCTGGACGTCCAGCTGCTTCTGCTGCGAAATAAAAATCGGTTCTATTGTTTCTAAAGCTTCTTTGCACTGTTCTAGTAGCGTACTGTCAGCTATGGCCTGCATCTCTGCCTCATTCATCCTGCCCTCAAAATTTAAAAAAGAAAGAGAAAATAAGAAAAATGAAACCTCAAGCCCTTTTATATTTAAAATATTCTGACTTAATTGCAACGTATTATAGAGTGTATACGTAGAAAGATCTATTTTTATTCAAACAACTCACCAACGCCTTGGTCCTTGCAGCTTTATAGGATGTGCTGGGACTGATGTGCTGGGACGATTGACGACTGCCGCCGGTAGGTGCTGCTTCTGTAGTTGTACTTTGAGACTCGGCTTCTTCTTTTCTGGTGCTATCTTTGCCTTCTTAGTAGGCAACATGGCAGCTACTTCGCCATTATTGCGATTTCTGTTTTTCAAAACGGAGTAGAAGAGGGAAAAAGGAAGAATAAAATAACGCTCTTCAGAAAAGTAAAAATGAACCATTCGTTAAATTTTAATTCTAACTAAACTAGGCACTTACGTTGCATTTTGAGGATTGATGATACTTTTAGGCAAAAATCTTTTCTTTTTAGGTACAATACAAGCGCTAGAAGGATGAGTTCTTGCAGAGGGTGCCGAAGCTTGAACTTGATCTTCCATAACCGCAGCAATAGCGGCGGCGGTGGAGGTAGTTCCAGAGGCTGCTGTCAACTTACGTTGCTCACTGGGAGGTAGTCTCCATAATAGCGCCGCTACACCATGTTTGCATATCTGCGTTTGCCTCTCATTAGCAAAAGGGCAGGTGCACGTCACGACAATAGAGTCTGGAGGCTCGTCTTGTCGTGGCGGGCCTCTGTTGTGCTGCAATTCTAAAAAGATTTCATAGGTAAGCGAGGAAATATATCTAAACTGAAGGTGGTGTTGAGATTCTTCCAGCAGCTCTAATTTATTGATAATATTCTCTTGAATTATTGAAGAGAACACTTTTGATCTTTTGAATCCCAGTTTATGATCGGCAAAACGGACCACTCCAACCAGCTTTTCAAAGTCATACTCCGCCATTGAGATCGCATAATGTGTTAAAAAGATCACAAAATTAGTAGGAATAGAGAGATACAAGCGCTCAAGTAAAAATGACGGGGAGGAAATCACTGCAATATATACTAATATACGTTCAAACTTTTGAGCTATCGGAGTTAGATTATTCTTCAGACAGGCAAAGATCCAGCTGTCTCAGGAGACAGTTCTTTAGGAGAAGATGCTGTTTCTTTTGGTGGTTGCACAACTTCATCATGATCGTGGTCAGCGTGGTGAACATGCTTTTTGTGATGCTTTTTAGGCTGACCACCGCAACCGCAAGTCATTTGCTTTCCTCCACAGTTGAAGCTGATCGCTCTATTCAACGTTTTAGAGCTTGCTGTTGATTTGGCAACCTCCTCATCGGTGATAGGCTTCAACTCTGGGTCTTCAAGGCTCCTTACGTCCAAGTTAGCTCCCATTAAGACCTTGCCCAAATCGACGAAGCGCGCAAGTTCACTAGCACCTGGCTGTCCAGTATCCAGGCGACGTTCAGTAAATTGCATCTTGATAGCACGCATGAAGGATGAACGATACATATCTAGGAAGTGATCTCCAACCTTGGGAGTTAATTGTTTAATAAGATGCATTTCGAGGTAGGTAGGTCTCACTATAATATCTCCAACGTCGTCAACAATAATACGATTTCCAACGCGTTTATAATATCCTTTGGGAACACGGGTGACCGGATCCTGACCATTAATGACAGCAAAATGATCAGGGACCATTTTATTATACTCATACGCGAAAGGACGGTTCCCGACGCGAGGCTGTCCATACGTATAGCAAGTAATCTGAGCAGCAGGGTAGGCTGATTTAAAAGCGTGAGAGGCCAAAGTAGCCAAAGCCCCGCCGAGCGAATGGCCAGTAACCATAAAAGTAACAACTTCAGGCCCACCCAGCTCAGCTAAGATCTCACCGACGCGCTCAACAACCTTATTGTCGTAAGCACCAGTACTCCATGCTTCCAAGAATCCAGTATGCACGCGAACCGGCACCTGAATAAGACTGAGACCCCAAGAGGAAGTGATAGGAGCTGTACGACGAGGAGGGTGGAAAGATTTTAAAAAGTTCAAATCAGTCAAAACGTTTTCGAAACTGCTTGTTCCTTTGAAAGCAACCACCAAGGTAGTACCACCCCATGCTAGCAAACACTTTGTATCAGTTCCTTTGTGATAAATGACTTCAGTGTTGCTTAAATCTTCGAAAAGATCGAGGGCATCGGTGATGTTGCCTGCGCCGGGGATCGGCATGCCATTGTCCTTGTTCTGATCTACAAGGCCAAGAGTTCCATCTCCATTAGCTGTATCGGTGATCATAATCTTCTTTTCTTCTGCAGGGTTGTCAGCTGCATCAATTGCATCTTCAACAGCGTCAGCGATGGCTTCTTCCCTCTCGGCCTCTTCTTCTGCCTCAGCGTACTCGCTGTCATCATCCTCGCCTTCAACTGGAATATCAACACGAAAGACTCGTTGTACATCAGAATCGTCGATAGTATAAACCAAATTAGAGTAATAAAGCAATTTAATAGCGGTTTCGAAGCAAAACATGGGTTGTGACGCTAATATTTTGTTTTTGGCCAACTTGGCATTACGTTTGTTGATAGCCAGGGGGTGCTCAGCATGAGTCCATGCAAACTCTTGAAGCCAGGCGTTCATAATTTCATTTTTGGAGTCCAACTTTTGGGGCATAAAGAAGAAAGAAAGTGTTCCAGCCATACACGTGGCCACCGCCTGTAAGGCCACAACACCCAACCACGTCTGAACATATGTCCAGCATGAGCTCGTTTTAATTGACAAGAGTACAATTGCACACAGTGTGAATGTTAAGAACACGGGTAATACTTGTTCACGCTGTACTCCAAACACCATACGAGCAAATCGCATTTCGGCGTATGACCGAGATTTGATATCCTTGTCAGTGCGCCATGAAAAGTACGCATAGGCTAAACAGTAGATGAAAATAGCAGCCAAAACCAGGGATAGAAAGACAATTTGGTCTGTTCGGACAGGCCCACATGCTATTGTCTCGTTCACATTGCATTCCCTGTTCTTAGCCGACCTGACATACCTCAACAAAATTAATGAGATAGGCACCTGAAGGAGGAACCAATTAACGAACTTTGGGTAATGAACTGAAAATGGAGCATCCATAACCAAAGCAAGTGGCATAGTCACAGCAGGAAGAGCATGGTGCTTCTTTACTGGGTTGCCAGCACCATCAAGGTTTGGGCCAGCGTCCACATTGTCATGTGCAACTGCGTCCAACTCCTCTTCCTCTTCTTCAGGCACGCCAGGTAAATTTCCACCGAAATTTGCTGTGCTCTTCCCTTTCGCCAGTCTTCTATCCCCTTTCCACAGAGCTCCGTTGTGTGACAGGGCTACAAGTAGCAAAAACATGAAATTCCAAAGTGTCCATTGTACGTAGCCCATAATTACAGGAAATTGATCAATCCATTTGCACTTGTCCTGCACTGCATAGGCTGCAGAGGCCAACATACACACTAAATTGATGATTTGGAGGAGAAGAACAGCAAACGCTGATCGTGAGATGGTCATACGACGTTTAGACCATACTAATTTTGAACGTCTTGCTTGGAGGAAACGATGAATGAAGATTCCAAGAACGATTAAAAGGATGGCCAGGAAAAAGGTGACAATAGCAACAGAGGCGACGAAATATTTGTTACTCGTTCTAAGCAGCTGGTCTGCATTATTCTCGTATTTGATAACAGTCAATCCAGCCTGAGTGAATATATTTTGAGAGTAAAGAGGTAGTAAGCAATGAGCGGGAGACAAAGAAATTTTGAGGTGCAATAAAATTAGTAAAAATGGAGGACCCTGTCTTTAAATGAAGCAGAGGTACTTACAGTAGCTCCAATAGCGAAGAATGCAACGATCCACGAGAAGCGGCGCATTGTTTTCACATCTGAAGAGTTTGCAACCTCAATGCGGAGAATGACTGGATCTTGTCCAGGAGCGAGTTTACCGAAATCGCCACCCTGCCCGACAACAGCAGGTGAAATAATGTTTCCATAACGACGTTTAAAAGTGCTTGCGGCGCGCAAAATTGGTCGAGCAGCTTTCTTAGCTGCAGGAGAGTTTTTGAAGGGACGGGCGGCCACGCCAGCTGCTGAGTGGGTTGCGCCTGCAACTGTACCACCGACCTCAGACGCTGCAGCCGCCACATGCTCAATAGTATTGCCTGTGACATCCATAGCACTGTGTGCAGCGCTGGAAACAACGTTGCGAGCACCCTGGGCACCGGCCAATGCAGTTTCTGCCACATTGAATGCCCCGTCTAAGATTGCGTCGCCCACTTTGGACCAAGTACCTTCTTTAGACATTTTACTCTGATAGTTTGTGAATATTTAAAGAGGTAAAGCTGCAATATTGGCGATATTCCAAGTCAAGATAGGTATTACAGGATTTTAACAAGATTAGAGGTTTTCTAACAAGGGAGGCTCTGTGCCTCCCCTAAAATGGGTATGCAAAGGTACAAATGGGTAAATAGAACTTGCTTCAGGTCAATTGCCCAAGACATTAAGGATTTATGGAGAAAAATTGACAAAAGCAGTACAGGTAACAGGTAAGCTGATTATCAGAGGACCATGAGACTCCCAGCTATAACATTTTGAAGCTGTCATGATTCTTGGTAGATAATATATGCGAAGTTGGCCTTGGACATGCATCCAAGTCTTCCTTCGATCACTTCTGCCGCTGAGGCAGTAAAGCAATGCTATTTTTCTCAACATAGATTACCTCTTGAGCCTAGATTTCTTTATCAGATGCAATTTATGAACCGTTTAATAAAAATAAATCGGACACTAGCAAAGTCAGGGCGGGTTTCGGCCACTAATTTAGATCACCACCATCCCATCCTCTGTCTTGAGCGGGCAATCGGTGAACGCTATGGAGCTGACAAAGTTCTTTGGGAGACTGGGGCCTTTGATGCACAAGTTTATCCGGATCTCCCATTTGCATCGAGCTGGTCGGAGCTGTTGGAAAAACTCCTTGGGGCAGGTGCCTCTGGCAAACAGGTTTTCTCGACTACGGCCGCCGACACAGTCGCAGCTGCTGCTGCAGGCGGCAGCTCTAGTAATAATAGGGAAAATGACACCAATTACGCCCTGAAGGTGCGTACCATAGGAGCGCAATGCTATTCTAGAAAAAACTTACTATCGAAAATGCAGCTTGCATGCAAACCGAGCTCTGAGGGGGGCGGTGATGCCAACGCACTGCTCTTCCTTTCAGGCAGTCATCCTGCTCGATCACTACCTTTCACCGACTCTCTCCTTCAATCTAGCTTCTCTATGCTCCGCGATGCAAGTAAAATGCGTGCTAAAGGAGAGTTACCAGCTTCTCTAGCCCTTTGGGCAGTAGAAAATCCTATTAACCCACCAGAGCGGCTCTTAAAAAAAGTCCAGGCAGGGGCCGAGGTAATTCTCACTCAACCACCTTTTCTACAAAGCTCAGCTGAGCGGTGGTTTGAATTCGCGCAGAAGAATGGAGTCTCGAATGAAATTAAACTATTAGCTGGGATTCCAATGTCTACTTCTCGCAGTAATTTAGAATTTTGGTTGAGATTGTGTGGGCTTGGAGGGACGCCCGAGGCGGCAATGGTCGTTTCATCTTTTCCTGGTAACGGCATTGGCGGTGGTAATAAAGAGGAGTATCAGAGACTAGTACGGGATTGGAATGTTACATTTGTACGAAGGGTAAGTGAAAAGTACGAAAAATCTGCCTCTCCTAATAATTTATAACTAATTTGGTGGATGAATTATTGACGGTGGCTTTTTATGTGTTCTTTCCCCCCAAATTAATAATGCAGACACTATCGCTTCCAGGCGTCGCTGGGCTGCATGTGATGCCATTAACTAAACAAGGCAGGGATATGACAGTATCGTTCCTTAATGAAGGCATCATCCCTAATAAATTAAGGTAACTATCGATATAAAAATGAATAAATTATGCATTTACAGAAAAGTGATCGTCAATATTGTAAATAAATCTAAACAAATCAAAAGGAATGCCTTTGTTTGTATGCAATAGAATAAAGAAGCATAGCTTTCCCTTCTCTTTTACTTAGCCCCGGCCCCACTATTTAATAGAGGAGAGGATCCTTCAGGGTACTTTGCTGGGAGGTAGCCTGCCTTGACCAGTTCCTCAGCGGGCGGTGGGACAAAGGGCTTGGGTCCCCAAGGAGCAGGTAGATCATTAATTTTAGGGATTTCGCCTCTAGCTCTGCCATCCTGTACAGCACGTTCAGGGTCCTTCTTCTCGGCAATAGCTGCAGCCTGCTTGATGGCCACGCCAGGAGGCGGCGGGGCACCAGGGAGTAGGCGAACAGACAATGTCCAATGGGAAAAGCGCTCAAGCCAGGATAAAACAGAGTATTGTGAGAGTTTCAACTTGGTTTCGTCAACGGTAGGGTCTCCTTTGTACTGTTTGCCCATTTTGCGATCGTTAGGTCCAAAGGAGAGAAGCAGATCATCAGCTGTAATGCTACCTCCAGCAGCCTGAGAAATCTTATCTTTTACGCTTCTGATACTGTCACTACCATCTTTTTCAACTTGGATCTCAAGCTTAAGTGCGTCATCTTCTGCAGAGGCAGCAGTTTCGCCAAAAATAATGCGAACAGAGATTGGCGTCACTTTTGCTGGAGGAGCCATTGTTGCAAAGATTGCGCTGCTGTTATAGTAAGATAGATTTAAATATACCTAATGATGACTATCGAATAAACAAGCTACCTCATAGCATAAGCCGGTTTTGGCCAGTCAACGCTCACAAAAGAAATGCGCACAAAAATTCTGGCACGCGGAGAGTTAAGCCAATTTTGAAGCTTTGTCGAGCGTTACTCTAAAATAGAAGCTCAGTAATTCCGCTATGAGCGCCTCTGGAGGAGGGAGGCTGCAGGCGCAGCAATTGACAACTGACAGCGTTGTTAATAATGCGTTTCGAAACATTGTCTCGAGAAAATCGAAACTAGGAGAATTATCCCTAGCAAAAAACCTAGAAAATCTTCCAAATGGGGCTGTTGCTGTCGATCTGGCTGCTGGAACTATTGGAGGCCTTGCGCAGATCATTGTCGGCCAACCTTTCGATGCAATCAAAGTTCAAATGCAAAGTTCTACGCAAATAACCAGCCCCATTGATTGCGCACGGAGAATTCTAGATACACAAGGACCTCGTGGATTCTACCGTGGAATGCTGGCGCCCCTTGCTATGGTTGCCTCTCAAAATGCCATTCTCTTTTCTTCAACTGGCGTTATCAAAAGGGTTCTCCGCCCAGACGGAGGCATTCTAAACCCTTCAGAAGCGGCATTTGCCGGCGCTGTTGGCGGTATCCCTGCTGCCTTAGTTGCTACCCCAACAGAACTATTGAAATGCAGGTTACAAGCTCAGGGGGCTTCCCGCCCGCTTCTCAATGTCATCTACACCCTCGCTGATGCTCAAGCAGGGAACGTACTTTATAATGGGCCGATCGATGCGATCAAACTCATTCTCCGCTTTGAAGGAGGGATCCTTGGTTTATTTAAAGGTTTTGCACCTACGTTAACCAGAGAAATAATAGGAAATGCCGCTTATTTTGGGGCCTATTCGCTGGTGAAAACAAAACTTGCTATCTCTCAGGGACTAGAATCTTCTCGTTCTCTGGGTACTGGCTCTTTAATGGTTGCTGGTGGAATTGCTGGAGCTGCCTTTTGGTTGCCTATTATCCCGGCGGACACTATCAAGACACGTATGCAATTACAGAGCCCTCATGATCCCCGTCGGTATGCTAACATGTTGGCCTGTGCACGACAAATAATTAAAAATGAAGGGTTTGCAAACTTGTTTAAGGGGTGGCAACCATGTCTAGCAAGGTCTGTACCCGCAAATGCAGCGTTGTTTGTGGCTATGGAAGCGACACAAAGCTTCTTAAGTCCTGTTTGATATAAAGAATGAATAAAACGAATGAAAATATGTTCATCGGTAAATACATAAAATTAATGATGACGATAATGACAGTAACGAGTAGATGATATACTGTTACCGTATGCTCTTGCTGTACAATGATATACATACATAAATAAATATAGAAATCCATACTTGGTCCTCCCTTTTTGCTATGTTAAATTCTTTCAAGTTTCTTTTGCCTTCAACGTCTTTTTTTTTTCTTCCTTCAATCTTTCTTCGTCTGTTTTCTGTCTTGACTTTGTGTGTCTCCCATTTTCCCATAGTCTTCAGCTTCCTTATTCCCTTTATTTCATTTTTTATGAATGTATCTTTACAATGATATCGTATCTATACAAAAGCAAGTCATCTTATCTGTAAAAGTTTTACAGCAAAACTACCTGGATTAAATGGAAGATGGGACGAGTGCAAAATTGTTATGAAGGATATATACGTCCCCCCCCCCCCCCCCTCTTCTCTTCTTCCACTAATTATCAAGTTCAAGCGCATTACCTATACATTCTTGATCTAATCAAGCCGTGCAATAACTTGATCTGCAGCTACGCTAGCTCCGGCGACCACGTCCACGCTCACAATTGTCCCCGCACCGCCAGCTCTTAAAACGTTTCGCATTTTCATTGCTTCAACCACCGCTACCTCATCCCCTTCTTCCACCACATCCCCTTTAGAGACAGTCACACTCACCATCACTCCAGGCATGGGAGAACGTACTATTTTTGACAAGTCTTCCTGGTGAGGCGGAGGCATATAGTGTGCTACCTCAGCAGCAGCGGGACTGTCAATTGAAACCTTTCTATGTGCTCCACAGTATTGAATCGTCATATGGCGAGCTGATTTATCGATTATTTGGCATAAAGCTTCATTTCCGTTGATGGTAGCGTGCACAAGCAAAGCTCCGTCCACAGATGTTGCTGCAATTTGAAGAATGCTATCAGGAAGTTCAATTTCAAGCGGCGGTGTTGTGGAAAGCGCCTCTGTGGAGCCAGCCATAGCAGGGGAGGATCTCCGTATTGATACAGGAGTTTTTTGGCCATCAGAAGACGTAATCACAAGCTTACGATCTTCTCCATGTCCACCTAAAGCCACAGCTCTGCGTCGGGGCTCTCCACCAGCTAATCTCAAATCTCTCCACACTTGCAACGCAGCTGCCAACGCCACTACTTCTTGCTCTCTCTTCTTCGTCAACGGTAGATTCGTAGGGGCAGATGCTTCAGGCGTTGGGAAATGCTCAGCTAAAAACGCAGTTGAAAAGTCGCCTGCCACAAAATCAGGTGCATCAAGCACCGACCTCAATAACGGTGCATTATGTTGCACCCCTCTAATTACATAGCTATCCAAAGCTCGTGATGCCTTCTGTAATGCTGCCGTTCTATCAGGTCCGTATCCTACAAGTTTCGATATCATTGGATCGTACCACATTGATATTTCACTGCCTTCTTCGACCCCGGAATCAACTCGAACGCCAGGGCCTCGAGGTTCTGTGTATCGTTGCAACCTCCCTGTAGAAGGAAGAAAGCCTCGTGCAGAGTCTTCTGCATAGACACGACATTCTACAGCCCATCCTTTCGGTTGGGAAACCTGTTCTTGAGTCATAGTCAGTCTTTTACCGGCAGCAACAAGAAGCATCTGCTCTACGAGGTCAAGTCCCGTCACTGCCTCGGTGATTGGGTGCTCTACTTGCAGTCTTGTATTCATCTCTAAGAAATAAAATTTCTTGTGTTTATCAACTAGAAATTCACATGTTCCTGCTGAGAAATAGCCCACAGCGTTGCATAGAGCCACTGCTTGCTCTCCCATTGCCTTTCGTAATGCCCGGTCGACTGCCGGGGATGGGGCTTCCTCTATCACCTTTTGATTCCTCCTTTGAATAGAGCATTCTCTCTCAGGTAAATACAATACAGTCCCATGTTTATCACCTAAAACTTGTATTTCTACATGTCTAGGATGTTCTACGTACTTTTCGATCAACATACGAGAGTCGCCAAACGCCGATGCAGCCTCTTGAGTTGCCAAGACATATCCCTCGGCGAGATCTTTCTCATCCCAAGCGATTCGCATGCCTTTGCCACCGCCACCGGCAGATGCTTTCGCCATTACAGGAAATCCTATCTCCTTTGCTACAGAGATCGCATGGTCTACGCCCTCTACCACCCCCACCCAACCTGGGATTGTATTCACCCCCGCCGCTTTGGCAAAGCGTTTACTTTCTACCTTATCACCCATAGCACGCACAGCATGGGCAGGTGGTCCAACAAAGGTTGCACCTGCTTCAGCGACTGAAGATGCAAAGTGTTCGTTTTCGGAGAGGAACCCGTAGCCTGGGTGAACGGCGTCTGCTCCGGTTTTGCAAAGGGCGTCGATAATGGCAGGAACGTTGAGGTAGCTTTGAGTTGACGCAGGAGGACCCTGTATATAATTAAAAAGATGTGTTATCAGAGTTATTAGTTTGCAGGGTATAAATGGACTGATAGAGATAATTATGAAGATGAAATTGGTATACCTTGATAAGTAAAAAGGTTTAAATAAAGTATTAATTAAGCTTATTTTTTTCTCACCACACAAATTGCCTCGTCAGCATACCGTGCGTGAACAGCGTTAGCATCAGCTTGTGAGTACACAGCGACAGTCGGGATACCTAACCGACGAGCTGTCTTCATGATACGGACTGCTATTTCTCCTCTGTTTGCGATTAGGAGTTTTTTAAAGAGGGGTGCTTCAGTTGCTGTTGTGGAGAATGTCGCTGCCGCCACTCCTCGTGAATGGGAATCCCAATAGGCAGTAGTGGGTGAAAGACCCGCATTGGCAGCAGCTAAAAGTCCTCGGGAGTGTTCTAGGTTTAAGATGCTAAAAGCAGCGTTAAGTGAGCTTGCTAGTCTACGTTGACGCTGCATTATAATTTTCAATACTGATCTCGGAGAGGGATCAAGGGCCTACCCCGACACGGCAGCTGGAGGGCCCCTATCGACTTTGTATAATTTCAAGGATTTTAATGTGGTAGGGTTCGCTAGCTGCGACATTATATAGAAGGTTGCTGAGCCAACGTGGACATTCAGGCATTATTTTGCGTGGGACTCCCGGATCTGAGTGCGTACCTCGCTAAAATTCTCAACTTGCCTTTAAAGCCTAATTCCCTTTAACAGCTTGTAAAAGACATAATCTTGAACACATTTCCGCCCGCAGATGAGAAATCAAGGCTGGGAGAAGAGCTGGGAGAAAGCTGAGAGATGGCTGGGAAGCGGCATTTAAACGCCATTCTGAGCAATTCCTGCAAAGAGAAATGTATACTAAATATCTGCGAGAGGTTGCAGCAGCCTACTCGCCACCAATGCTGCGTTGATCATAAAGTTGATGATCGCTCAGGCGATTCCTGATCACTCGCTGCGTCTGCACCCCTGAGTGGCTGCTGCCATGAGCAAATCCCACTTGTTTCCACCGCCGCTCCCGCCGCCCTCAAGCCACCAGTGGTTCCAAGCTATTTAAAGAGCGCCATTTTGGTAAACAAACCTCCGGCAATCAGCGCTGCGCTTTCATATACTGTTGCACCACCCATATGCAGCAAGTTCCCCTGCTCAGACGCAGCTACACTGGCTTTCTATCTCATTTTGGTGAGGAACGCATTTTCACCGCCCCTCCACCGCCAACTGAACATTCCTCGCCGGGGAGATAAAAACCCTGCCTCCTTCGCTGACTATGCCATTATACATTTACATTCATACAATTTAATCTGTAAAACAAAGAATACAAGCAGAGAAAGTGGTAACAAATAGAGTAAAGGGAAAAACTAAAACTTTTCTTTCTTTCTTTATTTATCATCATTTGGAGGTGCTGCATCAAGCTTCCCAGCTTCATACATCTTTAATACAAAATACAACTCTGCAGGAGAAGGCATTGTCACCAGTTTATCATCATCTAGGTCAGTAAAGACCGTTTCAAGCAAATCCTTAGCCCATTCAGATTTTCTTCGCACAGCCACCAGGTTCCATTCCACCATTGACCTCACCGCTTTTTTGCCCACCATCTTCCGCAATTTTTCAAACGAAACTGCATGCTTGTGCTCCTTTGCAAGGGCTATTTCTCTCAACACAGATTTGTAATCCTCTTCTGTCCAGGCTGCTGAGGAACGGCTGCCACTTGTTGGGAAATCTTCAGGCCCGAGACCTCTCTTCACTGCACCTTCAAGATCCCTGCTAACCCATTTCAAACCCTTCTCCCAGCTCTTGAGACGGTTTGAATGCTTTGCACATCGTTCAAGTAACCCAATATTTCCACCACATATTTCATACACCCGAGGCCACATGTCAATCTGCTCTCCAATTTCTGTCGTATCAAAGAAAGTCGGCGGTGCCTTCTTACAAAGCATGAGGCTCTCGATAAATTGCTTAGCTTCGTCGATGGTAGCCAAATCTCCAATTTCTTGGGTGACGTATTGCTTGGTGTGGAGACCCTCTGCAAGGCAAATAGAAATTTTAAAGAAAAGAAAAAGAAAGCATGAGGTGAAGGAGATATGGTGGGTAAGAAAAAAGTCAAATAAATAAGCTGGTAGATAGATTCTAGCATTACACCATTGCTAGTCCACACTTTCTCAGCTTACCTTTTTCAAGAAAATCAATCACAAAGGATTCAGAAGATGCCAGCATGAAGTGTCCCAGATGGTCTTCTTTAGTCGTCTTCACAAAGAAATCAAGAAGGTTTCTAAGCTGCTTGCGGCCAGGATCATCGCTCCATCTCATTAGCTTGTTGGACTCATCAATAATAATGACTGGTTTGTAAGGCATAGGGCGTACGGCTTCTAGGAATTTGGTCAAAGAGGCGATGATGGATTCCATGGGCGCTGTGTCATCTGCCGGCCCGAACAATGTCCCCAAATCTACCTCCATGTCAGGGAGTTTAAGCTTGAAAGCCTGCCACCATTTGCCAAAAGCTGCATCTTTAGTGACTAGCTCCCTGATGGCGTTCGCAAACTGCTGCGGAGAGCTAATATCTTTTTTACGGCAGTTCAGGTAGAGAATAGGAGGAGGGCCTTCGCCTATTACAGCTTGGCCTAACTCCCTATCTTTCTTTAATTCTTCAAGTAGCCTCTGCATGAACATGGATAAAAAGTTTAGACGCTTAGACGCAAAGTGTGGAGAGAGGTTGAAATAAGCAAAGCACAAAATTAGATCGGCAACAAAAGATCAAGAGGCTTCCTAAAAACTTACTGTTTTGCCGCAATTTGCGGGCCCTAATACAATAAGCAGCTCGCCTGGACTATCATCAAACACTTCATTGAGAGCGGCAAGCTCTTCCTTTCTATTTAAAAATCTTGCCAAAAACAGCCGATGATGATCTAGCTGCAGCCGACGCCGTGACCTGAAAACGAGGTCGCAGACTGCCAGCTAAGCGGACCTTCTGTCCAATCTGGGGAGGTGAAGTTCGGCTTGGAACAGCCCTAGGCTTCGAGATAGTAAAACCTTTTCCTGCCAGCATCTCCAGAGATGTTTGGATCGCAATATTTGGCCAAACAGTCGGCGGGGAATCAGCAGGGGGAATCTCTACGAAGGTTTTTTACGACTGTAATATTTGACAATGTCAAATTAATGTTACTTATCGTTGATATGTGGGGAGAAATCAAAAATTCATGATCCTGGCGAAATCAGGGTTAAACGATTTTCTCGTCCAGCGTTTTCATTATTTTTGTTATTGTTTCTGGTACAGAGACTAAGTTTAGAATATCAGAAAAGGTTCAGCCATCTAAACAGTGAAATCGGACCTTTTAGCTTGTTAATTAAAATTCGAGCATAATATTAATATGAAGCTGTGCACGCAGTTAAGGGCTCAGCCCTTGGCATTATGTACTCCACTGGCGACCAAGATAAATCTAGAAGCCCCACTTTTCCGGACAATGCATGTTCAACGTGCACCTTTGAAATCATTTGCTCTTGCTGGCGATAGCAGCAGCGGAAGCAGTAGCAGCACAAGTGAAAACCTTGACCAGCAGCAACCACATCAACAGCAACATCAAACCGCAGCAACACCGTTAGCCACCCCTTCCACCCGCATTATTGGCACTTCATCTGGCTCCGTAACCACCACCCAACACCGTCGCCAACCAACAGTTGAAACAACGTCAACTCATTTTGGAGGTGCATTAATCACCCTAGTTTTCGGCGCAGCCCTCCTTTCTGAGCGTTTAAACGGCATTGGAATTGTTCAAAACTTAGAACTGCATAACGAGGGCTTCCATCCTGTATTACTTGGCTCAATTCTCGGTCTCATGTGCGCCTCGGCATGGCCGGAGAAAAATGAGCGCCTGAACAACCCTTCTAAAATGGTTCGTATGCAAATGGCATTCGCTCGTATCGCATATTTAGGCCTTGCTGGTGCTATTGCAGCTGAAATTTATACTGGAAAAGGCATTTTAACTATATTAGATTTCGAAACAGGTGTAGAGGCTATTTCAGATGTTGAAGCGGTGCTGGCATTTGCTGCAATGTTGTTCTTAACTGGACCTCAGTCAAGGACATTGAAGTAAAGTAGAATAGTGCAGAGTATTTCTTAGTTTACTACTATATCTGTTGATATTATTACCAATTATTAAATGAACCTAAATTCTTTTATTTTTAGCTTGGTTTGCCTTGAAATCAACGACGACGTCGATTCGTCTTCGACTTGAATATTTTATCTTCTTAAAAGCTTTCCTTTGTAAAGTTTATCAACAAAAAGAACTGAATCTCAATAATAAAAACTACCTAGATATCTAAAACTCTCTATCTCCACTACTCTATTTAAAAAACTACCTAAACATTTTTACCGCCTACAAATAATTCTTGATTTTCCTTTCTACCAATCAGCAAATCTTTCCAAAGTAGTCTGCGCTTCACTCAATTCCTTCTGCACCTTCATACGCCTATAGAAAATAGGACAATCTCTCGATGCACACAGCACATCTTGATGTAAAGATCCTTGACACCGCTGACATTGAGTCCATAAAGCTGAAAATTGAGCCTCCAAATCGTTGACGCCAAGCAATGCTTTCGAGTAAATATCTCCTTCTTTTGCAGCACAATGCTTGCATACGGTCTTTTCACCTGCACCAAGCGCTGCTTTACATCCTAGGCACGTTAATCGCTTCTGTGCAAACTTCATTATACCGCCTAGAGCTGCAGAAGGAGTCGCAACTGTGATAGTACGAGTGTGCGCCCCCGAGAGCAGCTCTTTTGGATTTTTCAATATCGGTTCAAAAAGACGCATCAACGGTTGGGCTAAATGATGATCTAAATAATGCTGGCAATCAATAGGAAGGTTATGTTTCAATGCATAAATAGGGTCTTCAGCTTTTTCGTACGCTCGAGCTCCTTTTGCCGCTTTCACGATGACATAAGGGACGCGATCACCGACGGTGGGTGCGGTGGCTGGATCTCTCTTCTTCATTTTTTTAGCTAGTTCCACATGTGCAGCTTTATTTTCATACTCTTCTGCGTCTTGTGTAAGTCCTTTTGAGATTACTAGAAGAGACAAATCGAGTTTATTTTGTAAAAGATCTGCAATCATCCCTTTTACGTATTCGGCAGCACCAGTTGGATCTCTTTGAATCAAGATTGTGTCCAAGCATTTAGTGATCACGTTACGTACGAGTAGGCAATTATCACGACGAACCGTTTCGATACCCTTTGTATCAATTTTATCCCATTTTTCGGGCTTTGTCCATAAAAGACCCGCATAGCGTTTCTTGTTAATAAGTAAATATGGGTTATAAACTTTCTCGAACTCGAGCTTAATAGGCTTAACAAACGTTTCGGAAACGACTCCGGCAGCTTCTTCACCTAATTCCATAGCTTTTCCTGTATCATCCACTCCGAATAGAACCATAACGGAATCAGTATCACCGTAAATAACTCTCGCGTCTGCAGGGTAGCCATTGGCCCGGCAATAGTTCTGTTCCACCATCCTTTTAGTATGCTCAATCATATCACGACCAAACGCAGTAACTGAAGAAGATATTTCCAAGCACGGCAACGCACCGACAGTAGCACCGGTAAAGCCATAAACAGAATTAGCAGACACTTTCAACGCCATTTGACGTCCATTATAAACAGCTTTTAAGAAAGGATCTGTGGCTGCTTCCATATCTTTCCTCGCTCGTTTACGTGCCGAGAGAAGCTCATTCAGAATTTCTGGTAAAAGACCAGCACGGAGATCGTTTCGTACGAAAACATCGCCATTAGGTGTCTGAATTGCATTCCCGCCTTCTCCTGTGTTGAATTGATTTGTCAAATGAGAAGGAACGAGAGTCGTATAACAGAGGTTGTGCGCCATCATAATAGAAGGGTACAAAGAGGCGAAATCCAAAGTAGCGACAGGACGATCGTAGTACCCAGTAGCTGGTTCAAGCACAGTTGCACCTTCATATGCTTTCCCGCCTTCCTGAGCGTCTGCTTGGCGACGGACGTTTGGTACGACAAGACCTCTGGTAGCAGCCTTACGTAAGATTTGAGAAAATACCTTGATAGATTGACCACGTGTGAGTAGGTAGGACATAGGTACACCAGTGACTCTGGCCATTTCTACGTAGTTGTACATGTACATCAATTTTTCAATCAAACGTTGAGGTAAGTAGGCATCTTTCAAGCAATAAACCGCCAAACGACGACGAGATTCTGCATTCCCATCTTGAAGCTTAGAGATTTCAGAATGGTGTACATCTTCTTTTTGTTCCCCTAAGAAATGCGCAGAAACTGAGTTTAGTGAGTAGGAAGAAAGTTTATGATCTCGTTGTATGGCTTGATAGGTATCAAACTGGACTCTTCCTTCAATAGTAATTTCTTTATACTCGTGAGTACCGTAAGCTTTAGAACTAAACCGTGCATCTCTAATACGAACTTTACGCCCACGCAAACGACCCCAGGCGTGAAATTGAGGCAGCCCCAACGTGGTGGCACGGTCTAGTAAATAAGGTAAATCGAAATTCACTATATTGTAGCCAATAATAATATCTGGATCAGTTTCTACCATGAGATCCCTCCATCGCATCAATAACTGCTTTTCATCGTTGAAACTCATCACCTCAGCACCGGTAATAGGAGCACAAGACCCAAGAGTCAGGATATTTTTCACCGCTGGGCTTTTCTCTCCAAAAACTGTGACTAGGGAGGCAATTTGAATAACAGGATCGTGCTGGGCTTCAGGGAAATGTCCTTTACGACCTTGACATTCAATATCTACAGATAAGATGCGGAATGGGGCGAGTTTAGCCCATTCTCCTTCACAAGGATGGGAAATAACACTGGAGTAGTTGACGTGTGCTTCTATTTGGCAGTGAGTGACCGATCCATAGCCGCCAGAAGCAAGGGAATACGCGCCAGGGGGAAGCTCGACCCAATTACCTCCCACAATGGATTTATCAATCATATAGCGGAGAGCATAGGGGACGTTTGTTTCGTAGGTTGGTCCTCGTAAGTAGCCGCTGTTAGGTAACCATTCCAAGCCTACTTGGCCGCTTTCAACAAGTCCCTTCGCAGCAGAGATTAAGTTAGGGAGAGAGAGGTAGATTTTCAGGAATGGTCTGGATGTAGCTGGTTGGTAGTACAACATTGTTTGGCGTTGTACGACTTCAACACGGAGGCAGCGACGGGAATTTCTGCTTTTATCCCGAGCAGCAAGCTTGTTCTGTAGTTAGGTATGGGGAAGAGGAAAGGTTCATTTAGCGGGACTGTTACTTAATCTATTTTAATGTTTACTAACAGTACACTCAAATTCGTCCAAGAAAAAAGAGTAGAGCTTACGTTGAGGACTTCAGCAAGAGCGACACAGTCGTCGGGGCTAAAGGTGGAAGTTGGGGCCTCTACATAAAAGTAGGGCTCGAAACCGTGAACAAAAACGCACACAGAATTACCTGTTGTATAGAAGAAGAGAAGAATAGGGTTAGTAGCGTGTCTAAAACGGTAAAAAGCTTGCGTTTAACAAAGTGATCTGGGTTTGCAAACACTCACCAGTCTCATTGACACCAAACATGCGTAATATGGGCACTTCCTGGAGATCCGATGGGTAGAACTGTTGATTGGCAGGTCCACTGCTGAAATCTACCTCAAGCTGTTGGAATACTAAACGGTCTTTGGAAGGATCAAGCTGGGGAGGAGGTGGGCGCTGCCAGTTCTTGCCAGCCTCTCCCAGAGTGTCCTCAACCTCTTCCAGAGTTGCGATAGGCTCATCCAAATCATCTTCAGGAGGTTCTAGATTGAACTGTTGCTCGATCAAGTCGTCATCTGCGTCTGCAAACCGCTTGCGAGGCATGCCTCCACCATTTTGTTGCCCGTGAGGACGCTTAGAGCCCACGCCGTTGTCAGCCATGTTGCTATGCAATATGTACACTATCAAGATTCCAGGTAAGGCAAACTTTTAGGTTCCGGCGCCAAATAAAATTTAAACTGTATTTAAAATTACAGAGGAATTTTCAAATATGTTCGACAATTTATAGTTTACAGCGGCGCTACAACATCTTTTAAATGACTATAACCGTTCGAATTGAAGTTCTTTAGATGTTCTAGTATTTGGCAACTTCCATTTTAAATAGCGATCTTCAACAACCTAGTCGAACGCTCTCTTCCCAGCTTTTCTTTTCCCATTCCGGGTGCTGTCGTAGGAAAACATTGTAGATTTACAACTAATACATTTGCAATCTTGAATATTTCAGTAAGTCCAGCGCCCGGTATACCTCCAGCAGACTGGCTTTGCTGGTTGATCTCGCTATTTTATACTTTCGAAAAGTGAGGGATCTGAAATGTTGAAGTCGGGACGCAGCGTTGCTCAACCTTCTCGTTTGCATTCACTCTACACAAGTATTGCGAGAGCAGTACGTCTAGATTTATAATAACCTGTCTCCTCTTTATTGACCTGTCATTCCCATTGGAGAACGTCGCTGACTGGGCACTTTTCAATAACCTCTTCCACCTACACTATTTACTATTTTTATGCAGATTAGTAGCCTTGTATTAGCAGAACAAAATCATGGAAAGCTACAACCTGCCACACTGCATGCTGTCACAGCAGCCAAACAGCTGGGCGGCCCTGTGACAATGCTCGTCGCTGGCAAAGGAATCGCCGAGGTCGCTTCAGCAGCCAGCGCTGTGGAAGGGGTGGAAAAGGTATTAGTAGCTGATGATGCTAGTTTGGAGCATGGCTTGGCGGAACCTACCGCTGCGTTACTGGCTCAAGTTCAAACTAAACGTAATTTTTCGCATCTAATCGCAGCCTCGACAACATTCGGTCGTAACATCCTTCCTCGAGCTGCTGCCCTCTTAAACATCCAACCTGTCGCTGACGTAATTGAAATCCAAGATAAAGATACATACGTACGGCCTATATATGCTGGAAACGCCTTAGCTACAGTAAAAGCACTAGGAGATAATAAAACTCGATGCTTAACAGTCAGACCAACGGCATTTTCCGCTGCTGCCGTCGCTTCTTCAAGTGGCAGTAGTGCTGTTGCCCCTATTGAACCAGTAGATTCTGAAGAGCTAGACGCTGCTAAAGCTGAATCAGGTCATTCGACTTGGGTGAGTAAAACCGCTGCTGTTTCTGAGCGACCAGAGCTCAGTCAAGCGAAAGTTGTTGTCTCAGGCGGGAGGGCGTTGAAAAATAAAGAAAACTTTGCCGCTATCGAACGCTTAGCGGATCTTTTAGGTGGCGCTGTGGGTGCTTCTCGGGCCGCAGTTGATGCTGGGTATGCACCTAATGATCTCCAAGTAGGACAAACAGGGAAAGTTGTGGCTCCAGAGCTGTATATCGCAATTGGTATTAGTGGTGCTATTCAACACGTAGCCGGAATGAAGGATAGTAAAGTGATTGTAGCGATCAATTCTGATGGAGAAGCACCTATATTCCAAGTATCTGATTATGGATTGGTAGGAGATTTGTTTAAAATCTTGCCTGAGTTGGAAGAAGAGCTGAAGAAAGTGAAAAACTGAGAAAAAAGAAAGACCGGAGGCGGCGGGGTATATTTTTGATTTGAAATAAACTTCGGATTATCATTGAAATCTGTGTGTGTTTTCTTACCTAAGATTTCGATATGAGGCGAGTGAATGAATATTTGAGCTATGTGTAAGCTTAAAATTGTAATATAGAAGAAGTTTAAAGTTGGCTGCCCGACAGCTGTGCAGTGAGACTTCGAGTGCCGACTCGTCAACTCTGCTGTGTGCGACGAAGTGAGTTTTGCTTTAAATGCAGTGTCTGTCATTCTGCATGCTTCATAAAATAAGTATAGACGTTGCAGGCATTGCCATAAGGCCAGAGGAAACTTGAAAACATAAAGCAATTTGTGGTTTGCAGTTCCAAAGCTTTGGGTGCAGCGAGTAAAACGCAGTCGGCTCTCTTAAACCGATGTGAACCGCCCTCTACTTAGCGCATTGAATCGGCGCTGGATCGGAGCTTCCCCCTTGGACCCCCATTCAGCCCTTCGAATCTTTCAAACTATCTATAAAAGAATTTACCAAGGTTGGCAGCGCTAGCCTTTAAAAACATAACCATTCAGACTACTTCAAATCAGCGACTCCGCCATGCATGACCCACGTGAAAACGGGGCTGGCGGAGCTTCTGGCTCATCTCCCCCCGACGTCGAGCTCGCTCATGGTGATGGCATCCACGGTTATTCCTCAGAGGTTATAGCTGATCCAGTTTCCAATTGGGTTGAATCTACTTTGAACGAAGCTGTCACTGCATCGACTGTGGTATCTCCATTTGGCCTCACTGGATTGCCGCCGCCGCCAAATCCAATTCGAGCAAAAGGCAAAACCACGGCCAAAAAATTGCCTGCTGCAGTACAACGTAAATGGCTTATGATAGATACCGAAGGGTGTACTTCTATGGTATCTCTCAATAAACAGCAGCTTACGCAGACTTTAGGTGTCCAGCTGCGTGATTTACGCCTGCTTGATCCCAAGCTCGCTACTTCCTACCCTTCTGCTATTCTTTGTCGTGACCGCTCTCTTGTTGTCAATTTGGAATTCATTAAAATGATTGTCGGGCTGGATAAATGCTACATTACGAATTTAGAAGAGGAAAGTGCAGGCTCATTCGTTTCAGAATTGCAACGTCGGTTGGCTGCAGCCTCCCAAGGCTTGCCTCCGACAAAGAGCACAATGGATCTAACCAGTGCTACTGAAGTTGGAGGTGGTCCTTCTGGCCCATCCGGCTTTGATGAACTCCCTTTTGAACTTAGAGTTCTAGAAGTAGCCCTGGACGTTGTCTCTCAATATTTGGAGCGGCTGACTGGCGACCTTGAAGCTGCCGCTCATCCTGCATTGGACGCCTTGACCGCAAAAGTATCCACTGGAAACCTTGAGAGAGTCCGTAGAGTAAAAAATAGAATGGTACGGTTGACTACCCGGGTCGAAACTCTGCGTGAAGTCTTAGAAAAGTTTTTGGATGATGACAGCGATATGGGAGATATGAATTTGGCAGCAAAGGAAGCGAGAGAATTGCAAGAACGCAATCAAGATGCAATGCGCCATGGTTCTATCCAACCTTTTGATGTAGTTCTCCCTGCGACGGATACAAAGACACCAGGCACGCCTCGTTCGGCTACTTTAACCTACGATAGCGAAGAAGAGGAAGAAGAAGCGGTTGAGGAGGTGGAACAGTTGCTGGAAGCGTACTTCATTAATTTGGATAATACTTGGAATAAGTTGAAGACTCTGACAGAGTATATTGATGATACTGAGGATTTTATCAACATTAAATTAGATTCTCAGCGAAATCAGCTTATTCGATTAGATCTGGTGTTGACGTCATTTACTGCATCGGTTGCCTTGATTACTGCTATCACGTCACTCTTTGCGATGAATGTGACGTTATCTCCAGATTTTCAAGATATGTCTGCCCCGTATTCATGGTTTGTGGTGATTGCGGTGTCCACGAGTGTCCTGGCTATAATTTGTTTTGCTGCGGTGATGGTATATTGTCGTTGGAAACGGCTGCTTTAAAAAAAATGTTTTGGATGGGGGATTTCTGTAGCTCTTTTTGTTTATGGAGCCGTATAACTCTAAGCTGCTTTATATTCTATGTTGTATGAATGATTGTATAGTTATTTGATAAAAATTAGTAGGCTGTAATTAAAGCACAGTCCAGCAAAGCATTTGCATTTCGATCTCCACGAAAGTTCCGTAAGGAAAAGGTTCGGTCTTAAATTTCTCTGCAGAAGACATTAAGACGCATAATTTCGATTTCAAATTTCAGCATATATTGTGATCACAGCAGCAAAACCTAGGAAGACGTGAAAAATCGTAAAGTTAGAAAATACACCATCATGGCAAGCTCCCCAACCAACGAAAACACGACAGCAACACCTAATCTAGCAGACCTCTCGTTTACTACCACAACATCTAGCAGCACTGATCGGCAGGATCAGATACCAGTGCTGCCATTGGAGGTATTACGCCAAACTTTAGACCAACTTGGCAATGTCGTCGATCTCGCCAATGTAGCAATGGTCTGCCGTGACTGGAGAGAATTGATTAATAGTTGTGATGCATGCTGGGAGAAAGCATTCTTTCGTGATTACAATAAATATAATGCTGAAGATTACGTTAAATTGCCCACTTGGCGGCAAAAATATATGCAAGTGGTGGTGGTTGACGACATTTTTGAGAAAAAAATTGCTAAACTTGTCTTTATTTTAGACCTATTTTTTACAATCTTATTTTCTATTCTTCATGTAGAGCGTGTACCTTGGACCTTACATACTTGGAATTAAGAGACGCAGGCCGTAGAGTTAATGAGCTAGAAGAGACTGTGATGTATTTAGAAGAGAGAGTCCTTGTGGAAGAGCATAATGAGAGACCAACTGGTAGGTTTCAAAAGGCGGTTGATGACCACATTAAGCTACTTCACAAGGCATATAAGAAAGTAGAAGCCTTTCGGGCAAAGAGAGATTCGCTACAAGCTGCAACAAAGTATAAAAGTAGGTATACCTAGACGGTGTTTTTAGATACTTGATGATTTCTCGGCTTTTCAGTGATTCTTTTTTTACATATGTAAAACCTCTTGAACACAATCTATTTCTTTATGCTGTTGGCCATGGGTCAGAAGTAGGATCATATTCATTAGGATCAAGCCTTTCCAAAGCCATGCTCCGCCTATCTTCATCATGAACAGGCTTTACTTTCGGTCGGTAGACTTTTCCTTGAAGCAACGCCAATCGATATTTAATATTCTCAAAAGCAGAGATCCTATAATGGTATCGGAACATCACTAGCCGACGGGAAAGAACGCCTTCTGGTAATTTCGCTTTACGCACGAGCTCTCTATCCAATTTCACGCCTTGTAATACTAATTTTTTGTGGAGTTTGTGTCCAAAAGCCGCTGCCCTTTGCCAAAGTAAATATATAATAAAGCGGACTGGTCCTGGGAGGCCATAGAATTTAAACCAGGTTGGAAGGAAGGTTAAGAATGTCATGATAGTCATAGGTTGGTCAAGTTCTTCTTTCGCAACGAGGGTAGTGCGTTCCCATTCTCTATAGTACTCCCGCTCAATGTCTTGACGACTCCTGGAGAGAGAAACAAGTTTGAATTGACGAAGATTGAGTAATGGGACATCACCATTATTGCATCTAGAAATTTTTGATCAGTGTATTAGTTGAGAAATGAAAGATAAAATGCTTACCTATATTTATTATATGCAGGTCCATCGCTCATCATCGCTCTGGGTTGTGCGTGTAAACATCTTTGCAATCGTGTTTGCCTAAGTTGAGATCCAGCTAGTTGACAGTGCCGTCTAAAGCTTGGTTGCTGTCCTAGATGAGGTTTTCTGTTAATATTATTTGTTGCCATGCCAAAATGGCTCTTAGATAGAAGTTGCATTGCAGACATTTTCCTATTTTGAAGCTATATATCTATTACTAAGTATTAATAATATCCGTTTTATATGATTTTTATCACCAATGCATGTTAAATCTTCATACTAAAGCATAAATCTTAGGGTGGCACTCCTGGCGCCGGCCTCTCAAATTCTTATCTATCAGGCATACTTCAACTGTGTTTACAGCATCACTTTCTACATCATATAACAAGTAAATAACATTATACACAACATTATACTACTAATGAATAATACCTTATTGAATACTACACCAGGAAAACTGCTTAATATTCAATAGCAGAGGGACTCCCGCCCTCTGCTGTCTCAAAGCTATCTTCCCCTCCTACTTCACCTCCCTCTTCATGTTTTTCAAGATTGTCATCAGCAAACAGCTCATCATCACCTAAATCTGCTACATGATGCTGCATTGTAAACTCCAACAATTCATGCAATCCTGTATTCTCTCTTAACAGACGGTCATTTTCTTGAGCTAATTGGGCTTTTTCTGCTATTAAAGCCTCCATCTGACCCATTACCTGCTCAGAAGCCAGAGAATCAACACCTCCCCCAGATGCATTATTGTCTCCATCTATAGATTCACTGAAATCAGCAGTTTTGTTACTATTATTACCACTATCACCACTGGTGGCTTTATTTTTCAACTCTTGCTGCAAGTTCTCGTATTCTTTCTTCACGTGTTGATATTCATCTCTTTGCGCCCTCAATTTCTGTAATTCTTTCTGCAAGATCTGGGCACGCCGTCTCCATAAGTGAATTTCTTTGGCAGTTTGGCCCTTTGCTGGGATGGTTGTAGTATAAGGGTTTGCAGCAGGAGCCCCGGGGAAAGTACCTTTACCATTAACAGAAGCCGGAGTTATATCAACAGCATCGAGGCTTCTTGCTGCAGACCCCGGAGTACGCGTGCCTCCCACTAATGCTTCATTCTGTCCCTCTTCTACATTAAAATCCCCCCATTGCTGAGAACTACGTTCCCTTGGTGGAGCTCCAGAGGCAGAAGAAGAAAGTTGACTCGGTGAGGACAGGATGCCGACGGGTTTTAAAACTCTTTTCTTACCTTCCCTTCCAGGAGCTTTGGGTGTTCCCCAATCCTCAAACGCCTGGCCGATGACTGTATCTAGGGTCACAGCAAACCCTTCAACGAGCTTACCCATGCTACCAAACGCATCCAGGCCCTTGTCAAAGATGGAAGAAGTGGCGTTTGTGTTGAGCGGGCTACGAGAAGAAGGAGAAGAGCCAGATTTTAGCTGAGTATTGGTTCTACATGGTGGAGGACTATCTTCTAAAGAGATGAATTTCATGGCTTTGCTCATGAGTTGCATGGCTGCAGCGTCAACTGCTGTGTCCATAGCCTCAAGCACGCCAATGCCATCACCACTGCGAGTGGCTTTTCTCCGTCCTGCAGAATGAGGAGGTGGAGTGTATGACGAGGGCTAGAAAAATCATGAAAAGTCCTGGATATTTGAAAAGGTGTGAAATATCTTACCTGGACTGGCAGTGAGTGCTAAATTGGCGTCTAATTCTGCGGTAGTTGAACTATCAATAAACTCTGCTTCGGAGACATCTAGGTCTGAAATCGTGTGCTTTGGTGCTGCCTTGATAGCTGGGATCCGATCATCATCTGAAAGTGAGTTGTCAATGTTTTATGAAGGTTTGTCAGCGTCCTTGCAGATAAATCCTCGATCGCAAATTAAAGTTGGTAATTAATTGGCTTTCCCGTACCTCCTGATCCGCCGTCGGAAAGTTCTCCTAGATTAAATGCCCAGGATGCGCGGGCCCCAGCGTCTGAACCCCTCTTTCTCAGCGATTGCATTTCAAATTCTGGAAGAGATGACTGATCAAATTATGACAAAGTGTTACAATGCCATCTTCTGGGGGCTGATCTGATGCACATGTATGTATCTGATGAGATGTGAATAAATAAATAAGAATTTCAAACAGAGAAAATGGTCCTAAAGTGTTTAACTGTATTTTTGTTGGTTGACAACTGCCAACTTATTTGCCGAGCAACACTGAGGCTACGCATAATTTAATATAGTCAACAATTAATAGAACTTTGTCAGAGTGCTGCTTTATCTCATGACAGGTTTTAGCCTTATGCATTAAGAAAAACATTTTAAAATGAGAATTCTGGATCAAGCCAGGTCCGCTAGCAGCTCGCAGAGCGAGCGGACGTTTCCTATATCTGATAACTATGACGATATATTACGTCCTGGAGCAGTGGTTTGCTTGCGGGACGACCGTGGTGACCTCATTTGTGCTAGACAAGGGGCTCGCAAAACTTGGGAATTAAGCTCCTTTACTCACCGTGGGCGTTTCGCCAGCATCCCTGCAGAAGCTCTCTTTGTCATCTTAAGACGGGGAGCCCATATAGGCTTCCAGTGCCTCGGGTGAGTCCATATTATAAACCTCAATGCTGTCTGTCAATTACAAATTTGAGAAATCAAAAATCAGCTGCGATAGTGCAACTTTCATTTCCTCTTATTTGCACTCTACAGGGCTGAGGGCAAGATGATTCAAGCCTGTGAACAAGTTGGAGCTCCTCACAGCCTCGCACAGGGCTTTGGAAGCCGGGAGGCTTGGGAAGTCGCCACCTCAGATGGCAATGTTCTCAATGCTCATTATCGGTTCAAAGAACTAGGCGCACGCGTACACCAAGTCACTGCTCTCCGCACAGAAGACCTCGCAAACTGGGAAGGAGAAATCAACCTGCGTGTTTCTGACGCCATGGCTAAATTGGAGTCGCATACTTGTGCTGCAGCGGCCAGCGAGCGGCGTGCAGCAGATCTGATCAAAGCAGCGCAGCGTGCTGCCTCTGACAACCAAAGAGAGCTGGAAAATCTTCGTATCAGGTTTGAAACAGCCAGCCGTATGGCCCTCCACTGGCAAGAGCAGGCAGCGCTTAGTGGAGAATCTGTGAAAGATTTAGAAGCGAAACTAACAACTGCTGAGAACAACAACTTCCGCCGTCAGTCTGACAGTACATCTACTCCAACTCCACGTCCTACTTCCGCTAGCAATGATGACGAAACCATCGCTGAGCTTCGTGCACAGATCTCTGCTCTTCAAATGGAACACGCCGGGCAGATTCGTGATCTAGAAAGCAGACACGCTGTGATGTATAGTCAACTTCAAGCAGCTGCAGCCAACGAATCTCACACCGCTGCTGCTGTTGAGGCTGTCCGCATTGAAGCTGCTGCTGCTCTGGAAGAGATGGAACTCACCCATGCTGCTGAAATAGACAGATTATTAGAAGAACGTGCCCGTTTGGACTCTGCTTTACGCTGTATTAAGGATATGATGAACCCTTGGGGGGGCAACAATATGACTAACAACAACACTAGTGCTTCAGCTGCCGGTGGTGACGGTGAACACAAAGGCCTTGATAATGAAGACGTCGGTGCTGTTTCTGATCAAGAAACTCTTGATGGATGCGTAGCTGATGTTTATTTGGATGCTCCTGCTGTTGGTATCCCTGTAGAGCAGCCTTTAGCAACCCCTCTCCGTGGTGGCGGTGATGTTCACGGCATTGAAGACCCTCTTGTTGCCTCGTATAGCGCCTTCAGTGCTCGGTACACTCGCCCTGCTTCTGCTGCTTCTAGTGGAGCCCGTTCTTTACATCACTACCTTCATGGCAATGCTTCGACAGTTGGAGGAGCAACGGCACCTCCAGCAACTGTCAGCCCTGCCCCGGCTGACTTTGCGGTATTCGATCAAGCAGGGAACAGAGCAAAAGTCAATCATATGTATGAAATGGTCAACGCATTGCGCCCTGGATCTGGCGATTCTTCTACTATTGGAGGAGTCGTAGCCCAATATAACAGAGAAGAAAACCACGAAACCTACCACTTTGCAGTCGAAGAGCAACTTCATCTTGGTGGTGGTGCGAGTAGTGAGAATGAAATCTTCGCTTCTCCTCGTAGCAACAACTTGTCAGGCTCCCTCCCCACCTCTCCAGAAAGCAGAAATAGAGTTCTTATGGCTGGTGGTGGCTGTTCAATGGTAGATTATAAGGGTGAACGACCTGATGCAGTGACTGAAGCCTCAATGAGCCGAATCCTAGATGCGCCTTCTGCTCCTGCTGCCGGTGCTGCAAAAGCGACCATTGGTGATAGCGACGGCAACAACTTGAATAACAGCACTGCATCAAATTCATTACAGCCTGCTGTCAGGGTCGTTGCAGAAGAAGATGAGATATCGTACCTTGTCCGCCGTTCTTCTGAAAACTCAACGAATGCGCAAATAACAGTAAAAGAAGAAAAGGCGCAACAAACTACTACTGCTAAAGCAACTTACCACCACGTCCCGTGCACCTCTGCCCCTGCTTCCACAGCAAAGAGCGAGAATGCAGATATCATAATCGATGGTACTTCCCCTTGGGCAGCTGGAAGCTTATCCCTTCCTGGTTCTAAGAGAAGTACTCCTTTAAAATCGACTACTGAAAGAAACGATGTGCAGTCTATTGTTGGAGCTGCTGAAGATGGCAATGACGGTGACGGTACTGAAAATATAAATAAAAATACCGATCATGAAAATGCTGCTGATCGCACTTGGGCACCTACTGCAGATGTATTAGCAATAGATAAATCCAGTCCTTCTACAACGAATTTCTTAGCTCAGTATATGGCTGATCAAGTCTCGATCAGAGCTTCACTGCCTGCTAAATATACGAGCGGTGCTAATGGTGATGTCCGTGGTGGTTACGCTGGCTATGGTCGGAGCACTAATGGAATGCAGTCTCGTCCCAAGAGTGGGGGCCCCCAGCCAGTTTCCACTAAACCAGCAAAGGCAGGGAAGATTCCTGCTATTCGTCATAGTGCACCTGGTGTGCTGAAGAGGTCAACTTTCTTGCAAAGGCCTTTAGTTACTGAAAATGACCTGTTTGGTGGTCGCTAGAGTATTAATAATTAAGTAAAAAAAATAAGTATCGATATTTGCGAGAAGACTTTAAAATGAGAAAATTTTTACACACTGCCCTTGAAATTATCAATAATATGATTCGATGTAATTTTGTTTCCATTCCACTCTTTGCTTTTGCTTTTATTACTGCTTTCCCTACATTCTTGACTCTTATATTTTACCTGTCTTTGCCGGTTTCAAAGATGTAGTACCACTGTACTTTTGATAGCTGTTTTTAAAAATTTAACTGGACAAACTGTCTTTTACAAAATACAATAACACAGACAATATGTATACAGATGGAATACTTGAGAAAAAACAAAACAAATGCATACTGTTACGCTCTTAAACGTGCCCTTCTTCCTAGTAGCTGTGATACCGTACGACACTTCAATTCTTTTACTTTGAAAACTTTTACTTCTTCAAAGATAGAAACCCAACCCATCTTATATCGGATATTATTATATTATATAGCTAGAACTCAGTATAGAGCACACCAAACCCCCGCAGTGGAGATGCAGGCTGGCCAATGCAGGCTGGCCAAGTCACCACAAAAACACACCCAAAAATGCAGAATCACCAGAATGGACACCAGCCAATGTAACTTTGGCAAAGATTCTCATGGCTTGTAGCTTGCTGTACTAACCTATGCACCTGTCGTGCCACACTATCATTATCCCCTTGCACCGGCAAGAAATCCCTTCCTGTGAGCTTATCGCTCATCCTCTTCATCACTGTCACCGCTCTTTCATTCAGCACCTCACTCGGATCCCCTTGGATGCCATAGGCCGCGAGTACTTGCTCGCGGGTGAGATCACGGCGTGGTGGAGACGGTGGACCATCACGGAGATCAACACCACCACCAGAAGCAGACGCACCGACGACTACTGGTACTGTCGTACCAGGGACCACTATTACTGAATCTTCACCGCCACCGCCACCGTCAATTGCCGCGTGAGTAGTTGAGCCAGTGGTAGTTAGATCTGTGGTTTCATTTGTATTCAGTAATCTCCAATTAATTAATGGATCATGCACAAACGCCTCCAACATAGCCATCACTGAGTCCTTATTCGTTCTCAGTACCCGCATCACTTCGTTACACGTAGCTCTGAAATTTCCTTCGATCCCCGCCACCTCCATGGCTTTGACCATCATTCTCGTTAATCTAAACGGCACCCGTTCAGGGAATTTATCACGATGCATACTGGCTTCAAAACAATCACCGAAATCGATATGAAGTAACTTCCCAGAGTACCTATCAAGCATAAGATTGCTAGGATGTCTATCTCCAAGTCCAAGAATATACCCGGCCATACTCATTACGGCGGTACTGCGAGTATAATTGGTCCTTCTATCCAACCACACCTCAGAAGAGCGAGATTTCAACCACAGGACACGATGTAAATCTTCACCAGAGGTTGAATCTAATGCATGTTCAAATACTTCAACTTTTTGGATCACCATCAAGTGATCATAGTCGGGGGCCATGCCGAGCATTAAGCGATGTTCCACATTCAATGGGATCTTTCTCGCGTCCCTATATTCTCTAATCAACGCATGCAAGGTATCTGTATTCGGTACCCATCCAATTAAACCAGAATTAGGAGATAAAGGAATAACTGCGTAACGAGCAATGGTTAAATCTCGCTCAGCAGTCACACGATCAGCCGCCAACATGGAATTGACAAGTCCAAATAATTGCATAACACGCTCATCTTGACGTAAATCTTCATGCCCTTTAAGTAAAAAGACGTATTCAGCACCATCTGAGCCGTGAATTGCAAGACGACGAGGCCGTTGTTTGGAAGTAATCACTGTTAATTGAGGTGCAAAGGCGGCAATCGTCACCAGAGGCTCGCCGGCAATATAGGTTCCTGGAACAGCAAGCTCTAGACCCTGGGCACGGACTAACGCTGGAGCGACGTACTGTAATTCAAGGGTAGTGAGACTAGGTAGCTGCTTGTTTATTCGTTTGAACACGTGGTAGTACAAATCCCATGCTTGATGTAATTCCGCTTCCTTCCTAGAAGAACGGTATTTAAGACACCACTCAAAGGCCTCATCCAGTTCTCTGCCATAAGCCTGCACAAACGCAATCTCCTTTAACGTTGTAGGACCTTGTTTACGCATCATTTCGTGAAGAGGGAGTAGCGTATTAAGCATTCCTTCCACATTTGACTCGCCAAAGTACAACCGAGAGGCTTCCTCAAGAGCCTCATGCCACATTTCATGCCAAAGAATCGCCATACGGATCAATTCTCCCCCTACAAGCTGCGCTTGTTCAACAAGAGCAGCAAAATGCTGACGAACAGCGTCGACAACAGCCATAGCTGCACCACGACGAGCAGGAGATTGACTTTTTGAAGCAACGAGCAATGGGAACATAAGCGCCTGCGGGTGGTGCTTGCCAATACGAACGAGTAAAGAGTGAATGAGACGCCGGACAGCGACAGAAGAGGTATGAATACGTGCAATAATTTGAGGAATCACCGCAAGCCATGTGTCAATGCTGACGTGTCCAAATCCTTCTTGTAGAGCTGCTTCGACATCAGGCGCTGCCCCATGAGCAAACCATAACGTCAACAACCTTAATATATCTTGAAGGTTTGTTGAGGTATTTCTACCTTCAGATAACCTGTCACCAGAGGTAGCTTGCCCTAGTTCAATAGCACGGAAAAATCCAGTGACAGCGGGCGCTACAAACTGTTGAGCAGAGTCGTTGTCCCCAGCGGTGGAATAGTAAATCATGGTTTCAACATTGAAATACGCCCATTGATGCCAGGCTTTTCCCCAACCCGGAGCCAACTCAGTAGCACACCGCATAGAACCTAATATAGAGGCAATCATACCTTCATTCAAAGTATCCGCCATTTGACGACGCCATAAACCAGTCCGCAAATGAGTTTTTGCTCTTAACAACGTTCTGTCAATTTCTTCTTGCCTCGTATTCATAGAAGCTACAGAGGTAGAGAGATCGCCCATAGCAGCAGCTGCAGCGATGACTTCAGGGGCATTTATATTGTTCACAAGTTGTTGTAAGCTGCCAAAGGCTTCTTGTCGCTGCCCCACAGACCACAAATGCTTACAATACGCATACAAAACATCGGCTTCCCTATTTAATGGAGAGAATGGCGGTATCGCTTGCTTTTCAGTGGCTTCATGTACATTTTTGAGTAAATCACGTAAAGTCAGCTCGGATTGACGTACACGACCGGATTCTCTGCACAATTTAGCGAATTTAAGCCACGTTTTCACGTCTTCATCCATACCAAGCATCAATCGTCGAACCGACAACAAAGCTTGCCAGACTTCTACATTGCGTTGCACACCACGTAAGCGAGCAGTCCAGGTAGATTTAGTACGATTTCTGATCAAATCTACCAACGCATGGTCACCTGTAGAGAAAAAAACGGAAAGGAAAAGACAATTAAGAAGAAGTTTGATATATGAGAAAATGAGAAGGAAGAAAATATATTCAAATTTTTAATAACTTACCATTACTTGTCATTTCTGCTGCTTTAACGACAACAATCTCTTCTAATTCCGTCAATTGCTGCATTCTCACCATATCTCCATACGCTCTCTCGTAACTCTCACCAACTAGTGCAGCCATGTCCACTCCCAAAAGTTCTCTTGCTCGCTCTGTTGCAGCAGCAGCGTCGGCTAAATCATTCCTTCGGACATGTAAAATAGCACTCAGGAAGGCACCTTCAGAGGAACCCCCACCAGATTGATGTGAAGTTACTACGTCTACGTATTGCTGCATAGATTCCCAGTTGCCCATCTGCCACGCAGCGTGAGCTGCAATGGGGGCCATACTTCTTCGAGCGGGTGGCTCAATTCTACCCCATTCATCCTTACACAGCGAAAACAATTGATCCCATTCTGCTAAGGCAGCAAGACAACGACATTGTCCTAACAAAGCCTCGGCGTGTACAACAGACCCAGGCTTAGTTGCTTCTACTTTCCGTTCGTACGCTTTAAGGGCATCGTCCCAGCGCTGTAATTTTTCATACCAGCTTTCTTTTAGTTCCATTGCTAGTTTCTTTTGTGCTAAATCAAGGACACCCACTGCTGCATCTGGTTGTCTTAACTGATTGTTAATAGAAATCAACGCTTCAACTGCAGTATGAGGAGATGTTTGGAATTCAAGCTCTTTATAATGTAGGGCTTTTGCATACGCGTGGCATTTCTCAGCCAAAGCACCAAGGGTACGGGTATCAAGTGGCAGAGCCTTTTCATCGTGTTCCATAAACTCTGCTAAATTAAGGAGAGTAGTCACGATATCAGGAGGGATTGTAGGAGAGGCTAACGCAGCTTCTAAACTACGAACAAGCTGCTCTTGCATGCCCTCGTCCAGCTCAGACCAACAAGAGACGAAACCTGCTGCAAACAATTCCCTCGCCATACCAGGGTTTGTTTGAGCTAGCAAAGCACAGGCTTTGAGTGCCTTTGAAGGGCTTTGTTTAAGCAATTCAATAGAGAAATTACGCATCCATTCAGCCCAATCTTCTCTCGTACTTCTTTGACTACTTTCCCATGCTCGTCTTAAAGCAACCAACCCGTCACCATGGACACCTGCTCCAGTACCATCACCAGCATCAAGATGTGTACCTTGCGCCAATGCCATTTCCATCATCGTGCCATCAGGGGTAGCTTGTCTTATCTTTCCTAAATGCTCGGTGGCTAAAAACCCGGCGCTTGTCTCCCAATCTGATGCAGAAGACATACAAGGAGGTTCATGATTCAGTAACCTGGAAGCAATACGTGAAAAGGTAGGATGTGCCGCCATGCGGTGTCGAATTGTAGCCTTCTTTATTGTTGGTATAAAAACAGCAAAGTCCGGCCCCACGGCCAGCGCCACTGAACAAATGACATCTAAAGATTTCTCACGAAGCTGATCTGACGGGCCATCAAGTACTCTAATAAGCGGATGCAGCACTGCAGAAGCGTAGGAAGCAAGCTGCATGCATGGCAAGAGATCATGCATTGCAGAAAGAGTCTCTTCTTGCACCAATAATGGCGCCCCACCGCCACCTCCAGAACCAACTAAACGAACAAGCCCAGGCAGCAATAATGGCAAGTGATCTTCTAACACAGGTCCTAGAGCACGTAGAGCGCCTAAAGCAGGCCGTACCATGGAATAATCCCCAGTTCTCTCAGCATCAGCAAACAGCGATACAAATTTCGGCAACAAATCTGATGTGTGTTGCCTGAAATCATCTCTCAGGGTTCGAGATAATTCTGCTAATAAGTTCAAAACATGAGGCAACATTTGCGGAGATTCCCCCCAAAAGGCATCAACAAGGGCAAGGAGATCAACGAGATACTTTCTAATATGCTGACGCATCAGGACCACAAGATCAGTCAACGCTTTGACCATTTCTATTCTACGATATACATCATCTGCAGCACGAGTGAGTGCTAGTAGAACTGGCACTACTTTAGGCAAATAAGGAACAAAGCCCAGCCCCATCGCTTTGATAATTTGAAATAGTGACGCAACAGCACGGCCGTGAAGCGAGGCAAAGGCTGGATCACGGAGCACCCTCATAAGAGCGTTGATAGCAACTGTAGGATAGTAATCTTCAGAAGAAGTCACCATGCCTGTAGAGGGTAAAAGATCTATGAAGGCACCACCACCACCAATATCGAGCCCCGGCAGTTGAGTACCAAAATCAGCACCAGGTGGAGGTCTACCTGGAAATTGTGGCCTCACGCCCTCCCGTTCTAATTTACCTTCACCTTGGAGCTCTGCTAAGTTCAACTTATGAATGTGAGGATCTAAGGCGCCGATGATTCCAAGGACGCACCCGACTTCACGTCGGGTAGCAGCGCTGCCTTCACCCAGCATTCTCAACAGGATACCTAGTAAAGGAGGGTAATCCATATAGGGAGAAACTACAAATCCTGTGGATTCTACTACCCTCCCGAGAGCTCGTGCAGCGACGAGTCGTTTTGCAGGGCTACTTGCATCCCCCAGCGCCTCAATAATGAGCGGCAACATTTCCGGCACGTCTGCCTTCACAGCTTCTCCAGCTACAGTGGAAAGCTCACCTAGCGTATCAAGTACGGCAATATGAAGAACTTCTTCGGAAGATTGAGTTATACCGGAAGTAACTCCATTTTGCTGACCACCTGATAGAGATAACGAGATGCCATTTGCTGTGGTGCTCAATCCATTAGAAAGTGCTGACGGAGCAGAGTTGCTAGGACTTGCAGCTCGAAGTTTAGCTAAAAGAGCGCGTAAAATAGCTGGTGTATAGGGTAACACAAGCTTGGGAGTTGCATGTATTAAAACACCTAGTAATTTAGCGCTATCTTCCCTTTGCCTTGAATCAGGAGAGTGTTCCATATCACTCAGCAACTGGAGCAAATGCCGTCGTAAAGCAGGACCTACATACGCAGGGTTTACTGCACTAATATGCCCAGCAAGACGAATACCCAACGACCGTACAGCTGAACTTTCATCATTCAGGGCAATAAACAAGCTACGGAGGGATTCTGCTTGTGCTAAATGACTATTTAAAGCGTCACCGCTGCCAAGTGATTCAAGCACTGTTCTCCTCACACTGACTGCAGGGTCAGCCACAGCAGACGCCAGAAGACGCTGGACAATACTATCAATAGATCTCCGTTCAGATGTAGGAAGGTGTAAACCTTGAGATCGGACGTGACGCACGTGCCGTTGAAGAACACAGGATGCAGCCAAAGCAGCGGCTCGACGAGTGGAAGGCTCCGTATCATCTAGATAAGGCAATACAAAATCCCGTACAAAATCCAGCAGATGGTGAGGGACAAGATTAAACACACCTAAAGTATGTAGAGCTAATCTAGTCAGAGGGGGGCCCTGTAAGTCTCCGCCAGCCAATGCTTGCTGTAAAACATTCACCGCTGCTGCAGAAGTATTTGGGTTGTAGGGTCTTCTAGCCAAAACGAGGGACAGAAGATCCAATAAAGCGCGTTGTACACGTGGTAATAACTCAGGAAGTGCTTCTACAGCTTGATTTAATGCTTGTACAAGCGCTGGAGAGAGCCCTGTTGCCAGGGCTGGATCAAGTAATTGCGCCATGTGTGGCTGCCAATCTTGACGTAAAGCAACGCATAACGTACCAGCACACTCTAACGCTTCAGCGCATTGAGATTTTCCACGCATTCTAGATAATAAACACTCTCTAATTTGATGGGCAATAGGCTTTAAGAAGTCGTCAGGAGTCTTCATATAGCCAGCCACGCCAGAGGTCGCGAGAGCCGAAGCCATCTCAGCTACAGCGACAAAACCAGCTCCTCTTTCAGAAGGGTTTGCCAATACAGTTAACAAATGCTCTATAGATTGTTTCAAGTAGGATCTGACAAACCGCTCAGGGGCAAACGCGGCTAAACGAGGCAATAACGTGATCACCGCCTTTCTAATTAATTTTTCTTTGCTATCTCTAAATCGCAGCACTGTTGCACAGACTTCTCGGTACCTCGCCAGCATAAACTCCCCTGTATGTCGTAACAGTTCCCCCAAGGCCAGTAAAGAGCCGTGGACTGTCTCTACAGATACTACTCTTGTCAAGCCCCGCTGTGTTTCCTCAAATAACCTGTAATACCACTGCACTCTATACCTCGTTTCACGTTTCTCCACCAAAACCAAGCACGCACGTAAAGCAGTCACTGCAGCTGCACGAATATTGGGTTTTGGATCACGCAACGGGTTCCAAATCACCTCTATAAAAGATCTCACATGAACGTTAAACACCGCTGGTGCTGCGTTGGCTAATTCTTGCAGAACAATCACTCCAGCTAAGCGAGCATGCTCTTGACGAGGACCAGCAAGCCAATGTAAGCCCCGTTTTACTTGCTCCTCTACTACATCAGATAGAGAGGCCCCTCCTGCTCGTACTAATCGACCCAGGGTACCGGCAGCGCACTCCATCGTGATGGGATCAGTACCACCTCCAAAAGCATCCATTAGTATACGTACGAGATCAGAAAGTCTACTTACAGACTCGCCAAAGGCCTTTGTACCCGATAATTCGTCAATTGCTACCACACCGGCAAGGCGTTCAACAGGGTCTGGGGATTGGACGAGGGCTTTTACCCGGGAGAATAGTTCAGCAACAAAACGGTTGAAGCGTTCTCCAGAATAGCTTCTGCTCTCGGCGTCGACAAAATCACGAAGTGTGTGTTCATCTCCACGATCCAAGACGCCTGTAAAGTGAAGAAATGGAGAATAAGAGAAAATAAATACTAATGTTCATTATTGAAAATTTGAGGGGGCGGTGTGATGGAGATCAATATTTATTTCGTTACTCAGTAGGATTTTGTTCCAGAATGCAAGTTCTTACCTGGCCTACACATGTCACTTAAAATGCGAGACAGGGTGTCTGCCTTGATTGGCAGCCGCTGCTGGGACGTGGCAGGAAGCCCTGCGAGCGTCGCTGCTGCTGCCGCCATGATTGATGGAGTAGTTTGCGACCCTGCAAATCTACGATGTGCTTATTGCTGCACTGATGAAAGTTCCATATGATGACGCTATTTATTTTTGGTACTCGGTAAGCGCAATTTTATCTAGCTTCGGTAGACCCCAAATTTCATGCAGGGTTTTATCCCAATTAATTCCCTCGAGAGTAAAAATAACGGGCTCCGCTAGTATATTTATATTATATACAAGTACTTAATAGTAACAAAATGTTTTGATCAGTAAGCATGAGCTTAAAACCCTTGTTCTCGACACCAAAGCGCACGGTGTTTAGTTTTTGTAAGGCTCACACCTTAAGATGCACGAAACGCTCATTTCACAATGTAATTCAAATAAGATGGAAACAGTAAAATAATTTAGAGTTTTTTAGAGCATGGATTTGATCGATTATGTGGCATCACTGCCACCCATAAAGATCACTCGTTTATATGAGAATCCCTTTACATGTTTAGCAGTATTCCGTTCTCTTGCACCCCTAGCGAAGCATTATGTGCTCAGTTTACTGTTTGTTGAAGACGTGCCGCAATGTAAGTTTCCCACCAGTCAAGAAGACGTTATAAGAAAAAGTAATCAGTGATCACTTTGAAGCAAACTTATCTTTAAACAAATTCCTTAAATTAATTGCAGCCCTCGTCGCATCCTGGGCATTACCATCAGCATATAGCAAACATTCTGCAGCCATAGATGTACTAACTCGCCTGCAAGTCTTATTTTTACCTAGCAAGTCGGTGGAGCCGGCCTACTGTTTAAGCAAGTCGTTCTGCGAGCATTTGAGACATTCTGCATGTTCAGGCACTGCCAGCCAACTTAATGTAGTGCCTGAAGGTGTGACTACTGCAGCACCAGCGAAAGGATTCGTAGACGACTACGCAGCAACTCAGTGGGAGGTAAGAATAATGAAGTTTTCACATCTTTTTGTCCTTCAATGGTATTTTCTTTCTATTTGTTTATACGCCTAACCGATTGTTCATTTCTTTTCACAGACATTGCTATTATATGCTGTGGGTGGTGGCCCATGTCCTGATCCTGCCCCCCATCTCCAATCATCAATCTCTTTAAACCTAGAAGAACTCCTGCTAGCTGCTGGCCTCGTCTCCTTAACAGACGGCTCTGGAGCTTCTGCTTCTCGGCCTTCTTCTTCATCCCAACAGCAGCCACGCCACAGTGTCACCCAATTAGGTTTTCAATTCCTTCTCGCTGATACATACAGCCAGCTGTGGCAGCTGTTGAGAGAATATATAGCGAGAGCTGAACGACAATCCTCTACTGAACTTGCATCCGCCCTTGGCTTTCTACTTCAATTAGGCTTCCAAGGCGAACGTCCCTTATGCTGCTCTGATTTAGAACCTCAGCAACGAGATATTGCAGCACATATGGCGCAATTGGGTGTCCTGTACACCTTTCAAGTTGGAGGGGAGGTGTGGTTGAAGCCAACCCGGCTAGCAGTGTTAATGGCAAGTGGTGTTGGTTCAAGTCCTGCTGCTGCCAGTGATGGCTTTGTTGTGGTGGAATCAAATGCAAGGGTGTATGCATACACCTCTTCTCCAATCAGGCAGGCTATTTTACGCTTGTTCGTTCGCTGTGATGTGTTGTTGCCTAATCTATTTGTAGGGACTATTACTAGAGAAAGTGCTACCGCTGCATTGGAAAGCGGTGTTGGTGCTGAACAGATTATAGGGTATTTGCGTCAACATGCACATGCACGGGTAGCAAACCGTATTCCAATTGTCCCTGGAGTGGTAGCTGATCAGATTCGATTGTGGCAACGAGATTTACAAAGGCTTTCGCATAGAGCGGCCGTGCATTATAAGAATTTTGAAGGAGAAGAGTTGTATCGCAAAGTAGTGGCGTATGTTGTAGAATTAGGAGCTCTGTTAGCGAGGGATGATATGAAGAAGGAACTAGTTGCTGCAGCTGAAGCGCATCCTAAAATTAGAGATAGAATAAAAGCTTTAAAAGAAACTCTTGGATACTAGAAAGCAAAAAATCATGTGTGCTCTCTTCTTGATCATCCATCTCAATAAAAACTTAGTAAAATTTGAAAAGTGTATTTGCTGTTGAATTCATGTTAAAGAATCATAGGTAATAAGAAAGAAATAAAATCAAACAGGGAGAAAGAAATAAAAGAATAATAATGAAAGGTAGAGTATATTTCTTTTCTTGTTATTATATATTTTATGCAGCAGCGGCCTTTTGGCTGCTACCTGACTGCTGAGATGGTAAATGATGTCCCAGCAATTCCAACAACCCTGGCAAGGTCTCCGGAATCCCTGCAGTAATTTCAAAATCAACAAGCGTACCACGTGTTCTGTAAAAATCTTCAACTGGCTTGGCACCAGAGTTATATACCTCTAATCTTCTAAGGATGGTTTCTTCAGTATCGTCGCTCCTCTGTTCCATATGCTGGGCACATTCGGCTGGAGGGCTAAGTGGTGGCATAATTATAGCAGGTCTGCCATTACCAGCTGCTAAGTTAATGTCAGCAATATTATAATTCTTACCACACTTACTACAGAGACGGCGTCCCATGCATTTCTCTACGAGAACCTCCTCGCGGAGATCAAGATTAAGCGCCAATTGGACGTCGGCAATCTCCTCCAAGGCAGCAGCTTGTGGGACTGAGCGTGGGAAGCCATCCAAAAGGAATTTGTTGACTCCAGAAGCTGAAGCACTATGGAATTGATCGTTAAGGGCACGGAGAATCATTTTATCAGGGAGTAAGTGACCGCTGTTGACAATCTCCGCCATTTGTTTGCCGAGGTCACTGCCTTTTTTAATTTCTTCACGGACGAGGTCTCCTGTTGCAATGTGGCGGAATCCAAACTTGTCAGCTACACGTGTGGAATAGGTGCCTTTACCTACACCCTGCATAGCAGAAATTAGAGAAAATTGTAAAAGGCAAGTTGACTAAAACAAGATGCGATCAATCACCATGGCGCTGCCTGCGTATTTATCGTTGAAGGGCAGCATCGTGAGATAAGTATGCATGATTGACGTACTGGTGGTCCTAAAAATACCCATGTTATTGGCTTGGCTTCGGCTGATGAAGAGAAGCGTGCATTCTGTTCAAATAATACAGCAATTTGAAACCGCAGCCGACTCAAAATATGTTGCCCGCGCATGCTATTAGAACTTGACAGTAGTTTAAAATCAAATTTGTGTAAATTATGCTTGGGAATGAATATTGAGTGGCAGTTGAAACTTTCAAAATTGAGCCGCCGGCCTTTGATCAAAGTTCTTGAACAATTTGGAGGTTACAGTATTTTAACTTGAACTCAAGTAGGGAACAGTAATGCAATAATGAGGAAACAAAATCTATACAAATCAAAGAAAGAGCATGCGTAGAGTAAAGTAGCTACTTGCTGAAAAATCATCAGCGCTGCTTGCAGCTCCTTGCTTCTCCGCACGCAAGGCATTCATTCTTCAAAACAAAATCAAACAAGGGGGCAATCAATCAAGCAATGGCAGGATGCGATAACGGCAAAGGGATTCTACTAAATGAAGGTAAAATAAAGCAAAAAAAAATGGAGTTTAGTGTAATCAAATGCATTCTATAGGTAGATTTTATTTATTCTTTTTTATCCATACCCGGCTCATCAATGACGCCATTAGCAGCAGCAGCCTCCCCATCCGCAGCAGCAACATTAGTAACAAAATCTACTACATGCTGGACAACACCTTCTTTATCACAAAGCTTTACTTTATCCATATCTTGGAATGGAGCTAACCTGGTACCAATAAAGGTCGCAAGATCTTCTCTTGATTGAGCAGTATCGCTATCTGGTCGGACCACAATCGCCTTTTGAGCTCCAGCAACCAAGTCTGATACATCGCTGGTAGCAGGTCCCACCACAGCATCTGCTAAGCTCTCACCAAAGACTACTGGGGGCAATGCTATAACAATAAAATTGTCCATAGGGATGTTTAATCGATGAGAAATAGCACGAAGCGCCAGCGGGCGTGAGGCTCGGATCGGAGTGATATGCAGGACTGCAAGATGTTCACTTGAAGGACCATCCTGAGGTACAAACTGCAACGTGTAATTCGCACGGAACCCTTTCGTTCTTAACCTTCGTTTTAACCGTTCAGTCACAGCACTGGCTAACCGTACACTGCCTGCCGAGCGTGCTTTGGGTCCCATCCCAGCAGCCAAAATTCCTTGAGTCTCTGGGTCCAGGTCTACACAAATATGCCTGGGGTGCACTCCTGCTTCGGGCTCTTCTGCAACATTATACAAAAGTTCTTTCAAACGAGGTAATCTACGTTGATTATCAGCTTGAGAACTGATAATCTTTTTCAACATTCGGTGTAAAGCGACACGGTCCCAATGAAATTCAATTAGAGACTCATACGCCTCGTCAGCCTCCCAGCGGCGGGAGTCATGCCTGAGCCACGCATCAGCACCGCTATTACACACCATGAAGTCTAAATTGTCAACATCGATTCCACCAGAAACAATGTGGTCATAGGTCGAGTCGAAGCCCAGCATGCTCAGCACACCGATACCCACATCACTAGAAAGTCCAGCGGCATTTAAACCAGAGATCAGCTGCCGTAACTGGAAGACCACATCAGAGATAACTTTATCTGAATCTAATGGGACTACGATCAAACGTTTACGAGTTGCAGCGACGGAATCTTGAGGGCCCTTTCCTCCTCTAGTCGCATTTTCTTTAGCTAAACTACTAATAATATCGAGGTCATCGGTAGTTAGCCCACTAATTTTCTTGCCTAGAGGGCTACTTGGATGGGATAAAGACCCCCTCAGATCTGTAGGCGTCATATCTCCAGGTGTACTGAAATGCCGTTGCATCGTTAGCATGCCCTCAGACACCACTCCGTGACTAGGACTGCCCGACAAAGTTGCGGAAACTTCAGTGTCCACAATACCCAGCAAATCGAGACGAGATAACCTTCTAGTTAAGAAACCAGACATCGAACGATCATGTTTAACCTTTGTATTAGAGTTAAAACGTCGTTCTACGTCCATTGTTTCCATGTATCGTTTGCAATGAGCAGGCCATGAGTATGCCATGATGTTGTCGACGCCAGAAGTTGACATTGAGCTCCAGGTAGACGGCGCAGTGAGAATGGAGAGTAATGCAGCAGCTACAGCATCAGAATCTGTAGGATCTACAACAACGCCGTGGTGTAAGGTTGCCATAATGTCGACTGGACCTCCATTTCGAGTTGCAACAGTTGGAACTCCATGAGCAGCGGCCTCAATAACAGTCAGCCCAAAAGGTTCCTGAAGAGCGATATTAACAAAAACACCACGGGTTTCACGTGCAAAGAGGTAAATATCTGAAATATCTGCCTGGGTATGATGTTTAGGGTAGGAAACTGCTCCGTACAAGTCATGGGCGTCAATTAATTTTAAAACTTGAGTTAAAATTTTCTGAGAACCACCAGCCATAGAGTCAATAGTATCACGGTTACCCATGATAAGCACTAAATTTGCCAATTCGCGAAGCATTGCGTGCTCCCCGAAGGCTTTGACCAAGGTAGTGATGTTCTTTTTAGCGTCAGGGCGGGACATAGCGAGGACTGCTGGTTTGAGAGGGTTGCGAAGGAATTTCGCAATGTCTTGCCAAATAGGAGGGCCATTAGGGATGATATCAGCAGGACGCGGAGGTATAATGGGAGGAATTTGTACAGAAGAGACCATTCCACCGCCACCACCGCTGCTGCTGTCAACGGTGCCTGTAGGGGACGAGACTCCAGCAGCATCTGTAGGTGATTGAGGGGTTGAAGATGCAGCTCCCGTACCACGTCTTCCGGGAGGAAAAGATACATTTTGATCACTTGTAGTAGCAGAAGAAGGAGTTCCTGCTTCATTTCTTTTATTCTTTTTACTGCCATCTCCAGGAGAGGTCGGGGATCTGGGACTGAGTGACAATGGAGAAGATAAGGGCGCTAAATCAAATTCTTGCAGCGTGGCTCTTTGCTTTTCAAACTCTTTTACGACGGGGTCTTCAGGCATAGTAACCTTTAAGGTTGAAAAATCAAGGCCAGGTGGAGATACCTTCATATAAGGCATGTGACGTCCAACAGAGCGACGGAATCTTAAAATTCTAGCCAAAGTTGGGTTGTACCCATCGTAAAGACCCCATTGCTCTTCAATTTCTTGCTGGGTAGAGGTAAATACAAGAGAAGCGACGTCTAATGACCTTTCCTCCGCTTCAATGCGACGAGAAATAGCATATGTCATCTCAATCTCTGCCCTCGTCATCGATGCAGAATTAAGCAAATGATCAAGCTTATTACGGCCTAAACTATGCCCAGTCATCGCCATTTGGGTATCTAAGGTACTACACATAAGCACTGCAGCTTCTCCTGCATCAGCATAATGGCCATGGACACAATACAATTCACACCGGCGCCCAGATTCGCTCAGCGTGCTCAGCATACGTGTTGCATGGGCTACCCCACGATCAGCAAATTCACGGACGTGTGGCCATAACGACTCTTTATTAATATACTGATTCGTAGGACCACACGGTAATCGTACTATATAAGCACCACCATTATCGCCCCGTCCTTTGACTATGCACTCTTCCTCGACCCCATACTCTGGATCGACCCTGGGATCCCGGATAAGCCTCGTCAGCAAATCTACACGATGTACTGCAGGATGTAGAGCCATAGCACGGGCTAATTCGACGACATACTTGACTTGGCCACCGGTATCAGAATCTCGCCCCAGTTCCATTCTATCGCCGCGGATTAAACCATGCAAGGAAATCATTACAACGTACAGCCTATCGAGACGCTGTGGCTCCATTTTATGGGACGCGCCAAGAGGTGTGGTTTCAGCTGGGGAGAGCATGTAATCTTCAAACAACGCGTCAATTGCAGCAGCTGGGGTAGGGACACCAGACCCCGGCTGCATAGCAATCGCCAATGCTCCGGCACCGGCAGCAGCATTTGCAGCTCCAGATGCATCTGGTAGCTTGACGGAGACTTTCTTAAGGGAAGGGGCTGGTGCAAGGTCTCCTGCTTCTACTTTAGCGAATGGATATGGATGCCCTGCACCGCTAATAGGACTGGCTCCTTCTTCATCACTCGAGTAGTCTCGGGAAGGCGGGGCACCATCAAATTCAAATGAGTCTAAGCCTTCTATGTTATGACGGAGGCGTTCTACTTCTGCATGTTTACGCTTGAGATGCCAAATACGCCAAGAGAGGTATTGCAGACGGGCGTCTTTGTCACCGCCTTGCCTGGTTGCAGATGCAGCCTGTTTTGAGAAAGGAAAAAAAGTGAACGGGAAAAGTATTGTTATTGTTTTTTTACTTTTTAAAGAAGGAACAAAAAGACTGGGAAAGACCAATATCAAAGCTTAAGTCATCTCACCTTGCTCCACGCGTTCTTGAGAGCGTCTTCATCCAATTTTAACAAAGAGCGAACATAGTAACGGCTGTAAAGGGTGCGGTCGGCGTCGGGGGCACCTACATTTTCCTTTGTTGCTCCAGCATATTCGCTACTTAGACCAAAGGTGAGGACTGCATGATACGAATAAAGAGGTTAGCTGTGTTTGTATTTGGCCAGAACCCTTGTAGAAGTTTCTCGCAATACAGATTATGGGAATGGAATTCTTAACCCATTTCCCTCAAACTGTTCCGCGATCAAGAAAAGGGCGCATTTTAATAAGCATGTTGTTGTTACTTACGTGCATTGAGATAACTCTCCACCCAGGCATTGCTAGCAGATATCTCTGCTGCAGTTTGAGACATTTAAACAGATGCTGAGATCAAACGAATAGCGAGTTATTATCGCAAAGAGAGATCCATCGGTGATGTTTAAGTCGATGATCAAGCTTACAAAAAATAGAAATTTGACAGATTGAAGTGAAATAATACCCTTAGCTCAGCTTCTCGAAGCCTTCAACTTCTCGAAATACTTGCACTGCAGTGCAAGATCGAATCAGTGACGAGTCACCAGGCCAACCTGCGGCTCTCCTTCATTGACTCGCTTTTATCAATTTTCTTACCTTTTCATTCTATAGCCAAAACACTCCGTCTCTTCTCCAATATCTCAATCGCTGTATTCCTTGTCCCAGTCAATATAAACACAGCGCCCACAATACGAGTAGCTCTCGGCAGCAACCCAGCAAACAGGGTCCCCACGCCTTCAGTCGTAATAATATGCCGTGCTGTTGATACTAGGCTTCTATATTCAGGGTTGACAGTTTTATCAGGGAATGCTTGCATTCGGGTCTTTATTGTATCTGCTGGCTGGGTCGATACTGTAGCTAAGAGGCCCGAAAGAACTCCAGAAATAACAAGAGCGCCTCCTGGCAAATCGTGTATGCTAGGAATTGTATTCAATTTTGCACGGAGCAATGGGACCACACCCAGGTAGCCAGCTGCATAGAGAGATTCTCGCATGAAAGTAGCACTCTGTAGAGTAGAAAATATAGAGTACGGGAAGGTTAATAGAGAACAAAATACAAAATATATATAGAGAAAATAAAGTGAAGCAGCAGAGGAAAGACAAAATTTGCTATGTATATTTTATTTAACTTACCAGTCCCTTATATGCGGTCAAAGCGCCTCTTTCTGTAAATGTGTGCTTTAACTCTGCTCCTAAAGATCTCCCGCACCGCTGTTGCTGGATCATAACAAATTCTGCTGGACAACTGACCAAGGCAGAAGCGGCGCCGGCCGCCATGGCAACTCCAATACCAGCAGCATTCCCAGGAGCGTGGCCATTAGCATTGATATATGCTGTTTCTAATACTTTATTCATGCCAAATTGTATAGCAGTAATGGGAAACATAGTCCCAGCATTGATCTGCGCACAGTTTAGGGCGGTGAGTGTGGCAACAGTGATTGATGGGTCTAAGGAGAATAACAACTTTTGCCACAGATGATGAAAAATTTGCGTTAGAACAAGATCATTACGAATACTATGTAACTTACTGCTAGTCCTCTATAATATGCCACTGGAGTGCGGGGTAAAGGTCTTCCTTCTTGAAGAGCATTCTTGATGGCGACCGTAGGCTGCATGATCGTGACCTCTGTCATGCCTGCAAAGGCACCAATCATGGTATGCTCCCATGATGATAATGATGCCATTTCCTCTGGGAGTTAAGCACAAATGATTATTAGTTCTACAATTACTAGTGGAATTTAATTTCAAAAAAATATGTGGATATTGCCACTTATATTTCGGAAGATCTAACTTTAAAATAGCATTGAATATCAAGTTTACATATACGGAATAAAGAGGACTGTTGGCAATGGAATCATATCAGCTGCCGAGCGTCAACCAACTTCTTCGACTCTAAGATTCTTGCGATCGGCCATATGGCCAATCACCAGCCGGCTGGTCCCAGCCTCTGCCGCTCATTCTTCCAATCCAGCCAGTTCTTTGCTCTTCTTCCACAACCTGCTTGTCAGGGCCACATCATTACTCGCTCCTGAGCTTCTAGCCACCGCACATTCTTGAACATACTCGCCACCGACCTCGTCCGCCGGCGCTGTAGCTGCAAATAAAACACACTCCGCAGCACCTTTTGGCGTTTTTAAGAAAACAGGAAAGAGCAGATTATCTAAAATTGGAGAAGCTATCGGTAGCAATACCTTGGGTACTTGATCTTTGAAATATTGTCGAGCTAAGGCTGTATTGACAATTCCCGGGTGACACGCTACAGCAGCACCGCCGGCAGGAAACTCGCCACTATTATCATTCATACGGCGATTGAACTCTTTCGCTGCAAGAAGCTGACATAACTTTGAGTTTGCATAGCATGTAAAGGGATTATAACTGATCTTTCCTTGAAGATTGTTGTCTAGATCTTTTTCCAGCGTTGCTCCAAAATGAGTCATGGAGGAAAGAAAGACACAACGAGGAGGTTTCTGACCTGTTCTTTTATATTCATGCTTTGAAATTTTCAGTAATTCATGTATCAGCAAGAAATGGCTGAGATAGTTGACTTGGAATTGATTTTCAAAGCCGTCTTCTGTTTCTAATCTAACTGGCGGAGTCATTAATCCCGCGCTAGCGATAATGCAGTTAAAGGGTTTTTTCCTGGAGGATAATGTCGAGACTAACGATCTCACGCTATTCAAAGATGCCAAATCTACATGAGCTATTTCTATAGTACCTAGAGTGTCGAAATAAGGGTCCAATTGACGAAGTGCCAAAGCGGTTTCCTCAGCAGTTACTAGGTTGCGGCATGCAATTACAACGTCGCTGCCTCTCCTAACTAATTCTTCTGCTGTAGCACGTCCTATTCCGGCATTTCCGCCTGTGATGAGGGTAGTAGTACCACTCATGCATTGAGACTGCTGTTTACTTTTTCTTAGTTTATTGACGGCATTGACACAGACTTCTTGTAGGCCCAGCAAGTCTAGGTACACCTTTCTCTTGAGAGCGTCGAATCTGCTAGAGTTTGACGACATTTTTCCAGAATTAATAGCTAGTTTTTGAGGGAAGTTTGTGATGAAAATTTCAAAGTGATCTAGAATTCAAACTAACTAAAAACATTTCCAAGAATATGCATTTCTATCAGATTCTTGGCTCAATATAACATTAGTATTTTGATACACTTCAGCAATAAACAAGAATAATTGATAGAGAAAGCTAAAAATATGCAGAAACTCGGGAAATATCAAATTGGCCGGAGAGATATTTGCCCTGAAAAACAAATTTTCAAAGTGTAGGAGACACATTTCATTGTTGTATTCTTGATACGGCATGTAATTCGGCCACACACGCTTAGCACGATGGCCGCTCCCTTAGCACACTCGCATTTGCGAGTGAATTGTCCATCGTCAAATGGAATATTACGCTCTTACCGAGTGCATTGTCGCCCATTACACGTCAGAAAAGTTCTAAATGCATCTTACTCTAGAACAGTCCCTTCACCCTCTCAGGTTTCCGACATCCCCAGACAACCTTCAAATTTTGTGTACCAAGTTGACATCTTACAACCTCCCTCACAACTCGCTCTAGTTTGTCGGTTGCTACAAGTCAGTGCCGCAGGTCTTCAATTCGGGGCCATTCTCGTAGCAAACGATTTGAATAGGGTGCTAATGGGTGCAAAAGGTGGAAAAGAGGCGTCGGCCCGGTCGCTCCAAAAACTTCTCACCCGCCTTGGCCCCACCTTTGTGAAATTAGCACAAACACTAAGCATGCGTCCTGACCTTGTAGGGGATATCTACTCAAAGGCACTTACAAAACTACAGGACAATGTGAAGGCATTTCCAAATGATGCAGCCTTTGCAATTTTAGAGGAAGAGCTCGGCCGTCCAGCAGGTGAAGTCTTTGAATTTTTATCACCTGACCCTGTAGCATCTGCCTCCATTGGCCAAGTATACCGTGGTGTGTTACGTCCAGAATATGGCAGTGCCAACGTCGCTGTCAAAATACAGCGTCCAGGCGCATCTGAAAGCATCGCATTGGATATATTTTTACTTCGCCGTCTTCTCGGTATCGTTCAACGTGCTGCTGGTATTACTCGCAATTTGGGCGTGCTTGCAGACGAAATAGGCGTCGCGCTTCGTGGAGAGTGTGATTTTAGAAATGAAGTAGCAAATTCTGAGGTATTCCAAAAGGCACATGCCGCGTTAGGTTTTATTACAACGCCCCCGGCAATTCCTGAACTCTGCTCCCGTCGACTATTAATTTCTCAATGGATTGATGGTCGTAGCCCAACTCAATTGCTAAGTACCCAAGGCTCCGGTGCGAGTGATGTGTTATCTATGGTTAGAATGGGTATTCAATGCTCTTTAGTACAGTTATTAGTTACTGGATGCATGCATGGGGACCCTCACTCTGGAAATTTATTACTAACTCAAGACGGCAGGCTGTGTTATTTAGATTTTGGTTTGATTGTACGAGTATCCTCTGAGCATCGGCAAGCGATGATGGCGGCGTTGGTGCACCTAGGGTTGGGTGAATGGTCTCGGTTAGTTGACGATCTTGATAAATTAGAGCTGTTGAAGGAAGGGACTGATAAAAAAATGTTGGCTGAAGAGCTTGAAGTGGAGTTCGCCGCTGTCCTCGCTAAAGGAGCATCTCCATCATCTTCTACTTCTTCTGCATCTGATAGCAAGAATACTTCGAATACTACTAGCGCTGCTTTAGCAAAACAGCTGCCGTTACTGAGTTTACAAACAAGTAGCTTGAGTTTTGGCATCTTAGCTTCTGTTTTATTCAGAGTTGCTTATAAATTTCGTTTCTTATTACCGTCTTACTTTCCACTGATCGTCCGTGCGGTGGCTTCTTTGGAAGGTGTTGCCTTGGCCGTTGACCCCAATTTCAAGCTCGTAGCTGCTGGAATGCCTGTAGTACTGAATCAGCTACTCTCTGATAGACGTCCTGCTGCGCAGGAACTGCTACGTGAGTTGTTGTTAGCACCAGGAGGTGCCTTGAGAACAGATGAAACCACTCGGCAAATATTACAAGTGTGGCTGTCAGCTGCAAAACAAGAAGCTCGAGCTGAAGTTATCATTGCAAAAGGAGGTAATGTAGACTTAAAACATGATCCAGCTGTAGCAGCAGCAGCGGAAGTGAGTGCTTCAGCAGCAGCGGTTGATATGACAAGTTTATTGCTCGATAGGAAAAATGTCCCGCTAAGAAAAACATTAATGATGTCGAATCCTGCTGCTACGGTCTCAGAAATGTCTGAGGAAATGCGTGGAGAGTTGCTTAAAGTGTTGAGTGAAGCGTTGACTAGTGGAGAAGTGACTGCTGCAGCGAGTGGATTGCTTAAGAAATCGCCAGCAGCTAGAGCACAGAGAAAACGTCTTTGGATGCTTTTTAAAGCTTCAGTGCCCAAAGTTTTAAACAGTCCTCCTAAGAGTATTTTACAGTTGGTAACGTTTACTGTGACTATATTTATTACGGTCACAGCTGCATTGTTTAGAAAATGGATTGCCAAGTTTGTTGCTATGTGGGGAAAATGGTTTGGTGGTGGCAAGAGCAAAAGCAGTAGTGGCAACGATGGTGATATGCCCCAAACTCAATCTGCTTGAAATTCTCCTCCTACAGTTTTGAATATGAACGTTCCTTGAGAAAGGCTTGTAAAAATTGTGATCCATAAGTTGTGCTTGAGAGTGGAAGGGAAATGGCTAGAGCCACTATGAGACTCTCACTGAGAGGTCAGCAGCGGTCTTGAACAATTTTAAACAGACAGAAGAACGGGTAGCTATAGATCAAAAAGAAGATAAATATGCATACTACCAACAAAGAGATGATGCAGTGCAGTGGAATTATCCTCAAAGGCTTCTCATTTTGAGAAGAAAACTGATTTCTTTTTGAATTAATAAATCGATTACAAAATTTACTCGATGCGAATTCTTTTAATACTATTGCATATACTGGCTGCACTGAATACAGTGTGGTGTCAGCAAATGACACCTTTCATAGGTCAAGGTGAAGATGTGAACCGCCTGTCTGAATATCAAACTTACATTTTGCAGTTGTGCCAGCGACCGCCTAACCTAGGGTTCCTATCTCTTCATTATTCCTTCCATTCTTTCCAGGTGTCCCACCTCCTGGTGGCACAACTGTCTACGTCAGTGTAGGACTAGACCGTTTAATCGATATAGACGACGAAAATTATCGTTTTGAAGCCGTACTATTTATGTTATTGACATGGAACGATCCTCGAGCTAAGCCCGCAGTTTTAGCTTCTACAGAAAGTGTTATCTTAGGTAACAGCAATTGCACATATCCGTGCACAAGTATATACACCTATGATGAAAAGTCCCTGTGTTGTGATGGCATGTGGCTACCACATTTAGAATTCCTGAATGCACGTGGATTCAGCCAAGATCGTGTCGTGCGCTATGGTGTTGAATTTGGAGAAGGAGTGAATAGCTCAGCTGTAGGATGGTGGGCTCACGTCGCGGGAGAGTATTATACAAATTTAGATTTTAGAGCATTTCCTTTTGATTCTCAGAATCTTATTATTCAAATAGGGTATGCTGATCGTACACCGGAGATCCCCGTGGATTTTAAACAAGGGTCAACGGCATTAACTCTTTATTTACCGAAAGCAGGTGACGATATCAGTGGATGGACTGTTCAAAAAATCGAAATGAGTTTCTATAATGTCACAGATGAGCAAATCTACAATAAATGTGAGTTAGAAGGAAAAAAATGCTGGTTTTCACATTAAAATCAACTAAACATTACTCAATTTGCTTTATTATTCCATCCTTCTTTCCTTTATCTTCTTATCTCTCTGCAGTTATTGACTTCTCGAACCCGAATGATCCTCTACCAATACACCCGACGGACCCTAATGCTCCAGATATCTTTAGACCACCATTGTGGGATCAAGGATTTGTAATTTTTATTCAAATAGATAGAATTTATATCTACTACATTCTCACCGCTATCGTCCCGATTGCCCTCAACGTGTGGCTTGCTTTGCTCGTATTCAGCGTCTCTCCAAAACATTTGGACACTCGCCTTGGTATTATTGTCACGTTGTTTCTTTCTCTCACAGCGTTGATGCTTGTTCTGGGAGGTGGGCTCCCTAAAAGTTCAGTGATTGTGCCGACTCAACAGGTGGTCCTCTTATCTTACATCATTCTTGGCTTTGTGGGGCTGGAATCAATTGTTATTTACAAGATTGTGACGGTAGAGAGGCAAAAGGATATTAAGAAACGTACGGTTTTGGCCAAGGAAGCGTTTACAAAGCGCTGGAATACAATGAGTCTAAATTTTCACCGAGCATATACTCATGGTATCAATGACCAAGATGGTCTTAATGCAATGTCCAGTAAGTCTAGTTTAGGTTTACGGCGTAGAAAGACAAGCAATGCGCAATCTAGATTACCAGCAGATATCATTGTTGACCTCCCAGATGAATCCCAATCAGATGGAGGACAACATGCACAGTCTCAAATCCCACAGCCACCAGCAGCATCGGTGGCAGCAGCTTCCCCATTTGATCAAGCAAACCCAATCCCTGAGGAAGGAATATCTAGGAAAGATACCCACGCAAGTCATCAAAACGTGCCTTTTGGGGGTATTGTAGATGACGAGTCGGAAGACTCTCAACCATTTGGAGGTGCCTCTGCGGGTTCTGACTTTGCCTCTGACGACGATGAAGGCCCGCCAGCATCTCGAGCCGTCAAAGGAGCAAACACCCCAATAACCAGGGACAGCACTATTCCCCAAACTAATGTTGGACGAATGTCTAAGTTTAAAGCGTGGTTCGTACTGGCGGGAACTCGATTGAAAGAGACGAATCGAGAAATAAAAACAAATCCAGATTATGCCTTGTACTGGGCGTTGTCTGCTGATAAATTCGTATTTTGGACGACGTTAATAGCGTACAATATCGCAGTAATAGTTATATTTGCAATTAATGCGACCTATCAAGCTCCAATTCGGTTTTAATATTAGTATATACTCTTTCTTTTTGTTTAAAAAAACAAATTGTATAATAATGCCGTTGCTGAGGAAAGTCGATTAACTATTAGTCGGTTAATTTTAGCCTGGAGCAGGGATTTTGGCTGCTTGTTGAGCCGCAGCGAGAGTATAGAATGGTCTTACGGTCTTAAACCCGCATAGAAGGCAAGGGATTATTAAAGCAGCTCGATTGTAGAGGGGTACTTGGCCTTTTGCTGCTGCTTGAGATTTTTTGGCTTGACGGCGGCCACGGTGAATTGCACTTTTTGAGAGCTTTACTGCTGTTGCAGTACCTGGAGCAAGTTTGGATAGAGGCGCACCGCAATATTTGCATAAAGAAGATGCTTCTGTGCGAGAAAGAGCTCCGTGTTGGCCACAAGCAGCCTGTTGGGATGAAAAGCCCAAGGGGAGCGTTAGTTTTAATTAATCTTTAGAGCTGAGAAACGCCGTGGGAAATACGATATGGGTGCTGTGCTGAATACTTACTTGAAGTGATCTGCGGCCTAAGACTGCTGCTAATTGTAGGCAGTCATCGCCAATAGTAGTTGCAGCATTTAATAAAAACTTTGCTGATTGCGAGGTAGGCAGCGAAGCAGCCGATTTGTGGGTCTGCTTGCGCAATGGTTTCGGAGCCATTTTTATAGGATTCATTTTGAAACCGGATTGAAGGGTTTGTTTGATTGAAAAAATATTGTTGAGGTATTCATTGCGGCAGCTGCAGTCGCAGGAAGCTGAGGTGGATCACTAGGCGCGTTTCTGAAAAGAGCTCGTGTCTCTTATGTCGGCGTATTAGCTAAGCATAATCAATGTCTATTTGAGGCAGCCTAGGGAGCTGTTGATAATCAGTTTGGTTTTGACTATTAAATCGAGTCATCTTATAAAACTGGTAAACTTAAAATCTGACAAATAAATAGCCTGTGTTTTACGACAGTAATATTCCCAACTATATTCTGTAAATAGGATCGTTTTAGATCCCAGCAAAAGCTTTTTTCCATCCATGTTTGCGTACCTTTAGATCATTTGAAGGGAAAATATTTATAATGGGAGGAGAGCCTGGCGTAGATGCCAAGCGCACTTCGCCTCGACTAAATGCTTCCCAAGAGAATACACAACAGGAAGAAGCACCTAAGCCTCCTAGCACGCGCCTTATTGTGGACAGGCAGCCCGATGTTCCTGCTCTTATTGCCGTCGACGAAACCACCCTTTCTCTACAATGGAGCCCCGTCTCAATCACAGTCCGGTCTACGCAGATCAGAGTCGTAGAATGTTTAGAAGCTTATGCGCTCGAAATGCAGCAAGTCGAGGTCAACGCCGATACCGGTGAGGCAGATATAAAAGAAGAGCGGTGGAGCATCCAGTACTCTGGCCCTGCTACGTATGTTCAAGTTAAAGGACTCCGCCCTGGCCGTAACTACGCAGTCCGTGTAGCATGCCGCCCAATAGTCACAGATCCTGAGGTGTTTATAGAATTAGCAGCCCCCTCAGAAATCTTATTAGTACGTACTCCCGCCACTCCTCCCTCGGCACCTCTGCTTCCAACGCTATCTGTCCGACAACGGAATGCTCTGAAATATAAATGGAGTGAACCTTCGGAGAATGGAGGACACCCTATTTTAGCGTATGTAGTACACTGTCACCCACCCCCAGAAGGGTTTGAAGGAACTCCAACACCAGAGGGCATGTTTGAAATATATCGAGGTTTAGAAAAAAGTCTTACTATGAAACGACTCGTGCCTGGCGTTAAATATTCAGTCCGTGTGATGGCTATTAATTGCATAGGGGAAAGTCCATTCAGTCCCATAGCAACCTTTTCTACCCAAGCTACAGTCCCTTCTGCACCGGAGAATCTCACAGTAAGCAGCTCTGGCCAAGACTCTGTAGTTTTACAATGGGAGGCAGTCGCTGGAAATGGAGCAGAGGTCAGTGGCTACCAGGTCATGATGGATGACGGCCAGGGAGGTGATTTTAACTTTGTAGGACATACACAAGAGCCTCAGTTTGCTATCTCAGGGCTTCGGAGTGGGTTATCGTACCGATTTAGAGTGAAAGCAGAGAATTCTGAGGGGATTAGTCAGTGGAGTCCTGTGTGTTTGGCGCAAACTGCCGCCACTGCCCCCTTAGCACCTCCCCCTCCTTTCAGGGAAAACTCGACTCATTCTTCTATTACTATTACATGGAGACCTCCTGAATACGATGGAGGCAGCCCGTTATTTGGGTACGAAGTAGAAATACAGCCGAAATCAGAACCAGCAAAGCGGGATTTTGCCAAAAGTGAAAATAAGTGGGTGCGTGTTTATGAGGGAAAAGATACTATGCACACTCTAGGTTCGTTACGCGCAGGGTGTACATACAGAGTCCGTGTCCGTGCGATGAATTGCATCGGAGCTGGTGCTTATAGCTTTCCAGCAGACTTAGCAACCTCGCCTGCAAGTCCTGAGGCCCCGGGAGCGCCTGCTGTGGGAAATAGAGCGCAGCATGCTTTGACCGTGCTGTGGGATGCACCACAGCATGATGGAGGCGCTTCAATTGTGTCTTATAGACTTGCACATCGCCTAGCAGGGCCTGTGGAGGAGCTAAAATCAACTAATAGAAGAAATAATAGTGGTGATTGGGCTGCAGCAAAGACGGGAGGAGGTGAAGATGCAGCTGCCTTCCGTATTGCATACGACGGTGCTGAACGTAAAGCTGAAATTCAAGGATTAGACCCAGGTATGAAGTATGAATTTCGTGTGAATGCTTCAAATAAACAAGGCACCTCTTCTTGGAGCAACACTGCTATCTTAACAACGAAAGCCGGTCTCCCGCTCTCCCCTACTTTGTCAACTATCACGCATGGCTCTGCACCCAGGTCTCTTGACTTAAGTTGGGTAAAACCCTATGGACAAGGTGCTCCAGTAAATAGTTATATAGTACAAATGCAAATGGCAGAAAAGCTAACATCATATGTCCAAGAGGAAGATGAACAACCAATTCAGATTGGTACATACAGCCCTGCTACTGTCGCTTCTAATGCGACTGCTATCGAGAATTGCAATGGTAATGGTAATGGTATTTCTCCCCATGAGGGTAGTGCTGATGAAGGTGGTGCTGCTCCTGCCTCCGAACCGTTATCCTCTTCTCTTTTTGAAGATGCTTCCTTTATTACAGTCTACCATGGCAGCGAAACCCACTGTACAGTGACCGATTTAAAACCAAATTGCGAGTACCTTTTCCGTATGAGAGCCTTCAATTCTGTTGGCGCTAGTCCTTGGAGTGGATCTATTTCTGCTGTCACTGCTGCTGCATCACCATCTGCTCCTCAACATCTGCACTGTTCTCAAGCTTTGGAGACAAAACTGACGTTAACTTGGGAATCTCCTGCATTTGACTATGGTGCTGCTGTCACAGTCTATCAATTAGAGGTTGCCCCAGCGTCTCGAGGTGGTGGTCAACGAGCAAGTGACAAAGCCTCGTGGCGGTCGGTTTTTAAAGGCAATTCATTGGAGCACCTTGTAGAAGATCTTCAACCTGGTCAGCAGTACTGTGCTCGTGTTCGTGCTCAGAATTCTTGTGGATGGGGTCCTTGGAGTGATATTCTCACCTCTGCTACACAGGCAGCTGTGCCCGGAGCACCTGAGGCACCTGTTGCGAGCGGTCGTACGGGCACTAGCGTTCGCCTTTCTTGGTCTACCCCTTCTGAAAGCAATGGATCTTCAGTTACAGAGTATGAGCTGCAAATGGCACCTGTAACAGAGAGTCAACTACAGTGGTTTACTTTGGTCAACGGAATAGATACTAATTGGAAAGTATCTGATTTATCTCCTGGCTCAAAATATTATTTTAAAGTCCGTGCTTCAAATGCAGTGGGTGCTGGACCATGGAGTCCTTTAACTGTAGTAGAAACAGCGTTAATGCCGCCTTTAGAGCCTACAAATATCGAAATTGCAACGGCTGCTGAAGAAGCAGGAGGAGCAGTTTTTCTTAGCTGGACGCCTCCAGACACAGAAGAGCAGCGGGCGAGTTGCACTGGTTATGAAATAGAATGTACTTCTTCTTCTGCTGCTGCTGCTGCTGCTAAATCAGGGGCTCCACATAAATCAGGCAGTGCAAAATCTGCTGCTAGCACTGTAGTGAAGCACACTTGCAGTGGAAAGGCAACGGAGTTTAAGCTTTCGAGTTTGAAAGAAGGCAAGTGGACCGTTCGTCTCCGTGCAATTGGTGCTGATGGTGCTGGTCATAGTGGATGGAGTCCTGCGGCTACAGTGCACATTGTAGGTCATGTAGGTATGCATCATGGCAACGGTTCAGACTTGGCTATGGCGGTTGCAGCGGCGAATGGTGGCGGACAAGGGCGGCAAAGGAAAAACAAGAAAAACAGGAGCATGGATCAAAAGGATACAGCTTCTGTAGGATCTGGAGCTAGTGAGGATTCGCATAATGTCAAGGGCCACACTAGAGGCCAAGCTCTTGGTACGTAACGTTACTTTTTCCCTCCATAAAATGATTTCTTTTTCTTTCTGTGTGACACTGCAATAATAATATCTCTTCAATGTGTTTCCTTCATGCAGGTACGAAGACTGCGGTCGCCAAGGCCAAACCCCGCCCCAAAACCTTTGTATCTACGTTAGCAAGGCTTGCTGGTATAAGTGAGTCTTCGTTTAAATCTCTTTTGTGGGGTGTCTTAGCAATAATAGTGACGGCAGCCTTATTCTTGACAATTTATGGCTGAAGGATAGATTTTATTTTACATTTTGCATTGGAACTCAAAAAGTAGGCATTTTCACTTTGCATTTTATTATTTTGATTATATGAGCTGGTTTAAAAATGCATTTTACATGGCTATTTGCTACTACTATTTTAATGTTGTGGTAACAAAATTAAATGAGGCAGAGAAGAGAGAGCTCCTAGCCTGCTCTTTGTTCTGTTTATTTGACCCAGGGCTCAGATAGAAATAGACTAAGTAAGCTTTCTATATTTTTCAAATTTAAACTATTTCTATTCGTATACTAGGCCCAAACTCCAATCACGGCCATAACACTAACCCCTGCAGCAAATGCTGCAAGACAACTCATAGTGACGAGCATGGAACCTTGCTGTCTCAGCCAAATAGCCTGGCTCTTAAAAGCATTCAAATGTTCGCTAAATGCCAGGTAAATCAGCATTCCTGCGCAGATAGCGTCTAAAATACCCTGAGAAAGCAGTACATCTACTCCGTTTGGATTCATAGAAGAGCGAACAGCAATTCCAATAGCAGTGCCGAGGGGCGTCGTCAAAGAGAATACCAACACAAGAATCGCATAGGCTTTACGACCAAGACCAGCATCAACAGCAGCGCTTCCAAGGGCCACTCCTTCGAGCATTTGATGGAATGTCAAGGCAATGAGCAGAACGGGAACTTCAGAAGCAGGGGCAACACCCAGAACCAAGCCAATGATCACCGAGTGAAGTGCAATGGAAATTTCAGCAAGAATGACCGCAGTATATTGGAGGTGAGATTGTGGGGTGACTGTAAGGAGAGGTCTACCTCCGCATTCTAAGTCTTTGCACGGGGAGTGAACCTTGCAGGGCCCAGCAATGGAGCTGCCGGCAGCGCTGTTGCTTTCGTCTGAAGCAGCAGCAGCAATCGTTGCCTCTTTTTTCTTAAATGTCTCCATGATGAAAGTAGTGATCATGTAATCGCCCATAAACATCAAAGAAATGGTGATTAAGCAGAACAAGAAGGCATAGCTGGGGTAGCTTGTAAGCCAAGCGTCAGGGAGGCATGGAGAGGAGAGCGTCTCTTGAGCCGGGAGGAGCAAGTGAATGATCGATGTGCTTAAAATCACTCCCGTGCCAGCATATGCAAGTATTTTGATGGTAGTAAGCACCTTGGGGTGGTTAGAGAGGGATAAGAGACCTGGGAGGCCAGCGCCAAGAAGTGAAGCAATGAAGATCACAAAGATGCTTGCAACGGAGAGAGGCAGGTTGAAATCTTCAACGACCAAAGAGCAATCATCTGCGCGAATTGAATCATCATAAGAGGTTATTGAGCATCTGGACTGCTGATTGTCTTGAAGTAAGAGCTTACCTTCACCGCCATCAGCACTGACTACAACAGCCAGAACGGCGAAAGCCAAGGCAATGCGCTGCGCAAGAATCATTTGAATTGAAATGAATTATATATTTGAAGTAAAAGATCAGAAAATAGAGAGAAACGGTGGCGTGCGCAGAGAATTTGAGTAGTTTGGGATTTTCGATCCTGGCCAAGCATTTAGCATAAGCAGCCAATCCCAAAAAACGAAGATTTGTTTTATTCTTCTCATATCTCTAAGACTATTCCCCACCGCGCTCCAATCATGATTCAGGACGGCAAAGTGCCCGTTACTGTCGTTACCGGTAAGTTTTGAAGCAGCCTTGCCTTTCTGTCACAATCACATCTTGCTGATGGCACACACGCCCCTCCCTTTTGCAGGCTTCCTGGGCTCAGGAAAGACCACTTTCATCAACTATATCCTCACTGCCAACCATGGCAAGAAGATAGCTGTTATCGAAAATGAGGTAAAACTGCTTTATTGCTCTCCATCAAACCTAACATGCTCTGACATTGTGGTTTTCTCTTTCTTTGCTATGTGCAGTTTGGTGAGGTCGGTGTCGACGATGCTTTGGTTATTGAAAGCAAAGAAGAAATATTTGAGATGAACAACGGGTGCATCTGCTGCACAGTTCGTGGCGATCTCATTCGAATCCTCCATAAACTCGTCCGTAGGAAGAACCAGCTTGACGCCATCATTATTGAGACCACTGGGCTTGCTGACCCTGCTCCTGTTGCTCAAACCTTCTTTGTCGATGATGATGTCAAGGTACTTACAAAATAGTAATCATGCTATTGATTCTCCAAGTCGTTTTAAAAAAATGAGTTTCTCACTCGGCAACGGCACCTTTTTTCTTTCTTCCTCTGCAGGAGAGTACTCGTCTTGATGCAATCCTGACTGTCGTTGATTGCAAACATTTGCTCGCTCACCTCAACGAAGAGAAGCCCGAAGGCGTCGAAAACGAAGCCGTCGAGCAGATCGCCTTTGCTGACCGTGTTTTGTTGAACAAAATCGACCTTGTCTCGGCCGAGGAGAAGGCTGACGTCATCCGTCGTATTAAAGAAATCAACGGCGCTGTTGAAATTCTGGAGACTACCCATGCCAAAGTGGACCTCTCTCAGGTTTTGGGCATCAAAGCTTTTGATTTACAACGTATTTTGGAGTCTGAACCCGAGTTTTTGGACCCTGACCAAGAGCATGAGCACGATTCTTCAGTCTCCTCTGTTGGAATTGAAGTGGAAGGCCAATGCGACTTCAAAAAGTTAAACACCTGGTTGAGTGCTCTCCTCCAGGAGAAGGGAGCTGATATTTTCAGGTCTAAAGGTGTACTTTGCGTTGATGGCTCTGATGAAAGGTTTGTGTTCCAGGGTGTTCATATGTTATTGAGCTTTGGAAACTCCTCTGAAGGTATTGGCCGTCCCTGGGGCAAAGACGAGAAAAAAGTCAACAGGTTGGTCTTTATCGGGCGCAACTTGGACAGAAAGGAATTGAATGAGTCTTTCAAGAAATGCTTGATTAATTAACTATACCCAAAAGGTAGCTCCAATTGGAGTTTAAGAAGTCTGAGAAAAGCATGTTCAAGGAAAGTAAAGAGTTTTTGCAAAAGCCGAATATGGCGGAGGACTAAGTTTTAGCGCCTCCCTGGTCTTGATGTCATCTGCCTGTAGATTCCTGTTTATAAATGCAAGATCACATCTTGTTTCCGTCATTGTTTGATTAAAATGTAAGAAAAGGAAGTGAGAGCCAAGTCCCCAGCGGCTGCACATAGCAGGACGCACAGCGGCAATTGCAGGCCTGAGATATGCCCTTGTTTAGAGAAATTTCCGAATTGATGGATCATTATAATGCAATATCGAAATGCAGTTGATGAAGATTAGGGGCATTGCCGTGCAGGCTGTGCTGCCATGCCTCCAAGCCCATTCACTGAGCACATTTGGAAATCTCGGCCTCAAGCGAACAGTATTTTCATCTAAACTAACACCATTCACTCTTAGAAAGGCAGCAGCATATCGAGCTACAAGCACAGCTGAAGCTCCAGTCGATAGAGTTGTAGATGTAAGTTAATTTAAAAAACATGCCATAATTTCAAATTCAGCCCACAACTAAAATATTAATTCATGCAATGCAGGCTAATTTCGAAGCTGTTATTGGTATCGAATGCCACGTTCAACTCAGCACAAGCACGAAAGCCTTCTGCAGCTGTCGAAACGAATATGGAGCAGAACCCAACACCCACGTCTGCCCCGTCTGCCTGGGCCACCCTGTAAGCCATATTTATTATAATTTGATGTAATTGCCTGTAATTTATGCCTTGAACTACCAAGTTACTGAGTAATTTTATGTTTATTTTGAAGAAAAGCTACTAATATCTAAGAATTAAGTTTAATTTCCTCGTCTGTTGTTCTACAGGGTGCTTTGCCCGTGTTGAATGAAGAGATGGTCAAAAAAGCAGTCTTGGCAGGTCTTGCCCTCGACTGCACAATCGCAAAAGAGTCTAAATTTGACCGTAAACAATACTTTTACGCAGATCTTCCCAAGGGCTATCAAATTTCTCAATATGACGTTCCCATTTGTGAACATGGTCGAATTGAAGTTGTTTTACCAGAAGGAGGCGGTACTAAACAAATTGGCATTACTCGCGCTCACTTGGAAGAGGATGCTGGAAAATTAGTATATTCTGGTGCTACAAGCTTATCTGGATCCAATTATTCACTTGTTGATTATAATCGTGGTGGTGTACCGCTGTTAGAGATCGTATCAGAGCCAGATATGAGGACAGGGAAAGAAGCGGCAGCGTACGGGGCTGAGTTGAGACGGATTATGCGATTCTTAGGAGTCTCTGATGGCAATATGTCGGTATGTTTGCTTTAGGGATCTCTTGCTTTTGAATGTTGATGGGTTATAGAGCTGTTATTTTGGAATAAAGGGATAGCGGAATTTGGTAGTTGATAGTTCCATGTTTTATAATTTTTATCTTTTATATTATCTTGTGCAGGAAGGATCAATGCGTTGCGATGTCAACATCTCAGTCCGTCCCCGTGATCAAGAACAATTTGGCACCAAAGTAGAAATCAAAAACATGAATTCTTTCAATGCTATGCAACGTGCTATCGAATTTGAATTTGATCGACAGCTGGCATTACTAAAAGAAGGACGGGCATCAGAAATTGTTCAAGAAACACGTCTTTGGGATGAAAATAAACAAGTAACGAAATCGATGCGTAAGAAAGAAGGTCTTGCTGACTATAGATACTTCCCTGAACCAGATCTTCCTGCTCTCTTCGTCTCTACCGAGGCTATTGAAGATTTGAGAAATTCAATGCCGGAGTTACCTTCCCAAAAACGCGCTCGATATATGGCTTTGGGCCTTTCTGAATACGATGCCCTGGTATTGACTGATGATGTAGATGTAGCTGCGTATTATGATGAGGTACTTAAGGCTGGAGGGGCTCCTAAATTGAGTGCTAATTGGGTGATGGGGGATATCATGGCGTCGTGTAAAGAAGAAGGAAATGGCATGGATGCACTTAAAATGAGTCCCAAAACCTTGGTTGAGATGATTTCTCTGATAGAAAAGGGGACAATTAGTGGGAAAATTGCTAAAGATTTGCTTCCTGCGTTGCTCAAAGGGGATGCTGAAAAGGATGGAGTGCAAGCGTTGGTTGAAAGTCGAGGATTAATTCAAATTTCAGATCCTGCAGCCTTGCAAGCTATCGTGGACAGTGTATTGGATGCTAATCCTAAGCAACTGGGAGAATATCGGGGTGGAAAGACGAAACTACAGGGTTTCTTTGTAGGCCAAGTGATGAAAGAGTCTAAAGGACGGGCTAATCCTGGAGAATTGAATAGAATTTTAATGGAAACTTTGAATAAAGGAATGTAATACATGTTCAATGTTATAATTAGTTATTATTAATGTAATCAATGATGACAATTAGCTTAAAGCGACGGGAGTAGGTAACGGATAGTAATTTTTTGGGCGGCATAGCGTGCCGTGCTGGGAGAAGAAATGAGGGAGCATGACTTGGTGATGTTGCTTTAAATTGCCCGAGCTGGCGTTGATTGTTGTCAGAGTACTAATATTAACCGAATAGGAGAACCTTAATAGAGAATTTATAAGACTTTTATCTAAAGTTATTTCTGATCAGTTTGCCAAAAGAATGATCTTAAGTTTTATGTTGGAAGGCTAGGAATAAAACAAGATGCAGGAGCTAGGTAGCTTTAAAGCGGAGCTGAAGAATCTTTGGTCACCTACAATCGCTGTCATAGCTTCTGACGAGGCTGAGAATTTGTGCCTTGAGAGGAATGGCCTCGCTGTGGCAGAGCTTCTGCGGCCTTTTGGTGCCCTTCGTAGAATGAATAGCGGCATGGGAGGTGAGCGCAGAATTAACATCGGTCAGAAGCCGTACTTTATTAAGCCTTTAAGCTTGCTAGTTAAATTTATAAGAACAACATCACCATTGGCGGCGTGTTCTCTGCAGTTCCCATTCGAACCCCTGCTGAACAGCCTATCCGCCTCTACGACTGGACACTTCATTTTCACGACATATCAGAGATGAAGCAACCGCCACAGGAAGTTGCCAACCAACATTTAGCTGAATTTCTAAAACGAGTTGTTGCGGCTGACGCCTCGGCACCTTTACCAGAACTTGAACAGTTGATAGAAGCTGTTGGTGTGGATACTGCGAGCCCTTGGTATGGAGAATACTGTAAAGAGTTTTATAGAACGCTTCGGTTTGGAAGTCATGAAGCTATAGACCACCCAGTTGCTTGTTTATTGGTGTTACCTTCTACTTCTGCGGGTGAAGCTTCCTCCAGTTTTGCTGATTTATTTGAAGAAAGAGCGACACCGCTGTTGAAACACCTAGTACGAGAGTCCCATGCAGTTTTACATTATGCCTTTATGCACGATGCCCAGACAGCTGGGAAACAAGTACATGAGAAAGCGGTGGCTGCATTGCAATCGTTGAGGTCTTCTTCTTTAGGCCCTTCTGGCCATGTTTTAACAATAAATAGCGGAGGTATGCCTCGTGTACCTCCAACTGCATGGCAGGAATGCGTCAACCAACGTTGGCAAGGCGTTACAGCTGAAAACAAATCAAAAATCGCAGCAGGCATGTCGCAGGCAGACGCCACAAGCATTGCTGCTGCAATAGAAGAATTGGCTGTACGTAAAGTAGCCCCTCATGTCGAATCGCGTATCCGGTACCTGGATCAAACGGCAATGTCTGCACGTAGAGGCTTTAAAAACCAACTGAAAAGCTTATTATTCAGAAAATCAGCTGCAGCGACATTGCCGGCAGCGGGAATTTCAGGAGCCTCCCCACGAGGCTCTGGTAATGATGGCGGGGCAATAAAAGGATCCTCTTCAGGTGGTTCTGGCTTTAGTTCTCCTCGATCTCCACGGTCCCCAACTAGTCGTAGCGCTACACAATACTCTCTAACTAGTGTAGAATATCAGTTACGGCAACTCGGTGATCTGGCGCTAATGGTTGGCGATTGCGATACTGCTTTAAGCGTTCTGAGGTTACTTGCTTCAGATTACAAATCAGATAAAGCATATTTCCATTATGCCGGGGTTCAAGAAGCTATGGCAGTAGCTACTGTCCTGTACGATGGCCCTCCATCAGATGCAATTTCAAATTTCAAAGAAGCTTTTTATCGGTACGATCAAGTAGCGCAGCAGGCACAGCAGCAGCATGGAGGAGGAGGAGGACCACCGAGTCGAGCGACGTGGTACGCGACCCGTGCGGCGATGCTTATGGCAAGTTATTTAGGAGCGTTGGGACGCTACGCTGATGCAAGTTATATCGTAATGAAGGCTCATTTTGCAGAAGAAGACTTGAGAGCAGCTTTATTAATCGAACGGGCTGCTTTGTTATTATTACGTGTTCAACCCGCCCGCGTTCGGAAATTCGCCTTTCATCTTGTTTTAGCTGGCTTAAGGTACAGTAAAGGAGGTGCACGTGACCTTGCTGCACGGTCTTATTCCCTAGCGGTTGCAGTCTATAAAGGAAAGGGGTGGGATGTGGTCGAAGAGCATATCCGGGAAGCTTTAGGCAAAGGCTGTCGAGAAGCTGGCGACTCTCTTGGCGCAGTAGAACATTTCGCTGCCACGTTGACATGTTCACAAATCCCTGCGGGGTTGCAAAGTCTACATATGGCCCAGTTTGCTGAATCATTGCAAGCTGCAACTGCGCAACTAGGCTACCAGCCGGCTATAAAATTACCTTTGCCGGTGGTCAATACAAAGAAAGTTGGAGTATCATCCTCCGGACAGGCGAGTTACGCGAATGGAGCAGCGCGGCAGGTTGTCCCGGATTTCTGGACAACTCTAGAATCTGCGGTATGTCAAGGTTTGATTGTAGCGGGAGGAGATAGTAGGGACAATAATAATAATAATAGGGTTGGCGGCGGTGGCGGGAAAGGGAGCTCGACGTGGTTGGATAGTGCAGGTAGTAAAGCAAGCCTTGCAAGCGCTGCTGGTGGTGGTAGTGGTGTGAATGGGATTGAGAATCTGTGCTGCTGTGTAGGAGAAGATGTTGGTGTAGATGTAGAAATCAAAAACCCGTTGCAAATTGAATTAGCAGTGACGAAACTAAAACTAACCTGCACTTTTGAAGCTGCCACAAGCAGCGCCCCCATTGCTGCTGCACCAGCTGCAGTTGGTTCTTCCTCTCCTTTCCAAGTGAAAGAAGAACGCATTACTCTACACCCTGGTGAAAAAGCTGTTGTCCACTTACGAGTAAAACCGCTCCGTACAGGCTCTTTAAGTATTGATGGAGTCTCTTGGGAGCTCAATGGCATCGCTACTGGCACCAAAGCATTTACAATGAAAAGAGGTGATGATCTGGGTTTCGTCACCTTAAATAGATACCCCGATGCAGAAGATAAAGAAAAAGATGTTGTGGATACTATTGATGATGTGTTTAGTGGGCTTACAGTCAAAGTAATGCCTCCGATGCCACGACTTGAACTTTCTTTAGAGACTCTACCGCCAACGTTGCTAGTCGGACAAGTGACAAAATGCACTTTAAAGCTGAAAAATGCAGGTGCAATGACTCTGCATGCATTACGTTGTGCTATAGATACGCCGTCTGTGTTTTTAGAGCTTGGTGCTGGACAGCAAGTGGTTCATAAGCCAGGCAAAGACCACGTCTTTGGTCTTCTCAATGGCAACAGTAACAAGGGCAGCACTAAATTAGGGGTCAATGAAGACATGGAAGTTGTATTATACGTCCGTCCTACGCAGCCTGGCCCCTACTGTTTCAATATGTGTTGGTATTACGAACCATTGGTGAAATTAGAAGCTCTTCCTTACCGAACACTCAGAGCGACATTTTCCTCGAGTGCATTGCCGTCGCTTGAAATGACCGCCTGGTCAGGTCCTTTAGCTAGTAGTGCTACTATTGTTGCTAGTGGTGATAATGGCTCTGATTCTGATGTTAGAGAAGGAAGGATGCTTGTATTACGTGGTTTGAATTTACAAGGTATCGAATCTTTTACTTTAAAAGAATTTGAAATTTTGGGTGGTGGTAGAAAATGGAAAGCTTTTCTTGCTGGTAAAGGAAAAGAAGAAGAAGAAAGTGGGAGTGGTGCTATGACCGTGAAGCTAGGACATGCTGTTGGACCTGAATCTGCTGTTGTCTTGCATGCAATACTCTCCTGTTCATCACTTTCTTCGTCTACATCAGCGGCCTCTTCTTCTACACCAGATGGTGAAAAGCTCCTCCCTTCCTTATCTACACCGCAGCAGTATTTAGTAGATGGCGAAGCAAACTTGCAAAGTGAAAAGAAAACTCCCTCTACTGCCCCTGCTGGAAAGAAAAACAACAAAAAACTAGCTACAGCCGAGAAAAATAGCATAGTATCAGGAGTATCAACACCAGACCCATCTCAAGTAGTCCTTCATTGGGAAGCTACTGGCCTTTCTGAAGGTACTGTCTACGGTTTCAACGTAATCCCTATCTCAAAAGTCAAAGAAGGTCTTGGCCTCGCAGCGCGACTTGTTGCACCACAGCGCAGCGTCAAACACAATTTCTCAGTTTCTTCAGTCTGTTGTATTGAGCTCGGATTAGAGATTTGCCATGAGATACCGGCAGCTTTAGATGTGAAATGGAGTATCATGCCAGTCACAGATACTAATACCACCTCCGTTACTGGTGCTACTGCTGCTCACGAAGAGCTACCCATGCCACGACAAGGTGGTGGCACTGGCGGGGGGGAGGATGATTATGGTGATGGTGGCGTTACCTTCCGTCAGCAGGAACAAGCCGTTTCTAGCCCAGGTCCACAGAGATATATGTGGCATGGTGCTACACAAGCTACATTACACAATGTCACACCTGGTAGTGTTGTCAGAGTGCCATTAAGGTTGAGTGTAATGAGCGCAGGGTGGGTATCAATAGAAAGGTGTTGGGTTGCTTGGAATTGTAAAGATGCTCCTGAGGTAGATGGAGCACTGCAAATTCCTGCATGTCACTTTTATGTTGGTAAAGGAGGCCTTTAGATTATATGTACCTTTCTTAATATTATGTAATAGCGGAATATGCTATTAATAAGAAAGACCCAAGAAAGTGACTAGGATGGCTTCGGCCCACCTTCGGAGGCAATGCAACTCGATTACTCAGCATTTGAGCTACGTCGCTCGAGGTTTGGTTGCTACAATACAAGTAATATACAAGGTTTATCAACCTGACAACCGCAATTGCAACAAACAAGGCTTAAATACAAACACCATGACTACTGTAAACGTTCGCCCCGTGCATGAGAATGGGTTGAAAGACCCCTCTGCCCTTGATGGACGTCTTGATGCTTTGCTGTCTCGCATGGACAGGCTTGCTACCTCTGTTGAGAAGAGTGGAGTCACTATTTACCAAAGACGCCTGAACACTAGCGACATTGCCAATCCAGGTGAGCGAAATTGGCCATGCAGCAAAACAGCTAATTCCAGGGTCGCGACATGGCAAATGGCCTCTGCGAGCCCCCTATTTGTTGAAACTGCTGCTCTGTAGTGGTTAAGAGGTTTAAATTGACAGTATTTTCATTTTCTCTTCACGCTTCTTTGTTTGTGCAGCACCAATCGGCTTATTTGCGTTTGCTTTGGCAACAGGTAAGCAAGCACCATGACCTTTCCAAATTTCCAATTTTAAAACTGCCGCTGCTTTGAATTTATCACCACAGCGTGCCTAACCCTTGGGAGAGGTATCCTCACCTAAATTTTGATGCTAATTTAGAACTTAATCTTATATTTTATTGCATTTTTTTCTCTTGCAGCCTTCTACATGACCTCCCAAGCCCGCATCACGGAACAAGCTACTCAATTCATCGCCTTCCCTCTCGGCATGTTCCTCGGTGGCCTCGCTATGTTGATCACAGGTTTCATTGAACTTTGGAGAAAGAACTCCTTGGGCGCTACGGCGTTCTGTGTCTATGGTAAGCCATTCTCTTAGGGTCATAATTATTGTTAATTATTGTTATGTTCTGCGCGCTTTTTTATTTTTTATTTTTTATTTTTTATTTTCTGCGCTCTTTTTGCTGCTGTGATATTAACCAATGCCTTCTTTTGCTTTCTTTTGTTTCCATTTTCTTCACTCAGGTTCTTTCTGGATAACAGTAGGAGTGTACGGGACCATCAGAGCTGCCGGTATCTTCTTCCTTGAAGCTCCTGAAGGTGAACAGGCATTGGTTGCGCTGATGGGTTTTGCTTCTTTCGTCTTTATGATCGTCAGTCTTGCTGCAAATTTGGCACTGCCGTTCTTGTTCCTCAACCTTACGATCATGTTCTTCCTCCTTGCTGGTGGCATCAAGAACACTACAGTCGCTAGGGTCGCAGGGTGGTGGGGAATCTGGACCAGCTTTTTGGCTTTCTATTGTGGTGCTGCATCTCTCTTTAAAGACATGTGGGGAATGGACATCTTGCCTCAAAGATTCACCAAGATTTATGAAAAGACGTCGGCTGTGTGGTTCCCTCGATGCAACGTAAATCCCGAAACTGGGGATATTGAAGATGGAGGCGTCATGAAGGGACGTTAAAGTTAATATTTTAATGGAAGTAAATATAAACGGCAGATGAGAAATCCTAAAGGAAACCCCTGGAAATTAGATTGAACTTTTTTTCCCTAGGTTCGCTCGACAGGATTGAGATTGCCTACTACTCTTTACTACACTACGTTTACATGAACGGATACTAGTAATTTTCATTACAAGACGAATAAATAATAACACCGGTATTTTCAGCATAAGCCTAATAACCCCGTTGTTTATATGCGGGTGGGGCTGCATAAAAGACATCAATTTTCAAAAGTCAAATTTTTCTTTTTGACAATCAATTTTCAGATCATCTGCCTTGAGTACGCTGCAAAGAAAGAAATAATAATACATTAGCGAATGCCATATGATACCATCTGTTCAAATTTCCATGTAAATCTTTCCACTGAGAAATAAAAGAATAGAAAAGGCTGGTCCAAGTAACTTACCAGCTGTTGTTGGAGCGCAAGTACTTGAGCCTTCTGTTCAGGTGGTAATAACTCAATTTGTTGGGGTGTCAAGCTCATAACTTGTTGTACTAAAGCTGCAATTAATAAAGAAGATAGAATTTAATTTTAACTTCCTTTTGCAAAAAAGCAAGTAAAAATAAATAAATATATATATATTCATCTCGTCTCTCATTTTCTCAATTTTTCAAACTTTGCTTACCGTTCTGTTGATCTGGATTCATGCCCGGCACGACACCAGGTACAGAAGGAGGCCCTCCAACTGCTACAGAAACCATCGGTCGTGGTCCGGCATTCATCGGAACAGGAGCCACCGCTGATATCATCGGCTGCTGCTGCTGCTGTTGTTGTCTTCGAGGATCTATTGGTGCTGCTGCTGCCGCCATTGGGGGAGGTCCTCCTGCAGCAGCAACAGCTAAGCGAGGATCTATCGGTGCTGGTGCTGGAACTGGAGCTCCATAATGGGGCGGTGGTTGTTCCATTCCTCCATCGAATCCTTGTCGTTGTGGCGGTATAGGTAACAGTCCCGGCGGTGCAACACCTTTTGGAGCTATATCACCCATCGGATTACTGACCATTCCTAGAATAATTTCCATATGAAACAACGCACGAGCTAGCTGGGGGTTATCTACAAGCATACGCCGTGCTTGTTGTGGATTTTGGTGTAATAAAGACTGCATCTGAGCGAGGTATTCGTAGAGTTCACTTCGGGTTTTTCTAGCAAGCATTTTTGTAAGTTGATCGGCAGGTGCATTTGGGGTCGGATCTTGGCCTAATAGGACACTCATTCCTTGCGAAGAGTGGTATGCAAGATCGCCACCAACGAGTTTTGTTCGGGAAGCAGCTCTTCTGGCACGCATGTCTACATCAGGGCGCTGAAAATCATCCCTGGGTCTAAAATCTCCGGGGCCGCCTTCTGCAAAGACGATTCTTATTGTACGACCGTTTAGGTCAGCTCCGTTTAAATTTCTTATACAACTTTCTGCTGTAGGGATATCGTAGAATTCTACAAAGCCAAATCCACGGGGTTTGCCTGATTCCCGCTCAGTAACAATTCTGTAGAAAGAGTGGGGGAAGAAAAAAATTAAGAGTGGCACCGGAAAAAGGTGATTACTGAGAAACTAGAAATGAAATAGCATCTATGAGGCCGAAATTATAGCGTACCTAATAGCCTTGACAGGTCCGATCTTAGAAAAATAGTCAATAACATCTTGCTCACTGAGGTCGTAGGCCAAGTTGCCCACTGCAAAATTTCAAAGGGATGGCAGAAATTAGTTTTGCACATTCCCCTAAAAAGTAATCAGATACTTTTGGGATGTACAAAGATTCTTTTTCTTACCAAACACTGTGGACGCAGGAGTCCCAGCCCCTTGTAAACCTGCCATCAATTGAATCTAATCACAAGTCCAACTAGCAACAGCAATTTTAGTTAGCTTTGGTAATTTACACAATATTTGTTAGGTCATCTAAAAAAAATTTATGACTTTGTAGCTAAGGCAGTGCGGCTCTGGCCATTTTTTAGTGCTATTTTTATTGGGAAAGAAACCCAAGGTGGGAAGCGCATTTTCTCCAGCCACTGGTTGTTTTTCAACTTCATTGCTTTATTACTCACTTTACTGAGACTTGATCTACTCGATCCTACTCGGCTTGCTAGCTCGCAGACTTCTTTTGTGAACGAGATTGATCACAAAATTCACCTCATATTAGTATTTCGCATTTTATAGGATTTATTTGCTTTGCCAGTCTAGGAAGAAATATATATTCAATGTCTAAGACAGCAGAGGCAAGAGCGCTCTACAGAGCGTTTGTTAGAGAGAGTAGGTTCCCCTTGCTTATAGTATGTTTACCGACGACGTCTGGCTTGGCTTCTTCATAAGTCTCATGTTTGTCCTGCTTGTTCTAAAACTTGCAGGCTCCAAGTTCCCAAATTATAATGTTAGAGAGTGAGTTGTTGTAAAATATAAGATGATACTGCCATGCTGCTAGGTTTTTTACGAAAATAAACTTTTCGCCGGTCTCTTTATGCTCATCTGTCATTTCATGCAGCTCTGCTAAACTTCGTTTTCCCTCTGTCAACTGCAGATATATTAGACGGAGAGCAAAAGAAGCATTTAGTGCGACGCCAGAAGCTTCCAAAGCAGAGGAATTAATGCAGACAGCAAGAAGAGAATACGAAGTAGTCAAGCGCCAGGCAGTTGTGTTTAATTTATATGCTCGGAAGCAGAAGAATGTTATGGTAAGTTGGTTATATTTGAGTCTAATTTAAAAAACTGGTCGAATAGATTGTCTTCTGTGTTTAACACGTACTTTTGTTTTCTCAGGAGTTGCAAAGCGCAAAATAAAGCTTTAAAATAGACTGGCGGCAGCGGGGTAACGGCAACATGATAACTTCCTTTGTTTATCTTACCTTGGCCGCGTCATTTGTTTTTCAATCACTGTGTATTAGTATAAAATTGCTTACATTGGATTCTTCTCTGTAAATTTATATTATAGTCAAGATAGACAAACAAAGAAATAGCGGCGGTGCCTTCAAGCAAGTTGCTGTATAAATTTCCATTTCTAAGGAGGTTTATCGCGCATTATCTGCAGATATATTGCCCTTATATAGATGAAAGATAACGTGCTTCCAGCCACTCTTTACACCTACTTAAAAATTTAATACAATGTCAGCAATTCTTCAATTGTCACAGGAGTTGCTCTCCCGATGCGATGGTACATCATCATCGTCTCAAAAGGTTGAACGATGCAGCAAGATGACAAGCCTTTGGGCTGGATATGGTGCCGTCTACCACCTCGTCGTCAAAGAGAATGGTAAAAGTGCCACAAGAAGTTTGATTCTAAAAGACGTCAGGCCGCCAATAGATAGCAGTGTGAGCCACGATCGTAAGATCCACTCTTATAAAGTAGAAACAGCATTCTACCAACAACTTGCTGCACCTCTAAGACAACGTGGTCTCGCTATTGCTACTCCTTATTTAGCTGAACACAACCTTGACGGGAGCACCGTCACGGGGAGTATGCATTTAATTTTATCAGACCTCAGAGAAGAATACCCAAATCAACACAGACCGATGGATTTACCACACGCAAAGGCAGCATTATACTGGTTAGCTACTTTACATGCCAGTCATTGGCAGCGCCCTATCCCCAAAGAACTCTGGCGCCAAGGATGCTTTTGGCAATTAGACACTAGACTTGAGGAGTTGAAAAATATAGAGCCTGAATGGAGGGACTTGCAGCGTGTTGCACACCAGATTAGCGAGCAATTAGCAGATGAGAAGTTTCAGACATTGTGCCACGGAGACTTTAAAGGGGCTAATATCCTTTTTTCTTCATCTGGAGGTGGAAAAGACGGTGGGGGTGATGGAGGTCCGAGAGGTCCAAGAGCCGCTGCCTATGATTTTCAGTATTGTGGGGGAGGCGATGCAATGAAAGATGTTGCCTATTTATTTTGTAGTGCACTTGAGTCTAAGACATTGCAGCTCCATGAAAATGAGCTGCTACAGTACTATCATGAAGAGCTCTGCAAGCAATTGCCTAAAGAAGCGGCCGAGGCGTACACAGTTGAAATTATGAAGGAAAGATTAAATTTAGCGATTTGTGATTTTGTTCGGTTTATGGCTGGATGGGGTTGGTGGGGTAATACGAGCTGGGCGTCTCAAAAGTGCAGAGATCATTTGAAAACTCTTAAATTGTAACGCAATTTGTCTTTCAAAAGTTTTTAAATGTCGTCGCCCGCCGAGAGAGGCAAGGCTTGGCTAAAAAGGCGTCCTCAGGATGATTGATCTTATGTAAAAGTAAACTTTATAAATAATTTCAATGATCATCTACCATCTGAGCGGTCGTGAGTGAGCTTTGGCTCATTAAATTATAGCGATGGCAATCTCATCTCGCCATCTTTTTCTAGGGTGCTTCACTATTCGATTGATATATGCGAGTATAGCACGCACTGCCTTTGCCCCAGATGAATTTTGGCAAGGTCCTGAAGTTGCGCATCAAATGGTGTTTGGGTACGTGAAATTTTCCAGAAGTGTAGTTAAACTGCCGCTGCCAGTGGTGATCTTATCGCGAGATCAAGTAAAACTATTTAACATCTGTTCTTTCTTATATTCCACAGGTATGGGCATTTGACATGGGAATGGGCGGCAGGTCTACGGAGCTATCTCCACCCCAGTATCTATGCTCTTTTCTATTGGGCGTTGAAAGTTCTCAGAAAGGACTATAGCCTTTTAGTTGCCAAAGGACCTCAATTAGTGCAAGCTCTGTTTGCAGCACTCGCAGATTTGTATGTGTATAAACTAGCCCTAAATTTATTCGGTCCGGTAGTAGCTAGGTGCGTATAGTGGTGTGGTTTTCTTTTGGAAAGAAGAAACTTTTAACTTCTATTCAAATATCGCCAGCCGCAATGATTATAACTAATTATCTATTATCCTCTATGCAGATGGACAATCATATGTCAAAAAAATATCATGGTTCAATGCATATTGTCTAGTTAGAACGTATAGCACTTCTATGGAAGCTTCCTTAACAGTACTCGGCGTGTATTTATTATTACGTGACGTCTTTCCTCTTGAAGCACCAGCAGCAACTTCACGCAGTAGTCGCAGCAATATTACTACTAGAGCAACAGGCAAAGAAGGTTCAATTACACCGTCTTCTTATTATTTAAGAAGCACTAAATGGATTTCAATTGCAGCTCTATGCGTAGCAATAAGACCATCAAGTGCATTATTTTGGGGAGCGACTTCACTCTGGTATCTGGCCTCTTGGTGCCCTGGAGAACAACGACTTAACAAAGCTATTCTCGGTATTAGTATTGGTTTATTCGTGCTATTTGTTACAGCGCTATTGGATAGAGTGTGGTATCAACGTTGGGTGCTAGTCCCTTGGAATTTCTTTGCTTTTAATTTGCTCCACGGTGGTTCTGAGTTGTATGGCGCTCATCCATGGCATTGGAATCTCAGTTGTGGTGTGCCTACTGTATTGACAACGTTGCTGCCTTTGGTGTTAATAGGCGTGTATCGTGCGAGAGAATGCTCTCCACAAGAGTAAGTATGAATACGTTATTTTGTTTTCTAAACTGAACTTCTTGATGTGTCGGCAAGGTTTTTTAAATGTTTTATTTATAAGGAGGGTGATGATTCGTTTTTAACTTATACCTCGTTGAAGTCATAGATTGTATCGTGCTGATATATAAGTTTCTGACTCTTTCTTTAGAACAGCTTTGCTCTGAATAGTAGGAAAGATGTATTGCATAGGTTTTAAAATTGACCTTTACTTTTTTCCGCTCTTCTTCTTCTTCCCTCCTTTGTCAGGTTTCTTCTTGCGAAGTTAGTATGTATCCAGCTCCTTGCCTATAGTCTTCCTGCACACAAAGAGTTTAGATTCTTATTACCAGCTTTACAGCTTGCAATGCCGTATTGTGGCCTGGCAGCAGCTTCTTTGATAGAGGAAGGACAACGAAAGAAGAAAGGTTCAGTGGCGGCAGCTTCTTTCATTCCGTCTTCTACAGTTAGAAGAAGGTTCGCTATTGCAATGCTTGGTTTACAAGTCCCTGTTACATTAGCTTTCTCTCTGTACCATCAACGCGCGCAAGTGCAAGTAATGAGCTATCTCCAAACTAGCCAAAGCACATCAACGTCAGTTTTATTTTTAACACCTTGCCACACAACTCCTTATTATTCTTATATACACAAGGCAATTCCCATGAGATTTTTAGACTGCTCACCTCCAGGTATGTATTAGTATCCTTGCTCTCCCTTTGCTTGCTTTCTCCTTTGTCTGTTTGACTTCTATGCAAAATAAAACGTACCCGCTTTTTCTCTTTCTTTTGCCCCGTTGCAGGATGGGCTGATGCTGTCCACCAACTGAACAAAGACGGAACTGATTGGCTTCAACTCCCCAAATTTACCAGAATAGCCGATGTTCAATCTACTCTATCACAGCGACAGCAATTCGAATCTAACCCCAGTGGGTATATAAAGATGGTATTCAAACTTAATAGCAAAATTGAATGGCCACAAGTAATCGTAGGCTTTGGTGGGACCATGGATGAGCTAGATGCTGTCCTAAAACAGTATGGATACAGAGAAAAAAGACGACTTTGGAACTGCCTAGTGCCAGTTGATAGCAAGAACGAATGCAGCGTGAGTGTGTACGAGCGGCAAACTGCTAAAAATTACTTTAGTTAATTTTATTTTAGTTAATTTCATTTTACGGATATATTTATTGTAATTGATACCCTGTAACTCTCAGGAACCGCTCTTCGGTTTTCAACCTGAAACCTCACAAAGTTAAGATTCATTTTTCTCTTCACATTCCTCCTCAGGCTGCTGCTGCGTTGTACTGCGCTGAGGGTAAACATGGGCTTCAGAATAGGGACATAAAAACTAGCAAATGTGCGGACTTTATTCATTAATTCAGTATGTATAGATAGATTCATGACGAAAGATCTTTGAAATTGATTGCAAGATTATATTCACTTGGAATACTTGTTTCAATTCCGAGATTTAATTAAAATTGCTCGACTATCAGCAGCTTAAAAAGTTACAGGTTCTCAATTCTTCTTTTGATCCCTTTATTAGACCACACATTATCATCGAAAGAGAGCTTAGTGGAGTTTCTAAGTAAATTTAACGGCAAGATGCAATCCACTAGAATTGCACCACCGTTGTCCTTTGCCAGGGCTCCAGACGTGCATGACCTTTTAGAAATAATGGAGTGCAAATGGTAAGCTACCCGTGCTTGTTTATTACACAGTTAATTACTAAGGCAGAACTATTTTTCAAGTTCTGAGATTATCTGTCAACTTCTTTTATCGCTCCTCCCGTTCAACTTAAAAAAAATTCAGGTATGGCCCTCGCACTGTGACAAGGTTTCCTCAAACCTCAGAGACAACAGTGCTATACCAGCAGATGCACAATTCCAGCTCAAATCCTGATCTTGCTGCACAAGCAGCCCAACTCCGCCAAAGTAGGGCAACAGAACGAAGAACCTCATCTTCTTCACCACCACTACAAAAACGCCGCAGCTTGCTTAGTTCTCAATACACTCAAGAATATCTAGAATCTAGCCCGGAAAATGGTTTTGAAAACGGGCTGGGGACATGGGCTGGACGGCAACAAGTTTTCTCGCGCGTTGCATTCGAGGAGGAACAAGAAGAAAATTTAGAAGAAGGAGCTCGACACCATGGTGCAGTCTTCGGACCTGATGGCCATCTACCAAATGGAAGAAGCCGTAACGAAACTAACAACAGTAGTACACCTCGAAATAGTAATAGTCCTGAAGACTTAGTTCACGCAGCAGAAGTAGCACCAACGATAGAGTCCCTACACCCCCGATACCACCACCAAAATCAACAACAACGACAACAACGATCTGCTGAATCATTCAACGAGGATGCTGACATCCAAGCTGCCTGGAAGTGGAGATTCAGTAGAAAATGGCAAAAAGAACAGCTGAGACAATTAGAAGGTGCTACTTCAATAGAGCCAGGTGATGATGATGAATGGTCGACAGCATTGGATTACATGGCGGCAGCTGCAGGTGGTTTAAATTTGCAATTTGGTAGGACGACATCTTTATTAGAAGATCACGGCGAATCTCTAGACCCTAACTTATCACAATCAATGTCTTCATTGTTATTAGAAGCAAGCTTGTCTAGAGGAGAGGTGAGTCGAATAAAAAATTGAAAAAAAAAAGAACAGAATTAAAACGGAAGAGCTTTTCCTTCTTACCTGTTTTCTTGTCGATTAAATTTGCAGAGTTTACCTTTGAGTCAAGGGGCATCAGGAACCCTAGAACAAACCACAACTCCCATGGCATCTCGACGTATCGCTCAAGCTGTACGCAAGGCAGAACAACTCATGGCCCATCAACAAGAAATAGAAAAAGCGGTGGCGGAGCAGTGGCAAAAACATGAATCTCAACAACCATGGGCAGCACAAAGCATTCCTGCCGTAAATATCGATTCATGGGGTACGTTTTCATTTATACTAGCCCGAGTAATGGAGTTTGCATCAGGAAGACAGAAGTTATTAATACGAGGACGCAATCGGTTCACTGTTAAACAAGCTGGAGACGCGTTGCAACAAGAAGTTGCTGCAGAAGCATTAAACCGCCGCCTTGCAGTGCCTAAAGTTGATGTTTTAGGTAGTGGAAAGATAGAATGGTCTCGAGAGAGGGATAGGTGCTTAATTATTACAGGGTCGGCTGTACATAGTGCACTAGATACAAGGTTAAAAAGAAAGGAGGATGTCGGGAGAGTTGCTGGGGCACTTGTGCGCACCGGGCTACCTGCATTGCATACTGTTATTGTTGCTGATGGAGGAGGAAGACAAATGGCCCATAACGGAGGAAGTCGAACTACTAATTCATGAGTCATACTTTGATGAACCCTCTGTCTCTCTTTATTAAAAAAACAAATGGAATGAATGAATGAACGATAAGATCAAGAGCGTTTTTTTTTAATTTTTATATTTTATTGACGCACACACACTCAAGTATTCGTTTATAACTAATTTTGCAAATCTTTATTATTAGTTAGGTAGACTTGTTATTGGGATCGTAAATATCTCTTCTGCATGCTCCCCATGAGGATTAATTGCTCGATCTACTTGAACTTGCTTGTAATCAAAATCAGTGATGACGCTGACAACATGTTCTGCTTTGATTTCTTGCTCTATGCCAGTTACGGCAAATTCTCCTTTCGTCTCCTCTTCTAGTAGTTCTATTGTATGCGTAGCATCGCCCTGTATGTGTAAAAATGAAGAAATTGCTCAAATAAGATAAAATTAAAGTGAAAAGTTTTGAACGGTGGCGGTCAGCATTTGAACTTACAGCGACCAAGACTCTCCCTAAAGATGGTTTGCTCCCTTCTAGGCCATCGAGTACAACTATATCCCAATTTTGAACAGTTACTGCATCTCTCTGCATGAAGAAATTCAGATACAAAGATCAGAATAGACATTTCAACTGTAGGAGATGAGCGTTCGGGGTCAGATCACTTACCTCTGCAGCTTTAACAACGACAATTCGCGATGCAAGAGAACTGAAAATCGCAGTCTTTTGAGGGAAGGTGCTTGTCAAACAGATCCACTTAGGACTTGGCCAGAAAGCCAAGGTTGAAGATCTCGATTGCAGTAAATTCATTTCAAATTACATAAGAGCCAGAATGTGGGTCCGATTCCCACTAACGCCGATCAAGTGTTAATTTAACTTTCATAACTATTACATTTAAGTCGTTTACGTCTGTCATTGCTACTCTAATTCTAAAAATAGTAGAGCCTGGCTTTTCTGTCCCCGATCTCCCTACAAGGTTCAAGGGAGCCAAATCAATAGCAGAGCAACTCTAATAACTGCTCTCTCCCTCTCGTGTATTATTTACTCTGCTCTCTCCCTCTCGTGTATTATTTACTGTCCAGTAAAACCTATGCTTGTTATATTGCTCAAAGTTTCTTCACTTCTACCCTGCAGCGGGATTCTACACCGTTGCCACAACTCTCTTCTTGTCCTGCTACCCACATATGAACAAAAGTACCCGCAGTTGTACCTTTAGTCACTCTGCCAGGGTTGATGCAGATAACTTTACTATTAGATGCAGCTATTTCAGCTATCGTCGCATCAGCACTACCATTTTCTGGAGTTCCATTGTTGTTGTTCTCGGCAGCAGCGACGAGAGCAGGGTAAGAAACAGCGACCACTTTGGCGAAAGGAGCCAAATCAGAAGGCGCTATCAATACATTAGGAGTACAGGGAAGCTCTAATCCATAGCCTCGAGAGGTATCCATAGGAATATGTGCAGGGGGAGGGAACATAGGGAAATAAGTCCTTTGATTAATAATATGAGAGGCCATGCTAGGTAAGCGATCAGCAGGCTTTGAAGACTGTGAAATCTCTTCCTTGGTACAGGACATCAACCAATCCACGGTAGAGCATCCCATGACCACATCATTGCACTTGAAAGTACAAGGATTGGGTAAATTGGTGAGCTGGTTTTTAGCATTGAAGATGGCGCCATCAAAGGTCATAGGGCCTTGTGGGAAAGTGGGATCATGCTGGACATCTTTAGGGGATGGCAGTAAAAGAACACGAGTAGATCCACCTACACGAGAAGAGAAATCTGCCAGCTGTGCAGCAACCCTGCTTTCATATATTTGGTCAAAGCTTTCTTCCAACAGACCACTACGGATCTCAGCGTGCTCAGCATCGACAAAGGGACCAGCAAGAAGTAATACGTCAGGTTTATAAGTTGCAGCATACTCTAAAAGAGCTGCAAGAGGCTCATACAGTAAATCTTCGGAAATGGTAAAAGGGCCAGCAGCAACGATGCAAGAAAAGTCTGCGCCAGCAACAGTGGGTTCCCCAGCCACATTATTACCGGACTGAAGAGGAACACCCGGTAAGACTTCAGAAGCCACTATACAGAATCCAGAAGGGTTGGTTCCTTTAATACATGCCACTTGACCGGGAAATAAACGATAATCTTTGCATCCTGAGAGATCTACTTTCACCCGTGCTCCGTTGGAAAGACTAGAGCTGCCTTCCAATACCACAGACTGAGGATTTAACCTGCCATCTTCAGTATCACAGCAGATACGTCCTACAAAAACGGTAGGGGTTTGAGCAGCTGTGCCTACTGCATGAGGGTATCCTTCACCACCTGCAGCTTCTACTTCCCGCTCAAAAGTAGAAATACGGTGATCGAGGTAGGCAGCTTTATCAGCAATACGATCTACCATAAAGCGTGACCCTACTGCTACACTGTCGCCCAAAATTTCAATTTCAGCTGCGGCCTTGCCTTCGTCAGCAACGCTCACGGCGGGAATGTGTTCGTTCAAAACAGAGTGCACTACACCATTGGCACAGCGTTCCTTAAACTTGCCAGGACCCTGAGGAGTATATGACTTGGTATTAGAGGTATTATATGCAGGGGCAGCAACCACCTTGGAGAGATAAGGTGAGATACGCTGGTTGGAATTAATAGCCTCTGCTGCATCTTCCATGTCCACGCTGCAAAATCAGAACATTTTTATAATTTAGCTATAAAAGGTTAGATTTCCAAAAATCTGAATACAACACATCAATTCTCCAAGTATTCGTCTACTCACTCTTCCCAGGATTGCTTGGCAAAGACGTTGCTGGCCACCTTGGCTTTGCTAGCTGATTGCTCTTTTCCAAAGGCTTGAATATCCTCAATGCTCACAGATGAGCTATCAGGCCTGCATTCAGAAAATGTTTCAAAGGTTTAGAACAGAATAGAAGTAAAAGATTTCGGTTGGCAATCTGATTCACACCAGTATTTTAAATTTTGGCCAACCATACCTTGAGACAGTTATGAAGCGATCTAGTTTGGAGGCTAACGACTTTGCATCGAGGCTATGTGTCTCAGCGAGAGATGCTAAACTTGACAACACATCTTCCTGGATGTCTCTATACATTGTGGACCTCATCAAGAGGGCTTTCCTGATTTGAGTCTCCATTTCTATCCCGACGCCGCAGCAAACAACCCCGCTAGCTGCTGTTAATAATTGCAAATAGTGTAAATAAACTTGATGTTAAATTCAAATGTTACTTGTTAAGAATGAGCCTTGTTATCGTTTTTTAATTTGAATTTTAGAGTTATCATAGCACAGCACCGTGCCTATGAGCAGAGAAGCCGCAGAAATTGAGTATATAATGCCAGTGAGGCAGTTCTATGTCGCTAACATCTCGAGTTTTATATTTATCGAGGGAACTTGTTGACATATAGTGCAAGCGACGGCTCTGACATCTACAAATAAAATGATCATTCCTGTTCGCTGCTTCACTTGCGGCAAAGTGATTGGAAACAAGTGGGATACCTATTTAGATCTAATTCAAGCTGAATATTCCGAGGGGTGAGTCGTTGAAGAGCTTTCCAATTAAAACATTCTAAATTTAATAATTTGAGAAGACGCATGCCACCATTTCGCACCTGTTCTTACTCATGTTCTCCTTCTGTTCTGCAGTGATGCCATGGATGCCTTGGGATTGAATCGATACTGCTGCCGCCGTATGGTCCTCACCCATGTGGATCTTATCGAGCGTTTATTAAGTTACAATTATCTTGAGCGGAACACAAACAATCAGCAGCAGTAAATATTTGCATTCATTTTTAAATACACTGCCTGGCTGTGCTGTTTCTAGAAAGAAATAATAACCGACTTTGTTTCAGCCAGCTACATAGCTTATCTTTACTTACTACTCCCCCTCCTGACTTGATATGTGTTCTCGACACTGACAAAATTTTCTACTCCTGTTATTTCTTTCTTAATACGCACCTGTAAAAACACTTTTACATAACAAAATAGAAAATGAAAGCTCCTAATTATACTTTATTCAAGCCCTAAACGCAAAGTAACAGCTCTTCTATGAGCAGCAAGCCCCTCCACCTCTGCCATCTTGGCCACCGCCGGTCCCAATGCACGAAGGCCATCCAACGTCAAGTTCTGCACCGTCATTTTCTTTTGGAAGGTATCTAAAGAGACTCCACTGTACATACGTGCGTATCCATAGGTTGGAAGCACGTGATTGGTGCCAGAAGCATAGTCTCCAACACTTTCCGGCGTCCACCGTCCTAGGAAAATAGAGCCGGCATTATCAAGGACTGGCAGCCATGACTCGGCATCTTCTACATTAACAATTAAATGCTCTGGGGCATAATCATTAGAGAATGCCGCGGCAGCTTCTTTGCTCTCTACACGCACAATACGGCTGTGAGACAAAGCACGCCGGGTTACTTCAGCACGCGGCAACATGCTGCACTGCTTCTCGACCTCTCCTTGAATGGCTTCTACATCAACTCCAGGCAGTGCAACGAGCATTGATTGACTGTCAGGGCCGTGTTCTGCTTGAGATAACAAATCAATAGCTACGTGAGTGTGGTTTGCATTAGCATCGGCGATCACAAGCACCTCAGAGGGGCCGGCGGGCATATCGATAGCCACCATGGCTTCAGAATTCTGAAGCAACATTTTAGCTGCCGTGACATATTGATTACCAGGTCCAAAGATTTTATCAACTTTAGGGCAGGTTTCGGTTCCCCATGCTAATGCCGCGACAGCCTGTGCACCACCTGCTTTCAATACATGAGTTACTCCTGCTTTTTTAGCGCAGTAGAGCACCTCGGGGGTGATGGAGCCGTCTGGCCGGGGTGGGGTCGCCAAAACAATAGTCTGGCATCCAGCGATACCAGCAGGCACAGCAAGCATCAGCGCAGTTGATGGGAGTACAGCAGTGCCACCTGGAACGTATAAACCTACGGCGTTGATTGGTCTAGCTACTCTCCAACAACGCACTCCTGGCATTGTCTCTACTACGTCTGTGCTGCTGCCGTTGATCTGAGCTTCATGGAAGGCTTTAATGTTGCTGTAAGCAGTATCAAAAGCTTGCTTAACATCTGCTGGAAGTTCGGGGTCGGGTATTGAATCAATACGGACGCATACATCCTGTAACTCTACTTTATCAAACTTTGCAGTGAGTTCACGAACGGCAGCGTCCCCTCTGTTCTTGACGCCATCAACAATAGGCTCAACCTGCAGAAAGCAAATTAAATGAGGAGATCAATTTCAGCCTACGAAGAGATGAGTCTATTGGGCTCTGCTCAGGTCTGCAAGGAGAAGCTAGTATTGAAAGCTAAATCGAAATATGCAACTGGCGTTCGAACTTACCGTGCTTAAGATGGAAGTGAAGTCAACGCGAGGACGAGCAATGACCTTCTTCAACTGATCTGCCGTCATGCTATTTGCGTCATAGATCTTAATTGTGCTCTCAGACATTGCGACTGCTTGCGTGGGAGGGAAAGAACTTCTGGCTCTTCTGAATCGAATGGTTATAATGCTAGTTTTTTGGCCAGCAGCGGTAAGCGCACGTGGCAGGCTTTGTAAATTATAAATATTTACTTTCAATGCACCACTTGAGAACATCCTGTGGGCTAGCGTGCTTTAACCTGAAGTGGGTGGAAGGCAATTGCAGTGTGCAGCCAGAGCAATTAAAGCAGCAAGTGCACGCTCCTGCTCCTTGCCAAGAAATCGATTTGCTTGAAATTTGAGAATGTACTACAAAGAGAGAGCTTTGCGCTATTAATAGCACGTTAGTGGCCCTCTAAGAGGACAACGTTTTTTTTTCAGGTGGCTGTTTAAATTAAATTGTAAGAAGGGATACAATTGCGTTGATTTTGTAATTTTCATGCAAACCATGAAATTCTCAAGAGTCCCCAATAGTTAGAAAATGCACTCAAGACGAGTTAAAGACATAAATTCGGTTCACATCCTTCACATTTTAAAAAATATAGTGGACAACAAATATATGCCAAATTAGGGCGAGAATGTCTCCATCTCGCATGCCAGGATCTGTTAATGAACGCCGAAAGGTAGATGGGGTGTATCGGTGGGCGGTGCTTTGCACTGTCTCCTTTGCCATCCTCCTCCGCCTCTGCACCGGAACACACTCTTACTCTGGTGCGCATATATTTACTAATCCTTGATTAATTCCGCATTTTTTCAATATGAACTGGATCTAGATACAAAATCCAATCTAATGAACCTCTTATTCTATAATTTCTGATATTTCTAGGTATGAATACTCCACCTACGTTTGGCGACTATGAGGCTCAGCGGCACTGGATGGAAATCACCACCAACCTACCACCAAACGAATGGTATAAAAATGGCCCTACTAATAATTTATCATATTGGGGTCTTGACTATCCACCCCTTTCAGGATATCAGAGCTGGTTGTGTGGTAAATTCATCGAATATTTTGAGCCAAAGGCGGTGGCTCTGAAAACGTCTCTAGGATATGAAACAGCCTCAAGTAAACTATTAATGAGAAGTACTGTAATTATATCAGACCTACTAGGTAAGTTTACAGTTATAAACTATAAGAACTTGCTATTGCTCGCTTACTGCTATTTATATTATAAAATAAAATTGTGTTTTTTTTTTTTTTGGTCACCGCTTGACTGATGCAGTTTACTTCCCAGCATGTTTGGTCTGTGCTGCGGCCTTATACAAAAATCCTGGCCAAAAACTTGGGTGTATTATAGCAATGATGCTAAATCCTGCCTTGATCATTATAGATCATGGCCATTTCCAATATAATAGCATAAGTCTAGGGTGTGCTGTACGTAAAACGAAAGCCTTGAAAGAGCTCCCGCCTCCTAAATTGTAATCCTTAATCAATTGTACCTAATTAAGTCCAATCACATCTTTTTTCTGATATTATATAGGTTGCATCCGTATCTTCAATATTAGCAGGTCATCCTCTTCTAGGTTCTTTTTTATTCTGTGCGTCTTTGAGCCACAAACAAATGAGCCTTTACTTGGCACCGGCATTCTTTGCTCACCTGTTGGGAGAATGCTTGCGGCGTAAAGGCTGGAGACGAAAGGTAATTAATAAAGGAACGAATTTATATAATAACCTAAACAAACCCTGTTTAACTGCTTTAATTAACATTTTATTGACAACTGTCTCCTCCTCTTTGGATATTTCACTTCAGTTGGGACTCCTGGCGTTGCTGGGCATCACAGTACTCAGCTCCTTTGTTATCATGTGGGCTCCTTTCCTCACCTCTTCTAACTCTATTCTAGCTGTTCTTACACGTGTTTTCCCTACTCAACGAGGTTTATTTGAAGATTACGTGGCAAATTTCTGGTGTGTCTCTTCATTGGTTATAAAATGGAAACGTCTCGTCCAGCCTCAAGTGCTGTTTCGTCTCTGTACAGGAGCTACCTTGGTCGCTTTCCTCCCTAGCATGGTTGCTGAGATCGCAAACCCTTCTCCTACTGGATTTTTGCTCTGTTTAGCCAATACCGCGATGGCTTTTTTCATGTTTTCTTTCCAAGTACATGAAAAATCAATTTTGCTTCCATTGCTGCCGCTGACAATGCTGACCTCTCTCTCTTCTTTTTCTTTAAATGGTGGTGGTGATGGTGTACTTGGACCGGCTCTAATGCATTCAGTAATGCTTAGTATATACCCTCTTCTAGAAAAGGACGGGCTTCAAGATGCATATGTAGGCTTGCTTATTATCCACCTTGGCCTTGTGTGTTTGCTTTGGAGCGATCAGGAGCCATCTACGGCCAAAAGGAATTTAACAAAACGAACGACGTATACAAACAAGCTACGCTCACCTTGGAGCCACTCCCCTCTTCTTTCTTTAGCAATTATCACTGCAATACACGGTATTAGAGTTACAATACCACCTCCATCGAGATATCCTTTCTTATGGGATGCTCTCATGGTGTCGTGGGCATTTTTAAATTTTATTGAAGTATTTGTTCATTTATATAGAACTCAGCTACAGAGAAAGTAGTATTGTACTTTTCACTAGCAGTATGTTTATGGTTATTACATGTACGTGTTGGTTTATTGTATTACCTTTGTTTGTCTAGCGCAAGCTCCTCTGTCTGGAAAATCACCAACTGCAGGAAGAGAAATTAAAAAAGAGTAAAAGATTTTATTAGGCACAATAGAAACTTTTAGAAAATATCAAATTTCGACCCTTTTCCACTACAAGTCACAAATTACGCGATTTCTAGTACTACAAAACTCCTTACCTTGAATAATTGCATCACAAATCCAGCTGCATCTTCATCTAAAACGTCTTGAACATTGGCAAAAATTTTCTCAGCACTACGGTGAGCGTGCACCTCCCCCACGATAAAATCTGCAAAACCAGCTCCATCCTCATCATCACCTACAAGAGACTTAATTTTCTTATTAATCCATCCGGAAAGCTTACTTTTCACGTCTGGGGAAGCACTGTCCAGCATCTCCCATTTGACAGGGTAGCTAAAGATGGCATCTTGATCTTTAGGAACAATTGCCATCAGCTGCTTTTTTCGCTCTTCTGCGGGATTGATGGGAACAGTGGGTAGACTACTTCCAGGTGCACTACCTCTGGCTTCGTGAACTGCTTTTAACTCTTCAGCAGAGTACTGAATAGGAATGAGCTTTCGTGCTTTCTTTTCTGTTTCATCTTCTTCGTCCTCCTCGTTAAATGCAGTGGTTAGAGGCCTCTTACGTGTTATGACTGGAGCTTTTTTCAGCAGTGCTGCATGCTTCAGATCTGATTGTCCTAATACAGGTTGTGGTGGCATGGCTGCTGCCGCAATCTTTTCATTCCCACTTTCAAGAGGAGGTGGCGGTGGTCTCATCACAGGTGGCGGTGGTGGCTCATGCCCGATCTCACCTTCCTCTACAGCCTGCTGTTGTTCTCTATGTCGATGGTCTCTGTTATCTCTACTATCACGAGGGTGGCCATCTCCAAAGCTAGATAAGAATTCATTAGCTGCTGCTGTGGGGTCTGCTGGCTGTACTTGAGGCCTGTCCGCTGTTAAAGCTTCGATTTTCTCTCGTGCAGCATTAATTTGCGTGTTTAATTGCTCTTGGGACACTTTTAACCTACTAGCAGGGAAAGCAGGGGTAGGAGCACCCTCTTCAGCTGCCGCTGCTGCTACAGCCCCACCGTCAATAGTTGACTTGAAATACTGTAAATATTGCTCCGTTACTGAATTGCATTTTAATACCAATGCTTGCCCATCTACGACCATGCCATTCAAAACTTCAAGCGCTACAAGTACTCCCTCAACTTCTCTAAAAGTGCAAAAGGCAAAGCCTTTTAACGCTTCCGTCCTCGGGTCAGTAGCCGGCTTCCATTCCTTAACAGGCCCACAAGCTTCGAGAAGATCCCGAACAACATTAGCTTCTAGAGTTCGAGCTATTTTACCTATCCAAAGGGTGGTATTTTTGGGTGGAGATCTGCCAGGAGCTGGACGGGGTGGGCGGGGGGGCCCTCCTCTGCCGCCACCGCCATACGGGGGCCCTGGAGGCGGCCTTTGATATGGATAAGGACCTGCATAGTTAGTAATCATTTATCAATGGGCAAAAACTGTATATAAATAATACTTATGAGGCTAGCTGATCTCTATTTACCTCTTGGAGGCTGGCCGTTGAAAGCCGGCGCCCCTTGATATTGAGGAGCTCCATACGGTGGAGGCCTTCCGTAAGGAGGGAAGCTAGGCCTGTTTGGTGGCTGCATCTTGGTAAGTCTGGATATGTAGGAAGAGTCTGATAAAGAAAATAGCAACCGCTGTGCAAAAACCAATTGGAATTATTTGATCTTGATAATGCTTTATCAACTCGTCCTAAGCGGGCATATGGGACCGGATTACAAACTTTCAAAGATTATTCTTCTGCAAAGTGAAGGTAAAGAGGGCGCTTAATAAGCATCGGTAGCAAAAAAATTTGAAGTGCGCAAAATAGAACTTCTGAGACATATTTAATTTGAAATTATCTCGTCTTAAACAGCCAAGCACGATACCTTCCTCACCACTTTTGTCTTCTAGATTGATTTAGTTAGGTGATAGTAAACGAAATCGTCGATATGGCAGAGATAGATCCTTATATCATTGGAAGTCAAGTCGCTGTGCGTACACAGGGAGGAGAGGTGAGTGTCAAATAAAATCAAATTTCTGATCACCCATAGATGTCACCATTTAATTTTCATATCGTTGCACAGAATGTCTCTGGAGTCGTTTTTGGGTGTGCCTTTGATGGCCCACAGAAGGTGATCATTATCCAGCAGCCCGGCAGCACTCCTTTCCACAACAACCTCAGAATAATTAAGCAAAACAGCATAGAGAGCGTTTTAGAAGCCGCGGTGCCATCGGGAAAGCCAATGGAGCCTCTCCCGCCTGTAGACCAAAAGCGTGGTCGCGAGCGGGAAGAAAAGGCTGTTCGTGCAGCAGAGCTTGAAGCAGCAAAGATAGGTTTAGATGTCACAGAAGAAGGACAGGCAGTATTTGATTCACTTGCAAAGACATTACCGTGCAAATGGAGCAACAAATCAATCGTGGTGCTGGATGAGGTACGGATTTTTCATGGCTTGATCGGGTGCAGTTGCAGAAAAAGGGCTAGTGCAAACGATAGCTCTGCATAGTTGTTCATGTATTTTAGCGACAATCAAGGTAGTGTTACTGACCATCAGTGGACTTCTTTATGTTTTACAGGTATTTATCAGCGAACCATATGCCCCTGAAAATTGCAAAAGCCTTCACCCCGATGACACAGCAACATTGGATCGGGTAATTAAAATTGTAAGCTTTTAATAGTCAATTTGCCCGTTGTTTTTGCACTAAAATGATAATTACTAGATAGTACATTCAAAAATCTTGCTTTACATGTTATTAACGCTTTATGTACCCTCGTTTTGCAGCTTAAATCTGAGAAACAAAAAACGACGCCAACAGGCAATTAAGCATGGTTCCAAACTGGTTTCCACGAAAGTTATTGCCGCGGGAAAGAATTATTAAGATAGCTTGTAGTATGTAGATGCCAATTGTAACAATTGTTTTGGTATTATACTTAAATTAGCCTAGGTAATCGAGGGTTGTTTTAATAGGACCTCTGGGTGGTAAAGTTCGAAACAATTTCGTGAAGAGACCGGACCGTAACAGCCTTAGACATTATGTTGCATAAACCTTTGTACAAAGTAGTGCTGAGATTGTGATAGTCAGCCCAGAGCCCTTGTTTCAGCTACTGATCGGCAGGTAACAAGGGAGGGCAACCCTGCTGTTCACAGTGGGCATTTTCAAACCACAGTCCGATTCTTTGATAAAATTGTCTCAAATTTGTAAATGCATGCAATTGCGCATTTCGCTGCTCTTTAATGATTAGTCGTATATAAGTATTAAGTCGGTATTCGAACACCGCTTTCTGCATTGATACGTAAGAAGCTTGCGCAATCGGCATTATGAGCCGCATCATGCCTTTGGGAGCAAGGTGGCAAACTGCCAGTGCTATTCCCTGCAGCCCACAATTTAGCAATAAGAAATTACAGTGCTCCAGATGGAGCCGGCTTCAGGCTGCTAGTGGCGGGGAAGCTATTTCAAATTTTGCACCTGGTGTCATCGACAGCGACTTTGACGAGATGATATCAGGGGGCCAAGAACAAGGCCTTGAATGGGTATGGAAAGCAGGTGAACGCTTAGAAAAAGAGATAAATGACGAGGCTGAAAATAGAAAGCATGCTGAACTTGTTGGGGTGGATGATTTGGAGCAAGGCGGCGTACACATTCAAGGGCGGAGGATGATTAAAACCGAAGTTTATGTCGACGAAGATGATAAAAGGAGGCATGTTTGGCATAGAAAACTGCATCTTTGTGCCGAACAGGGCGATTATTCCGGCGCTGAAGAGGTCTTGGCTAAGATGAAGGACCAGAAGCACAGACCGGGACCCAAGGCTCACCATGCGTTGATTATCAGCTACGTCAAGGGTGGAAATCCTGGAGGTGCTTTAAAAGCTATTCGCGAGGCTTGGAAAAGTAAGTTCTTGTGATGTGTAAGCATGTATTATTTATATTAGTTTCACTCAATTTAATTGTATAATAATATCCATATTTTTTTTTACCTGTCTGCAGAGGTTCAACCATTGCCCCAGAGTTACGCTGCTGTTGTGTACGCTTTTCTTCAACAACAAGATATTGAGACTGCTGTAGCAGTCTATGCGGCTAATCGCAGGGCTGAAGTTTCCTCTGAAAAGAGTTGGGCCGCCCTTACAACTGCATTATTTAGCACCCGCGATTTCGAGCGTGCAGTCGCTCTCCTCAAACTGGTACGCTTAATAATTGTTCTTAAGAAAATTACGAAAATATAATAATTGTGCACTTCTTACTTTACACTTTACTTTACTTTACTTTAACCTTTATATTATTATTTTTCAGGGTACGAACGAGGGTTTGGAACCTGACAAACGGCTTTATGAGGCAGTGATCAAATATTATTGCCGGCTTGGTGAGCTACAACTGGCTTTAGAGACTTTGGACAATATGAAGGCAAGTTAGCGAAGAATTAGTTAATTACAATTTCGCATTTGTTCAATATTCTTTTGTGGACGCGAATTTTAAATGCTTTTTACTTTCTCGCCTGCAGAAAAGAGGATGGTTGCCTGACAAAGATCATTTTAGTTCGCTGGTGACTGCGCATGCTCTCGCTGGTGAAGGCGAAGTTGCCGAAAGCTTATTGATGGAAATGTTGGTAAAATGCACCGGAACATCAACCGCGCCTACAATTGGAGCTATCAATGCTCTCCTTCGATTGTATCTTCAAGAGCAGCTCCCTACTGAAGAGTTAACGCATAAGATAACAGAATTGCGCCAGGTTATGGTGCGCGCAGGAATTTCCTTTGATCGCAAAGGCTATTCTCTCCTTCTTGAAAGCAGCGTCTACATACAAGATCCTCAAATAGGGCTGTTCGCATTGAAATCATTGCGCAGTCAAGGCAGGGGAAGTTTGCAATACGTCTCGGACGAAGATTTGGGGAAACTTTTGCTTCAATTATGCTCGCTTGAGAGGGCCGATGGCTCTGCAAAGAAACCTGATGTTGCTGGAATTTACGAAGCTCTTAATATTATTAGTTACGAGCAGCGCCCGCTGTCCGGAAAGACGATGCTGACTGATGAAGAAGGTAGAACTTTCATTACGGCATGGATGGAAAATCTAGTTGTCAAAGACGAGGGAGAACAAGATTTGCTTGACGTTGATGGAATTAAATTGGATCCAGTTACTTATTGCGCTGTGGATGAATTAGGAAACCAACTTCAGGTGACAAAGATGAATGTGAAGGAGCTTCGAGCTGAATTGGCAAAACGCAAGTCTCCCACGAGAGGAAACAAACGTGAGCTGGTCCGTCAATTGCAAAAGGCAAGAGTCGAAGCGGAGGTACAGGGGGCGACGCTGGATATTAAGAAGGATCAGAGCAAGCGCGTTGAGGTTGAGTTTGTGGAGCAAAGTTACACTAATGGTAATCGTGTACATGAGAAAGTCTACAAAGACCAGCGAATGCTGGAAGAAGAGGAGGAGGAAGATGAGAATGCAACCGTTGACGAAGTGGAGGATGAAGAAGATGAGGAAGGAACTCGCCGCTCTAATTTAGATGATGATGACGACTTTGATTTCGACTACGAGGATCGAGTTTACAGCATGATGAAAGCCCAGGGCAAATTTAACGATTCTATCGCTGCTTCCGCCGCGCCAGGTCTCGGTGAGGCGATGGCCATTTGCCGCGGAGCAATGGCAATGGGCGGTGTTCCTACCAATGCCGATATAAACGCAATCTTTACGGGCGCGAAATCAGTTAAGGACAAAGCACTGCAACAGAAACTAGAGGAATTTTTCGCTGACAAGCGAATTGCTGATCGGCTTAGCAGCAATGAGTAAATTGTAATTACAGACTAGCTAATGCAAAAACAGAAAACATAAACAGACAATTAACGCCTTGACTTCTTAGCAACACCGCTACCACCATCAGCACGTTTGCGTTTCATTCGAGTCTCTTCATCGTCAGAGAATTCCTTCTGCTTATCTTCGCGAACGGCTTGCTTCTCCAGCTCATCCCAGTCCAAACCTTCTTCCTCCTCAGAGTCTAATTCGACATCGCTGTCATCATCGGACTCCACTACAGATTCGTCACTGCTCTCCTCTTCACTCTCTTCTTCTTCGCCTTCTTCACCATCGCTAGGTGCGAAATCGGACTCTTCTTCTCCAGATTGCTCTGAATCACTCTGGTCAGCATCCAAGAAATTCCATCCACCGTCTTCAACGAAGCCTTCAGGATCCTCTTTGATAGACTTGAAGATGTTCTTCCAGTTCAAATTGACTTTAGACTCGTAGTACTTGATTTCGATAGAAGTAAGCCAATCTTTGATGGTCTCCAATGACTGTTGAGGGATCGTATCGATGCGACCAACATCGCGATTCAAATCCTTCCAAATGAAAACCATATCAAAATTCCGGAGGTTGAAACCTACACGCTCTAAATTCACAAGATTTACCTCAGAAAGAGTCATCACAGTGAAGGGCATCTCAGTAAGCTCAACTAAACAGTTGACGGTAGGCATAATGAACGAAGTGGAGCGAGCTGGCACTCCGAAGAAACCAAGTTCGCGGAAGGGAATTTCAAACTCCAGGTTGAGATCTCTGCAAAACAAAACGTTGGTTAATAAGCTTAGCATCTTATCGGTGCAAGAGGCTACTTAATTAGTACTTACCCGAAATCACGTTCCCAAATGTCTTGTTGGACACGCTTGACAAATTGACTGAATTGACGATTGATTTGATTGCGCCTTTCACGCTCGCGCTGCTCCTCTTCGATCTCATCGGGATCATACATCGACCGCCTTCCGGCATCCAAGGTCTGAACAGTGTCCATGACTTCAGCATAAAATTGGACATCATTTGTCTTCTTCTTGCCGACCATGATGGGGTTAATCAGATGGAAATGGACGAGAGTAATCATCTCATTTTCAGCAGGCTGGTAGAAGGCGTGTTTGACGTTCCTGTACATGATGTCCAGCTCTTCTCCCTTGGGAGAAGTGTATCTGAAACCGTTGCTGTGAGCTTCAAGAGTACCAGCTACCTTTCGGCCTTTACCTCCAAACGCAGGCCTGATCCACACATCAGGCAAGGCGAAAACTCTACCTTTACCCTTGATAAGCTTCTCTTGCTGCACGAGAGTTGCCCGCTCGGCCTTCTCCTTCTCCCTCTGCTGAACCTGGGCGCGCATAGTCTTAACTTCCTGCACAATCTTCGCGGCATGGCGAACGTCTCCAGTGCGGAAAGATAACTCTTTCACAAAGATCGCAGTGGGGAATTTGGTACCACCATCAGAAGAAGGTCCGAAGTTAAAGTTAATGCGAATGTATGCATGCTCGTTATCCTGATTATTTGTGGCGTTCTTGATAGTCAGGATATGGAAAGGAACCAGCATGCCGTACATAGGAACCAGCACGCATTCGCTTTTATGGTCAACTTGGATAGTAAGGGCGGTTGATTGGTTGATATCTTTCACCGACTTGTAGGCAACAATATCAGTGATCTTTTTGCTTGTTCCGCCGCTACCATTAGCACCCGCAGAATTTTTGGTAAGCATCTGCAAAGTATTTTGATTGACACGATCCAAGAGCTCTTCCTGATTTTCTTTATGACGGCGCCTGTAAATAAATAAGACAATAGAATAGGTAGTATTAAACCGCTGAACGGAATAACAATATAGTTAGTCAAAACGAAGAATATTACTTTATTCGCAACGCACCTCTCCTCTTCCCTGGCTTTAAAGTCGACTTGCTCAGTACGAGCAGACTTGCGAATGCCGACTTGTGCGCCTACGTCTTCATCCTCTCCTACCTCGCCTTCAGAACCTTCCTCCTCTTCATCTTTGACGAAGTAAGCAACGTCTTTCCAGTCCTTTGGGGTCGTCAAAGTTGCGACATCGGGAGCAGATCCTCCGGCAGTAACGACAACAGTGTCTGCCAAAAAAAGGGCATAATTCTTGGCTTCTTCGTCAGAGGGATCGGACCGTTCCAAAGCGGATATGCCTGTAAAAGAAGCGGCGATACATTAATTAAGCTGTCAGAGTATGTAGAAAGCGTTGCTTTTTTACTTACCAAGAGCGACATTGAATGTCATTCCTGCCTTGACGGGCTTCTCATTAGTAGGAGAAAGTGCTTGCGTATTGTCGCGAAGCTCGATACCAACCGCAGCACCCAAGTTCTTGGGCATTTTTTCAGCCAGGTCGGCATGGCCCTTGTCCTGCAATACAATGTGTGTACCATAAGGTCACTCTTCGTGATGTCCATACAAAAAAGGTTTAAAAAACAATTAGATGCGAAAAGTGCGGGAGAAATAAGCCTACCTTGAGAGTCTGAGCTGCAGCAGCGTAGGCGGCAGACATAGGTGCTCCCTCGACAAGTGCAGCGATAGCAGCTGCATGGGCTGCATTCACGGCAGCATACTGGTCCTCCATTTCCTTATTAGGGTCCACAAAGTAGGTACGTCCAACATTAGCGCAGTAGGATGCATATCTGCAATTAATTCGTATAAAATTAGATTTTTGAAATCAGTCCTGGCATCCCGTCCCTTCGATCTGTCCTCGGAACCTCTCCAATAAGGCACTTACTAGCATTTGAAAACCCCTTTTCAACGCCTCACAGCACTTACCTGGCACCAGATTGGCAAAGAATCACTCCATAATGCATGGGCTTATCGTTACTAGTCCCAGAAAGCTTATAGTCGTACTCGCCGCCAGACTGAATGATTGGACGGTATGCCACATCAACAAAGTCAGCCTGCAGACATAAAAACATATAAATTATTAATTATCAAGCTAGATTAATGTATAATATATTAATTAATACGCTCTTATAGCTTGTAGAGTACCTTGAGCTTGACACTAATCTTCGAAGGGTCTTGGATAACTTCCTCGAGACGGTCTGCCAACTTGCTGTGCTTCATTTTCTTCTCTTGATCGATGGTTTCTGCGATATAAACGGGTATATAAAGATGCTTAGTATACAGTGTAATACATTCAACCTTTGAATGCCGTTATTTGTGTCATTGTTGTCGAATCAATTTTACTTTTCCCTCTCCCTCTTCACAGCTCACCTTCAATGTCCCTGATTGCACGGTTGTTCATGGCACTACTGACTAAATAGGCAGCTTTTCGGACGTTTTTCACCTCATCATCATCTTTAACCGATAAAAGGCTACCAATAGAAGCACTCACGTCGACAACAGGCAGCTCAGAGGCAGATAAAGCAGCAGCCCAAGCTTCGGCAAAGGCCCCCGTGGCTTTGTCCTGCAGGAGGGGTAAAGTTCGTGTTAAATGCTAGTTAATTAGCGACATTATTGTATAATAAGGCTGTAACAATACGTGAAAGTGAACGTACCTTGACGAAAGCTCCGACTACAGCCTTATCAGCTGTTGCTTTGGCAGCAGTAAGAAGCTCTTCCATTTGCTCCTTGCCGTCTTCCTTCTTAGGCTTGGCCAGAAGGTTTAAAGTGAGGCCAGCATCCTGGCAAACACCTTCTAGCTGCTTAAGAATGTCCACTTTCTTACTTCCGGCAATGGCATGCACGCCAGACCTCGTGAACATTAAAATAGTGTCTGCCAAAACAAGGCGAGCGGGGATTAGAAAACAAGATGATGTTGCACAAAATTTAATGGAGCATAATTTAAAGGTTTGTAAACCGTATACAAGTGAGCTTACCAGTGAATTCATATCCTAGCAACCACAGGTACAAGCTGCTGGTCTTGGAGTATCTGAAGCCTTCAGAAGCACTTCCTGCAGGCACGATGATCGCAAAAGCACCACCCCAGCTGTCTAAACCCTCCTGCAATTTGATGAAGATGGTGAAAGTAAAAATTGATCAAAGCAGCTAATTAAGGAGGTTCAATGTCTGTAGACTTACCTGCCAGGCAGAATACATGGATTTCAAACGCCGGCCAAATCTCTCGGTGTCAAGAGTGACCGCCATATTGGAAAATTTCTCTAGCTAAAGAGTCTCTGAGGGTTTCTAAGAGTTCTTAAAATACAGCAGATGTTAGATTCCTTATCGAAAAACTGCTCTGATCAGTTAGTTCAGCAGATGGCAAAACTACTTGCTTTGCTTGTAGCAAATCAGGGAGCTCTAGGATCGCCTTTATTGTTTACTAAAAGGTTATATAGATGATCAAGCTACCCTCGGGAATTTCTGATACTAAATTTGGGACAAAATTATTCAAATTGTGTACTGTCGGCCTGTACCTCGCCCAAAATTCCCAAGCAATTGCTGTAGTGGCTCCTCTTGTTGAATTCGGTGTCTATTGATTTACTTTTTATGATTGTTACAGCCCCCTTTGGGGCAATTTTACATCATACGCAACTCATAATCACCAGCGGTAGTTATATATCTCACCCACGGCAGCGCTTGGTACCCACTACGCTCAATAACCTTTAAATATCGAACCTGAAAAAGACGAGGCATTGTCGGAAAAGCGAGGTCGGTTTATAGCAGTTGGAAGCATGGATTATAACCAAATTCAATCTAAAAAGGTAAATTTCTTACCTGAATACCGGACACTGTAAAGTATGGTACTTCAAACTTCACTTTAATGGGTGGCATGCGACCTTTGCTTTCTTCTTCCGCTTCCACTGATGGTAAGCCAAACTTGCATCGTAAAAGGAACTCTTTGCCGCCTGGGAAATTCTTGATTTTCCAAACCAATGCATCCTTTTCAGGTGCATACGTTGCGCTACCCTGCACAATCGAAAAAAATGATTGCCTTAAAATATAGAAATCATCAAGGAAACCACATTTTAAGCAATCGCCTCCCGACAAACTTGTCAACTTAAAGACAGGCAAACGTACCTGAGATGTGCGCACAACCGGTGTAATAGCATCCGGAGGAAGAGGCAACATGATTTCAACTGACGTAGCAGCGCTTCTTTCTTTAAACTGTGATCTGGCTTTTACTAAATATTCAGTTCTACTCCGGCTATGCTTCTCAACTTGGCATTCTACCCAAATAAGAGGCTTGACATCCTGGCTCAAACGATACGTCCTGCAAAGGAAGTGAACACAACATTTTGTTCAATAATTGAATGAAGGGAGGAGAGAAGAAAAAAAATCCTCATCCAACTTTAGTTGTAACTTACATGAGATCAAAGGCGCCATCAGGAGGAATAAAAGAGATTGTACGATCTCTTTCAAAGCTTGCCAGCCTGACACACTGATGGAACTTCATATCTTCTAAGTCTACAGCCTTTTGTCTTCCAGCACGCCCCTGTGCATCAAATAGTACCTTATCATTAAGACCCAATTTGCATTCGGGCATCCCGCTGAGGTAGGTCCTCATTTTTAAAGCCCCTACAACTTCACTACGCACCACTGTACCATTTGAATTAACTAATAAATTAACTGACTCTACAACATCCAAAAATACTTCGTTCTTCTTGTAGTGAATGCCTTCTGTACGCCAAGAAACGGCATTTGTTACGGCCATTGGAGGTCGAGCTTGCACCGCCATTTTATAAGCATCGACCTTGATATATTCACTGAGGATCTGGGCTTCAGTGAATTGAGGGTAGCCGAAATCCATAACCTCGTCTAATAGCTCGTATGCAATGACGAAGTTATCTCGAAGTGATTCTTCTTCAAGCTGTAAAGAGGAGAAGGGGAAAGGCGATCAGAATCGATGGCGACGAGAAGTGGCAAAATTTCGACTTGATAAAGACTGATCAAATCTCAACTCACCTCCCGGAAATAATGCTTGAAGATTTCAACAAGCTTGTGTAGGAATGCTAAGATAGCTATAGCATTGACGTTATTTCGTGCCAAGGCTAATAGGTAAAGGTTGGAATATTGAACGTAAATGTAGCTCACTTGATCGTCCTGGATCACTGGGCTAGCTTTACCAATCTCTTCTAGCTCGCTCAGCTTGGTCATAAAATGCTCAGTTGCTTTTAATGGAATGTCACCCCTGCGCCATGATTCAATAAAGAAGAGGTTGGAATAATGCAAAATAATAAATATTGACGATGAAGTCAAAGATAATGGGTTGATGCTGACCTGTAATCTCTAAAAAGGACGGGTTTTCCTTTGCTATCGAGCAAGACCAAAGCAGAAATAGCCAGCGACATTTGGTCTGCTAGCGTGTTTTTCAAGATCACAAAAGAATGCTAAAGCCTATTTTTGAAACTTGCAAGCCGAATTGGCGCATCTATTCAATTGCTGGACAAGTAACAAATCATAAGAATAGTATGATCATTCGTCATCGAGGGTTTAGAAGCAAAATTAAATAAATGAAGAAAGCAGAGAACTTTTCTTACCCGCCAGCCATTCAAAGCCAAACGCCGACCTCAAAGAGCGCATTGCAGCTGGCTAGGAGGTAAAAACGACATGAGTATGGCTTGTTTCACGTCGACGGCACTCCGCGAAGCAGGCAACCTTGTGGCTAAACCCTCAATTAAGCGTCGGAATGTCAGCCTTCGTGCTGCAGACATGTCTGCCTCTCATTTTGGCACCAAGGCCCTTGAAGAGTTTGAAAAATCAGAATTGGGACAGCTTAATATGGACGACTTGACAGCACTGTCCGAACAAGTGAAACAACGAGGTGACAAAAACTGAGTCGTCGGTGTGAGGGCTACGTCATTTTGTGTGGTTAAAGAGAGTTGCTAAAACTTAACAAGTACATTTTTCCTTCTAAATGCAGTGGATACTTTGAAAAATCTTGAACTGCCAGCAGCTTTGAAGCTACCTGGGTTGGAATTGCCATCAGAGTTGAAGTTGCCAATTTTTTCGGGCGTCGGTGATGCAGGTAAGCTTAAAAGTAGTAGAATTTTTTCTAAGTGTTTCGATGGTTTTTAGGCTTCCAAATTAATCAATATCTTTTACTAACGCAGTGCGTAAATTTGGAGAAGGAATCGACACTCCTGCAGAGCTAAATGCTGCATTTGAAGCTTTAAAAAGTAGTTCAGCTGCTGCTCTTGCCGATGCTGTGCCCCAAAATGGCGGTGATTTTGCTCCACACTGGGGGTCACAAGCGATATCTGGAGTTATTAATTCTTCTACAGATAATATTCACGGTAGCATTCACGGACTATTGCACCAAATAGTCGTTCAAGTAACAGACAATGTCAGCAGCATAGGTGCTTTATAGAAAATTCTTTCATTACCGCTAATTTAGACACTTTAATTTTAACTTTATCATACTCTCGGCAACTCAGCATACTCTCCAATTATTATTATTTCATCATTACAAGCATGCTTTTACTTTGTACTCTAGTTTAATTGTAATATAGTTCTAGGCCCATTCCATCATGAATTTCGTAATCTGCTAGTGTGATATGATCTTTATAAACAGTGTACCATTTTTGGATTCTAATTTTCTCTGGCCTTGTACCTGCACGAAACAGAAGATGAGATTAGTTAGACTCGTAATGTTGAATGTCTGGTCAGGGGTCTTCAGCCTGCTAATACCTCACAAATATTGAGCCAAAAAGCTACTTACCGGTCTGAGCGGCAACCATCTTTTTCAAGTCTCCTATCGTGTCATCTGGCATGCACTTGACGCGTATCTGTAAGCATATTCATGATAATTAGTGCGATTTTTATCCGATATAATCCCATTCAAACCTGCTTACCTTCTTTCCCAAGCGGTCATTCAATATAACTTCGATCATGTTCACTTGGCAATACCTTGCTGAATATACACTCAGCACCCTCTGTGCAGTCTAGAATCTTATGTAGCAAATCAAATATGTAATCCCAATGCTTTTATGCGCTCTTCGATCGAAAATGGCCTGCTTAGATCTTCGCAGCACGAAGGTTTCAAAGTTCAAAGGTGGTTGAAGTCGTTCAGTAAAAACCGACCCTAAATCGCCATACGCGCTATTTTTATTGGAGCATCAATTCCCCAACAGTAGTATCAGATTTTTCTAGAATTAGTATGGGCGTTGATAAGTGGGAAATCAGGACTCCTGGCCCGCCACCGGCCCCTTTCGACGCAGGCAAGATGCCAGGGGAAGAGACGATTGGTGCTAGGAGGTATGGGGAGATTTATACCACCTTATTTCCTCTTATGTGTTATCAAAAATTAACGGGTTTTACTTGCTAACATTTGCAGAATGAATACCCGCAAGACACCAACCAAGCAGCAACCTAAATCCCGCTGGGAGTAAGAACTCTCTTGCTTTGCTTTATTTCGCAGAGTAGATGGTCAATTCCTCAGCTAAACTAAAATAAATACCTATTCACTCTCTTTTGCAGCATTACCAAGCGGGTGCTTGGATTAGTGCCTTGGGGAGCATTGATAGCGTGCTCCTTCCTTCTCACCGGCCTCGTCATTTTCCTCACCCACGCCAAAAAAGCAGCTGAGAGAAGTCTTTACGTTCTAGAACTATCTGACAGTGATCCGAAAGGCGTATATCCGCATCGTGTTAATGTGTTCTTTGGAAGCTATGCAGTTACAGCTGGTCTTGTGAGTGGTTGCCTCGTGGCGTCTATGTATTTGGCTATCATGCGTCTCCGACAAAAGCTCAATACTGAAAAGAAAAAAGGTAGGTCGAGTGCTCTTGCTTGATTGAGCTGATATATAGATAGAGCTCTCCCTAAGATCATTTTAAAAACTTGTAATTTGAATGCTACTTTTTATTCCCCCCATAAACACAGAGCGCTGGGGATCTGTCGCTTTTGGTTTCCTTTACAACTTTGGGATCCTTGCTTTCTGTGCTATCTTATTGCCCACCATATGGTTTACCTTAAATTGTGTCTTTCTTTCTGCCTGGGGTATGGGAATGTATACCCTACGTGAGGCAGTCACCCCTGCAAGTATTAATATGCAGCAAGTTGATATGTCAAAGGTGAAAATTACAGCGCCAGTTGACGGGAAAGATGGAGTGTGCCCTTCTAGTAAGATCTTTTTGAACATATATTTGAAATCAGTTTTCATATTTTAAGCTTTCGTTGATTATTGAGTACGAAAAGTAATATTAAATTTCTTCTAATTGTGCAGTTGGATGCTTTAATATGGGTTATTATGTGTGGCTAGACTCCATATCTTGCCTGTGCACACAGCCGCTAATTGCAGACCTTCAAGATGCTGCCCGCAATGCAGTCTACTCAGTTGTCTGGTCCCTTGGGGGAGCAGGTACTATATGGTTTGGTGCTCTTTTGGCTGCCGCCCAAGGTGCTGCGGACCTTGCATTGTTGAAAGCAGAGTGGAGGGCAGCAGGAAAACCTTCCCGGCCACAGCCGAGTCCATCAAAGAGGGCTCCCCTGGATGAATATGCGTTCACTCCTGGTACTGCACTTCCAAAGAGGAATTTGTATCAAGTGAATGGATACAGCGGTGGTGGCGGCGGGTATTACGTTCGTTCGCCACAACCTTACATGTGAAAGGACAAAATCCGAAAGCTTCTTCTTGCTAAGGCAAGAAACAAGCTTGTTTCTTTCTTCTTCTTTTCTATTCAGAATTCAGATTTAATCAAGTCTTTGCAAGTCGAATTAGTTAATTGTCACCCGTCTGAATAAATTTATCAACTTAATTCTCTTCTATAGTTCAATCTAAATCGGGTTCGCTATTCGCTATTGACCAAGATGTCAGACCGCCGTCACCTTCATATACTTTTATGGCCCTAGATTTATTTTTACTCAAACACTGTGTTTTACAATCATTATTTTGATTTAAATCTTATTTAAGGGCATAAACACGTTAGATCCTATGAAATGACAGATCTCTTGTACATAGTTGTTGTTTATTATTATCTACCTGCCTAATTTATTTGAAGTTGAGGCAAAAGCGCCTGATAATATATGTTCATTTCGATTTCTTTACATCCATCTCGTACCATTTTCAATGGGATACCGTTTGGTTTCGTATAAAAGTGGGTAATTGTTGCATGTACCAAGTACAAGTACTCCAAAGCATTTGTCACCATTATCTGCATCCAATCCAAGAAACTCAAGTAATTCCTTACTTTTAGTTACTTCAGAAAACCAACTTGACCAATAACATGCAATATTTTGGCATGGAGCCATCAGCAACATGTTTTGAACAGCACAACTGACCGCAGCAACCTCCTCCCATTCCGGAACTTTGTGCGTTCTTTTCATGCAAACTGCGATGAAGTGAGAAACGTTATTCCATCTGTGTACTACATCAGCATGTAAAACTTCAAGTTTACGAGGCAATTGTGGCGAGTTTTCGTAATGTTTTTTGAATACTTGCTCTGTCAGTTCATGGAATTTGTAGTGTGAATCTTTCTCTATCACAACAAACCTCCATGGTTGAGTAAGTTTATGTGTCGGTGCCCAGTTTGCACATTGCAGCAGAGTTTCAATACTTTTTGTGCTTATTGTGGCCTCTGAAAATTTATATGGCATGATTGAACGGCGTGTCCTCATGAGGGTTGCAACTTGTTTCCAGGATGGTAGTTTAGGCTCAAACACAGTGTATGCAACCATACAAGATACAAAACGTCTCAACACATCAAATATTCTTGCAAACATGCTTGCTCTTCTCATTGTTGTGTAATGGAGATAGCACTGCTCTATCGATCTTCAATGAATATGGATGCAAGATCTTTTAACACTTTCAACAAGTTAATTCTGTGATGTAAATACCTTTGTGTGTTTCACCCTGTATTGCCGACGCTTGATAGTAGGTTTGGCTGGAAAGCGTGCAAAAAGTATAGGACAACCGCGAAGCCAAAGGATTTCGATGGTGCCAAAGTTGGAAGGCTTCTGTGCAAGAATGCTGTAGTCAGTCGGCTATACAGCCTATTTACGGAATTCCAGCACTAGATCGGAAAAGTAAATTGTCAAATGTTGTAGTATGGCACGCTTACATGCAATGAAACTACCACCCAGCTGCTGTAGAATCCTAGCAGTACTCTTTGGCAATGATGATGGAGGTTAAACTAAAAATTTAAAGACTAGGAAGCGCGAATAAACACCATGCAATGATTTGTCAAATTCAAATTAAAATCCCCATTTATTCTTTTTTTTTCCTTCTAGTTTTAGGAAAGTGAAAGAAATCCGTCTCAGAATTTAATCTGAAGGCATTTTATAGACAATGTCTGCTTTTATATAGGCTATTATTGACCTTTCCAGGTGCAAAAAAACTCCCATCTCGAGATTTGAGACGCATTGGACGGCGCAGATTTCGATTCGATTATTGCATTTTTAATTGGCCTTTGCTAATTTTGGCTTCTTCCTGGCCACGATGGGTTCATCAACCTAACAAGATGCAATTTACCATTAAGCGCCCAGAACAAGACGTATAATCCGGCTTGAACCTCGAACTTTTACACGATGGACACCGCCGCAGCACCGTCAGGCAGTGCCAGTGTTGGCCCCTCGAGCAGGATTTCTCTCTCGTTGGTCACAGACTACGGCCCTGGGGCTTCTACATGCGGTTACTGTGGTTCTAAACAAGATGTCAATTGGTCACACGGCATGCAAGCAGAGTTCATGACAGTTGAAACCTATCAAGCTTTATTGGACCGAGGGTGGCGGCGATCTGGGCGCTGGATTTATAAACCATTGCATTCTCAGACATGCTGCCAATTAATTACCATTAGACTGGACGTAGAGAAATATCGAATAAATAGAGATCAACGTCAAGTGCAACGGAAATGGGAAGCGCATCTCAATGGAGCTCCCTTAAAGCAAAAGAAACACCCAGGATGGCCAGCTCCAATGAACGGACAACAAGATGAACAACAACTACAAGGTGGCTCTCCAAAACGTATGAGAGAAGAAGACGAGATTGATGATGATGTAGAAGGATGGGAAAGATATGTAAAAGAACTTCAAGGGGGTGGAAAACGGCAGCGCAGTTCTCATAATTTAGCTGCGATGGATGATAACGATGTTCATGGAGAAGGAAAACAGGACGATGTTGGGGAAGAAGATGAAGCTTTAATGTTGAATAGAGCTGCTTCACCAACCACTGAGCTTTCAGAACAGCTGCAAGTAGCGTTTGTAGACAGTGCAAAACACCCTTCATTTAGTAGAGACTCAGAACCTTGGAGTGCAAATGGAATTGGCCACAACAACCATCACCAGCAGCCATTTTTGCCTGCCGCTGCTGCTGCTGTTGGAGCTACTCCTTCATCGTCACCACCAAAGCAGCAGCCTTCTAGAGGGGAAGATCTTAGTGAGAGTTTACGTAAAGAGCTCCAAGCCGCCCTTGAACGTTGTATAGAAGCTGGAAAGCTCCCAGATCTAAATTACCCTTTACCTAGAGTTTCGCAATTGAATGCAAAACAGCGGAAAAAATTGCCGTCTGATGTTGGTTATACTTCTCCTGCCCCGTTGGCAGTGACGGGGATAGCAAATAGAGCTGAAATGAGTGGTGATGATGAAGAGTCAAATGACGTAGGGTCTGTACAGCCTTTATCACTAGAATCTACAGCACAGCTTCTGGTAGATCAGATGCAGTTGCCCGAGGGCATCACCGGTGTCAACATTGCAAATGGCCATATTAATTTTAAAATAGCGAGAGAATCAATTGCTGCTACGAAAACTCCTTGCGTGGTAATTGAAAAGGCTCGGCAGTATGTAGAAGCTAAAGAAAAGCAGAAGAAAGTAGATGAACAACCACCTGTTGCCTCCTCTATCCCTCGCTCTGCTCCTCGTCATTTTGAATTAAGAATGCTGCCTTCTTCAGACGACCGCCTCCCGGCAGTAGAATTCGAGCTTTACAAAAAGTACCAAATCATCCATCATGGTGATTCACCTAGTTCAGTCACTAATTCGAGTTTCGCTCGATTTTTATGTGATTCTCCACTGGTGCACGCCCCAGCTTCTTCCTACCCGCCAGGCGGTGCTCCACCCTGTGGCTTTGGTTCTTTTCATCAACAATATTGGCTTGATGGCCGATTAATTGCTGTTGGTGTTATAGATGTTCTACCTAGGGCTCTCTCCTCTAAATATTTATTTTGGGACCCAGATTATGCTTCTTTATCTCTTGGAAAATTGGCGTCAATTCAAGAAATAGCTTGGATCAAAGAAGCCCACACCTCCTGTCCTTCTTTGAAATACTATTACTTAGGTTATTACTTGCATACATGCCATAGAATGCGGTATAAAGCAGAATTTGGGCCTTCAGATTTGCTTTGCCCAGTAAAACAGTGCTGGGTGCCAATCAACAGGGCGACGGCGGTGTTGGATCACAATACGAAAGCACCTGCATTGGCAGACGTTCCTGGGGCCTTGGAAGGTTTAGATGAAGAACATTTGGTAAAGTCGGAAGGGAAGCCTCTTTTGCCGCCTCACATGCCGTCCGAAGAGGACATTAACGCGGTGAAATTATATATTCGATCTGGTGCGGAAGGTGGACAGCGGCGTGGTCAGATCGTTACTTTTGGGATTTTGAAGGAACTAGGAGTGCTGACAGAGGGTCTAATAGCGCATTTGCAGCATAGATTGCAGGAATGGGTGATGATGGTGGGTCCTGCGTGGAAAAATATAGCGTGTAAACTAGAATAAAATAATTATTAAGACATTGTTTTTGTTGTTATGATATGGCGGGGTAGTGGAACCGGGCTTTGTTTTTTGATTTAATTTGCTTTTCTAAGGATTTACTCTGTCGTTAATGCATAGTTATCTTGATAATGTACATGTTTTAAATTTAAATTGGTACCCATTCCTAACTTGCGCTTAGAAATTTTACTGTTCTAAAACTACTACTGGTTCTTTTTTGTAGGCGGCGGCAGTTGCTTCAAGAAAGTTTCTTCTTGCATGGAAACGAAAATTTGCTTTCAAACGATCCTCGGCCCAGATTTAAAACCGATAACCTAGTAGGCATAAACTCTAAATATAAATTACACTTCTAGTAATGTCTGCACGAGGGCCAGTTCCCTGCATTTTAATTTGAAATTTTAAACCAACTTTGTTCAAAATTAGCTCTGGTAGATTGGCATGACAGGGTCTCTGCTTCAAAGGGGCCTCTCCCAGGCTTACCACGAAGGTAGTCTTGTCTGGGTGCCTCAAGTTGAGACGGTAAATAGCCTTTCAGCGGATGGCAGCAAAAAGAAGATTACTTCGTGGCGACGCGGAACAGTAAACGTGAGACAGTGCAGCCTTGTCATTGCTACAGTTTTTGCCTATAGACGTTAGATAATGTGAAATATGCTTCTATAGAGCGGCTTGGCTTCGCCAACAACTTTTCAATTTTGATCCAAGTTTGAAACTTCGTTTTATAACACGTTCCCCTTTTCTCCTAATAAATACCTGCAGTCTATTGCCAAGCGAACAGAGGATGATGCAGTTCTTAGCATCCGCACTGAAGATGGAGCATTGATCGAAAGTCAGGCTTCAGAATGTTGCCTACAGAATGAGCGGGACGATACTGTCGATGATCTTGTGCGCTCTGATTTCCTACACGAGCCAGGTATTCTGCACACTTTAGGTGTTCGCTACGGTATGGACTCTATATACACTTACTCTGGTCAAATTCTTATCGCTGCTAACCCTCATAAACGCCTACCATATATCTATGGGCCAAGAATGATGGCTCAATATAGAGGTGTCGCCCTCGGTGAGCTCTCTCCTCACGTCTACGCCATTGCAGAAGCTGCCTACGCAGCTATGCTTGCCGACGAACAGCGACAGGCGATTCTTATAAGTGGAGAGTCTGGAGCAGGGAAAACCGAGTCAGCAAAGATGGTTATGCAGTATTTAGCGCACAGGGCAGGACCGTCGGTTTCTGCCGCCTCTAGAGGAAAACAAAGTTCTTCCTCTTCTAATGGTACTACTACCAGAGCACCTGTCTCTGCTCCTATCGAAGAGCAAGTCTTAGAATCCAATCCTTTATTAGAAGCCTTTGGAAATGCAAAAACAGCTCGTAACGACAACTCTTCCCGGTTTGGAAAATTTGTTGAAATTGACTTTGACGCTGGTGGCCGTGTTACTGGCGCTTCTATTTCGACATACTTGTTAGAAAGGTCACGTGTGGTGTCTATTCGATCTCCTGAGCGTTCTTTCCACATTTTCTATCAGCTTTGTGCTGGTGCAGACGAGGAAATGAGATCAGAGCTGCACCTTCACTGTGGCGCAACTGGCTTCCAGACTTTATCTCATAGTGATGTTATTGAATTAGAAGATGTAGATGACGCTGAAGCGTTTCAACATACATTGGATGCGATGCGTATTGTAGGTTTAAGCGATTCAAACATTAAATCAATCTTACGATGTGTCGCTGCAATCTTACACCTAGGAAACGTCGTATTCGAAGGCTCTTCGGGAGATGACGCTATAGCTTCCGGCACTCCAGAAGCTACTGATGCCCTCAACACGGCTGCGGAATTGCTGGATGTCTCTTCTGATGCTCTCCTTACAGCGCTTACTACTCGTGCGATCGAGACCCGTGGAGAACGGATAGTCAAAACTTTAGATGCCATAGCTGCTGCTGAATCACGAGATGCATTTGCAAAATCTTTGTACTCCCGTCTATTCGACTGGCTGGTCGCAGCAGTTAATCGTAAAATTGGAGCCATTGGTGGCGGCGGTCGTACTTCCCGCTCAATAGGCATTCTGGATATATATGGCTTTGAATGCTTTGATCGCAATTCATTTGAACAATTATGCATAAATCTAGCCAATGAGAAGTTACAGCAAGCGTTCAATGCCCATGTGTTCAAGGGGGAACAAGCAGAATACGCAGAAGAAGGCATTGCATGGAGTTATGTTGACTTTGTTGATAATCAAGACGTCTTGGATTTACTCGAAGGTTGCGTTGCTGCTGGTGCGGGTAGTAATTCTACTGGTACACAGCAAGGTGTATTCCCATTAATTGATGAAGCATGTCGTCTTCCACGTGCTACACATCAAGATCTCGCTCATGCTCTTCGTACAAGACTTGCTAGCCATTCTCGTTTTGGCATTCCCCGTCGGGACCAGCATGCATTTGCAGTACAGCACTACGCTGGAGAGGTTTGTTATAGTACTGATGCATTGTTGGATAAGAATAGAGATTTTGTTGTCGCTGAACATGCTGGATTGATGAGTAAAAGCTCAGCAGCGTTGCTGCAAGAGTTGTTCAAAGCTGAAAAGATGTTGGAAGGGAGCGGTGGTAGTGGTCAGTTCGATGATCAAGGGAAGCGCCGCAGTGCGTTTATGTTGTCTACCGTCGGATCCCGTTTTCGTCGTCAGCTTGGTGGGCTGATGAGTACGCTAGGAGAGTGCCAACCTCACTTTATTCGATGCATTAAGCCCAATTCTGAGTCCCTGCCAGGGGCTCTCGCCCCGCCTTATGTACTTGAGCAGCTCCGTGCTGGTGGTGTTCTTGAAGCTGTGCGCATTGCCTGTGCTGGATTTCCCACTCGCAAACCTTTCCTCCCCTTTGCCCAGCGCTTTGCTTCTCTTCTAGGTGCTTCCAAGTTACATGAACTTGGCCTGCCAACGACCTCCACTGGTTTTGTGGACTGGTATGCAGCTAGCGAGGGTCAAATAGCAGAAGCAGTGAAGCGTGTTATGAAAATATCTGGTATTGATGGCTGGCAAATGGGTCGCACGCGTGTCTTTTTGCGTGCAGGTCAACTAGCACAGTTGGAAGGCAGTCGTGGGCGTCTTCTGGCAATTGCTGCAGTGAAAGTACAGGCAGCGTGGAGAGCGTTGGAAGCGAGGAGACAGTTGGCCCGTGCACGTGCTGCTGCAAATCGTATTCAGAAAGCTTGGAGAGATTATGTTAAAGCCAAGGAGGCAGCTCGTTTTAGGCGGGAGGCTGCTGCTGTGCGACTTCAAGCAGCGTGGAAAAGACATGCAGCTAGAAAGGCCTACTTACATCACAAGAGAACGACGAAAGCTATTCTTATCCAATCGAATTGGCGTAGATACGTTGCTCGTAGCAAGTTCCTTGAAGAAACTGAGGCTGGGCGCCGTGCTGCGGCAAAAGCAGAAGAGGACGCTCGTCGGGCAGCATCAGCAACGACAATTCAGTCTTCTTGGCGTCGCGTTCTTGCCCAGCGCCAAGTTGCTGTACTTAGAAGACAAGCAAAACGTGTTAAAGCTTTGCAGCAAGAGCGAGATACTCTTGCTGCTGAACGTGCTACGATGGCTGCTGCTTTGGCAGCGGCTGAAGCCCGGGCAACAACAGCAGAGGCAGATGTCGCTGCCAAGGCTGCTAGAATCTCCACGTTAGAGTCTGAAGTAGAGGAATTAGGTGCAGAAGTGGAATCTTCCAATGCTAAAATTACAGCAGCTATGTCTGCAGGTGCAGCAGGGGCCACTGCTGTAGAAGCAGCTGCAGCGGGTCGGGCTGCAGAGCTAGACCGTGCTCACAAACGTGCTGCTGCTGCTCTACGTGAAGAAGTTGAGGTGGCAAAACGGCAGAGAGGTGAAGCTGATGAACGTGCTGCAATTGCTGAAGGCAAACTTGCTCAGGTTCAAGCTGAACTAGATGCAGTGCGAGCTGAACTTGCACGCTCGGTGGTAGTACTCGAAGAGCGCCAAGGTGAGATCGCCGCTGCCAAGGACCTCGCAGCCCAAATGAAGAGAGAAAAGGAGGCTTTACGCGCTTCTTCTCAAGCAGCTACCATCGCTGCTGCAGCTGCCGCAGCCACAGCATTGAAACAAGCGGAAGATCGTGGCACTGCTGCCGCAGCTGCAGCGTCAAGCGCAGCTACCTCCGAGATTGAAACTCTGAAAAATCAACTTGTCGATGCTGAATCCAAGGCATCACGCAACTCTGCTGCCCTTCGAGATGCTCAAGAGAAGAGTTCTCAGCTTGCTGCTCGTGTAGAAGCTCTCTGTTCTCGAACTGAGCGCCTTGAGGCTGATTCACATGCAGCTGCTGATAGAGAAGCTTCTTTACTTCAAGAGCTGGAAAATACACGACGTGCAGCAGCAGCTCGTGTGCGTACTCCTTCACCTCTTGCTATGGCTCAAAGCCCTGTATCTACACCCTTACGGCGTACTATTGCCCAAGAGCTTGATGCAGCAGCCAACGATATCGGTGCTGCCTCCCCTGCCTCTCGTTCTGGTGGTATTCAAACGAACGAATTAGCCGCTGCACAGTCGGCATCAATGATGGCTCTTACCGAGGCAGTTGTTTTCCAAAGATTGCCTTTTGTTGATGCCTGGACTGGCTCTAGTGGCACTTTAGCTATTCCTCAAGCCGCATGGTTGTTACACCGCTGCTTGCTTCAGTGGGCTCGTCAATGGCGCGCGAGTGAAGTCGCAGCCGCTGCTCTTCACATTGAATCCTCCATTGCTGCTGCTGCGATTGCTGATCGTGGGTTAAGCTGCTCTGGCTACTGGCTCGCTGCTTCTCTTGCTACAGGAGCTTTACTCAAAATGCGGGTAGTAGGAAAACCTGATTTACAACAGTTATTTAAACTTGCTGATTCGTTTATTGGTCTGACTGATTTGCATGTGGCCTTGGGAGGTGTCATTGCTGAAGAAATACCAGTCAATGTTGCGTTATTGCTCTCTGAAGAAGCTAAAAGGTGTGCTCGTCGTCGTTCCATTACTCGTCCCGCTTTAGCCCCGATGGCTGCAAACGGATCGAATACCAGTATCAATACCTCTGCTACTACTTCACCTACCATATGTCCTCCCGCTGGTGCTTCTATAACCACTACTCCTTCCTCTCCAGCAGACGTAGAGCTCGCTCATATGGGCTCTGCAGAGAGACATTGGCGGGCACTTCTCGGTGGCATTGCCAATGTCGTAGAAGTATTACGCACCCAAGGTGTCCCTGCAGCTGCTGTTCGTGCTGTTGTGTGGGCTACATTACGTTACATTGATGGAGAACTTCTCAACGCGTTGCTTTTGCGTCGTGATTGCTGCTCTGTCTCGGCAGCAAAGGCGCTTTTGACTGGGTTGGCGGCCATGCAAGACATTTCATCCTTTGTCGGTGCTGAGTGGGGCTGTGAGCCTGAAGAAGCAGCCCGTGCTTTAGACCGCTCAGCTCAGGCTGCGCGGTACTTAGTCCAGGGCAAAGACGACTGCGCCAGAAAGGCTTTAAGGGGCATCAACGTCTTGCAAGATCTCACTCGCCAGTGTCCAGCGTTGACCTTACAACAAGTCCATCGCCTTACCGAGCATCAGCATGATGATTGGTTGGCTGGTACTGGAGCTTCTATGGGTAGCCAGACATTAGTATTACTTGAAATGCTGAGAAGATTGATGAATGAAAATAGAGCTCGTCTTGGTTTCGGGGGGGTGATTCAACCACCAGCCGCTGTCCACACAGCTGGAAATGGAGCTGCACCTGCTGCAGAGGGCATGACTCCTTCTCGCTGGGTACCATTTGGTGAAGAAGAAAGCGCCGCTGCTGGTACAGGTGCAGGTGCTGGTAGGACTTTACCTGAATTAGATGAGGAAGATCTCTTAGTTGACTCTTCAGCTCCGTTTGCGATGTTTAGAATACCATTCCCAGTCACACGTCGATTACTGACTGAAGCGGCAAGGTCGTTTGTTGTGGCACCTGGACCTGGAACAAATGCAGCAAGTAATTCTAGTACCACTCCCCCTGGACCAAGGTTGCCTAACGGTAGCTTGCCTCAACTGTCCCCTAGTAAGACAACCTCCCCCGCTTCAAAGCAAGGGTCTCCCGCTGTGAGTGCTGGTGCTGCTCTTGCACAGCCCCGTTCTCCTGCACCTTCTGGGTTGTCGCTTCTGGATGCCATTGATCAGAGCTGTGCAAAGGCAGGTATTCCTGAGGCATTGTTGGTCAACCAGAATTTCACTTTCCTGAATTGATTACTTTCTTTTTAACAGACGTCTGATCGTAACAAATAAATCTTTCAAGTTATTTTCTCTCATCACCTTTTTTATCAAAACCCCTTTGGTTCACTATTATTCTTAATTCGATTTTATGATTTTCTTTGATTGATTTATTAGCTCATTGATGTAGAGCTTTTGTCCTTTTTAAATGTAATTTCAAAAGAAGGAAGACGGACGGGGAAAGAAAACAAACAAAATATAGAAGAGGCGATTTTACAACTACCTATGTTTACTATATACTAAAGACCTCCATATCTTTTACTTCCCAAGCATCTTCTTGACTACACGCACCACATCATCCACCTGTGGCAACGATGCTGTCTCCAAATGTGCTGCATATGGCATTGGAATTTCAACACCGGTAATCCTCTCTGGCGGTGCATCCAATTCATCAAAACAATCCTCAACAGCAACGCTGACAATTTCAGAACCAATACCATTTTGAGGCCATCCTTCTTCCACATTTAATAATCTGTGAGTTTTCCGTACAGAAGTAGCGATAGTCTCGCGATCAAGAGGTTTTAATGATCTTAAATTAACGACTTCACAATTGATTCCATCTTTTTCGAGAATTTCTGCAGCCTTAAGGCAATATCCAACCATTTTACCGAATGAAGTCAATGTGATATCGGTACCTTCACGCTGAATTTTGGCCTTTCCAATAGGAAGAACAAAATCCTTATCAAGGACCGCATCAGAAACGGGGAAGGGCTCTCCGTACAAAATTTCATTTTCCAAAAAGATCACTGGATCAGGGTCTCGAATAGATGCTTTAAGAAGACCACGGCAATCTTCACTATCATAAGGTGTCACCACTTTAAGACCCGGGACAGAGCTATACCAAGCTGCAAAGCATTGAGAATGCTGCGCGGCAACTCCTGCTGCTGCGCCATTGGCGCCACGGAAGACGATAGGCACGTTAATCTGTCCTGAAGACATGTAGTTATGCTTGGCTGCTGAGTTAATGATTTGATCAAAGGCTTGCATAGAGAAATTGAACGTCATGAATTCTACAATGGGTCTAAGGCCTTGCATTGCAGCACCAATTCCAATTCCTGTGAAGCCAGCCTCCGTAATGGGAGTATCCTTGATTCTTTTAGGGCCGTATTTCTGAAGTAAACCACGGGTGATTTTATATGCTCCTTGGTATTCGGCTACTTCTTCACCCATGATAAATACCTGTTTATAGTTTAAAGAGAAGCAAAGAGAGGGGAAAAGTAAGTGACGACAAACAGGAGCGTGGAATTTCTCAAGTATTTATTTATTTCTTAACTAAGGAGCCTAGAGAGTTCCCTTTTCGACCAAATCCAATAGCATACCTTATCATCACGTGCCATCTCTTCATCCATAGCAGAGTTGAGCGCATCACGCACGGTCATCTGCAGGGTTTGAGAAAACAAGGGTTGAGCAAATGAGATGACGACAAACTGAGCAGATAATAACTCGGTCCTATGCCAGGAAATTTGAAATATAAGAACTAACCTGCGTAGTAGCATAGGTGCGGACTAGCTGCTGTTCGCCAGCAGTGAAACCCTGCAAAGTGTAAATCAGATGGAAATGTGAATAAAGAGTGTAACAAGGCTTGACTTGATAAAAGAACACAAATCGTGATTGAAATCAACTTAATGACTGTTACTAAGTACTCACCTGATTGCGGCGCAAGGCCTGGGCAGCAAATCTTCCCAAACTCTGCATTTGCTCTAGCGAAAAAGCGTATATCGGCTATCAACGCCGACCCTACAGTAAATCCCAACAGTTTATTATATCTGTTTTATTATACCCAAGTGGGTGGTCTGTATTGTCTTTTATATGGGCATGCATAAGAGCAGAAACGCAGCACGATGGCAAAGCAGAGGAGAGTTGGCTCTAAATTCAAATTTGTGGCAACTTGATAGGATTTTAAAAAGTAAATTCACATTGCTTGCAAGGAAAGGGTTATAAAATATTGAATTAACGAGCGTGTGAAGTCTTTCTCCAGCAATGTTGGCCGTAGATCAGAAAATTGTCGAAGAAGCTCTTGCCAAGCGCAAGAGTTTTATTTTGGAGAATCTCGAGTAAGAGATCGAAGAAATACATCAATTAAGTATAAATAAAGACAATGCATACCTGTGGACGAATAAATTTCTCTCTATTCTACCTATTGCAGCTCCATGACTTTGAAAATTTTAAGGAAGCACCTTGAGGAAGACCTTGGTTTGGAAGCTGATGCCCTTAAACCTTTCAAGAAGATGATTGGCGAATACGTCGACACGGTAAGCCTTTGATTATTCGCTCTCTAACGGACTAATACTTAAATTTGTACCCATCTTGTTTCTGGCCTCTTCGCCGCTGAAAAGTTGAAAATAATTTCCTCTTGTAGTTGATGGCTCCTCCTGCTGCTGAAGAATCTGAAGGGGAAGAGGAAGCAGCTTCTGATAGCGGCTCTGATTCTGAGGAAGAGAAGAAAAAATCTTCCAAAAAACGCAAAAGCAGCTCTCCTAAAATCGCTACCGCTTCCAAGGCCGCTGCCAGAACGTACAGCAAAAAGGTCGATCGTATGCGCTCCCTCTGCCGTCAAGCTACCATAACTATTCCTCCCAACATTTATGTCAAGAATAAGACTGATAGGGAGCTTGAAGCAGCCTTTGAAGCACTTTTAGAGAAAAATGGGCTCGAAGCAAACGCTGGAGCTAATGAAGTAGCTAAGGTGAAGGCACAGCTTCAAATTCAGCGTGATTTGGATGGCATTGACACGTCAAACATCATTTCTGATGGAAGACGTAGCAGAAGAGGAGGTGCAACTAACTACAAGTAAGTTATTTTGCCCCTACTTCCTTCATTTCAGGGAAAATGCATTTTTGTACTATCAATTTAAAGCTTAATCTTATTATTCTCTCCACCTGTGCAGGGAAATGCTCAAGGTTTCAAGTGACAGCGAAGAAGAGGAGGAAGAACAAGAAGAGGATAGCGATGATGAAGGAAGCAATCCCGGCTCTGAGAGCGAAAAAGAAGAAGAATCACCAGAAAAGAAGAAAAAGAAGAAAACAGATTCCCCCGTCTCAACTAAGAAAGATTCTCCTAAGATTGAGAACTCACCCCAGCAGGCTAAGAGGGCTACACCCAAGACATCTGCACTTGCGCCACAGTCTGCAGGTAAAGAGGGTAAGGCACTGGCTGATATTGGAAATCAGAAAACCGGAAGCCTTGCGGATTGGTCTGACGACGAGTAAAAATTAATAATTAATAATTTGACTGACTGGGTTGGATAGCTTGGTGTTATTATTTTTAAATAATCCCGTTCTATTCACTTGTCTTCGCCCACGAGATCTATGCACTGGTCACGTGGCAGCTCATATGCTACAACAGTGCTGTCCATGCTATCATCGACTCGTGGAAAGAAAGAAAAAATATCAAATGAAAACACTATGAGGATTCTGTCCCTGATGCGGAGGCATTTGTAAAGAGAAAATTATAAACTTAAAGTCAAGAGAAATTGGAAATTTTGTCTTCTGCCTACCTGCTGATGTAGAACTCAGCAGCTTTGTCAACTTGAATTCAAAGCGCCGTTGGCTTTGATTGGAGCTCCATATATTTTGCTTCAAGAAAAACACAGTGGCTTGATTCATTTTTCATTTACACACAAGTAGAGAAATTTTAGATGACAATGCGCGTTGCCATAAGATCATAGCCTCTAAAATTGCAAAGACATTGCCAATTTTATTTAAATGAATGTCATGTGTATTAGCTCAAACGCATTCTTGAGATCAAGGCTCTCAATTCTAGCCTTGAAGACACCGTTCCAATCCACGTTGCTATCCCTCTCCTGGAGACAACTGAGCAATGGCCAGCTCTCTAACAGATCTTTTGCTGCAACGGCGGTGGTCGGCAACCAGCAGCAGGGTGGTGGTGGTGCTTCTACTCCAACAAGCACTCCTTTAATTACCAACCAACCCAATCCTACTAGCACCACACAATCAGGCTCTGTCATCAGCAATGGAGCCAGAGTTCAGCCATTTGATTTCACTTCTCTAAGTACCTGTGTGGCTGAGCTCCGCCGTCATTGGATTCCTTCTCGAATAGAAGAGGCTGTTCAATACCACCCTTCAGCTGTCGCATTGCGATTACGTACCATGGAACACACAACCTGGCTATATTTAAGCTGGAACCCTACGTTAGCGCATGTAGGAATCAGCGAAGAAGGCCCTCCGAGAGGTTCAGCTGCTCAAGTTTTCTCTTTTGGAGAACAAATGCATAGCGCTTTAAAAGGGCTTGTACTAACTGACGCGAGTATTCCACAGCCCTGGGAACGTACGATGGCGTTGGAATTTTCAGTCAGGCCTGGCGAACAGGTTAGTGAAAACAACCAGTTGATTGTTTACGTGGAAATAGTAGGTAGATATTCAAATGTGATTCTATCTCACGGCGGCAATGTTGTTGCGGCAGGGCACCAAGTAGGTACAAAAATGTCCAGTGTGCGAGCAATATACGTAGGAAAACCATATGCAATGCCACCATCACCACATGGAATCTCGCCAACGTCTTGTGAAAGCTTTGAAGACTGGAAAAAAGTAGTTTTATTAGCCAGCAACAGCAGTAATGATAATGGCAGTGACAGGGGAGAGAGAGCGAAGTCAAAGGAGAAAGGCTCTCCTCCTATAACAATTTTAAATGCATTAACACGCAATTTTCTCGGTGTGAGTCCTTCATTAGTTCGAAGTTTCTGTGAAACAGCGGGAATAGCCCCAGATACGGATCCTGCTGTGCTGGAAGACGCAGCATGGCATGGTCTATATGCTCAGTGGACGCAGTGGTTGGACGCTATGAAAATTTTGTTAAACGAAAATAAAGGCAGCGATGGCTTTAATAATGATAATTCTGCTTTTAAAACTGCGTGTTCGCCTTCTTCTGGAGCGTATAGTGTTGTACTAGATAATAATGGAAGCGCTACTAGCTCTGGTTTTAATACTAATGAAGAAATAGGGTCCTCTCCATTGAGATTTATGAGATCGTATTACGGTTGGTTTGAATCTGGTAATGAATTTGAGCAGGTGAGCGGGGAGAGCAGTCTATTATTATCTACCCCTCTTTTTATATCTACCCTCTTGTTTTTAATTTTGTTCCTTTTATCTTCTCATACGTAAGGAAACAAGGGAAATTAACCTTATAATTTCTTTTTTTTTTTTCGTACAGGCAAAGCAGCGGGTGTTGAAAGGCGTGAGCAATGCTGTCACTAGAATATCCAAAAAAATAGCTTCATTAGAACGGCAATCTTCTGATCCGTCTGTCCACGAAGGAACATCACATTTTGCTGACCTTATCATGGCGAATATTCATACAATTAAGCCTGCAGCATCGAGTATTACTGTAGAGGACTGGAATACTGGACTAGATGTGACGGTGCCCCTGGATGCGACAAAAACAGCAATAGAATGCGCAAAAGACTATTATAAAAAAGCTAGAAAACAACGACGAGCTGTTGATCAAGTGGCTCCCTTATTAGAAGAAGCGCGCCAGCAGTTGGAATATTTGCAAGACACTGAATGCATGGTGCAGCAGCTTGAAGGAAAAGATGTTATCGAAGATGTAGCTGCTTTAAGAGAGACTGAATCAGAATTGGTCGCGGATGGGTTTATGAAGGCGTCTTCAGATGCTGCGTTAGCTGAAAAGGCAGCGGGAAAAGCTCGAAAAGCAGCGAAAAAAACATCTAAAAGACAGAAAAATGGCGGCGGTAATGGTAATGGTGAAGATGGTGAAGGCTATCGTCGATACAGTTCTCCAAGCGGCTTTACTGTCCTTATTGGACGTAACAGCAAGCAAAATGACTACCTGACAACACGCATGGCTCAAGCTACTGATGTGTGGATGCATGCACGTGGTGTTCCTGGCGCTCACGTGCTTTTACGGGTTCCACCTGGCAAAGAAGCTGCTGACGGAGATCTTCAATACACTGCTGATTTGGCAGCTTTCTTTAGCAGAGCACGAAGCGAAGGCAAATTAGATGTGACTGTAGCAAACCCAGCGCATATTACGAAACCAAAGGGGGCAAAACCAGGTCAGGTGTTGGTTAAACAGGAGAAAGTTTTGATTGGAATGCCTGCAAAGAGTGCCGCTGCAGCTGGGAGCGGTGGTGGTGGTGATTAGTAAATTTTACTATTTGGCAATTTTAGTGGATTAATTATTTGATATTGCTGGATTTACTGATAGCTACTATGTATAAGTACTGATTTACAGGAAAAATTAAAGAGAAATAGTCGAATTAGCCCCCCACACATGAACGACAATAATCGCAACAGCAGGGGGGATTCTTTTCTAAAATTAAAAACAACAAATGAAGAATAAAGAGGGAATTTTTCTTTGTATCTCAAGAACCTAAACTGCTTTGCTATGTATAAGAAACTAGTAAATATAGCAACATACAGCAAGCTCTAGTCATCATAGGGGGGGGGGGGGGGGGGGGTGAAACAATCGAGAATATATTGATTATTTCCAAGAGCGGTGCCACGGTGCGTTAAAATTTTTAATCATCAAGTTTTCTATTTTCACAATAAAAATAAAAGACCTAACCTTAAGCAGCAACTGCCTGTTTAGCAGCGGTCTTGGCAGCACCAGCTCCACCAGGAGCATCCACTTTAGCATGACGAATAAGCTCCTCAACAACTTCAGACACAGTAGGATGTGCATGCACATTAAATTTAAGCTCTTGAACTTTTTGTTTCATCTTCATAGCATTTGAGAATTCATGAATTAGATCTGCAGCATGAAGTCCAAACAACCACACACCGAGAATCTCTCCTGTATCTTTACGGTAAATCATCTTACCCATACCGTCGCTTTCAAGCTCAGCAAGTGCTTTAGAGTTACCCTTGAAGTATGTTTTTGCAACAGCAATTTTGTCAGCGTAGCCGTCCTTTTCAGCCTTTTCGCGAGCTGCTTCCTCGGTCAATCCAACAAAGGACACCTCAGGGTGGGTAAAGCAAGCAGCAGGTACAGTTAAATGATCCACAATCTCATTGCCTCCATTCATAGTTTCAACAGAAGAGATTCCTTGAGCACTGGCAGCATGTGCAAGCATATATTTCCCATTGGCGTCCCCAACACAGAAAACATTCGAAAGAACTTTTCCGTTTTTATCGGTGACTTGCATTTTCTCGTTGACAGGGATGAATCCACGGCGATCAGTTTCTACATCAATAGCACCCAAGTTTAATCCGTTCGTGTAAGGAGCACGGCCGGTGGCAACCAAGCATGCATCAACTTCGAGGGTATCGACAACTTCCTTGGTGGAAAAGTCAGTGAGTTCAATAGTGACAGGCTTAACTCCAGGGACACCAGGGGTGACCTTGGTCGCGAGCACATTGGTATGGAAATCAATAGGTCTAGTGCTGATGAGCACACGCTGAGCGAGCTTGGCAATTTCTTTGTCAAAGCCAGGCATAATATTGGGAAGCGCCTCAATAAACGTCACTTCGCTGCCTAAAGCAGTGTATACATCAGAGAATTCAAGGCCAATATATCCAGATCCAATGATAGCAACCCATTGAGGTACCCATTCAAGCTTTAAAGCATGATCAGAGGTAAAGACAGTTTTGCCGTCAATGGTAATGCCGGGGGGCACAAAGGGAACAGAGCCGGTAGCAATCATGATATTTTTAGCAGTGACAGTACCACCGACATCGACACGACCAGGGAGACTGTAGCTGACGGTGTGTGCGTCAACAAATTTACCGATGCCTCTGAGAGTATCAACACCAACAGAATCCATTGAACGAGCCAAGTTACCCTGGATAGTTTTAGCAAGATTTTTAGCATGATCGGCAACAGCCTGGCGATCATAGCTGACATCACCGACGTGGACACCTTTAGCAGCCATGTGCTTGGTGTCTTGGAGACGGCGGACGTCACCCGCAGCAGCGAGGAGCGCTTTGGAGGGGACACAGCCACGGTTGACGCAGGTGCCGCCAATATCATGTCCTTCAATGATAGCAACCTTCATGCCCATGTCAACGGCATGGATGGCAGCTCCGTGTCCACCGACACCAGCACCGATAATAATTAAATCGTAGTCATACTGGCCAGAGCTAGCACCGTTCTTGGCACCACCTGCCGCTGCAAATACAGGCCTGCACATAGAAAAGAAGAAGACACAAACAATTTTGAGATCATCGATACACGTGATACACCTCCGATGACGCTATACATTATATAGTTCGGACGATGCATTAGTATTTGCTGGCGCATTATCAGTTAAATCTGTCCAGCCAGCAATCTTTGACCCTGCCCTGATCGCACCTGACAGCCTTACGAGACGCTACAATCGTGGGTGCAGCTTTCTGAAATCCATTCAAAAGGACATCAGAGGTTCTAGGCATTCCAAAACGGCTCAAAGCCTGAGCAGGCTTGGCCTGGAGCTTGGCAGCACATGCAGTGCTTGCCGTGATAGAGAAGGCGTGAGTTACGGCCACCATCTCGTGATACCTCTATACAAGATGATTTACTAAAAGCAGCTTAGCGACGTAATCATCAACCAATATGCCAGCTTGTGCTGATATAACAAAGTGCTGATAACACAAAGTGTCGCAGCAGGCCAACAACCGAGCGCCAAATATTGTCTCAAAATTAAATATTTTGCACACATTATTCTTTTAGTGGTTATAAGGAACTCAGAGAGAAGCTTGGGACCTCCCTATCCTGCGATCAAGCTCACATTGTGTCGAAAATTGGCCGCATTACGACCCATATCTGGCACATTCCGCTTTAATTTGCCCTGATAGCATTCTTGATATCGCAAATAGTCCATGTCTGAGAGGAGATATATTAGAATCCAACCAGGGAAGGAGGAAGATTGTTCCACCGGTGAGGCGGCGGCAGAAATTCGAAAACTCCTAACAAAGGTGCGCAGCTTATAGATTTTTACAGTATCAATGGCCCATATCTTCTCTTTACTTTCACTGGCTGATATCTAACCATAATACAACTATTTTTTACTCCATACAGGGCAATAATATATCTCACGATGCTGCCTTGACCTTGGAGCGGTCGGCAGAGGCATTAGAAGAACTACATGCTGGTGAACAGGCAGCAGTACCAGCAGAGCTACCAAAGGAAAAGAAGAAGAAATCAAAGAAATGAACCGAAACTGTATTAAAATCTTACAATAAATTAATCTAAGCCACCTCACTTATACTTACTGTCTACTATTATTTGTCGCGCTCAATTTGTTTGTCATACATCGATATAATTAATTACAAGTTATTTTCAGAGAAAATAGCGATAAACCAATCAAATGCAAAAGTTTCATGCACTATGATGACTATTAAGACAAAGCAGTGAACATTACTTTTTTCCTATCCATCCTTTAGAGGTATTTTGCTCCCTTTTTGCCTTTGCCTGTTGCACCCTCGACATCCTCTCTCTAAACGCCGTCGGAATATCTTGCCCTTCATAGCTCTTTACTACATCCCTTAGATCCGGAACATTCGTACGTACTATAGCCTCTAAAAAGGGTAATAAATCTAGTAACGTAGTATCATTTCCGGTATCTGCAGTGGTCCATTTAGGCAGTTTCACTGCATTCTCAGGTTGAAGAGCAAACGCATCCGGGTCCGCTGTGATCAATAGAACTTGTTTTAAATCCCGATTAAGCTTGGAAAGGTCTCGTACGTGTTTGCCATTAACATAACGAGTAGAATCGCGGTATAAACGGTACTGAACAAGGCGTTGAGGGTCTAATCTATCCATAATCGGATCAGCATATGTCGGGAGTTGAGAGGTATAGACTACAAGCTCAAAATATTGAGATAGGTCTTTAATAAACTCATCTGCACCAGGCCTTTTAAACGTACGCCATCCACGACCACGTGTCCAATCAGAATGAACGAGGACATTATCTAAATCTAGGACGAGTGTCTTCACATGGCGAGCGTGAGGTGGCAAGTCTGGTAAAAGACGATCTGAAGGGGGGTCTGCGTATTTCTTCATCTCTCCTTCAAAATATTTACGTTTGTCGACGTAATAGCTTAATGCTTGGGCCCAAAGACCGCTTCCGGGGAATTTATTTTCTGATCTTCCGGTCTCGTCAATCATATGTTCCAATTGATCTACTGAGTAGTTATAATGATAGTATCCTACAAATCCAGCAGTACCTAGACCGCCGTAGAATAATAAATTACCTAGAACAGAGAAAGCGCGGCCTACTCCGGTGTGTTCTAGTCCCTCGGCAGCTGTAGCAGCAGCTGTGTCTGCTGCCGCCGCTGACGAGGCCGCTCCTTCAGTAGGTATCCTGGCGTTTTCAAACAATTTATGGCCTATAGCGGTTTCTTCTTCCAATAAGTTGGGGTTGTATTTCTTGCCACCTCCAGCAGCCTCGCTGCAAATGAAAAGGAAGAGGTGTTCATCAGCCATGTGTCAAGTTGAATAAATGTTGAAATAGGCTCTTTAACTCATACATAGCATCATCATTGGTCAATGCATGCAATCACCCGCAACTTACCTAAGTTTACGCCGACCCCCTGTCCCAGCCTCTTCCAAGAGCAGACGCTGAGCCCCTCTCCATGTTTCTTTGATCACCCGTTTGAACATTTGGGTTTCACGCTTAGACACTACTCAAGCTCCTCGATGCGCGGAGCCGCGTTCAGCAAACTAAGTATATGATATGTTTATCGCGTTTTAAAGCTGCATCGGTCCCTTAGAAATGCTCAGCTCTCTTGCAGAAGTCCGCACAGCAGGCACGTCACAGCCAGCGAGAGCCAAAATTTTGCTCAATTTCATGCTCTTCTATTAAATTCCACGTTTAAATATATCACAAGAATCTAAAATTGTTTGCAGGAAGCGCGGCCCGGCCCATGCATAGCTAAAATACCTAAATAATAATGATGGCGACACTTCCGCTCGCTCGTCTTCACCGGTGTTACTGCTCTCGTTACACCCTTGCACGGAGCATCTTAACCATCGTCCCATCCCCAAAAATCCAACAAAAATGGGTTATGCAAAAGATCTTCACAACAAGCGCCGTTGGCCAACAAAACGATAGGGACAGCCCTTCAAGCCCCGCTGCCACCACCGCTGCCACTCCCTACGATGATTGCTCCACCACTCCCCTGCTAGACCCGGGCTTATATATCGTTGCTACTCCAATAGGAAACCTAGAAGACATCACACTACGCGCTCTCCGCGTGCTACGCACAGCAGATAGAATTCTATGCGAAGATACGAGAAGAACAGGCCAACTACTAAATCACTTCTCAATAAAAACATCGATGACGAGTTTCCATCTTCACAATGAAAATCAAAAATTAAGCAGAGTAGTAGAGGAGTTACAAAGAGGTGCAGCGTTAGCTTTGGTTTCTGATGCTGGGATCCCTGCCATTAATGATCCTGGTGGCCAATTAATTGCTGCAGCAGTGGAACAAGGGCTGAACGTTGTCCCAATCCCAGGGCCCTCGGCAACCTTGACTGCGCTTACCGCCTCGGGCTTAAATATGGCTAATTTCACCTTTTGTGGCTTCATAGAAGCAAAATCTGGTGCAAGGGTCAAACAATTTACGAAATGGAAAGATTTAGAATCTACTTTGATCTTTTTTGTGTCTCCACATGCTCTATTAGGAGCCCTAGATGATGCCGTAGCAGTTTTTGGAGAGGAAAGGCGGTGTTGTTTAGCTAGAGAGCTTACAAAAACCCATGAAGAGTTCTGGAGGAGTACTTTAAGTGAAGCTTTAGTAGAGTTTAAAGAACGAGGTCCACGAGGGGAGTTTACGCTTGTAATTGAAGGCAGTACTGGGGGAGAAGGAGAAGAGGCGACTGATGAGGAGGTGTTGGTAGTGCTGAAACAATTGATTGAAGAAGGGACGGCGCCCTCACAAGCAGCAAGGCAAGTGGCTTTAGATCTGAATGTGAATAAGAAAAGAGTGTATGCATTAAGCTTGCAGTTGAAATGATGAAAAATACACTCGAGGAGAGAAGCAAAAGAATAAGTAGCAAAGGCGGCCTTTGGCATAGAAAATTAACATAGATTATTCGCCCACTTTCATGTAAAACCTTTGTTTATTCTTTCGTCAACAGATAACCCATTTCACTGCGTGGATTGTATATTTAAATCGAGAACAACGCCGGAAGATTATGATTAATTCAAATTACGGAATAATCATGATCCACCTTAGAAAATTAGGCTTGGCAGTGCTGCTGCTGCATCTAATCTCTTGCAAGATATCTCTGGCAGTATTAGACAACGATTGCAGCGGCCATGGCCACTTTGATGAGCAGAGCGGTGTCTGCATTTGCGACGACCCATTTCCCGTCAGTGCTGGCTCCAAGGGTTGGGTAGGAGAAACTTGTGAGATTCCTGTCTTCCATGGCAATGACGATGAGGGGGCAGATATGACTGTCGATTGCCAAAATTCTGATAGTTGTAATGAGCTGAAAGAAGACGAGTGGTCTTGCTTTGCTATTCCTGGCAACGCCAAAGAAGACAATGACGAGAAATCTTGGAACCATCTAGCTTTCTTCCTTAACAGAACGAAAGGCGATGGCGATGCTGATTTATATGGTTACTCTAAAAACGCCACAAACCCACCAAACTTTGCTCAGGCAACAGGTTTTGATTGGCAAGATACTCAGACCATCCGGTCTTCTGCTGTCGTACACACTTTAGCTAGATCAGATTACCCAGAAGACTATTTGAATCAAGGCTATTATCTCTGTGTGCACAACTATCCTGGCACAGGAAGCTTGGAATTCTCTTTAAAAGCAACTAAAGAGGTTTGTAGGGTCTCCTTTTCTCGTTATGACGGTGGTGCTCCTCTTGTGTGCAGCTCCCCTCGCGACGCGTCTGAAGAGGACAAAAGGTATACCGAATGTAAACCTACAACTGGAGACTGTATTTGCAAGCCCCCCTATGCAAAGCCAGTGGAAAATGTCTACCCAGGTCTAGGATTTGAAAGTTGTTCTGCCCCTGTGACCATGATTTCAAAAGACGATGCCAGTGACTCAAAAGCCTACGAATCAAACGACGAGTACGTTGCTCCTCAAGAATGGCGATTCTGGGGATTTAATACCAGCGCAGAAGATTATGAAGTCATCGTCACAGTCGCAGAAAAACAAGGTCGAAGGGGCGGCGGCGGTGGTGGTGGGCGGGTGGCGCCATTTGCAAGGTTTGGAGTCCCTCCTGGAGCGAGCCCCGGCCAATTTGATGAGCGAACACGCTCCCCACCTTCTTCTTCTTCGTCATCATCATTTGGACAGCATGATCATCGTATTGTATTGGATAGTACCGTCCCTGGTACCAGAAGTGGACTTTGGTTTATCGGTGTTTTTGGTCTCAGCTCCGGTGGGAGATTCGATTTGTCTCTACAGAAGTTTAGTTGCCCTGGAAACTGCTCCTCCAATGGCGTCTGTGATAGGGAGTCTCATAAATGTACGTGTGAGGAAAACTACGGTGGAGCTGATTGTAGTAATTACATTAAGGAAATCCCGTACAATAGTACTGTAGAAAAACATACGAGCCCTATATTTGAGTACGAATACTTCAACATGCCTGAAATTACTGAAACAATGCTCAGTGGCAATGTTGATGTTAGAATAACAGCTTTCGCCAGTAGTAATTTATGGAACGAGCATATAGCCGCCCTCCCAGAAATCTTACTCTCATTAGACCCTGGTAGCCCTGGAGCATTCCCTAGTGCAGATAATTTCACTCAGAGGATGGTATTGAATTTAAATAAGCAACATCCTTTGACGCTGTGCTCTTCCCAACTTGTACAAGGCCCTTGGAAGGTCGCTTTGCACAACCCGCTTTCCAACATTGCTTTGAATTACACTTTAACTGTTGAGAAAATAGGTAGATGTTTGAACGACTGCAGTGGAAAGGGGGAATGCTCTGATGATGGGGTCTGTCAATGCGAAGATGATTGGGCTGGAGGAGATTGTTCAGTTGAGAAAAGTGGTGGTGGAGGTACAGGCGGTACCACCGTGCACCATCATCGTTTCCGTAGTTTTATAAGTTCATTATTCTTGATGGCTATCGGTGCAGCAGCTACGTTTGGGTATGTTTCTTATCGTGGTATCCCTCGCTGGTTGCCAATGAATATGAATGGGTACTCAGGATCCGGATTAGGGCTTTATCAAGAGTTACACGAACATGAAGGAATCTAATTTTGTTTTTGGAAAGGAGATGTATATATGAGTTTTGTTTTTATAAATTGTCATCATTTTCTTCATCGTCTGATGCTGTTGTTGTTCTGTAAATAGAGCGAATGTGTTGGTGAGGGTACCTTCTACCGCACTCTTCACATGGTTTACGCCATTCATCAACATCGTCCTCTTCTTCATCACTGTCCCCGTTGTCGTTATTCTTTTTTCTAAACCCACTGCCGCCACCACTTTTCACTTGCTCTCTGCTGTTGTAGCCTTCTTCTGCTGACGAGGACACCCTCAAAAATTTCCTTTTCCTCAACCAATTTTCTACTGCATCATCCACTTCTTCATCGTCTTCACATTGGAGATCGAAAATTGAGCTCGAGGCGAGGATCGTGCCCTGATAAATAGAAACAACACCTGGAAGACCCGGCGGCAGGCCAAACCGTTGTGGAAGGGAGCTTGCTCGAGGCACAGGGCAGCGTACAAATCGTGTCCCTAGACACTGGCGTGCTAGTAGTTCTAACCTTTGGTCAACCATCTGACCTTGTTCATCTCCTTCAATAACGAAATGAATTAGCAAGTGGTGCTCTAGTGAGCTGTCGTTTTCTATTAGTTTGAATATCTTTGTTTGAGGTATCGTGCTGAGTGTTCCATGGCCTTGAGACTGTAGTGAACTTCGTGCACGTGCTTCATTTTGTAGTTCCTCAAGCCGAAGGGCTCGTAATGCTTCTGCTCAAAACAAGTAGGAAAGGAGAAGAATAATTAGATAAGAAAGACGGCACTGGATTTTTTAATATAGTAATTTATTGTCAGAGCTGTCCACAAAGGAAATCCATAGCAGCAAATTTACTAACCTAGCTCTAGTGATTCAGAATCTTCATTTGTGCCAGCAATTCCTGCCTCATTTTCTTCTCCTTTAGAAAAAGGTGCCAGCAGCACTTGGCCTGCAAGTCGTTGTCGGGCTTGGCTTCTATCTAGAGGCGCCAGCTGAGCCTTCACACGAGCGATTTTCAAGGCGTCTTCTAAATCTCGACGGCAGCATGACTCTAATGTAGGATCAGATGCTAGATCCTGAAGTTCTTCAATTTCTTGTTGCAGAAAATCTTCCATAATTTGCTCTTGAGCGAATGTTTACTTTTCAAAAAGATCGACTGATTTTTAAAAGATTCTAGGCTTGGAGGAAATCCTGGTTTTACCACTAACCCTCAGTTCCATAAATCAAATGAATTCAAGGCTCCTCTTTTAGAACAACATCTACCTTTCCTCCATCCCCGCCATATCTGGCGCGCTCTAGACTTTGGGAGTAGCCTTCTTCCTTTCCATTAAAAAGTTAAACTAACTTCAAAGCAAACTTTCTAATGGTTCTTACATTATAAAAGAACAACATTTCAACACTACATCCTTTAACCAGCTTTCCATGTTTTCAACACCCCATCTTGTGAACAACTCGCCAACACATTCATTCTTGGGTGGTGAGTGATACCAATTGGCCCCTTTTCAGCCACCTGTACCTTGTGCACTAAATTCCCATGCGCAGCTGCAAAGCAATGCAACCAGCCAGATTCTGCCAAGAAGTAGATAAAATCACCACGTGGGGAGCAGGTGCACGCTACATAATCACTCAATATATCTGCAGAGCTTGTTTTTCCAATATAACTTCTAATTACTTGGCCCTGTAAGGTCATTAGATAACCTGTAGGCGATTTTGTGCATACAATAAGCTGATCTGCGTTTTGTGGGTTCGGGATAATGCCAAGAACTGCCACTTCGGCGCTTGATGTTGGCTGAGGTGGCTTGAGTACTGCTGTGCATTCACAGCTCTTCAAATCCCAAACTCTTATTGTTGCATCAGACGACGCACTCACAACCACCGCCCCATCCTGTGCAAACACCGCATAATTAACATAGGAGGAATGCCCACGAAATTCTTTCAGCATCCTGCCACTCTTAATACCATGTAAACGCAGCAGTCCGTCATAAGAACTCGATAAAACTTGAGAACCGTCACCAGAGAACGACAACGATGTAATACCTTGTGTATGAGCCGCATCAAAACGGCGTAAACACTGCCCTGTCGACAATCTCCACACTTTGATCATACCATCTTGACTGCCAGAAGCTAAAAGCTCTCCGTCGTGTGAAAAGGCAAGGCAAAGGACAGCTGTATCGTGCATCATAAATTTCTCTTCATTTTGATAAGCAAGATCTTTCCTTAATTTGCCTGTACGGTGATCCCATACCTCAATAAATCCATCGACACTTCCCGAAACTAAGTATTGTCCATTTGGTGAGAAAACCGCGCATTCTGGGTGACTTTTTGCTCCAAAACGGATTGTTCGATCAAGTGCAGTGGGGTGACGTTCTTCATCTTCAATTTCGACAGCAACCGTCCCTCTAAAAAGGTCAAAATTCGCACCAGCAGGGATGGCACTTTGTTGTTGCTGCCATTTCAATGCCTGACCTATTAAAACCATTAATCGAGAAGGAGGAACTGCTGCAACTTCAGCGCTGATAGACGCCGCCAATGCAGTTCGTCTTTTTTCTCTGGTTGTGCCTTTGTAGAGCTCTTTTGTGTCTATAAATGTCCGAGTACAGAGGCGTTCTAGAGCGATGTACCGTTCAGGTTGATCTTGTTGCATGCCAGAAAATACTTGGGTCTGTCGAAGCATGGCTCTGGCGGTGTCTGATTCTCGTAGCTCTAATAACTCTAATACTACTTGTTCATAAAGGTCTTCTAGTTTATTTTTGGGTAGTTTCAAGTTGGATAGTTGTGGGAGGACTTGATCCCATCTACCTCCTCGAATATCTGCTAAAAAGTTATCAAGGTGGTCGACGGAATTTAAAATCACCTGGCTCTCACTCTGATAAAAAAAGCAAAACATGGGAGGTTAGAGTACTTCGTTGCTTCGGCAGATAGATCAACCAGATGGCAATACATAGACTGATATGTAAAAGACTTGCCTGTAACGCTCGAAATGTATCTGCTAGTCCATTTTCTTTGCAAAATTGCAAGATGACCTTGATCACACTAGAAATCGAAGAATTGGGGAGCTGTTAATGGTATGTTGAATACACAAATATTGGATGCATTATTTTAAGTAATGAATGTCTCCCATACTTACTCAGTAGCTTCGATTTCAAGCGACATTGTTCCAAATTTATTTTCAAAAAGTGATTAAAGTTCGGTATAATACCCTTGAATCTACCGTACTAACACATGTATCTATGCATATTCCTAATGAATATAATTACATATCCATATGACCTCCTACCCTAAGCATTCAATAATTTTCTCCAACTTTTCTCAGCGCTCTGGCGGCCTCTACAGCTCTCGTCAATCAGCATAATGTTTACATTATTAAGTAAGTAAGTAAGTACGAGTTAGTAGTCAATATCATACAAGGAAGTTCATAGCATCTTCTAACGCATCACTATCAAGACCAGACCCTAGCATCCCGTCTAAACCAACACCGTCGGGTGCATAAAGACCTCGGACAGCACCACCGACTCCGCCCGGTGGCACTGCAAATCCTCCATTCTGGCCAGGAAGTGAATCTAATGAAGAACTATAATGGTGTCTATCAAGTGGATGATTCATCATTGCATTGTTCCCAACATCCAAAGACCCTGGTCGACTTTGGGGCGCAAGTTGGTGGCGGGTAAATTCAATTGGCAATCTACCTTCATAGCCTTTACTACTCTGTTCTTGTTCTTGTTGCATAAGTAACTTTTGTCTCCGTCGTTGAATCAACCCAAGTAGAATCTTTTTTTGTTGTTCTCGGGGCATTGCCGACAACTGAGCTTCTGCAGACTCGCCCAGCTCTGAGAGTAATCCCCGCAGAAAAGAGGCTCGCTTGACAGGGAGGAGAGTGCTAGTGTTATTAAGTGGCAAAGCATGGAGGGGTGTTGTTGACTCCTCCCGCTGTAAAACATGTCCTGCTGTTGTTGTGGCGGTGGTGGTGGTGGGTGCGACGGCAGATAGGGGCACCATGGGGTTAAGACCATGCAACGGCTGCCTCTCTAGGGGTTGTTGTAGCTGCAGTCGCATCGGAGCGACATATTTAGCGTAATATTGCTGTATCAAGGCTGCTTGATGGGAAATGGATGACTGGAGCATCACGTGACGCTGTTGTGGTGTCATTTGAGACAGTAATTGCTTCACGATTTGCTGCTGCTCAGACCTGGGCAGCGCTGATAACAAAGGAGAAGGCATTACCGCCGTAGATGGTTGTTGAACTAGCAGTCTATTCATACCATTACGATTACCACTACGAGCACCTATAAAGGGAGATTCTGGCATTAGTGGCACTCCAAGCTTCTCTTGCATTAACTGCTGTAGTAATGCTGCTCGTAAATGAGGCGGCGCTGATGCAATCTCCGACATTGCTTTCCTTTGATCCGGATTCGGGGCAATTTTGTTTTGCTGCGATTGTTGGCGGTTGTGCCGTTGGTAAGGGTGGCCTGCAAAAGCACCTTTGCTGCCTGATCGAGCTTGTTGTTTGCTTGCAGTGCGGTGATGGCGACTGTAGTCATCGCCTAAATCCTCGCTGCAAAAAAAAAACGAAAATTAGAAATAATAGATTATAAATTAACTAAGCTGTCACCGTTGATTATATCAATGCTGCCGCTTTAATACCAAGATATATTTATAAATATTTCTTTCACCTCTTACCTAGAATACCCCACGTCATTATCGTCCAGCTCACCAGCACCACCGCCAAGAAGGGCCAATGCCAAACCCTTGGAACCACCAAGAGGCAATCTGCCATATGCTGCTTGTTTTAACCGAGTGATACTCGCTCTACTCGTTTTAGGGCATGTTTTCAACTCACTGCGGAGTTTTCTAGGCCAGGGAGTGTCTAAAGAGCAGGGAATCACCTCTTGAGGACGCCCCTGTGGCAAACACTGTTGTGGCGGTGGATTCCTTGCTGCTGGTGTACATACTTGATGTTGTACTTCCCAAGGCATTGGTAGTCTTTCCTTGTGGGCTGGAAATTTAACATGTGCATTTTTAGGCGGTCTTCCACGCCGCGGTCCTGGTTGTTGAATCCCCACAGCAGCAGCAATTTCGTAGCTACTCTGTGAATTTTGTTTCCTTCTTTTCTTCCGTTGCCCACTTTGATTTGACTTTTGATCGTCATCCGAGCTGTATCCCTCGAGTTCGTCTACATTGAAGGTTCGTCTAAGGCTAGATTTGCGGACAGGGCGTTGAGAAGGTAGAGGTCCTACAGCTGGAGAGTTTCTTGGTTCTTCTTTAGAACCGGTGTGAGGCAATACCGGCAGATTTATCGATGTAGGTCCAGTTTTAGGATACCAATTAGGCACCAACGTAGTCATGTCTAGCGATTCTTTTGGCAGAGTAGATAATAGATTGTTTGGATTGTTGATTATTACGGTAGGAGGAGCTTTTTCAATTGGCACCATTAGCGCGGCAGCTCCATTGAAAATACTTTGTCTTTGATCAAGGGCTCTTTGGGTAGTGTGTGCATCATCTTGTCCAGATATAAATTCTTGAGATGTTCCTAAAGGGTTTGTGCTTAGGGCCTGCAGGGATGTGGTTGTTTATGTTTGGATAGTACACAAAAGATATAAATTGATTATTATTGGCAATCATAGCAATAAAACGCATCAAGTGCTCATTTGGACGCTGCCAGAACATACCATTTTATCTGATAAATTACACATGCGATTTATACTTGGATAAGCTCCTCCCTGTGCTGTAAGCGGCGTTTTCCCATCGGTCAAGGCAAGATGTTTTTTATCCGCTTTGTCGTCCTCCTGTAGGGCGTATCCTGGGCCTTTATAGGATGAATCCAGAAACAACGATCATAAAGAGTTTTTTGTTAGGCCGAGAGGCACTGCAGTTGCTGCAATTTCTCTTGCTTTTCAAATAAGTTTTCCTGACCCACACCGATCTGAGATCCGATCTCGCCGTGACGGCGCACACGCAGCTCACTGAGTCCGGATCAAAGTGGAAATGAGGACTTTTGGAAGCAGCTGCTGTGAAAACAAGAGCTTGTGGCCGGTCAGAAAACGCAGCTTTGAGCACAAAATGCAATCCTAACTCACGATCACATGCTTGATTCTCATACCAGCAGTATTGCCAGGCATAGGCCACCCTGGTTTGTCATTCTGAATATTCCCTTGATCACATTAATCGTTTAAAGATTCAAAAATGTCTTCAGAAATGAAGGGCTCTGGTTGGCAAACAGCGTTTATTCTTTTGATCGCAATAGCAGCAATAGGCGGAATAACGTATGCAGCCATCAGACTTCGCCCTGATGGGGAGCGGTGGACTGGCAGTGGCGGTGCTCAATCGGAAGGCCGGTTTTGTGCTTCCTCTTGCCCAGACTGCCCAACAAACGTCCCTCTGCCCCAAACATCCCCTCTTCCCATCCCGAAACTTAGTAAAGGTACCTCGCCCTGGTTTATCTCTACAAATATAGCACCTGCCCCTAGAATTTCAATCGTTCGGAATATTACAGGAGGTGCCGCTCTCAGAGTTGATTATGCGCCTTACGCAGTGAGCACAGACTCTGGAGTAAACTTCAAAGCCAATCCCGTCATTTTGAACAATTCCCTACCATCTGATAGTGCTATTCTACGGTATAGTGTCTATTTTCCTCCTGACTTTCCTTGGACAAAGGGAGGAAAGCTTCCGGGGTTTTGCATCTCCGACACGGCAGATGGCTGTGCGACTGGCTCTCGATGGAGTAACGGGTCTGGCTCTGTCCGTGTTATGTTTCGGCAGGAAGGTCGTGCTATAGGCTACGTGTATGTACCTCTACAGGTAGCTGGTGCAAGCCCAGGGCTTGATGGGATAGCTGCAGTTGCCGCTGCTCAAGGCCCAGAATTTCAAAAAGTTTCTAATTTACCTTCTTACACGTTAAGCGGGATTGATCTATGGTGTAAGGCCTCTGGAGGGCTACAATTCCAGGCTGGGGAATGGAATAATGTTACTTTGTTGTTAAGATTGAATGATATAGGGCAGAGCAATGGCGTCGTGAGTCTGACGGTGAATGAACAGACGAGGCAGATGAATGATATGATTTGGCGAATAGATAAGAAAGTAGGAATTAATAAACTGATATTTGCTACATTCTTTGGTGGGAATAATCCTGGGTGGATGATAAGGGAACCCACCTTTAGTTTATTTAGAAATTTTGGGTTTGCTGCTCCTGCTGCTGAGACTGCAGAGGCACCGACTCCGACAGCGACAGCAGGGGGGTTGACTGCTTCAACAAATACATGAATAACTTTCTTTATAAACTACATAAGTATTTACTTACTTACTTACTTACTCACTTACTCACTTACTCACTTACTCACTTACTTACTTACTTACTTACTTACTTACTTACTTACTTACTTACTTACTTACTTACTTACTTGTAGTTTATTAAAATAGTTTATTAAAATCAATACATTTATAATTTTTCCATCATTATTCTCGTCTCGTCTCTAAGAAGCGCTCAATGTCAATGCTTGACTGCTCACCAATTTGGCATACCTCCCTCCTTTCAATGCAACCAACTCAGCATGGGTTCCACTTTCCTTCACCTGTCCATCCTCCATAAGCAAAATCTGTCCTGCAGACTGCACAGTCGACAATCGATGAGCAATGACCAATACGGTCCTACCTTCTACCAAATTATCAATAGCTTGTTGCACCAGCCTCTCGCTTTCAGTATCTAAATGACTCGTCGCTTCATCAAGAATTAATATCGGCGCATCCTTCAATAACGCACGTGCAAGGGCAATACGTTGGCGTTGACCTCCGGAAAGAAGCCCCCCTCGCTCACCGACAACTGATTCATACCCTTGAGGCAATAAAGAAATAAACTCGTGTGCGTTTGCTGCCCTTGCAGCCCGTTCTACATCTTCTTTTGTTGCAGTTGATTTTCCGTAGGCAATGTTATCGTAGATAGTACCATTAAATAAGACGGGTTCCTGGGTCAATCCAGTAACACAATCAACCCAATCTTTTCTTGAGAAATTTTTAATTGGAATGCCGTTCAAAGAAATTTCCCCATTATCTGGTTGATAGAGTCTTTCTAATAATGATGCAACTGTGCTTTTGCCTGCCCCGCTGCGTCCGACGAGGGCTGTGACTTTGCCACGTGGAAGGGTTAAAGAAAGATTGTCGATAACTTTGACCGCCGGTCGAGCAGGGTAACTGAAATCTAAATTTGAGACGGAAATTTCACCTCGTCGAGCTGCTTCTACAGCTGTAATCTTTTCTTCTTGTTGAAGATTTGAGGAACTTTCATCTTCGTCCTCTGAAGATGAAAAAGCAGGGCAAGTATCCCCTTGAAGATACTCATTTGCAACATCCCACCAAGCGCCAGGTGGCAAACTCTCAGCCATTGATTCGTCAGTTTTCATCTCGGACAACACTTTTTGAACTCTGGATAGCGCCGCTTTCGCTTGCCGTGCATCTGTCCACGATTGAAGCAACCCTTGCGTCGCAAATATTAGAGAAAACGTAAACCCAATGGCAGAAAGTAATATTCGCAGTGGAATTAGCTTTTGATTGACAAGATACCCTCCAAATGCATACAATGCAAGCAAAGAGGCATGTATTGCACCTCTATTTAAACATTCTAACAGGGCCTTAGCTCTAGAAAATCCCATCCCGCTATGATAGGCGTCCATTACTACATTTGCATACCGCTCTCTCTCTAAAGCTTCTCCAGCAAAAATACGAACGGTACGAACTTGGGAGACAGTTTCATCAACACATGCAGCCATACGTGCTTGTGCTTGAGCGCTTGCTTGCTCAAATACTTTAGATTGACGCCGGTAGAGCCAAGCAATAGCAGCTGTGGCGATGATCACACCCGCCATTATCGGACCAAGTCTCCAGGAGAGCCAAAACAAGACTAAAACTGATCCTGAGGCTTCAGCAAGGGCTCTAAAACCTCTATCTCGTGATACATTTGCAAAAACAAACGTTCTCAAGGCTTCCAAGTCCTTAGAGAGGAGATTTGTGATCTCAGATGCTCGATGTCGGTCAAAAAATTCAATTTTTTGCATTAAAACAACTCGAAATGCTTCTAATCTAAGCGAGGCTTGGACCTTCTCACCAACAGCACAGACCTGTTTGATGTAAACTTGAGATAGTAATGGTTCGACGGTGTAGATGGCCAGCATTATAGCTAGCAGTTTGCTGTAATTTTCAAAAGGTTTATTCTTAACCAGCGTTTCGAAAAGTAAACCTGAAATAACTGGACTAGCTAAATTGCTTGCCACACAGACTAATAGACATACTCCACCTATGGCTAAATGTCTTTTTTGTTGGAGTATTAAGGACCAGATGTATGTATTGTCTAGTGGTGCTCTAGGGGTGTTTTCGTAGTAATCAGCACCAGCAGCGGTGGGAGCGGGGGTTGCTCCGTTGGTGTGCTTGGCAGGAGGAGCAGCAGCAGCAACTACAGGAGAAATCGACTCTCCACTGTAAAGAAAAAGTAAATAGTTCGACGATTTATGGGATGTTAATGCTGGGCAAATAACAGGGGAAAGCTTTGGGTGATCACACTTGCAACGATGAACAGCGTTGTCACCAAAACAAACTAAACTTTAAGATCACAACTTACTTTGAAGCACTGTTTACAATACTTACACGACGACTCGCCGGATGTATAATGAGGCTACTTGGCTGGTATTGCGGCCTTGAATTGCCAGAGCGAGCAGTAAAAATACGTCCATGTTGTATCAACGATTTCAATGGTTTAAATGGCATATGGCAAGCCATAGCTGTCGCCCGCATCTTGCTCGGCCTCAGTGCGTTAATTGCGATATTAAGAGAAAGAAGATGTTATAATTCAGGGGTTTCTGTGCGAGTTAAATTTCAGATATTGGTTCGATTGCAGATTTTCGTTCGGCTCTTGCTGCACTTTTAAAGCAAACTGCGTAAAGTGACTTTATGCAGCAGTCTCGACTGTGTTAGCTCTATCTATTCGAAACAAAAGATTACAAATCTGAAAACCTATGCACTAACACGTGAAATTACTCCGAATAACTATCCTTCCTCTTCTTTTTCGGCTCCTTCTTCTCCTTCTTCTCTTTCTTCCTTTTCTTCTTGTCACCGTCTCCACTGTCGCTGTCTCCAGACTTGCGCTTCTTCTTCTTACTTCCCTCTGCATTTCCATCTGCTAAATACCGTGATACATCAACATCCCCCTTACGAAGACCCTCTCGTTCAGCGCGTTGCCCCTTTTTCAATTTCGCTGCAAGAGCCTTGACATCACCGTTGTTGTTTCCATCGCCGCCACCAACTGCAGCCATCTTGCCTTCTTTGGGGGCAATAAACGCTGCTTCTCTCTGTCTTTGACGTTCCTCCACCTTGGCAGCTTGACGTTCTTCTTGTTGCGCCTTTGCACGGGCTTGTTTCTGTTCTTGAGACATGAAATACTCGCCACTTTCCAGCGCCAAATCCACCTTGCTCGGTTGAATAGGAGGTGGGAAGGGAGTATACACCTTCTTTTCGCGTATTTTTTTAGGTTTCTTACGCTGTACATTCTTCTTCTTAAAATTAGGTAAGAATCTCTGCCAATTCTCTTCAGCTAAAGCAGGATCTTTCGCTAATTCTCTCTTGATCATTAATTCTTTGATGTGATAAATCGGGTGAATGTTTTTTATACAGTCCTCAGCAATACGTCGTAAGATTTTAAGCCCTTTAAAAGGCCCCATAGCAGAAACAGTTGTACCTTGTACTAAAATATAGCACCCAGTCAGCAACTCCAAAGCTTTTAGAGTTGCCCCGTTAGGACCGATTAATCTTTGCCGTCTTTTTGTAAACTTTTCTTTATTTCTCACTAATCCACCAATTTTTATGATATCGCACTGCATATCATCGTCTAGAACCTTTAATGCTTGTTGGGCAGGTACGCTACGTGCTAGGAGCTTGATTAAATCCCGAGCTTTCATAATAATATAAGGATCGTATGTCTTGCGGGTAGTTTTTACCGTCATGCTACCTTCTACTAAATTAAGCTCACAGGCAATCCCATGATCTTTTAAAGCACGTGTAACCATCGGCCATACTTCACGTAGATGCTTTTCTCTATATTTAGGAAAGAGAGTGGCGAAAGAACTCTCTTCTAGTAATCCCGTCGGGTTTTCATCCTTGGTGAAAGGTTTAATGGCCCAATGATCAATGCCATCATGATCCCAAGGCTTTGGTTTATCATGCTGCGATGAAATTGGGGAAGGAATAGGTGAGCGGCACGTTTATGAATATAACTTTCTAAGCATGTGGCATCTGCAAAATTAATTAAGATGCAGGCATGCAAGCAGAAAAGGATGAATTTCTTAAAAGTGCATACAACCCATATTACATACCTTTCCCTTCTTCTTAGGTGGGCGTTGTTCCTCGCCATTTGCGTTCACCGCCGGACCAGCCTCAGGCTCCTCCTCTGGTCTTGACATTTTATATTAAATTCTCCTTCTCTTTTGGTAATGGCGCTTCTAAACTGTAGAATGGGGTATTTTCATGAATTTGAAATAAGCCATTGTCAGCGAGAATGTGATTTATACGATAAAAGTAGCGCGAGAAACTGGAATTTTAATTATTTCCAGCTCTTCGATTGAATTCAACTTGGCAAGCTCATGGCAAAGACCCTGGGACTGCAAGGACCTTATTCCTTCACATTCCTATCGCTGCCGCATTAAAGATTTAATTTAAAGGGCAACTGGAGTGGCGATGGTGTGCACAATGGTTTAAATAAGTTTTAAAAACATCCTTAATCTTTTATTTAAATAATACAAAGAATACTTTCGTCAGTAGGAGATACCCCTAAAACATCAACAGTACATATTCCTCTAGTTAACGTTTCGAAGAACATAGCCCAAAAGAGCCGCGATGGCTGAAGTGGACCAAATCACTCAGCTTCAGCAAGAGCTTGCTCGATGCAAAGCTCAGGTAAGCTGTTTTTCGGGAAAAATATCATCTCTGATATCTTACAAACAAAAATTCGCATCGAGATTGTCTCAAAACTCATGTATTCTCACTTCATTTAAATTTGATCTATGCAGCTGGAAGCAGCGACCATCAGCTCTGAACAAGCTAGCCAGGTAAGCATACTACTCAACTCCCCATTAACAAGGCAATTTCGTGTTTACAAGCATTACTCAATGGCTTTCCTTCTCCTTTTTGCAGGCTATGGAGCAGCGCTATAACACACTTGCCGGTGTACATACCAAACTCGTCGCAGACAAGGAGCGCCTAGGCAAAGAAAACGAGTCTCTGCGCCAAGAAGTCACCACAGCTCGTAGTGAAGTTCACCACATGCAAACTCAGCTTGCTCAGCGTGATTCTGAAGTCGAACGCCGCAAGGTAGAGTTGGAATCATGCCAACGAGATAAACTAGGCCTTGAAAAATTACTAAGAGAGAAGCAAGCGGATATAGAAGAGATGCAGAATCGACTTCAAGCTGCTGCTGACAAACTCGTTGCTCTCACTAAAAGCAACACAGAGATGGACGCAAAGTTACACTCTGCACAGGCCCTTCAAAGTCGTTCTGTGCTCAACCAAAGCCGTCTTGAGCAAGAGAAAGAAATTCTTGAAAAGGGCAATAAATGGCTTTATGACGAGCTGGAAACCAAGTCTCAAGCGTTTAATACCGAACGTCGTAAAGCAACAGACACTATTCTTGATTTGCAGCGTAAACTGAGCGATGCAGAAGGCACTGCTGAGCGACTCAAGGCAGAGCATGGTCGTCTGGCGGAGCGTTTTGAATCTCAAAGGAAAGCTGCAGAAGAAGCAGGAGCAAATCTCCGTGAAATTCGCGAATCTGCAGCTTCTAAAGAGGAGAACTTTGAAAAAGAGCTTGCTATGGCTCACAGAATGGCGCAATTATACCGCGAAAGCGCTGAAGACAGGACAAAGCGATGCACCGAACTAGAGGGCATTGTCGTCGAGTTGCAGTCTCATATGGAGGCAACTGAAGCGGCACACCGTGAAGCTTTAGAAAAATCTGAAACAGCTCGTCTTTCAGCTGAAGCCAAGGCTGACGAAGAGAAATCGTTGAGAGAACGTGTCGTAGCAGCAGCAGCCTCTGCCAATGTAGGTGCTGGCGGTGGTGCTACCCCTCCCGGTGGTGGTCTTCCTTCTCCTGGATCTGATGCTGCTGCATCTCTTGGAGCGACTGAATTGTATAGCAAATACATGGAAATGAATGAAAGATGGCGTGGAGAGCGCCTTAAAAACAAGCAAAGAGATATCGTGATGGAAGAGCTTCTGCTTGAAGTCGAGCGACGTGCTGCGTTGGTGAAAGAACAACAAGAAGAATATGAAAGCGTGAAAGCTTCGTATGCCCGTGTTTCTGCAAGTATGGAAGAGATTGTTGCCGAAAAGAGACGTTTGGAAGCTATTGCGGCCGAGTCTCAAGCAACTGCTCGTAGGGCAGATCGGGAACGCCGATCTTATGAACAGCAAGTCAAAGATCTTGGCCAGCAAGTTGCTCGTTTACTTCACGAAGCTCAAAATGTTAATAGTATATCTGGTGCTGCACGTAATGGAGGAGGCAATGCTCGATTCTCTGGTGGTGATGCTAGCGATGTCACTACTCAGATGCTTGTTGAGTTCAAAGATGTTGAAGAATTACAACAGCAGAATCAAAGGTTATTAAGCGTTAATCGCGAGCTTTCCCAAGCTGCAGAAGCCACTCGTGCTGAAGCTGAAGAAGAGCTGCGTAGAGAGTATGAAACACAGCTTGAACGGGTGTCCTCTGAGCTTTCTGATCTGAGAAGGAATAGACAAGGCGCCGAGGAGCTGTTGGCACAGGTGGTACGGCAAAGAGATACTTTGCGTCAGTTGTTGCAAGGTGGTGATGGTGATTTGAACGCAGCACGCACAGCATATGTACGCTCCCTTGGTGGAGAAGGTTCCGCTGGTGCTGGTGGAGCAAACGGCAATGGTGAAGGCGAGGCTGCAGCGACCATTGCTGCTGCAGCAGCTGCTGCAGCTGGAGCTAAGTATCAAGAGATGTATACTGATCTTGATGCTCAATTTAAGCAATTCAGAGAAGATTCTTCTAAAAATCAAGCTATGCTCACTCAAGACCTAGCTCGTGCAAAAGAGGATGCCGCCACAGCCAAAAGTGAAGCAGCACGTGCTACCGCTCAAGCTGACTTTGAACGCGATCGCACCACTCGTTTATCTACCTCTCTAGATACACAACGCCAACAACTTGAAGGCCTAATGTCCAGCAACGCCAAGTATCAAGCTCTTATTACTGAGACTGAGCGGAGGATGTACACTGCTCAGCAACAAGCAGAAGAAGCGAAAGATGCCTTACGACGAGAAAGCATGCGTGCCGAAGGTCTGGATGCTGAGAAACGTCTTTTAGAATCGGCAGAGAAGAGGCTCTCGAATGAAGCGTCTGAGCTTGCAAAAGAAAAATTCCGCTTGGCTGCAGAGTTGGAAGCAGCTAGGAAATTACATGCTGAACGTGAAGAACAGCTTTCGGGCGAGCTCTTACGTCTTAAAGAGGAAGCGTCTCGTGGATCTCAAGAACTTTCTGTGGCGCAGAGAGACTTGGCGGCAGCACAAAGCAGGGCAGAGACAGCCTCACGTAGCGCCCAGCATGCTGAAGCACAAGTTACTGAAAAGCTCGCCCGTCTCGATACAGAGCTGAGTCAAGCGAGAGATAGCTTATCTTCTGCTCAACAACGTGCTTCTGCTGCTGAAGCCAAGGTGGATATGCTACAGGAGGCAGTTCGTAAGGCTGAAGAGCGGGCAGCACGATTGGAAATGGAGAGGAGTACCCGCTTGGCTGCTCCTGAAACACAAGCAGCTGCCCCTGTTGCTGGAGGTGCTACCACGACCACTACTGCTGCAGCACCTGCTGCTAGAAGCCGTGAGACTGAGCTTGCTGCAGAAGTTAAATTGCTCCGTGAAGAACTCGCATCAGCTCAAGAGGCTGCTGCTGCGGCTACTGGCCACGCCAAACAGTTTGAACTACTCGCCCGCACAGCTGAAGAGGCATTGAAATCTGTCCAAGCAGATCATGATAAGTTTAAACGTGATGCTGCAGCACGTGTTGCTGCTGCTAATCAAGACGCCAATGCCCTCCGCACAGCTCTTACTGCTAAAGAAGCTGAAGTTCGTGAATCAAAGCAAGCAGAGCAGGAGTTTGCTGCAGAATGTGAACGTTTAGACCGTGAATTCACCTCCGAACGCAGTGCTTTAACAGCTGCAGTGGAACAAGCTAAACTGGATGGGGAACAAGATCGTCAACAGGTACAGCGTCTGGCACAAGATGCCGAGTCTCTTCGTAAACAACTTGAAGACGCAAAACGCTCCTATGATAGCGAAGTTGTAGCACATGGTGATGCATTACGTCGTCTGGCTGCTGCAGATGCTGCGGTAACCTCTGCTCAGGATCGATTAACTGCTGTCACCCAGGATTTGGAATCCGAGCGAGCCGCCCGCCATCAGGTCGAGTCTCAGCTCCGTGCTCAAATTAATGAGCTGGAAAGTAAAGCGTCTGAAGCAACCCGTCAAGCGAAGCACCTTTCTGAGCAGCGTGATATACTTCAGGAGCAGCTTGAAAAGGCAGCAGCAGGCTTTGGAAGTACCGAAGGAGGTGACTTTGCCAACGCGCTTCGCCTGCTGCGCCAAGAACGCGAAGCTGCTGAAATCAATCTTCATCTTGCTGAACGTGAGCTTGTTCGGCTCCGTCAAGAAGCTGGTGTTGCGAGACGTAGCGCAGAGGAGGCCCGTGCTCAACTTGCTGCTGAGACTGAGCGGTCTCGTAATGCGGTGAGGGATGAAAGCGGTCAAGAGGAAATTTTACAACGTGTAGAGCAGTTCAACTTGTTACGCGAAAGTAATGCTGCCTTACGATCTGATAATGTACGCAATCAACGCCAGGTGCAAGAGCTACACACGAAACTTCGCCAAACAGAGGCTCAACTTCACCCGCTGCAGCAAAAGATCCGCACTTTGGAGGCGCAACATGAAGCTGCTGGTGCTGAATTAACTTCTGCAAAGGAGCAAGCTGATAGGTGGCAAAAACGTGCTCAACAGCTGATGCAAAAGTATGAAAGTGTTGACGCAGGGGAGTATCAAAGAGTCACTGCGGAGCTCAAGGAAGCACATGAGGCCGTCAAGGCATCCGAAAAAGCTGCTGCTGAACGTCAACGTGAGTTGGAAACTATCCGCGCTCAGCTTGATGCAGCAACACAACGTGCTGGCGGTGCTGATAACCAATTACAGAGCCAGGTAGCCTCTTTGAAAGCAGAGCTTGATGCAGCTCGGTCAGAGTCAGAGACACAAAGAAAGAAAGCAACCGGCTTGTGGACTGCAGTTGTCACCACGTGCAACCGCGAGAAGAAACCTTTATCTGAGTGGAAGCAGCTCCAACTCACTAAAGAACGCCGGTTAGTCGAGCTTGAAGGAAAGATCAAGGTTCTTGAAAGCGGTGGTGGAGCTAAAGAGGCCAAGGGAGCAGTTGAAGTGGCCTCTCTCAGAGCTCGTATTACCCAAGTAGAAGGTGAACTCGCTGCTGCAGAAGCCAAGGCAAAGGAGGATGTCGCTTCAGCCAAATCAAGAGGTCTGGAGTTGGCTAGAAAGGCTACATCTAGTAAAGTGGCGGTTCAGAAAGAGCTGGACACGATTAAAGAGCAATTGTTGACGGCACAACGATCTGAAGCAGCTGCTATTGCCCGTGTCAATGAACTCACTGTTGAACGCGATGCCTTAGCCATGAATTTGAAGCTCTGTCAGGCAGATTTGGCGCAGACTAAAGAGAAATTGACTGCTGCATTGAAAAAGACTGCTCCGGAGAGAACGGCTGCTGCTCGTGCTGCCGCAAAGACACAGATTGCAGCTATTCAACAGCAAACTATGGATGAAATGAAGACTCGCTTGAAGAGGAAGGCTGTGTCACCTCAAGCACAAGAAACTCCAGTTGAAGAGGCAACAGCAGGAAGTGTTGAGGCTCCCGAGGCTGCTGCTGCTGCTGCTGTGGTAAAGGATGAAGGTGCTGCCCCGCCTCCTGCAAAGAAGAGCCGCCTACGTGTAGACGCTGCTGATTTCGCACCTTCTCCTGCCCCTACAGCAGTAGCACCTGCTCCGGTTGTAGAAGAAGAGGAAGAGCAACAGGTTGTAGAAGAGCAGCAGGAGCAAGAAGAAGAGGCTCCCCCTGCTGCTGCTGAAGTTGAAGAAGTTGAGATGCTTGAACAGCAACCTCAGGAAACTGAGGAAGCAGCTGCGGAAGGACATGGAGAAGAGGAAGTTCAAGGCGAAGCTGAACCTGAAGCTGAAGTTACCCATGAGGAGGGTGAAGATGAAGGAGAGGAGCAGCATCACGACGAGGTGGTTGATGGAGCTGAGGGTGCTGTTGCTGAACAGGAGGAAGTCCACGACCATGGTGCCGTTGAAGAGGAAGGGGAGGAAGAAGAACAGCACGAGGGTGTAGACGAAGAAGAAGAAGAAGTTGAAGCTGCAATTGAAGAGGAGGAAGAGGAGATGATGGAGGCAGAAGCAGCTGGTGGTGCTGAGGAAGAAGAAGAAGGAGAAGAAGAAGAAAAGGAAGTGGTCCTCGAGGATGATGAAGGCGGTGCTAAAGAGGAAGCGGGAGAAGAGGCCGCTGCGGCTGCTACTGAGGAAGAAATCGAAGAAGCTGGTGCTGAAGAGGAGGCCCTTGAGCAAGAAGAGACCGCTGCAGCTGATGCTGGTGTTCCTGAAGAAGTAGAACCTCAGCCTCAAGCTTCTCAAGAAGAAGAAGAAGAAGAGCAAGCGGCAGCACCTAGCCCCGCTTTGGCTCCTGTAGCTGCTCGTGCACCCGCTGCAGCATCTCCAACTTCTAGTCAGCCAACAACAACGGGAACAACTCAGAAACCTAAGAGGCGTGCTCCGATTGCATGGGTGCCTCCTACTGCACCTACTGCACTACCTACTGAGCCCGTTAAAAAGACCAAGCCTCTGCCGTCAACAGCGGGTGGTGGCGCTGCCAAGCCACCTCCACCTGCCGGTGCGCCACCAGCACCTGCACCAGGAGGCCCTCCTGGTATTGCTGGAGGGCGTGGTGCAGTGCCTGGAGTTCGTGGTGGTAGAGGTGGAAGGCTTCCTTTAACTGGAAGAGGTCGAGGAAGAGGTCGAGGCCCGCCGCCACCACCACCGCCTGAACCTCAACAGTAATTAGACTATAATAATACCTTTTTTAGTTAGATATCTTTTAATTTAGTCGTATTTTGCTTGCTTTTGCTAATACAAACTTAAGAAATTCACTCTTTTACAGATCAAAAGTAAAATGAGGACCACTTGCATGGTAAACAAGTAGAAGTAATCTGTTACACAGCAATTTTGTCTTTACAACCCTTAAATCTCTCTCTAAACAATGACAGATCAACTATTATGTTTCAATATATCTTTCGTCTTCATAGCAATCAGCTCATCCGCTTCCGTTATAAACTTATCAGTCAATTGCTGCACAGATTTTTCCAACTTTCTTCGTTCATCCTCTGACCCCAACGCCTTGACTGCATCTAGAGCTATCTTTCTAGCGTGCCTCACAGAGACTTTTGCAGTCTCCCCTTCAGATTTACACATTTTGGACATCACAGTTAACGTCTCTGCTGTTGGGGAAGGTACTGGAACGAGAATTTCTTGTCCTTCTGCTCTTGGGTTCAATTTTAGTGGTGACTGCGCTATGCCTGCTACGACAGCATCCACAAGTCCTGGGTCAAATAAAGTGACAGCTAACAATTGAGAGTCTCGAACAGAAACACTACCTACTGCTTTCATGGGCACGCGTTCTCCGTAAGCTTCGATTTTTAAGTGGTCGAGCATGCCTGGGGTGGCTCTGCCGGTTCGAATGTTGGCTAGTTCATGTTGTAAATGCTCTATAGCAGCATTCATTTGCTTTTCATATTGCTGCAAGTCAATTGTTGCGACTTCACCACCTCCTGGTGGTGTTGATGCTGCATTGCCTTTGCCTTTTTTGGGTGCTTTGGCATAGTGGCGGAGCTGAGTGCCAGAAAACACTGCTGACGGGGCGACGGCAAAAGAATTGTTAAATAAATGTCTAAATGTGCTTGTTTCCATCGCAACAGCGCCATCCAAGGATGTAATTCTGCGTAATTAATGAGTTGCTATCGGGATTTGATCTATAGTTTTTAAATTTTGCACATGTTTGATCACTTACTTTGTTTCAAAGATGGCAACACCTCGCCGGCTCATGGCAGCCAGGCGGCGAAGAGCGCCCATTTTGAAGTTGATAACCAATTGATATACACGTCAATTAATGTTTCAAATGCCAAACTTTTGATATCCTTGAATCTTCAAAGTTTAGTGGAAGTCTTATTTTCTCTTCTCCCCCCAAAATGGTTGAAAAGTGATCGCCAAGCACGGAAAGCTCCTGTTGCAATTTTTAATGTTTGTGACAACCACTGTGAATAGGTGGAATAGGCTTATTGGACGCACATTAGGCTCCTGCTCAAGGAATATGGCTTCATTCGGTGATGCTTACATACCAACACCAGCACAAAAAGGTGCGCTATTACCTCTGATTGATGTCGCAAATGCCATACTATTCTATCGCCTAGATTGCTAACTATTTCTCTGCAATATCTCTTTCATGTTCAGGTGCTCCTCAAGGCAAACTGATCGCTGATCCAACATTATTTCCCGCCATACGCCGTGATGAGGAAGTGATCGACGTGCTTCATGGGGTCAACATCCCTGATCCTTACCGCTGGCTTGAAGATCCCGACAGCGAGGAAACCAAATCTTTCGTTGATGCTCAAAACGCATTATCGACCTCGTTTTTCGATCAATGCCAAACCCGCTCCAAGTTTAAATCTCTTTTTGAACAGCTCTACAACTACGAACGCTATGGTCTGGTTTTCCGCAAAGGAAATCGCTACTATTATAGCCACAACACCGGTCTTCAAGCTCAAAATGTTATTTACACCTTAAACTCCCTTGAAGACCCTGAACCAAAGCTTTTCATTGACCCCAACACGCTCTCTGAAGATGGCACAGTGGCTTTGATGCAATATGCCTTTTCAGACGATGGAAACTACGTTGCCATGGCCACATCCTCCGGCGGAAGTGATTGGCGGACCGTAACCGTCTCTAAAATTAACCAAGAAACAGGAGAACGTACTGAACTTGCCGATGTATTACAGCACGTTAAATTTACAAGCTTATCCTGGACACACGACAATTTAGGGTTCTTTTATAATAGTTATACCCCTCCAAGCACCACTGATGCTGGTACCGAGACTGATAAGAACCAAAATCAGCAATTACGCTACCACATAGTAGGCCAAGATCAATCTAAAGATGCAACTGTGTTGGCAATTCCCGAGCAGCCAGACTGGATGATTGGTAGCTCTATCAGCCACGATGGCAAACATTTGATTTTATCTGTTAGTGCAGGGTGTGAACCCACGAATAGATTATGGATTGTCAACTTGGAAAAGGATATACCTCGTAACAGCGACAGCGCTCTCGACTTTTCCAAGTTGGATTTCCATACCGGCAGTGCTCGTCTTCCTCTGGTCAAAGTAATCGATAATTTCAATGCATCTTGGGATTATATTGGGTCGAATGAAGACACTGGAGAGTGGGTATTACAAACGAATTTGAATGCACCTCGCTACAAACTAGTCCATGGCGCTATTGCTACCATAGCTTCTTCTTCTTCTTCTTCTTCTTCTTCTTCTTCAGAAATTTCTCCAGAAAGCTGGGCCGAGCTGATTCCTGAGCATCCGAAAGACGTTTTACAATGGGCATCCCGTTTGAAAGGCGATTTTATGGTGTGCTGCTATATGAAAGACGTGAAAAGCTCGTTACAATTGCGAAAGTTCTCTACTGGGGAGATAATCAAAGAACTGCAACTGCCAGGAATTGGCTCTGTCGGTGGGTTTTCAGGGAGCCGAAAATTTAGTGAATTTTTCTTTTCTTTTACTGGATTCACTGAACCTGGAGCTCAATATCGAGTAGAAGACCCTGAAAATCCTACTCCGGTGCTTTTTAGACGTGTTTCCGTTAAATTTCAACCTGAAGAGTTTGAAACAAAACAAGTCTTTGTCCCGTCGAAAAATGACGGGACGTTGGTTCCTATGTTTTTAATCCACAGAAATGGCAAAGAATTTACAAATGGAGACCAGAAAGATACTTCTCCGGTATTGCTTTACGGGTATGGCGGATTTAATATTAGCTTAGAGCCTAGTTTTTCTATCTCACGTATGTGTTGGTTACTTGCCTATGACGGTGTGATGGCAATTGCCAATCTCAGAGGGGGTGGAGAGTACGGCACGACTTGGAGAGATGACGGTTCTCGTTCAAAAAAACAAAACGTTTTTGATGACTTCATCTCCTGTGCTGAATATTTGCATGACCAAAAAATTTCAAACCCTTCTACTCTAGCAATCCAAGGTGGAAGCAACGGAGGGTTATTGGTTGCGGCATGTATCAACCAGCGGCCAGATTTATTTCAAGTAGGACTGGCTCAAGTGGGTGTATTAGACGGATTACGATTTAAACGATTCACTATTGGCCACGCATGGTGTACCGACTATGGTGATGTTGATATCGAAGACGAGTTTGAATGGATTTTAAAATGGAGTCCATTACATAACGTGACTGTTCCCGTACAAGGGACAGAAGGGAGTACAAAGCAATATCCTGCGATACTGTTGACTACAGGGTCCCATGATGATAGGGTGGTACCGTTGCATACTCACAAGTTCTTAGCGCAGCTGCAATATGTTTTAGGAAATGGTAGTGGCCTGCAGAGCAACCCTTTGCTTGCTCGGGTAGAGGTACGAGCGGGCCACGGGGCGGGGAAGCCAACAAAGAAGATTATTGAAGAGACCTCTGACATGTTGAGTTTCACTGCTGAAGTGATCGGTGCGGAATGGAAATATAATGGCCCTTTGAAAATTTGTGAAGAAGAAGAAGAAGACGCTGGGAAGGCTGCTGCTTAGAAACTTATGCTTCTTAGTTTTATTCTACTCTGCTCTTTATATCAGATATAAGATAGGAATATGATTAAAATTTGAATACTGTAGCTAAATTATATTTGAATACGCTACTATGCACCGCTACTATGCAACATAAAATATGTAAAGCAAAAGAAACCAATAAAGCAACCAACTGAGATATGCACACCGAACCGAGAAAGCTAAATCGATAAAATTACAGAAAGGACTCTCCACCACCGCTTCACCCCTACCACCGTCTTAATCTATTTTCCCCTTAAAGTTTACTCTTAGCTGCTTGACCACCTCTCATTTTTGGATTAAGCAACGGTTCCAACACAGGTTTCCATGCAGGCCCTTCTTGAGTCGCATTTAATGGCGAAGATCTCGCTGCAGAGAGTAACGCAGTGTACACATCACCGTCTTTCCTACCGATGGCGGAATTTAAAATATAGTCATTGTAGCCAAATCCGTCCACTAAAGCCACAGCATCTGGTCTTAAAGCACGTACAAGGGCACGCTTTTGTACCCTAAGCCAAGAAGCTTGTGTTCCAGTGATATGCCCGCTTTCCAATAAGGTGGCAGCTTCTTCTTCAAGGAGAGTCACAGCGTGGAGGTCCGTTAATTTTCTTAAAACTGAAATAACAGAAGATGAAAGTTCGCCTTGAGATGCAGCGTCTTCAACCGCTTGCAAAAACGTCTGATGCAGAAATAAACAGCAGTGAGAACGCGCAACACGAATCAAATCGACGTTGGTGTTGTTCCATGGAGCTCCTTCAAAAACGAGCTGACCACCTCCAGCATCGCGTAAAGCCTCCGCCGCCACTAAGGCCAACTTTGCAGTTGCATGGCGTAAAGCTGCAAGACCATGTTGAGGTAAACTCCAGTCTTGTGGAGAAGAGACTGTACTACGCGTGGAAGCTTCCACAGAAGCACGTGCAAGATAAGCAGTACTACCCGAAACATTATTCGCCCCAGAGGCCAAAGTTTTGAGTAGATAACGGGCTGCTTGTAAATACATGACGTTATTATCCCCTTCCCAAGTCACATTCTGTACATATGATGCAAACAAAGTGGGTAGACCGGATAAAACAGAGTATCCATGGCCTCCACAAAGCCGGCGGCATGTCTCAATACCACCTGCTGCCAACTCAGTACATAAAGATTTTAAGCCAGAGGATAAGGCGTGGAGCTCTGGTAAAGCTGAGAAATCACCGCGATCACGTGCACCGTCAAAATTTTCATACATTTCCATCATTTTCATCCCCATGACCTTCATTGCATAGGATTTTGCAATCAGGGGGAGCAAAGTTTGTTGAACGTTATCATAATCAAGTACTTGAAGCTCTTTTTCTCCCTTTGAAGGGATCGTTTGACGTCTAATAGCAGTGTAACGAGTAGAAATCGTCACTGCACGGCCTAGGAAATCTCCAGCGTCGCGAACAATGGTGGCACGGACAAAGACCATGGTAGCATAAGACGCTTTTTGATTTTCTGGAGGGGGCGGTATATATTTACCTTCTTCTGTGACTTTAGAGAATCTCATAAGCATTGCATCACGTGGAATACGTACGTGATCAAACCTCATCCATCCATTGTCGACGCTGTTAAAACCCAATTTCGGCCCGATGTCACCGACTTCAATTCCCGGCAAAGGGCGGTGTGTCTCCATATCTCGAATTTGCATTACAAATCCGTGCGGACCGTAATCTTTACCATTCGTAATTAACCGGGCCATTAAAATGACGTGTGTTGCCGTTTTGCCCAAACCTCCAGGCCACCATTTGGTCGCTGTAGGTGTTGGGGAATGAACGATGAAACTTTGGGTGGAGGGGTCATAGACTGCCAACGTTTCAAGGCCTCTGATAAAAGTACCATGCCCAAGCTCAGTTTGTGCATAGGTACCTACGATACGTAATGTATTTGACAAGGGTAGCCATTTGCTTTGTTGTTCAGAGGTGCCTTGGGACAGAATCGAAGGGATAAACATGCCAATGTGAAGTTCGAGGCCGCCGGGGAAGAACATGAGATTGCGCATATCCATGCCTTCATCTAGAGATAAGTTGTTCTTACGCATTAAGTCCCTAGAAAATAGATGGAGAGGAAGAAGGAGAACCGAATATTAAGGACGAATAAAACTAGTAAGATAGTTTTGTGAAAAGAAAAGAGAGATGAATTGTCGGCATATAAATATTTGATTGAGCTTGGTTTGCTTACCAAATACCGACTGCAGCCTGTAAGCCCTGGACATATTCCTGATCTCTGCTAAGGAAATAGCGGTTTGATTTATCTCCCCAAGGTTGAGAAAGAAGAAGCTTTGTCAGACGTTCTTTTTGCTCCAGCCTGTCGACGCCACCATTCATGAATGCAGCAAGCTCATCAGAGTTGAAAGTAGCCTTGGAACGCTCATCCCGAGCATCATCTTTTGGGTCGGTGTACCCCTGCAAGATTATTTTGGATGCCTGGGCTACCAAATTTCGCTGGCGCGAGTCCATGTCGGCTTAGAGATGAAGATTTAGGAATAAACCCTACGGAACCAAGCATGCAAGGAACAAGGCCAGGCGCTTGTTGGGACAGGCAATTCTCACTTTTTTTCTAATATGTTTCGAAACAATGTAGTTAGTTTCGAGAGGGTTTGTGTGACCACATTTTGGTGGAGCTTGTGCTTTGCCAAATTTGGAGAGAAGAGAAGCTGAGCTCAAATTCAAAAGTTTGAATTGCTTAATGCCAAATAACTTTATATTCCTTTTCAATAGACATCAAGAAATACCGACGCGAGGTCTTATTCGACTCGGTCGTCCCTGTCAAATTACTTTAAACTCAACGACCAAAAACTAAATTTTGTGGAGAATGACGGAGGAAATTGACAAGCATGTCTTAAAAAAATACGAGATCCAGCAAAAGCTTGGCAAGGGGGTAAGATATGAAGGTTCAATAAGGCTCTAAGATTACCATTTGGACTGTTTTTCTCATGATAATTTCAAATTTCAATGCAGGCTTATGGCATAGTATGGAGGGCTATCGATAAGAAGACCCGCGAAACAGTAGCTTTGAAGAAGATCTTTGACGCTTTTCAGAACGCAACCGATGCTCAGGTAGGTTTCAGCTCGCAACTCCCATGCTTGACAGATCACTTGGCGAGCCCAAGCCCAACTGCAGCAACTTCTCACCTTTTTTGTCAGCGGGCTCTTTCTCACTATTTATTATTTCCTTTAATTTCTAATTTTCAGAGGACATTTAGGGAAATTATGTTCCTACAGGAACTCGACAACCACGAAAACATCATCAAGTACGTCCCTTTTATTACTCAGACAAGCAACCGCCACACCAAGTCTCTCGTCCTTTGCTTAAAAAAAGAAGAACTACAGTCTCAGTTCTATGTAACTAACCTCTCCCTTCCCCCCTCGCTCTTTCTTTCTACCTCTAGGTTATTAAATGTGCTCAAAGCAGAGAATGACCGGGATATTTATCTGGTCTTTGAATACATGGAAACTGACCTCCATGCCGTGATTCGAGCCAACATTCTTGAAGAAATCCACAAACAATACATTATGTACCAAATATTTAGATCTTTGAAATACATGCACTCCGCACAGTTACTTCATCGTGATATTAAGCCTAGTAATGTGCTTTTGAACAGTGAATGCCAAGTAAAAATGGCAGATTTTGGCTTGGCTCGTTCCGTCGCTCAACTTCATAGTGAAGAAGGCAACCCCGTTCTTACTGATTACGTGGCTACTCGGTGGTATCGTGCCCCTGAGATCTTACTTTCCTCCACTCGCTACACTTTTGGCGTAGATATGTGGGCTTGTGGCTGTATTTTGGGAGAATTAATCAATGGAAAACCTATTTTCCCAGGAACCTCTACAATGAACCAACTTGATCGTATATTGGAAGTCACTGGGCGTCCTTCTGCTGAAGATATTGAAGCGATTCAGTCCCCTTTTGCTGCTACGATGCTTGAATCAATGAGAGCACCAGACACCCCGCGTTTGGAAGCTATGTTTCCATCGGCGTCTCCAGAAGCTTTGGACTTGATGTCTAAATTAATGCATTTTAACCCGGATAAAAGGATCTCTGCTGAAGAAGCATTACGTCACCCTTATTGTGCACAATTTCACAACCCTGTTGACGAGCCTGTGGCTACTTCTATGATTACCATCCCTATTGACGATAATACTAAATACACGATAGCCGAGTACCGGGATAGATTGTATATGGAGATTGTGAAAAGAAAGAAGGAAATTAGGAAAAGAATGAAGGAAAGGGAGGCGTCAAAGGCTGCAGCAAAGGCACAGGCGAAGGAAGCGAAAGCTGCAGCGGCGGCTAGTGGGAATTATAGGAACGCGGAGGTATATGCTAAATAGACGGTGAAAAAGTACATCTTATATTTATTATACAGTATTGGATTGAATTGAGTAGTTCTAAGCTAGCGTTACCTGAAATTAATAGTTAAATTACAATATATTGGACTTTTGTTATCTATTGAAACTAAGAAATATATTCGTTACGTTTTCATTCTACCCGGTTTTGCTTCCTTCAGTTGACAACAACAAAAAATAAATAACGTAGCAACCAATCAAATCAATATTTAGAGTAAAGCTGTAGCCTTTTCGACTTCTTCTTTAGCAGCCTGAAACTCTGGAGCTTGAGAAATGAGTAAAGTGTTCTCTTCCTGCAGGAAAGAGAGCAATAAATGGTTGAAAAGGGTAGGGAAAAAGTTAAGGGCGGCTTGGTGTTCAGGTTGCTTCGCTTACCATGAACTCCTCCAATTCTTTAACTGCAGTTTTTAGCCGCTGATGGGTGTCGTGCACCATTGCTACTGACTCAGCCAACACATTTTCCTGTTCAAGAAGCGCGAATAATGACATGTAGCTATAATAAACTTTTGAAATTTGATTAACTGATCTGGATCGTTCTTTAATCGTCGTTTTAAGGCGAAGTTCAGGCACATTTGCTTACCGCATGCTTGAGGTCATATTGATCTGCATTATTCGCTTTCATTTTCTGCACTTTAGCTTGCTCTCTCTGCTCTTCCTCTCTATACATGACCATTTCCTTGCCCAACCTTCGCACACTTCCAGTCTTGATGCCCAAGTTTCTGACTTCTGCCATGCTGTTCCAGTCTTTCTATGTTATTTTGAAGTTGCTGGTATTAAAAGTAAAGTTGAAATGTACTGATTTGCTCCTTAAGAAAAAGTCAGCCCCACTCATTCTTTTTGGCTGTGGCCGTCGATGACCCACTCACTTGATTGGGGAAAGTAGATATTCATCATGCAGCGTGAGCCTACAAGAAGCAACCTACTGTAGAATGATGCGGCAAGAAGGTATATAGTTACAAGGAAGTGGCCATAACATAGATTTGTATACAAATGGCAGTATAGTTTATTGGAAAACTAAGATGAAACAACAACATCCTAGGCTAACATCAAATAAATAATAATTTGAAATAAACTTTTTAATTTTTGAAGCAATGAAACAACAAGATTTAGTTTATCATGTGATGAAAAATTTGATATGATTGGTAAAATGTACTTATACTACAAGAGATTAGACCGAAAGATATGCCTTGATCTCATTTATTCCAGAGAGATTAATTTTCTTTTTGGTAATTTTCTTTCAACCCGCTGCCGCCACCTGTAATTGCATTTTATGCATTTGTTCCATCCGGTAGGATCCATTCGCCTCCAAGACCATAACACACCCATCCCCATTACCACCTTGGTAATTTGGAGCAGAAAACACTGTCACAATTTCGTGTTTTTCGCCCATTACACCGTAGCCCGTTGCCTCTGCAGTATGTGCTCGAACTATTCTTTGCAGCCCGTTGAGCTCCATGAAGGATTTAGCTGCTGCAAGGCCCCAATGAAAGCTGGTTCCACGGGGAGAATGCGCCCAACGTTCGACTTTGTGGCAAGGGTCTGACCAGAGAAGGTCGGTGAGAATATTGTTGCCGGTTGGGGTCCAGTCAATGGGCTTTGAAATCTTCTTTTCAATTTCATCGAGATGTTGAAAGTGGGGTGAAATACCTCCATGTACAAGTAACGTGCTGGTAGGAGGGGCAATGTGTGCCACTAAAGGCATTACGTTGAAAACTTCAACAAATCCTTGCCAGATGTACTCCCCACAACGGCGTAAGCACTCGTTTTTAAAGCCATACACTTGAGTCATCGAGGATGTTTCGTGGTTACCGCGAAGCAGGTGGACGTGTTCGGGCCATCGAAGCTTCATAGCAAGGAGTAAGCTCATCACTTCCAAAGAACGGGGTCCTCGATCAACCTGAAGGGTGCAGAAAGTAGAAATAAGTCAGTATGACAGTTTAGAAGAAGAAAGGAACCCGATTAGCGCGACTTGAGGGATTTCAAGAAACAAAATAAATGCTTCAGATCACCCCTGAAATCTATGACTAAGAGAACACACACAAGGACTGACTCCGCGAGAGAGGCAGAGGCCGGCCTTGTGGCTCAAGGTCTAGACAACTAAAATGCGCTTACATAGTCGCCAAGGAAGATGTATTTGGTAGCAGGAGGTAATCCATGGGTCTCAATTATGTGTTGTAAGTCTTGATACTGGCCATGAACGTCGCCTACAATATGATAATTTGCTGGGTCAAGCTTCAGGAGGCATGGCTCCTTTGTGAAGACCTTGACAGCGGCCTTGCAAAGGGTTTCTACCTCATGGCAATAAAGCAAGAAGTTGTCATCAAGCTTTGTAGACAAGAGGCGATTGATCCATTCGTCTAACTGAACAGGCCGCAACCGATTAAAGCTGAAATTACGATAAGTTGCTTGCAAATCCCACATTTGGGCGTCAAGCACCCACGTAAAGGATAGTTATGAGTATCACAAATACTTTTAGATTGATTTAATATTCACAAAGAACGATTATAAGGTCATACAACGGAATGTGCTTAGATGAGAGCTGCTGAGAAGCTACCAAACAGAATGAAAAACGACGTAGCCGGCCGGGAGAAAAAAAAGATATGAATCTTGCGGTGGTAAATTTCAATATAACGGTTTGGGCAAAATCTATATATTGGTCGATTTCTTATTTGTTACAACTGCTTTCTATATACAACTCTTCATTCCCAGCCTGCCTTTGCTTGCTTTAAGACGTACTCTGCCAGTTCCCGAACGTCAGTTTCTGAAAGGCGCCGACCAAAAGTACAAGCTCCTTTCGGTGTACAACCCTCTCCATACCCTGGCATCGACCCTCTACCCGAATATATTACATTGTACAACTCATCTACTGAATCAACCCCGTATTTAGTAAGATCTTCTAGTTTCAAAGTGGCCTCTCTTCTGACAATGTTGCCACCGCCAGCATGACACCCACCGCAATTATTAACAAATGTTTGTTCCGCTTGGTCTGCGAGAGCTGGAGCAGGGTGGCTAATGATAGATGCAGCGATGACTAGCCCAGTCACCCACCGTGCAGCTTCTTGGGGGAGAGATAATGAGGAAGTGGAGGTGATTGGAAGAGAACGAGGATACGGATTGGGACGGAGAAGTTGGGGGCATGGAACAGAAACCACACTGTTTTGCCTGCTACTTGCCACCGCATTGACCTGCATAATAATAAAGCTTGCGTGAGATTTTACTTTATAATTCTAAAGAGAGTTCCGAAATTAAAAAAGCCTCACCACCTTCTTCGATGTTGGAAATTCGATCATTTGAATTGCCATTTTTATTTGAAAAGTTAGGATTGAGATTTATAGGGAATGCACTATAAAGAATATTCTATTTGGAACTAACTAATTTAAATGCTGATTAATATCTCAAATTTCTCAGATATATTTGATTTTCTGTGGAGGTCGCTCCGCCGTCGTTTACTCTGACTCTTTCCATTCAGAAGTTCTATTCTTAAACAAATCTTTAAATTTTTTTGTTATCAATAGTGCAAAATATCATCAAAAATAACGCACACGAAGAAAAATGAAGTCAAGTACAAAAACAAAAACAAACAAAAAAGAACTTAAAAAAGCGGCCTGACATATTTTTTCTTCTCAGAAGATTCGCATTTTTTTTCTCTACAAACTCAGACAAAAAATTTATAAATACAATAATTATGCTATACCTATGTATCTATTTATGTATCTCATTTAATCAGATTCGGATCCGCTACCAGTCTTGGCTGCTTTCAACTTCCTAGCAGTTCCCGCCTTTTTCTTTCCAGAAGTCGAGCTACCACTGCTGCTACTGCTACCACCAAGATTAAGCTCTGCACGTCTTTCATCAGGCATTTCAGCTACAGCACCTGCCGGAATCGACTCCAACACGATAGACGACCAAGGAAGGATCGGGTATGCGTGCTCATTTGTCCACATTGCCGCTGCTGCTCTGGCAGCCTCTACTTCAGTTGCAGGCAATCTTTCATCGGCAACAAGGATATCATAAGGAGCAGATTTCCCTGTATCTACTACAGGTTGCCATACACGGCCTTCCCAACGAGGCAGCTCAACCATTAAAGGTTGATGAGAGGTATTAAACGCAATATAGACACCACCAGCATTTGCACCAGGTTTTCTTAATGTTAAAGCCAAAAAACGAGATGTTTCTGTCCAATCAGGTTCTTCAGGTACTATTCCATGCCATTCTACATCGTTATCGCTGACATAACTCGATCTGCGCAGCTCTTTATGAGCTTTTCTGAAACCAATCATATGGCGAGTAAATCTCAACAACCCATCTGCGTCTTTTTTAGCTTGTTCCCAGTTGAAATAATTGAGAGAATTATCGTGGCAGTACGTATTATTATTCCCACCTTTTGTATGACCGTATTCATCACCCATAACAATCATAGGAACGCCGTGAGACAGCAATAATGCCGCTACAAAATTTCTGGTTTGTCGTCGTCGTAATGCCAACACTGCAGCATCGTTTGTAGGTCCTTCTTCACCACAATTCCAGCTTAAATTATGACTCTCCCCATCACGGTTGTCTTCACCATTAGCTTCATTATGCTTTTCATTATATGCAACTAAATCAGCCAAAGTAAAGCCATCGTGAGCGGTTACAAAATTTATCGAGGCGGTGGGACCTCGACCACTCTTCCACTTTCTTCCACCATTATTTCCCCACCAATCTTGCTCTCCAGGTTCATTAACATATATATTAGGAGATCCACAAAGAGCAGATGCAAATGCACCTGCCCAGCCACCATCAGTTCCTTTAATAAACTGCCGGGTAGCATCCCGGAAATACCCATTCCACTCTGACCATCTCCCGCCGTAGTGAGGGAAAGCACCCACTTGATTCAACCCATCACAATCCCAAGCTTCAGCAATAAGCTTCGTTTTCGCTAATATCGGATCAGCAGAGATTGCTGCAATTAAAGGAGGGTCTGTTAAAGGGGTGCCTGTAGGTACTCCAGCTCCGTTGGTCATGATTCCATCTTCATTAATTACAGCTCCACCAGAGAATGGAGCTGTAATATTACCACCGTACGTGGTACTAGTATCAGTACCACCACCACCTTCCCCAGAACTAATTTCTCCACTTGATTGAAACCCAGATCCATTGCCCTCCACCTCAGCACCGTCAAAATCACCTTGTTCGTCCCCGGTACCATACAAAGCAGTGGGATCTGGGCGGTACCATTGTGAATGTGCCCTGGTCATAATAGACCCCAAATCAAAGCGGAATCCATCTACGTGGCACTCTTCTACCCAATACCGTAAACAATCGATGATAAATTGCCGAGCTACGGGGTGATTGCAGTTGAACGTGTTGCCGCAACCAGAGTAATTATAACACTCACCTCCTGGGGCAAGCATGTAATAAACGCGGTTATCGATACCACGGAAGGATAAAGTTAACCCATTTTCATTTCCTTCTGCAGTATGGTTGAATACCACGTCCAAAATAACTTCAATACCGCGGCGATGGCATTCTTTGACCAATGTTTTAAATTCGTTGATTGCCGCTCCTGCAGCTGCACCAGCGCCAAGTTTCGGATCAGCCACTGCAGCGCTAAACCTCGACATAGGTGCAAAGAATCCAACTGTAGAGTACCCCCAGAAATTATACCTGCCAGGAGATCCTCCAGCAGCGGCTACCTGGAAGTACTCGAGTTCATTGAATTCTTGAATCGGCATGAGCTCTAAAGCAGTAATGCCCAAAGTTTGGAGATAATCTAATCGGTCAATGAGACCTTGATATGTACCAGGATTGTTCACTCCTGAAGCGGGATCTGCAGTGAAACCGCGTACGTGTGCTTCGTAGATAACCAAGTCTTCCATTGGTCTGCCTAATTGCCGATCCCCTTCCCAATCGAAATCAGGAACAGCTCCAGGAAGAGCAGCAGCTGCCTGTGGCCAGGTCGCAGCGTACCCTAATATACCTTTAGATTTATAGTCCAGATCGGGACCCATTTGACCGAAAATTCTACGTCCGTTGACGATTGCTCTTGCATGAGGGTCAAGGACGACATTCGAAATATCAAATGCTTGGCCAGCACTTGCCGGAGGGTCATTCTTTTGGTTCGGCCCTTCCACAACGTATCCATACAGTAGTTTAGAATCTAATTTGGGTAATGCTACGTGCCAGATATCGCCTGTACGATTGCTAGAGCGATCTAAGCGGAGTTGGTGTGTGACTTTGCCGTTGACGAGGTCTTGTTCAGTAAAAAGGCAGAGAATGACGCCGGTAGCGTTGGCAGAGAATAAAGCAAAGTTGGTAGCACCCTACAGGATAGACAAAGAACAGCAAGGGATTGTCAATTACTCAAGAACAGCAAAAAATAATTCTAAGAGAAAGTGAGAAAGGGACGGCGCTTTATTTTATCAATCTGTTCTGACTTACGGAGTCAGGGTTGATTGTAGCACCAAGAGGTTCAGGATTCCCTCTTTCTGGAGTGCCGTACGCTCCTGCAACTGCTCGACCTGTAGGATCGGTGGATTTGACGCGAGTGGCCTTACAAGGAGGTGCTTCAACACTAATGGCAGATGCAAGTGGCTTGATTGAGGGTAATGCCTTCCAGAAACGCAGATATCCTGGTTTTTGGGACCTGCAGAGCAATACAACGTATATGATGAGCTATCAAGTAGATGGTAAAAGAGCTTCAAAGCAAGGAATCGGACAAATTCGTTAGTGCTCACCCTGGCCAAGCTATAGGTTTTCCTTGTTGGAACGAGCCCAGCAATGTATGGCCAGTCTTGCTGCCCCCCAAGGTTCCGTGTTGCATGATCAAAGCTAAATAGAGGCAAATGCGTGTTAAATCGGACACAGAAATATAGTTACAAGCACTTGATCAAACTACGGCATGCACGGTAGATAACATTTAGGAGATTGGAATGGAGTCTATCTCGTCACTATCTTATTATCGTATTAAATTTATTTCGGCTTGCTGTTGGCGCATTGCGAATATAAAGCTGAAAAAATGTTGATCACTCTGAAGACGAATTTCGGAAACTTGAAGTTTTGCTAAAATTTAGTTAAAATCGATTTCCTCATTGGAGACAACTGTTAGTCGCAATTGTGACGCATTCTCTTTAAATTTTATTTTACGGTGGAGATGCCGTCTAGAGCTCTTGCTTTTAGCACATTATTGTCATCTCATGGAACGACGAAACGCCTTGCTCGTCGGCGAACAACACCAGTTCTCAGAGCAATGAATTCACCGTAAGATCGTTTACACAATTTAAAAAGAATCCCAAGTGCGGCTATATTGATAACTATTGTCCTTGATTTCTTAGATCTCTTTTCTCTCCATGAATCACTGATTTCACCGCAGGGTTGGCAGTGATCCTGCTGGCGCTTGGATTGAAGAAAATTTAAATGCAGGCACCATCACAGGGCAGAAATTCATGGGCGGATCCAACTGGAGCAGCGCCTACACGTACCAAACTTCCTCTGGCCAAAGTTTCTTTGTAAAAACCGCTCTCGGTAGAACTGCCAGTGAAATGTTTGAAGGGGAAGCTTTAGGCCTCAGAGCGATGGGAGGTACACAAACAATAAAAATTCCCGAAGTATTCCATTACGGAGAGCTTCCTGGCCCACCTTCAGGTGAAGCTCTACGCGGGGGTGGTAGTTTTATCGTCATGGAGCATCTCAACATGAAGGGCGCTGTCGACCCTTCAGAATTAGGCAGACAACTAGCTCTAATGCATCTCTCTGAACCCTCTGACCCCAACGCACAAGCAGGAAAGTTTGGGTTTGCTGTAAACAACACTATAGGAGGCACTCCTCAGCCGAATACCTGGTGTGATGATTGGATTGAATTTTTCAGAGAAAGACGACTTCGGCATCAAATTAGACTTGCTGGAGATGCCAATATAACTAGATTAGGGGATACATTATGCTCTAAAATGCATAAATTATTTGATGGAATTGAAGGAGGAATAAAACCAAGTGTCCTCCACGGTGATTTGTGGAGTGGGAACATCGCAGCGATTGATGGCGGTAAAGCTTGTATTTTCGATCCAGCTACGTATTACGGCCACCATGAAGCGGAGTTTGGGATGAGTTGGTGTGCTGGATTTTCGGTTTCTTTTTGGACTGCGTATAATTCTGTTATCCCTAAAGCTAAAGGATGGGATGATAGACATGATTTGTATACTTTGTATCATTACTTGAACCATTACAATTTGTTTGGAGGGAGTTATTATAACCAATGTGCACAGATAATGGAACGGCTGAATAAGAAATTGTGATTGTAGGGTTGTATCAAAGCAAGGGAAGAAGAGAAATGCATGAAAGATCAAATGCAATTTGGGAGGTAGAAACAGTCAACCGGTGGTTTTTTTTTTTTTTTTTTTTTTTTTTTTGAAGGCTTACCGTCTGTTCTTCGGGGTCTGTAAGCAGTGTCAAGTTACTCCAAATCATATGAATAGGGCACATCAAAGCTTTCTGACTGCAGTTTAAGAAAAAAATTTAGAGAATATTAGAAGGCCAGGAGTGGCCTCCTGCAGCTCCCAAGGATCATCAGCTTAAATTATGCCACAAGGATGATCCCATATTTACCACGTTACCGAAGATGACCTGTTTTGTATTACTGCTTATAGCGTAGCTACTCTCAAGCCAAATAACTTATCTATACTATATTAATGAAGGTTCGAATGTGTTGTTAACTTCTAGGGGCTGAGGTGGCCCTGGAGTTTGCTGCCAAAAGGAATTTAAATAATGTTTAGTAATTAGCTATAACTTTGAACACGTCAAGACCGTTGTGAGCCATTTGAGATCTTTAAAATAATTTAAACATCAACAGGAGCCCACGAACATTATTTCGACCAGAATAAAAGGCTCTGGTGATTTGTATGGTCATCTAGCTGTAGGGTCTTTGCGTGTGGGATCTGAGGGCTCTTAGGAAATTAGCGGGGGTTTTATTAGGTGGGATACAGGGTCTGGGGTTGGAAGTAGGACTTTATTTGGAACAAACATGCCCACTTTAAAGCGAGAAGGCAAAAGGTCACGCTCAAAGGAGGCAAACGCTGAGGTAAAAATTTGAAATTTTATTGATATTTAGCTATCATTAGTATTAATATCCGTCTTTAATACTTGAATTGACGAGGCTAAGGTTCCCTGTTTCTTATAGCTCTGCCTCCACTTTTCAAACATTCCCGGCCAGTGTGCCCCTTCGCACCCGCCCTCTGTTTTTTCCCTAAAAATCTCTATTTCCATTTGCAGAGCCAGCGCCGATTTAGGGAAAGAAGAAGGGAACAAGAGGAAGCAACAACTCAGCTAATCAATTCTAGATTTGAGGAACTGGAGATAGCGCGGGAAGAACGTAGGAAACTTGACCTAGAGCACCAGATTTTACTCTGCCGGCTTTATGTAGGAGAAGCTATTTTCCAAGGGCAATGTCAGGCTGCCAATATTACACTGGCACCTCTAACAGAGCCACCACCACGAAGTCAAACAGCGGTATGCAGCATCATGAAAGATCTAGCAGTACTTCTGGCCATTCCTCAGTTTCCAGGTCCTCTACCATCAGCACCTGCACCGCCTGCAGTGCCGCTTGCAACCGAGGAAGCACAGAACTTTGTAGGGGAAGCAGCAGAACTGGGAACAACGAGTGCTGATACACCACAATGCTCTAACGCTGATGCCAAGGAGACAATGTCTTCCAGTCCCGCTGCAGTTGCAGCTGCTGCTGCTGCTCCGAAAGCAGCAGCTATCGCTACAGGCTCTTCTGGCGTGGACACTGAGTGTATCTTACAAATTTGCCCATCTCTTTCACGTCCATTTCTTTTTTCTAGCATAGAGTACGCGCCTAATTTAGTCACGAGAACTGGTGCCACAAACACCGCTTATGCCTCCGACATTATAGCTGTAGTTCAATCCCTTCAAACTGCAGAGCACTTTTTACACCATCACAGCAATCTGATTGAAGCTCTTAATAAGCCATCAACGCCTGTCTTTAGTGCTGTTGATGGGAGCGGTAGTGGCAACCACACCAGGATCCCTCGACTCATTTCTTTGCACAGTGCAATGTCGGATTTACATTCTCTATATTGGCATACTGCCCAGCTGAAACCAGAAGTTTCTGTGCATGCTGCGTACGCTAAACTACCTCATAATACCGAATTAGCGGTTGAAATTGCCTCCAAAATAGTGCTTGAATTCAGCTCTGAAGAGCTTGTCGAATTTAGAAAAGTATCTCGAGGCTACCAGAGAGAAATGAATAAAATATCTGTGAGCGTGGAAAGCTGGATGGAGCGGATACGAGCTTGTGTTGTCCCTGAAGAACCACTACCATTTGCACTAGCTGCTGCTGTGTCACTTGATCTGGTAAAGTGCGTTTCACAACTCAACGCGGCAGTGGCAGATGGGATCAAAGCTCGGCGAGAAATGCTACAGAATTTAAAATCTAGACTTACAGTAGACCATATAGCGCACATAAACTTATCTTCCTATCCCTATATGCCAGACCACGTTGCTGTATTTACTCTCCTGCAAGAGATTGCCCGGGAAATGCACACAAGCAACACTGCTGGCAACAATAATAATCAATAATTAAATTACATTCATCACCCTTCCTACCGCCAACCAAAACTTTTGTTGGGAGTCTACCTTTTTGTGGATGTCCTCTTTTGGGAGCGTGAAGTCGGTAGTTATACCATGCCTTTAAGCTCTATATTAGTACGCAATAGTGTCGAATAAAAAAGGCAACGATTTGATTGTGGGCTTTATAAGCAGCTACTAGTACGAAATATACGACGGGGGGCGGGGGTCTGTCACTTCGTATATGAGACCATTCTTATGTATCCTTTTTTATATATTTATTTTTATTATGCTGACATTAGTCATTAAACTAAGTTTTTTAATCTGTTCGGGTTTTGTGGGTCGTTGGATGGATGGTTGCATGGATATTCAGGCGGTGGAAGTACATTTTAGAGGAATTACTCGGTACTGTACGCACGGCACGGTACGGGCCATGAGATATATAAAAATATAACAGCACATAAACAACAACCGAACTTTGAAAACTTTATCGAATATGTATATCAACTTTGGCTTCGGCTTTTTCACTTCAATACTTTCTTAAATGATGCTTGTTACTAACTACTATCAATCTTCAAGACTAGAGGGCCATGAAACTTTTTATGAAACGACAGTCCACCTCTCTAATTACATGTCAAGCTTGTAACATTCAATTATAAGTAACAGACAGGGTACAAACAGACCACGCTCAAGAACAAAGAAACAACGCAAGTAAATCTAACAACTCATCTGAAATGAAGTAAAAATCATTTTTATGAAAACATCATCTTTATGAAAATGGCGCTGCAAAATATGCAATCAACTAGTCCATCACCACTGGGCCGGCACCACTCTCTTGCCGAGAATGCTCCACAAATACCTCCATTAACGCAGCCTGAACGTGTGATTCTATTTTTATTGCCATGCCCTTATCTCTAGAGTTTAATATCTCCCAATATTTATTTATTGCATCTTCTATAACTCGATCTTCAAGTTCCTCTCGTAGTTTTATCTGCCGCTGGGGGCCTTCTCTTTTTATTGCTTTGCTCTTCTTGACGAGTTCCTGGACATGTAGATTGTACTCAGGCTGCAGAAAGATCACATGGACATATAAAAATGCGGATGAAATGGTCAACTGATGAGGTAAAATGGGGAGAGAGCAAGAAAAAGTCTTGAGCGGAAGCGGTAAATTGCAGGGAAAGATGGTGATCCCACTTACATTGTCCTTTAATCTTAGCAGAGTTTCCTGTTGCAGTACTTCTAGTGATTTATCTGATCTTAATCGTTGTAATACCAGCTCTGCTTCCACTGCTTTCGGCAGCGGTAGAGCTGGATTGTCTGCCATTCGAATTCAAATCAAACCAAAAAGATAGGGTAAATAAGGCCCGATTAGGCTCCCTCTGATGAATCCAACGGTGCTGCTCGACCTCGCAATGAAATAGCCAATGCCTCTAAGAGTCCGTCAGTCCCATAATTAGGCCAGGAAATTTGGGCGCTCAGCGGCTGGGCACTGCGACAGCTCGGCCAAATAGCAGCAAAAATGAAGGGTTTGTGCCCAATTCACTGCATAAGTTTTAAATGCATGAAAAAAACTAATTCATTGAAATGCATATAGACGGGGAAGGGTGTCCTGGGGCCGTTTTCCCGAGTACAGTGCCTCGAATTCAATTGCTTCGTGAGGTTCAGCAATCGCACCCATTCTCCCCAGTTCAACGCGCTATTAGCTCAAACCCATCATTCATCCAACGTATTGAACTACAACGAAAACTAGAAGGCCATAATGGCTGCGTGAATGCTTGTGCTTTTACTCCCGACGGGCAGCATTTGCTTTCTGGTTCCGACGACAAGCAGATCAAAATATGGAACTGGCAGCAAGGCAAAGAGCTCTTCTCCTGGGATAGTGGCCATTGGGCAAATGTCTTCCAAGCCAAAGCTATAACAGATACTGTACATCCAAACTCTCAGAATTCTTCTCCCTCCCCGACTGCGGACTTGACTGTCGTCTCGTCCGCCGCCGATGGCCAAATTCGAATAGCTCACATTTTTGAAGGTCGCGTAGCCCACCGCCGTGTAGGGAGCCATGATGGGCGTGCACACAAACTAGCCTTGCTCCCAGAGAACCCATCTAGAACGTTTCTTTCTTGCGGGGAGGATGGAAAAGTGATTCATTACGATCTTAGGCTACCAAAACCATCAACACCGTTGATGACTGTTTGCCATGCTTTTATGAAATCTAGGGCTCTAGAGCTATTTAGCGTGGCGTGTAACCCTATAAATTCCACAGAGTTTTGTATTGGAGGACAAGATGAAGTTATACGTGTGTTTGACCTTCGAAAAACCACCACCACCACCACATGCGCAACAGGAGGAGGAGCAACAGCAACGACAAACCCTCGTGCCTTGCCGCTTGCTTTTATTTCTCCCCACAGATTAGCCCACCCACAGACTCTCATCGATGCGCACGTGACAGCAGCTGTGTATAGCTGTAAAGGAGAGATATTAGCGAGTTATAATGACGAGAATATTTACTTGATTGCAGCTGGGATAGCATCCGGATTGAGAGGACAGAAGCAGGAAAATCAATTTATTGGCGGTGCTGGCGGTGTAGTGCAGTTCGATCCTTCCGCTCCTTCTTCTTCAACTCTCCATGGAACTAGAGGTACTATTAGATCATCAGTAGGGCGCAGGAGAAGTAATCCTCGTGAATCAAACCCTCCTTTCAGCGGCGGTAGGGCCCGTGGTGGTAGAGCTCAGAGAAGAACTGGCCGTGGTCGTGACGGTGCTCGAGGTGACAACCGCCGCCAACAACAAGATGAGCAACGAGTCCACCAACGGCACCACGCCGAAGCTGACTCAAGATGGCGTAGAGATCAGAGAGCAGCAACAAGACAAAGTCACAGAGCTGTCGAGCTGGATACTACGCTACGAATGCGCTATTTCAGTTATCTTGGGAGGGACGGTGATACGTATGAAGGTGAAGGAAACAGCAAGGCTGCTACCATACATGGCCAAAATAAAGCCGATGAAGACCTTTTAGACACGCCGGACTCATTCTTAGCGAGACTTTATGCTGTTCAGGGACGAGGCAATCGTGTACGAGATGAAGGCAATGTGGATTTGGACAGTAGCAGCAGTGATGAGGAGGGCGGCGGTGGTGGTGACGATGATGTGTTTAGTGACATGTCTGGTGAATCGCTAGATAGTGATAGTATTAGAGACTTTATTATGCGGCTCGCTGAAGACATTAGTGAAGGAGAAGGAGAAGGACGGTCAGATTCAGATTCTGAAGAAGAACAAGAAGAAAGCGACGAGGAAGACGACAAGGAGGAAAGTGAAGATGAAGATGAAGTTGATGGAGAAGGCACTACTGGGAGGAATAGTCAAGATGTATTAGCATCTCGTTGGCCATTGCCTCGATTAGCTCATTGGAACAATGCAGACGGATCTTCACAACTTTTAAATAATCTAGAAGCAGTTTCCGTTGATCGTCAAGGAGGCGTATTGCAATTGTATCAAGGTATTTTTTTATTTTCAAGATTTTTTTCCCGACAAGTTTTTTTTTCCTTGCTCGTTTTCCAAGTCATTATTAATTGTATTCCCTTTTGTTCTATCTTTATACAGGCCATCGTAATCAGCAGACTATTAAAGGCGTCTCTTTCTTCGGTCTTAACGACGAATGGGTCATTAGTGGCTCAGATTGTGGCTACATTTATTTCTGGTCGGCAAAAACGGGTCAGGCGATCGCTTGCTTGCATGGCGATACACACGTTGTCAACTGCATAGAACGACATCCACAAGATATATTCACTTTAGTCACATCTGGGATTGACGACGATGTGAAAATTTGGGGTTGTAGCGCGGTAGAAAGGGTGGATGGCGTGTCGGTAAAAGATAAAAAACGGATGGAGAGAAATATAAATCAAAGGAGAATGTTGAGGCAATCGTTTGAAGGATTGTTAGCGTAATGGGGTATACTGAGATCGAAAGCGAAAGCGAAAGCGAAGAAGAGGAGGACTAACGTTTGCAAGACACGAGAGAAGTGGCTCAAAGATGGCGTTTTCTCCTCGGCGGTGTGGGAATTTGTTTTTCACCTTTCTTCACTTTTGACTTTAGGAGGAAGGACAATCAGAGCAAACAAAGCTCTCGCCCCGTTAGTTACACTTAATATTGATTAGAAGAATGGGATTAAGGATAGACTATAAAGAATTAGCTGAAAATGTAAATAGAAGAAATTTTGGTCTTTAAAGGTGAAAAATAATAAATTATAGTCATCAGCATTGTTTGTTTAGAACATAGGGAAGGTGGGGGTGGGAAATAAAACTCTGATCGGTATGATTGCACAAGATGCTCAGCTGGAAGCTGTCAAGCTACCTACAAGCTGGGCGTTTCAGTAAGCAACTCTTGCTCCGACTGCCCTTCCTTCTAAAGTTGGAAGAGAAGAAACTCTTCGAAACTTTCTTTCAAGTTGAAGCCTTAACTGTTTTAGCTGGGAACACCAATTTCTCACAGTCCAATTGATTGTAAGTTCTTGGGATTGGAGTTCAAAAGCACATCTTGTCTCTCATGAGCATATACAGCGCCAATTATTGATTTAATTATTACTGGACAATTGACAATTCCTGCATGGATTGCACTACATAAAAAATGGTCGCTCCCCCACGATCTTCAGGGTAACTGATCATCAATACAATCATAATAGAATCCATTTGTTGAGTTGTCTTTCAGTTGCTAATCCGTTGAAAATTTTCTTGCAGAGGATTGATGCCAAAATGGCTAGCACCAACAGCTATTCTCGTCATCGCCGTAATGCTGGTCGTAGGAACTCAAATGAGAAGTCTACCTCGTGGTGCTGCTATAGTCTCAGCCCCAAAAGAGAGACAGTTGCAAGCTAGGTAGGCACTGATTACTCAGATTCCCCTCCAACTGACAGTGACGTTCACCCTCAAGTTTTCAACAAACTTAATTTTCATTTTATTTTTCTAAATTATAGGGATATTGGCCGTGTAGAGAGTTCTTTAGCAGATTCACCATCCACAAGTGACGCAAAAGGAGATGAAGAGCCTGCATTAGTTGTAGAGAAGTCACCCACTCCCACACCCAGCGGCGGTGGTGGCGGTGGTGGCTCCGCCCCGGTAGCTAAAAATGAAATTGAACCTGACAACGATGGCGAAGAGAATGAAGAAGAAGGCGACGATGATTATAGCGAGGAGGATTACGATTACGAAGAAGAAAATAAGGAGAATAAAGACGCAAAAAAAGAAACACCAGCTGCCGAAGAAGAAGAACAAGAAGGCGACGAGCCAACGACATCCCCTCTTTCTTCTCCTACTGAGACAACACAACCAAGTTCACCAGCGTTATCATCAGAAGCGATAATAGTGGACACGTCCCGTCGTTTCCCACCTGATATGCCATTTATCCAGGCTATTGCCACATGTGATACCTTCGAGTGTGTTAGAGACGCTCATAGACAACCTCGAAAAGGGGCTCGATTTAATTTTCCTCATTTTATGATCATTGGATGGCAGAAATCTGCTACAACAAGTCTTTATGTGTGAGATATTCAAAGATCTATCTGTCTAGATAATTATATTTGACAATTTATCTAGAAAATTTGAATTTTGCTAACTTTTGTTTTTCGTTTCTCTCACCCCGTCGGGATTGGATTTTTTTTTTTTCTTCTTTACAGGCATTTGGTCCGTCACAAGTATATTTCACGTTCTGCCGTAAAAGAACCCGAGTTCTTTAGTAAAGATTGCAGATTCCGTGTTGAAAGATGCACTCCTGAAGATACGGTACGTCTCGTTTTTGAACCCAAACGATGTCATCCATCGTTAAGAAATATAGTTGTTGCTGCCGTCCGTCCTCATCGCTTTCCCTTTCATTCTTTCTTTTCTTGTGAAAAACAGAAAAATTACATTCATAATACTCTAAATTACACTCATTATGTCGATAATGGAGGTAATATTGCAACATTTGAAGCGTCTACGCATTACGTTAGGGTAAGTATAAAACAGCAGTCAATCTCCTCTTTGCCTGTATGATATATTTATTTTTCTTCATTTTCCATTCTCCAGCCCCCCTAGTGGTCAACCACTTTCTACAAATCCTCATTTTGCTACATTCCTCTGCTTTCCTTACTTCATTCCCTTTTAATATAAATTCAAGTCTAGCAACCATAACTCATTTTATCTTTTTCTTTTCCTTTCTTTATTTTCTTTCTTCCTAATCAACAGGGTCATGATCACTTACCTCAGGGCATATACGATATCTTTCCCTGGGTGAAGATAATAATCATGATGCGTGAACCTATTAGTAGAGCCATGTCAATGCTAATCCATAACCAAGAAGTGAGTCAGACTGGATGCTTAATGCATAAATCCATGGCTGAATGCTTGCTAACAAATTCTCAAATTAGTGGAGATAAGGAGTTTCCTCGCTCTACAAACTACACCCGAGCGCTTACTGCATGGCTTGATAACTTCCCTGCTGGACAGATTCAGGTACTTCAATATGAGGAGATCGTTTCTGCCCCTGAAACCAGCGAAAAATATCTCAGACAAGTGAAAAAATTCATTGGCGTCAACCCAGACCTGCCAAAAGACCCCTCCTTACCGAGAAATAATATGAGGAAAGATCACATAGCTACAGAAGGATGGCAGATGAGTAGGGATGAGTATACGAAACTTGTCAATTTGGTCAAACCAGATGCTCGAAGTGTGGCTAATATAGTAGCTAATAATGGCTTTGGGGATCACGATCGGTGGCTCGGTTTTTGGGAAGACGTGTGGCAAAAAAATTTTGATACGTGTGACGAAAATGATAAATGCACCATCTCAGTTTCGTAATAATTATGTTTTTATGTTGAAATGTTTATTGTTGCTCAAATAAGTAATTACAGTACTAATAAATCGTGATTTCACAAGTAAGTTACATAAGAAAGGCGGTGGAGGAGGCGGTGGGGTTGGCAGCTTTACTTCTTCAAAAGAGCTCAGGGATATCGGTCGTATATGTACGCTTTTAAGGCTATTGTCTGCATGTTAGCATCTCTATCTCTGCATTCCAACAGAGGTGCAGATGCACATGTGGCTTGCCCAACGTTGTGGAAAGGAACCTTTTCACTGTTGAAGAAATAAAATTTTTGGGAGATATTCCGAGCGCATTTCTGACACATTTCTGATAATGAAAAATTAATTGAAATTCATACATCGTGTAGCCTTGGCCTGTTCAGGCGAGCTGTTCTTTTCTGGCGGCGTAGATTAATCCAATTGGCAGCTACTCGATTGGGACAGCTTCTTTTCCAGGCTTTAAGCTGCCAAACGAGAGCCATTATGCGCTATATGCTTTGATACCGACCCCTAAATATCATTGAACGCTTCCAAAAGCGTCATTGCCACCCAAGCTTTTAATAGGCAATTCAAATATCTTGAGAAATGCCTCTCAACGTCAACGCCTCAGAATGGCAACCCGCCGGGGCGCTTACCAAACACCTAGCAAAAATCAAGCTAACACGTGGGGTCGCTGAGAAATTCCACGCAGAGTCTCACGACCGCTCAGGAGATAATACAAGAAGTAAAGGTTGGGCCGGGGCGTCGTCTGACAATCAAGAGCCTCAGTCTCCTACACCTAGCTGCTCTAGCGATATCGAGAATGCTATTGAAGATGAATTACAGTTTGAAGAGATGTTTGACAGAGTGAATAGTGGCCACAACAGCGCACACTCCACACCTAGAGCTTCGGTAAGATAAAATATATTTTACATACGTTACTGTTATTCACAATGTTAACACTAACACTATATACATCATTGTATATATCATTAACAAATATATTTATAGATTAATTGAATCCATACGTCTCACCGATTTTCCGTTCCTTTTTTTAATGGAACTTTACAGCTTGTTGGTCCTTCTCCCATGCCATCTCCAGCAGCGTCACCTCAAACTCGCTGCCCACTGTTGGCTGTCACAGAAGGCATCGGCTCATTACCGTCTTCTAGTGGCGGTGGTGGCGCCTTCTCTGGGCCTAATAGCTTGCGCAATGGCACTCTCCCTGCAGTAGCCACTGCACATATACCTTTGGAAGTACCACTTGAACCTATAGAAGAGATGCCTACTGTAATTACCCACGTTGAAACCGAAGCCAGTGCTGCAGCTGCTTCTGCTGCCGGGGGTCACCGCCGTCTCGGGCCGAACGACTTTGATTTACTCCGCGTCGTTGGGCAAGGCGCATTCGGCAAGGTTTTTCAAGTTAGAAAACGTGCTACTGGGGAAGTTTTCGCAATGAAAGTAATGCGGAAAGATAGAATTTTAGAAAGACGCCACGGCGAGTATGTCCGTGCAGAACGGGATGCTTTAACCGCTGTAGTACACCCTTACATCGTCACATTACGTTACTCCTTCCAAACAACTACAAAATTATACCTGGTGTTAGATTTCATTAATGGTGGCCACTTATTTTTCCAGTTATATCGAGCGGGCACTTTTGATGAAAATTTAGCTAAACTCTACACCGCAGAATTGGTCCTTGCAATCACGCATTTACATTCTTTGGGTTTCGTCCACAGAGACTTGAAGCCGGAGAATGTTCTGTTAGATTCTCAGGGTCACATTCGGGTTACGGACTTTGGTTTAGCCAAGGGGAACATGAGCGACGCAGAAGACAAGCGGAGTAATAGTTTCATAGGAACGATGGAATACATGGCTCCAGAGGTGATAGCAGGCCGTGGCCACGGGAAAGCAGTCGATTGGTGGAGTATTGGTGTCTTATTTTACGAAATGCTGTGTGGAGTACCCCCTTTTAGAGCGAAAAGTCGACCCGGGTTGCAAAAATTGATCACCTCGGCAAAATTAAAAGTGCCTAATTATCTTAGTAGTGAAGCGACCAGTCTTTTGAAAGGGTTGTTAACAAAGGAAGCAAGCAAGAGACTTGGATTTGGACCGACCGGATCTGCTGATGTGATGAAACATGCTTTCTTTAAGGGCGTTGACTGGAAGAAATTGGAAATGCGGGATGTGCCGTCGCCTTTTAAACCAACGATACGATCAATTGATTCGGTTGAGAACTTTGATAAAATCTGGACAGATTTACCTGTGCAGGTAAGAAAATTGAAATTGATCTTGTATATATGTTAAAGTTGATCTATTCAATGAAATTTTTTGGTGGACATCCCATCTGGGTAGGTTTATTTTGCTAAGAGTTTGAAATAATAATTAACCTGCAATTTTTTTTTCCACCGCAGGATTCTCCATGTACCACCCCAATTGAAAGTAGATCTATTGATGATCATAGCGCCTTTGAAGGGTTTACATACTGCGCTCCGTCGATGTTAGCACAAGCTATGGCATCTAGCGCTGCTGCCAATAAATTGAAATCTTTGCCTGAATAATAAATGACGTGGAGGGAACCGATTTTTTTTATTGTTTTGTTGTTGTCTTAGATATAGAAACATTTCATTTTTTGACCTTTTTTTGTTCTAGCTAACATATGCTATAAGTTATATATATATATATATATATATATATATATATATATATATATATATAATGATATATATGCCTTTTGATAATGTAATAATAGCGCCGAGGTAGATGTAGTACTACCCCAACGTGGCATAGAGAGGGAGTGGAATTTAAGCTTGTTAAAGTTGCAGGAGAGGATTGGTCTTCTTGGGAGGACGGTGTAAATAAAGTGCTTGCTATACTCTCTACTGCAACTGCAGTCGAGGTCATCTGTAACTGGGAAGGAGAGCCTTGCTGCCGGTGCGCTTTGCCCTGTTGCCTCACTACCCCGCGCCTTCAAGCTTCAAAAGGAGAACCCCGGCATGATTTATTACAAAAGAGTAAATAATCTTCATTTTTTTGAAGGCTATTTGGCTCAGCACAGGATAAGTTGAATATTCAAAACGTTTTTGGCACGAACGTTTTTGATTTTTTTTAGCGAGAATCTCTATTCCGACAACTTTATTACCAGCATTCTTTTGCTCACTAGATATATTTCGAGTAACCCATTTACAAGTAAAGTATAATGGAAGAAGATCATATGGTAGGAGCCCCAGGAGCTCATTCATCCGAGCCCATTTTAAAGAGAAAACGCAGACGCTCTTCAGCCGAAGTCCTTGATCTCTCTGAAGGTAACTCGACGGATTGGAAATGCACGCGATTCCCCTCATTTCTTACAACCTAGTGACAGTAATAAAAAAATCTCACATCTTTTTCATTTCCACCTTTGCTCCCCAGTCGCGGCTTCTGCTCCTTCTTTGCGGCACCTCCCTCGCTTAAGAGTCTCTCCTCCGAAACAGAATCAGCCTGAACTGAACGTAAAACCCGTTGGACAAGCTGAAGACTCTCCTATCTACATTGACGATGAGCGCAGCTCTAGACCACCAGTCCGCCAAACTAGCAAACCCCGTCGCAACACTGTAACAGCAAATGTACAGCAGTCTGTGTCCCCTCGTCGCAGCTCTTTACGTATTACTCTTCCCGCAACACGCCGCTCTAGATGGCGAGAAATCCAAGATACAACCAACCCCAATGAGCAAGCCAACAACGACAAGAACAACAATGATGGTCCTCACAGTGATGGTGATGGCTTTCTTGCGCGCCGGCTTCAAGCTGAAGAAGAGATGCGAGCCGCTCGTGAACGCAGAGATTTACAATACCGCATGCAAGAATTAGAACGTGCAGAAGCGGAAACGCTCGCTGCCGTTGCAGCTTCAGGAGACCGCGGACAACAAGCAAGACATCCCCGTCGTCTCAGTGGTGGTGCTTCAGTTCCTGATGAACCTCCTCGTCGTCGTAGTAGTAGCAGTCGAGCTTACAATAATAGCCTTAGACTCTTTTCCAATGCAAATGGTCGGCATGGCCGTGATTATGAAGGTAATATGTCTACTGTAGAAAGAAGAAGAGGACGAGGTAGGGGTGACGCTTCTGATCCTTTTAATCACAGAGATCATATTTCCTCTTCTGCTGCTGAGGCGGCTGCCACTGGTTTGTTTACTGGCAGTGATGCTCTACCTCTTCTGTCAACTGGGCCTGGTTCAGATCCGCGTAGAGGACGGGGAGGTGGATACCCTGGTCATGCTTCTACGTTGCCCCTTTCCATGGGCTTTTCCGAGGCCATGTCTGAGTTTTTAATGAGAGAAGCAGCTGCAGAGGCGGAAGCAGAGGCCGCTTGGAATCGAGAGCATTCTGATAACAACAATGACGAAGGCAGTGAAGGTGACATTGAAGATGCTTTTATTGATGAGATGATGTTGGAAGCAACTCATAGAGGCGGAGACCGAGACCAAGGGCGTATGTCTAGATCGACTCGTCCATTTGAACCATCACGTCGTCGTGGAGGTGCTGGGCCAGGAAGACCCAGAGAAGAAGATGTAGGAGGAAGAAGGGGTCATTTCTCTTCGATATTAAGTGAATTAGCAGCACTTCACCAAGCCGTCATGGGGGCCAGGAACAGCAGCCTTCCCTCCGACTTGTTATTTAGCGATCGTGATTTCACTGAAGATGATTATGAAGCTTTGTTGGCTCTTGATGAGGGAGTAGAGAATAGAAAAGGAGCTAAACAGGATGTTATTAATCAACTGCATAGTGAACGAGTGCCTAGGGGCAGTGGCAGGCAAGCTGCATACGGCGATTGTTGTATTTGTTTAGATCGTATTAACGCAGGTCAAGTCGTGAGGAAGTTGGAATGTTGTCATCATTTTCATAAAGGGTGTGTGGACAAGTGGTTAAAACAAAAAGCCAGCTGCCCTATCTGTCAAAGGAAAATAGGAGAACCACTGTAGAGGAGAAAGGTGTGTTATTAACGCACTAGCTTTTACGAGATCTATGCCTAGTATTGTGTAAATAACTCCAGTGGTATAAAGACCCTATAAAAGGCACACTGCCCACTCTGGCAAAGGGAGATGATGCAGAGCACAGCTATGCAAACTTTTCATTTTTAGAGAGCAGAAGCGGCGGCAAAAAATAACTAATTTGGTTTTAGTCATTCGCTGGGTTATTCCTTTGTCAAAATATTTCAGACCCCATCTAGATTAGATTTTAGATAGATTTTTCGGAAGCATATCTAATTCGAGGGGCAAACTTTTCAAATGAGTTCAAGATCACTTTTCAATTGAAAGTATACAGATGATGTGCTACAAGGGCACGGTGAAACGTGGATTTGCAGAAACATGTAGCCTAACATGTCCTATTTTAGATCACTTCTTTCGGGGAGGTCTACCGTGTGGCTCCATCACTGAATTAACAGGTTTGTTCAGATCATTTTTTTTATAATTCTCTTAAGAATCTACATTTCCTTCGCAATCTTTCTCTATATAAATAACATCAATCTATACATCTTCATAGGTGAAGCATCGGCTTCAAAAACGCAGGTTTGTCTCCAACTCCTTCTCAACTGCCAACTTCCTCGCTCGCTCGGCGGTCTCGACGGCAGTGCTTTGTACATCTACACAGAAGGAGAGCCTGCCCTTGATAGACTTAGAGAACTCGCTACAATGATTCCTTATAGACTAGACCCTTCGAGTACCCTGTCGCTCCCAGCTAATCTAGATTTAATGAATAATGTTTTCCTGGAGACCGGTTTTGAAGATGGGTCTCAGCTGCTAGCACGACTCCACCGATTACGACCTTCTCTAGAGCGCAGAGGTCCTCGAAGAATACGTTTATTAGTAGTAGATTCCATAGCATGTTTATTTAGGGACCTATTAGGAGCAAATACAGACGCAAAGAAGAACAAACAAGAAGGACAAAAGAATACTAGTTCTAGTCCTACAGACAGCGGGGGTGTTGACGATGACAAGAAAGCAGCACATTTAGTAGGAGACCCTCCAAGTATCGACAGTCTTTCTGACCGTACAGAACTCCTCTTTCAAATCTCCTCTCTTTTACGCAAATATGCAGACGAGTTTAACCTCGTTGTGGTGGTTACGAATCAAATTATGGATGCTGTCGGTGGAAATGGGGCTGCCGCTGGACACACTGGAGGTCTCCTTTTACACTCTAGCGGTCGAGAAGTGATCCCTGCGTTAGGCCTGGCATGGGCTAATTGTATCAATACACGTGTTTTCTTATCGAAAGAGACTATAGGCGCACGTGGGGCCACGAAGGTTGTAGAAAGGGGGCCACCAGGGGCCGGGTTGCAGAGAGCGATAGACGCTGGTGCAGCAACCGTGCCGAATTTCGCTCCACAGCTTAGACACATGCAGATAGTGTTTAGTCCTATGCTTCCTCAAGGAAAATGTGCGTATGTGGTGGAGAAGACAGGGGTAAGAGGCGTTCACCCGTCTGCTGTTCAAGCAGCGCCAGAACTAAATTCGAATTAAGAATTCTTAAAGCTTGCGACATGTATTTACCTGTCTATTTTACACTACTATCCGATAATAATGGGTAATCAAAGAAAATTATATATACTCTTCTGTACATTGTACACTGTAATATCATTCTGAATATAACTACGGAAACAAAAAGGTTGATTTATTCTGTTTTATTAAAAATTTGGCCGAGACCGTCCCGACAATCCATCCTTTGATTTCCGCCTTAGCCTCCAATGATGAAACGCTTCAGGCCCTACGACAGACAGCACAATAGGCAAGAAAACCAGTCCATGCAATGCTCCCAACACGACCAACGCAAGGTAAAATTTGAAAAAATATATCCTAAAAATCGCTGTATGAGCTCCAGCAAGTACTGCAACACCCACAAGTTTGGTCGCTGTAATGCCACTGAGCACTGCAGCACCAACATCAGTTAAAGCAGCGGCTATTCGCTGTTCTTTAGTGCCTGGAGCTTCCATAAAAGCATGCATTATATGAACACAGAACTCAACCCCAATACCCACTGCTGCAGCCAAGTTGACAAGGCTTACAGCGTTGGCTTGAATGCCAGCGACCGCCATAACCCCAGCAAGGTCGATGCACAGCATAGTTAAAGTTCCCAATACAAGCGCTGCCGCCCAAGGACTGGAGGTGGCGATTAAACATAAAACAAAAATCGCCACTGCTGCCGAGCCTAACATGGTCAAAGCTTCCCCGCCTAAAGTGAGGTATTGTTCAAAGAAAACATGGAAGATAGAATATGAAAAGATAGTTATATTCAAATCTTTAGATGCTTGTGTAGCAAGATCTCGACTCGATCTCACTGCGGCAATAAAATCTTGCTGTTTTGACAACGGGTGGTAGTAACTCAAAAATGCAGAAGCGGAGACAACTCCTTCAGAAAGCCCTTTAATTCCAGTCACATCTTGCGTATCCCGTTGAATACTATTCGAATACGCACCAACACCCCCTTTGGCACACTGCTCTGAAGGTTTCGCTTGCATAAACTGAGGCAGCCGAGTTATAAAATCGTTCTTCCCAGGAATTGATCCAGGTGGAAGATCTTCTGGAGCAAAGCAGGCATAGCACGAATCACACAAATGCGTGGACTGGTCTGGATCGTCGATAATAGTAGGGTCAAAGCAGGGAAATTGGTCTGGAGGAGGACAAAAAGTGCTGTTTGGGAACACCCGACAGCATTGAGGAATTTCAGGAGAGACCCAAGAGAGAAAGTCATCAAGCCAAGAAGACGCTGGACTCGCCAGGGAGGATTGCCACGGTGTTCGCGCGCCTTGAGAAATACGATTAAGCAAAGAATCATCATCACAACCAGCTACAGAGCAAATTTTATTAATTTCCCGAGAGTCGGAAATATTTAAATTTTCTACTACAAAACTTACTGGAGGCCCGACTCGTAACAACGTGGTCACATCCGAGAAATATTTCTGTAAATACGAGTCTTGGGGTAGAGCCACCCGTTGATCTAGACCTTTTTCGAGCCGTGGCAACATGGCGCAACTAAATAAAGTCAACCCTGAAAAAATCAGAATGATGATTCCTTTGACTATGGGACTGCTTAAGAAAGGAGCGTGGAGGCGTTGCATGTACCATTGAAGAAAAGGACCTACACCCCAGCCACCTTGGCTTGTAGTATAATTACTACAATACCGAGAAGAACGCTGCTGTGCTGGTTTGCCACCACCTCCACCATCAGCTCCACCACCGCCAAAAATATTTTCTTCTTCTTCTTCTTCTTCATAGCTAGTTTCTCCCTGTTGCTGTTCATCTTCTTCTTCCATCCAGGGCGCTGGAGCTTTCATCCACGGTATAAAATCATACCTCCTTTCTTCCACTCTTTTAGCGTCCAACGCCAGCAAAGCAGGCATAGCAGCAACTTGAAGCAGGAAATTCGTAGCAATGGCCAAAGCAGCACAGGCTGCGAAATCGCGTAATGCAGGCATACTGGTTAAAGTCCCTACTGCAAAGCCCATAGTTTCTGCAGTGGCAGCAAGAAGCATGGAAGGACCTGCAGATGCTAAGGCGCCTGCTGCGCGTGCTGCGGGGGAGATACTAGACGTACGAGCAATTTTCTCTGAAGCTTGTGTAAGGATAAAAACGTTGTCTACACCAATTGCAAGGGCTAAAAATGGAATAACTTCCATAATTATCAACGTGGCATTGATGCCCAGCCATCCACAGATGCCTAATGCAGCCGCAACAACAGCAGCAACGAGTAAAACGCCGCCTAACGCAAGCAGCGTTTTCCCATGCACTAATGCAGTTTTCAAATTTGCACCACTTGGAATAGTACTTAAAGCCAATGCTACATACAGTACCATCATCAAGTACGATTTAGCTACCGTACCAGCATCTGCATTGCTTTCTCTTTTTAATTCATCTTCAACGCTGCGTTCTGCTGAGAAGGATAAGAGTAAATTTTTAGATTTTGCAAGATCCGTTAGCTTACCCTGCGCTAGTTTTAAGAAAGCAGCTTCCCATGCTTCGACGTCTTGGCGTAGTTGGAGTGAGGAAGAAAGGGGGTAGGTGATTATAAATGCCGTTGCCGTCTCAGCATACCAGGAGGTAATACTAGTAGACGTAGAGGAGTTTGTTTTTTCCGGTGGAGGTGCAAGCGGTGGAAAGCCACCCAGCACCACTTTCGGATCCACCGGCGCGCCTGTCGACGCTCTACATGCAATATTCCAATGCTCATAACAAAATTCAGGAGATAGTTTGGGCCCACCAGAACTCCCATCGTAATTATCTAAGCTTCCTTGCCAATATTCTAAGACGCTTTGTGTGGCACAGGCATCACCGAGCGGCTTAAAACACACAGACTGCAACGTTATTGATTCTTTTTGGTCTGGTCTCTGTGGTGAAGTTGTGTTTATTGCCAAGGCATCGACTTCAGCTTGTATAGCGAAGAGTAAGCGGATGTTCTCGTCATTTGTTATAGCTGGAGGTACCGCAGAACCATTATTATTAATGGTGGAATTCCCGTCAATCCTACTAGTGGCATTAGTCGACAAAATTAGCTGGGAGATACGATAAAATGGGCCAAACGCCGCTTCATAGCTCTTTCTTTCCGCAGCAGCTTGAGACCCAGGCCCAACCCACAATTTTGCTGGTTCTGTAACGAGCTGTAAGTGTACTATTCCCAACATGGCAAGTACTAAAAAGAAAGTACAAACACCGAGGGTCCTCCAGGGTCGAATGGCACAAGAAAATCCTATCCATCTAAAAATAGATCTAATTATTTCTTCTGTTATTGGGTACTCAATAATCTCATCTTCATCATTGACAGCCGCAGAAGGAGGAGCTGCACCTGTCGAGGCGGTGTTTGAATTGAGTAGCATTGCTGCTGTGGCTGCTGAGGGTTGCTGTCCTACAGGAGGGAGGAGTGGTGCTGCTGCTGGAGCACTTGAACCTCCAACAGTAATTTCATCTTGTGAATCTTCTATAGGAGTATCTAGTAAAGGATCTTCTAATGGACCACCCTCGACACCAACACCAAAACCGTCTCCACCGCCACCGCTGCTGCTAAAATATTGAGCCTCTTGTACTTGCTGTGATCTCACAAAGCTTATAAACGCAGGAATACACGCCGCAATAGCTAAAAATACAGCCAAAAAAGTCAAATCTAGGCAGGTAAACGGTCCTGGAGTATGTAATGCAGGGCATCCTGCAGCTGGTGGTGGTGGTGGCGGCTCGGGAGGTTTGCAATTAGCTGCGGAGGGGCAATCTCCACAGGAGCAGGCAAAGGGGCTATCCCCACAGCCTACCATTGTTCCATTCATAGCCTTCATTTCTCTTTTGGGAAGTTTTTCTATAGAAGGAAAATTAATCTGAAAAGGGGAACCCTGCGGCGGAAATCTTCTATCTTTGAGCAGGCCTATAAAATCGAGCCACTCTTGATAATTTTTAGCTCCTCCACCGACTAGACTCATAGCTTGGATATTTAATGGTGCGAAAATGACGTCGGAGCAGGAATTGTAGAAATTTTCGCCGAAGACTGGGGATATATATATGTCCATTTCTGCTACTGCATTGTTGTTGACACTTTCTTCTTTTTTCCTTTCTTCTTTTCTTCCTTCTTCTGCAGGGGAGGGACTCTTGATGTCACCATCAACAACCGCGTCCTGGACAGCAGTTATATTTGCAAAGGTCGCCTGGTCGGGGGAACAGGTTAATAAACAAAAGAACGATTTAAAATTGTGGTTGCACGCTGGACACCCAACTAAAAATATACTCGCTTGCTGGATGGATTTCTGTAGAATGTCTAATTGGTCTTCAGTGCAGCAGACTGCAGGGTCGGGGCCTAGTTCTGCAGCGAGTTGAGGGCAGACTTGTTGAAATTTTTTCAGAGCTGTGGATGATGGCAACGACTCTGCTGGTTTGTTGATAGCGCAAGGCAAGAAATCTTCTGTGCTATCTTTTCGGTGACCACAGGTACCGTATGTAGCACACTGCCCAGGGGAATGATCGAACGTGCGCCACTCATCTGCGGCCAACGCCCTGGAAAATAGAATACAAAATAATAAGCGGCGGTGAGATGCAAGATGCAGAGAATGCGAAAGCGCATTCATTGATCAAGATGAACCAATAATTAGGTGCAGTAAATAAAGACTAAAATACCAACCTGCTGGAAAAGCAGAAGAGCGCCGCTACGCTGAAATAGAATAGGGCAGACCTCATTTTACCAATCAGAGATCACTTCGAAGACACTGTCGGCGACCGCTTTTGGCTGCATTGGGCCATTTTATCAGTATCCTCGAATTATTTAAATTATATATGCGGCTGCACAACGCAAAATAGTAGCTAGCACGGTGGCCTTTGCACTTGGGAGCGCTGGCCAAGTTTGTGGAAACTCTTAATCCTGTTGCTCTAGCATAGAGCATTGTCGTTAAATCTGAAAATAAAATTATTGGCTTGGACAAGACCCTGCATTCACCAACGATAGCGAATTTATCACTTCTAAAATCTTAAAAGCAATGGAGAAAATTGCACCCAATGGGAACGCCTCTGACGGGACTCTCGCTGGGTATGAATCTCTAGACAAGTTGTTTGAGGTATTTTCTTGCAATGATGATTTTCACTGGACGGTTTTTTGCTCCTTGCTCACCCAGATCAACCCTTACCCTTGAAATTAATCTTGTCACCGTCTTCAGGCCCACATTCCTGCGGAAAAATTAGATCACGTCCGCCGTCTTTTATACGGATATAACCAAGGCCTTCCTGTAGAACCCCTTTTTCTAAATGAAGATGCTACCAAACTCGGCAACTCTGGCAATTTCGATCTTCAAGCGTTTAAATTTAACGCTGCTCCAGAAGAGCTCCGTCCTCCACGCCGCGTACGCATTGCCCTAATCCAAAACGCCATCGCTGCACCTACAACTGCACCATACACAGAACAACGCGACTCTATTCTCAATCGCATTCGGGGACTCGTCACCGCCGCTGCTGCCTCTGGAGCCAACATCGCCTGTCTACAAGAAGCCTTCCACATGCCTTTTGCCTTTTGCACTCGTGAACGTGAATGGTGTGAATTTGCAGAACCTGTTGAAGGCGGTCCTTCGGTCCTTCTTTGCCAGGAACTCGCAGCAAAACATTCCATGGTGATAATATGCCCAATTTTAGAACGTGATATTTCTCATGGTGAAACAGTTTGGAACACAGCTGTTGTTATAGGCCATAAAGGCAACATTATAGGCAGACACCGTAAAAACCACATCCCAAGGGTAGGAGATTTCAATGAAAGTACCTATTATATGGAAGGCAATACCGGTCATCCAGTGTTTGACACCGCCTTTGGAAAAATTGCGATCAATATCTGTTATGGTCGTCACCACCCTTTAAACTGGCTTGGTTTCGGCTTAAACGGGGCGGAAATTGTGTTTAATCCTTCTGCGACAGTCGGGGAATTAAGTGAACCTATGTGGAGTATTGAAGCCCGCAATGCGGCGATTGCAAATAATTATTTTGTCGCTGCGATAAACCGTGTCGGAACAGAACATTTCCCAAATGCGTTTACCAGTGGCGATGGTAAGCCTGCGCACAGTGATTTTGGGCATTTTTATGGAAGTTCCTATGTAGCTGCACCGGATGCGTCCAGAACACCGTCGTTATCGAGATCTAGGGACGGGGTGTTGATTGCCGACTTGGATTTAAATTTGTGCCGACAGCTGAAGGATAAATGGGGTTTGCAAATGACCGCGAGGTATGAGATGTATTCGGAACTGTTGAATAGGTATATTAAATCCGATTTTCAGCCTCAAATTGTTAAAGATCAAGGTTGTTAAAAGGGGGAAGGCGACGATGCATTCTTTTTTCTGTCCTTTTCTAATTTTTGGCAACTCGTGTTTACTCCCCTTTTCTTCTATTTGTACCCATCAATTTAATTACAATTTTGTGTATCATAAGCATTCTATATTCTAGGTTCCTTTAATTAAAGGCATACATTTTATTAAATTACAAGCCTAACAAACTAGAAAATGTTGATTTAGCAGCACCTCCACTTGCTGCCGACTGCTGTTGTTGCTGGCGGTGTTGCTGTCGCTGTTGTAAGACCCCATTCCAAACATCACTAGTACCACCGGCAGCGCTGCCAACACCAGGTAAAGCTGGAGCCTGCTGCTGTTGCTGTTGTCGTTGTTGCGGCCGACCATAAGCCCCTCCTGCTTTACCACCAACACCACCACCCGCAGCAGCGGCATGATGAACAGAGTAAATTGGCGTCTGCCCAGCCATTGGTGTTCTATAATCATTGCTATTGGGACCAGAACCATCACCATCACCGGCACTAGCAGCTCTAGCTCCAATACCTACAGGGCGATGCACCTCCACCTCCACCCGTAAGCCTCCAACGGTTGGCTGATAGACTCCCGCAGGCTTAGGAACATCTACACCAGCTCCAGCAGCGGAAGGACCTGCACTAAGAACTTGTCTTTGTCGCATCAATGCATGCAATTTCTCTCTCGCCGCAAGCGTTCTACTTGGCAATTGAGCAGCAGGCGTCGGTGATCGTGGGGTCGGCATATTTCTTGCGGCAGCTAGTGCAGGGTTTAAGACGACAGGAGGTGGCGGCATTGAAGAAGAAGGGTACACGTTATCACCACCACGTTGAAGGTCAGGCTCCATATCATCGTCATCATCTCTTTCTTCTTCGATACCGCCAGTACTTCCGGTCGCCGCCGCCGCCCCCGCCCCGGTTTCTTCTGCCAAAGAAGCAGTACGAGTAGTACGTTTGGCTACAATCTGTGTAGGATTAATTTTCCTTCTCTTAGCATACTCCACGCCTTGCACTGCGCCAGCGGTGAATTCTTCCGCTGCACGGCGACGAGTTCTTCTCGCAATAGGCTTTTCAGGGCTCGTCTGCACTTCTGCTCCATTGGCCCCATCGCCCTTCTTCTGTTCCTCCTCTTCTTCTTCTTCTTCAACTCCATCAACTTCTTTACCTTCAACTTTACTACGTACATTACCTGTAGTAGTTCTTGCCGCATTCTTAGATATATCTCTACCTTTTAAGATTGCATTTCCAGGACCACGACTTGGTTCCGCAGGAAGCGCTGACCGTTCTCTACCTTGACTGGCAGCAGCAACACCATTACCAGCATCCTCGACAGTACCAGCACCATTAAGACCACCATTACCTAGAATCGCTTCGATATCTTCTTGAGTGGCTGTAACGCCATAAAAATCTTGTGTTAATGGACCGCCAAGGCCAATTCCAAAGGCACTGAAGTTATTTTTAACACCACCACTAAACGCCACCGCTCCCACAGCTGCAGCATTAGCTCCATTTTGAGCAACAGAAGATGCAGCACGTTGTGCAATACCAGCGCCTGCAACAGCTGGTATAGCAGCAGCACTTTGAAGACGATCACGAGTCCGAACACCACCTACTGCATCACCCAGAGCACGACGAGTGCCTTCCTCTACTTCACCTTCTTCAACACCACCATCCACATCATATTCTTCTATATCAATAGCCTCAACAGAAGACGGTTGATGGAACGGGCGAGGTCGCATCGGTGATGCTGCTCCTTCCCCAACACCAGTTCCACCGAGACCACCACCTGCACCACCTCCAGCGTCCAGTCGAGCATCGATTGAAGTTGCTAAATGCTGATCACGTGGATCTATTTCATTATTTTCTGCTGCTCTGGTACCTTGTCTCTGTTGTTGCTCATCATCACCAGTCTCATCTTGATCGATAATAACTGTTTCTTGAGTGTTCAGGTTATCTCTATTGTCATGTTGATCAGCACCATCTTCGTTAGTTGTGCTTTGTGGAGCTGCTTGTGTGGGTAATAGGCTTTGAGAATTCACGTTCCATCCAGCACCGGTTAATCCTTCGGTTAAAGGACGACGGATTGCGCCGAAACCAGCGCCTCCAGGGGCAGAGGAACCAAACACCGGTGTTGGTGCCTTTTTGCTCCCAGACCCATTCCCACTTCCGCCACCTGCATGAAGCGTGTGTTTGGGTTTTGGCAGTTTCGACAGTCCGAAATTTTTAATTGACTCAAACCATCCTCTTGCACTCGGGCTGATTATAGGTTCACACACTTCTTCTTCTTCTTCCCCCTCCTCCTCTTGCTGCCGTTGCTCTTCAGAGTGAAGCCGCTGCCGTTGAGCTAAGAAAGCGGCAACGGCACCTTTGGCTGGCGATATCTCTTCTTCTTCAGCTTCCTCTCCAGTATGTGTAGCTTCCCCTTGTACAGAAGCTACTTTATTAAGTGCTTCAGGTGAAGTACCCCCATACGGAATTGGCTGTGTAATAGGAAGCTGGGCGATATCGGCAGATTGAAATGGGGATTTCGGCTGGGTGCCCTGACCACCACCATGACCTCCTTGATTTCCAGGGCCAGTATCATCAATGTCCATAGAAGCCGTACCATCCGTACGGGCAGAAATGTTTTGAGGCTGGGTTGGTAAAAGAAGCTGCTGCTCCTGCTGCTGCTGTTGTTGTTGCTGTTCTTGTGTCGGGAGAGGCGGAGGCGGTGGCATGGCTTCAATCTCTGCAGCTTCTCCTTTTCTTCTTCCCGCACTGGATCTCGGTTTTTCTTGTTGCTTTACAGGGTGGATTTGAGCACCAAGAGGTGAAATTCGAGGTTCTTGGGCTCCTTCATCGCTTTTAGAAGGGCTTCCTTGACCACCACCTAGGACATCTGCCATGGCTCCAACAATGTCGCGAGCAGCATCAACAGCTGATTTTGGAGCAGGACTTGCTGAGGCTTGGATAGATTCTAGAGGAGCTAGTTGAGCTGCTTCAGGAGCGGGGTTACTAGGACCTGGTTGTCCGCCCTGTTGCTGCTGCCGTTGGGGAGAAGCGATGGCAGCAACAGCGGCTGCAGCATACGCTTGAGCGAGCCCGGCAATTTTGTTTCTTACATTGGAGACAGGCTCACTATGCCTCCACGCTGCACGTTTTTGCATTATGGATAATTTAAGAATGAAGTTATTGTCAGAGATGAGTAGTAGATGAAGAGCATGGGAAGCGCAACTGCGAGCTAGATCTTACCTGTCTCAGATTGGAGTTTTTCTGCCTGTTCCTGAGGTATTTTCAATCCCCTTAGGAATGATTCCATATTAAATACTTGAAAGTCTTTATTGGACTCCATTATTAGAATCGCCTTATGCCTACTGACTTTGTGGAAGTGTTTTAAACTTTTGAATTTATTTTTCTGATCAGTTGAGCTAAAATGCACTTGTAGATTTGGCGCGACACACGCTTCATAGCAGAGGATTGTGACAATTTTATATTATGTTAGAAAGAGCCTCGGACCTGCCGCAATTGGTAGAACCGGTTGAGTGCTCTCTCTTTTGCCCTGCCCTGCTTTGCCTGATCTGATCATCTGAGAACTGAGATTGGCCGCCCTTAAAGTTTTCATTGTTCCAAGCCGCCTTCTTTGCTCTACAAAGCTGCATATAGTAATGTAAACAAGAGAAAAGAAATATATACACGACGTAAAAGAATATGGACAAATAAATTCAGGTATAAAAAGGTACCATGACATTTTATCTGTTTCTACGGCATAGCTGCCCGAGGGGGAAATTAGTCTCTTTAGTTTATGAGACGACATTGGAAAAGATGGAGATGGCAAAGAGGTAATGAGCAGGTAGCAAAAGATTTGAATAGCTGTTTCCTCAAGAAAGAAATAAAGGGATGAAAATCAAGCAGTTTGGCATAATTACCGGCAGGTACCGCTCACATGCAACATATTTGTACAAACGTTCGAAATTCTTCACGAAGCGTCTCTACTTAAATTAAAATAGCCAAGAAGGCAAGAACAGCGTACAAGAAATTGCTCCCAGTGGCTTCTGATACCATGGCGTCATTAGGCTCCACACAGGGAGTAAGAGGACCCAAGTTACCAAATGGAAGGCTCTCTTCTACTCTGACCCCTTCACGGAAAGTTTCAGCAATGGCATTTTGATCAACCAACTCCAAAAACTCATCGAATGTGGATGGAAGCAGGATACCGTAAAGCGCTTCGGAAATGCGGACCGCTGCATCATAAACAAGTTCAAAGGCTTCTCTGTAATCTGGCAATGGGAAGGAGTTCCGGTCTGCATCGGCTGCAATTTTTTTTAAGACCTGTACATACTGAGCGGACGAATCTTTCAAGCAAGAGGTCCCAGCCTGCATTTTAAATAAAAAGAACATCATTACTAATCAATTTATATATTCAATACTCTTCTTAAAAACCCTTTTTTAGAAGGCTAAAGCACACCGCTTTTACGTGTTTGAATAAGGCGACGATTCAGTGCTCACCATCTCATACACATCCCTGCATGCTTTATAACAGGTAGAAAACTGCAAAGGGCATATATTTTGTCGTGAGCGACGTTTAGTAAATGATTTATTACATCATCGAAGTACTACTGTTACTATTTGTGTCTTAAGCATGCATTCGGCTCGATCCATTTATTTTGGGGGCTTACCAGGGCTGAATCCTCGATGTATGCATCGCGATTTCCATCATTAATTTCCAAGCTGGCAGCGTTATAGCATTCCGCCTGTTTAGAGAAATATTCATAGCTCTACAAATAATAAAATACCAACTGAGTTCAGCAAGGCGAGTCGGAAGAAGACAATTTTTTTGCTTGTCAAAATTCCGTTTCTGTTTTTATTCAAAAGGTATACTTACCTCCAGCTTATCCGCATCACATGAAGAAGGCAAATCGCCTAACAATTCTCTGTCAGCTTGATACGCCTCCTCAAACATTGCAGGTGTGGCTTGAACGCCCTGCAGCTGCAGGCGGCGGCGGCGCTGGTGGTTTCGGTGCGAATCCCCAAGGCGGAAAAGGTGGCCACTCATAATTCGATGCTTCTGACCAAATACTTGGGCCCTTGAGGCAACGAGTAGAGCTGAGAGCATTGCCGCGAAAAGCAACATCTTGGCAATCATGTTCAACGATTGCAGTAGCAGTGGCAATGGCAAGGTATCGAGACCACAAAAGACAAAGCTGAAAGCTCAAGAAATACTACCGAATAATAAGTAACAATAGAACGATTAAAGCTCAACGATATTTAACCTAGCAAAAGTCGCCCAAATAATTCAGGAGCCCAATATCCTCTGTTGATAAGGGGAACCTTCCCAAAACAGATTCTTCTATATTTTAAACTACCCAAGTTTATAGCTTACATTCCCGACATATTAGCTTCTGCTGCCGCTAGATCAGCAGTATCAAGATATCACATCAACAATTATGATAGGACAACAGCCAGTAATAAGCTTTTACAACACGGTCCAAACAGCCCCGAAAAAATCGCCGATAGTCTCAAATGAAAAAAGGTCGTTCGTAGTTTTAAATATAATCATCACATTAAGCGTCAAAGTCAGAGTCTAGATCAGTCGCATCACTTCCATCCTCCATCTCCGTCTCAGCCCCACTATCAAAATCACTATCCTCCCACCCAGCAGCAATCGAACTGAAATAGGAAACGACAACCGCCGCTGAACCACCATTGCCATTACCTTGTTGATCATAAAGTGCAGGAGATCCTCCAACAACGCCATTTGATTGTAAAGAAGCAAGCCTAGAGGAAACAACCCGTCTTTCAAGCTCAATTGCTTGCCTAACAGCGTGTAAAGAGCATCCATCGTGTCCCATGATTGATTCAAGCGGTGCTTGCAATAGCGCCTCTGTACTACCATGTTTCACAGCCCTTTGAAGCGCTAAAACAGCTCTACCAGCACTATCTGCACTAGGGGCAGGTCCCGATGGGGTGACAAAGCCACCTGCTGGGCCTGAAATAGCACCAGAGCCACTCAACCAACTACGAATTGTATTTTTCATCTCATCCCAAACCGACACCAAAGCGGCAGCAGAGCCCCGGCCCTGTATACACGATTCTAAATGGCTTCTCCAAGCAGGACCGCACCCGACAAAGGTATGATCATCAGCTAGTAAAGCAGTACGCAATTCTTGAAGACGAGCTGCGAAATCTGAAACCAGTTCGGTTTGTTTTACCAATTTCCGCCAACCGGTGCGTTTACTACGCCAATTACGACGAACGCAGGTCCATGGGATGGCCTCTTCAAGTTGTAATACTTCTTGTTTCATGGAACGGACGCCTGAGCCCATACCAGCGTAACTAGGGCTGCCTCTGAAGCCATCACTGGGGTAGTCACGAGAGCCGTGTCTACGATCAGCTGGACGCTTAAATCCACCCATTTGTGGGCCAAAATTCTGCATAATAGTTGTGGAGAATTATATTCAGTTTGTGGACGTAAAAGTATTTGAGAGATAACGTAGAAAAATTGAAAAATAAATGGAAACAAGCACCGTCAACGAGAAATAATTTAAACTAAGAAAACCCACCCTTAAAACTTTGACAGCCGCAGCAGCAGCAGCGTGAAGTTGGCTTGTCTGAACCGCAGCACAAAATGTGTTATCTCTAAGGAGGTGTTGCAGCAAAGGGTCAAAAGCATCGATTCCCTGAGTAAAAATAAAGAAGTAAGATGAGCGTCTGTGAGCGACATGAGTTTTTAGGAGGAAAAAAATAAATTGAGGGGAATACTTACATGGGTGTCAAGGAGTCCAGGTCCTATACCAGGTGTGTTTGTATTTACGTGCAAATCAGCCAAGCTAACCATCTTTCCGCTGCTAGGTGCGCCATCCATGCTATCTAAGCGCAATGGACCCATGTTCAAGGGTGTTGTGGCCACAGGAACTACCGCAGGCTGCAGTGCTGGACCTACGGTAGCTTGCGCGGGCTCTGCCATCGCAAGACCCACGGAAAAAGTAGGTTTATTTTTGAATATTTAAGGTTCCGAAATGATCAAGACGAAATTCATTTTTGGGTCAACATGGGGGCGATTCCAGGGCAGAGGGAGTTTGATAACAATTTTAGAATACAGAAGGTACCCAAGGGTCTGAAGTAGGAGGTGGGTGTCTCCTCTTTTCCCCGTTTCCAGCTGGCTGAGCTGATGGCAGTGAATAACTTATTTATCCCCTCTCTGCAGCACACATTCACACAATGCAGTTTTAGAACTCCCATTTAGATTCAGTAGTATATAAAATTACGTCTGAAATGGCGGACAATGGCGTTGATGTTGATAAATTGGAAGCCGATGTTGCTCAAGCTCATGAAGCTGTGGCACGCCAAGGTGACGTCGTCCGTGGTCTAAAAGCAGAGATGAAGGATGGAAGAGCTGTTCGTGTAAGCTATCAAACATTACTGTATTCTTAATCCAAGTATCTAATTTTTCTCCTCTGATTTACAACTCAAGTGCCCCGACGGCTGAAAAAAGAAAGAGAAAGAATAATCCTTCTCTTTTTAAACAGTTTTTCTAATATTAATTCTCATTTTCTCTCTACAGGCTGCGGTGGATGAGGCTATTGAGATGCTCAAACAAGTCAAACTCGATCTTGATTCTAAATTAAAGGCCTACAGTGACGCAACGGGCAAGTCCTCCAGCGCTAACAAGGAGGCCTTCCGCGCCACTCTGAACAATCTCCTCGAACGCCGCCTTTTCTTCATCCCTTCCTTCAAAATTTATGGCGCTGTCGCTGGATTCTACGATTATGGCCCTCCTGGATGTGCTATTAAGCAGAATATCACTCAGATTTGGCGTCAGCATTTTATTTTGGAAGAGAGTATGCTCGAGGTTGAATGCCCCGTCGTGACTCCAGAGCCAGTTTTACGCGCTTCTGGCCATGTAGAACGCTTCACTGACTTTATGGTCACTGATATGGTGACTGGAGAACCTCTCCGTGCTGATCACTTACTTGAAAACGCATTGGAAGCTCTCTTGGAAGACACCAAGAACCCTCCTTCAAAGGAAGCCGCTGCCGAAGCAAAGGAAACCTTGGCTCGTGTTGGTGAGCTAGGTAGCGAGGAATTGGGTGCTGCTTTAACCAAGTATAATATCAAGTCTCCTGATACTGGAAATGACATTTCCGCCCCCTTCCCTTTTAATTTAATGTTTAAAACAAGCATTGGACCCCGTGGGGATATGGTCGGGTATCTCCGCCCAGAAACAGCTCAAGGGATTTTCGTTAATTTCAGAGATTTACTCTTTTATAACGGTGGAAAATTACCTTTTGCAGCTGCTCAGATAGGTAGCAGTTATCGTAATGAGATTTCCCCACGTGCTGGTCTTCTTCGCGTCCGAGAATTTACACAAGCTGAAATTGAACATTTCTGCAACCCTGCTGATAAAAGCCATCCTAAATTTACGTCTGTCGCTGATGTTACACCATTGATTTACTCTCGTGCGCTTCAGCTTGGTGCCGAAAAGAAGCCTGCACCCATGTCTCTGGGCGACGCGGTCTCTCAAGGCATCATCGCAAATGAGACATTGGCTTATTTCATTGGCCGTACCCATCTGTTTTGCTGCAAAATCGGGCTTAATCCTATGCGCGTTCGTTTTAGACAGCATTTACAGCATGAAATGGCTCATTATGCTGAAGATTGCTGGGATTGTGAGGTCGAAACTTCTTATGGATGGATTGAATGTGCCGGTCTTGCTGACAGGTCCGCGTACGATTTGAACGCACACAGTACTGCTTCTAAAACCGAGCTTGCAGCATATGAAAGTTTCAAGGAACCGCGTATGGAAGATGTCGTCACTGTTGTACCTAACAAGAAAGAACTGGGTAAAGCCCTCAAAAAGGATGCTCAAAGAGTGATCGATGAATTGCTGGCCATGAGTGATAGCGATGCCCTTGCAATGAAGGCTGAGCTGGATGCTGGCCGTAAAGCTCCGTTAAAGGTGCACGACCAGATTATAGAAATTGAGGCTCAATGGGTTGAAATTACTCCTGAAAAGAAGAAAATCAGCGGCCGAAATTTCACTCCAGCTGTCATCGAGCCATCATTTGGTATCGGTCGATTGCTGTACTGTATTTTTGAGCATTCTTATTATACACGTGAGAATGACGAACGTCGTGCTGTGCTTAAATTCACTCCTGTCGCTGCTCCTGTCAAGGCTACCGTCTTCCCATTGATGGCCAAACCTGATCTCGTCGCCTGCTCTGAAAAAGTAGCAGAAGCACTTACTCGTGCTGGGTTATCGAATGCTATTGATTCTACTGGTCAATCTATTGGGAAGAGGTATGCTCGTACTGATGAAATTGGTGTTCCGTTCGCTGTCACTGTTGATTTTGACTCTTTGAGCGAGGGTACGGCCACTCTAAGAGATCGGGATAGTACATCTCAAGTACGTGTGCCTCTTGAAGAGTTGCCTGCTTTGTTGAGAAAATTGACTGATATGGAGGAAAGTTGGGAGAATGTGGCTGCAAAGTATCCTGCACAGGCACCTTTGCAGGAAGATGAATAAAGAGGCGGGAAATTGAGGGTGGCGTGATGTTTTTTTTTTGGTACGACACAATTTTTAACTATCGGCCTTTCTTTGGTGAATGGCATCTCGAGCTTAAAATTGCATTTTTTAAAAGGAAGGACGGAAAAGCCCATTTTCCCATGTATTTTTGTTTTTCTTTGCTTGAAATGTCAGACTTGAAAATTATGTAACCAAGAATGCAAACACCGACTATACCTCCTAATTGGCTACTTAAGAAGTCATTAGCAACTCCCCTGTTCTCAGTCCGCACCTTCGTTCTGCTATTACAACTTGAAGGCTCCTCACGGACGTTTGCTGCGCCCTCCTCCATGTTTTAAGAAATAGCAAAACGCACAAACCCCAGAGATATAGTGGTCATGGGAGACTTCAACGTGAACGCTAGAAAGGAGAGGACAGAGCAACGCTCGAGCTCTGCGAGAATTCATGCGCTCTTCTTCTCTGCTGAGGATGGAGGTCGGACCGTTGCACGATGCTGGTGGTAGCTACGATCACGTCTGGACCACGGCCACAGACACCCTTGCCTTATTCACCAGCGTGCCCACCATGTAAAATAGATCGCCCCGCTCTGCATTGCTGCCTATCTATTCAAAGCCAGAGGGACCCCCAGGGTCCCCCTTGTATCATACCACTGGCAGACCAACCTGCAAGGAAGTTGCAAAGCATCGATTCCTTTGTGGAATGCGCAAGCTCCCAGGTATTTTTCGCAGAGTGCAAATTAAGGTTCAACCTTTTAAGTGAAAGTAGCAGCATGGACAAAGATAATAAGGGGCAAAAAGAAATATAAAAATAACTACAACGAGACTAATACTAGAGACCAAAAGGTCTTGTAGGGGCATTAATGTAGTACTGGTCATAAACACGCAGTTTGGAACCAGCATTTATGCACGAGAAAAGATTTTTGCATAAATCGAAGTCGTCATCAAAGCACTTGTCAAACTCGTAGGAGATGGATTGGAAAGCACTGGAAAAATCCGAAGTACTCTTGATGCAGTTTTCCTTACCCTTGCATCTCTGGTACACATTGCTGACATTACTTCCGCAAGGAAAAAATTCGATGCAAGATGCATAGTTGACCACAGCATTAAAAGCACAAATCTTGATGGAGTTGGCATTGTCAGCCAAAAGACCGAGGATCTGTTGGCCTTCAGAGCTGCCAGAAGCCACACCCTCGATCTCCTTGGCGATGGAGTTGGCGGAATTCTCAACATCCTTCCAGATATTTTCAAAGAAACTGAGGGGACCAGCTCCACTCGATATATCACCCACAATTTCACCTACGGTATCCCAGAAGAGCAAGCGGCGACCTCCAGAGGTGTTGCCTCCAGAAGTTCGAATGCCCTCTGCGTCCACAATAAATGTCTCACCAGTGGTGGTAAGGATTGTAGCGCTTGTGTTGGGTTTCACCTGCACGCTTGCAACGGAATACGTCGCTGATCCGCTCTCAGCGCTGCTGAGAATCATCTTTTGCAAATTGATGGCCAGCATGGGGCTGTCACTCAGGTACAATGCCTGCAAAGGAGACCTCTCCTGGGCAACTCCGGCAGTTAATACCTGACCCGTGGATGACGAGGTAAGAATATTGTCGCTGGCGCTGATATCTTTATTCAGCTCCACCAACCCATAGATAGCGCCCGCCAGGGTGCCAAGCAGAATGACCAGGAGAGCAAGGGTGCCGATGACCATCCATTTCATCATATGGGCGTCTTCAGCAGCAGTTGTCTCGCTTTCGATAGCCTTAACAATCTCTTCAATAGAGAGTTGGCCATCGCGGTCGACGTCGGCGTCCTTGATCCTCCTTGCAAGACTTGGGGTCATGGACTTGAGCTGCATCAGCATGCTCACTGAGTAGGTGTCTTTCTCAACATCTGCCATGGTCACAATGGGGGTTAAACCTGCACAACAAGAAAAGCAAGCCGGCTGGAGTGAGAGAGACTATGTTAGACTATGTGTTACAAACAACTCGTTGAGCCTGCAGGCCTGGCCTGTCGGGGGAACCAAGGCCTTGAGCATCTAGAGCTACGGGCATCCACCAGGGGGGGTGGGGGCTGAATTTCCGTCCCTCGCTCGCTGAAGTTATGTCTGAAATTGAAGCTGGTCACAAAACGTCTCGGTGGCCTGGAATGCTCGTCAATTTTGTAAGAGAAATGCTAACTGACCTATATACAGTATGACAGCGCCGAACGTCCATTCGAGGTACATGCGCGTTGTCGAAATTGACCCGATAATTAATTAAGCCTGAAGCAGCTAATTTCGTCTCTAGAGCCTCCCAAATCGATATGATACGGACGCAGCCTCCCCACAGTCACAGCATGGCAAAGCAGCTCGAGAGGCCAAAGTTAGTTTTTTCAAATTATTATCGCTCTTATTCACGTTTCAACGCATATACTCCATAGTTATAACAGAACTAATTTTCATATAGAGCTTTCCAGCCTCACCAGAGCGACTTTATTAATTAAACGCAATTGATCTTGAACAAACTCAACAACCCACTAGATTTTAAATTACTTAGCAAGTAGAACCCACACCATGACTATCACCGGAGTGGATGTTACTAATCCTGCCCCTAGGGTCAACTTTGAGCTCATGAACCACTATATTGGCAAGCGAGTTACTCTTGTTGGAAAAGTGGAGAATGGAGCTGTAGAAAACGGTGTTCTTAAGGTTAAGACTTCTGACGAAGGCATGGTTGACGTCATCGTAACCAGTGCTGTCCCTCAAGACATGTTTATCGAGGTTGACGGTATTGTGGAGAGCACTAATACCATTAGAGGAGATTCCATCGTCGGTTTTGGCAACTCCTTTGGTAAGCCTCTATAGCTATAGCAATATATATAAGCTTTTGATCTTACCGCAACACATCCTCGATCATACTAATGACATAAGTTCTCACTTCTGTGCAGATATGGGTAACTACAATGAGGTTTGCAAGCTGATCAACGGCAAGTACAAGAGCGTTTTCCTCCCCGCCTAAATATTCTCTCAAGTTTACATTCTACTTTGCGTAAAGTGTGCAGTCACTATACGAATCATGTAATATATGGAATACATACAAAAGTAATTTTTATCAGTCAAACAGTCAATTAATTGATTTTTCTATTTTGTCTTCTCCATCTTTTCTGCATCGGAGGCGGTAGCAGAATCATAACTAGAACTACTATTACTGCTTCCTCCCCCCCCCTCCTCCACCTCCCGTTCCTTCTGATTTTTCAGCTAAGCCTTCTTTATAACCTTCTATAAACTGATTTACAGCTTCTCGGTACGCACGCACTCTAGTTTTATATATATGCTGCAAATGAGGCCACATGGTATGAGCACCGCCTCGAGCGACATCTTTAAACTCTTTAGCAAGCATGCTAATTTCTTCAGCTGCCATTCGTTCTTCCTCTTTGGTAAGCGAGTCATTAACTTCGCCACGTTGGCGTTTTAGCTCGGCTTGGAGCTTCTCAGAGTCCCAGCTATCAATGTATCTCTGGATGGCGGAGTTTATTTTCGCTACATGTTGCCTGAGAGTCTTCCTAGGAGGTTCTATGTATCCTGGTGGATTTGGTAATGATGATGGAAATATGATCTCTGGAACATCGTGCCGTATGTAGCGGTAAGCGCGCCGTAGGAAGTGGGCTTCCTTGCCCATCTTAAGATCGAATAAATGCAAGGCTAAGCCTAGTTTGCAGCAATTTCGCTAGCTAGATGTCATTTCAATAATTCAGTTGTTACGAATGCTTATTTAAAGCAATTGACGTCTTGTCGGTCCTCTTGATTAAGCCAAAAGTTTTAAAATCTAAGTCACAAAGCCGGCGCAAACTTGAATTTCCAAATGGTAAATTAGCTTGAAAAACTGCATTTTGCATATGCATTTTGTGTATAAAATCTATTATGTACTAGATGCCCATCAGAAGGAAGTGACTTAATAAGCGCATGCACGCAATTTAAGTAATCAGAGCAGATTTTGTATTTTAAAGAGTAAGCTACATTCTGCCTAAATATGGATTCTGCGAGCGATCCTGACACATCAGGCGATGAAGTTTTTTCTGATGTCGATTCTGAAGACCAAGAGGGCGTAGATGATGAAGAAATGGAAGAAGTTCCACCTCATGCCAATGGCGTCGGCCAACATGCACCAAAACGCCGGAAGCTTGCAGGAAGAACAGCCCGTGAAGCTCTACACGGTGTAGGCGACGGCATAGACCACGCAGAAGATGCAGAAGCGAGTTTACTTGACCTAGAAGTCAGAGAACTTCTTGAAGAAGCTGCTGTTAGTGAAGATGACTCTGCCGTCGTACATTCAATTGCACTTCAAATTACTTCAATTATTAAAGCGCTACCCGAAGCTGAGGTCAACCCTTCCCCGATTGCTGCACTCCTATCCAATTTCGATTTTCCTGTATCTAGGAAATTTACCTTTAAACCCCCGAGAAAAGTAGAGATTATCGGCAGCTTTGCAATCGAAGGGACGTGTCTTCCATCACCGTGCCTTGATCTTGCCGTGGTCATGCCTGCCTCTTGTTTTGACAATAAAGATCAGCTCAATCACCGATACCATGCCAAGAGAGCTTTGTATTTATCGCATGTAGCTGATGCATTACAGAACAAAAAAATAGCCAAACAACTAGGTCTTGCAGGTGATTCTCAACTGCAGTGGACTCCTTTTCGAGGTGACCCCCGCCGCCCAGTTCTTATTGTTGATTTGCAACACGGCACAGCTAGTGGAGCAACACTCAGGATTATTCCTGTAGCTACGTCGGACTTGTTTCCTCTACAGAAACTCGCTCCTACTAGGAATAATTTACGCAGCGTCTGCAACCCTGCAGCACCAGGCAGTTGTGGCAATGCCAAGAAAATTAAAACCAACGAAAATACCTCCAACGCCCCCGCTATAGATCCTTCTAGTGAATTATTGCCTACTCCATACTACAATGCGGGTATTTTACAAGATATGTTGATGCTAGACCACTCGAGAACTTTACAGAAAATTGCAAAAAACGCCTCTCGGCTGGGAGAGGCGTCCATCTTATTACGAGTCTGGGCAGAGAGGCATCGGTTACCTGATGGTGAAGATGGTGTTGACGGGTTCTTTTTAACAAATTTACTTGCACAGCTATTACAAACTGGTAAAGCGGTAGGTTACCTCTATTTTAATGTACTTGGTTTTCTGCCTTTTAACTCGAACTATTCACTCAGCACCCCCTTTTTTTTCTTTTTCTTTTTTCTTTTTCCTAAATTAATTTTCTGCAGTCTTCTGGGATGAGTAGTATGCATCTTTTCCGCACTACTCTCATGGCTCTCCACCACCCAAAAGCTTTTGTCAAGGATACTTTGGCTATGCAGAGAGCCTCTTCAGGTTTCAGTAGTGCACCTCCACCGACCCTTAAGGCTTACCGCAGTGCTTCGAGTGGTACCAGCAATACTAGTTTAAATGAAGTTATCTTTTTAGACGCGTCAGGATGGTTAAATCTTTCTAATTACATCTCTTCTGCTGCTTTAAAGCAAGCGCAGGTCTGTGCAAAGCGCACAGCGGCGTTGCTCTCGGTCTCTGCTGGTCCTGATGCTTTTGATGCTGCCTTCTTAGCTGGATATCCACTAGCCTCCTTATATGATGTGTGGTATAAAGTCACTATACCAGCTATTGAAGAAGAGAAGAAGACAGATTTACAGCCGAGATCTGCGCAGAAATTGGAGACCAGGACCTCTAAAAAGAAGAAAACCGCCGCTGCAGAGTCAGCATCAAAGATGAAAGGAGGTCCCTCTTCTCGTTATTACGCTGCAGATGTCCCTGAGTGGATTCAATGGGACAAAAAATCTGTTGAGATTGCTACAAAGGCATTAGGAACCAGAGCAACCCTGGTTCGAGCTTTTTTTCGAGGCTGCAGTGGCGGTGTGCGCCACGCTAGTACTAGTTCTCCTGGGTCGATTAACTTTGGCCCATCTAGAGAGTACACTCTCGTTGCTGCAAGGATTGACCCTACTCATGCCTTACGAGGTGTCGATATCGGCCCTGCAGCAGACAGTGGCGCTCCAGCAGCTCAATTTCGAGCCTTTTGGGGAGAAAAAAGCGAACTCCGTCGTTTTCAAGATGGAAAAATTTCTGAAGCAGTTGTTTGGGAGACAACCCCCTCTCAACGCCATTTAATTGTCGATAATATAGTACAATATGCGTTAAAACAGCATTTACCATCAGGAACACGTGTCTCCCGTTGTTCTGGTCTCTTAGATGACGCCTTAAAACGAAAGTCCAGTACCGCTGATGATGACGTGGCAGCTACCCGCCTGGTGGAAGCTGCTGCTGCTCGGTTAGGTAAAAGGTTGCGTACGTTGGATAGATTACCATTGCAAATTGTAGGTACGCAGCCTTTAGCGCCTGTATTACGTCATGCAGACGTGTTTCCTCCTCGGCCACACCTTTTAGCAGGAGCCGCCACTGCGGATCTCATCAGCGATCTTACCTCTTCTTCTATTCCCCGATGCCTACCTGCTGTGGAGCTTCTCTGCCAATTGGAGGGTTCAGGCAAATGGCCAGATGGTCCTGCTGCGTTTGCTAAAATGAAGGCTGCTGTTGGTGTTCAATTAGCTCAACTGTTGCATTCAGGGTTTGGCATTGAGGCCTCCGCTGCAGAAGATTATGTGGACATTTTATCAGATGGATTCGCTTTTCGGCTTATTTTGCACACAGAACGTGACGTGGCCATGCAGCAGTTGGCTTTGACTGCTTCTGGCATGCCTCATCTCCCTCCAGAAGAAGATATAGCTTTAAGAATGTGGCACCATGGAGCTATCTCAGCTGCTGCTGCCGCTAACCCGGCATTTGAGCCTTCAGTCCGCTTAGCAAAACGATGGATTGCATCTCAATGGCTCAGTCCCCATTTTCGTGATGAAGCGATTGAATTACTTGTTGCAGCTGCATTCGCAGCAGGAAATAGCGTAATAGCCCCTCCGCCGGGGTCACGGGTTTCCGGATTTTTAAGATTTTTGCACGTATTAGGAAATCATCCTTGGACAGCTACTCCACTTGTTGGAGATATCGCGGCCGGGGATCCGGGTCCAGGGCGTAGGGAAGTGGCTGCAAGGGCACATGCTGCACAGAAAGCAGAGGAAACAGGCGCACCAGCAATGTTTATAACAGGGCCAAAAGATGATCAATGTGTTGGCTGGACAAGAGAACACCCTACAAGGGCGATTTTACACCGTGCTGCTGTTCTTGCACGTCGTGCTGTGGATAAATTAGAAGAAATTTTGATTTCATCTTCTGCTTCGCCATTAAAAGGAAAGGTCGGAAAGGTGGAAACTGAAGCTGCTGACTCAGCAACTGAGGTACTGGAAAGTGTCTTTGTGCACGATGAGAGTGATTATGAAATATTAATTAGGTTACGGGCAGATGCCTTGCCTACTCATGACAACACATTAACGCGTTATAAGAATAAAGCTAAAGCTAACAAGTCCGTCGGTGCAACAGGATGGTCAGCAGTAGAGCCAAACGACTCCCCAGAAGAAAGCAAAAAGAGCCGAGCAGTCCTAAAAGGAATTCCTAAATCCGTTGTCGAAGCCCGTGGTGCTGCAGCTGTACGAAAAGAATTGCTTGTTGGGTTTAACCCCGTACCCTTGTATGTGTCGTTACTGGAAGACAGATTCGGGGCTGTGGCTGTACCATGTGCTGACTACTTGGGGGGCACTTCTGTCGGTTTGAAATTAAGAGGCCCTGCTCTTCAACCGGGACTTCTACGACCTGAAGCTGCTCATGCAACGAAACCTCTAGGAGGGGTCGTTCCGAAAGATTTTGATGATTCTTTGGTGGTGGTACCGGATCTCGAGGCAGTGGCAGCGGATTGTTTAGCCTTGGGGAAAGGGTTGGTGGAACGAGTAGAATTTAGAAAGGATCTCTAGGAATTTGAACATGTTTAATGAACTCGTAATCTGTAACTCTTTGAAATGTTGAAGGTTGAAATGAGAGACCGAAGGACGGAAAAAAATAAAAATTTAATAATTAAGAGGCATGCCAAGCAGCTACAAAGAAGGAAAAAATAATAATCTAGGCTACTGTTTTACATTAATTCTAAAGTGAATACTCTATTTTGCGTTCATTCAAGGGCTGCAAAGGTCTTTGCGTTTGTTTCCAATCTTTCCCTCCACTCCCGAAAGCCATCAAATCCAAAACTTGCTGAGCGCTCACAGTCACATGATCGAGCAAGACCACCCACCGCACGTGCTCCGTACATGGTGGGGTCGTTAAACTCCCTTTGTACGTCGCATACCGTCTACCACCTGAGGAGGAAGTCATACCACGTGGAGGTGGGAGTATGGACCGTAAAGAAAGTGTTGACTTTATCGGAGCATCAACTCCAGAATGTCTAGGACACGAACTCAATCCCGTTTGCAAAATGGGGTTTGCTGTGCCAATCTTCATTAATACAGCGGCAACTAGAAGCTCTCTCGTGGTATTATCTCTATGTACAAGGTGGCATTCTATTGGAAAATGTTGACCACCAGACACGGAATGTTCCGATGGTGTGTGAAAGTGAAGCTGAACGAGAGAATACGTTTTTCCTCCTAATACTAAGTCGAATCCTGGTGGAAAGTTTATTTGAGGAGATCCGTGGGAATTGTTACGCACTGTAGCACCTTCTTTTACGAATGTAGGGTACTGAAAACGTAAAGGACCTAGACTAGAAGAAGAAGAAGCAGTGCTGGAGGCGGTGGTGTCGGCGTCAAAGCTAGAAGTTCCTTCTGAAAGAGGTATATCGATTGGAGACTGAGATTTACCAGTTTTGCATAATGCTTGCCACTTTGAGATACCCTCAGGGTTTCCATATTCCCAATGTTGTAGCGATGGTGGTTGTTTCCTTGCTGCAACAGTTGCAGCAATGCTAGGGGGTGGCGGGCAGCAGAGACATGCTGCTGGAGAGACGATGGCAGTGGTCCAGGCGATAAGCTGCCGTCGACTGGGTGTCATCCTGCAATTTTGCAAGTAGTTTCTTTTTAATTGGGAGTCTAAAGTAAAGAATACAAAATTCCGTTGATTGCTTCCTTAAATTAATGGTCTAAATTAATTAATCTGTTATCTCACCTCGATGGCGTGGTGCTAGCAGTTTGGCCGCTAGATGCACACAAGATAAACATGATATATTTTTTTAAGGCTAATATAATCAATGCACGTTCTGCCAAAATATCTAATTCCTTATTAAAACCCAGCGTGCCGGCCGTTCTCAATGCTAGTACTACTTACACAATGCTACTCAATAATCGTGCTAATAAATGACGGGACAGGATTGAAACGCAAGGGGGGAATATTCTCTCTGATAGTACAACAGGCGCAAGGATAGTGGAAGGAAAAGACAGAATAGCGACACGGGCCATGGAAAAAAGCAGAAAATATCAAAAGAAAAAAAGACAATATTGTAGTTTTATCTCCTTGTAAAATTCACAAATCGCAAGGCAAGGAAAGCTAATCCAAAGAAGGCCACGAAAAACAATGATTCATACCCTAAAAACGCCCACTTACTGACTCCGTCTAAACTGAAATATTCCAGTACCGTCAGTGTTGCATTGGCCTCGGAATCGTACAAAAAGGGAAAATCCCTGCCATCGCCATACTCATTGATCATCAACGCACCCCACGCATAGCCTAAGAAGTTGATATAGCGATACCAATACCACCTGTTGCAAGAAAAAAAGGATTAGACTTTAGACAGGTAAAAAAGAAACCTTTGTTTGCGTTTTCTGGTTGATTCTTTAATTTAAAACAATGCTTACCAATCAGGAATCTGGCTCCAGCGAATAAGTAAGCCACTGAAGAAGATTAATGTCGTTATATAGCAAGGTAACGCTGCATTTGCAACGTCGATATTCGGACTGAGAGCAGCCACAAAGTATGCAACCATGATTCCCGTCGCCAATGTACACAGGTATAAAAGCCAGAAAATCACATATTGTCCGTGAAACTTAACTGGCCAAAAGACAACATTTGAAAAGATTAAGGATGCGATGATAGCTATTCCAAGTTCTTCTATCGTTTTTGCACACAAATAGGTGATAACTCGATACAAACCGTCATTACGCTCGCGGACAAAAAGAGGTCTTTCCAGTACTATGGCAGGAATGTACGATGCAGCACCAAATGCAGGCAAAATAACCCACATAAGAAGCATCCCAGAAACATTTACAACATTATCTGCCAACAAATCGGCGCCTTTCCCCCAGTAGACGGTGAAAAAGAGAAGAGAAAAAATGAACTTGTCACCGAGGCGAGGGCCCAAAAATGCAGGGTTGCGATAGTTTTTCGTGGTTCTGTATTTAAGCAACGTTTTCAAGCCATGCCAAGAGGAAGTTGCCGTTTCACGCTTCACAGCGAGCTCACGGCGAGCATCTTCATCAAGCTCAGACACTAAAGAAAGCTGATTATTAATTTCTAAAACGGACTCTACTTTTTGTTGACTTTTGGAGAAGACAGCAGCGAATTCCCCAGCCTTGTTCTGACGATCTGCTTGCGTTGTCAAGTCAACGATCCACTCTGCTTCGTTATCTTCTTCTTTCCTTTTGGAAGCTTGTGGCACAATAGATTCAAAATACTCCAATGCAGGAGCCCCAGATTTTCCGAAATATGCCATCTCACCACGAAGGAGGAGCAACAATCGATCAAAGAGAGAAAAACAGTACGGCGTAGGGCTGTGAATGGTAGCGCACACGGTAATTCCTGAAGAACAGAGGCCCTTTACTACAGTCATGACTTCGTTTGCAGTGAAAGAGTCCAATCCAGAGGTCGGTTCATCTAGAAACAAAATCCTAGGAGAAGTGATCAACGCAATGCCAATATTAACTCGTTTTGACTGCCCTCCAGAAATCCCACGGGCAAGGGGAGAGCCAATAAGCACATCACGGCACGATTCCAGCGCCAAAACGTCGAGAATTTCTCCAACAGCGGCTTTTTTTGAGGACTCTGGTTCAGAAACAGAACGTTTTAACTCTGCAGTGTACATGAGCATTTCTTCAACTGTCAAAATATCTAAAAGAGTATCAGATTGCTCAACGTAGCCAGTATAGCGGCGTAAAAACATACGGGAAGGTGTTTCTCCACCAATTTTGATCTCTCCCGAAATGGTGCCGACAGTTTTACGGCCAGCGAGGATATCCAAAAGGGTCGACTTGCCAGAGCCTGAGGGTCCCATCAAGGCGGCCATCTCTCCAGGTTTAAAGCAGCCAGAGACAGAGTTGAGGATGGTAATAGACCCGAGTTTCTTTTTTCGATTAGTAACCGAATAACTGACATTCTGCAATCATTATGGGGGGAAACGGAAGGAAGAGGTCGGATAAGAAATATATTAAGCAAGAAAGGGCGCAGCAAGCTCAACGGCAGGCGGGGTGGAACTGGTCGTTGCCTCTTCCAGCTCAAGTAATCCCTTGCAGGAGTTAATAGATTCAACGTGCAATAACTCAATAATTTGCATACGTGACTGACCTTGAAGGTGACTGGCATTCCAGAAGACAGAAATGCCCTGCTTAAAGTTTTCTTAATGGCGGCACTGCCATCAAGAGAAATGGTGGTAACGCTCCTCATGGAGTCAGCCCCAATAGAAAGGTCCTTGGTCTCATTCAGACCGGTTTCGACATCATATGGTACTTGTTTCATTGGGATCTATACCAATCACGCCACTTTATAAGAGAATCTGGTGGCTAACCAGATGTCGAAGATGTCCAAGCAATTTGGCAGCTAAGAAGGCAAATGTACTCTTTGCAACTCGTTCCGGTGATCCAACGCAATGCAATTAATTATTTGTATGGGAATTATGGTGCTCTACACTGCATGTAACCTCAAAATGGTATTGGCCTGCAAAGGCTCACCTAACTCAAGTGATCATTTTTGGCGAAGCCCCCTTTTCATGAGGCTTTTGAATATTTTCCAACTTTCCTAAAAGTTGAAAATGCAGAAACCAAATCATAAGACTCAATACAATCCTCATGTTAATTTCATATCATGAAATGAAAAACCCAAGATCGGCTACAGATTGGCGGCTATCTCGCCAAAGTGCTATAATAGGAGCAATTTCACTATTAATCTTGCACACAATTTTCAAACAATCACCTCAGCAAAAACCTAGGGGTATCACTATATATCCTCAATTCAAGCATTTATACAACCATGATGTCTATTGGGAGCTACCAACGAAATCCCCTCCTCTCGGTGTGTTAATATTCCTTCACGGATGTAATCATGCTGCAGGCGATGTATTTCCCCAAAGCACTCGCTGCCCTAAATGCCTTGGCCTACCAGAGGAGCAGCGCACTCGGAAACTTGCTGTCAACCACCATTCACTAGCAGTCGTAGCAATTAGTTCATTGCAAGCGACACATGAAGGGAAAGGCTGTTGGGATCCGCAGCACGGCACCACCCCTGGTCAAGACGACCTCTCCTCTGTTGCAGCAATAATTGAAAATTTAATTGCAGATCACGAACCACAGCTACAAAAGCTGCCAATCTACGCTCTAGGCGTCTCCTCAGGTGGTTCTCTGGCATTACTTTTACCAAAAGTGATGCAATTAGCTGGTATTTGCTCCCAAATTATGGCCATTTACCCACAAGAGCTGGAATCTGTTCTCAACACCAGCACTCGACTACAACAAAAAGAGCGGCATTTTAAATACCCCCCAACGATTTTTATGCATATGCCAAGGGATATACATACAGCTAGCTACGTTAAACAAGATGTAGCTGCCCTTCAATCAGCCCATATACCAGTGGAGGTGGCAGAAACTGCAGCCCGCCCTCTCACCTCGAATTTTTTAACCCTTCATTCTGATGGGCAAATCTCACATAACCTCGCCATAGGTATTGTAGGCGCACTACAGCTTCATAACCTGTTAGATACGAAAGGATTCCTGGTGAATGATCCTCGGAAAAGTAGGGGAGAGTGGGTTAAAGCAGTGGAGCCAGTGACCGAAAACTTTCTTAGTTTAGAGCCGGATAAAAGTCCGTTGATGACGTTGATGAATGTAGCCTTTGCTGGACATGAGATCATTACGAGTGGATTGGATTCTGCGTTGAAGTGGCTGGAACATGGGGGCCAAGGAGATTTAGCGAGGTGGATTCATGAAGAAGAAACGGCCGAAGGATTAGAAGCATAGGTTGAAGGACGGAGGTGGTTGAATTTACTTTATTATTATGTTGTTGTTGTTAAAAATTTATTTGTATGTGTATACATTATTAAAAATCAGATGGCGTTTACCATTTCAACAAAAAGCCAACCATAAACGTAAACTAAAAAAAGAAAGGAACAAAAAGGAAAGAAAGAATCAGGAGAACAAATCAAACAACGAACGAGGAAAAGAAAGGATTAACAAAGAGGGAAGAAGTAAAAGGAGAGAGTGTACAAGAGAGAAGGAGAGGGGTCGTTTATAGTAGAGAGAACAAAACAAAACAAAATTTAGATTTTACCAGCGGTTGGCATCAGTTTCCTCACGCTTCTTAAAACCGCCACCATCACGACGAACATCAGCAGCAGCTGGACGTTCTTTTATCTCTTTATCACCACTAGCACTACCACCATTGGCATCACCGCTCCCTGGCCGTCTATCACCTCTCTCCCCACCACGTTCTTTTCTGGCACCACCCCGGCCTCTAGAAGCTGCTTCGGCAGCTGCCTTTTCATCAGCTTCCACCTTTAATTTAGCCAACTCGGCTTCTAATGCTGCTACCTCTTCGGCAATCTTACTCTTCTCCTCTTCAGACACCGTTACCTCGTTCTCTTCTTCACCCTCACCACTGCCGACACTACCGACGCCACCAGCTTTAGCCTTCACTTCTTCAATCTTTGACTTTAAAGCTGTCTCTTCTTCGGTATCAGCTCGTTCTCTTCTTTCTCTGCGAGGCCTTAAAGCAGCTTTTGCTGCCTCTTCCAATCTCTTATCTTCTTGAATTGCATCCCTGCCTTGTGCTTTCAAAATTTCTTCTCTAGGACGAGCTGCTCCGAAAATAGACGGCCTACTGCCATCCTCAGCCGCAACGCCAGTTGCAGCAGCAGCACGTGCATCAGCAGATGCAGTACGTGGCTTCAATAACAACTTAGGACGTTCACGTGGGGCATCCTCTCCATTAGTAGGGGGTGGAGTGTCTCTTCTCCATTGATCCCGGCTGCCATCCCGACTAGAGGGACCAGAGCCTACACTACGATCACGCCCTCTCCAACTGTCGGCAAATCCACCACGGCGTTCACGAGGTGGTTGATCATCAAAGGTGCGCCTGGGACGGTCATCAAATCCAGTAGGCTTCGTCTCGTCAACTCCACCTTTTCGCTCCCATTTTTCTTCAACATCAGCACGACTCGGTTCCCTAGGCTCACGTGCCTCTCTAAAACTGTCTCTGTCACCACGGTCACGGAAACCACCACTGCGATCGCTGCTGGGGACAAACTGCTTTGCACCCCAGTCGCTTGTGTCTGCGCGAGATGGGCCATCATCAAATTCACGGGGAGGACGGTCTTCTCTATCACGGAAACCACCACGATCACCTCCTCCAAAGCCACCACGATCACGGAAACCACCACGATCGCTGTCACTGCTGGGGACGAACTGTTTCGCACCCCAGTCGCCGGTATCAGCACGGGAGGGGCCCATGTCTCCTTCGTCGTCTCTCTCGCGACGGGGGCGACGTTCATCACTGTCGAAACGGCCACCGCCACCACGACCACCGCCACCACCATAACGGTCACCACCTGAAATGTAAACGAATCGAGGGAGAAGGGTGTGAGAAAAAGAGAGGATGAGTATCATCAGTTTTAAAAGTTAAAAATTCAAATTGTAGTGAAATTTGAACTCTGCTTACCGTATGCTCTGAATCCTCCCCCGAGGGTGCTTGGCTCTTCTTCTCCTTCCACGCGGCCACGAGGAGCGGTGGGCAAATCGAGAATTGGGTCACTGTTTCCTCGACGGCCTGAGCCAACACCTGAACTCATAAAATCACTTAAAGACATCGTTTGCTTCTTCTTCTTGTCCTTTTTGGTCTCCTTGACAGTAGCCGCTACTCCAAGAGAAGGGAAGTCCCGCTCAGGGGCCGCAGCGGGAGCCTGAATTTTGCCTGCAAGATGCCCAGCCGCCGGCCAACAGTTAGTTTCTGATTTCAAAGGACGCATCTAGGCTAGTTCTTCTATCTAGTTCTCATCTATATAGTTCTCTACACTATAGCTATACTTACCATGCTGTTGCTCTTCTTCCTCGACGGCATTCGCCCAGGCTCCAGTCTCTGGCTTACCCCACACCATGTTGCGAAGATTTGCTTTGCTTCCTTGACGGTGCACGTAACAGGACTGTAGAATATTAGTCCTGGCCTTAATGTTAGAATATGTTCCACAAGGCTATATAGTGCCGGAACAAAGATGCTCAGATGTTGACCCAGGCAGCAAGTCAAAGGAGCACTGAAACTGAAGTTTTAAAGAGCATTAATTTCTCATTGGAGGCCCATATACTATTTGCTGAGCATATAAGCACCTATTAAAGCCTAAAATCTACGCGACAGGCTAGCAGGAAGCTTGCTTGGTCATTTTCGAGGGTCAACTTTGCAGCTTCTTTTGCTCTCTGTGCTTTTTATTTTACTCCTCTCTCTTCACAGAATGACCGCCTCTGTGCGAGCACTCTTTGCCTGTACATCAGGCCGTAAAACTTTTGTTTTGCTGGGCCTCGTTCGCTCTTTCGTGGCCAGGCAGCACTGGAAAAAATTCCCCAACACAGGCAAGACGTCGATCCTTTCCTTCCAGCATTTTTCCTTTGCTTTCCTCAACAATTCCCAACAATTAACTTTCCTCTCCTGTAGATTACGCTCGTCGAGAGCTTGCAACAGCAACTGCACATCCCGCAGTAGAAAGCCAAAGCTCTCTGAAAATAGCACCTTCTTTCCTTCACCTCGCTAGAAATATCGAAAACAGAAAAAGTGCCACTAAGAGCTCTCTACCTTTACTGCCAATCCTTATTTCTAAAACGAACGTGCCTTCCTTTGGAGCCTCTGCTGTGGTAGGTCAGAACGCGATTTTTAACAACAACAAAGAGAATCAGAATTTCTCCACAGGCTTTGCTGTCAGTAAAAATTTCTCCGAGGTAGTGGCCGAGGAGTTAAAAAAAAAGAAACATGTTTTCTCAAACAACGATGCCAGCTGCAAGAGCAGCAGCCTGGATGCACTGGAGGCTTTTGCACGTTTGGGGCTGCCCAAAGAAACACAAACTAAGGGAATGAAAGATCTACATGAGGAAAATTCTAACAAGTATGCGTCTTGTAACGCTCTGCTCCATTATGCATTGCTTTAGAAATCTTTTTTGCAGAAAGATGGAAACCCATTAGAAAAGTAACCATTATGCAATATTCCCATTAACTCTAGTTTGTTTTATACGTCTATATGTTATACATGTACGCTATGTATCTGTCAATTGATGCAAAATAAAGAAAAATATATCGATGAATCCGCTATCATTTTTGAGAATCTACTCTTTTCACCGCCACACTTCCCCGGCTTTTCTTCATCTTACCTTCCAATATCTATCTAACCCCCGCTGCCCTATTCTTGTCAGACGCTTGCTGTATCACTAACGCTGCCAACACCACAGCGTTCTTCTGCCTTCCAGTTAACAGATCCCTGGTAAAATCAGTAATCTTCTCTTTGCACATGAACAATAACGCAGCAGCCAAGACGCTTTGCACAATCTTTGTTTTAATACCTCGATAGTAACCAGCCAGCCCTTCTTTTGTGGCAATTTGTGTTATAGCATCAAATACGGAGGTATACTGCATATGCTCATCAGATTTGCGCGCGGACATCATTCTGGTTTTGACGGTAAGCAGTGGGTAGGTAAGCACCGTAGCTCCTGCTTTGGCGATGGCGCTTAAAAGGAAAACTTCCCCTGCAGATAATCTACTATTAGCACCACTATTTTTTTTCTTTACACGGCCTCGTGCAGCGACTAACCATTCGTAAAAAGCGTATTGGATCGTCGGATTAATAACCATGACTAGAGAGGCGGCCACACCATTCCAAAATCCTCCAAGACCATATTCTGAATAAACTTCACGAGCGACAGCGATAGGACCGGGAGCGGGGACGTCTACTGCGTTGAATTTATCAGCTGTTTTACTGTCGCTAGAGCTATTAAAGGAGGGATCCTTAGTATTACTACTAATGGACCCGCTCGTGCTTGTGCTGCTGCTACTACTCTCTTGTACCACTGCTGTTTCTTTGTTTGAAGTTCCTGAAGATTGTTGATGTGGTGTCGTTCTCGTTGTTGCTCTCTTCTGATGTGCTTGCATTCGTGTAGCAATCATCCAAATTGGATTCGTCAAAAGGACATTACCCATGCCCGCCAAGGCCGCCACAAAGAGCGATTCCGCTACAGTTACCTCCGCAGAACGTGAATCTGCGAGTGCATCTGTAAGAAAGGTACCGGGGGAGGAACGACGACGGACAGCAGCTTGGCGAAGGGTGCTGTAGAGGTAAAAGTAGACCCCTTGAGAAACAGTAGTGCCCACGAGGGAGGCGCCAAGACCGGGAAAAAGAGCAGCAAAGCCAGAGGTACGGATAGTACGTAAGATCTCGTCGATTGCGGAGAGTTTTCGAGGAGGTTTGGCAGCAGGAGGGGTTGGAGCAGCTTCGATTTCGCCTTCTTGTGAAGGTCGTGGAGGCGGTGTTACCTCTGGTGCCAGTGTGGTCGAAGTTCTGCTGGTGACTTGGCGGGTAGTAATGGTCATGAGCGGGTAGGTAGCTACCGTGGCAATGATGCCACCAATGGCACCTGAAACGCCTTCGACTACTGCATCGGAAGGCATTTTTATTGGCTACGAAACTAGGATTTAAATGATAGAAAATAAAAAATATGAACTTGGCGGCGAGTGCTATCCAAGGTCACTCTGTACCTATACTTTTAGGAATTATCTATAATTGAAATAGTCGTTTCGAAGTCTAGGTTCCATTGAAACATCTAATGCAGTTGCTGTTTTGGTCGGTCAGTGTGGGTCAAGGGGAACATTTTCGTGATTTTATAAATACGAGATGATCGGTCTCTTCAGACTTTTTAAATTGTAAATTCAAGCCGTCAGCTGCCTTCAGTTAACTTTAGTCAAGTAGATCACAGCTTACTGACCATTTGTAAACACTAACAATTCAAACATTTGAAAAATAGTTATGGCCACTGGTAGAACTGCAGCTGCAGGGCAGCCTTGGGTAGAGAAATAGTGAGTATTGACTGCTCATATATAATTGCATATTACTGTCTCCAATCTTTTCCATCGATGCGCTGATCTTGCCTTTTCTGATCACTTCCAGTTCGAACTAAATTTTCATTTTTGCAGCCGCCCTAGAACTATTGATGAAGTCGCACATCAGGAAGAAGTCGTACAAACTCTTCAGAGTGCTCTTGCATCAGGAAACGTAAGCCTTTTCCAGTCTTTAGTTCCTCGCAATCCCTGCCAATAACTGCTCCCAATTAACCACTCACTCTCCTTTCAACCTATAATTTTTGCAGCTCCCGCATCTTTTGTTCTACGGCCCCCCGGGGACCGGTAAAACAACATCCGCACTCGCCATCGTCCGCCAGCTTTTTGGTCCTGAGCTCACCAAAACACGTGTTTTAGAGCTCAATGCATCGGACGAGCGAGGCATCGCCGTGGTTCGTAATAAAATCAAAACTTTCGCAGCCACCGCTGTCGGACACGCAGTCTCTGGCTACCCATGCCCCCCATATAAAGTTATAATTCTAGATGAAGCGGATTCTATGACAGGGGACGCGCAGAACGCTCTTCGTCGAACAATGGAAACGTATTCTAAGGTTACCCGCTTTGTGTTTATTTGCAACTACGTTTCTCGTATTATTGAACCTTTAGCGTCCCGTTGTGCGAAGTTTAGGTTTAAATCGTTACAAGGGGAGATAATTGGGGAGCGTATCAACCATATTTGTCGTGCAGAAGGGGTTGAAATTACTCCAGAGGCGTTGGCAGCACTCGGTGAAGTGTCGGGCGGAGATATGAGAAAGACTATTACAACTCTTCAAAGTGCAGTTCGTCTTCGCGGTACCCCAGTAGAACGACAGACAGTCCTTGATGTAGCTGGTGCGGTACCCAGGGAAGCTGTAGAAGGGCTACTTAATGCTTGTAGAGATGGTAGCTTTGCTCGATTGCAGCAGGCGGTGACTGACTTGATTGCAGATGGGTATCCCGCACAAGAACTGTTGATGCAATTACAGGGAGCAGTCCTTAATGATCCTTCTATCTCTGAATCTGCTCGTGGACGTATTCTTTTGAAGCTTGCAGAGACTGATAAAGGCTTGGTGGATGGGGCTGATGAGACGTTGCAGTTGTTGGCGACAGCAGCACATGCTCAGCAAGTCTTGATGGGGGCTGCGTAGATGTTTATCTGAATAACTGTAATAATGAGTTTAATACTATAGAACTTGAAATGCAGACTTGAGAGTGACCATTTTAATCTAAGGCTATTGTTGTTGTCCTTACTTGTTTTCTATTCTTTGACTAAGCCAGCGTCCCAAAGGTCATTGCATGCAATTTTCAAGAAACCCTATGCAACGCCCGTTTTACTCGAAGTTTGTTGCTGTACTTTGAAATTGTTTACATTTGAGAAGATTTAGAAGGCGAGGGTAAAGAGCCATACAGAATGATACAAAAAGAGCAGACGAGAAGAAAATGGTACACGCAGCAAGAACATAACAATAAAAAAGGTCAGCATTTTTTATTTTTTATTTTTCTTGATCCTTTCCCCGTCACACTCTGGCACACTTCTTTTCAAAAGTCCTGGCGCATTCATTATTTCATCTGGATTGATCGCCCCGGTGGCTATGTCCTGTACAGAAGCGCGATAGAGCTTGCATAACTTTTTATGGTCCGGCCAGTGCTTTGTCTGACACTCTTTCGAGCAGTACCGCGTCATACCGCAGGCACTACATTTCAGTAACTTCCCTTGCATACCGCATAAATTGCATTTGATAGGAGAAAGGACAAGACTGCCATCTCCAGTACTTTTTACACCTATATTAGTCATCATCGTCCCAGGGTTATATTGGCTCCAATTCCTGCCAAGCGCTTCTGATCCATTTTTAGGCAGATCTGCTGACACCTTTACCCGCCCTTCCACCTCGATAATTGCCAAAAACCAGCCTTCTCTCACTTCGCCACCCTGCTGGCGCATCTCCTCGACGGATAACACATGAACACCAATCTGCTTTAATCTATCCCCTCCTTGCACTAGCTGTTTCCTGCTAAATTTTAGAGTGGCTACAGCATAATTCTCCAATGTAGATTCATTTGTGTAAAACGTCGACAGTATTCTCAATAAGAAATCTGCCGCTGTCTCAGCCGTGGAAGAGTCAAGGATACCTTCGTCCCAACACGCATGCACACATTTCATCACCAATTTGTTAATTGGTGCATCATAATCAGGTGTTGTGGTGTAGTCTGTAGAAGGGCCAGTAGGGGGCGGTGAAGGAGGGGGGCCACGTCGTCGAGAAGAACCGGCGACGGCATTGGAATTAGTAGGACGGGATGCAGACATCCTCAATGTATCTTGTGTACACTTTTAAAAACGAAAGAAGGTGGCTGGAACACTACCTTGGAGTTTCGGAACAGTGAAAGAGATTGGATCTAGCAATGAAACGTGTCGATCCTTGCTCTATGCTCACCAGAGGCTCTACCACTCTCACAATCCGATGTGTGTAAATTTGTGATTATTTTGCGAGGGAGATGAGAAAGCGAGGCCTCCGTGTTACAAAAGAGGGAGGAAAGAGGACCAAACCTGCAGGCTGCGAAAGATTACAACCTGCGGCGCGGATTGGACTATAAAAGGGTGTGTTTTACAAAAGAATGGTTAATAATGCAAAGAAATGCGAGAACGGAACATCATATCCTTACCATGGTAGCAAAGAATCAAGGCAACATGGCAACGTGGCCATGCATGGCCAGGGTCGAAGTATTCTAGCAGCAGCCAATAAGGCAGCAAGGCAGCAACGTTTCTACCCACTGACCGAAAAAGCCATCATGTCCCTCCATGGCACCACGGTAGCAGCGCAACATGCACGGTTGAGTCCAACTTTTAAAATACTTCCGGCGCCTTGCGGGACATTTTTGCTTTGGTCAAACTGTAAAGAATATCTGCAACGAAACGCTTTAAATATTCATTTCATTATATTGGGCATTTAGCTATCTAGATAGAGACTAAGATGGCACCCAGGATTAGTCCTCGAGTTCTCGCCATTGGTGGAGCGCTCTACATTGCAACTTCATCTGCAACATATTTATATCTAAAAAATGGGAAGCCATCTCCATGCTCTTGCCAATCACATGGCGCATCATCATCATCATCATCTATCGACGGAGTAGGGAATAGCATCGGGACCTTTGATCGTATTGCAAGAGATTATGATGATAAGATCAACGTCGACGAACTTCTCATGGGCATTAAATTACTAAGACGCTTTTTAATAAAAGAAGCAAAAGGAGACGTTCTAGAAGTCTCTGCTGGCACAGGTAGAAACCTGATTTACTACAGTAGCTCTCCAGAAATAAGGTCTGTAACGTTGACTGATGCTAGTAGAGAGATGTTGCTTAGAGCTCATGAAAAATATTCTGCTGCTGTGTCGGAAGGGAAAGCTAAAAAGAAGAAGGACAATGGTGTGCCGGAGACTTCTTTTCTGCTAGCTGATGTTGAGAACCTCTGCTTAGAAACTAGTGTTAGACCTTCTGACCCCCCTAGTGCTGACGGACTACCTAGAGACACGAACGCAGCTACGACGGTCATGCCAGACGCATTACAAAATAGCAAACCCCAATTAGAAGAACCTCTTACTCGCTTCGGTCCTGCTTTAAAAACAGTGCACAAAGTCCCCCCCAATACCTACGACACTGTAATAGACACTTTCGGTCTATGCAGTTGCGCTAACCCAGTCAAAGCGCTGAGCGAAATGGCCAAGGCGCTAAAACCCGGAGGTCAACTCCTCCTTTTAGAGCACGGCCGCAGCACGTGGAACTTTATCAATAAGATATTAGACTCTAGTGCTGATACACATCTTGAGAAATGGGGTTGTCGATGGAATAGAGATATAGAAGGGCTCGTGAAAGAAGCTGGATTGGAGATTGTATCGATGGCCAGGTGGCATTTTGGGACAACATACGTGATTATATGTAGCAAGAAAGGTACATGTATAGATATCTTGTGATTGTTTTTGGCGCTTTCCCTGCTCCTATATCATAGGTACACAGCTTTCAATACTGTAAAAATGTCGAAAGAGACCGTAATGGTAGAGCGGCCAAGTGCAGGCTCTCAATTATTTTCAACTCGTATCCGTCCCAGAAAAATGAAATGAAATCTGACATGATTCACGTCCCACGGCGTTCATGATTCGGCCGCTTCTCCATCGCGAATTTTTCCAACGTCTTCGACAATTTTAGCCTCACCTAAAGCAATCTCGAAGCATAAAAATAGATATTAAAGGCTATCGACCAGTGGGAGCTCCGCACTAAACTTCGAGAAAGAGGTTGAAGCTCTTGTTCAACGCGTCTTGCTTTAGCCTTAAGTATTACCATATACTGGAGCTTTTTTTAGATCTAAGTTTATTGCTCTAGTATTTAAATAAACTCTAGATTTATATAAATCACAGTAGCGAGCTCTTAAGCGAAGAAGGGTTCGTCGAGGCCAACATTTTTTCTTCTTCTTTCCCGCTCGTGTGGTAGGCCGGCCGCTGCTTCCCCACAGCAGCTCCAGCAACAATGTTTTCCATCCAAGCATTTTTACTCGCTTTAATACTTAGCATCCAAGGTCTCTACGCCCAGAGGCTACCTAATGACTCTCTAACTAGGCATATAGCTACTACTTCTACTATACCAACCTCCGATGCAACGGCGACGAGAAGTAGCTCATTGTCTCTTTCCCCTTCATCTTCAGTGGCAGAAGAAGATGAAGAGCGATTCAGCATCATTGTTGTATTTAGAGATTTGAAAAGTATCTTCTCGTTAAGAGCAATGTGTCACCCAAATTCTTTGATATTTCGTATCCGTGCTGCCCCCCTAGGTCTCCCCGGATATTGCCACATGCCAAATATATGCCATCGTATTTACTCTACTGCAGTCTTTGGATTTGCTGGCAATGTCACCACCGATGAGCTAGAGAAAGTGAATAGATGTTTACCGAGAGCGGTTTGGTATAGAGAATTAGATGGAACAGTATACAAAGCGGAGGATCCAAGTTTACAAAGACGTGTTGATAGTAATGTCGGTGGTGATGGTGGTCCTTTTAATAATGGAGACAGTAACCAACGCAGAGATCTGCTTCAACATGAAATCCCCCGTATCCAATCCTACAGCGATTTCAACGCTTCGAGATCTACAGAAGGCCCTCCCATTGACCTAACCAACATTACCGGGATCAGTGGCGTTACTTCTTTCTCTTCTCCTGGGTCTAAAACTCAATCCCTAGGCCCTGTATTGTGGAACTTAGACCGTATAGATCAACGTGATCTCCCCCTTGATAATCTCTACAGGTACGGAACCCCAGAAACCCCTGGAACAGGCACTGGAGTCACCATTTATACTATCGATTCAGGAATAATTAAGTCTCATCAAGAATTCCAAAAGGCTGGAAATCCTTCAGAATCTCGTGCTTCTTACGGCTACAACTTTGTCGATGATACTGAGGATGCGAGAGACTGTGATGGCCATGGAACACACGTCTCAGCGACAGCTGCAGGGCTTCAAGTAGGTGTAGCTAAGAATGCAAACATCGTTTCGATCAAAATTCTTGATTGCAATGGCTCTGGAACAATATCCGACACGGTTGCTGCTTTAGATTGGGTTGCTGCAAACGCCAAGAAACCCGCTGTTGCTACCTTGTCGCTAGGTATTCAAGTGGGAAGCTGGTCAAGGGTGTTGGAAGACGCGGTGCGTAGTTTGGTTAACAATCACGGGGTCACTGTGATCGTTGCATCTGGAAATTCCGCAGTTGACTCGTGCTACGTAGCCCCCGCCAACGTCCCTGAAGTTATCACCGTCTCTGCTACTGATGTAAAAAATAAGTACAACGGTACGTTCAAAGGTGGTTCTGAAGGCATGTACGAGTGGAGCAATACCGGGCCTTGTGTTGATATCCACGCGCCTGGGGTGGATATATATAGCGCCTGTGGTAGTCAGTCTCGATGTGACGAGGTCACAAACGATGCATACACCTACGCCAGTGGAACCTCTATGGCGGTACCGTCCGTTGCTGGGGTAGCTGCCTTGTATTTGGAAGCGAACCCAAAGGCGACTCCCAATGATGTGGCGGCGGCAGTGATTGGGGGCGCTACTCAGAATGTCGTGGATGAAAGTATATTCAAGCCAGGGACCCCGAATAGGTTATTGTATTCGAAAGTAGCAGTGAAACAAGTTGCTGCTGCTCAGGGGCCTTAGAGAAGGGAAGGAACTGTTTTTTTTTTATAAACATCTTAGCGTCTGCATATCATGGCCATGCACACGTTCTCTGGCTGGCGCCCGACGTTAGATGTCTGTAGAGTACTATATTCAAAGTAGATGGATAATAATAAAATGAGCAGTAATTTCATATTGAAAATGAACGAGAACTTACTTTTTAAATTTTGATTTTTACTCGTAGCGATCTGTTTGTGTCATAAACTTTTAATAATGATTTTTTTTTTTGTCTTTTGTTTTCCGCTTCGTTTTTTTTGCACCAATATTTTCCGTTGCATCTTTCATTTCTTTTAATTTTTTACTTCAACAGCACAGGACTGATATCCAGATCCTGCATTTGTAGAAACTACTCATAAATAATTCAAATTTACATGTAGAACAAGTATATAAACAGCATAAATCAAATATCTAAATAAATATATAAACATTTCCAATATTATTTTCTCTACACAGCCGTCTACTCAACAAGCATCGGTCTCACAAGTTTATTCAAGCAACGAAGCACTTTTCGCTGCCCGTTTTCATTTGGATGCAAGATATCAGCCATATATTTACGATCTCCTCGTCTAATATCTTGTCCGCACGTACTAAATACAATATTATTCTTTCGAGCAATTTTTTTATAACCCTCGTTCACCGCAGGAGCTCTCGTCAAGCTCGGCAAAAGAGCTTGTATCACTATCTTCGACTTCGGCATCTCTTTCTTTATTAAGCGAATAAGATACTCCATCCTTGTAGGTATGTCTGGGTCTGTAGAGTTATGAACTACGTCGTTTATTCCAGCAAAAATAATACACACACGAGGGTCAGCAAAAACCGGACGCTCTTTTAAAATTGCAATTCTGTAAATTATAGTACCCACTCTATCTCCAGGGATGCCCAACGGCTCGGCATTGAGATCACCAAAGGTAGTATTCCAAACAGCGCGGCTTCCTGGCACTTTTGAAAGGGTCCCTGGTTTGTTCCAAAATGTTATGCTGTCACCGTAAAGAGCAATGTCCATTCTCTGTCCCTTTTTATCTATTCTTTCAATAGCAGCCATATTTCGGTCATATTCTCGGATAAACATGCTGCTATTGCGCCCTATTACCCATTTTGGGAGACCTGGCAGGTTAGAGATTGTGGTGGGTGGAGCCTGGAGGAGGGATCTACTACTCGAACCACCGACACCGACACCTCTCTTCATTTTATTTTTATTTTTTCTTGTATTATCGAGTATAGGCTGCACCACATCTTTCCTTAAACACTTCAACCACAAATTCTGTCCATTCATATTAGGGTGTAACCTATCGGCCATGTACTGCTTTCTGTTCCTTTTATTTATGTCGGTACCACACCAACTAAATTTAATTCTAAACTTTCTAGCTAGCGTGGCGTAGCTTTGGTTCACTTCTTCCGCTTGGCTAAGCCCCGGGAGCAATGCTTGGAGAACAAGTTTAGTCTTTGGCATATTCTTCTTGATCCATGTAAGGAGAAATTCCATACGGATGCTTATTTCCTTGGTTGAAGTACGATCACGAAGGTCATTGACGCCAATGAAAATCACAACCACCTGAGCGGAAAGAAAAAAAAAATTGACACAAAATTGGTGAAAATACAGCGCATGTTTTTGACCTTAATTAGATGCTACGTCATTGTTTATTTAATTTAATTTAACTGTCCATATTCTTTTCTTTCGTCTCTTTTTCTTTCTACCTTGGGGTGTTTGAATGTAGGTAGTTCTCTACCGACAGCAAGCCTCCACATAAGATTGCCTATTCTATCTGCAGGGATTCCTAGTGGCTCAGCATTGAGGTCACCAAAGTTACGAGTAAATGGTACTCTACTGCCTTTAAGTCCTGTTGACAAATTCGTCGGTTTATTTAAAGCGGTGATGCTGTCCCCGTAGACTAAGACGTCGGCTTGCACCATTTTTTGATCAAGTGCAGAAAGTAGGGCTAAATTCCTTCTGTATTCTCTCAGGAAAAAGTCGCCTTTTACTTTTTTGACCCATTTAGGGAGATTAAGGTTTACAGGAGGGACAGGCCTGGGGGGCGGAGGTGAAGGTATCTTGTAGCCTCCGCCAATATTAGTGGGAGAGACACCATCCGGTGGTTTGGGAAGATAATCAGGAGGTATTGGGTCTTGGAATGTTGGAGAGGGAGAGACACCATCTGGTGGCTTGGGAAGATAATCCGGAGGTATTGGGCCTTGAGATGTTGGAGGGGGAGAGACACCATCCGGTGGCTTGGGAAGATAATCAGGAGGTATTGGGCCTTCAGATTTTGCAATAGAGGGTGATAGTTGTAATACATGCGAAGGTGCTAATTCAGGGGAAAGTGGTGGCTCAGTAAAATTGAAGGTTGATTCAGCATCATTCAGACTACTATAACCTATGACAACTGCTGCGTGCCAAGCGAGCAGCACCACTAGCACCGCCTGGGTTCGCATCGAATATTCACAAAAAATTCATAAATGCTAATTTTTAATTAGTAGTATAAAAGAGCTTTGCAAACCTGATCAGTCACTGGGCAGCCCCACCCCACCGTCAACTCAGTTGACAACTGTTTACCATCATAGTATCCCAAAAATACTCTCAGAAGGGCTGGGAGGGGGTTTTAGAAGATTTGCTCCCAGCTTTCTCCTGGTTTTCTCCCCAGCCTTAATTAATTTGTCAACTCCCTCGCGAATTTCCAAATCACTTTCCTTCCCCCCGCCGTTCACTGATTTGACTCATTGATGCAAGCTGTTACATATTACAATAGTTACCAGAAATGCAGCATGATATCTTTCAGTACGCTTAGAATGATACTATGCGAGTGCCTTATATAAAGCAAAGGGATACCTCCTTTTAGGAGGTAAAACAAAAACAAAATGTTCACCCGCCAAACCGTCCAAAATTTTCTTACTTTTCCCCTGCTCTAACTACTACTACCGCCATCTGCTGCTGCAGCAGCAACTGCTGCCGCGGGTTTACACACCTTTTTATGATTCTTCTTCCAATCTGCCTTTTGGCATTTGGTGGAGCAATACCAGATTGCTTTACACTGTCCGCACGCTTGCAGCTTTGGAATTCTTTTTGCCTTTGCTGTTGCACTACAGGGCTCATTACTACAGATGAGAGCCTCTATACCTTTACTAAGACGGATTTCTCGAGCCTTTTCTGGCTGTCCCAAGGCTTGATAACAGCAGCCTAGCTCATCTCGGGTGATGGCGGCATCTCTTTCTTCACCCTGAGCTTTTTCTCTGATCGCCAAAGCTTTTTGCAAGTAATCGATAGCTTCTTCATATCAGGGTTTTTAATTGCTGTCCAATGCCGTTGTACGTGATGCCTACCGTGACAGCCTTGTTGCCATGTGATTTGAGTTTGCCCTCCAAGACTTCAAGGTGTAATTTCAATGACAGCTGCGGAGCAGAAAAATAATGAAGGAGAAAAAGCATTAGCATACAAAGAAAAACTGGGTTTCAGGTTTGCATGAATCCAAATCTGGTTTACTACTAAGTAAATGGGAGTTGAATAAAGTGAAATATGCTTTTTTAAGGTGTCAAATGACACAAATTGATCTTGACTTTTAGTTTGAGCTGAATCTGCTATTTTACCTCTGGACTCGTGTCGGCAAGACGTGCTGCCAAGTTGGACTTTGATATGAGAGTTGGAAATCCATTTTCACCAAATTGTCTCACATCATCTTCCAACTCTCTGCGAAATTCCTCCTCAGATCGTGCCAGCAATGAACTGGCAGTAACTGGGCCTCCTGAATTTCCTCCCGGCATTTTTTAAGATTTAAAAGAACTCTCTAAATGCAGAAACATGAGCAGTTCACTTACGTAAGTGAACCCAACCGATTTTCAAAGATTTCCAAAAATCAAGGTCCGGCACCTTCCACAGCAAGAAACTTCTACCTTTTGGTATGCTGCAACCATTTCAACGCCGCCCACAAACAGATTGTAAAAACGGGAAAGAATATAGCTTGATATCCCAACCACTTCCACTCATTCACACCTTCTAAATCATAAAACTCCAAGGGCTGAAAGCCCAGCGCCGACTCACCAGTATTACCAGAAAATTGATTCGCCATCATCGAACCAAAGCTATACCTCAAATAATCAATCGTCGCATACCACTTCCAATACACAGGGATACTCGAATATGGGATCAAATACCCAGAAAAGAAAAACAACGTCGTTGCATATGAAGACATAAACGCCCCAGCCACCGACGGATTCGGAGAAATTGCACTCACTAACGATGTACACGCTATAGAATTTGCTGTAGAGACGACATAAACCAACCAAAATACTAAAAAAGAGCCTTGAAGGTCGACTAAATAGAATACTAACGCTGAATAAATCAGCCCAGCGGGAAGTTGCGGTAAAAATTCTTCGAGAATTTTGTAAAGGACATAAGCACCAGGCGTGTAGCATCCGTCTGCGTAACATTGAAAAAAGATATCAATTTGAAGAAGCAAGCTATCGATAATTAAAAGAGCTATAAAAGCATTATATGATACGACGTTTAGAGAGAATTAATCTAAACTGCAGTGTCCTAGTTAGGCTACACAGCTTCAATAAAGCTCAGGATAATCCAATTAGTAAAGTAGATAAAACACATATAACAATGCTAGGTACTACTCACCTGCACGTTCCCTACGATACACCGGCCTTTCCAGTACTATTGTAGGCAAAATGCCCATACTTGTAAAGGCACTTAGCATACTCCATAGGAACAAGATTCCAGTTGCTGCTTGGGCGTCATCTCCTTTATTCCACCAAATCGTGACTACTAGAAAAACAATCATGAATTTATCTCCAGTTCGTGGAGCGATGAAAGCAGAACAGCGATACGATTTCAGGCTACGGTATTTGAAGAGGATAAGTAATGCATACCAAGCTGGGGTTGAGGTAGGACCACTCTTGTCTATATAATTCTTGTCAATAGTAGTTGTAGTGTCACGAGAAGTTTTCTTAGAGGAGGTTGATGCAGCCTCAAGGTCCTGGTCTGGAAAAGAACCGCCACCGCCATCGCCATTGCCGCTTCTATTGCCACTACAACAGTTCCCTTCAATTTCCTTGATTTTCTGCATATTTTCTGTATATAATGCAGATTTACTATACACATCAGCAAATACGGCAGCCTTTTCAGGATCTGTATTGACCCTGGTCGTCACATCCAATAAAAAATCTGCTACACCTTCACTCTTTCTCGGTCCTCGCAATGTCAGAAAGCTCTCCTTGAAATATTTAAATACAGCGTCTCCGTTGGCAGAACCTTGATAAACAAGACGGCCTCTTTGGAGCACTAGCACACGGTCAAAGAGCTGAAACGTATACGGCGTGGGCGAGTGAATACTCGTACAAATAGTCATCCCGCTATGTTTTAAGTTATTCACTACTTCAACTGCATTATGCGCAGTAAAACTATCTAAACCAGACGTCAATTCATCGATAAAAAGTACTTTCGGGCTGGTAATGAGTGCAAGGCCGATATTAACTCGTTTTGCTTCTCCGCCTGAGATGCCTCTCCTCGTGGGGCTGCCAATGACGGTGTTTTTGCATTCATTAAGACCTAGTTGCGTTAATAGGCCCAAAACCTGGGATTTTTTGTCGGATAAAGGTTGATGTCTTGAATGTTTAAGCTCTGAGGTATACAGCAGCATTTCAAAGGGCGTGAGCATGCTAAGAAGAGTGTCTTGCTGTTCTGTGTAGCCGACATTTTTCCTGAGATAATCTTGGGAAGCAGAAGAGCCATTGTAATGGATTTTTGCTTTCGGATCAATGATTCCAGAGGTTTTACGGCCTGAAAGACAGTCTAGAACGGAGGTTTTGCCACAGCCAGAGGGGCCCAGGAAGGCAGTGAGTTCACCCGGCAAAAGGTAGAGAGAGACGTCGTGCAAAATTGTCAAAAGTTTTTGTTTACCCTTCGTTTTTACTGAGTATGTAAGGTTGGTGCATGTCAAGGCTACACCTTTAGACTGTTCTGGTATGGATAGACCATCAGAACTAGGTGAGGCTGGACCTAATGGTTGAGTTGGGTTGGCAATGCCACCATAAGACATTTGACAAGATTCAACCAAAATATCAATATGCGCCAATTCGTTTGTATTTAAGGTTCAGTTTGTATTCTTAGCTATGTTCCTAGATTCTCTTATTTAAAACTATGTATTCAAACCAAAGGAAAATAGTTAAAGTTTCGGAAATAGTTTTGGGCTGCGTGTCGTTGCAACTCAGTTGCCAACTGGCAGTTGAACTGCCAAGGTTTTCATGGAAAGCCCAGTATCTTTAATGGATCGCCCTAAATAGGTTCAGCTTGCCCACATACATATTGTAATTTCGGCAGACCATCGATTTTTGGTGGAAAAGAAAATGTTTTGAAGCTCAACTTAGTCTGCCGCCAGGCACGATGGCGGCTAGCAGCGCTGCAACTGCATTTTTGAGACTAAATCAAACTTCATTTCCCACTTTTCTGCAGATGTATTAATTGATGCTGAGAGTAATCTACAGAAGGTGAGGGAGTGGAGTGGAGGGGTGGGTCGCGCAAAAGCACAGACCGCTATCTGCCTCAATTAAAGCAAATCAAGCTTGTAGAGCACCGCCGCAAGCCAAATAACTACTTTGCCCAAATGTATTTGCTGGCTTCCAGCTTGCTTCTTTTTTGGGCTTTCCAGCTTAGGGCCCTTTTGTGCCAGCGGGCAGTTGATGTAGGCCCGCAGCAGCCAGTTCAGCAGCAACAGCAGCCGTCAACATGCCACCGCCGCAAAGCAACAGGTTGGCCCAGCATCTTGTGGATTCAATGATTTGATGTGCACTTTAAAACCGCGTGATGTTATTCTATGAAATGTACATTTTTACAGAAAGATGTTATGCAGCACAAATTGTACAGACTTTAGGCAGGTCAGACAAGATTTGCTTGGCTGGCGCCATGGTGAAGCTCACCCATCGCCAGGAGCGCAGCATCCATATGGCTGTTTGTAAACTTGGCACAGCGGGCTTCTTCGCCCCACAGCGGGCCTTGAGAAAATTCCGCTGAATGATACTCTTCCACCATATCATTCTGCTATTCATCGGTGGGTTTGGAACCGACGGAAGTAGCAGCCGACGGTTCCAGTGGCCGGGGCAGGTTCAGGCTGGAATGTAAAGGCATATAAAGAGGCGACGAGTCTAGAGGTGAAAGACATATTTTCATCTTGGTTTATCCGAGGAGAGGGCCCGCTGTGCGGCCCGGGCGGGGTGGTGGACAAGCCTGCACTGGGCAGGAGAAGCTGTAGGCTTGGCAGAAGCGGCGGTGGAAAGTGAATCACCGCGCATGCCTCTCCCGCCTCTCCCTCTTGGGAAACACAATTTTGAATTAATTTAGCAACTTTGGCCAGGTTCCGGCGAGACATTATTTCCCTTTCATGTTCGCCAACCTCTTTTGTTTCCCCAGAGCGTTTTCAAGCCGGAATTTTCAAAAGTTTACAAAAGTTTTGAGTTTAAAATATCAAAGAAAACATTGTCAACAGTACTTATAATGTTGCGTGCATATACGCTCTAAGAAAAAACAACCTTGATTGATTGAAAATAGTATCAAAAGTAATCAATCAAATAGCTCAAAAAGAAAGAAAAGCGGAAAAATTTATGAAACAAAAAAAACCCCGGTAAAACAAAGAGCGTTGCTGTTTATTATTTTACGTATTGATAGATAGTATTCAATGTTTAGACAATCAATCAACTAATTGCAGCTGTATGTTACTATTATCTTTAGAAGAAGAAGAGGAACACGGCATAGAGTAATTCCAGCTCCACTTCTTAGGCCTTGGTTCTGGCGTTTGGTTCTGGTTCTGGCCATTGCCCTTTCCATAGCCATTCTCATTAGCAAGAATACTCTTTTGATCTCGTAACCGCGTAAGTTCTACTCCACCGCTTGTAACAGTCATCTTATACCCATCAGGTACCTCATATGTCACATCACCACGTAATTCCACGTCAGCAGCTTCGAATTCAGCTTCCCCATGTAATAAAATTCTACATGCTTCCTTCCTAGTTACCTTGTGTTTCCAATACACATTGTCTGGGTGAGACCAATCGATGCCTTTGTTACGGATAGTAACATTACGAAGACGAAGCTTACCACACCGGTCGCTAAAGACCAGCTTCTTTTCGGAATTATGTATCCCTGTTTTTTGTTGCCGATTGCCGTTGCTCACTTCAACTACACTTTTCTCTTCGTAATGGCCTAAGACGTTGTCTGCAATGACTAACAAGCTCCCTTCTACATCCATCCCTTCAATATCCACCTCTGCAACCTCCATTTGCACTTCACTTCTCACTCCAACCTTGCCACCTCTAATTTTTTGTGCTACCACCGACCACAAGGGCCCCAGCGCTGGATGAAAGAAAAACAAAAATCCAGGTCCACTGTCCAAATATTCAGCTACAGTACCTAATTCAGGCATTTCTACATTGCACAACCTCATCATATCAGATGCATTGCGTAATAAATCGTACAAAGATCCATCTGGAGTTTGATGAATTTTCAAAGATCCCGGGGTGCGTTGCCGTTTTGCAGAAGATGTTACTTTCCTTCGAGGGCCGTAGACCATAAAAGTATCTAAAGAAGATGATACACTCTTGTGGAACTCGGAATCATCCATGTCTTCACTACCGTTACCAGTACCAGCATCTCCGTTAAAATAACCAGAAAAATCACCGCCATTGTTAATAAAAAAAGCAGAGGAAACCGAGGAAGAGGGGTTTTTAGAGACGGAGCTAGAATTTTCGACTAGTATTTCAGTGCCAAAACAGTCTGCGAGGTTTTGCATAGTGCATTCCAATCTCCCTGCTCTACATTTTTTCTCAACCCCCGTCACTACATCTATATGCACCGATTCTTTTTTCAAGTTTAAAATCATGCCTGGGAGGACTGCATCTGTTGTACCGAGTGCCACACCTTCTTTTATTTTCGCTTCGATTTTGGGGAGACCGAGAAATAAGACGTTGGTGTTGGCGGGGAAGGCAGAGTGCTCGCTGTTCTCCGAGAGGCCCTTGTCTTCAATACCTAATCGCTCAAATTCGGTGTACTCGACATTCGTAACACGGTAGGAATACCTACTAGCGTTCTTCTTATTACCGCTATTGTAAGTGTGGAGGTGGTGGTTGTTTGCTTCTTCTTCTTCTTGGTCTTTATTTTCTGAAGAAGAGGAAAGGCGTTGTCTTAATAGGACGTTCATTCCTTCAGCAGCACCCACAACTCGTTCACACGAAGCGAATCCAAACGCGTGATTCCCACGGAGACCTTCTCCCGCAAGGGCTAGTAGAGTGGTATCTTGTCCAGCCATTGGGTTGGAGATCTGACGGACAATAGCGGCAGTTCGTCCGCTGGCGGACAGCCAATCAAACACTCCTGCGTCTAGCATTAATTTCCAAATAACTCCATGCCCGCCTGGTTTCATAATAAGTTGTAATGGCCCCGACATGAGCCATTTCGCGTCGTGCGCAGCGAGGACAGGGACTAACGGCTGAGGAAAAAGTTTGAAATTTTCTTCACCTCGTCCAAACCAATTTGCTTTTTCGAAAACTTGTTGAACCCTCCAATGATTGCCCTTGATAGAGGAGGTCATGACAGCAACTGGAGTTGTTAATTGCGCACCAGTGACTTTAAAATACAGGTATTCACGTGCTTGAAGGTCTCTTATCAGCGCCTCAAGTAACGATCGCCCACAGTACGGTAACACCGCTGTCGGCAAGCTTTCTCCTGAATTTTCACAGCACAACCCTAGTCGATCCCCAGCTCCACCGAGTGGATAAATTTCAGCCATGTTGGGTAACCCCAACAACCCTCGTGCTGTTGCTGCAGCTGCAGCAGCGGAGTCTGACTCACTTGAGAGGTCTAATCCAGAAGGTACCATAAATTCTACATCTTCTGCTAGTCCATCAGTTGCATCTTCAATACTAGATGTCGCTCCTCCGTACTTATGCTCTTCAATGAGCAATAAACACTGCAATTGATACCCTACAAGCCCACCTATGCTATCATAAAACTCTTCAACGAGACCCAAGTTGGTCCCTAGAGTATCTAAACCTTGAACTAATGCCCCATTGAGGGGTAATGTAGTGATGACATGATCTTGGCCGATGGCTGGGAGGCAGAGGAGAGCGTAGGCTTCTCTAGGATGAAGGCGGGGGAGGTGGTTGAAGACGACAGAGCCAGGAGCCGTGGTGAGAAATGTTTTAACATCTGGCTCATTTAGGAGAATATTGATCTGTATAAGAGCGGTAGAAATATACTTAGAGGGTGGAAACTAAGGCTTAGCTAGTATGCATATGCATAAATAAGAAGTTTTGGTAGTGGCAGAAAAAGGCGGGAAAAGCATACCTTGACAGAATAGTTTTCAATTTGCCTAAGCCTCGAGACGAGGTCTTGCAGGTAAGAGATCTGGCAATCTGTAGAGTGTTGTGTCATCATCTCTGGCTCGATAAGGGCTGCGTTGGGAGTGAGCAGCTCTGTTGACTTGTGATTGCTGGAGATCGATGCATTTTGAAAAGGTTTAGAAGAGCGCAGACACCGTATTGCCGATCTCTGGGTTGGCAAAACACTCTGTACATTTCGCAAAAAACATCTGCTTGCAATGCACCAGGAACAATTCTCTGTAGCACTGCTCCAAGACCTCTGTCCAGCAATTAAAGAAGACATGGCCTCAAAAGGTTGACTTTCTCAATGTCTAAGCTACTGAAACCAATACAACGTGTTCATATACAGCCTGTTGGACGAGTTACAGAGCCAGTTTGCCTAACTTGGTCGGTGGGCAACAACTGCAGGATTTTCGTTTTTGATCAAGGCTAATCTAAGGCATAAAGCCCAGTGCGAAGCATGAATCAAATAAAATTACTACAACGTATCTGCTAAATCTATCTGTTCGTCCAAGATCCAAGGAATCCACTTTTTAATGCTTTCTCAGATTCCTTATTCAACTCTAAATCCTTTCTATTTGGTGCTGATTCTGCTCCAACCACCAAAACGCAGTGTCTACCCTCTGATTCCGGCTTTATATGATATTAGAGATTAATGTATTACGTCATGCCGAGATGCAGAAAAATGAAATTACAGAGTATACATAAAGACCTTATCAGAAGACAAACAAATTACTCAGACACTAATAAGCCTTTCCACCGTTTAAAAAATTCAAGAAAATAGCGAGGCTAAATCCCAGCTTTTTTACTCCCAAAGCCAGCCTACACCATTCTTCTTCTTTCTTTTTCCATGAGAAAAATGCCATTACGTGCCTTGATCAGAAATATAAAAAGCTAAAACTAAAATTTAAAACTGGGCATTTCCTTTTTTTGTGTTTTGTTTTTATTTAATATCGATATAGATTTTCTCGCCGGAGAAACCTTTAATCACCTTTTACATTCTCATTCCAAATCCAGGGGGAGGTTGCTGAGCACCACCACCACCACCACTACCGGTACTTCCATGTGGAGACACGCTGCTACCTTGCAAATGTCTCAGCAACGCCAATCCAGGGGCTACAGGTTCCTTTCCTTGATCACCACCACCGGCTACACCGCCACCACCACCACCTGGTGCCACTGACGGGAACATACTGCTAACAGGATTGTATCCATGCTGTTGCTGGACACTGCCCATAGGAGAGGACACTCCCATACCAGGAGCACCACTAAAACTGCCGGTTGCAAAACCAGGGGGACCAACCATCCTCTGTTGCTGTTGTGAAGGTAGATGTTGAGCTCCACCAAGAGACGATGGCGGGGGAGATGCATTTGCAATATTGATATTTGCTGTAGGGAATAAGGATTTGAAGAAAGCACTTGCATCTTGTGGGGATGGAGAACCATGGTGAGACTGCTGCTGCTGCTGCTGCTGCATTGGCTGCTGGTGTTGATAAGGCATTCTCGGCTGCTGCTGCTGTGCCTGCTGTGGCATCATCAGCGATGAAGAAAAATTAGTACCCATAGCATGCGCAGCATGCTGTCTCTGTTGGTGTTCGTTATTCGCAGCTTCTTCTTCAGCATTGGCAAAGGCAAAGCGAGATCTTTGGCGTTGAGAAGAACCACCTCCAGACCCACCACCACTACCACCGCCACCTATGCCCAGTGTAGGTGGATCGAAAAGAACGCTACCACCGATAAAGGGAGAATAGGAAGACGGCCCATTCCCATTTGCTAAACCAGTAGAGGTATTCCCACCACTTAGTTGCTGGTGGTGATGGAGATTGCCCAGAGAATCAAACGAGGAATGACCGCTAGCACCGCCAATTGCAGAAGCACTAGCTCCTCTTGCGAAGCCTGGAGGCCCAGCACTGCCGCTGTTCTGAAGCGGGTGGGAAGCAACACCACCGCCAGACCCAAAGCCAGGAGGAGGGCCTCGTGGGGCAGCAGCAGAAGAAGAAGGGGGAGGTGGTTTCGACATTGTGGTTACTGGATCAATATTAAGGAGACCACTGCTCGCTGTAGAAGTGGCGGTAGTACCTAAATTAAGTTGAACAATACCTTGTCCAATAGCTCCAACACCACCTAAGCTAATTCCACTTCCACTACCGACTCCTCCTCCTTCGCTGCTGCCGCCGCCGCCGTGTCGATAAAACTGAGAGTCTAATGGGGAAGCTGCTCTCGACTGCTGCACCAAGGGTACCGCTTTGCCCAGTGTTTTAAGTGTCTTTCCAGGAGAAGACAAAGGCATTAATTTCTTCGGTTGACGAGCCGTTTTGGCTTCAGCAGGGTTACTATGAGCACGAGCCAACTGCTCTGCCATCGACGGCATTCGACCAAGGGTGCTACCACCACTTTCTGGCACTGCTGCTGCTGCTGAACTAGTATTCGATGCATTAGATGGAGCAGCAGCTAAAGTAGGCCATTCCTGATTATCTGAGGGAGGTGGGGGTGGCACTGCATTCGGAGGCTGCATGGTTGGTGCTGCCGGTACCCCAGCCGCTGCTGCAGATGCCCAGAGACCTTTCGGCGGTGAAGGCCCTTGGTGATGATGCTGTTCTTGAGAATGATCAAATTCATTGTGATGTTGCTGAGCATGGTGATGATAGTCACTATATCCACGTCCAGGGGAATCCATTTCACCTCCGTAGTTGCCACCACCACTGCTGCCGCCATACCCACCATTATACCCACCACCACCGCCACTGCCATAATCACCACTATGCCTACTGTCTTGATGATGTAAAGAGCCATGGCTTGCTGTTCTCCCAGATGCAGGGATGGTGAGTACTCTAGGAGCTGTACCCAAGGGGGGAGGAGGGGGAACCTGCTGCTGTTGTGAAAATTGCGGTTGCTGCTGCTGTTGATACGACGGATGAGGCCCGGGAGCACCAACAGAGCTACTACTCCCAGGGGGAGGTGGCACGTGCCTGCTGATACCTCCCGCAGCTGCCGCTGCCGCTTGAATCGCAGCAGGAGTCTGTCCTGCCGCAGCTGCGGCAGCAGCAGCTGCTTGGGCTGCTGCTGTTTGTGCGTTCGGTATAAGATTGATGGTAAGGCGAGGTTTAAACGTATTTGTCGCTCCCATGGCTAAAAACCGTGCAGGCAATAATCCTGCCGCTACTTCTTCCTTTGTAAGACAATCTGCATCATCTGCCAACTCATGCAAATACAAACAATCGGGATTATTGCACGGAACGCCCTTTAAGAAAGCGTTGCAGTACTTTGTAGTACCAAAACAGGCCTTGACAGGCTTGCCTCGCCACAAATTCCCGTCAATCATCTTAATACAGCGTAACGCATCTTCAGCGCGTTTAAATGTCACGTACGCGCTGCCTGTAGGACCATGCCGTGCCATAGCAGAAGCATATTGATTACTACGATTAACAGAAATTTTCACAGTCTTGCCAAATTGTCCAAAAAATTCAACATCCTTCAAAGTGTCTTCGTGGCAAATTTCCATTGAAATGCCAACAGCATAGACGAGATTTGGTTGTACTACACGTACATTGGTTAAGGCAGCCCGGGGGATCCGTGACGTTACGCCGCCAATACCTTTGGGCTTGTCTTTTTCTTTCAATTTTCGTTTTTCTTCTTCTAGTTGCTCTGCGTCAATGTGTTGCATTGAAATTTTATTTTGGTCGTACTCTGACCTGCAATTAGGGCACCGTGCGGGTAGATTCTCTTTTGTGGCTTCTTCCAAGATATGGTGATAACACCATAGACATGGTTGGACTGCAAAGAAAATGCAATTTTAGCCAGAGAAAGCTTTTTGGGGGGAGAGCGAGGCGGCACGAGCTGAATTATAAGATATAGTAAGGGATGTAAAGGCGCATTTGCAGTTTGAGGGGGTTAACTTACAGCCACATGAGCAATACTGTATGCTACGGTCCGTGAGGTCGAGCTCATTGCAGCAGATTGGGCAATCTGCTTCCTCTTCAGTCGAGCTCATTGCTTCGAATCCTGTGAATTTTAAAGTGATCACACAGTCAATGCGTGTTCTGGAGTGAATTGGGTCTTAGAAGTAATGCACTGTCTCAACCAAGAATTCAGAAGCTGTACCAGTGAGCAGTTATGTTTACAATTTACAATTTTGTTCTGCTTTACCTGTGCACTAATGTGCTTGGTGGGGGCGAGGTCGCCGCAGCACCGCTGTATTATACTGTATTATGCTAGGTGATAGAACTTTATGTGGGATCAACCGTTTTGGTTGACAAATATGCATTTGAACGGGCTAGCAGCTCGACCCGGGTCAGCAAGCAGGCTTGATCGAAGCCAACAAAATGCCATCATTTCTCTCTACGCCTCATAAATTGTCCTAATATAGAATACGATGGCATCTCTTACTGCAACTACCAAGGCTTTCCTTGCTGCTCCCCAGGCCAAGGCCTGCACCAATCTCAGGCCCATGTCCGTCGTCAGGTGCGTTATGCATGCCAATAAAGGCATTGGTAATTTTGCATTGTGTAATCATTCGAAATTAGAGCCAAAAGAGCCACTACTCTTTCTCTGAACGGTCAAATTTCAACACGAATGACTTATCGCCAATCTTACCCTTTATTAATTTTCCTTTGTGTTATTGCAGCAAGCCCGCTATGGGCCAGAGCTTGATGGCTGTTCGCAAGGTTTCCAAGGCTGAGCGCAGAAACGCCACTACTGTCCAGGCCTTCAGCGGTGTTGAGGTTGCACAGATTGCTGGCGAGGCTGGTTTCATCGGTGGAGTGGCTGGCGTTATGGTCGGAATCACCCTTGTTGTAAGTTGCAATAGTCGTAGTTGATAGATATTTTGGGAAAGAAGCGTTACTAATAGAAAACATATAGTGTAAACTACTAATTTCAACATTTTTCTCACCGCCCCGTGTCTCTCTTCTTTGCAGGGCCTTGCTTTCGGCTTCATTCTCTTACGTGTTGAGTCTCTTGCTGAGGAGGGCAAGATCTAAATATATTGCATGCATTTTCCTAGCCCCAAATTTTCTTAGTATTATGAAAGTATTTCGTTTCTGCTGCCGTTTGGCGCAAGAGAAGACATTTTTAACATGAAATAATATTTTTCAAACTTTCGCTTATCATACAGAATGAGCTTCTCTAGGAGAAAACACTTACTGAAGATTGACGCAGCAAGCTGCGTGGGTTTGTAATATATTCTTTATTCGACTGAATCTCTAATCCAAAACTCGCGCTAGCATAGAGGAGATAGTGGGCAAAATAGAAAAATGGGATGCAGACAGCAGGTATAGTGTTTTACGTACCTACAGAGGGGCTTGGGAAGAGGTGAGGACTGATTCCAGGTTAGTTAGCACGAGTTTTGATTAGTAGACCATCGTAGGAGGAACTCGGCTGTGTATAGGTGCTGCAGGGTTGTCGTCGAAGGTGCTATTGGGTGCTCCCAGTCAGCAGCACAGCACACTTTTCAGGGTGCTAAGGTTGTCAGAGCAAAAATAAACGCAAAATGCGAAAAAGATATAGATAAAAATGTAAGAAATCTAAGAACAAACTTTTTATTGTTAGGAAAAGGGGTGAAGTGTGGGGAAGGGATCAAAATAAGAAAAAAGTATTTTCGATCAAAGATGTGTTTGAAAAATTAGCAGAAAGAAGAGAGATTAAGTGAATGGGATTGATAGCTTGAGAAATGGAGAGACGATGTTGTAGAATGAAGTGGAGAAAAGTTAGTATCGCCGGAAACTGGCGTTTAGTGGAAATATTGTGGTGTTAGTGGAAGGAAAATTCTGCCGCCGCTGTCGGTTTGTTTTGAAAAGCTTGCTGTGTAGAATCCAATTGACGGACTCACGAGGAGTTCTCCGTCAAGAAAGCCGTAACTTGATGCATTATTCGTTGTTGGGTGGATCGGGATGCATGGGTATAAAGGTAGGGGTAAGTCTGAAGTAGTTTAAATAATCTGCGGAAAAGGCGTCTTTCGTTGTATCCTCTTCTAATAAGTTGAGCTATGACGAGTGCTGTAGCTTGGCAGAAGCTGTTTCGATCTGTAATGTTTCTTCGTAGAGCGTGAAATCTTCCAGTTAATATGTTGTCTTTAATTCTTCTTGCCAGGTTGGAGCTATTATGTACGTAGCGAGTTTTTGATAACGCTGCAAACTCGGGTTTGGAGAACTTGTTGTAGAAAGTAGTTCCTAGTGGTGGACTGCCATTCCCATTCTTAGAGCTCAGTGTTATATCTAGGAAATCGGTAGTAGGTCCTAGGGTAGATAAAGTAATCTGCAGCTCTGATGGGTAGATGCCGCTGATGCCGTAGAAAGTATTGTTGTTGTAGAGTAGCTGCTGAAGGAAAATATTAGTAATAGTAATGATATCATCTATATATCTGAAGAGCCATTGGAAGAAGATTAGCAGATATAGAGCTACAGAGCCAGAGTCGTAGGTTTCCTGCCAATTTGGTGGCTCTGTGGCTGGAAGAGAAGTCAGAATTTGAAGATTAGTGCTGGTCGCCACCAGCTGCTGCAGTTGTGAATAAAAAGCTAATTCATAGGTAAATAAGAAGTGGTTTGCTACGTAGACAGAAGCATTACCGCCCATAGCTATGCCTTGGGTTTGCTTGAGAATACGTTGTGCGAAATGAACGTAGTTGTGGCTAATAATGAACGTGAGAAGTACTTTAAGATCATCCAAGGTGAAAATTGTATAGCGGTCGTAGCCAATACCGCCGTGGCGAGGTTGGCCTGGTATGTAGGTGGACAGCCACTGGGGTTTCTTCGTTGGAGAGTCAAATATTTTGATAGCTACGCCAAACTTATCAAATAGCTTTGTATATAAATCGACGAGTCGCTGGAGTAGAGCTATAAGTTGGAGGTTGGTATATAATCGGCTGACGTCTCCAGTTTGAAATTGTACTTCTGGGTCGGTAGGCATAGCGTTGAAACTACGTAGTCTGGTAACCATATCGATAGCATTGCGTAGTATAGTATGGTGACCGTGCCAATTGAACGAAGGTGGAGGGGTGCTGGAGGTAGAAGGAAGAGAAGAGAGGTGGTTGTTCAGCGCAGTGAAGACGTCGTCTAGCAGGTGTTTTGTAAATGGATCCAGTGCACTCAGGAGCGTGCAGAGAGTTTTGGCTGGCGGGTTTTCAAACTTTACATGGAGAAAAATTAGACAAGATATTATACAGAGGAAGATTTACAAGATATTACAGCCCAGCAGATAGGAAGGACTGCATCATGCGATCAAGATGATCTCGAGCTTGCCTTAGTTCATCTTTTGTAGGATTAGGAGGGAGCTGCGGAATGACGGAAGCTGGGATTCCGATGTCTTGAGCATCTCTACTCATTTGTTTATACGCTACAGTCCACCTCTCTATTGTACCAGCACTAACATCGCCGCGTAAAAGCTCCATTTCCCGCAGAGCAGAGGGTAAGACTGGCTCATTCTGGAGAGGGGCGGGGTTAGTGGGAGGCATGTTTATTTTTGGGGATCGCTGATTAATTGGGTTTTTGGGGAATTGGGTCTCATTTAGATGATTATCAGGTGGGTCCTGATCTGAAGCAGCGCGAGTAAGAATCACTGAAGCTTGAAAGGACTCCTTGAAATTAGATGCATTCAGATTATTTTTAGTCTTCGTAGAGTTCGGCACACTTACACCCCTTACGCTCTTCGATGAGCTGCATATCATTATTAAAAGTTTCTATTCAGACTCTGATTGCAATCACAGTCTTTTTAACCAACTTGTTGCAGACCAAAGCAGGCGATTTAAAGCTTTTAACTAATAATTTGGAATGGCACTGTAGCTTTTATTTAAATTCTCACCCAATTGTACTTCTACTCAGTTCCAACTACCTGTAAAAGTCCCTAGAGATGGCTCGTCTGCTCTCCCTTCTCGCCTTGGTCTTGTTGAGCCAGGAATCTCATGCTCTGCCCATCGAAAAACCACCAGAAAGTTGCGAGAAATTGCTTAAGTACACTGGGATGGATGCTGGCTTGACCTCTGCGGTAAGTGCAGACAGTGGTATCAATATTTTCTGAAGGTCGTACTTGTTTAACTTGCAACAGTCAATGCCCAGGCCAGCTCACCCTATATTGATAGTGATATTTCCCCCCTATCATATAGTTAAATAAGGCTGCTCAGAAGGACTTCCCCAACGGATTTTTCAATGATCAGTGCCTCAAAGCTCAGATTACACCAACAGACAAGAGCTCTGCCAAAGTCACCGTTGTCTACCTGATGGAGTGCGCCTGGCAAATCTTCTCCTCCAACCCCAAGCCGTCAACTTACAAATGCATCAATGAAAACAACGAGAAAATTGGAAATCGTTATTACGAGGTAGCTGCCACTGTCAGCTGCTTTGGAAAGCCCAATGGCCGTGATTGTGTTGTGGTTAATACTGTCAAAGACGTCACACCGAAACCTTCGCCTCCTTCGCCTCCTCCTGTTGGAAAATGGATCATCACTCCTGATATATTCGTCCCCAAAAATATCAAACAAGCAGGGTTGAAATTCATGATGAAGAATGCTAAAAGCAATACTGTGGCTCCATCTCAAGGTGACCCGAGTGCATTCCCTTCTGGGGCTTCTACCGTCGGAGAATTCCCTAATTTCGAGTTCAGCAGGAAAATAGACGCCAATGGCGGTGTCACGTACAGAGTCCCTGCATCTCTCAAGACACAGTCTGCTGCGAAAGGCTGCGATTTCCCTATATTGCAATCTGAGGCCACTGTGGACGTGAAAAAGACTGCTGCCAGGAAATATGCTTTTTCAAATCTAACAGAGGGAAAATATGCCAAATACCTCAAATATGATGATGGGGACAAGTGTGTGGGTAAAGCTGCTTGGAAAGCAGGTGTGGCGAAGATTGAGAAATTCTGTAAAACTGCCAAGGGTGGGTGCTATACCTTGAAGCCTTATTGAAAAAAAAAGTGATTTTCCTCTTTTGCAAGCAATTGCTTAAATCCAACCACTCTTGAAATTCCACAATTGCTTTTTCTACTTTAAAATTGCTCAAGGTTTGTTGTTACTAATTACAAAAGTGATCCTATACATAGCTTACAAATATTCTTTTGTTTAATGCGATAAGTTAAGAAAAGAAGGCCTCAGCTAGAGGGGGAGGACAAGTTGGTCAACGGCAGCGGGAGAAATCTTGACCAGCTGGGTTCCAAGCAGACTTTTAATAGAAACCTGGGAAGAACCATCATAAAGTGTATTCTATACCACAATAAATAAATCTGATCCAGCTTTTAGCCTCGACTAGTCCATTTTTTGGACACGTATTTCTATTGGTTATTCGAGTGAGATCGATCTGAGTTTAATTTAATTAATCCTCTTTCAGTGTATCTGATTATAGACCCTCATATCCTTCAAAATGGAATCTCAGTATCAGTGCAAACATCTCAGCCTACTTGATTCGACCTTGGTTGAAATCTATATCACCGCATGTGTTAATGAATGGTCCAAGCTCCCAATGCTCGCCAAAAGATTCTATGCAGCAGGAGGCACCATTGAACAACTACGTGGCTGCCTGCGCCACCTCATAGTGTACGTCTATAGCTATGGATCGTATGCATATTTCTTCCATCTTGTTTATACAGACTCTTCTTACTTATTTCCTCTCTCTCTTGCAGCCTTGCCGGCTACGGCCCTTGTCTTGCTGCCTTCCTCACCCTACAAAAGGCCAAGGTACGCACATCGCTGCGAAAATTCACAGTAATCTTATGCCACGGCAATTTTTTTACATAAAGAAAACTGAGCTACGTTATCTGTATCTAAACCCTAACCCTTCCTCACTTCTTATTTTTTTCCCTGCTGCAGCTGCTGCCCGAAAATACTCCTGGCAAGATTGGTGGCCCTCCGGGCGATGCCTTTGAGCTGGTCTACACCACAGTCACCGACGCAGTCCGCCGCAAGTGTCACTCTGCAGATCCTGTTCTGGGTGAATGGATAAGATTGCACCTTTATGGAGATATTTATTCGACCCCGGGCCTCGATTTAAAAAGAAAGCAAATCTTAATGTCGGCACGGCTAGCGCAAGCCTCAATGGGGGAGCAGTTATTTGGGCATGCATTTGCTGGGTTAAGGTTTGGGGTGACGTTGGGTGAGCTGGAAGAGGCCGTGGAGATTGCGTTTAAGATATCGCCGGTTAAAGGGGCCGTGCTGGAGAAGGCACATGCAGAAGCGGTGAAAATATTAGGCATGGTACGTTTTATTATTATTATTATTATTATTATAGACAGTTTTAGCTTAGCTGTTTGTGCTCACTCTGTTCGTAGTGAAACAAGCAACAGTAAAATATATCCTTACAAACAAATTCAACTAGTTTAATTACCATGTCTCGCCCTGTTTCCTTTTCCTGCAGTCGGCTGCAAAATTTGAAAAGGAGTTTCATGGCGTTCCTGAACCTTTGCCTGAGCCTACAATCCCCGATATGTCGTGTTTACGGATTCCTGAGTTGTATTTAGTAGGTCAAGAAGATAATACTACACAGCAGTCAAAGGGGGAGGAAAAGAATAGCACTGACGAAGCTCGAGTCATCCCAATTGCTGCCGCTGCTGCTGGCGGTGAAGCTAAAATTGAAAACCAGAAAGCTGCAGCTCCTGTTTTTTTTGAAAATGAGCAAGGAAAGCAACGCAATGGTGCTGATGATATTGATGATGGCATTTCGTTTGCGTGGGAGGAGCTAGACTCTCGAAATTGTTTTAAGGCGAAATGAATGTTTTTTTTTTCCGTTACATGCAGAAGACAGTTGCATAAAATTGATGATGATTGTTTTAAGAAAACATAAGTTTAAGTTTACGTAACGTTGTTGACTGTAATCTATGGAAGCAGAAAAACATAAACATGGGAATATAAGTAAAAGTGGAGGTTGCTAATGGAAACAGGTGGTCAAGCGCAGACAGAAGGCGCTATTTATATCAAACAAAGGATATAAAGGGAATATAAAGGTGGAGGTCAGTAAGGGTAACAGGGGGCTAGGAGCAGACAGAAGGCGCTATTTATATATATCAAACAAAGGACGGCATTAATTGTGAAGAAGAAGAACGACCTAACAACGGCCTAATGCAGGGGGAAAAGCCACACAGGGAGGGCTAAACCGGGTATATAAGGGATGAAATCAGTTAGAAAATTGGTCGGCAGGGGGGGTGGGGGGGGGGGGGTAACTTATAAGGAGGGCAGATGTATACATAAATATCGCAAACTCAATATTTGTATTATCGTTGCAACAGTCGTCTCTGCCACTGGGTTCATCATAGGGCATGTGACCATGTTTGAAGGTAGAAGGATCGTTTCAGGAGGGTTTCAGGAGGGTAGAGGAAGTATTTGGGAAAAGAAAGTTTGTTTAAGTTTCGTCTGTAAGGTTGATTTATGTGGTTTGGTTTAGTTTGCGTTGGTTTTATTGTTCACCGCTCATCGATATATTTGAAACCACCCGCGGGCCCGGTGGCTCAAGGAAGGCGCCTGAAGAGTGTGGCTGAAGAAAGAAATCCTATCTAGAGTCGGATAAGATTTTAAGAGCTGCGAAAATAGTACCTTTGGGAGCTTCGTAGCCCAAACCGACAGTACAAACAGCCTTTGCGAGGTCAACCAAGGAGGTTGCCAATTCAGCGACCAACCAGTTGCTTTCTGAGGTGATAATTTCATCAAATGCAGCGTGAATATTTGCAGCCATGGAAACGACAGAAGATTTGGGCAAGGATGAGACTGCCTTTACACCGTGAAGGCTTAAAAATTTGGCAATTTTGCAAATCATCTCAGGGACTTGGGTCAAGTGGAGCTGGTCTTCGGGTTCGACAGTCGATTGGCGGTGGCGAGAGTACAAACCAAAGCAGTTGCGGTGCAAACAAGTCTTGAGGGTATCTTTCCAGGGGCCTTTGCGGAGGGGATCTGTCCTATGCTGTCCAGTTACAGCCATATCAGCACGGAAATTTTTGCAGAGGAGGGCAAGGATACCAGTCAATGAGGCGATGTCTTCAGCAGCAGCTTTCTCGCACCCAGCATGGCGGACGAACTTCTTATAGGGGAATGAGCACCTTCTTAATGCTTCACGGACGCATTTTGAGAGAGGAAACTCATACAATCCATCCTCTTTTTGCATGGCTTGGGTATACTTGCTAATTTTAAGTAACTGCTCAATGGTGAAAGTCTCAGGCCACTGGATGACGTAATCCATATTGTGGACCATAGGAAGCTTTTGATCCAATTTGACAAAGCGACCGTACTTGACCAATTCATGAAGTTGACTTGAGATATCCATGGCATCCTGAGCAAAGAAAAGACGATACAAGGAAGGGAAAAAGTTAGATATAGAAACTCAAATTGCAGTGACGGTAAAAGATTGGTAATAGTCTGTTAGACAGAAAACTCACATTGCTACCGCAAATGATGTCAAGAATGTCATCGATTTCATCTCTAGTAGTCCCATGTTCGTTTCTAGAATGCTTCTCAGCCCATACTCTCTTCAAAAGGTTCCAGCTGGCTTCATTTTTAAGGTCGTCGGTTGCCAAGGCGGCAAGGCACAAGTCGTGGCTACGCAACCTGCTGGTTTTGATATTAACGAGCCTTTGCTCTTTAAGAATTTGATAATTTCCTACTTCTCTCAAAGAGAAAAGCACGGGATTGGCGAAAGGGGCGAAGCGGACGTTTCTCTTTGGCTTCATGATTTTTTCTACCACCGGCTCAGGCTTGGCATCATCCATCAATGGATGCCTGTATTGAAAATTTTGAGTTAAAATTTAGGTTGGTATAAAACAATAAACTAATCCAATTTACAATTAAGCCAAATTGTGAAGGTTAACAGAAGTGTGCTTACTCTGGATCTTCTGCAAAGATCGGAAGAAGTCCTGCATGGACTTTTACCAAGTAGGAGCTTGCGGCGAAGGAAAAGGGGTTTTCTACGAAACAAAGAAAATACCGTGGCATAGTTAGAAACGGATAAAAGCAGAAATCTACGCCGTGGAAGGGCGTGAAGATACAGAAATTATTGAGATTAAAAATTCGCAGATTTTAAACTTTATACAACATAAACTTTGGCTGCTAGAAACCACATTTATGCAATTTACGTAATTATCCTTACTTGTTGACGGAATGGTAAATGCCCGCTGGTGCAGGATTGGTCGCATGCGGGGTTCATTGTTACACATCTTGTAACTCGCTAATCTTACGTAGATGGGCGTTGCAGGCTAAGGGGGGCTCAATTCTATATGAATATAAATTTCCCAAATGATTTCTAAGGAATTTACTGTTTAATGCTTGCGTAAATTTGGAATTTATATTTTGATTTTGAAATTTAGAAAGAAAGTCTTGTCAACCAACTCCACTGCACTCGGTGGACACTGCATATTTTCACGCCCTAAACTCGATCTAACCTACAATTCTGCACACAATGCTATACTACCATCTCATTATATGCAAGCACGCATTGCTTTTTGCCGTTTCTTTTGATATCCAGCCAATCTGCTGCAGAGTCCAGGCACCAACCTAGCCAACGCCGCTCTTGTCTATTAAGTTCTCTTACTTTTTCCATCGAAATGCCCCCCAATGAACAGCCTGTCAGGATACTTTTCCAATACTATAATTGACATTCACTACCATTTACTACCGTTTCCCTATTTCTGTAACTATTCTACCACTGAAATGCTATTTAAACACAGCAAAACTAGTGCAAAACGCTAGAACCAAAACAACGCTCTAGCAGAAAGAACCAAATCTACAACTAAAAGAATACAGAATGGATGGGCTGTGCAGCGAACTCTATAAAAGAGTCTATATATCAATATATCCACGCAAGAATACAAAACAAAGGGGCTAGGAATACCTAAAGCTAAAGCAGAGGCCGTCAATGATGACGGAGTGCGGAGGATGAAAAAGCCGCAATCAGAAAAAAACAAACAACTAATCAAGGGGAAAAAGGCAAAAGTCTATATCTACATCTTTGATTTAGGAGCAGCAGCATCTAAAATGGGTTGCAGCTTCATTGCCAACCCCATGCTACCATTGATCTTTAGTTTACGCAGTAGGAAAGCTTGCTGTGATCCAATTTTCCCCATCACTAGGCCCACAAACGTCGCATCATTCATGGTTAGCTGGATATCTGCTTTATCTTCAGGCTCTCCTTTCGTAAGTGAGCCTTTTCCTGGACGTAGGTCCAGGGTCCATTTTTCACCGTCAATTACAAACACAACAATGCCCTGCAGCAGAAGAAAAATCATGCAGCAAGTAGTTTCTCCATCCCTTCCTTTATTTTATAGCTTTTGAATATATATAAGGACCCCTGCTGCCAGTCACGTAAGGTCCATTCAATAAACGTAAACCCAGAAAGTGATCATTTTTCTTGAAAAGATTGCATGCACAAGATGCGAGCTGAAGTGCATTCCGTCAGGTCTACACCCAACATAAATGTGACCGTAGATTTACCTTGATTTTTTTGATCAGCTCCTCTCGCTGTTCTTTGTCTTCCTCAAGCGTCTTTGCTAATTGTTCCAGCATGGGAGTGGCATTTTTGGCCATTGTTGCTTATGGAGGGCCCTCGGTCACAGATCAGTGATTAATAAAGATTGCAAAGAATAAGAAAATGCAAGAGATGTGGTTTGCTATTTAAGATTGACGCTTCAGATCAACTCTAGCGCTTTGTTGGGCTATATAGAATATAAATGATGTTGGCATCTCCGGTCTTTCCTTCTGGCCCTAGATAATGTCTGTATTCTATTTCCAACAGATTCCATAAATACTATAGAATGTTCAAATCCGCCTAGATCGGTTCGTCACTTTTACTGTGATCACAAGTTAATGAGCAACAGGACAGAGCCCCCCACGCTCACAGCGGGGGAAAAGACTGATCCACTCCTTGAAATATTTTCAGGGGGAGCATCCAGCAGTGTTCAGCCTTCAAAACCCCTAGTATCTCCACCCCCTAGGTGTGACTGTCGCATTAAATGCTCAACTGCTGACGGTTGCAATTAATTGAAACACAGTTGCACTCCTTTGTGTATCAAATGCCCCGCCTTAAAACCACTACTCTAATCCTTATATTTAACTTCTCTAAAATGCAGGTTTAGCGATGAGATTGGAAATAGACCCAACACCACGGCAGCAACTACTGTCCCTGCTCCAGCGGCGGTGAGGCCTTCTCCTCGAGCTGTAGAAGCAAGCGTCTTCAGTCACAGTGAAATGGCTGCACAAATTAGACAAAGCTTTGATAATTTAGTCAAAGCTAGTCCCATTGGAGTCCCTTTGGTAGGTTAATAATTGGGAAAATGAAACCCTTAAAAAACAAAATCTCAGCACACTTTGTCTCTGATTTTTCTTCTAAAATAATTTCTCTCCTTTTCCTTTCTTGCAGATGGCTCGAAGGACACCTAGTACTGGACCAGGTCCTTCCCCATTCCCTCCCTTGCGAAGCCCTGCAGCGCCATCAATACCTAGCAGCACTGGACGGCTGCCTCTCCCGCCACCTGTCCCTTCATTTGGCGGGTTCTCTTTTCCCCGTCAGCAGCAGCAAGTGCAACAGGTACAGCAGGTGCAGCAACAACCTAGAACAATGCTTACGCCTCCATCGAATGTTTTTAACAACGCACTATTCATTCAACAGCAAAGTCCAGCTTTAGGGTTGGCAGCAGGAGGAACAAACAGCGGTGGTGGTGGTGGTGGTGGTGGTGGGGGTGGGGGTAATGACAACAGAGCTGCAGTTGCTGGAATCACAGAATCACCACATTTAGCAGAAATTCCTGCACCAGCAGCAGTTCCTTCTCGACGTCCAAGTTCTGCTGCTTCTCAAGGCAACTCTAGGAAAGTAAACAGCGGTGGTGGTGTTACTGGTAGAAAGCGTGAACTTTCTTCCTTGCTAGGCTCTTCCCCTGCCCTTCACCACCATGTAGGCAGCACTCCTCTACCTACAACAATGCCTGTGAGTGGTGGTGACCGCCCTCCTGGCTCTGAGGATGATCTTACTTTTGAAGTAACTAGATTTGGCCGACCTCGTGTGGCCCCTTTAGCTTATTGGAGCTCTGAAAGGTTGGTTGTAGGTACAAAAGCAGCTGGTGCTCAGGGGATAGATAAAGGATCTGCTTCTGGAGATCTTTTGGCGAGTGCAGGAGCAACAAAGAAAGTTTCCAAAAAGAAAAGACCTTCCATTGGCGTTGGTGGTGGTGGTGTCAATAGCGGTGATAACAAAAAGCAAGAAGAGGCAAGGGAAGTGGTTGGAAAAAGTATTAGTCGAGACGGTAGAGCTACAACTCGAGTTACTGTTACTACAGCCACTACTACAGCCGCTGTTGAGGATGAAGAAGACGAGGTGGAGGTAACAGCAGCAGCTGCCGCTGACGATGAAGACGCACTAGAAGCACCTGTTGCTGCTAGGCGTGGGGGTCGTGGTAGAGTTAGAAGTGCAGGAACTGTTGCTAATACCCGGGGAGGTCGCGGAAGAGGCCGAGGCCGTAGAAAAGTAGCAATAGTGAGAGGAGGAGGAGAGGAAGAAACCAAGAATCAAGCAACTGAGGCAGCTACCAATGAGGACAATGACGACGAGTACGATTTCCCTAGAGAAAATGAAGAAGACGACACCTTCCGTCGTGCTATTGTATCCCCTCGTGGGGGAGGTATAGCGTCTCTTGCAGTCGCAGCAGGAGCCAAAGCATCTGCCGTAGCTGCTGCTGCCAAGAAGAACAAAACCACAACAACTACAGCTAAATCACCAGCACGTGGTGTTCTTCCTGTGTATGCTTCTCCATTGAATGCTCCAAATGCCACTACAGTCCCAGGAGCAAAATCAATTCCTGAAGTGAAGGGTGTCCCCGCAACGATTCTGGCGGCGCTCGCAGCAACACCACCAGCTCAACGCCCCAAACGCTGTGGAGAATGCATCTCTTGTTTGAATCCCTCAAGGAAACAAGCTTGTCAGACACTGCGTGCTCTTGGTGCGAATCCTCCGCTGTCTAGAGTAAGCCATAAAAAGAAACAACAAGCTGGTGCAGTGGGCGCTTCACCGAAAGGAAAAAAGATTGTAGCTAAAACAAATCGAAAAAGAAGTCCATCTCCTAGCCTTCCTCCTCAAGATTCAGAAGATACCATTACCGAAAAGCAGCAAAATCAGCAGCAGGCGAAGAAGAAACGTACTTTTAGAAAACGTAAAGCAGCAGGAGAGACTTCGGTCGATACTGACGCCACTGCTGGGCCAGTAAGGAGGTCTACTCGACAACGTTCTGTTAGTGTTGAGGTAACAGGTAATGGCGAGCCTTCTGCATTGCTAGATACTGCTACAAAAGGTATTTCGAGTGTTGGTCCTCCGTCTTCTTCTCAAAATTTAGTCCTCACTACAACATCAGCAGCGGCAGCAGCAGCGGCAGCAGCAGCGGCAGCAGCGGAAACAACAACAACGAGACTAGCTGCAGTGGATGCTTCTTCTGTCTGGACCGCAGAGCAGGTGGCTGCTTTACATCGTGGTTGGTTAGAAGTTGCCCCTAATGCCAAGAATTTTTGGCAAAAGGTAGCTGTAATGGTACCTGGACGGTCGGCTAATGAATGCTTTAATAAAATGTATGATAAACACCCAACTCCACCAGCAAAAAAGAATGCCGCAGGCGGTGGCGGTGGTGGCGGCGGCGGCAGAAAGCTTTTAGCTGCAGTTCGAAGTGATGCTCCAGAGCAGCCTACCAAAATTGGTGGTACGTCAAAGCAAGCTGTACAGAATGCGGCTAGGAAAATAGCAAGGCACCAGAGGTTGCAGCAGCGTGCGGAGGAAGTTGCCGCTGCTGCTGCAGGCGGCGGTGGTGGTGGCAGTAAAGAGGTAGTTGCCTTGGAAGTTTCTGAAGAACAACAGCACAGAGATAAATATATAGATCAAATTTTAAGAAAGAGAAGAGGAAGAGCTCTAGGTATGGCCCCTCATAGAGCACCGAGGCCTCCTGCTGCTGTCGGCGGAGTGGGTGCTGCTGGCGGTGGCTTCAAAGCCGGAGCCTCAGGTGTGGCAAGAGAGGTAACTGCTGCTTTAGCTGCTGCTAGAGAAGATGAGCCTGATAGAGATAGTGGAGAAGAGAGTGATTACTACTGGAGTGATGCAGAATAGTAGTAGATATAGAGAATATAAATCAACTAAGGGAAAAAAAAAAGTGTACTCACACCACTCGATATTATCGGTTTTCCTGTTATAAATTTTCAAATTACCACTATATTTTTAATTTATCTTTTCGACAATTGGAAGCCTCAATTTTTGCTCAATTTCATTCATTTATACTTTTGCTTTAAGAACTCATCAGCTCGTCACAATAAACTATTCGTTATTTTGTCTCTCTATCCGACAATCATAGAATTGCCGCTCTTGGTGAAATCGGCAGTTTCCTTTTTGGAGGCGTGGAGACTTGAAGCTTCAGATAAATCGATGTTTAAAGCCGATTCACCATGATTAGAACGAGGAGTTCCGGTGATAGAACGGCGATGGTGTAGAATAGAAGGGTGTTTACGCATGCACAAGTGGCCAGTTCTACCACAAAAGAGCTTTTCAACATGCTCGTCGAGATGGTCAAAAGATTTCATATTACGAGCACAGACTGCAAATTTGGGGAAGAAAAAGAGCAAATAGTATTATCCGAGGTTGAGTTAAGTTATAGATATAGAGTAGGCGAATGGAAGCATGCTATACCTTGAGATACAAGGAGAAGGAGCAGCAATGCAACGTAACAGGTGCAAGCCCGGCTCCAGCCGTGGTGACCAATAAGGGACCTAGGCATCCCACAAGAGCTCTAGGGAGATATCAGCAAGGTGTTTTATAGTTGATAAAACTCCCAAGTTATTAAAATGCTCGCGGCAGAGGGAAGAGCAGACGAGCTTTAGATCAGTCAACGCAGGAGGAACCTTTTTTCGCTCTTCTAAAGTTCGTTGGCCCCAAATCGAGGCAAAATTAAAATTTATGCACAATTTTCGTACCATAGATCTACATAAGGATGCAGTATCGTGGCATTATGCCCCTACAAAGGGCAACTCGCTCATGCTTATATTCTTTTTCTTTTAGATCACATTCTTCATCGGCTAATACAAATTGCTGCGATGTTGCTCCTCCACTAGAGCCTTTAGTACCCCCAGCGCCAGGCACAGTGAAAGGACATTTTCATCATATATTGATCAAGTTAAATACGCCTGCAATTAACGATACTGGCAATGGCGGACCGGGGCATACCTCTTGGCCGTCAAAAGTTGAGCGGTGAGTGTACATGGGATTATCAAATTAACCAATCACACCCTAAGTGACTAATATCATCTCCATCCTCTACTTCCAGCCATCCTACTATCTTAAGGGCATTTCGTTCTCTAGCCTCGTATAGAGCAGCAACTGGCGACGACAGCGGTGTAAAAATAACTGCCTATGACCGCCTTAATGAAGCCACAACAACAGCACCCTCTTTTTCTTCCACTAAAAAAACTGAATCCAGAGAAGAAGAAGAAGAGTTGTGCGATTTATTTATATTCCCAACAGGAGTACGCTACCATTCTTTACCTGTATCTCTTCTAGATGCAGTAGTAGCCCATGGGGTTAGTGGTGGTGGTGGTGCTTGCAGCGGCAGCGGAAAAATTTCAAACTTGAGTAGTCTTAAGAAGCTGCCTGCCGCTGCGCTAAACGCACTAGAAACCAGTGACGCGAATGAAAAGAAGTTATATTTATTTGTCTGTTGCCACGGATCGAGAGATGCTCGTTGCGGCGTCCTTGGGACCGCCCTCGCAAGGGAGTTAATATCTCTAGTGAAAGACCGTCAGCTCGAGCATCTGATTGAAGTTTACAGTACAAGTCACATAGGTGGACACAAGTACGCTGGGAATGTTATTGCATATGGTGGATCACATCCTGCAGATGGGGATTGGTATGGGGGACTGCATGCTGCCCATGCTGAGATCTTTTTAGATTCTTTATTAAATATGGAAATTGGGGTTGATGGCGGGGCTGAACATCCGGCGCTGAGGGAATATTGGAGAGGGCGAGTGGGGTTGGCCAAAGAGGAGCAGATAGAGTTGTGGGAAGCTGCAGGTGGTATAGAAAGTGGGGCTGAGAGTGAAGTGGAAGAGGGAGGAGAAGAAGAATCATAGAGAATAAGAAGGGGGAGAGCTGGCTCACACAGTGGCTGCGGCCACCGTGGCATGAGAAGTTTCTTTAATTTAAGCTGCATTCTGCATACGGTATTTTTTATCTATCTCTAAAATTTAATAAAGCTCCTGACACATATTTCGAGTCGATTGCGTTAAAAGAGATGTATTCTAATGGCGATGATCACGCGATGTCCAGCGATGAAGATGAAGCACCTCCTCTTGCTGTACCCATCCCACAGCCTTCTCCAGCACCTGTACATAGTGCCAAATCTAACAGCCTAGAAGACAGCTCAGCAAATGGTAACAGCTTACTGGAGAAAGAGACGGACATCCCCACTGGCATCGCTCCCGCCCCGCCACCTGTCCCTGTCTTACTTCTCACTGGCTATCTCGGCGCAGGCAAAACCACTCTCGTCAACTACATCCTCTCCGAACAACACGGTTACCGTTGCGCTGTTTTACTGAACGAAATAGCCGACTCTGCAGACATAGAAAAGGCTTTAGTTCGGGAACCAGAAGGCGGCCAAGCAACATCTGCCCTGACGGATTGGGTGCAATTAGAGAATGGCTGTATCTGCTGCTCTGTTAAAAACGACATGGTGCAGGCTTTAGAAGGGTTATTACTCCAACGTGATAAATTTGATTACGTCATCATCGAAACTACCGGACTAGCCAACCCAGGTCCTGTTGCTGCTGCGCTGTGGACAGATGTTGAGCTGGAAAGTTCAATTTGCCTCGATGCGATCGTTACTGTAGTAGATTCTAGAAACGTTCTTCGGCATTTAAAGGAAGAAAGATTAGATGGGGGTGTCAACGAAGCGCAACAACAGATCGCATTTGCAGATGTGGTACTGTTAAATAAAATTGATTTGGTCGATGAGTCAGCGTTGACCAGGGTGGAAGCTGAAGTGGCAGCTGTGAATGCTGCCGTGGAGATTGTGAGGTGCCAGAATTGTGTGGTGGATTTAGGGAGGATATTGCATACGGGGATGTATACTGGAGAAGCATTATTAAAAAATGAAAAAGAACACGACGACTATGACGGTGAGCATGGCCAGCACCATCAACATCACGACCACAGCCACGGCGATGGTACTGGGCCTAGTGCTAATGAGCATCGACATGATACGTGTGATTCTGTTGGATGTACTCACCCTTCACATTCTCATGCGCACGATCCTGGAGTACGTACTGTTACGTTACACGTTTATCGCCCTTTAAATTTGCTTAAATTAAGACATTGGCTAGACGAGCTTTTGTGGGAACAGGACAACGCTTTTACTCTTTCCACGGCCACTGGTGGGAGTGGAAATGTTGCTGTTAGTAATAACGGCGATGGGGACAATATTACAGGAAACGCTGCTGCTTCAGTAGATCCTTTTCCTCCTTCTATTGTAACAAAGCCTGCTCTTATTCCTGATATTTTCAGAGTAAAAGGGCTGTTTTGGGTGGCAGGTAGCCCTAATAAATGGGTTTTACAAGCTGTACATGAACTGTATGATGTGACGGAAGGGCCAGCATGGGAAGCAGGCAGTCCCTGTCATAGTAAACTGGTGTTTATTGGAAGACATTTGGGTGGAGAAAGGTTGAAGAAAGAACTAGAAAACTGTTGCTGTGACAATTTGTGAGCATGGAGAGATTTGATGTACAGGTTTTTAGGTTTTCATAATTGATTGATTGATTTGTAAGAGAAGTAGAAAAAACAAGAAGTCAAAGATCTAAGAAAGTAGCGATTCTACTCTATTCTTCAGAAGCAGTGAAAGCAGGAGAGAAAGCTCTAGAATGAAAAAAATCAAGGAAAGAATCTCCTGGAAATCCTGGCTCATCGACAATAAGTTGACACGCGAACGTTTCTTTAAATTTACCATACTGTCTCTTCAAAAAATCATACGTTTTAGAATTACGTTTGCTCCAATCAGTCTCCACCTGCAGTTTCCAGTGCTGCAGAGCTGGAAAGAAATTGTAAGACATAGCAAGAGTGAGCGCATTCCACAGTGCGTAGCCAGAAGTGTTGAAGCTTTCCATCACAGGCTCATCGTCAGAGAGAGGAATCTGGTAATATTTTTCATTGAAATTGACAGTATTCAGCAGAGTGATAGACTCCAGAGCAAGGAAGGCGTTAGGGTTTTGCCAGTAAAAATGGTTTTGTATTGAAGAGAAGCTCATTTCATCATGTTGTGCGTTGAAGTCTAAAGTTAAATTTTTGAGAAGAGGCAGAAAGGAGATGTAGCTTCCGATGACGACTTCTTCTTTATCTAAAGCTTCAAGTAAGTATTCGTGCCAGCAGGGTTCATGCAGAGTCATACAGACTGGGCAGCAAGGGTTAGGGGGAGCGTCAGCGTCGTGGTTGGGGTAGACGATGTGGAGAGAGGTCAGCTGCGCAAGAGGGAAAACAAGAATTTGAGAAAAGAGGGGTGAGACTTTATTGTGAGCTTAGCGAACTGAGAATAATGCGATATAATTGTAGCATTCATAGAAATGTTTTTAGAAATGTATCCGCTAAAGCCAGGAGGTGAGAGCATGGCGTGATTTGAGTTCTCCCTCCTCTGCTGCTCGCAAGCTCAGCTGAGCATTGTTTTCAAGAAAGAGCAACCAGAAAACAGGGGGGGAAAAGACTACTAATTTACCTGAGTCAACTTATTCAAGCCAAGGTCGTTATGGAGATTTACTAGCTTCAAATCTGTCAAGGAAGGCAATCCAGAAAGAACAGAAAGCTGCCCATCCACGTTTAAGCGGCGATTTCTGGAGCTTTGCCCAGCAAGCGTCAGGTGCTCGAGAGAGGAGAAAATGTTGGCGCTTAGCCAGCTAAGCGATCTTTTTGCAGGGTGCTTACAACGGAATTGCAGTTCTAAAGACTTAGTCGTTTGGCTCATGTAGCTGAGGTCGGAAAGGGAAGGGTTGTCCCAGAGAAAAATAATATTCAAGGAAGCGAGCGCTTTGTGTTTTTCTAAAGCTTGCGAGAGCTGCTTGAGCTGCCTGCGATCAGCTACGCGAGCCACGCAGCGTCTCCTAGTAGATCTTAAATATCTTGCAAAGAATGGATGGGTGAGAGCGAGAGCTCCCGTGTCTCTTGCACCGAGGTGGCTGGTTATCACCTCAAGAACATTATCGGGCAGCGTGCACACAAGCACCTCCCCTGCATCGCAGCGCTGGATATCCTGCTTAGAAGGCATCTTGAATAAATCGGAATATTTATATTTAAAGAGAAATAAAGGCTCCAGGCTTGCGCTGAGCTTTATTTCACACCTGCGTTGACTTTTTGAGCTTTCTTGCCCTGGATAGGTTGACTTTTCTTTGTCAAGGAGCTCTTGCTCTCCCTGTCTGATAAATTAGTTACTACAATAGGGGCATAAATTATACTAATCGAGAAGTAAATCACAGGAAAGGCAATTCCAGGGAGGCAATAAATACTGGCAAAGGTTTTTCTTTTTTTTCTTTTTTCTTTTTTTTCTGTTTGGGATTTTTGGGAGTTGGTTGTCTATTTCAAGCACTACGAATATTTCCTCGAAGGAGTATAGGTACCGCCTTGGGAGGCTGCCTGCAAACGCGCATGTATCCCTATGCAATTTATACAGCAGACTTCCTGAAGACTTCAACGCTTATTCCAACGAAGGAGTCTCTGGGGCAATTAGTGGTGAGAAAGAGCAGAAAGCCAGGCGACGAGAGGCTGCTGGAAACTTTAGAAGTATTGAAAATTGTTTCATAGTGCCTTAAGCACATGTAGAAGCAGTATATACTATATTGGAAGCATGTTCCTATAAAAATAAACTTTCTCAGGAAACTTTCTTGACACGCATGCAGCGTAAGCTGTAAGTTACAGGCTGTAACTTGAATCAAATTGTTTATTATTTTTGCTGCACAGTCCCATTTGATGCTTCAAAGAAGCACGTTCTAATTTGCTCGATAGTTCTGCTGAAGTAATGCCCAATGAAAACCGTTGCTCCCCCTCCGTGCTCTGCCTGCACCCACCGGCCCTCCCAACCACCCACACCCGGAAAACACCTCCCAAAAGAAAGCTATTGCCACAGAAATAAGGGCATTGACCGAAGCTCACACTGCTGGCAAGTCGCATAACATCTTCAGCTGCAACACCTTCTCTCTCACCACATATGATTGGATCTTTCTTCCCCTACATCTACAAGCCGCTATACAAAATTTCGTTTATTATACAGGAAATTTACAAGCTATTCCTCATTCAACAGAAAATAAACATACATACTATACAAACCAATCAACGGGCAACATCGATAATGCTCCTCTAAAGCTGACCCTCTAAAATTTTCTTGCCCCCACTGCCCCGCAATTTCCCTGCTTACAACCCTCGAGGTCTATCTATCTCCACAAATGTCTTTGTCCCACACCCACACGGCAGCTCCTTCTCCACCACCTGCCCAGTCACTGTCCCACATCCACACGCACAGGGCCAATTCACCTCAATAGCCTCGACCCTTTCATCAAGCCCTCCATCAAACGCATGCAACCGCCATTTTTTTAATTTTGGAAAATTTTTCATCGATTCCCAAATAACACATGTATGCCAAAAATCATTGCTCGCCAGCCCTTCGCCAGGGTATTTAATCCTTCTCTGCATTGTAGGGGTATATAAAAAATGCTCAGGACCGCCACAATTACGAAATTCTATCGATTCTAGATTTTGAAAATACAGCGGAGAGGTGGGCGGGGAGTGAATATTCTCACTCAACGTACTATAAATTCCGATTTTTCTAGACCCTCCAGCTCCAGAACGGCTGGGTTCACGTAACAGAAGCCTATTCACCACAGCGCTATAGCTCAAACTCCCCTCAGAAGTATTAAAATCTAGAATGAATTCTTTGAGTTTTGGCAATGTCCCGATATTTCTGCCGACCACAGTGCCTAATGTCCAAGGAATACTTTTCGTATAAGTCTCCAAATCAGATGCATCGTCTAGGTGGACGCTTTCACAGCCGTGGCAGTAGAGAGAAGGGGGATAGTCATCCTCCAAGGTTGGAAATTCAATAGTAAGCTTGGTTAATGAAGTTAAATGCTGAATGCCGTCATCTGAATATATCTTGTTCACCTTGAGCTCTTCCAAGTGACGCACAGAGGAAAGCACTTTTAAATTACCATCTGAATTTAAGAGTTCTCCCTTTCTTTTGCCATCGATGTATCTGTCGAGACGATTCGTTGTGAGATGGAGGGAGCGGAGATTGGGAAAATTATCAGGGAGTGCAGAAAAAGAACGTCTGCTCGGAGGGTCACCATGGAAGAACAAGCTCAGATGTCTAACGTTAGGGGTGCCTTTTAGGTCGTAGAGGGAAGGTGAGCCGTTCTCAATATATATTCCCAAGGTAATAGACGTGAGATTTTCATAGGAAGCGAGGATGTGTGAAGCAATATCTAGCCTGCTATAATACTCAAAAGTGTGGGCTTTGGCAACCATGTTGCGGTAAGCACTTAAAAATAAAGGGTGCGCTGACGCAAAGGTTGCTTTGTCATCCTGAGATAAGTGATTGATTATAATTTGTAGAGTTTGAAGATCAAGAAAAGTGATCTTAAAGTTGGAGGCGGGTGCCGCCTTGGACTGTCGTTTGCCACGCCTGGGAGACATTTCTAAAATATTATTAAACAGTAGCAAGGTATAAATGCAGCGTGATTTTGGGTTTGTTTTCCTTGATGCTTGCGCCCAGCGTTCTTACGAGTGTGACCTCCGAGTCACTCGCCCACAATTGCTGGATTGTGCAGCAAGAGCCTTCCCCCTGCTGACTTCAAGTTTTCAGATTGCTCTACTATTAATCCTCTTACAATACATATGCGCACCACTACTAATCACTGCAGCAAAAAATCTCATCTTCTCAATGAATCAGGTTTAACAAAATCATTGTGCACAATTGCCGTCGGGAAAATTGCAAAAAATGCTCCACCATCAGCAACCCAAATTTTACTATTAAAAGCTGAATGACGCTCGAAATTAAAGCAGAGCATCCCTAAAATCCTGATGTTTTCCTTCGTAATACATAGTACACCGCTACTCTCAACACAATTAAGAATCCTAGCAACACAAATCCATTTCTCAAAGCGTCGCTTCCTGAAGAAGGATCCTGCAACAACCCCAAAGAACTTTGGAGATCTTCTACAGGGTAGCAGTTAGAATTTGATTCAGGGTTTGGTGGATTTGTCTGCAGACACTGCGCCGCCATATCAGCACCAGTTCCAGTACTATCAACAGCACCATTAAAGCAACTATATACCACGGTATTGCCCCCATCGTATTGAATGTACAACATAATACCTAACGCGTAGTAGATATACGACAACCATTTGATCCAGGAAATCCATGGTGGAATATCAGAAACAAAGAATCCACCAGTTAAAACAATCGTCAGCATAAGTACCGCTGCCACTGTCTGAGCAGTCTTTGGGTTCATAAACCACGACCCGAGCAGCAAGCCCAAGCTTTGAGCGACAAACATACTGAGGAGCAAGGTTCCATACATGCCAAAAAATGCCAGTGCGTTGTATCGTAACCCTGCCATGAAGTACACTATTATTATGAATCCCGTAGGAATGGTCAAATCCATTGGAAAGTCCGATAAAAGACGAGCCAGATAGAAAGCGGAAAGGCGGTACAATCCACTCGCTCTTTCTTTAAGCATGTGGCGTTGTTCTTGGGGGAAAGTGAATAAACTGACGAATAGACTACGGAAAGATAAAAACATGAGCATAAAAAAGAGGACCCCAAGAACATCACGAGAGCCGGCGACTGTGTTGTCTTGACCCTTTTGAAGCCAAAATAAGCCAGCTAAGATAGCGATGGTGATAAATTGGAAGAGATCTTGGGTAGATAAGGTTTCAAATCTACGTGTACGGAGAGAGCGCTGGAAAAGAAAGCCAACTTGTGCCCAAAAGGGAGCGCCCCAACGATGCTCTTCTCTTAGTAACTCAGCGTTACTGCCACCACCAGCAGCACCACCAGTACCATTTTTAAGACCTCTCGTACTACGAGCATCTACCTCAGCTGATACATCCATTCCAGAGTATTGTGCTTGATACGGATTAAATCTATATCCAGGAGGCAACTCCCCGCTCCCTACTCTCCCACCAAGAGCAGCCACTGCAGCAGCCGACGGCAATGCGTCGCTCCCTCCGCTGCCTTCCACCATGAGCCTCCTGTTATCATCCATCTCCATCAAAGATAGATTTTTCCCAGAATAAATAACAGGTAAATTCGCCCCCATAGCACGTTTATGCAAAGAAGGGCTGCTTCCTCGCTTTGATAACGTTTCTAAAACTTGAAAGCCTTCTGGGTCTTGCGATGGGTTGAATCCGTCGACGGGGCGATCAGTTAAAAAAGCTTCAGTCAGAGCGACAAGATGCCTACGCGAGGTTTCTCCGTTACGTGTTTTAGACGAAATTTCTCCTGAAGCGAGATCTAGGATAAAGTCAGCTGCATTGACCCGGGGAGGAATTGGGTAGCCTACCCTCTCAAAATAATCGACAGCTTGCTGAGCATCTCCATAGTACAACGCATGGCCACCAGAAAGCAATAACAGCTTATCCAACTGTTGATACAATCTCGAACTTGGTTGATGAATGGTCGTCACAACAGCACGGCCACCTTGAGCGAGCGTACGCAAAGTTTCTAATAAATGCATTGCTGTTGTGCTATCAAGACCCGAAGTGGGCTCATCCAAAAATAAAGTGGAAGGATTAATGAGCAATTCATGGCCTACAGAAGCGCGTTTACGTTCGCCACCACTGATACCACGCCTAAAAAAGCCACCGATGATTGTATCTTTGCATTTAGTTAGCCCGAGAGAAGAAATAACTGCGATGACTCGGTCCAACTTTTCTTGCCGAGACATATCTCGAGGCAAACGCAGCATGGCAGCATAATACAGAGTTTCGTAAACAGTGAGTGATTCATACAGCAAATCATCTTGCATCACGTAGCCTATTTTCCGTTTCATAGATTTCGTGAGGGGCTGCCCGTTGAATAGCACTTGGCCAGAAACTCTCATTGAGCGCTGTTGCCTGCCACCCATAATTGAAAGTAATGTAGTTTTACCAGATCCAGACGGGCCCATAAGAGCCAAAACTTCACCTGGTTTAACACAGCCAGACACATTGAATAAGATTTGGTTTTCGGGGCCAGAAGAGGTGCCTTGAGTGACTTTTCTGCGAATTGAAGAAGGTTTTATTCTCTGCCACACACTAGGTTTTTTAGCAAAAAGGTCAGGAACGTAGGCGGAAAGGCCTTGTATTTCGATAGAGACACGTCTAGATTCAGGAATAGACTCCATATTGCTGAGATTTGGGACGGAATCACTGTTTCCATCCGCGTCACCTAGCTCCAAAGCAACTTCATGAAGGCCGTCGTCAGGACGCCCCTCCTCCATAGAATGCTCCTGGCCATTGATTAGGGAGCTTGGGTTGCGAGAAGATATGCCTGATGCTTGGATATTAAGTGAATGAGTGCCGTTGGAGGGACGATGCATGTTTCAGCAGGAAAAAATCTAAGCTGGCCAAGGCAGGGAAAAATAATTTTTGTTGCAAGGTGAAGAAGTATATTTGCTGGCTTATTAATACAGCGATTTCAAATTTAATCTAGGGATCTGTAAGTATTTATTAGTTGTCTATACGTTTATTTAAAAATAGAAACAACGTGGTTGATTGAAAGATGAAGTAATGGCCAAGAAATGAACGCGAAAAGGAGCAGAGAACCCGAGTGTCAGGTGTCCTCGTCACCATTTCAAATTTCGCTTTGGACTCGAACGAAAGGAAATGCATGAAAGAGAGCATATATTCAAGTTTATAAAAAAGTAAACCAACCATGACTGACAAAGAGAAGCGTGTATCCTTCCAAAGCAAGGACGACCAGCCCAGCGACCCTGGCTTGGGTGGCACTATCGCGTCAGCAGTCGAGACAGGAATAGGAGCAGTAGCGCAAGCAGGCAACGCTGTATTAAGCCACGTTCCCGGCACAGATGAGCATGCATTACACCAATGCAAAAAGGAGATCGAAAGAACAGGAGTAGATCATCATGTTGCAGATGGTAAGCCAATGCCGAGAACAGAGGAAAATATTAGATGAACAAAGATTAAAGAAGCTAGAATTCAACATAACACTATACGTATTCACCCTGATTGTAAATAAATTTATAGATACGGGTGTATTTCTAGCTATTTTATGCTTATTTAATGTAAAAAATATGAATACTACTGAAATTTATTTCTGCAGACATTGCTTTCGAGTGCGGCCCGGCGTCGCACTCCTCTTCTCTTTACCCCTCGAGCATCCCCAAAGAGCCACGTACTGCTGATGAGCTCGCGTATGGCACTGAAGGCCCTCTTAAAACTACCCCTAAGCCTATCTCTTCTACCTCTGCTCCAAAAGATGCGATTCACACAGCAGATGACCGAGATTTCTTAAAGGGGGAGTCTGTTGGAGTGACATCAGCACCACCTCAACGCAAGACCGTTGACCCCCACACAGCAGATGGTAAGCTATATGTATATTCGTATTTTTGTTATTATATTTGAGATAGTATGGAAAATCTGTTCAGCATTTTCGTTCTTTTGTTGTCTTTTCTGCAGATTTGGCGTTCACAAAAGGGGTCGGTGAAGGTGGCAAAAGTCGAAAAAGCAGCAAGGAGGCAGAGAATGGGGTCGGTGCCCGTCCTGATGTTGTCCACACTGCAGATGATCTTGCATTTACTGGTAAAGAATTGTAGATATAGTTTATTAGTGTAGCTTTTGTAATAATAATAATAATAATAAAAAATAGAAGTACAGTCAGCTAGAGCAAGGTTGGAAGCCGGGCAGCTTGCGAGAACCTCTACTGAACCTTCCAAAGCGCGTCAGCCTTGTTCTCGAACTTCAAAAAACCCGCTTCAAAACCCCTAAAATCACTAAAATAAAAGAAATATTACTTCAAAAGCTCGCCTTTTTCCCTCGGAACCCAAATATAAACCCCTTTAACAACTCTTTCAACTACTCTACACACCATGTCTGGCGTCCGCAAAGAAGAGACTTATCGCTCCAGCGACGCCGTGTACGGCGAGACTGGCCAGCACACCACCCCTGTCGGTGCCAAGGGTGAGGAACTCTTGCACAACGTCAAGTCTGCTATCCCCGGAACAAAAGAACATCAGGCCACCCACCCCCAAGGCGCCGGCGCCAGCGGCATGACCGGAGGGTACAGTCAGACCACTTCCACCCACACTGGTGATATGGGCCCCACTACGGGTATCCGCCACACCGCCACCAACCCTGTGACTGGGGAAACTACCACCCATTCCACGCAGATGGGAGCTAAAGCTGATCAAATGTGGAAGGATGCCAAGCCCAGTATTCCAGGCACCGTCGAGCACAAGGCGACGCACCCTACTGGTACAACTGGGACTACTATGGCCTCTGGAAATCCTGCTACTGGACCTGGATTCACTGAGGATCCTTTGATGAAGAAATACTAAGTCTGTTCTTGTGTTCTGCCTCGACAATGGATGTGTGGTGGTTAACCAAGTGCAGACAAAACAGCTCAGAGCTCTGGATGAGCAATAAAAGTTTTGAACACGTGCTCAGTTTATGATGTTTTTGTATATAGTCTGTGTGTTTTGTGTGTATATATCTGTTTCGTGCGTTATTTCCTTTCCATACGCTATGTAAAATAATATAAGAAAAGAACCATCTCTTAAGTGTTCCAACTAGTATCAAGAAGAAAACAACATATGATTTTTCAGAAAATATTCATATTATCATATATCTACTGTGTCATATATCTGTGTAATACCTGTATATATATGATATTATTTATTTTTTGGCTTCTACCTCCGTCCACCTTTGCCTCCCTTTCCACCTCCTGCCTTGGCACCCTTAGGTGGCGCCCTTCCTTTCGCTTTATTTCTTCTCACAGCAGCATCCATTCCGCGCTTATCTTTCCTCATTCTCGCATCCAAAGGAGGCCCTTTCTTCTTTTTATATTGATCACTGCGGCTCCCCCCTCCAGGCTTTTTACTTTTACTACCAGTCGCTCTGGCTTTGGCATATAACTTTTCGATTTCCCTCATCTTTGCCTTCATAGGCACATCTTCTTGATTTGCAATAGATTCAGCCTTTTGACGAGCTTGTGTTAATTTAGCTTGCATCCTCTTTCTTTTCCTCGCCTTGGCCTCGACGACTTTACGAATGGGTCGAGCATCAATAGCTCGCATCTCTTCTTTTGCCGCCTTGTATTCTTCAGCGGTGATTTGAGGAGCAGGGCGCATGTACTTATTCTCATCCTCTACAAACCATTTAGGCAGATTATCATCATGGAACGCGTACCGATTATAAGCAGCCTCCATGATATCATCTTTTGATTTCTTCCTTAAAAATTTCTTAGCCAAGGCGCGAACTTCCGCTTTTTGATCATCGTCAAGCGCTTCGAATTCTTCAGCACCACTGTCACTGCCATCGTCAGAGTCAGACATAGGGACTTCTTCGAAACCGGCACGTTCTCTTTTCAGAGCAGCGTTGGCCGCAGCGGCAGCGGTCATGCCGCTGTCAGGAATAACTCGATCAGCTGCACTGAAACCATAGCCGTTAGCTTTACTTTTACCACTTGTTTTAGGAGCAGCAGGAGCTTCCTCATCACCACTTTCTTCCTCTTCCTCTTCTTCTTCAGAGTCTGAAGCAGCAGCAGCGGCAGCGGCAACAACAGGCTTGGTAGAATTAATTTTATTACTAGCAGCAGCACGACGTTTCGCAGGATGAAGGTCTTCTAATTCTTCTTCCTCGTCATCTTCAAGGTCGGCGTCATCGAATAGTTCTTGACTAAACCATTGATTGGCTGCAGCAACAGCACCAGCAGCACGGCCGACACGTCTTTCATCTAAACTAACAATAAGGCCACCTCCTTCCTCTTCCTCGACCTCTTCTTCTTGTTCACTCTCTTCCTCCTCAGAACCAGAATCTTTTTCTTCTTCTTCTTCTTCCTCATCATCAAGCTCTCCATCCATTCCAAGGCGCCGACGCCTTTTTTTCTCAACACCACCACCGGCACCCTTCATCCTTTGCCTCACTTTCCAGCTACGATATGATTCTTCTAAATATTCATCCATAGTAGCATCGTACCGTAATCTCTCTTCATCACTGTCGATATCACTTTCAGAGCTAGAATCCTCATCATCACTCGACAAAGCAGCGTCCTCGTCAGACGGTGCAGCAGCATCAGCAACTCCATCGACCCCTCCTTTCCTCGTTTTCAAGCTTGCTAACGAGAACAGCCCATCAGGACCAGCGGTATCTTCTTCTCCAATACCTTCGGATTGAGCTAACTGAGCTGCACGCACACGAGATTTGATTTTTAATTCTCGACGACGACGTTTTTCTCTTTTTTTACGTCGGTCCATTCGATCTTTGATCTCCGACATCTCCTCTAAAAGCTGTTCTTCTAGTTGAGTGGCTTTATCTTTCTTTTCTACAGGAAGACCATCTTCATCCAACTCTTCTTCTTCCTCTTCTCCGGAAGAATCACCTTCTTTCCTGCTCTTTTTTGCCTTTTTATTTTCGGCAGCAGCAGCGTCGGCGGCCGTTTTCTTCATATCTTTTTTCAATAATAATCTCCATTTCAAGAGTTGTTTGAACTCAGAACGACCTAACACTTGTAAATCTCCGCATAAAATACGGATTTCAGAGGTAGTCGCAGGGTGGGAACGCACCATTTCAGCTGCAGCTGCCAAATCATCGACACCTTCAAGCTCCATTGCTGCAAAGGGAGGGAAAATAAAATTTGAAAAATAAATAAATTCAGTATAAAGTCAGAAATAAGAATAAACATAATGATCTACCCAAATTCTTTCGCATTTAATTGGGTAGATAAGCAGCTAGATAGGCATAGATACTAGTTTTATTGCGGTCAAGTTAGAAGTAAGTCTCTACATTCACTTGAATCAATTTTTGATTCAATGTCAAGCCTGTTGAGTTTGAATATTTAAGCATCACCCCGCATCCTATCTATTCAATCTATCCAATGTTATCTATCTATCAGTATTAATAAGGTCAAAAACTAACTTCTAAACCCTATTAAATGACCCTATTTGCACTAATAAAAAACCAACGTACCTTCAGCTTCTTCTCCGTCCAACGCCAAGCTTGTGTACTTGCCCAACATCTCTACTGGATTCTCTCCACTAACAAACGCAGCAGCAGAGACAACTTTCCTGGTTGTAGACAATCCTTCTTCATACCCCTCTCTGAAACGACGTTGTTTTACTTTCGCTTTAAGCAAAGCATCAGGCCCTGCATTTTTGGGCGCCTCTGTCACATCATTGAATAAATGCTTTGGGTCTAATAATCTAGCATCGATCTTTGCAGGAGCTTTATATCCCTGGCAAACAACGAAAATCTCAGCAGAGGCGTTACGAGATGCAGCTGGTTTGGTGGCTTCTACTTTATTAAAAAGCTGATTAAAGGCGTAAAGAAGGGCGGAATAATCCTTTGATCTGAAAATTTTTGTTACGAAGATCCCGCCAGGAGCCAAAACATCTGTTGCCATGCGGAGAGATTCTAATACAAGCCACGATTGACCGTATGCTTCACTAGACCATGCTCCACCAACGTTGGGGGCACCGTCGTGGAGAACCACGTCCATGAGTTGGCCACCAGATTCTTTTCGGATTGCTTGACGGCATTTTTGAGTTGTGATGTCGCCAATGAAGGTTTTAACGCCTCGAATGGGTTTGATGGGGGCTAAATCAACCCCTAGGATTTGGCTACCAACAGGCATGTTCTTGACTGCGACCTGGCACCAACCACCTGAAGAAGAAAAATGAAAAAAGTTGAAGAGTGAAGGTGAGAAAGCGGAGAGGCGTTGGGTGAAAAGTTAATTGATAATGGTGTTTTGGGTTGGTAGATACCTGGGGCGGCGCAAAGATCGAGCAAGTTTCTAGACCCGGAGAGGAAATCATACTTTCTATTGAGCTGAATGAGCTTAAAAGCAGCACGAGAACGATAACTGCAGAAGTGGAGAACATATAAATATGTTGATTAGATTCAATAAGGTGAAAATCAGTGTGCATGCTAAATTTTGGCAAGGTAAAAATGCTATATCTGTCATTAAAGATTCAACTCAAGATATTGAAAACGTATTTGCATATGAAAATCCCAATTCAAAAAGACTGAAAATTGGCATGCAAGATGTAATTCGAACCCAAGAGACTACTAGAACACTTACCCTTGTTCTTTTGCTAAATGGTAAAACTTATCAAGCCTATGCTTTCCTTTTGTCTTCTTTACCATGGCTTCTGAGTCACCTGGCTAGAGATGGGTTTGAATTCTAAAATGCGATTCAAAAGCTTGAAAATATATACCTCTTAGGAAAATAGGAGCCTCTAGCACTTCTATGTGCAATATACACTTAATTAAATTTAAGAATTATTGAATATGCAAACTACTCACTTCGATCTGATCATTTCAAATCGATCGTGGCGGCTGCTCAATTCTGCTTTGAAGTTCAAATGACTTCGGAAAACTTTTGAAAACGTGTGAAATTTCGAACATTTTTCTTTCAGGTTTGCTTTTTTGTCGTCTGTTACAAGGAAAGTGTAGCTTGGTATTCCAAAAGCAAGAAAAGCAAGGCAGGGCAATGTAAGCTTGACAAAATGTAATCAATTCCTAGAAGTTAATCTTAGTTCTATTTTTCCAAAAAATGGAGCGGGGCGGCACCAGAAGCAGGAAAAAAAAAACTCTAATCTCTCAAAAACCCAAATTAGTTCTTCACATCATAGCCATCAGGGTTTGTACTCGCCCATTTCCACTGATCTTCACACATCTCCTTCACAGTCAACTTGGCCTTCCACCCCAATTGCTTCTCTGCCGTCTCTGTCGCCGCCCACACCGCTTCGGCATCCCCAGGTCTCCTTGCACTCAAATTCAAGGGCACTTCCAATCCAGAAGCAGCTTCAAAAGCGTGTACCATTTCCAATACAGTTGTACCAGTTCCCGTACCCAAATTGTACGGAATACAGCCAATATCAGGTGTCTTCTCCAATTTTTGTAAAGCAGCAACATGACCCTCTGCCAAATCCATTACGTGAATGTAATCCCGTACACAAGTACCATCCCTGGTAGGATAATCTGTACCGTACACAGTCAGTACAGGTTTATGTTTCAACGCGACAGCTTGCACCCAAGGCATCAGATTATTCAACATAACTTGATGTTCACCAATTTTCCCCGAGGGATGAGCTCCAACTGGGTTGAAGTAGCGGAGCAATATGATGCGCCATTCAGGATCAGAGGCAGCAACGTCACGGAAAATGTCCTCAATGATAAGTTTGGTACGTCCGTAAGGGGAGACAGCTTTGAGAGGGTGCTGTTCGTCGATAGGGACGTACTGAGGGTTGCCATAGACAGTACAGGAGGAGGAGAAGACCATAGTCTTGCAACCGTGTTTGGCCATTGCCTTGCAGAGCTCCACCGTGCCTGCGACATTGTGGTCGTAGTAGATCATAGGCTGTTCGACAGATTCATTGACGTATTTGCGGCCAGCGAAATGAATAACGGCATCGTATCTGCAGGGTGAAGAGCAATTTATATTTGAAAAATATAAAAAAGTATTAATTGATGGCGTCTTTATCATTTTTTCCTTTGGATATTTATAATCTATAAAAAACAAAGAAAGAAGGGCTGTTCTATCCAAAATTCTAATTACTTACTTGGTTTCACCAAAGATCTTATCCAGAGCTTCATAATTTCTCAAGTCTCCTTTGATAAAGGTCATATTAGCTGCTTTGTCGCCTGCCAGCTCTTTTACTCGGTCGACAGCCAACTGAAAAGAGTTGTCCAGATTATCGATGATGGTAATGTTATAGCCATGTTCAAGTAAAGCAAGGGCGGTATGGCTACCAATGAAACCTAGGATGGAAAGTTGGGAAAAAGAGAATGCAATAGAGTGAAAAAATGATATTTTTAGAGAAGGGAGAGCCGGAGAGAAGGCATGTGAGATGCCAACCATTAATCGCTCGTTGAGAAATGCGATGCATGGACGATGATGCGACTGCAATGTGTAAATTACCTGCTCCTCCAGTTACGAAGATGTTCCCAGTCATTGCGTTCGCTACCGATATTTGCTCAGCGATCAATGAATGATTAAAAGTGTGTAAGCGAAATCTTCACGTCTTCAAATTCAACCTAGTATTACTCGAGCAAAACAATGTGCTAAGAATGATTAGGATGCAATGCTCTTGCTGATCAAAGTTTCTTTTCGAAATGAAATAATCTATCTTTCAGAGTGAAAGAGTCTATCTTCAAGACGCGAAAGTTGCATTGCCTTGCATGCCCTTGGCCAATCCCATTATCCACTTGGCAATAAGAAGGTACACGAGTGCCTCAGAAAAGGTACAGCTCTAGAACTTTAAATATTACAGGGCAAACAAGGCAAGGCAAAGCGGTATTGTAGAATCTCATAGCGCGTCTTGGCCCCGTCCTCTGTTCAGAGAGGCGGGAAGAACGCTTGCAAATATATAAAAAGAAGGCAACATCAATTTGCTCGAGAACGACAGATTCAAAAAAAAGGGGCCTAAAAGCAGGCACACATTCATGCACTCAAAAAAGGGAGGAAGAGTAGTGTATATATCAATTATTAGGGGTATCATTGTCATTCTTTTTAATAGAGATTGGGAAAAAATTATACAGGCGACCGCAACTTCCCTGGCTGCTCTTTCCGTGGGGATGGTAGAAAGAAGAAAAAAACAGAGTAAGAAACAGAGGATACGTCCAGAGGGAGGGGTAGACAAGGAAAAACAAAGTCGTACGTAGTAGAAAGCTTAATAGTACTACAAAAAGGTCTTGTTATTAGCAATCGTTTGATAGCATTACTTGATTATTAATACTTTTAAATTTTGCCATAGCCACGTGGGACTCGAGGGCGCTTTAAATTTTCAAGCAGATAAAAGGCTTTGGCGCAGCATCACTTTCACAATGATGTTCCAGCAGAGTTGTTTGCTGCTTGTGCAGTATCAAACGCTGCTTTCCTTTTACTACCCACTGCTCCTGCTTTTCTGGTAGTTCCAGCAGCAGCAGCAACAGCAGCGGTATCTACACCGTCACCATCATCGTTGGTCCCATCTCCAGCATTGTTTTGTCTTGGTGTCTCTTCACCAGCCTTTTCTTTACCTCCTACTCCTCCTACAGCATCTTTCTCAGCTGCATGAGGAGCTTCCTCTCCTTCTTCTCCTTCCTCTTCGGCACCACCATCGCCAAAACCGCCTCCGCCACCTCCTAAATCAAACTCGCTTGGCCCCCCTACATCCTCCTTCTTTAACCTCATTCTATATTTCTGCATATGCGACGCCACATTCTCTCGTGTTAATCCATTCACACCCATCTCCTTCATAATAGCTTTTGGGTGGGCATGGTCAAGACCTCCACATTTGTCAACGCTTTCTAAAAAACGCCGGTGCAGTGCTTGTGTCCAAATTAAACGAGGACGTTTCACTGCCCTCGCTTCATCACCATCATCGACTTTTGTAGAATCAATACCACCAGCTAAAGTTGCAGCAGCTGCGGCAGCAGCAAGAGCGCCCGTAGGATCAGCAGCTAGAGGAGCAGCTGCAACACCGGCCGGTGGTAGCCCTCCTGCAGCAGCGGCTGCCACAGCTTGTTGTTGACGTTGCTGAGCGGATTGCTGTGCAGCAACAGCAGCAGTTCCTGGTATATTATTACTCTGATACTGCTGTCCACCACCACCAGCAACACCACCGCCTCCTTGAGAGTACTGCCCAGCGTACTGCTGAGGAGTTGCTGCAGCAGTGTAATACTGTCCAGTATATTGACCTGCATAAGGATTTGGAATCCAGCCTGGAGGGTACTGCCCCGTCGCAGCCACATACGCAGCAGCTTGTGCTTGATGTGCAGCTGCTTGTTGTTGATAAGCTTGTAAATACGCAGCTTGTTGGGCTTGTGCTTGTGCTTGCTGTGCTTGATGATAGAAATGACGTTGATTAGAAGCAGCAGGCTGATTCGCAGCAGCGCAGACAGCTGCAGCGGTAGCTGCTTGCTGTGTTTGTTGTGCGTATGCTGCCTGTTGGTGACTATATGCTTGAGCTGCAGCAGCCATAGCCGTAGCAGCTTGTTGCTGTTGGTGAGCATAGGCTGCTTGGGCTGCTGCGGCTCCGGCCGCCGCTGCTTGGTTTTGAGCCATGGCAAGTTCTACATCTATCTCGTCACCGTCACCGTCTTGATCACCTTGGTTTCCTCTTAATCCTGCTTCTGCTGCGTTTCGTTGGCCTGTTGCGGCCTTGGGGGCTGCAGAGCCTGACACGGCACCACCACCGAGGGTTCCACCACCACCACCACCACCACCAGGGCGAGGTAATAAAGCAGGCGGCCTGTTTCCGCTACCTTGCTTTCGCCCATTACTGCCCTGCTGCCCCTGAAGAACGTCCATGCAGAGGCCGAGGCCTTGCGCAAGAGCAGGAGGGACTAATTCTGTGCCTAATCCAATTGGGTCGCGCATGAGCATACTGTCCAAGAAGGCATCTATATCGAGTGACCCGTCGGAAGTTTTGGATCCGGGTTTGCCGTCGGACGAACCCCACAGGATTGTCTGCCGGCCAAGGGATGCCGTTTGCATTATTTAGAATTCCGAGATAAGAACGCTTATTGCTAGGAGGAACAGAAAGCGCTTTCGTATTAGAAATTGAACCCCAAATTGCTTATGTCTAAGAATGCTTTCCGCTTGTATGCAGTGTAAATATGGCAGAAAATCAAACAATTGCCGCCAATAACTTGAAACTTGGCGAAACCCGAGCGACGTAATAATACAGGCTGCTTAAATCAAGTAATTATAATATCAGTTTGGGAAAATAATGGCAAACTAGCTGCCATTTTGCCTCTTTCATGACGGGCGACGAGCTCGAACTGAAAGAAAATGCAGGAGGTACTCGAGTTACACTGGTAGGCTTTAAATGAGCTTACTCAGGGACAAACTAGGCTATTCAATAAATAATGATGATTTTAGACACGGCAGCCATGCCGCTATACCTTCGATCTCACCCCAAATTCCCAAGCAAAAATCAATGTCACTTGTTGTGATCAGACTGCTATTGCTGAGCTGTGCAGCCTCAGGCATCTTCAGCCTTGAAGCTGAAACTTATGAGACATCCGAAAGGGATCTAACCAGTGAACATGGCCGAAGAAGATATCTTTTATCAACCCTCGGAAGCATTGGCGGCATCAGTGGTGGCGGCAGCGGCAAGGGCAAGTTGAACGACAAAGCCACTGCTACCTACCGAATTCACAGAGACTGGCTGCCACATGAAGACATACCTCATCCAGAACTATATTATCAAGACCTAGATACCGGAGAAAGGCAGCTTATTTGGGCTTTTGATGATACTCTTCCTCGAGATGTTCTTGCTGGCCGACCAGATGTCTGGTTGCAAACAACTTTTCACGTAGAAAGAGACGTAGATTTGTTACTACCATTTCTAGAGCATTGCAGCAGGCTAGGTATTGCATTGGATCGTATGATATTTACGCTACTAGCTTCAAATTTAAGTACTAAAGAGCTATCGCAAGTGCAAAAAGCTTTACGGCTGGTCGGTGCTGTTCATCACACGTTGCTGTTAGGAGAAGAAACATTGAACATGTGCAGAAGTAGGACCTATAAAAAGGCTGTTTTTGAAGCAAATTTACGAGCGACATATAGTGTGCCGGCTAAAGATTGGATTATAGCGGTAGAAGGAATTGAATTACTTCAGTTTCACCTTCCTAGATGCACCGGCAGCAACGCTGTTGGTGGTGGTAGTATATCTCAAGATGAAATATTAAAAGAAGAAGAAGACAGGAGTGTATCTGCAGAGGAGTTCTTTGAGACATTAGAATTGCAAGGTATAAATTGGGTAGCAGGTCTTCCCATAGAGCGTCTCCCTTCTTCTTCTTTAGAAAAAATAAATCCTTCAAGCACGACAAACCTTTCCGGACTGGTACATCAATTCCCATTAAAATGCCAGTTTATTAATTCTAGTTTTCCTGCTGATAATTATTATCAGAAAGTAGTTGCATATCGTGGATACCTACGTCCAGATATGTCGAGGCGGAGCATTGTCTCTGCAGAGAAGGCAAAATCGTATTTTGGGTCCCTTGACGGTGGCAATGCATCACTTCGTAATAAAGAGAAAACCAAGAATTTTGTTTCCGTGTACGATTTAACCCCGTATTCTAAATATTGGGAGTTTTATAAGACGCCTCTTATGGTTGGCAATGTCTATCTATGGTCTGAAAGGAAAGCTGATCCTACACTTGTTGCTACCATTCACCGCTTCCACTGGCATGCTGGTCCTAACATTCAGAGTTTTAGGGCCTCCGAAGCAGCTGGGTGTGAAGAAAAAGTAGAAAATTACGATGATATTGTGTATGATAGGCTATTAGAGGCCGGAAAAGTTGATTTAAGTGGGGGTGTCGGCATAGAGTGTGAGAAAAAGGAAGAAGCGCTGTTGGTAGAACTTCCTTTGAGGAAAGAGGCTGCCTTGAGTCTTGCAGCTCTGCGTAATATGCATTGAAAATGCATTTCTGATTTCGCATGTGCCGATTCGCCTTGTCAAAAGCATCCAAGGAGCTGTTCACTTCCGGAAACTCTATGCCTTGATTACCTTGAATAAAGACCTTGAATTTATATTGGTTGAGTGTTCTTAGTGCTCTGATAAAGACACCTCGCATAAAGAGACATTATGCGAGGATTAAATTTTTATCGTCTTTAAGTTTGGGAACACCCTCTTGCTCGGTGGTCGTCAGAAAAGTAAGAACAAAATTTAATAATCGATTAATTGGGGATTCATTGGCGGTGGCATCACATGGGTGTTGTGGCTTCTCTCTCTTCTTTAGTTCCATTTTTTTAATTTCTTTACAAATCTAATGCTGAGCACATTTTATACGACTTTTATACCAGTATCATACAAAGGTTCAAACGGAAACTCTTCTTTCCTTTGCAACCAATTTGCTTTACTATACTCTACCCCTTCTGCCCCCTCAACGACATGCACGGCAAGAGCATGCCGGCTCTTGTCCGATTTATTTTCAAAGCTTTTATGCAAATTTGCTCCATGCAATAACACGAGCGTACCTGCTTTCACTTCTATAGGCTCAAATTTACTACCTCCAACAGTAGTATTAGCATCAGTCCCGTTGGCTTCAAGGACTTCTGGCGGGAGTTCTCCGGAAAATGCGATTGAGTTGTCTTCAGGATTTCTAATAAATTTCTTGTGGATGCCATGTGTATGCGACCCAGGTAGTGCCCAGAGACATCCATTCTCTACAGTCGCATCTTCTAAAGCAAGCCAAAGACCGATAACCGTATTCAAGGGTTCAGTGGCAAGAAAGGAGCTATCTTGGTGAGGTAGAACTTCACCCCCAATGCCAGGTTGTTTAAAAATGAACATGGATTGCACCGGAAGAGGGCGACGATAGCCTAATGGACGGAGTAACGAGGCGATTTTAGGATTATTCCGTGTCCAGGAACGAAATTCTGGAACCAGATCATGCATTGCGTGGCCGATTTTGTTAATTGAAAGATTTTTTGGACGGAGGAGATTGCCATCGTCGTCAAAGGCACCTTCTTCAAAAAAGAAGCTGACGTTGTTGGCGCTATCAACGAAATATTGGTCGGTTCGATATGTTTCCTTGGTTTGATCCTTGGTAGAGAATATAGAGATGGATTTGGGGTCAAACGTGTCCAGCAGATCAAGGCCAGCTTTTTGAAGAGAAGAAATTTCATCGGTCGAGGCAAAATCAGGAATTGCTAAGAATCCCTTGTCATTATACTCCTGTAGCTGCGCTTCGGTTAGCATTGTAATTGAGCAAATTATGGGTTGGATAACTAATAACAACGGGAGTTTGTGAAGGTATGTTTTGAAGTTTATTTTGGGGAAATTGACTTGAATTGAGCAAGTATGTGGAATGCTAAGTTCGTCACCCCCCGTGTTTCTGCTGAATCTAGACCTTCCAAATAATGTACTTCACGTTTGGAAATGCTCTCCTCTCGACATTTCAGGCCCATTTCACCGAAACAACTCGAAAACAAAATTGCACAGCTGCTGAGCAGAGCATGTTTTGTTCAAGTTCCACGCCCAAATTCAAGGCTCTTTTGCCTGATCAGCATATTTAATCTTTTATGCGAAATATCTCCAAGTTGTAGATGTGCTGATAGCTTGGCTTGTCCTACAATAGCCACAATATTCTAACTCAAACTCTCACTAAAATTTAAATAAAGCATTGAGCAAAGCTAGAATGGCAGACGACGAAAGCATGCGCGATGATGATGATGCCGTTAGCACATACAGTTCCGACGATGACAGCGATTCCCAAGGATTAGTAGAAGTCAGCGAAGCCGACATGAATTTGATCATCCAGCTGGAAGCAAAGCTTGAAGAAGACCCTTCAATTTACGACGCCTACGTCCAATTCATAGATGTCCTGCGTCGCTGCAAGATGATGGAACGTCTCAGAGAGGTCAGACGTGCTATGCATGAACGGTTCCCGCTCAGTGAGTCTCTCTGGCTCGACTGGATCACCGACGAATTAGAATCAATCTCAGGCGAAGAAGATATTCCAAAAATTGAAGATTTGTTGGATAGCGCACAGAATGACTACCTTTCTATAGCACTGTGGATTCAGAAATTAGAGTAAGTAGGTAGACTAGGGTGAATTGGAAACAGAACAAGAAAACAAAGTCAGTCTGGGACGGTGTTGCAGAATGGTTCTCTTAGGGTTTTTAGGGTTCTATTTCTATTTCTATTTAGTATGTCCTCTCTATCTAATGCATTTTCCCATTCTTTTTGAGTTTATTGCAGATTCGTCAGCAATTTCAGTCCTGAGGTTCAAGCGGGCACCCCAAAAGGCCTCCAACGTATGCGAGATGCAGCAGAAGAAGCTTTAAGTTACCACGGGGCGGGCCTCCACTGCACCGAAGGCAGCAAACTTTGGGACTGGTATGTAAATTTCGAGCGTAGTCAAGAATCTAAAGAAGGCATGACACCTGAAGAAAGAGAAGAAGCGGCTGAACGGGTACGGAAATTGTACCGGAGACGTTTAGCAGTACCATTACACGATGGAGAAGAGACCATGAAGGTATATATCGCTTGGGAAAAAGAAAGGAAGATTAGTACTTCTGGTACTGCTATGGAGGGTGACATAGAAGGAGAAGATACTGATGATTCTTCTCTAGTTCCCAAGCAAGTGAAGAGGTCATTTGACTTTGCACGTCGGGCCTATGAGCTCCGCAAACCTTTTGAAGAAGCACTCGTCACCTCTGGTGCTTCCAATAACCCAGCAGAGTTGCTGTCTGCCTTTATGTCCTACATTAAACTAGAAGAGGATGGGACAGCAGAGGATAGTACTACCTTCTCTCGCGTAGAATTAATGTACGAACGTGCTGTAGCTGCCTTTCCCGTTACTTCTTTCCTGTGGCTGCAATACGGCAGATATATTGAAGTTGTAGTACAATCCTCGTTAGCAGCTGAACGTATCTACGCACGCGGGCTACGGAATTGTCCCTGGGTAGGTGAACTGTACGAACGGATGATGCGTCTAGTAGAAAGAACAGGTACTTCTATCACTGAGGGCGGTTTTACTTGTGTGTCTCCTGAATTTGAAGAGAGGCATGAGGCTATTTTTAACAAGGCGATGACTGTGACGTTGATATCACCCGAAGATTATATTCTTGTTGGCCTTGCTAGATTAGATTTCTTACGTAGACAACGCCACGTAAATATATGTTCTAGAGACGAAAGCGCATTGCTTGACCGTGTTTGCAGTGTGTACAGTATTCTAAAATCTACAATACAAGAAAAGTTTCCCGACTTTTATGATCCTTCATTTCAACTGGCGGAATATTCCGCCACTCTTGGAGTAAAACTTTCTAGAAATAATGAAGGTATAGAAGCTGGAAGAAAGATCTGGGAAGACGCGTTAAAAGCCGGGCATGGAGCTGCTGCCAAAAGTGCTCCTGTATGGCTCAAATATATCGAATTTCTAAAAAGTCATCTCCCCCGTGGTAGTTTTGTTCAAGGCATTAGAGACCTATTCAAGAGGTGTCATGCTCGTGAGATGGACGGATACGGTCAATTAGAGATATGCAATGCGTGGTTAAAGTTTGAACGAGAAGAAGGCAGTGCAAATGATTATTTCAATGCTTGGTGTGTGGCGGGCCCTATCATCGCCCATGCGACGGCAGCAGCACTGCAGACTGGTTATGCAGCTGCTGGTGCTGCTGAAGCAGTTAAAGCGCAGCCTGTGTTGAGTAAAGAAGAAGCAAAGGCATTAAGGCAACAAAAGGATCCTAATTTTCTGAAAAAGAAGCGAAAAATAGAGCAAACACAACATCAAAATAATAAAACTGATGGCGGTGGTGGAGGTGCAAAGCGTTCTAAAATAGAAAAAGCGCCAGAAAAGACTCAACCTGATGCTATTACAACTAGTGAACCACCTGCTATTGTTCCTAAAGATAATAACACTACTATTAACGCCGCTGATACCAAAGAGGCACCCTCTAAAGACTTTGCTGCTCGCAGGGCTCTTACCGCTTTCATCAAGCACCTTCCAGAAGATGCCACCGAAGACTCTCTTCGCGAGCTCTTCTCCCCTTGTGGCGTCATTAATCATGTTAAACTTGGCATTGATCACGCGACTGGCAGGCATAAGGGCTTTGCGTATATAGAATTTGCAAGTTCTGAGAGTCTCGAAGCGGCGTGTAAGTTGAATGGAACGTCAGTTGACGATAAAATTTTGTTTGTAGCCCCTTCTAACCCGCCTGCAGACGGTCCCGGTGGCCGTGGCGGTGTTGTTAGTGGTAGAGGGGACCGAGGAGGGAGAGCGGGTGGTCGTGGAGGGGGCAGAGGAGGCAGAGGGAGAGGGGGTATTGCGTATTCAGGCGGCGGTGGAGGTGGTCAGGTAGCAAAGGCGACACAGAGAGGCCACCTGGATATCTCTGGTAGTGGAGAAAGCGGTAATACTAATAATGGTGCTCCTGCTAATTTCAAGCCTGTCGTGGGGTTTGTCCCTCGAGCTGCAGCGATTCCAAAGAAATCTTTTGCCAAAAGTGGTGGCGGTGGTGGTGGCGATGAAGAGCCGATTAAGTCTAATGCTGATTTTAGAAAAATGCTTTTAGAGAAGAAATCTTAGCTTAAGAAGTTTCTATTTAGTTTCTTACATAAAGGAGGAAAATGCTTTCTCTCTGTAGCTTCTGTTATTAACTAATACAAATAAAAAATAGATACAGATCTGATCATCTTGGTGTGATGTCTTGTTCAATATGAACTGCCCTCCTCAATGGGCCAGGAGCGGTGATGCATCGTTTGAATCTTCGGTCTTTTGGCGAAAGACCCCCTAAACCCCAACCCAGTTGGCCCATGGGGCCCTTACTGCAGTGGGTCTACTATGTTGCCGTGGCCGGCAATACCCCTGAAAGCCCCCTAGGACGTTCACTTGATTTGAATGTTAGTTTTTGCCACTCTCCAAAATATTGCGGCTCCTCAACATTTTACAACCAATAAATAAATAAATAAATAATGTAAAAACTTTCTTCTCTCCACTGGCAATGCATCTTTGCTCTTAGCTACTTAGGTTCACAGAGTGCCACCGCTGTGGGCTTCTCAGAGAATAGAGTACATTTTCCTTAGAATTATAGTGTATCGATATATAACCTTTTTTTTATTCTTTCTTTAATCAGACAGCTGACTGGATTTTATTACATCTCTACGAATTTATCAAACGTACCGTGGATATTTCTGTCTTGCCTCCGGCGGATATACATGAAAGTCCCCCCTGCAATCACACTTGCAAGAACTAATGACGCGATCACAATACCAGCTATTGCACCTCCACTTAATCCATTATCTTCTGCGCTTTCACTATCACTTGAGATTTCTGACGGTGCGGCACCACCACCGGCGCTGCTGGGCCGGGGGGGCGATGGTGGTTTTGTTGGTGGAGAATTTTCTTCAGGAGGAACAGGAGTTCCGAAGCGATTCCCAGTTATATCAGAGTCATTAACTTGAGAAATCCATGCTGGCTCACTTCCAGCAAACATGTTGTTTGAAATATCAAGTACTTGTAACGAAGGAAACCAAGAAGTGTTATTTTGCGCAGATGGGATTTCTCCTGTGAGAGAGTTGTTGGCCAAGTTTAAGGTTTTCAAGGCAGGAAACGCAGCTAAACCAATCGGAAAACGATCCTACAACGAACAGAAAGCGAATGGTGTTTAATAAATGTATACACCTAGCACTAGATGCGTTGATTTTATTCGAATCTCAAAAAAGAAAATGCAAAGGGGAGAAGAAAAAACCCTAACCCTAGGCAAAGCATGGTACCGCCAAGACAACATATGGAGGCATATTGGCGAAAACTAACCTGTAAATCGTTACCAGACAATAGAATCTGCTCAAGCGGGAACGGCGCTTGATCAGAGATATCGTATACAGATGCTGTCCATTCAATCGGCAAGGAAGTCAGCTGGTTGTCACGAGCGTCGAGGGACAGAAGCGAGGGATGCGCTGCTAAAGAATGCGGCACACCACCGATGAGATTATTCCCACTTAGATCTACAAATTCAATATATTTCTGGGAAAACTCGGGTATTTGGCCATCTAAATTGTTGTCCCGTAGATTAAGAAGCTTTAAATTGGAAGCGAAAGATAGGGAAGCCGGCAGCAGCCCCGTCAATGCTGTGTTGCTGAGGTCCAAGGATTCAAGTTTTGAATTGGTGGTGAAGACGTCGGGTAAAGAGGATAGCAACGTATTGCTGCGAATTGAATAAGAACAAATAGACATGGTTTTAGGGTTTAATAGAATGGCTGAGTTTTATTTAAAGAAAAAAGAAAGTGTTGAATAAAACATATTGCCGGCAGCAAGGCCGATTGTTTTGTAACCATTTACCTTAAAGCAAGGGTTTTCAACTCTGAATTGGCTAGAAGACACTCAGGAACTGAGCCATCAACTCCAGTAAAACTCATGTCGAGCTCAATGAGAGAGTTCTGCACGAAAAGAAAGCGGGAATTAAGAATGCACCAAATTGTTGTTACAATTATATTTCAGGAAAGCAGCAAGGTGGCCAGGTTTGAGCCAAGGTAACGCTCTGTGAAATGGACCTACTTGAGCCATAAAGCATATATATTGCGTATTAAGCTTATCCAAACTGCCAGTGAGGTTCTCATTGTTAGATATATTCAGAAATTGAAGAGTCGTAAATTGAGATATTTCGGCAACTGGGAAAGAACAAGACATATCCAGATCTGCACGTAAATGGTAAGCACACTCCAAAGAACGTTAAGTATAGATTGAGAACATTGGTCGCTTATACAACCTGGATATATTAGATTCTTACCAGATGCATCTAGGACTTGTAAAAATCCTTCAGCGTTACAGACGTTGCCCGCAAGTGCACACAAATTCGCAACTGACTCATTACTTGAGCCTGTTGACCCTGTAGTGTTCCTCCAGCGTGTACATGATGAAGGATTTTGACAGCACTGGGCAAATATTACTTCAAAATGAGCTTTTTCGCTCGGCTGTAGCTGCACAATTCCAGCAGATTGTCCATATGCCAGCTTTGTTATAGACCTGCGGCAAGCGGGAACAATAGCGCCATTTGGCACGTCATTAGTTTGTTTATTGCCAAATATTTGTCTATTCAAAGGAATAAGCGATATATAATAAGAAAACTCACAAAAGGCACAGGATCAGAGGCAATTGTTGAAAGACCATTTTATCTTTTCTATAGTGTTAATCAAGCTTTCGAACAATATGGTTATATCTCCAGACATGTATGAAGGGGCGAAGGATTAAACCTAGGTTTTTTGCGAGGGAATTTACCCCGGCTTCCTAGGCCGCCAGCAATCGCAAATCCCCAAAACCACAGATTTCAGCACAAAGCACTTGTTTAAACACTTGTTTTACAATACAACCTGGAACTGAGTTGAACAAAGATGGTTGCACGCATGAGCATTGTTTTCCTGGTGCTGGTCGCAGGCAAGTTTAATTCTCCACACTGATGCATGCCAGGGCACAAACTAGGCCACTGCCGAATTTCGCTGTGTTCCCTCCAAGGGCAGCCCCACATCTTTTCTTAACCTAACCTCTCATTCTGTAACCCTTCTGACTGCAGGTGTTTGCACTGTGCGCGGCCAAGGTTGCAGCACCCCATATGACATCCTCTCCACAGAGGCCACGCTGAGCATCGCTAAACAAGCTGTAGATGCCGCTGGACTTCAAGGTACGCCAATCAGTTCATATATCATACTCTCTAGATCATATTAATGTATTATTACCTCTTTTTTGTTGTTTCCTTCACCGTCCCTTGAAATTGACTCTCTCCCCTCCTCTCCCTACAGACACCCTTGATGACCCCGAGCTTGATGCCACTATCTTCATCCCTAATAACGCTGCCTTCACTCTTTTCTTGGAACAGGCTGACGGCACAGCAGAGGACTTGTTAGCATTCCCTGGTCTGGCCGATATCTTGAAGTATCACGTCCACATTGTGGCTCACAATATTTCAGATATCAATGAAGGTGATAACTTGGACACTCTCCAGGGTGATGAAATCTTTGTTCAGTTCAAGAAAGACAATGATCCCAAATACGCTGGGTGTGGAGGCGCCCATCTGCATTTGAGTACTTTTGGTTCTTCGCCATCAGATCCTTTGACCTGCGATATCCAAGCATGCAAGGTCAGTCAGTCAGTCCACCTATCTGTATATTGGAATTTCAGTTAATTAAACCGCCAAATTTCGAAAGCTCTTCTCGAGTTCCTGTTCTTGAAAGCTCTATTCTATATTTAAAACCGTTTGACTTGATTTTCTTTTCTTTTCCAAAAATTATTTTCTTCCCATGCAGTCTGTTATCCACATCGTCGACTACCCAATGCTACCAAACGACGAAGCTATCGAAGAGGCATTCCCTAATATTGAAATTAGATCATCTAACTCTGTCGAGGAAGGAGACGACCATGACCACGATCATGATGATGATGATCACAACGACGCTGCAGGTGCATCGTCAGCTGCTTCTTATTTGAAGCACACCGTTGTTGCAGTTGTAAGTATATGTCCTGAAAACCCTGTTTCACTACCATCTTATTCTGAAATGAAGAACAGAGATGCTCAACACCCTTTATTTTGCTGTTTTGCAGGTAATGGCCGCTGCCTTTATTTTTTAAAGCTGGTGGTGGCGGTGAAGGGAAAAAAGAGTATTTGTTTAGAATTGAAAAAAAAATAACGTAATGAAAGTAAGTATCAGAACTTTGCCATTTCTCTTCTCCCTACGATTTTATAAAAGCCACTTCGCTTCTTTTTCGCCGCGTAATAGCTGATTCACTGAGAAATTGCAAGAGTTGCTTTTTAAAACAGGAGAAGGGAATTTGCGAGGGTGTAAATAACAATATAATTAAATAGGGTTTTGCTTGCATATTAGATAGTGCCAATATATATGTAAATATTCCCGCACAAACCAGAATAAAGACAGCAGCTTCTTTAAAGAAGCCAGACAAAATGCTTGTTTTGTTTTTCTGGTGAAGGAAACCATAAAACTCCGATCCTAAGATTTTCTCAAGCTTTCTTCTTTCACAGGCTACAGCTATAGCCTTTTCTGTGTTCTAAATATCTCTATTCCGAGTGACTCTACCACTCCTTCAACAGCTACATGTGGTTTCTCCACTCGTATTCTCACGTCTTCTACAACTTTATGACTGTTCAATATTCTAGTAGCAATCATCTCCGCAACGCTTTCTATCAATAAATGAGGTTTTCCTTCGACAATAGTTTTAATATCAGTGTACACAGCTGCGTAGTTGATTGTATCTTGTAGATCATCTGTTTTTCCAGCTTTTTGCAGGTTGGCTGTGAGTGTAGCGTTGATAACGAACTTCTGACCTAGACTTCTCTCCTGCGGGAAAAAGAAAAACAAGAAAAACGACAGTGATGACAAAATTGTTTTTGCTACGATTACATGAGATCTACACAGAGATAATCGATACCGAACTACTCACTTCCTCTAAGACGCCATGATACCCATGAAAGACCAGGCCCTTGAGCAAAATTTTATCACCAGCAGCGTCGGAAGGAGCGGTGGCTGCCATGGGATAATATGTTGTGTGGAAAAATTGGCCAGGACGGGCAACCTGGAGAGCAACAAAGCAAAAATTGTGAATCTTCGTATTTTAAAGGATTTTTAAAGGCGCGAAGAATGCGAATTTACCTGCGCTAGGCGTTTGGCACTTGTGCGAAACATGTTGATCACTTTTGCAATTGTGCTCCTTAATTGGGGAATTCAAGCTTCTATCCTCTGTTCAAAAAAAGTAACTAATGCTCTAAACTAATTAAAATACTCGTAAGTATATAGCAAGTTGTCTAATAGACAGAATCTCCCCAAGTCTCAGACCCTTTACAGCTTATGATAAATATGACTTCAAAAGTTCCCTCTGAAATGCCACACATTTCCATTTACTTTGCATGTATCTTATTTTCATATTTTAAACAAGGGATCTACAATGCGCTAGTGCCACCGATCGTCCTGTTTTAAATATTCAACTTTGCATTTACCATGTGGCTACGACCTACCAGCCCAAAACGTGCTTTATCAATTCAATTTTCTGCTAACAGCAATACCGGACTTCATCCCGCTCCAAAACGAAAGTCTCAGGGAGGAGAGAGCGCATCCATGAAGAAGTTACCAAACAGCAATCGGCCTTGCCCTTCGGACACCCCCGCTCGCCGTGCTCCAAAGCAAGTTGCCTTTCCCAAACCCTTTCCTCGATCCCCTAATGTTGCAATCATTGGCGGCGGCTTGTCAGGCCTTGTCTGTGCTCTACAACTAGCGGAAAAAGGTATCAGAAGTACTGTGTTTGATACCGGAGAGCATGGCGTTGGCGGGAGACTAGGTACCCGAAGTGCCATTGGTGGCTCTCTACGAAACCCTGAACCTACAACTCTAGATCCAAGGCTGGTTTTTGACCATGCAGCACAGTATTTCACTGGGTCAGACCCTCGTTTTGTTCAGATGGTGGAGAGTTGGGTGGCAGCGGGAGCGGTGCGGGAGTGGGAAGCAGGCAGCGTAGGCACTCTAGATCTTTCTCCTTCTTCAAATAGTAACAAGCCTCCTAACTATACACCTATTCAACAGAAAAGTAAAATGTATGTCGGTCAAGGGGGCATGCGGCAACTAGCAGAATTTCTTGCTAGCACAGCCGAGAACTCAAAATTAGTAGATGTTCGCCGCCCGTTGTGGGTGAATACCATTCGATTTTTAAATTCTTCTTCATCTGGTGGTGGATTTGGGTGGAAAGTCCTCGCACGTGGCGTTGACCAAGGTGTATATGACGCTGCAGTGATAGCACATAATGGAAAATGTGCTAATAGGTTGTCTGCACCAATGGGGGTGCCTGCTGTGCATGCTGCGCTCAGAAAGTTGAAATTAAGTGCAAATTGGGTATTGATGGTTGCGTTTGAAAGCGGGAAATCTATACCTGTACCTTTGAATAAAGAAGGAAAGAAGATGGAAGGAGCGTTTATTAGAAATAGTGAAGTACTCAGCTGGGCGGGGAATAACACCGCAAAATTAAAGCTTGTTGAGGACTCTTTATGTCCTTCATCGCTACCAATAGAATGCTGGACATTAATAAGTACCCAAAAGTTTGGAAAGCTTAAAAAAGTCCCACAAGAAGCTGTTCCTCAAGATGTCGCTGCTAGAATCACTAAAGAGATGCTCGAAGAGTTTACTCGAGCTCTGGGCTTGTCTTCTCTTGAAGACTTGCCTCCAGTTGTGTATAGCAAAGCACAACTGTGGGGTGCTGCGTTACCTATAAATACACCAAATGTAGGGTGTATTTGGGATACTGCAGGTAGGGTAGGCGTTGCTGGGGACTGGGTCCACGGAGGCGGGAGCATGGAATCTGCTGCATTGAGTGGAATAGCAATGGCAGAATGTATAGCTAGCGAAGCAAAAGGGGCAATTGGGAAGAACCTAGGCTTAAATGAAGCATTTGAAAGAGTGAAAGGAGAAGAAATTGGCGTGTTTCCGTAGTTTAAAATAACTAACTATGAATTATTTTTCAATTTCTCAACTTCCGGTCATTTCTTTTTCAACTTTTTTAATTTACACGGAAGTTTTACTTATTAAAAAAGATAAAGCAAGACATAAAAACAAAGAGACATGCTCTAACTCGTAGTATAGCTACTGCTTAAACGTTTTCAAAACGTTTTTTTTCCAAAATAGGGTTTTACTTTTTATTCTTTGCACCCATGGCGTTCAATGCACTGCCTGCTCTGAACCAATCAAGTTGATTCTCATTGAAAGTATGATTCAATGGAAAACTGTATGTAGTACCATCAGGACGTTTCCCTTCCAGGGTCAAGGGGGTTCCAGGCGCAAAGGTAGCCAATCCTTTAACAGAAATCTTATCAAAAGGTCCAACCTTGTCGTAATCGGCGGGATCAGAGAAAATTAAAGGCAACATACCTTGCTTTTTCAAATTAGTTTCGTGAATACGAGCAAACGACTTGACAATGACTGCACGGGCACCGAGGTGGCGAGGTTCCAATGCAGCGTGTTCACGGGAAGAGCCTTCGCCATAATTTTCATCGCCAATGACGACCCAAGGTTGTCCGGCGGCTTTATAAGCACGAGCGACATCGGGTACAGCACCGTATTCACCAGTAAGCTGGTTCTTTACGCTGTTAATTTTGTCATTTTCGGCGTTCAAAGCACCGATAAGCATGTTATTGGAGATGTTGTCCAAGTGGCCACGGTATTTCAACCAAGGTCCAGCCATTGAGATGTGATCAGTAGTACACTTACCCTTGGTTTTAATCAATACTAAAGCATCTTCGAGATCTTTACCATCCCAGGCAGCGAACGGAGTGAGGAGCTGCAAACGTTGAGATTCAGGGTCAACTTTAACAGTTTCTTTAGAGCCAGCAGGTGCTTGGTAGGTCTCTTCGCCAGGATCGTACCCACGAGCAGGGAGCTCATCGCCTTCGGGAGGGGAGAGCATTATCTCTCTACCGTCAGCACCAACGAGAGTATCCTTTTCAGGGTTGAATGTAAGGTCGCCAGCGATCGCCATGGCAGTGACAATCTCAGGGGAAGTCACAAACGCGTGGGTGGCAGGGTTGGCGTCATTTCGAGCAGCAAAGTTACGATTGAATGATGTGACGATTGAGTTTTTCTCACCCTTGACGACTTCAGTACGCTTCCACTGACCAATGCAAGGGCCGCATGCGTTGGCAAGAACGGTTCCTCCAACCTTTTCAAAAACCTCGATCAAACCATCCCGAGCAATGGTGGCTCGAATTTGTTCAGAACCGGGGGTAATAGCGAAAGGTACCTTGGCCTTAATACCAGCAGCAAGAGCTTGACGCGCTACAGAGGCAGCACGACTCATATCTTCATACGAAGAATTGGTGCAAGAGCCGATTAACCCAGCGGACAAAGTGGTAGGCCATCCATGCTTACGAGCAGCATCACCAAATTCAGAGAGGCCATGAGCTAAATCAGGAGTGAAGGGCCCATTAATTTGAGGCTCCAATTCACTCATATTGATCTCAATAATCTGATCATACTCTGCACCGTCATCAGCACGTAAATTTTCAGCGAAGGAATCAGCCAAGGAAGCAATCTTCTCGCGACCGGTAGCCTTCAAGTAATCACCCATGCGCTGGTTATAAGGGAACATAGAAGTAGTAGCACCGATCTCAGCACCCATATTACAAATAGTGCCCATACCAGTGCAGGACATGTTCTCCAAACCAGGCCCGAAATACTCCACAATAGCCCCCGTACCTCCTTTAACTGTTAAAATCCCGGCAACTTTGCAAATGACATCTTTAGGGGAAGACCATTTGTTAAGTTTTCCGGTAAGACGGACACCGATGACTTTGGGAGCCTTTAATTCCCAAGGAAGACCAGCCATAACATCAACGGCATCAGCACCCCCAACTCCAATAGCGCACATTCCAAGACCACCGGCGTTGGGTGTGTGGGAGTCAGTTCCGATCATCATACCACCTGGGAACGCGTAGTTTTCGAGGACAATTTGATGAATAATACCAGATCCAGGTTTCCAGAAACCCATACCGTATTTAGAACCAGCAGAAGACAAGAAATCGTACACTTCTTTGTTATTTTTTTCAGCGTGTTTTAAATCGGCAGCACCTCCAAAAGAGTTCTCACGATCAGGCTGAGGGGCAGTGGTACCTTCGATCAAGTGATCGCAGTGGATGGTGGTGGGGACTGCGGTTTGGGGGAGGCCGGAAGAGATGAACTGAAGAACAGCCATCTGGGCAGTGGCGTCTTGCATGGCAACGCGATCAGGGCGGAGACGGAGGTAGCTGACACCGCGCTGGATATCCTGGCCTTCGGGGTCATCAAGATGGCCATAAACGACCTTCTCGGAGAAAGTCAAGGGTCGGTTGAGACGACGGCGAACAATCTGTAGATTAGAGGAACGCAAAAACAAAAGGTGAGGAAAAAGCACCGACGGAGGATGAAACTAAAGAAATCTGATATTGGTTACAAGGCACTGCGTTCATGTTCAAAGAGCTCAGAGACCCTAAACCCATAATGATACTGTCAACAGAATTTAACCCAAGGAAAAGTTCTCGCTCCAAAGTAGCACTTACTGCAAGACGCTCTTCAATCTTGGTGTAACGATCATTGACGGTCTGGTCGGGCTCCACACGACTCAAGGGGGCCTGAAAATCATGGTATATATATAAGAAAAGTTAGTGTTAAGATTCTAGATATGCGAGATAAATTCCTGGAAGGAAGGATGGGGAATAATACTTACCTTGTCCATTCCTGCAATGCTTGACATTGCCGCCTGAGAGCGGAATCCATTGGCAAAAAGTTTCCCCTTGGCCTGCAGGAATTTACACAGTTTTATCTCATTAGCACCTTAAATATTTAGATCTATTGAACAGTCAAGCATAACATCTCCATCAGACCCTAGTTTACCTCGGCCAAGGCTCTACTGCCTGCCCTAAGTGCAGACATTGCAACTGCTCTCTCCTAAACTGAGCAATACAACGCTGATCACAGTTTAGAATAGTCTTATAACTACGGTTAAGTCTGATTAAGAACCCATGACTGAGGAGGAGGGCACAAAATTTCAGCCCTAAAGAGGTACACTTCTGTACCTCTTCTTCTCGTCTCATTGATAAACGATTGCCATCATTTAGTCCATCAATGGCATTAATATGTTAGTAGTGCAGGCGCAGTGACTGGCTTGAAGCGTGCTCTTCGTTCCTTGACCATTCTTGATATCACAAATCATTTATTCCTTTTGTTTTTGCGCAGCCCTGACCCTTACTGCAATCACCAGAACGTAGTTTGATAGCTGCTTACCGTCAGACGAGTCCATAATACACACTAAGCTAAACAAGCCCCAAAGCATTTGAACAAACAGAGCTTGATAAAAGAATAAATGAAGGGACAACAAGTTTCTCAGCTGCGGAGACTGCTGCAGCAGCAATTCTTAGCAGGTATGTACATTGGATGGCATGTCCAGATCAGCAGTAAAATTTTGTGTTCCTTCCCATTGCCTCGATTTGGTGCCTCAATTCTGATGCCCCATTTCTTGTTCAATAATGACAGCTTAGTTCTTCCAAACTCTGCAGATGCATCCACACTTTCTGGTGCTCGTAAATACGCCACGACACAGCTTGCCATCCCTAGTTCAAATGCCCTCCGCGCCGGCGCCGGTGCAAGGTCCTCTGTCAATGGAGTCACCGCCACCATCTTTGGCTGCTCCGGTTTTTTGGCCCGCTATGTCGCTCAGTCTCTTGGCGGCATGGGCACCCAGCTCATTTTCCCTCACAGATGCGATCCTGTTGATGTTCAGCATCTACGCACTATGGGAGATTTAGGTCAAATCGTAATGCTTCCAGACTTCAATATTCGTGATGACGATCAGATTCGTCATGCCATCTCCCACTCTAATTTGGTTTTAAATTTCATTGGTGCTGATCAGGAAACCTGGAATTATGGATTTGATGAGGTACATGTAGATATTCCTGCACGTATTGCGCGTATTTCTAAAGAATTGGGTGTGGAAAGAGTAGTTCATTTCTCTGCTTTGGGTGCCAGTGCTGATGCTCCCTCCCGCCGTCTTCGCACCAAAGCAGCAGGCGAAGCAGCCCTTAAGCAGGAACTTGGTGATATGCTTACTATGTTCAAACCTGCATCTGTTACCGGTACAGAGGATCGCTTATTTAACAATTACGCACGATGGGCTAAATCTTTACCCATTTTTCCTTTGATTGAAGGCGGAGATACTAAATTACAGCCTGTTTGGGTAAGAGATGTAGCTCAAGCAGTCGTTAATGCACTGGAGACGTACGATTCTATGGGCAAGACATACCATTTAGCTGGCCCTGATGTATTTACAGTAAAACAACTTGTTAATTTCACGTATCAAACCATCAGAGAATCCCCGCTGGTTGCCCCAATGCCTGCCCCTCTTGCGAAATTGATGGCTGCACCTCGTGAATGGTTGGGGAAACGTACCCCTTTACGGCCAAACGCTGCATTCACTGCTGATGCTATTGATGAGCTTAAAGCTGATCTAACTTTACCCAAGGATGGAACACATCTTTTAACCTTCAAAGATCTTAGCGTAGAGCCTCACAAGGTGACTGAAGGTATTCCTATTGAATATTTACGGTTTTATAGATCTGGCGGGTATGATTTCGGAACTACTGGGGATAATGCGACCACCGGAGGTGGAGGTGGACAATCACCTCATTTGAGTCGGTAGAAACGCATTTTTTTTCCTTTCTTTCTTCTCCTTGGCCTTTTCTTTGAATTCATAAATCTCTAGTGTTTTGCTCTTTGCTGTTTCTTCTAGCTTGTAATATGTTTACAAATAACCAAAATTTGAACGGTCATACACTACTAACGACTCTACAAACAATTAAATCTTTTAAACTACACATTGAGTCTGCTCACCACAGCAGTCGTGATACCATTCACCTGCTCCGCCCATTTTCGCAACGCAGCATACGTCTCGGCCTGTTCTTCTTCCTTTTCCAACTCCAAAACCTGCTGTAACTGATCAATCCGTCCAGCTATCTTGCCATCTAAAATCAATCCGATCAAGAGCTGTTCTACTTCAGAAACATCAACGTTTAACTGGTTGGCTACAAAATCAAGTTTAACTCGTGTGTACGGTGCAATAGCACGAAGTACGACTTGTGTACGTACATTGCGTTTTAAATCATCTATATAGGGTGATACAAAAGGGTCGTCTAAAATCGTCGATCTGTTTGTTCTCACAACCCGCTCGAATGCTTTTATATCACCGCTTTGATAGGCTTCTACTAATGAGGTCATCGCAGCAACCTCAGGGTCTGACCGATAGGGCCGTGCTTCTTGAGAATCAAAGGGATCTACTTGACTCTCCATGAGCATATTCGTTAAAACTAAGTATCGCAAGCACCGAGTTCGAGCGGCAGAGCCGGCCTCGTCGTACGATTTAAAAGCTTCAAAAAAGTCGGTTGCTGCGTCAGCCCAAGAACGTTCTAAAGTATGCATTTTACCACCACATTCGCGAATAACACCCATGATACGAGGATGCGGGATGGCAGATTCAATCGCTAAAGCTTTGCGGTAGAGTTCTTTGAGTTCCCGGGCGTTGCGTTGCTCTGTGTGCAATTGAATTTGTAAAGCATAGACCTCCAAAAGTTGAGTTCCTTTGCGTTGATCGTCGACTCCTGTTGCATCTTGACATGCTGCGTGGAGTTCTTTGAGTACCATTGCCGCTTCACTTGTTCTTTTTAATGAAAGCCATAGATTAGCGAGTTTTACGTTGGTCTTGAACCACAGTCGCTCATTTTTAGCTTCTGCCAAAGCGCTGAGAGTGAGCCCATAAAAATCTTGAAGTAGTTTAGAATCTGTGGATTGAGAGGAAATAAAGTCTAAAACTGAATTGATTTTCTTTTCTGCTGCATTACGAGTGATCCCGCTGCAGTTGGCATAGGCAAGGAGGTCTTTATAAGCATTGAGCATGGCCGGGTGGTCACCGAGACGGAAGTGGAGCTTGACAATTTGCTTCAGAGCCTTGAAACCCCATTCGCCCTTGTCTTCTTCCATGGTTAGAACTTGTTGGAAGCCTTTTAACGCCTCCTTGAGCTCATCACTTTCGATTAAGCCTGCATAGTGGTTTGCAAATAAAGAGAGAGAAGAATAACCGCTGACATCTGCTGTAAACGGAGAGGCAAATTTTATTTCCTTACCTTTTGAGTTGTAGTACTGGTTCTCAATATCTACATCCTCTTCGCCATATTCGTCATCGGAATATTCGAAGCCATAATCTTCCATATCACTCTGCTCAAGAATAAAAGTAAAATTGAAAAGTTGGGATCGTGGATTAAAAGATTAGCAGGTGGTGACTAAGGATCCGCCCGAGGCGACATAAATGCTGTTCATAGACTATGTACACACCATAGTGTCTAAGTTTTCCAGTATCTAGTGCAAATTAAAACCTGAAAAGTTTTCTGATCAAAGATTTGAAAGTGATCAAAATGCCATAGGGCCCAACGCAACCCGTTTCCAGCCCTAAATTGTCTGAATTAATATGGGTAAGCAAGCTGGGCTCGCTCTTTTAGTGTGGCAAGCCCTCACAGAGCAAGAAAATCGCGCCTCCACAACACAGTCAGTTCGAAACTAAACACAGCTTTAAATATAAGGCACAAAATGCATGAAGAAGTATTGTTTTAAAGTTGTTGAAGGTTCAACGCTTTCATCAGGATTACAATGTGGCCTGTCAACTTAATGAATGTACAATTAAGCAGCACTTCTGGTCCGATAAAAATTAATCTGCATCCCGCCCTTCACGGCTCAAGCAGAACCTTTGCTGGACGTACTTTAATCCACACACCTTTACAGATAATATACATTAGTCAATGCGCAAACCCAAGCTACCAGTTAACGTCGCCAGCGGCGTCTCAATTACCATGCCCCCGCCACCGCCAGTGCCCCCGACGCCAAACATTTTGCAAGGCAACAACAAATTCCGACAACCAACAGGACAGCATTTCTACAACGACAGAAAGTTCTCTTGATGCTGAAATTTTCAGTATCGCTCTCCCTACATTAGCTACCCTAGCAGCAGACCCGTTGGCCGCTTTGGTTTCCGTGGCGTGGATAGGACAGCTTGGTGCCGTCGAGCTCGCTGGTGTCGGCGTTGCTCTCTCAGTTTACGGCGCCTTTACAAAACTCTTCAATATGCCTTTATTGGCGGTGATAACCTCTAGCACGGCCTCTGCTTTAGGGAGAGGACAAGGGGAAGACTCTCGAGAACTTGGAGGTGCGGTCACCTCTGCATTAGCTCTAGCTCTCGGTGTCGGTGTGATACAAGCTTTGTTACTCGGAGTTTTTGGCATTTCAGGTCTATCCACCTGGGGTGCAGGACCTTCTTCTCCTCTGTACGACCCTGCAGTGCACTATCTTTCAATTAGAGCCCTCGGTGCACCCACAACAGTCTTATTTTTAGCTTTACAAGGCACTTTTCGTGGGCTAGGAGACACCCGTGCCCCATTTGTAGCTACTGTAGTGGCAAATATTGTTAATGTAGCTCTAGAACCGCTGTTTATCTTTACATGGGGATGGGGCGTCCGTGGTGCTGCTGCAGCAGTCGTCGTCTCTCAGCTTGTCTCTGTTGTCGGACTTGCAGCTATGCTTATAAAACGTTTAAATTTAGGTTCTTTAGAAATTTCAGTGCTAAAGAATGCAGTGGAATACGTCAAACCTACAGGCCTGCTTACTTTACGAACTTTAGCCATCACCGCCACCTTCTCTCTAGCTACCGCTCTTTCTTCCAGAACCGACGCTTCCCACGCTGCAGCCCATCAAATAGCCTTCCAACTCTGGCTGGCTTCTTCTCTACTTGCCGATAGTCTCGCTGTCGCAGCGCAGTCTTTAATCGCAAGGTCGCTTGCAACCGGCACAGTAGCAGGACGAACCGCCGCTGCCCTCGTCAGCCGGCGCATTCTTGATCTTTCTTTTAAACTAGGCCTGACGCTCGCTGCTGGTTTAACCGTAGGAAGTGCAATATTCCCACTAACACGGGTCTTTTCTTCAGATCCTGGGGTACTCACAGTGTTGAATTTCCTCATGCCAATTGTTATTCTTTTACAGCCAGTGAACGCTCTGGCCTTCACGATGGATGGGCTCTTGTATGGAGTTAATGGCTTTGCCTACGCTGCAAAGGCAATGGCAATATCTGCAATACCTGCTATTGGCACCATGCTTGCAGGCATGCGATTCTTTGTTGGGCCGGTTTCAACCTCGTCAGCGACCATGTCGGCACCGGCGGCTGTGTTGTCTGTTGTCTGGACCGGCCTTGCCGTAGTGATGGCAGCACGTTTTCTTACTATATTTATTCCTTATAAGTTAAGAAACAAACCCTTTGACGTGTTACTAACGTGAAATGATTTGGGTCGGTATTTTTGTGTTCCAAAGCAATAGAAAATTCAATGGAAAAAGTAACACCTGAGAGTTTGAAATTTAAGGAAAAGATTTTAAAAAACAAAAACAGTATTATTGAGAAAATGAATCGAGTACTGTGCGACTTGTCTATGTATATATATCATGAACATATTTATATCCCTTCTTGCATGCTTTTCTTTGCTGAAAACAACCAACAAATAGAAGAAAGTTTCAAAAAACTAACTTTTGCTGCGGCCATCATCGATACAGTTTATCGAGTATCTACTACCACCAAAAGTGTATCATGTGGTGTTTGTACTCTCTTCTTTCTCAGCTCTGGCCAAATCATACACCTCCTTCATTCGCATCCCACTCCCTGCTTGCAACCATTCTTTAAAGTTCGCTTGTATCGCTCCAATAAATTCCCTTTTTCGTACATCATCTAGTCCCGCTTGGCGATACGCTGATCGTACTGCTGTCATCCCATTCATCCTTTCTTCCCACGAAGCGGCATATTCATCGGGGAGTGGGAATGGGGTAGGACCAAATGCTTCAGCACCGAGTGTCCCTGCACCGCCAAGGAGACCGCCTAAAAGATCTTCCTCGGCGGGTTGTTGCATTCCACTTGCTGCAACTGCCCCAACACCGGTAGTTGAAGCATTGCTGCGGGAGCGCACTGGCCCTCCGCATAGAGGTCCTTTTCCACCGGTAAAGGGAACCAAGAAAGGGAGGAGTTTTGCAGGGGGCAGTAGCGTCGCTGATGGAGGTTGCGATGTGGCACCATGATGGTTGATATGAAGGCCTTGTTGTTCAGGGCTAGGAGCTCCAGAAGCTGTTGTGACGCCAAGGGCTGTCGCACCAGGTGGACTGGAGAAAGGTGCGAGTGATGGGCTGCGTGGGGAAGGCATTTTTAGTGGAGATAAGGATAAGCTAATAGGAGAAGATGCTCCTGTAGCTGGTTCACCGGCGGCGGCGGCGGCGGTGGTGGTGTCCGCCAGCTGCTGCTGAGTAATAAAGTTATTAAAACTATGATGACCTCCACTACTATTCAACGGCGGGCTACTTCCATAGCTCCCTCCACCAGCTAAAAACGCATTATGATGTTTTGTAGCTACAGCATGTTGGTGCTGATCTGGTACCAAAGGGGTCACATTACACCATGCGTTGGGTTCACATTTGACCCCGGCCATGGTCACATGGTCCTCTAGCTGAGCATACCCAGCATTGTGTGGAGCTAGCTGTACGAATCGATTGTCCCCTAATAGAACTGGCGGTCGATTGACAGCTAGATAGAAGATACAATCGTGGCACGTGTTTATAATGACGTGCTGTGCTGCAACAACAACTTGCACACGTTCACAGCGTTCTACCCGAACTGCTTTGCCTGCTGCGCCCAGAATAATGACGCAATCAGTACAGCAGGAGATGGTAGCGTATTCTATAGCGGCGAGGCAGTAGACAACGGCATCGTGGCAATCTAGAACACGGAAACTTCCTTTAGCAGTATCAAGGTTGTAGTCTCCGGCATCAACGACACCCGCAGCAGTCCTTGAAGAAGAAAAGTCAGATTCTCCTCGTAGCACAGTAGCTCTATGTACTCCATGGACATCTATTGGGTTTAGTAAACTTAAAGTTGGGGGAACAAGCTGGTCAAACATAGAGAAACGAGGCTGAGGAGGGGATGCACCAAACATTGGAACATCACCACCGCCACCACCACCGCCGCCAGCTCCTCCTGCTGGGGACACACCTACCATGCCTCCCTGATTTTTATGTCCAATATTATTCAGGGAACCGTTGAGATCTGTTGGTCCAAGGGAGGTGCGTACCCACTCCACCAATGCTGCGGCAGAAACACCACTGCTATTGATAGAGGTAGGACCAAGGGAGGCGGGGAGACATCGGCTCAGCGGCTTTATTGATGCAACTGCTCCTTCTGATCCTGCTGCGGCTGTAATAGTAGTAGGGCCAATTGACGGAGCATCACACAGTTCCATTGGACTAGCTGACTCGATATTCCCAGCAGATGGATTAACCACGGAATCTTCTTGCATACTGGAATGACCTCCGTCGGTAATATCACTCTTCTGCCGACCTTCTCCGCTCTCTGTTTGTATTAAGAAGCCTAATCTATCAATTTCGAAACTACGTAAACCTTCTTCTATTAGTTGCTCATCCATTTCACTGGCACTCGCATCGAAAATATCTTCATTATCGGAGAAGACACCCGTTCCAGCTCCTATTCTGGTCCCAGCTCCAAAGGCGGCGGTAGCAGCTGTATTCTCCGCAGCCCCACCAGCTGCCGCCAGAGCGATCAATTCCGCAGCATGACGAGAGATAAAGGCACTAAAGCCGTTAATAACCGACTCTTCATATAGTAAATGCTCCTGCATCTTTTGTCGTGTTGCTGGGAGGTGTGCTCGGTGGTGAGGCTGTTCTTTTATCCAAGGTCTTGCCGCCAATCTCATAGGAGAAGAAGGCTCTAATTGAGTCGCACTCGGATGTTCTGAAGGCCATACATCAGCTGTATCCGCTCGGGAAGCTTCTCTAGTGTAGTATTGTGCGAATAAAAAGAGAATAAGGCGATGAGCATCTGCTGCCATGGGCGTTCCGTCAGTGCTTGTTTGGACAGCAGTATTGTCATCGACAACGGAGGCAAAGAGGTCTAATAACACTTGTGTTTGCTGCAGTGTTGTTCCTAGAGCTTCCGTGAGGGTCTCTAGGGAGACAAAACCTGGGTTAAATAAAAAGGAAAAAGAAGGTGAGGAAAGAGTGGCGTTGAAAATGTGATGATGGAAGTTGGTAAAGAATAAAAGAGGTATCATTGACACGGTGGGAAGTCTCGCCAGACACGTACATTTGTTGTGTTCAGTATCGAATTGCCCTCGTCGCAATAGGTCACGCAATAGCGATAGAAGCGAGATGAGAGAGTTGAGATGGGTTAGCCAAGGGCAAACAGGACAATTTCCATATTCAAGGACCTCTGTTCTGCATTTTGCCAAGCTAGTCCCAGCATCTTGCTGCTCTGATGCCATAATGCACGCTGTAAATCAATAAATCAATGCTAGGTTCGTATCACTCGAACATTTCAATGAATCAAATCAATTCCATCACCAAGCATATGTGAGAAGAAATACGATCCAAGGCTGCGTTCACACAGTCTTTATATTCTTGAGAATGTCGCAATGCTAAATGTGCTTTGTTCTGATCTCTGATGTGCCGAAAATTGGGGACGGCTTCGTCCCGGAGGAAGAACTGCAGCCAAAATAAACAGTTCGGAAGAAGTCGAGATTTTAAATCGGTGCTAGATGTTCGTGATTTTTATACAGGGTACTTCTCCAACATGTGCAAAGATATGGAGGGCCTGTCGGTGGAAATAAATATGCTATCATGGAGTCCAGTTCTGTGGGCGCCGGCCGGAGCGGGACGGGGCGGTGAAAGCCAACGACGACGGCTTGGCTTTGATTAATACTTCACTGGCACATTTCGGATGGAAATTCTTACTCTACATGTATGGAATCTACCGGTTTTTAGAAATAAGCAGCCAGAAATAGAGTGCTTGGTAATTGGCAGCCACCGGCGTACTGCAGGGGTGCTGTAGATTATACAATATCCCCCCTTTAAAGGGCAGTGCCTGGCACCTTCCCTTTTTATAAATCCACACAGATCCAGTATACAGTTGGTATGGTGCTCCGCCTGGCAAGAAGTGTCTACTAATAACTCACAAGTTTATGATCACAGTTTCAAATTCAAACTAACTTTTGAACCAGCTATTGATTTTTCAACTTCATAGCATCTCTCAGAGCTCGAAACCATATACGAGTGTGATCAGCACCCTGCAACGCATAGCACGGCATATTTTTCTCTCTAGATTTCTAGATCACAAAATGGTGCGTTGGCCCGCAGTTGCCTCTCTGGAGCTTTTTCTCGCATCTTATCTCTCACTACAGCTAAAATCAGACGCATGAATCTACCGCAAACTGACCTTGTGCGTGCATTTTCTTCGTCTTCACCTTCTCCTTGCAGAGTAAGACAGCCAGCTCCAACAAAGCCAAGGACAAAAAAACCGCCAGGAAGGCCGCCGCTGAAAAAGCTCTCCAAGTCCAAGCAAAATTAAAACAACTCCTACAAGACCCAGACTTACTGGCCCCATTCCCAGTATTTAAGACCTATTCTCGCAATGGATTAAACCTGAATGTACAGTATTACACAGCGAATTCATTGCCAGACGAGCTGAAAACATGGGCGTTTGATCTTACAAAAGTCAATATTCAACAATTTTATGAGAATTGTCCTGGTTGGGGATGGAATGATTGGAAGAAAAGGAAAGAATTGGAAGACTCGAATGCCAGATTTATTATAGCAACCTATGCTGAAGCTTCAGCTGAAGAAAACCCTGGCACCGATGCTAGTAATACAAAAGACAATCCTACTGCCACCACCTCTTCTGCAGCTCTTCCGACCTCTACCGTTGGGCAGCCGTTGGCGTTTATTCACATGCGCTTTGAAATGGAAGGAGATGATCCTGTACTGTATGTCTACGAATTTCACGTGGAACGTGCTGTACAAGGCCGTGGCATCGGTCGTTTCTTAATGCAATCAACAGAACTGATTTCCCAAAAAGCCGGCCTAGCTAAAGTGATGCTTACTGTGTTTAAAGCCAACTTTGCTGCAAATGGGCTGTACTCAAAGCTTGGATATACATTGGATGAAAGTAGCCCTGGAACTGTGGACCCTGCAGGGAATCATGGCTATGAAATTTTGTCTAAATCGTTGCCATCACCGCCGCCGCCAAAGAAACCCGAAACAGAAACTGCTGCTTGATTAGACATTTCATTAAAATTCTATTAATATTCCTATTATTGTTTTATCTTATTGTTGGGTTACACAATAGTCATATAACGTCATCTTTAATAGCTTGAAAAACTAAAGAGTTAATCTATCTCCCTCTACTTAATCATCCTGGATTGGCTGAATGCCGTTGCTCTCTAAGATTTCAGAAATATATTGTGGTAGGTTAGATTGGACAGCTAATGCATAGCAACCTGGTACATGCTTTTTATGGTGCGTCCATTTAGCTGCCCAGCTCGTCGTGGGATCAATCACAGCCACCATGCCCTGTTTAAAAGAGAGAGAGAAATAATAATTGATATGAGTAAAAACGGCGACGGGTGTGCGATCAAAGATGTTGAAAATGAGTTCAGCATGGGATCTATTAAAGTTCAGTGGTATTGGGGTGGTATAACAAATAGTGGAAACTACTTGCCTGGAATTCTGTAGTTGTACAGTCATCAATACGCTCTCTATCTTCAACCATGTCTAGAAATGGGCAATTTTCACAGCCCTGCTCATAGAACTGGTCTAGTGTTTTTACTAGTCTGCACGTCACGCAGCATCTAAGATTTCTATTGAACTCAGCAGGAGCTGGTGCTACGGTGGCTGAGGCGTCTTCTTCTGCCATTAAAATGTGTTTTCTTATATTTCAGTGAAGAAAAATCTAAAAATGAAAAGATGAAAAGCTCTTGCAACTAGACCCGGCGCTGGACATAGGTAGTATAGCTTGTGAAAATCAAGCAACGTATGTTTTGCTATTGTTCTGCACGCTTGCATGCATTTATTCGTGCCCCAAGCATTGAAGCAAAGCATGCAAATTTTTAAAGGAAAAAATTCAAATGCCACTGCCCCTACTAAAAACAATTCTTCTAAAATTCTCCCCATAAATTGGGAAGCGAAAGTTTAGATTCACCCACAATCAGTTCGCACTCCAATCTTAGGCCAACTACGTATCTAGCCTCAACAACCTACCCGCATCTCCTGACAATGAGTTTGCTGTCCTCGTTTAGCAGCTGTGTGCGCGCATCAGCTCTCTGTAAGTAGCCATTCAATTATTCTTGGAATTGTTTTTCTTCGTGGGGGCTTGAATGACTGCCTTCACAGGAAACGCAACGTCAGAATTTCAGTTTTTGCCACCTCCACTATTGATTTGATTTTGAACTCACCCATTTCTCGTAAACCGCGCATTGTATGTTTTACATTTCATCTGTGATATTTGACTGACTTTTGCAGCGGCTGCGACCTGTTTCGCGGTCAATCCCTTCTCCGTTGTATGGAGAACCACCGAGCCGGTCGCCAATAGCTGCATGGACGTGCCCTGCTCACAGCGTTGCTATTCCCTCAAAGACCTTGCCAGGGAGCTTCCAGATGAAGGGAGTCCGCATAATGCAGTCGAGAGCTGGGCCATCCCAGCCAATCATTCTTCCTATGGTGTCAATAATTTCAAATGGTCCTACCCTGCCCAAGCTGAAAACTTTTTGATATGGAGTTCTAGAACTCTTGATATTTACACTGACATCAACATCAAGGAGGCAATGAAAGCCGACAAGAAGAAATCCGCCACCACAACTGCCACCGCTAACATTCCCTCCGCCTTTACCAATCCTGCCTTCGTTGAATTAAAAGCTCAAAAGCCTATTTCACCTCTCTCAGTCAGTCCTGAATTCCAAAATATTCGCAAGTGCAGCGCTGCTGGCCATGCTCTGCACCCCCGTTGCCTTGGCGTCGCCTTTTCCACTACCTCATGCATCTCCCGTCCCCTCCTTAGCAACGCCCACCCCCGTGGCAAGCCTCGGAAACCCCAGGCATTCAACAACAAACGCACCACGCACTTTTAAGAACAGCAGTAGCCTCTTAAACCCCCTGATAACCCTATTTATGAACCGAAATGAAAATTCTGACGATTTCTTGAAGATACCTCGGGCCGGCTCACTTGTACTTCCCTTTTATAATTATGTTCCCCAAACCGCCCTTTTTGATCACTTCCTCCCTATTTTATCGAAGGTTTTCTTAACTATTCTAGAATTATAGTTGTACTATACGCTGGTTGATTTTTCTGTTTACCGTCACACCATGTACTTTCCTTCTGATTTTGATCCCCCAAACCCCCGTTCCTTCTGACTAAACCACAGTTTTCTAAACATTTATTTAAGCATGATATGATATGATTTATAGTTTCCGTAATCCTCTGATTGACTCCCCACTCTGTTTATTTTCAGTTTTTCTGTTCCTGGCGATGAAAATACCTTAATTGATTTTATTTGTGTACTAAACTCTCAAACCAAACTTCCTCTCTTACTTTATTAATTAGTAATACGCGAGTGACAAACATACCCTTTCCCAGAATATAGGATGTAGTTAAAATTAATATTTCATGACAGCAGCGCTGTGCACGCCACCAGCGCTCCATAAGAGCAGCATTGCCTTTTATTAGGGCTTGCTGATTGTCGCATTTGAGAATAGGCTGTTAATTGATTACAACAATACAATTCAGGTGGATTAGCACGTTCCGAAGCTCTTTGAGCCAACATTTTCCCTTTGAAAGAATTATCTGTTTTCATGATTTAAAACTCGAGCTGAAATAAATTGAAACGCATTGTAGCAATTACCCGCACCAGAATGGCACGTTACCGATAATCGATGCTCTCAAATATGAATGCCTTTTATTCTTTAAACTTTTGAAGAAAAAAAGACCAAATGTTGCCGTTGCAATTACTCAGTGATAGCGAGGGTTGTTTCGCTGGCGCGAATCCAACCATCGAGAGATATTTCCATGACTGTGTCTACGATACTCGAGACCTGATTGGTTTCTACTTTGGCCTAATGAGTATATCCTGTTGGGTGGTCGCCCAAGTTCCACAATTAATCACTAATTATCACCGACAATCAGCAGAAGCACTCTCTCCTTTCTTCCTCGCACAATGGCTTCTCGGCGACACGTGCAACCTCCTGGGCGCTCTATTGAAAGGAGATCAACCTGAAACTGTTATTCTGACTGCACAATATTTCATTTGCATGGATGTAGTGCTATTAGTACAGTACTTGTACTACACAGCGGTTTCAAGACGGCTAGAAAGGACGTATGCACTCGCTGCACGACGGCATCACCGATACCACGGCCACCATGGGCATGGGCATCATCATGGCCATCATAGACACCATAGTAATAGACACCAACAGCTTGGGAGTGGTAGCCGGGATGGGCTATCAAATAGCACTAGTGGAGGGGTGAGGGCGGCAATTGAAGATGGGAATATAGATAGCGAAATAGAGAGCAGCAGTGGTATCACAGCTGTGAGTATGCTGCAAAGTACTGGTGACGTAGAACATACTGGTATTAGTAGCGAAAGAAGACCAAAGGTTGTTGCCGCTGCTGCGGCGGTGGTTACAGGCGTTACTACGATAGCAGGCTCTCTTGCCATTTTTATTTCTTTTAATACTTCCTCTCCTTCTTCTTCTTTCCCCTCGATTACTGCTGCTTTCCCGCTAATAGCGTATACGATAAAAGAATGGCAGCAATCTACAGGGTCTACACTAGGCTATATTTCCTGCGTTCTGTACCTAGCTAGCAGAATATCTCAAATTTTGAAAAATTCCCAGCGGCAAAGCGCCGAAGGCTTAGCCTCTTCGATGTTTTTATGTGCTGTAGCTGCAAATTTATTCTATGGAACGAGTGTATTGATGAGATCGCGTACAAAAACAGAGATTATTTCCTCGTTTCCGTGGGTTTTAGGTAGTCTTGGTACTGTTGTTTTGGATGGAATAATTTTGATGCAGACGGTACTTTTTGCAAAGGAAGAAAGAAAAAATAACGCTGGTAGTACGAATGCTACCTCTGGTGCTGGAACTAGTGCTGCCATCCTTAGCAGAAGTGATATAGAGCAGCCATTGCTAGAAGAACTGGGTGCTGCGCAAGGTAGCTAGTTAGTGTTGGCATATTTATGACGATAAGAAAAGAACAACAATGCCGTTTTTCTCCAATGATTTTCTTCTTCTGACTAATTTTTTTTACACTTGGTCCCCCTGTTCATTACCTGTTCCAAACCTCTTTGTATTTGCAATCTAATCTTTCTCCATTTCTGTCTATTGTTACAATGAATGCAATTAAATGTTTTCAACAAATTTGAGAAGAACGGTCCTTTTTCAAAGCCCTGGAGGTCGAAGCATGGAGGGCACCCAATCAGTCAACGCTTCTACATCCAACGGTAAATTCAACAATCGTCTCACAGGTTCAGACATCTCTGCCCGTGTTTGCCACCCAGACCACCAGGGGCCTCCCCCAACTTCAACTGCGCCGGATTTATTTTCACTGGTCAAGTCTATAACTGGCAAGGCGCCTGCAGCCTGTCCACCAGCTTTCCACACCCTTATTCTCACCACACCTCCAAAAGAATCTCTACAAAAGGGGGCGAGTCCCTGATCTGCGGTAGGTGCACGTAACGGTGTTCCTGGCATATCACAGGTGGCCTCTACCACCGCTTCAAAAAGCTCATTCTTCCCGGAAATTTTCCATTGACCCCAAGGCTGTACATCCCATTCTATTTCACTATCTTTCACATTCAATTCATAAAACGCGCCTTGATGATGGATTCCTATTAACCCCACGTCTTCTAAAACACCCGGTAGTTTCATTAGACCTCTCCGAGCGCCAACAGCGGTGACGCTCGTCCCAGGGCTACTTTCAAATGAGTTACACTGAATCCAGCTCCAACGAGTAGGGAATCCACCTCCCCAGTTCTTTTCAGCATAACATGGCGCGTCGGTGAAGTTATATCGCTTTCCATCCCATTCTACCCAACCAGTCGCCTCACCGTGAGCCATCAAGACTTGCCAATGGGGCTCAAACACAGGGAGAGAAGCTAGCCACCCTGCTGTAGCACGTTGTCTACCTCCTTCATCACCCCATCCTACCTTTGGTTCTATAGAAAATGCCCAATTACAGCTAGAAACTGTTGATTTTAGAATTCCTGATGCTCCGTCCTCAGCTGCAATGATACTGCCTTGATGCCAGGTAGAGCTTGCTTGAAAACCTTCTGCTACTTTCTTGTTAAATTCGGACTCTGGAATGACACCTTTAGGCGGAGATGAATTCTGCGAGGAAGGAGTCGTGCTTCGAAAGGTGGTTCCCAGTGCTAAATTTTGTCGTGCTGCCCAAAAACTAGAAATATCTTTTGAATACTGAAGTAAATATCCATCCTCTGGTCCCATAACTTGAGCACCGACTCCGCTAAATTCTCCTTTGCCAATAGGGTCTTCTATTGAGTAGATTAAAGCGAAACTTTGGCCATCACCTGGGAGAGTCACCCTCCAATACCACCCTTCAAAGACTTTTTACAAGCGGACGGGAAGGAGAAATGGAGAATTTAATTAAAATAGAATATTGTCGTAGTAGTTAGATAGAGTGCACAAAAAGAAACCTCTCAATAAATGCATGTTTCTGAAGGAATACAACAACTAGATTAATTTTAAAACTTACATCGGCGGGGCGTTCCATCGAAATGGTAGCCAGAGTGAGGAGTTGCTACAGAACTCGCTATCTGTTGTGCATTTCTAGGATCATACGCATTGGATACTATTTTTGACGGCCTGGGGTGTCGCGGATGGCGTTTAATAAAGGAGGGACGACAAACAATTAATCTAGATTGATGACCGGCAATGGATGTGATCAGTGACGGAGAGGGTCCACTGGCCCGCTGCGTTCCTACCGCTGGGGTCAACATGTTGCACCAAATTTAATACAACTGTGGTGTGTAGAGAACTTGAACGTAAACAAGCTTACGAGGCTCAAAATTCGTCCTTGAAATAAGAAACAACGAAAAACAGCCCTGTTGAGGGGTATGGTATGCTGGGAAACACCAGCCTTTTGTAACTTCATCGATTGTGAAACAGGGATTAATCGAAAATGCTCAAAAGATACTGCTGGTTCCGTTTCCCGCAGGTATTTTGCGTCCCTTTGTTCGGGCCTGTTCAGGAGTGAAGCTTGAAAAAAAAATGGTGATCACCACCGCCGACGGGATCTCAGAGGAGCGAAGGAGACAGGAGGAGGGCAATGCTCTGCATCTTATAGAGCTTATATCTTTATATCCATTTCCGGCATCAACACGCGCATGCCGTGGTTTTCAGGCTCCATCCTTGATTTTTGATCAATCAGCCAGAAACATCGATCAGCTGGAGCTTAAGGAGGACAGCTCGCCAGGTGCGTCTGTATCAGCGAGAGCAGCGAGGCTGGAACCCTGGGGGCGACTGCAAGAGGGGATTTGCGCTGAGCGGTGAGGTCTAGTGCTGCCAGGATGGTGCCGCCGCTGCCCCACCGCCCCTCCCGTAGACCGACGCCTTCAGCAATGCCGCTGATTTTGAAGATAAATGTTCAATGATAACTCCAGCAGGCCTCAGCTGGCCAGCTCGGAGGCAGGCAGGGAGAGCATCGTTCTTTGTATCGTGGACAGGCGGCCGTGTTGGCGGCCGTGCATGTGCCCGAGGAAACCATCTTGAAAATTGCCGGGTCTTCTTCTTCTTTGTAATCATTACTTTGCGAAAATGAGCATGGATGTTTCGCATATAAGCTGGTATCCTGCACGTCACATCATCTGGTGGTTCAGTTGGGCGCAATGTAGATACAGAAGGCTGGAGGGGAACGCTGTGTCGAAGCTCTTGGAGGTCGAACATATTGGCGGTGATTTCAGCGGAGGTTTTGTCAATGAATTGCGAGGCAGATATTCTTTTGCGAAGCGGATATTCTCGGTGCAATTTTTACAAGGCGAGTCGGTATCGATATTATCAGAGCATAATCAGTGAAAATCTGTGACAGACAAGGAAGAAAGGAGGAGAAGAAAGTATTGACCAAAAGGGCAAAATGGGGTTTTTTTTAGTTTTCAGTTTTCCACGGCCATGAAAAAGTTCTGAGAGCGGGCATCGCCTGTTTCCTGGGAGCCTGGTGGGTTTCCTATAAGAACTATACTACGTTAAAACACAATTAATGAGGATCCTGCTTGGATGTGTTGGACTCCGGGCGAGTCGCCCTCAGGCTGGGTTGGCCGCTGCAGCGCGCTGGTCCGACGGTCGGAGAGAATAGGAGGCTACCAAGTTGTCGCAGTGTTCGGAATAGTCGGCTAATAGCCAAGATTAGCCAGAAAAGGTAGCCAGGAAAAAATCTAGAGCTCAAAATAGCCAGCAAAAAATAGCCGGGAGAGGCTATGGGCCCAGAAAATAGCCAAAATTTTCAAGCCGCTGTCCCGCCCGTCACTGGCGGAAATGTTGAAAATCGGCACCAAACTCCCCAAATTTGCTAGCCTTGGTCCTCCCAGAACACTATCACTCTAAACCCGCCTCAGATAAACTCCAACGTTGCTATATAGCCTATTTTATAGAGTGCAAAAATAGCCTGGAAAATCGTCCCAGGAGCAAAAATAGCCAAAAAAAGTAGCCAAGGCAAAAAGCTTGTTTCTTACCCTGAGTTGTCGTTTCCTGGCAGTGATAATTTTTATGGTGAAAAGAATGGTCAATACCGCAGAGATTACTATGCTTAATAAGATTTTTGTTTGCTAATCAATGGATCCTTAGTTAATCCTGATCTCATCAAAGAATGTTGCCCCGCTTAAGAGCAAGCGCCAAAAAAGCGATTGGATTGTTAGAAAGAAGGGTATCATCTTCAAAGCAAAGCCTGAAGCAGGTAAATTTTCATTGAGAGAATTTTAAAACACATCTTGAATCTAATATCTATTTTACATTCCTTCTCTCCTCAGCAATTAACACTGCATCCTGTCTTATTCTCTTCTAAACCGACTAATGAAACACCCGGGTTTGTCCGAAACCAACACAAGGCTGAGCTCCCTCCCGACGCCAAAGCTACCCCTGCTGCCACGCCCGAACCTTCATCGCCGTCAACAACAGGAGCATCTAGCTCTGCTTCTTCTTCTTCCTCCGTTTTCTCCTCTTGAAAATTCCTCCCTTCTAATTCTAGAGATGTGAGGCTCTTCGGAGCGGGGGCTCTAGGCGCTCTAGGTGCCGGTGCTTTACTTTATTCTCTTAGCGGTAATGCTGATGGCGGTAGTGACGATAGGAGGAAAAGTAGTAAATGGAAAGTGGAGAATCCATTTTTCAACAGGAGTAACGAACAGATGGAGTTCACGGATAAGTTCAACGATAAACCCCGCGTCATCAATGTGTTGGTTGGGCCTCCAAGCTGTGGCAAGTCGGTAAGATAGCCTTTTTCTTTTTTGCAAATGTTTGAAGAATTCTCGCAGTTGTGGAGATGCACCCACTTTGCTAGGCGCATTAAAATACACGTATTTTCACAGTTTTCCATCTTGATTATCGTTGCAGAGATTTTTGGAGGAGGTGGTTGATCAATTGGTCTGGGGCAGAATCCGCCTCTGGTCATTTTCATCGACAGCCGCCTGGTACGGGTTAATGGGCCAGAAGCGATCTCCAAGGCGCTTGTCGATGAAGTTACCTCCCAAGATAATCTATTAAACTTGTCCAAATTCCCAGATTTACTTCAAGGGATTCTTGAACAAGTTTCCATGGTGGCTGGGGTAAAGACGCCAGTAGGCAACGTCTCATTTAATTTGGGAGAGTTGGTAAAATTGTTTAAAAAGGACGAAGAAAATTTGACTGAGACCATAAAAAAGTTGAAGATTGTGTTTAAATTCATTGCATCGCTGCCAAGAAAGCCTGTGATAGTAATAGGTAGGGTTGTTGGAAAATTTTGGATTTTGTTTCACCGCTTGTTTAAAACAAATTGATGCTGTGTTTTCCTTGTATTAATTTATCCCTAAAATATTCCACTTGCAGATGAAGCGAATATGCTAATGAGCTGGAAAGAACTAGATCCTGCAGAGCCACAACTAGAATCCTTGCTCGCCTTTTTAGTTGCCATCTCAAAACAGCTCAACCTAGTGCACGTGGTCTTGGCCACTTCAGATTATTTTCTGGCTAGCTGGCTAAAAGGAAGTAAGTGCTTTCGTGTTTAAAATCATATCTATAATGCCGAATCATCGAAGGAATTTTGATTTCAATATGCTTTTGCAGAGGGATTGGGCGGCAAATACTTTGAGATCAATGTCCTCGGGGACCTGACTGAAGAGGAAGCTCGATATTTTGTGTATGGCAATGTTGTGGGTGCTACTATTGATCCTCCTCTTGTGCTTGCTGCTGTCACTGCTCCTGCTGTTGCTGATCCTGTGGTACCATGGCCTGGGATTATCAATGACCCTTCTTCCCCGAAACCGGTGCCAGGTGGGGCAGAAGAACAGTGGCAGGCCATTTACGAGCGGTGTGGCGGGAATATTGGAATGCTGAAGCAGTGTGTTGGGGCAGCTAGGGAATTGGGAAGTTGGAAAGATGCATTAGATATTGTTGTTGCAAACTCACGTTCTGCAATTGAACAAGGTTTCACCCCAGAAATAATACCAAAGCGCGATGAGCTCCCTGAATGGACTGAAGGTCAATGGGCGACGGTGCTGGAGCGCATTACCACAGCGCCTCATCATGCTGTGCTCAAAGAGAAGCTCGCAAAGGAATTGGGGAAAGGAGATGGTAAAACAGGCAGACAAATTATTTTGTCCATGATCAAGTATAATTTGCTGGCGTTGCGCCCTTACTCTATTCTGGCACGTGATCTGCCTCTGGAGGTATATGGTGTTGACGAAGAGGAAGTGGTGACGTTGCCATCAGTAGGCGACGTATGGGTTGCAAAACGAATACTGCTGAGAAGGAAGCGTGATGCTGACAAAGCTGCTGCGGAGGTGGTTGAAAAGGTCAAGAGGAAACGGAAAAAATACTTTGGCCTGGTTTGATTTGGCGTCAAACTCTTTTTTATTTTTCAAATTTGTTTCTTTTATTTCCCGTTCTCGAAGCGGCTTGCCCTTTTACCTCTCTGTAGCTGGTGTAGTTATATAGTGCCAAGAATTTCATATAGTTTTACTTTCCATTTCATTTATTGACAACTGTTTCATTTAAAAAAGGGTATTAAAAAGTACAATTAATTAATTTATTGCCCTTCACTTTTTCCCCGCACTGCTGTTCGCTGCAGGCAGGGGGGCGCTCCGCAGCAGAACAGGGTGGTGGGCAGGCCCCCCGCTGGGCAGGGAAGGGGCTGGATGACGGCATCACTTTCTCCAAACTGCTCCGATACCTGATTTCAAGAGTGCCAGGATAAAACATGAATTAAGTATTCTTGTGCAGAGAGCGGGCGGAGAGGTTGTGCAAAAGGCTGCCGAGCAAAGTTAACAGATCGGCCTGTGAAGCCAAAGACCCTCCTCTGGGCGATGATACATTACGATATATAACATATCTCTAACTTCTGGGGTGGCGTATCAAGCCGCATTCCATAGTTGGAGGTCTGTTTTCTATCCTCATGGCAGTGAAGTTCACGGGTAAGATCACAGCCATGAAAAAGGTCTGAGAGCGGGCATCACCTGTTTCCCAAGGGTCCGCTGTGTTTCCCAAAAGTATTTGATTTTATTAAAACATAATTAACGGTGTTCCTGCGCGTTTCCTAGGGTGTTTCCCACTGTTTCCAAACAGCCATGTCAGCATGATAAGACATGTCAGCGGCTGACACCAAAAAGCATTCATTCCCCTTCCTTGAAGCACATTGCTAATTTACTGATTTGGACAATATCATCACTTGATGTCCTCGTAGAAACACCCCATCACCGGTCTACAGGATTGCCTACCATTTTTAAAATTCTCGGTTACCTAATCGATCTCGATCCTAGGGCAAACTCAATCAAAATCAATAATGTCAACCACTCAAAATGTCTTTGTCTACGGAACATTAATGTATCCACAAGTCCTCCAAGCTCTCCTCAACCGCGTCCCGTCTAGTTGTAAAGCATGCATCCACGGGTTCAAGCGATATAACATCAAGGGTCAGCTCTTCCCCGCTGTCATCAAAGCCTCTCCAGACTGCAAAGTGGAAGGCGTCTTGCTGCGAGAACTCACCCCTGAAGATATGATTGTATTCGATGAGTTCGAGGGGGATGAGTATTACAAACTCCCTGTACAACCACAGGTTATGTTAGAGGATGGAAATGAGTCTTCTGGCACCACCGCCGCCGCCACCGCCGCCGCCACGGTTTTTGCTTCTGTGTATATTTGGCAAGATTCTTTAAGAGGCCTCTTATATGGTGTCTGGGATCCAGAGTACTTTGCAAAGACCCATTTAGAGGCATATGTGAAGATGTGCATTGCATTTGCCGAAGAATTGAAGGAGGAACAAAAGGAAAAGCCTATGAATAGACCTCTTGGCTTTGGCTCTTCTTCCCAGTAATGGAAAGTTTTCTTTCCTCTCGATGTAATTCTTTCCTTTACCCTCCCTTTTCTACACTGTATATCCATTTAATTTTAACAGCCTTATCCCAACTAGAGTACCAATTTTAATGTATTACAAATAATAATGTTATTGATTAAAGCTCATTATGCGGTTCTAGAGGGACATTCTCGTTGTGAGAGAGTGGCGGTGGTATTGTCGTCGGTTCCACAATTTTTGGCGGCACGACTTTCGCAGCTCTATACCCCGTTATGGTAGTAATTCGAATAAACAAATACATCCCTACAAACACTGTCCCTATAATAAACAGCACCAGGAAAGTAAAACAGAAATTCCGACGTCCACGGCGATGTGCTACTGTTGCATTGGCAGAAGCAGTTTTTGTTTCCATGGCGCTCTTATCGAGGGCCTCCTCTGTTCCATCAAGCAACGTGCCTCTTTCTTTCACTTTCGCTTCCATAGCGAGTGTATTCGTCTTCATAGCTGCTGCGAGATCGGCTAATTCATCAGTGAGAGCTTCCTGAACACGGCCTTGATTGTTTAATTTGGATTTTGCAGCATCGGACAAGGCGATAGGTTTTAGCCCCGGTGGCGGTGCAATTGTTGTCTTGCCTTCTTTATTTGTTGTCGGGGCGGGTTTAGGCACAGTTACGGCTGCTACAGGAGGTGTAGGACGTAAAGAAGGTTTCGCAGTTGTTTCCTTCAATGTATTTGGAGCAGAGGGTGCTGTCGAAGAAGGCCCAGCAGCAGCGGTGGAGGATTGGAGCGGTGCTAGGAGGCGACAGAGATCTGATATTTTTGCTCTTTTTAACAAGCTTGATAACGAGCCTATACGCTTTCTATATTTATCTAGAGTGCTGGGGTGTATTCTGCCACTATCTTCTAAATCTGCTAGCTGCTCTTGGAGTGTCTCGATGTACTGAACATAGTTGAAAAGAGGCGATCAGGAAAGATGTTGTGTTAAAAGTGATCGGGGTATTAAGTTGATAAAAAGAGCTTTGGATGTCCTACTCACATGATGATATGTTGGAGATGTCTGCCATTGCCGTAAATCTTCTCTTCCCTTGTCCTGGCCTGCAGCAATCTCTTCACAAGAAGCCAACAGACGGCAGAATGAAATTTCAAAGAGTAAGTTGGAAGAAGGTGCAGGAAGATGATGTGCCCCTGGAGCACCCATGGTATATAGCCAGTAAATTCCAGAGACTGCTAATTAAGCAAAAGAATGCTGTGCAGCGAGAGATTTCGATGGTTTTGTCGTTCAAAATATTTTCAGCGCGCCAGCTTCAGATACAGGTTCACGACTTTTGTTTCTCTACTTGACGCAGCTCCCATTGGGTGCAAGGTTATTCAAATAAACAAGTTATTCTATAGGTACCATGGAGCGTGCACCAGTTGTGCAGTGCCAACAATGCAAATCTCAAATTCAGATCACCCCCAGCTCGACTTCAAGTACTTCCAGCGAACCTCAACAACCTAGCACCCTGTCCTCTCGCCTAGATGAGTCATTCTTTATATTGGAAGGTGTCTTGTCTGGCAAGCACCCGCTCCCAGTAGGTAAGCAAGACTTTCCGAGACAAGATGTTTAATTCTGCTATCGTTCCCACCTTGCCTGCTTTCTATTTCTTTCTGCTGTTCTTCACCTTCATCAATGGCTTCCCAACTTGATTATTTAGCTATAACCATGACTATCTGTTCTTACAGGAGGCGGGCCTGATAGATTAGAAGAATCGTTCGTGCTACTACAAAAAGCATCTACTTCTTCATCTCTTGGCGGCTTTGGCGGAGGCGGTGTTCAGAATCAGAGCCTGCAGCAGCAACAACGGCGTTTTTCTTTCGATGCCCAGATCTCCACATTAGCTCGAGTGTTTGAAGTAGCGTCAGAAGAGACAGATTTCGACCAGCCATTATGCATAGACTGTGTGGCAGATGTTAAAAAAGAACTAATACAACAAATTAAAGATCTCGAAGAGGATGTCGCTGCCTTTGCTGCATTAGAAGCGAAAATTTTAGCCCAAGCGGAAACAGGTGGCGATGCCGCTCCATTAGATGAGCGTCAATTTTCTCGGCAACTAAAACGTGCGCAAGAAGAGGTGGCAGAAGAAGAAGCAAAACTTAAAAAGGCCGAAGAGGAACTCAAAAAAGCTGAAAAACGGCAAGCTGCTGCTGCTGCCACTGCAGCTCAATTATCTCAAATTGAAGTGAAATATTGGCATTCTTTTAATGCAGTCATGCTATTCTTACACTCGGCTGCTGACTACAGAGATAGCTTACAGCAACGAGTAGATTCGGCGGAGCAAGCAATATCAACTCTGCGGAGGACCAACGTGCTTGCTTCCGTATTTCATATTTCTTTTGATGGACCGTACGGTACTATTTCAGGCGCCCGTTTAGGGAGTATACCTGATAACCCCGTCGAATGGTGGGAGATTAACGCTGCATGGGGTCAAGCGGTGCTGTTGTTGGACACTTTAGCGAGAGCTGTCGGTGGAGGATTTAAATTTTCAAAAGGAAAGTTAGAACCACGTGGCAGCTTTTCACGTGTGCACGATTCAAGAGGACCTGCTGAATTGTTTGGACCTGCAAGTAAGATTGTGTGTTTATCATATGATCGGGCGCAAGTGGCTTTTCTAGCGTGTTTAAAAGAATTTGAAGTGGCCTTGGCACAGCGGGGGGCGACAAATTTCAAAACAGGGGGTCCTTTTTCTTTAAGTTTTCCGATAGATGGTGACCGTGTCGCTGGATATTCGATTAGATATGGGCTGTCTAGAGATAAAGCATGGACAAAGGCGTTGAAATATATGCTGTTGGACTTGAAATTCTGTGCTAGAGCCACTTTAGAGGTGTTAAATTTAAGACGACATGGTATCGGTGGTGGTGGAATTGGTGGGGCTAGCGGGAGCGGTGGTGCAATGGCGGCGTTGCCTCGAGAAGGACCTGGAGCTGTATTCCGTCAATAATAGGTTTTTTGTAAAGTATTAGGTGCATAGTATGTAGACTTTCTGTAAGATCTCAAGGGAGACGTGTCGAGAGGGTTCCACCAGCCAACGCTCTTGATGCAAGACTTGACTTTAAAGCTGTAGCTCAAGCCAATATAACGTATTGTTGTATTCGTTTGATGGAAGTAAGGGGGAAAAAATTACTGGCGTAACAATTGGATATGTGTAATGTGTCTAAATAGGCTCATTTTGATTTTGCAAAACAGGAAAAAAAAAAACTTTCTAAAAGCCGGAAGCCGGCTCGTCCTTGCTTCCATTCCTATGTTACACTATATGCTCTTAAAACCTCTATATCACTCTGTATATATCATCATAAAGGGGTGCGTAGACGGAGAAAAAAGTATAATGAAAGAACAAAAAGAACATCGGTATATAACTACCCCTATAAATTTATCCCCCCCCCCAACGCAGTTTTAGAAGGCGGTTTTTTCGGAACAAGATATACTTGTTTCATTTTCTATCTACTTATCAACGTTGATACAAGTTAAGCATTTATCCAGCAAGGAGACCATCAAGCTCATCTTCTTCCTCTACAGCAGCTTCCGGCTCTTCAGTTCCCTCCTCTTGCAATGCCTCCTTCTCCTTTCTGCCGTACACATCTATGCTAATATCTTGTTTGATATTATCATCATCGTTGACAACATTTTCCATATTGAGAACTCGTTTATCAGTTAAATCAAAGTTAAAAGAGGACTTCAATTGACCAATAGGAACAATGCTTCTGCGATAATTGAAAACGGAAAAAAGAGGGGATGGATTAGGGTTCTGCGGGTGGTGAAAAAGTAAAACAAGATCGAGTTAAAAAATGTTCAACTTACATGAGGCTATCCATAGCGTGGGGACGCATCCAGGTACGTGCACATGAATCACAACGTGTAGCAAACTCGTCACAATAAATTGCGTCCTGGAACTCTGCTGGGAGAGCAGCTTTGTTGCGAGACAGCGCCTCTTCTAATGTGAGCGAGAACACATGCTTGAAACAAGTGCGTGCGCCAGTACCCATGCATTCCAGGGAATTTGCACTGATAGGTTCAATTACGAAACAGTCCTGTAGCTTGCCATCGTCTCCTTTTTCAAAGCAGTGGGCTAAACCAAGGGTAAGATAAGCATCTTGGGGAGTAGCCCATTCAGCGCCATAATTAGCTTGAACTGTAACGCTGGTGCGGTAATCTGCAGTATTCAATTTATTACGATACTGAAAACGGCCGCTAGCTTGGGGTTTGCGTAAAAAGCTGCCAGGAACAGAGCCATTGAAGAACCGGCGGCCACTGTTTCGGATAGTGCCGGAGACCGCAACGACAGGAAACGCGATGTCAGTACACTGGATCATGGTGCTATTCGAGTTATCAAATTAAAAGTTGAGTTGAAAGAGGGTTTGGAACTTTTGGAGCCAAAGTGGAGTTTAGGCAATCAGGATTAGATGGCGCCTTGCCTCAATTCTGATCCAGTGTCTTGAACATGTGCTGGTGATGCAATCAAATGACCGACCATATTTGCATCAAACTCAAATAATATACAACTATTTACATTACACCAGCAAGGCATGTGGAATTTGGGAAGCTACTTGTGAACTGTGTGCAGCACGGTTTCCACCGGCTGGGCCATGCCCAATAAACTAAAGAATGAAATGGGGTTTATAAAAAACAAAATGCATTTACGAGCTAACATGGAGGTTGGGAAAAGAGGTAGTAGTCTAAAATCAATAGAGGATGGACAGAGGGGTGGCATTCCAAAAACATAAAACAAGGCGGTGGAAAATAAATTTGCAATAAACAGGATATTATATTTGCTGTCCTGCAAACCTATATGGTTATTGTGAGCAGCCAAAGAGGCTTTATGCTGCAAAGAAGCGCTGTATCAAGGTGATGTTGGTGCCTTGAGACGGAACAGCCTCTACGACGGGCGGCAGTGCTTTCTCATAAGCACAGCGAGGTTAAGGCAGCAGGAAAGTTCGAGAACGTAGCGCCAATCCCATCATATAGACTCGCTGGAATAAACTTATTCAGAATCGATGACAACATACCACCATGCATGCTTGGGTTTATAATCAACCACCGACGCGGTAAAAAAGATCTCTAAACCTGTTGGTAATCGAGTTGCAGGCCGTCTCTGACTCTATAGAACTTTGTCAAGCGTTTTATGTTACTATAAAAGCCTGCTGGCACTACCATAAGAGACTTTATTGCAAAATCTACAAAAGCAAGTGATCTCAGAAATCTAATTCAAAATTATGAATCGCGCCCATCTCTCGCCTAGCCTGATATCATCTTCTACCAATATCATCTTCAATAAAACAGAAGTTAATTGATGCTCCGACTGGATCTATAAGATAGGACAAAATGAGATAAAATTTATTTCGTTTTGATTTGAAATCCCTATCCTGGCAAACATCTTAGCCAAAACAAGACACATTCCATAATTAACTGAATCAACACTTTTTTGAGACTACAGAGATTATAAATTATAAACCGCAAAGCTTCCCTAAAAGCTATTCGAGTGCCACGATTTGTTTTGCATCGCATTTGTCATTTTACCAAAAGCTCGTCTTCAATTTAGAATTGACCCATTAGTTATAAATTCAAAGACTTGAACAACCATGCACCAAGCGTCCATCTTCAGCGGAGGTGCTTTGGGCACTTCCCCTCGCACCACCCATTGTTGCCGCTCAACCATCCGCTGCCAAGCCCAAGCGGACCCTCTTTTACTGCGTGTAGCTCGGGGAGAGCAAGCTGAACGTACTCCTGTATGGCTCATGCGCCAAGCAGGTCGCTACATGGCTGAATTCCGTAAATATTCAGATGTTATTCCTTTCCGTGAACGCTCCGAAACCCCTGAAATTGCAATCGAGCTCTCTCTCCAACCTTGGCGTGCATTCCGTCCCGACGGTGTCATCATGTTTTCGGACATTCTCACCCCGTTGCCGGCTTTAGGGATTGAATTTGATGTCATCAAGGGCAAAGGCCCTCGCATTGATATTCCAATTCGTAGCATGGAGCAAGTTAAATCTCTGCGCCCGATGGTTGACCCAGCTTCCTCTTTACCCTTTGTTGCCGAAACCCTCAAAGCCCTCCGTGCTGAAGTGAACAACCAATCTACTTTACTAGGATTCATCGGTACCCCTTGGACACTGGCTGCCTATGCTATTGAAGGCAAAGCGGATAAAAATTGCCGACAGACTAAATCTATGATGTTTAATAATCCTGAAATTTTACACGCCTTCCTGGATCATTTAGCTGATGCATTGGGCGATTACGCATGCTATCAAATTGAAGCTGGTGCACAGGTGGTTCAATTATTCGATTCTTGGGCACATCATTTATCTCCCCAGCAATTTGCCGAGTTCTCGTTACCTTATGCGGAAAAAGTAATGAAGAAAGTACGTGCTCGCCATCCTGAAGTCCCGTTAATTTTCCATGGAAACGGCGGTACAGGTAAAGAACATGTCATGGCTCGGTGTACTGCTGATGTCCTGGGCTTGGATTGGGCTTGTGATATGGCTACTGCTCGTCAACTCTATGGCTCTGACAGGACGTTACAGGGAAATGTCGACCCTACGGTGTTCTTTGGTACTGAACAGGCGATTAGAGATGCAACGACTGATTGTTTACTTCAAGCAGGTGCTCAAAGGCATATCTTAAATGTGGGGCATGGTGTTATTGAGGGGACCCCTGAGGAGAGTGTGGCGTTATTTTGTGAATTGGCAAGACAAAGTGGAGAGATTCATAAAGCTGCAGCTGCTTCTGGCACGAGGCAAACTGTGGCAGCTTGAGATCTTAGCGAGGGTGTAGTAATGATTCAGTAATGCTAGTTTTATTTAATTTTAGGCGAAAGATTTCTCTTCTGTAAAAATGTTTCAGAGGGATAGACGCCGCCTGAGACGGGTAAATCAGAGTAAACAGCGAAGTGAGCAAAGCAAAAGAAAGTGATAGTATTGCAGCATATTTTAAACTTAATTTTAATGTTACTCTTATTTTGCATCGTTTATAGCTTTCTCTGAAAGTCTAAACGCTCGCTATTTCTCAACCTTTCCTCGGATTATTAATTATTTCCAAGATCACTTTTGATTTTGATCAGAACTTTGCGTCCAATATGGTTGAACCTGGTACAGTAAACACGTTACTAGAACAATTAGAAGGCGATAAATTCAGATTGGAAAACTCGGTAGTCCATTTACAGCGTTCTATATCTGAATTGAAAGAGGCCATTGCGTCAGAAGGCGATGAAGACCGAGAATTCAAGAAAGCAATAGAAGAGAATATAGTAGTCATTGCCAGGTACAAGGCAAAGATAGAACGTCTAGATAAAGAGATTGAAGAGCTGAAGAAAGGAATTCAGCATCTAGAGGGCCAAGTAGTTGTGCCGGTGACCGATCCACCGTCCGTAGAGAGAGACCTCCCAGGGACAGATGAGGCTATGCCAGATGCTAATAATGGTGCAAACAATTCTGGAATGTATCTTTAAAACGTGTAAAGCTTAAAAATAGACAAATAAGATAAAAATATTACAATAGATGACTTCAAGGCTTGCCAACCTCCAGCGCCAGAGCCCTCTCTCATATTCTTTATATTATTCTTTTGAGCTACGAGTCCGCCTGCGGAAATCTTTTTTGATTCCTCTTGCTGTGTACCTTCGTACTGTACTGCTTCCCATACCTTTCTTTTGCTGCTCAGCCCTTCCCCTGGTCTTCGAAGCATCTCCTTTCTTTTTGGTGACTTTCCCGTCCTTGGTTCTCCCTGTCCTTTTATCACCTTTATTTGGCCCCTCTGATCCCCTATTACCACTACTATTCAATACCCAATACAGATATTTTCTTAAATTCTTATCTTCTACATCTTCTAGCGATCTATGTCCCCTGCAAAAGATTCTCCATGAATCGGCAGTAAATTTCCCGCAGCCAGAAAATTCCGAAGGTGATAACCAATCTTTGGCTAAAAAGTCATTTGACATGCTTCGTAAAGCTCTAATTCTATTTATTTGCAGTCCAAGAGTGTTAATTGCCTCGATAAGAACGTCTTCTGTAGCCGCTAGCACTGCTGTGGGCGACGGCCAGCAAGAGATGAAATTGTTGATTGTAGCTCGAATAAGAGGGCCTCCAGTGGTCCTACTACATAATATACAGCATACTAAATGTTCCCAGGGGTCTTGGAACTGCTCTTGTCCGAGATCTAGAGGAGATTTGGGGGCAGCGGTGAGGTTCATTCGGTGGCTGCAATATGCCAGCCAGCCTCCATTTGGAACACGTTGTGCAGCGAGAGTTTCTACTGCAGGACCCCATTTGGCTACAGCGAGAGATTTCCAAAGAGAATCATCCTGAAAATGAAGAAATAATAAACAAGCCTTTAGTTGAAGTGATCAGGAGAGGAGTGGCGGGAATATGGTTTGGCCTGTCAAACAGATTGGATGCCAAATTCAGACCCCCTGACGCAATAGCAGGTATACAAAAAGTCCTTGAGTCCAGTCAGCATTTATTACCTTGATCAGTTTGTTAAAATACTTGGAGGTGAGCGAAAGATTTCCCCAGTCAATTATCCCAACTGCTTGGAGCACCGTAATAAGGCACTCCCTTGGAAGGTCTTCCAACGAGTTGGGTTTTTGCATATTGGGTTAAAATTGGGTTTGTCTCGACTTTAGGGGGTCATCAACTTTTGAGCTAAAAATTGAGTCCCTGATGAAGCAAGGATAAATGGATCAGCCATTCCTACAAGTTCTCTGGAGCATTGCTTTGAAAAAGCTACTAATTATTATTTAACACCCCTGCGAATATTTTAGGCATTTATTCTTTCGTTAGTTTCGCTAGCTTAGGAATTGCATACACATTTAAAAAGCCAACATGCAGTCGGCAGCCACTCTTATCGGCGGAGGCCGCGCCTCTATGCAGGCATTGAGCAATAAAAGAACCTTACAGATCCGCACCAAGGCTACCGGATTGAACGTTGTTGCAGGCCCTCCTCCCGCATGGCCTGGCAGGGCACCTGTTCCCGACACCATTGCCCAACGCAGTGGCCCCAAGGCAAGTAAATTTGAATATCAGCATAGTTACAGATGCCAGTTTTCGGAGATGCATGGCGATGCGACCTTTAATACCTACACATTTTATTATTTCATTGTCGCTTACATGTCCCCACAACCACCATCTTCTTCCTCGCTTGCAGAAATTCTCTTTACTTGGCTCTACCGGTTCGATCGGTACCCAAACTCTTGATATCGTCGCTGAAAATCCCGACAAATTCGAAATCACCGCTCTCGCTGCTGGTGGTAACATCGAACTCCTCGCTGAACAAATTCGCCAATTCCAGCCCCGCCTCGTCTCTGTTCGCAACTCCGAATCAGTGGCGCCATTAAAGGAACTCATCAAAAACGTCCCCAACCAGCCTGAAATCATGATTGGAGAGGAAGGTATCATTGAAGTCGCCCGTCACCACGAAGCTGAAGCATGCGTTACAGGAATCGTTGGCTGCGCTGGCCTCGGACCGACCGTCGCCGCTATTGAAGCTGGCAAACACATTTGCTTGGCCAACAAAGAAACTCTTATCGCCGGAGGACCTTTTGTACTCCCTCTTGCGAAGAAACATGGGGTCAATATTTTACCTGCTGACTCTGAACATTCTGCTATCTTTCAGTGCATTCAAGGCTTACCAGAGAACGGCATGCGGAGAATTATATTAACCGCCTCTGGAGGTGCCTTCCGTGACTGGCCTGTGGAAAAGTTACAGACCGTTACCGTCGCTGACGCTTTGAAACATCCTAACTGGAGCATGGGACGTAAAATTACCGTCGATTCCGCTACGTTGATGAATAAAGGCCTTGAAGTAATCGAAGCGCATTATCTTTTTGGCGCTGATTACGACAACATCGATATTGTTATCCACCCCCAATCTATTATCCATTCTATGGTCGAAACAGCTGATTCTTCAGTGTTAGCACAGCTTGGATGGCCTGATATGCGGCTGCCTATTCTATATACCATGTCGTGGCCTGCCAGGGTCAATTGCTCGGAAGAAACATGGCCTCGATTAGATTTTGTTAAAATGGGAGATTTGACCTTCTGCAAGCCTGATAACGCCAAGTACCCTGCTATGGCGTTAGCGTATGCTGCTGGACGTGCTGGTGGAACCATGACTGGTGTATTATCTGCTGCAAATGAGCAAGCTGTGGAGTATTTCTTGGATGAGAAGATAGGGTATTTAGAAATTATGAAGGTGGTCGAGGCAGCGTGCGAAGCGCACAGGAAGGAGTTTGTGGAAGCACCTAGTTTGGAAGAGATTGTGCATTACGATCAGTGGGCAAGAGAGCATGTGAAGCAACAGGTCTCCAAGACAAGCGCAGTTGCTGCTTGAATATATGGAAGAGATAGTAAATGGTAGGTAGTCTCTTTCTTTTTGGAGGTTGGGCACTCGGTCGACAATAAAATTTTGTTCTTGATACTGTTAAATGTTGTTCTCTTTTATTTTGTTGCTTTGATCTGTGTGCTTAGTTGCTGATGTAGCAATAGTGTGCAGATTTTTTTATGTACTGGATTATGTATTTTGAATTTCCAAAAATAAACATCTCTCCTTGTCGTCAGCTTCAAGAAAATATCAAGGCTTAGGAATCCCATGAAAACGTAGCACAGCAGTAAAAAGCAATCTTATTTACAGTGTTTTCTACAGAAAAGATTATTGCATGAACATAAAAATCAATTAGGTATTCTCTGACTATCTATGATATATAGTCGACCATGATAAAATGTACACAATCACAGCCTTGCCCAATCATCGCGACCAAACCCCACAAACATTTCAACATTTTACCTACCGGCTGCGGCTAAAGCCACCGGTACTGTCAATGCTGGAGTTGAAAAAGCCGAATCCATCCACTTCACACGTTCCAACGTCCACTTTTCCAGCTCATTTACATAATACATCCACGCATTTTGAAAATTGGCATCCTCTTCAACTTCCAAGGCTTCAGAAAACTTGGCAAAATTCCTGTCAACTCCTGGTTGGATGGACTTTGTTACCGTAGAAATCACCGCCATAAGCGCAGCATCACTCCAAGGACCTGCCCTCAGCTCAGCCCACCGCATAGAAGCGCCATTAAAGAACCTTTCATCCTGCCAAAGTCGCTGAAACCAATGAGAGATACCATCTTCTGGGTCCTCAATGCAGCGCTCCTTATCTTCGCAGATTCTGAATCTCCACCCCTCAGGAGAAATACCAGAACCGCCAGCAATACCTGGATCAGACCGACCTTCATCGAGGTACCCTTCAAAGGGGTACCCACAGCACATGCCGTAGGCCTCGTCGTAGTCCCAGACAGGTCCCATGGTCAGCGGGCCACCTCGGTCTTTGTACATATAGGTAGACCCACGGTATCCATCGGGGTTTTTGGTGAGTTCCGTAAGCAAAAAATAGTCGATAGCCGCCTGGAAATCGATGAATGAGGCGTAGCTTGCGTTGCCTTGGCGCTGCAACCAATCTGGTGCTTCCAGGGCAGCGATAAAATCCTCAATGTAGCCTAGTAAGTAGTCTCCATTGTCATTGGCTAAGAATTCTTTTGGATAGCTCAGATGGAAGGGATTTTCCCAGCCTTGTAAAGGACCAAATACGACGTCACCCTCTTTGGCATTGCTATTGTCGTATTTGAAAATGTAGCCGCCTGTGACATCATCCTCCTTGAGTTTTTTTATGTCGATGCGGTCTTTACTTCGCTTAACGTTCTCCAAAGCAATATACACGCCGTTGTAGTGGTCCATACTGAGCTCTTCGCCATCAAACAGCAGGAAAACCTCGCAGTACACAGTTCTTGCGGCCCAATGCCCTGAAGCTCTGGAGAGGTTGTAGGTGAGGTGGTTACGAATTCCCACGGTTCTATCGTTCTCTGGACCGTGCAAAATGAAATCGTCGTCTTCAGGCATGCCCATAAAAGGTATTTTAAGCCCATCACTTTCAAGAGAAGGCTCTTTCAAGAGCTTTATCCTGTAGCTTTTCTTGTCAAATCTCCAACTGCTGTTGCCGCGGCCAGATGCTCGGGTAGGTCCGTCATAATTAGGTATATCGCTACTATTACTACAGGTGCACATATTAGTGAGTGTATGGACCTTGTAAGGAATGTCTTGGCCCAAAGAGTCTAGAATAATGGTCGGCAACGGGCTGGAGAAGCCAATTGCTTCCAGCCTGGCACAGCATCCACCGGGCCCAGGTGCACTTTGCTCAGGTGCTTGCAATGGAGCAGTAACACTTGAAGGGCGTTGTGCTTGAGCGGAGCAAGCAAGCAGAACAAGAATGAGCATGGCCAAGGCTGGCATTTTTTTGGCTGGCCCTGCCGTCAAAAAGGTTGAGCCACGCGCCATGGCACTGCAAGAAAATTGAAATGGATAACTTTTGATATAAATTTAAGTATTCATTAAAAAAATAAAAGAACAAGGCACGACGCGGTTCAAGCTTGGGAACCGGAAATCTGGGAAATCTCGACTTCTCCAAAACGCTGGAAAGGGATTCAGCCTACACCACAATGGGATTACAGGACGCATCGATAGAGGATTAAATTATACGGTTGCTGCGGCCGAGCTCGCTCCTCTCGCACTGCTGGTTCTGTTCACCGCCCTGATATGGCTCCTGGGCCTGAAAATGATAGCTTCGGTTAGTCAACCTATCTTAGCTGAATTCTGGGCAGGTGCTGGCGATGTGGCTTCCCTTGGGCTCTTGCCGCCTGCATGAGCTTGCATCGGCTCCCATCAACCACCCTTTCTACTATCTGACCTAATTCTACTAGTAGTAGGATCAGATGTCTAGTAGAGCTCAAACCACCCCCCCCACCAGAAATGCCCTGGTTACCGACAGCCTTGTTTTTCTTTTTAATTTGCTTTGATCTTTGTGCTTAGTTGCTGATGTAGCAATAGTGTGCACACTTCTTTTATTCCGTATTATATGAAAAATGCATTTTTTTTTTCTTTAATTAAAACTAGTGATTGATCTTGTCCTCCGCGGTTGAGAATGCAAGTTCACAACGGAAGGGAGCTAATGATTAGGAGATAATTGATCCTTGTTGCAGGCTTACTACAACATTAAAGTCACTAAAATTTTGCCACATAGAACGATCTCTGACGTGACGTGCCAACTATCCTTGCAGTAGCAGTTGCGCGTCTTTAATACTCGGAGTCTTACTCGGCTGCCGTCAAGCTGGATGATCCTTTTTCAATTCCTTGGCCTCAAACGCGATGATAATAGTGCGCAAATAGCCGCTTACAAACAACATTTGATTAATTTAGGTCGTTAAAAATGGCCGAAAGTCTCCGGAATTCATTTTGAATTTTCAAAAATAAACACACCTCTCCTCGACCCACGACGTCGTCAGCTTCAAGAAAATATCAAGGCTTAGGAATCATATCAAGACGTAGAACAGCAATAAAGTGCAAACTTATTTATTTAAAGTGTTTAACGAGTTTCTTACAGTAATAAAAGTTACCGTATGTAATGCATGAACATAAAAATCAATTTAGGTACTCTTTAACTATCGATATATAGATAGGTATCATGATAAAATGTTCAGTCACAGCCTTGCCGGACCAAACCCCACAAACATTTCAACATTTTACCTACCGGCTGCGGCTAAAGCCACCGGTACTGTCAATGCTGGAGTTGAAAAAGCCGAATCCATCCACTTCACACGTTCCAACGTCCACTTTTCCAGCTCATTTACATAATACATCCACGCATTTTGAAAATTGGCATCCTCTTCAACTTCCAAGGCTTCAGAAAACTTGGCAAAATTCCTGTCAACTCCTGGTTGGATGGACTTTGTTACCGTAGAAATCACCGCCATAAGCGCAGCATCACTCCAAGGACCTGCCCTCAGCTCAGCCCACCGCATAGAAGCGCCATTAAAGAACCTTTCATCCTGCCAAAGTCGCTGAAACCAATGAGAGATACCATCTTCTGGGTCCTCAATGCAGCGCTCCTTATCTTCGCAGATTCTGAATCTCCACCCCTCAGGAGAAATACCAGAACCGCCAGCAATACCTGGATCAGACCGACCTTCATCGAGGTACCCTTCAAAGGGGTACCCACAGCACATGCCGTAGGCCTCGTCGTAGTCCCAGACAGGTCCCATGGTCAGCGGGCCACCTCGGTCTTTGTACATATAGGTAGACCCACGGTATCCATCGGGGTTTTTGGTGAGTTCCGTAAGCAAAAAATAGTCGATAGCCGCCTGGAAATCGATGAATGAGGCGTAGCTTGCGTTGCCTTGGCGCTGCAACCAATCTGGTGCTTCCAGGGCAGCGATAAAATCCTCAATGTAGCCTAGTAAGTAGTCTCCATTGTCATTGGCTAAGAATTCTTTTGGATAGCTCAGATGGAAGGGATTTTCCCAGCCTTGTAAAGGACCAAATACGACGTCACCCTCTTTGGCATTGCTATTGTCGTATTTGATAATGTAGCCGCCTGTGACATCATCCTCCTTGAGTTTTTTTTATGTCGATGCGGTCTTTACTTCGCTTAACGTTCTCCAAAGCAATATATACGCCGTTGTAGTGGTCCATACTGAGCTCTTCGCCATCAAACAGCAGGAAAACCTCGCAGTACACAGTTCTTGCGGCCCAATGCCCTGAAGCTCTGGAGAGGTTGTAGGTGAGGTGGTTACGAATTCCCACGGTTCTATCGTTCTCTGGACCATGCAAAATGAAATCATCGTCTTCAGGCATGCCCATAAAAGGAAATTTAAGCCCATCACTTTCAAGAGAAGGCTCTTTCAAGAGCTTTATCCTGTAGCTTTTCTTGTCAAATCTCCAACTGCTGTTGCCGCGGCCAGATGCTCGGGTAGGTCCGTCATAATTAGGTATATCGCTACTATTACTACAGGTGCACATATTAGTGAGTGTATGGACCTTGTAAGGAATGTCTTGGCCCAAAGAGTCTAGAATAATGGTCGGCAACGGGCTGGAGAAGCCAATTGCTTCCAGCCTGGCACAGCATCCACCGGGCCCAGGTGCACTTTGCTCAGGTGCTTGCAATGGAGCAGTAACACTTGAAGGGCGTTGTGCTTGAGCGGAGCAAGCAAGCAGAACAAGAATGAGCATGGCCAAGGCTGGCATTTTTTTGGCTGGCCCTGCCGTCAAAAAGGTTGAGCCACGCGCCATGGCACTGCAAGAAAATTGAAATGGATAACTTTTGATATAAATTTAAGTATTCATTAAAAAAATAAAAGAACAAGGCACGACGCGGTTCAAGCTTGGGAACCGGAAATCTGGGAAATCTCGACTTCTCCAAAACGCTGGAAAGGGATTCAGCCTACACCACAATGGGATTACAGGACGCATCGATAGAGGATTAAATTATACGGTTGCTGCGGCCGAGCTCGCTCCTCTCGCACTGCTGGTTCTGTTCACCGCCCTGATATGGCTCCTGGGCCTGAAAATGATAGCTTCGGTTAGTCAACCTATCTTGGCTGAATTCTGGGCAGGTGCTGGCGATGTGGCTTCCCTTGGGGTTTTTTAAAGTGCCGCCTGCATAAGCTTGCATCGGCTCCCATCAACCCATCTTTCTCCTATCTGACCTAATTCTACTAGTAGTAGGATCAGATGTCTAGTAGAGCTCAACCCCCCCCCCCCACCAGAAATGCCCTGGTTACCGACAGCCTTGTCAGAATTGACGCCTCCTGGCCAGCCTTGTTGAGAGAGTCGCTTAATCATATGGAATACCATGTATACAAAGAAAAGGGAAATGGATGGAGAAAAATATGAAGGAAAATAATTCAGAGATAAGTTCTGTCTCTTGATATGCGTTTATGATCCGCTGAAGTTGTGACGGCCACACCTGTCTTAACGACGGCGACGGCTCCCCAGTGAGGTGGGTTAGGCTAAGCTAAGCTAACGCTGTTGGTCACTGGTGAGCTGGCTCGTGTAACATGGAGCGCATGAAAAGAAGAAGAAGATAGACACTGTAATAGATGGACTCTACTTCTACAGCTTTCTGGAGTTCAATATATCTTTACACGCCCATGAAAAGTGAGAAAAAGCGGCCAGAGAAGCCTTTTTGCTGCCATGCACGCAAAGAGAATTTTAATGGGAAGCCTAAAAGATGTTTAGCCTTTCTGCAAAAATGCTGAATTTGTTGCTCTGATTGTCCTCCCTACTAAAGTTGCTAGTGAAGAAAGTTCTTGTCAAATATTTTTGGGGAAGCTAAAATCGACAACGGTGCAAAAGAATAGCGCGAAACTAAAGTCGCCAAAGCCCGCGTGGGGATGGCGATCTTTTGCATTACAAATTATTGCCATAATTTTCTGACACCGAATATAATTTCAGTGCATCGCTTGAATTGCAAAGACGGAAGATTTGGACTAGAAAGAACTGAAGATCATTCAATGAAATGGATCCGTTAGCCCAACATCCAAAATACCAGAAAATAAAAGATCTAGGCCAAGGTATGAATCAGTTGTGATTCTAGAAACCAGCTGAATTTCCGAAACCAGATGCAGCCTTGTTACAACTATTATAATTCATGTACGTTTGAGACTAATTTATTTTATTCTTTACCCTTGCAGGCACCTTCGGCTCAGTTCTTCATGCTCGTAACAGAGAAACAGGTAGGTGTTTAATGCCAACAAACCCTTACCAGATTTGGTGCTTTTTCTTGTTTCTTAACAACGTTCTAAATATCTCTGCCATATCACGACCCCAGCTCCGCTCATTGCTTTTTTTTCCTGGCACTTCTTTTCAGGCGAAGACGTCGCTATCAAACTCATAGCTTTGGGCGAGAAATTCTATCAAAAATATGTCGACAGAGAAATCATCAATCACCGCCAACTCCTTCATCCTCACGTTGTAGCCTTCAAAGAAGTTTTTGTCACCCCCAACTACCTCTGCATCGTCATGGAGTACGTTGGTGGAGGTAATCTACAACAATGGGTTGAAAAACACGGCCGATTACCCGAATGGCAAGCCCGCTGTTTCTTTCAACAGGTCACATTGGCATTACACTATATCCACAAGCAATTAGGCATCGCACATAGAGATATAAAATTAGGAAATATTTTATTAAATGACAGATATCAAGTCCCGATCTTAAAATTATGCGATTTCGGCTATTCCAAGAATATGCTGGGTTCCGTACCAAAGACCAGAGTGGGTACTGCAGCGTATATCAGCCCTGAAGTCGCTCGGACGAGCGGACAAGCAGCCTACGACACAGAAAAGGCCGATGTTTGGAGCTCAGCTGTAACGCTGTATTGCATGCTGGCGGGTTGCTACCCATTTTCAGATGCCAACCATCAAGTCCATTTACGCACGATTAAAAGTCTGACTCCAAAAGATGTAGATATAGCATTATCACGCCTTTCTGGAGGTGTCGTTTCCTCGGAATGTATTCATTTACTTAAAGGGATGTTGTCTATAGACCCAAAACAGCGATATAGTCTTGATCAGATCATGGTAGACGACTGGTTTAAACAATTTTTACCTGATTTATCAAAGATGACAGTTGCTCCAGAACGTGAAATACAATCTGAGAGCCATGTATTAGAGGTCTTAGCTGAAGCTGAGAGCTTGTCTGAAGCGAGAAGAGCTGGTACAGATGAGTTTGCTGAAGAGGTGATGGACGATGTGATTGACGCCGAAGAGGACCAGATGGCAATGGGGGATGGGTCTGTAGCTGATGGTGAACATAATGGGAATGAAACAGGGTTTTTTGAAGATATGACATTGAGGAATACGAAACCTTAAGAATACTACCTCTATTAAATCGTTACAATTAGAAAATTTCAAAAATATTGCAAAATTTGACAGGACCTCACAAAAAACATTTAAGAACGTCAGCACAAGATAAGATATAGTATCTCGAGCCTACGGTTTATTTCTTCCCTAGGGTATCCAATAATCCATCGCATGCATCTTCAAGTAAATCTAACACCAATTCAAACCCCTTCTCCCCACCATAATAAGGATCAGGCACTTCATTAAATTTATTTTTAAATTTCCCGTCCTCGTTTAAATATTCAGTCATCAACCCTACTTTCTTTTCCCAGCTCGCCTCAGTTTCAGGATTCAACCTCCCTTCCTTTTGCCAATACTGTCCTGCACGACGGATTGCAGCGAGATTTGCAGCGTCCATTCCGATGATAAGATCAGAATCTTCAAGGTCCTCTGGGGTCAATGGTCGTGACAGAGAAGTTAATTTGACGCCTCGGGTAGCAGCCACTCGAGTCATCCGAGAATCGGCGTTATCGCCTTCATGATAAGAAAAACCGCCGTCTAAATACCAGTTGGAAGAGCCACCGCCAGTGCCGCACGAATCGATAGAGTATTGGTCAGCGACGCCTCGCTTTTCGACAGTGGCTTGGAAGACGGCTTCTGCAGAGGGGGAGCGGCAAATGTTGCCTAAGCAGACGAATAAGACCTTTGTGGGTTTTTTGTTGGTTTGTTCAGCTGATGAGGGCATTGCTCTAGGTGCTTGAGTGCGAGCTCTTGTGTTGGAGGTCGAGGTGGGCGGGGAAGTAGAGAATGCGGTGTGGTGAAGAGATTTTGCAGCAGTAATCTTCAATTGACCCAAATATGCGGAATATCGTGAGGATCCAGATATTGATCTAGAAGATACGTGAGCTCGGTTGAAGTTCTGGGAAGAGATCGCAACCGAAATTGAAGTGATCATCGGTTTCGAGGCTTATGCAGAAAGCTTTCAAATTGCGGCAATAAATCCAGTTCAAAAGTAATGAATGTACTAAAACGAGAAAAATAAGTGTTGGTCAAAATTAAAAGCAAAAAAAACTAGTTTTTTAATTGGGCCTCACTGCATGACGGCGTATGTGAGTACAGTTTAAAGGTTTATTAGTAAAAGATTGGCCTGAAGCACATGTTTTGTTTCTTCCTAGCCCTCCCAGGTCAAACCATAGTCTTTCGTGTATCCTCTTGTGCGGAGCCTGCTAGAAACAGCCTCATCCTGGAATCAATCAGAGCGTCTAACCTCTGCCACGTCAAAGATTGGCTCCACACCCAAGTTTTTGTTAGTTTATATTAGCATTTTCAAGTCTCTTTGAAAGGTTTTGTAAGGACTTCAACGCGCCTTCTGTCATCATAATACCTTTCCCTTCCTGTTCAAGGGCGGAGATACATGGGTGTGTCGGGCATAAATCCTTTGCCCACTGCGGGATGGGGCTGACGGCAACAAAGTCCGCAAGAAGCTCCCAAAGAAAGTTCTACAGTCTCTGTTGATTAGCTGCTGCGGTTCGACAATAGGTGGGATGGTAGCGCCTTGTGCAGGGTGGGTAGATTGCCATGCCAAGCGTCAAGCACTATCTAATGCCTCTACGATAGAGGGGGCGCCCGACAGCGCCCGACAGCGCTCTCTGCAAAACGTTCAAATTATTTATCCTAAACTCGTGCAATGCATTTTATAAAACACATACAACATTGGAATGCAAGTTGAAGGACTGCGCTTGGTTCAACAAACAAATTATCAATAAGCAATTATTGCATCTCCAGTTGCAAAATCAACTAAATATTTAAGCTCTAAATCCTTATAAAAATCCATTGTACTAATAGAACATATAATGACAAGTACACCAGCAACGAAAAAAGATTGGATGTTCTGTCCTTACACTGGCAGCCTCCTTTCATTAGATGCTGTCAGAAATGTAGCGAGCTCTCAACAATCTGGATATGCCATTAGCCTTAATGGTAAGTTTTTCCAACTGCAAGCATGTTTGCGATCTCAATTAATCTGCCAATAACATGCATGCATGCTGTTTCAACTCTTTGCATTTTTCGTCAATTTCAACTCACCGCCAATTCTCTTTGCTCAATTCTCTCCCAACAGAGCTAGAAGACCAAGTTGTGGTTGTTCACGAGACAGATATGGAAGGCTATGCACGGCAATACGGCTTAGAGCCCCTAGTGAAAAGCGAGGCCCGTGTAGAGGAAGAGGCAGCCTTACAAGGACGGACGAGAGCCACAGTGGATGAGCCCTGTCCCAAGTGTGGCCATCAAGGATTAGAATTTTATACTTTACAGCTACGATCAGCAGATGAAGGTCAAACAGTATTTTATGAATGTCCTTCATGCAACCATAAATACTCACAGAATAATTAAATAATACAAAATGAAATAAACAATTGTCGCTATGAGATCTTTCTACCTGTACTTGCCTCTCCTCTGTTCTTTTTGTCATGAATTTTCTTTCTACAGGTTACTCTTACAAAATGTATATGTGCTCATTGTATTTAATGAACAAGAAATCCTTGATATTCATACAAAAGAATGTCAGAAAAAGCGGGGGGGGGGGGGGGGGGGGGGGGGGGCAAAATGAATCTCTCTACCCCGCCGCTTTTCTAAAAAAGGCAATATAGTTTATACCTACATCCCTTCCTAATCCCCATTGCCCTTTCAGCGGATCGAATACCATTCCTGAAACTTGCTCTAAACTCACACTTTTCCCTTCACGCTCTCCTGCCTCCTCCATTGCTAAAACAAGCTCCTCTGGAGTTAAAAATTTCGACCACTCGTGTGTGCCAGGAGGCGCCCATTGCAGCACTTGTTCCGCTGCCACTACCGCCAACGCATACGCACGGATAGTTCTATTCAAAGTAGAGATAACTATTGCCCCACCTGGTGCGGTGGCTTGTATTAATGCAGTGCAAAAGGCAGGGACAGAGGCCACATGCTCAATTACTTCACTCGCAATCACTGCATCAAAACGTTCTTTCTCAGTTTTCACGATATCTTCTACCTTGGTTGTGCTGTATTGCAGCCTTCCGGGGTGATCAAACGAAGGACCTAATGCAGCATGAGCCTGTGCTGCTGCTATGCCTTCAGGATTGACGTCAATTCCATGGACGTGAGCTCCCATTCGAGCTAGAGCCTCCGAGAGGATGCCGCCACCGCACCCGACATCTAATAATTTAAGCCCTGATAATGGAGTTAATGAAGTTGGATCTAGGCCGTAATTATCGCATAATGAAGTTCGGATAAAGCTGCACCGGGTAGGGTTCAGCTGGTGGAGTGGGCGGAGAGGGCCTTGAAGATCCCACCAATGAGCTGCAAGTTTGGCAAATTTTTGGGCCTCTTTTGCATTTACTGTTGATGCTGTTTGCTGAGTGGTGCTGGTATCTTCTTTCTGGGCTGAAGATTGGGAGGCGTAGAACCTGTTACTTTTAATAAGAGGAAAGGTGGAGGATTGGGGGTGAGAGGATGCAAATGATCTGAAAGATGAGCTGTGTTAATAATAACGTTAATTTTCATAAAATGATCAAATATCCACCTTTGAGTTAATATTTCAAAACTATTAAAGAGATAATCAGATGTGTAAGGCCAAGCAGAACGCAAAGCCATCTGCTGCAAAGCAGATTGACGTAAGCATCTCGTCAATAGCAAAGCCATTGCAAGTTCTTGCGTCTGATCTGTATATGTGTATTGTGTTGTTATTCAGTAGTAATGAAATGTTGCCTGATACAAGCTGCTGTGGAATGAAAACGAGAGCAGACTTTTGAAAATTCCATGGTCAGAAAAATAGTGAAAGATGAATACCCTAGGTGTCTTGATCACTGAGTAAATATTATATATAGATTGAAAACAATACGGCTTGATTAATTTTGCGAGCGAAGGGGTCCTGAACCCATTTCTCATATATTTATTAAATCAGGGGCTGGTGATTTAATCAAGCAAGATGGGGCGCTCTCGTTCTGCATCACGCAGTCGCAGCCGTAGCAGAGAAAGATACAGGAGGAAACGCAGCAGATCCAGATCTAGAGATCGTCGCAGGTAGAACTTTTCTTCCCAACATATATTTCATTGCATGTGTAATTTCCTGTTTGGGTTTTCTTTCATTTGATAAGCCAGCTCTCTATTGGGCAGCATTACGTTTATGGCACTATATCCTGAACCTGCTTTTTTAAAATCATTATTTTACAGGAGAAGTAGGAGCAGGGATCGTCCTAGCCGTTCCCGCTTTTCTTCTTACGAACCTACCGCCGCCGCCGCTGCTGATGCTGGGGCCGGTCAACACCAACAACAAAATGCAATCCAGCAAATCATGGCACAACAACTTATGGGCATTCAAGAACAACAAGTCGTCGGTGGTCTTCCAGCTGGTGGCGCAGCATCCCTTGCAGGTGGCCTAGCTGACGTTGCCGCAATCACTCTTGATCGCAAACAACGTGAAGCCTATGTTGGTAACCTCGCAGTCGGCGTAATCACTAAAGAATTACTCGAAGAGTTCTTCAATCAAGCACTATCACATATGATGAAAGATCCTACTGCAACGCCGCCGGTAATTAATATAAATATGGACGCCCAGGGTCGATTCGCTTTTGTAGAATTCCGGACTCGAGAATTAGCAAATCAATCAATGTTGATGGATAAGCTTGTAGAGGTGCACGGAAGGCATTTACATGTAGGAAGACCAAAAGGGTATTTAGAACCAACTGGACCACCGTTGCCATTGGAAATTGCAGCACCACAGGCACCCAGGGATCCAGATGTCACATCTGGCGGTGCTGGTACGGGTGGTCAAAGTGGAGTTGCGCTGAGTATTGATGGGCAGGTACCTACTAATGTACTGCTTTTATCAAATATTCTGCCTATTAAAGCTCTACGCGAAGCAGAAGACCGGCAAATCCTTGAAGAAGAAGTTAAAGAAGAAGCAATCAAGCATAGCAGTGGTTCTGTGGAAGGTGTTGTCGTCCCTCCGCCTCCTGCCACAGCTCAAGATCGCGGCCCTGGCCGCGCATACATTCTTTATTCTACAGTAGAAGACGCAGTGAAAGGTAGAAAGGTGTTTCACACACGTACGCTTGATGACAACGTCATCAAAGCTTGGTTTGTGCAGCCGGCAGAATTTGGACTCGCCGCTCGCGGGGAATGGATGCCACGGCAGCATAGCGTCGCTGGTATTCCTTTACCTGGTCTTTATACTATAGCCCCATTAGTTTCCGGTATTTCTGGATTGACTGCATTGAATCCTGCGTTGACATCTTTCTGGCAGAGCAACCCCAATATTGCGGTCGCCATGGAAAAAGGCATTGATGCAGATGAGGTGCCGTTTGAAGAAGGGTGGGTAAAATTACGTGGTTTCCCTCCTGTAGTAACCAAAACACACATATTAGAGTTTTTTAAAGACTGTGGAGAGGTCAAAGAAGAAGACATCAAGATGGTGCATAGTGCCGATGGGACGTCATTAGGTGAAGCTTTTGTGAAAATTGCAGGGGAGAAGGCGAAATTGAGGCTGGCTCTGGCACGGGATAAAGCGTTATTACCGCCGGTGAAGGTACCGGCGGAAGTGTTGACGAGTTTTGAAGAGGATTTACAGCGTAGAATGCTTTCAGGGTGTGTGTTGTTATGATGTAAGTACGAGTGTGCCTTTAGAGCGGTGGAGAGGAAATAAAAATAAAATTAAAATTGTAATAAAACATCGCAAGATGAAAACAAATAGCGATCCGGTAGATAAAATCGATTTAAGATTCTTCTTTTACACGGGAAGAAACTAAGTAACCATTAAGCTTTTAATAATATTAATAGCAATTGGGGGGTAGCCACCTGAGCTACAATTAAGTTTTATCAAATCTAACTAAACAATGCATGTAATGGCCGATCTCCAACCCGTGCAGTCTTCCAATCTTCTCTTCTTTCAGCTATAGCACGCACCCTGGCTTTCTCCAGATGCCCAACACCATCCAACAACCCCGGCAAACTCTCAGGCGGTACAATCATCAATCCTGCAAGAGAAAATAATCCTCGAAAGCAGGCGCAGCAGCGCGCGCACCCAGCTCATTCATACACGTAGCAAACTCTCGTACATCTCTCCTCCAACGTAAAGCCCCTTCCGGTGAGAAAATAAACCGAACGGCGTGGGTCTCGACCACGGCAGCCGTGCGTCGGGAGAATGCATTTAAAAAGGAAGATAAGTTACTGCCGTGAAGATGCGCTGCAGTTTGTTGGCCGACTGCACGGAGAAGCGCAACTGCAGAGAGACATGCTTCAGTAGGGGTATCTATACCTCCAACATTATTATTGATAGTCGTACTACTCATAGTACTAGTAGTACGAACAGCAGCTCTGTCACTATTCAGAGGTCTAAAATCATGTTTACTCTGCTCAGCTACCAACGTCGCTGCCACCTTTCTAAACAACTGATGCAACGTTCTTTCCAACGCTGCTGCTGTTCGTGCATCAATTGCAGCGACAAGCTGCGCTAAACCTTCCACACAGGCTATACTTTCCAGCTGGGGATAGAGCGACTAGCGGGCCAATCACTCGATCAAAATGTTGTTTTAACATGAAGGACATCTCTGTAACCTGCGCTATAGCTTGTAACAATGTCCCTAATGATGCAGTGGCTTCACTCCGTGCTGCAGCATCACGATTGGCACCGAGATCTGGTTTAAACGCACCGGCAAGGCGACTGACACAACGATCAGCAGCACCTCCGAGGCCGAGCAACATATGTGTCCCCGCTTGGCCAAGTAAACAGGCTTGGGTGGTTGTGGCTATTGCCTTTTTATTTGACAAACCCATGATAGTAGTGCTGGTATTATTACTACCAGAGTGAAATAACATGCGTATAGCAGAGGCTGCTGCGCCTGCTGGGGTCACTTGAACACACCTCTTAACAGCTTCTTCATTCATCGATATAAAATCTAAAATTAATTCTTTTTGAAGCGTTCTTTTAGCTGTTTTAAGCTTTTGATTACCCAAACCACCAAGCCAGGCAAGCTCCAAGTTCATATATCGGTCTAACGCAGTACCACAAGCCGCATCAGCAAGCTCAGTAGGCACCAGGCCGCCTCCTTGCCCTGCTAGTTCAGCTGACTCCTCAGCCAAAGCAAGCGTTTTTCGATAAGCCTCCGCTACTAATCGAAGATGGGAGCGTACAGTATCAAGTGATGCATCTGCAGCAGGAGGTTTTAACGAAGTCTCTAATGCGGTTTGGACTATCTGTTCAAAGATTCTTTCTACCAACGCAGCCACTGCCTTTCCACAATCCAAGAAGACCTGTTCCATGACCACCGCTTCGTCTCTGATTGCTGAAGAAAGTTTCGAATAGAGTTCTGTTAGAGAACGCATAGCAGCCACAGCAGCTGTGTCACTTGTAGACGCAGACGGAGAAGAGGAAGAAGGGCTACTTAGTTTGGTAGATAGTTGACTTTGTTGTTGCTGCTGCTGAATTGGTGGACTAGGGCTTCGAGGGTCAGTGGCGTTACTACTGTTACCCCCATTCGAGTAGTCTATTATTGGCTGTGAAAACAACGGCCGTGTTGAGATATACCGTGAAATAAGTAAAGAATCTCCATGTGCTCCAGCAGCAGCCATAATTCGCGCGCAATGAGCCATAACTGGAAAATTTTGACTAGATACCGCCAAATCAAATTTCGAGACGATTCGATTGTCTAGTACATTGCGGTACAATTCGAGCTGTTCAGCAGCTGCCTCAAGTGTACCGGGTGCAGGATGACCTCTAAAACGGGAAGGAGAGAATTTCGGATCTGGAGAGGAACTCGCGTTATAGGCAGTACCACCATCCTCGTCTCCTCCACCACCATCGCCGTTACCGCCCCCGCCTCCTCCATACGAAGATTGAATGGCTTTTCCAACTGCAGTAGACAATTGAGCAGCTATAGAAGCAGCTTCTTCCATTCTATCATCATCCTGAAATATCTCTGGTAAAGAAGAAAGGTCTTCTGAACGAGAAAACGCCGCTAAATGTTGCAACGCTTCTGCAGCACGCAGCGCCCGCCGTCTCTGATGATCCACTGTTTGTAGTCTCACACCGACCCTAGAAGCGAAGGATGTTAAGTTATCTCCTCGGGTTTCTAATGCTCTAAGTGTCATGGTCAGTGCAGCAAGTTCTCGTTCAGCGACTGTGATACGGGCCAAGTGAGCTGCTTCATCTGCTGCAACACCATCTTGTAAGGTGGTGCAGCGGGACTGGACTTGAGATTCTAGCTCAGCCAACTGCGTATCTAGGCTGCAAAGGAGGTTTTTGATAATGGAACATACGATTGGTACGGGAATACTTGAGTAGGTGTGGGTTATCTTGTGCTAGACATGGTTATCTTAAGGATAGAAAAGGCCGGGCTTTTACCGTTGGAACGAGCTGAGCAAATTACTGATTTGATCGCAGCTTTGGGATCCTTCATTTCTCGCTGCTCCTGTATCTAGTCTTAATACAATATCCGACGATGCTTTGTCTATGATATCCTGAACACGAAAACTGTCTGCGGAAAAAGAAGCAAAGTCAAAATTCTGATCTTTGATCCGTAGAGTACTCAGTGCCTGGGTCAGATTCTTATGCTCCATATGTAATGATATCACTTTGTTCTTCTGAGTGTGTGAATAATATAAAATAATAGCAGGTCAAATTTATGCCAATCTTCACTTGAACTGCGCTGCGTTGATCCAGTTCGAAGCCTACAAATTCTGCTTTGCATGCATTTAAAAAACCTTAATTTTGATTGCAACTCTTTTAGCAGCGCTGCTGTAATCCGTTTTAAGGTCTTAAAATTTCAAATTCCGTAGTTAAGCATATACATTTTTTGAAACTTGCAAACTAATCAACTAATGAGCGATTCTGAACACAGCTTAAGCGATGGTGCATCCCAACAAGATTGGGAAGAATGGGAAGATGATGAAAGTAGTGCAGTGAAATGTCTGTTCTCATCTGATACTTTCCCCAATATCGATGCAGCATTGGATTTTGATAAAAATACAAATGCATTCAATCTCAGAGAATGGAGACAAGCCGTGAGTATGCTATATAAGAGTCGTATTAAGTTGTCTGATATGGCTAATTGTCTGCAGATGCTTGCTATTTAATTTTTCGACCTTTGATCATCATCACCGCCGCCTCTCTTTGTTCTTCTCTGCAGAACGAAGCTTCTGAGTACGTTACTTTGAAAGTGATCAACTACATACGCACAGAAGTTGCTGCAGGCCGTGATCCTCGCCCTTTGTTGACCTTAGTTTCCTCAAACACTTCTGCACCTTGGTCTGATGATGCTTTCCTGTGTCCAGTCCTCGCCAACGATGAGCTCCTTCTCCACGACTGGGCCGCTGAACAGCCATTACTGGAAACTGATGCAGAGGCTGTCAATGAAGAAGATGATATGGCAGCTATGTTTGAAGATATGAAACAATTAGCAATGACAGACCCTGCACTCAGAGATCTTTTGCTTGCCGCTTCGGGAGGCACTGCAGGGGCAGAAATGAGGTGTAACCACGATATATCTTCTTCTGATGATGCTAGTGAATCCAGTGACGGTGATACTGCAGCTAAAGCTGCTGCTTTTAATGCAGCTGCTATTGACGCCACATATTTTGAATCTTATTCATTTTTTGATATTCACCGAGATATGCTTTCTGACCGCGTACGCACTATAGCCTACCGTGATGCCTTAGAAAACAATCCTAGTTTACTTAAAGGAGCCACTGTGTTGGATGTAGGCTGTGGCACGGGTGTTTTATCGATGTTTGCAGCAAGGGGGGGCGCTGAAAAGGTATTTGCAGTGGACGGGAGTCCAGAAATAGCTCTTGTTGCGAGGAAAATCTGTGCTGCAAATGGTTATGGAGGCGAAGTTGGTCTAGAAAATAAGATTACAGTTATAAGCTCTAAAATTGAAGCTCTAGATAAGCTGCCAACTGGTGATGATGGTAGCGACAAAAAAGATACTAGTGAAGATAAAAAAGTCGATGTTTTGGTGTCTGAATGGATGGGCTATGCTTTGCTTTTCGAAAGCATGCTTGACTCTGTTTTAATCGCCAGGGACAAATACCTCAAACCAGGCGGTGCTATTTTACCCGATATTGCCAACATTCACATTGCGGCAGCAGATGCGGGCGCGGGTGGGTTGGACTTTTGGCAGGATGTCTATGGATTCAACATGTCGACGGTGGGAGACTCACTTCGTCAAGCAGCTCTTAGAGAAGCTGTTGTGCGCGTTGTTCACCCTCAACATTTAATGAGCGAATCTCAACAGCTCGTTTCTCTTGACTTGGCTACTATGAAAAGATCAGATCAAGATTTCACATCTGAATTCATTTTGAAATCTTTGGCCGGTCCAAGAACCTGCGCTGGAATTGTCCTTTGGTTTGATGCCTTATTTAGTCAACGGTACTGCAAAGAAGCTCCCCAAGAGTTGCCTACTGGTCCATATGGAACACCGACTCATTGGGCACAGACGGTGCTTGAATTGCCTGTTCCAGTGGAAATGGCGCCCAGGGCAGCAGGAGTGTCGGGAGCAGCAGTGGCGTTGAAAGGAAGATTAAGTATGGCAAGACGCAGCGAAAGGCATCGTACGTTGGATATTTCCTTAGAGTATGCTCCTGTTATGGCTGATGGAAGTGTGGGAGAGACGAGAGTGCAGCTATTTTCGATGGGTGTAGGAGCGAATAAATAAATATCTATAAGATAAATGGGAAAATCAACTTCCATCTTTTGAGAAGTTAAAATTTTTTGATGTGTTCCTTAAACTTTCTGTAAGACTCTGAACTTCATTATTTTTTACAAAGGATTTCTTGTAGGGAAAGATGAACTATATATTTAAACAAATTAATAGAAATTCAGATTAAAACATTTAGGAATGTTTACTCTTGACCCCGGCGTTCTCTCTTGATTCCACCACCGCCACCGCCACGAGCATCTTTATTGTCTTTGTCACTGCGTTCAGCAGACCTTCCACGCTTACGCTCTCTACTACTTCCTCTACGCCTGCTACTTTCTCTTTCTTTTCCTTTGCTATCTCTACCTCTACCTCTCTCTCTATCACCACGACCGCTCTCCCTCTCTCGCCCGGAAGATGGCCGGCTTCTTTCTTTCTCCCTGTCCCTATCTCGATCTCTCTCCTCTCTTCTACTGCTGCGTGTATCGTCTTTCTTCCTATCATCTCCATGGCGGTCTCCACGGCGGTGACGATCACTCGACTCATTTTTCTTCTTTTTTCTCACCACCAGGCCACACAATTGGTTTCTTTCTACCGCCGTTGGCGTTGTCAGCATCCTGATCATTGTCAACATCAGGTTTCATCTTTTTCTCTGGGTGTGGAGCTGCAGGTTCATCTTCAGGGTCACTCGAGTCGTAGTCAAGCTCAGGTTCGTGGCTAACATCGAGAGTTGGGGTAGCGGAAACACCGCCTCCTTTAACTGCTGGTGCTGGTGCAGCCGCCGCCACAGCTTCATTATCAGCTTCCTTGCCGACAGCGTCTTCATTTTTCAATTGAGGAGGAACAGAAGGAGTTTTAGAATCTTTCTTCTTATTGTTTGCAGATCTGGATCCTGATGTCTCCTTCTCTCTAGTACTCTTTCTGTCTTTGTCTTTCTCACGACGATCTTTATCGCGATCTTTTTTAGAATCTCTTGATTTCTCCCTTTCTTTTTCCCGACTGCTCCGATCTTTATCGCGATCTTTTTTTGAGTCTCTTGATTTCTCCCTTTCTTTTTCCCGACTGCTCCGATCTCTATCTCTTCGACGGTCTGAACTGCGTTCTCTATCTCTCCTACTACTACTCCGTTTAGAACGATCACGATCTCTATCGCGACTCCGATCACGAGTTCTACTGCGGCTTCGACTTCCACTACGCCGAGAGGAACGACCACCACCACCACCATCTCCTCTCCCTCTTTCCCGCTCTCGCTCTCTGCTGCTTCTTCGGCGACGAGGACTTCTACTTCGGCTTCTTCTAGAACGTCGCATAGGAGGCAAATTATATCTACGACGGTAATCATCTTGATAGCGTTCAAATTCTGAACGGGAGAGGGGATTTCCACCACCATACGCTTTCTCTAAAAATTGAGGCGGGCCCCGAGGAAGCAACGCTGCTCTCATGTAAACGTCAAAAAGATGAGCCCCAGGCATCGCTGCTGCCCCTCCTGCCGTCTCGCCAAAAAGACCGAGCATATCCTCTTCCCCTGCGAGTTTAGGTGCAGGACCTGAAGCGGATGTGGGCACACTAGGAGGCATCATTGGCGGCGGTGGCTGCATTGCATTGTTTCCCGTCATTTCTGAAATAAAATTGCTAGTGTTTGCAGGCTTGTTATCCAGCGCCAAAACTGGTTCTTGCTGTTGTAAAGCAGTAGTAGTACCTTGGCTAGGTGGAGGAGGAGAAGGCATCAATCCTAGACCGAGGATTTCTCGAGCAAAGGAGTCCTCGTTGGCGACCAATGTGCCGGTTTGACCGTCAGGAAGGACCAGGCCACCTTCTTGTGACCGAGCCAATCGTGTCCATTGGGATACCTACAGGGGGGGCGGACTCGTTTACGGTCGTAGGCAGGGTCGCCTTGAGTAGGACAGTCTTGAAGCCAGTGAACACCAATGGCGTCACACCTGCGAAAATAAATAAAGACGGGAAATATTGTTTATAAAAGGGGGGGAATAGTAAATTAAAGAAAGTGGTGTCGTTGGACTGAAACAGTTGCTGAGTATTATTTAGTATAGTGCTGCTGCTACTGCTTCATCTCCTTCTTAATGGTGTCAAACACGTTGCACTGAGTTCAATATTATCTTATATTTCTAATATTTGGTTTCAGCTCTCTCGGTTGATGGAAATTCTCAGAGTTGCAAAATTGTTCAAAATTGGTTCGTTGTTTTTTTTTTGTCAAGAAGAAAACAGTAGAAGTAGTAGTAGTACAACATTCTAGTGTACAATATTAACACTGACTAATATACACGTTGTTTATATACTCAAGCTGCTGCTGCACTAGCATGAGCTAAGAATGAAAAGTCTTCATCATACCTTGGACATTTATATTCAGGTGCTACACCACCGCCGGCTGCACCACCACGCCCACCCACGGCCTCTCCCTCGGCCACGCATAACACCTTGCCCGCACCTCACGTTGCCACGTGGAAGCAGTGCCTTGTAGGAAACTCTGCATAGCTTTACTCTCATCAATCGTCAACGACAGCCGCTGTTGGCTGATCAGAATAGAAATCACCGCCAAACTCGTTATTACCACCTGCGGCACCAGCAGCGGGTGCTTCTCCAAAGGGATCTGCAGATGCAGTAGGTTGCGCTGCTGATGCAGTACCAGTTTCTCCAGCTACCAGCGGCTTAAATTTCGCTGGCAGGGGTTCGTTTCACGAGCACCAGGGTGTTTCTCGGAATGACCTTGCCATCATCAGAATATTCATCGCCCGTATTGGGGTCGGAAAGCGTTAATTCTAGAGCTCCATCAGGTCCTAAACCTTGCTTAGTAGCAATGAGGCGTTTAACGTCGCCAATTTGGATTACAGAGCCGTCAAAATTGACGAGTTGCTGCTGGATGGCATTTTTAAGCTTGAAATAAATGACGCTCGTCATGGTTGGTTGTCTGACAAGAAATTAGTTTACATAAAGCAAAGGAAATACAGTCGATGTGGAAGCAAAGCTTCCAAGCACGTAAGCTGAGGCCACAATCGATTTCAAAGGGGATGAACCTCCTGGAGGAACGACTCCTCATCCAACACCGCTTCCTATGCTATCGCTTAAATTAACAAAATTAGATTATACTATTCGCTTTGCAGCAAAACCTTCATAGCGAAAATTGGGAGTGTGTGAAATATAAACTGGAAACCACGAAAACTGTGTCTTGAAACAATGTCTGCCAGAATGAATTTGAGTCCACTTTCGATCGATTCCACATACACTAACTAACTGTATACACCGAACAAGGGGAGTAGAAGAGCCGATTAGGGCAGGTAATGTCCATGATCACTCCAGTCGCGATGAACAACAAGATGTCCCTTCGAACCTCTTCCCTAGGCCAGCGGGCACCCTTCCAAAAAATTGGACCTGCTGCACCTTCCCGTATTAGCTTGGGTAAATCCATGTGGACACCTAGCCCAAGCGTGCGCCACCTTTCCGATCTTGTTTCTGATTCAAAATCACCGCAACAGCTCCGCCTGTTCCGCTGAAAGCTACTCTCGCGATCTCAGCTCCCGCTCCTCGCTTGATCCAGCACAAGAATGAAGCTAAAAATCTTCTACATGTTCCTCAGCCAAGTGTATGACTACATTGTCAATCCAGGTAGGTTGCTTATTAACCCCATTTCTTTATAAACCCCGTCGATTCTAGAATACTTGTATACAGTTATGTTCACGTTATTTCTTCCTCAAAGCCTTTTCCATGTTTTAATTATAGGTCACTGGACTGTTGATATGCGTGACGAGGCTCTACTCCCCGCAAAAACTCGACGACAAGAACCTCAAAGTTGTTGATGTCGGTGGTGGCACAGGGTTCTGTACTCAAGGCATCGTCCAAACGGTAGACCCCACCAACGTCACCTTATTAGATCAAAGCCCACATCAACTCGCCAAAGCACGCAAGAAATCTGATCTCCAGGGTGTTACTATCTTAGAAGGAGACGCAGAAGACTTGCCGTTTGAGACTGACAGCGCCGACCGCTATGTCTCTGCTGGCTCGATTGAATACTGGCCAGAGCCTCAACGGGGTATTTGCGAAGCCTATAGAGTAGTAAAACCTGGTGGTCTGGCGTGTATTATTGGTCCTGTGCATCCTACATACCCATTGAGTCGCACTTTTGCCGACTTGTGGATGTTGTTTCCAACCGAGCAAGAGTATATTGACTGGTTTACAGCTGCTGGTTTTGATGAAGTTACCGTGCATAGAATTGGGCCAAAATGGTACCGTGGTGTGAGGAGGCATGGGTTGATTATGGGGTGCAGTGTCACTGGAGTTAAAACGAAAGCGGGAGAATCTCCGTTGATTTTGGGCCCAAAAGCCGAGCGCTCTGAAAAAATGAATACAAATCCGGTGGCCTTTTTGGCGAGGTTGGTACTGGGAACGACTGCTGGATTTTATTACTTTGTATTGCCGGTGTATATGTGGTTTAAGAATTTGATTTGGCCAAAGACTGGACCCTTGGCTGATAAGTTTTAGAAATAAGTACTTACGTGACGAAGCAAATTAGTTTTAGAAGAGAAAAGAAAATGATTAAAAAGACTGAATTGTTCCGGGGATTGTTTTTTTCTACATTGAACTTCTATAAACACTTCAGCCAAGTATCTGCGAAAGAAATCTGCATTCTAGTTTTCTCTCTCTTGTCGTTATCTTTTTGGCTGTTCCCCTATTGAGAAGATACACTACCTTTGGTAGTATTACACAGAGTACAGATTTCTAACTACTTGAACACGTGTAAATACTTGTTTGTTATTATACTAGAAGGTACTCGAAGAAAGAAAGTAAATTAAATTATTTATCAACCAAGACTTTTAACAAAATCTTGCTGTTGCCGTTGCCGAGGAGTGTTCCTTAATTTTGCGAAGATTTGTCCGCCGCAGCCAGGGCTTTGCAGGCTACTTTATTTACCTTCATTTCATTTATTCTTCTGATATCTAGCACTGCACTATTTAGCAACTTTGCACCCGCTGCATAATGAGAATTTCTTTCTTCCAAGAGGGCACACCGCCGTGCAAGACAAAGACGAGCAAGGAAAGACTCTCGAAATGGTTGCCCTTTCAACCGCACATGAGATCTCTGTCTTCTTTTGTACAAATATCACTGGCACATTTGTCTCTGCAATACGAATACTTGAATAAATCTGGGCGGGGGCAGGGCGGGACGGGACGGGACGACAACGAGCGAAACAAGCATGAGAAATTATTATAAGCGGCAGCGAGGGGAGAAAGGTGCCTGAAAATTCATTAGACTACTACGGTGTATTTAAGGACTCTAAAACCGTATAAGCGAATTAGGTCAGAAGAGTTGTGGTTCAAAAGTACTTAATTGCCAACCACGTTTGGGATGCGTTCTGGAGCAGCGATAGTCTCCATTATTTCTGCAAGAGTTTCAGAAGCTTCACGGGTGGGTACAAAAAGGTTCAGGGAAAGAATTTGACTTGTTGGTAACCCTAACTGTAGATTAAATCAACATGTGCCACTGCTTTCGAAATATCACTCTCAAGTTAAGAATACAGCGCTTCTGATGACGTGCCAGCAATCATGATGCATATATAATAGTGGTTCGGGCATTGCTGTGCTTAATTGAAACCTAAACCTATTTGAGATGTGTCAACAGATCTCCTTGAAAAACTGAGCGCCAAGACAGCCGCCAACTTAGCTTTTCATCGGCCCCAATATGTTCACCAAATTACATATTTCCTTTATAAACTCATTCTCGATATACAGTTGGTAACTGGGTAGCCGCACTAGGGCCCTCAGCTGCCAAGACCATGTTAAAAAAGAAAAAGGTAAACTAATTCAATTGACCATGCGCAGAGAAAACAATAAATTATATTGTTTCTCCGCAGCTATCTATGTCTGATATCGTATGTATTACATTTATCGGCTCGATTTGTAGTTCTAAACTCATTATCTCACCAATGCATCGTTCTGCATCCATCTTCTTTTGCAGGGTCAGGCCGGCAATGCCGTGCAATATGTCACCCGTAACCAAGCTCTAAAGAAACTCCAGCTCAAGTTATCTGAGTTCCGGAGGCTATGCATCCTCAAAGGCATCCATCCTCGCGAGCCAAAGAAAAAAACCCAAGGCTCTCACAAAACATATTACCATACCAAGGATATAGCCTATTTGTTACACGAACCCCTACTTAAAAAAGTCCGCGAACTTGCTGCCTATGATAAAAAGATCCGTAAAGCGACTGCCAAGAAGAACAAAGACTTGGCAATTCGATTAGCTTCCCGCCGTCCTGGCTACCGTCTTGATCACCTTGTTCGCGAACGCTACCCTTCATTTGTAGACGCTCTTCGCGATCTTGATGATCCTTTGACCATGGTCCATCTCTTTGCAGTACTTCCTGCGGATGCAGATCATGGCATCCCTCCTGATCGTGTCCACTTGGCTCGGAGACTCGCCCTCGAGTGGCAAGCATGGGTAGTCCGTGCTCACGCTCTTCGCAAGGCATTCATCTCCGTCAAAGGTTTTTACTTCCAAGCAGAGGTGCAGGGACAAGCTATAACGTGGCTTGTACCACATCAAACTTCCCAAGTATTGCCTACTGATGTAGACTTCAAGGTGATGCTTACATTTTTAGAACTCCACCAAACAACGTTGCAATTTGTGCTCTATAAATTATACCATAACGAAGGATTGCGGTATCCTCCTGTTGTGGATACAAAGTTGGAAGAAGCTGCAGCTGGGTTACAAGCTTTAATGGCTGATCTAGCGGCTGGACCTGATGCATTGCTACCTTCTAGCGGTGCTGATGGAAAGAAGAAAAGCAGAAGAAGGGGCGGTAAGAAGAATAAGTCAAATGGTGGTGCTACAAATCCTGAAGCTACTGCGCGATTAGGGACCTTGTCCTCTAAAGTAGCTGAGCTGGAAGAGGAGATTAAAGCCATGAGCAAACAAGCCGAAGATCGGAGAAAGGCCGCTGCTGTTGAGAAAGCACAACAAAATGGTGAAGAAGACGAAGAAGAAGAAGAAGAAGAAGTTGACGAGGAAGGTTCAGATATTGACATAGAAATCGATTCTGGAGATGACGCTGAAGCTGAAGAAGAGGAAGTCGATGGTAGTGATTCAGACAACGAAGAAGAAGGCAGCGACGCTGAAGAAGCTGAAGATGACGACGAGGATGAAGAAGAAGATGCTGAAGATCCTGAAGACGGCGATATCCCTACATCAGTCGCCGCAGCTCTCCCTGATGCTTCTCTAATTGTCGGTGGCGCGACGGACATCGATTCTGAAGACAGTGCTGCTGTATGCGCTGCTCTCTTCCGTGGCATGGTCTTCTTCTTAGGCCGTGAAGTCCCTCGTGAACAGCTTCTTTTGGTTGTTCGTTCTTTTGGTGGGGATGCTGGCTGGGCAGGGGAAGGCTCCCCGTTGTCTGAAGATGACCAGAGGATCACACATCACATTGTAGATCGCCCTGCTGTTGGAGGTACTGTGTACGAGACCAGAGAATATGTACAACCCCAGTGGATATTTGATTCCGCAAATGCGAGAGTGATCGTACGAGCTGTACTTTACGCGCCTGGAAAGATACCGCCACCTCATTTATCTCCCTTTGTTGGTGCTGACGCTGAGGGGTACATGCCAGAGTACGGCAAGGAAATTAAAGCATTACAAGAAGCTGCAAAAACAGCACGATCACGTGCTGCTGGCGCTGCAGTGGAAGGAGCATTCCTGGGTGCTGATGGTGCTGGCGGGGGCCCTGATGGCAATGATGATGAAAATAAACTTGGAGAGGAAGTTGCTCTGCAAGATGCTGAAGAAAGATACGCTGCTGAGTTGGCACGCGAGCTTGGCAAAGAGAAGGATGGAGAGGAAGGTGAAGCTGCTGTTGCTGTTGGAAGCAAACGTCGTCGTGGAGCTGCTTCTACTGGCAGAACTGTTGGCGGGAAAAATAATGAAGAGGATGACGAGGATGCCATGGAGGGAATAATGATGACACGTAAGGTGAAAAGAGCGTATGAAAAGGCAAAGAGAGTGCAAGATGAGAAGGCAGCTCGTGTGGAAGAGTTGGAAACAAAGGCTGCAAAGCTTAAACGAAAAGGTGCCAAGTAGAGAACTCCCAAATTTTAAAATGTTTTTAGGCAGCGATGGAAGGGAAGAAAACAATTCTGATAATGCGTTTCATGTTATCTTTGCCTGGTTTAAGCTGAGTTTCTTATCGCAATCGCATCTATTAGCAAGTATGTAAGTATAAACAATCGAAAAGCTAATTAATGTCTGGCTAGAACTTCAAAATGTAAGCAGCAATTGGTGGCCTTGCAAGGTTGATGCCTGCACTGAAGGCTGTCCACGATTCAGGCTGTCCACGCTTTGGAAAAGAACGAGAGAACACGGCGGACTATATCGCACGTTGAATTGAACCAGGCAATCACATTTTAATATTTCTCTATTATATTTCCCTTGCTTACATTCACAAGCAAGCATAGAGACACGATGGCGGCTAAGAATGTTGCTGACATTTATGAGGCCAGTTCCAAGTTGGCAAAGTATCCTTTCGAGGTATACTGGCCCTCTCAGAAGCTGAAGATCTGTGTCACAGGAGCCGGTGGTTTCATTGCCAGGTACATTTGGCTGAACAAAATGCTTATAGCAGTGTAAAAACTATTTTGATTTGTATCGTCAAGATTCAGTCACGCTAACGCTTCACCCCTTTTTCTTGACACATTGCAGTCACTTGGCCAAGCGTTTGAAGAGTGAAGGTCACTACATTGTTGCTTGTGACTGGAAGCGTAATGAGCACATGCCTGTAAGTTTTACTTTACATTTTTCTTGGGAATCTGTGGTTGGCTAGGTGATGACCCGATTCGTTTAGCTAGCTGTCAGTATAGGGCACTACAACGCTCTAGATGTCTCGTAAATATCATACTACAACAAATAAGAGCAAGTATGCTATCAAAATCGCTATGATTTTCCGTCCATTTTCTGACTGAAATCTCCCATTTTAATCACTTGCAGGAGAACATCTTTTGCGATGAGTTCCATCTTGTAGATCTCCGTGTTTACGATAACTGCGCCAAAGTGGTTGCCGGATGCGACCAGGTCTTCAATCTTGCCGCTGATATGGGTGGTATGGGCTTCATTCAATCCAACCACTCAGTCATCATGTACAACAACACTATGATCAGTCTCAACGTCCTTGAAGCTGCCCGCATCGCCAACTGCACTCGCTTCTTCTATGCTTCTTCCGCCTGCATATATCCTGAGGGCAAGCAGCTCGAAACTGAGGTCGAGGGCGGTGGTCTCAAGGAAGATGACGCCTGGCCTGCTCAGCCTCAGGACGCTTATGGTCTTGAAAAGCTCGCCTCTGAAGAGATTGCTATGCATTATACCAAAGATTTCGGTATTGAATGTCGCATCGCTCGTTTCCACAACATCTACGGCCCTTACGGTACCTGGAAGGGCGGTCGTGAAAAGGCCCCCGCCGCCTTCTGCCGTAAAGCAATCACTTCCGTTGGCGAAGTCGAAATGTGGGGAGATGGCAAACAAACTCGTTCTTTTACTTTCATTGATGATTGTGTCGAAGGTATCCTTCGTATTACCAAGTCTGACTACCGTCAGCCTCTTAATTTAGGCTCCGATGAAATGATTTCAATGAACGACATGATGAACTTAATCCTCGGTTTTGATGGTGAAAAGAAGGGCATTAAGCATATCCCTGGCCCTGAAGGAGTCCGTGGCCGTAATTCTGATAACAAAAAGATCTTGGAAAAGCTCGGATGGGCTCCCAGTATTAGACTTGCTGATGGCTTGAACGTGACATATCACTGGATTAAAGGAGAGTTGGAGAATGAGGCCAAGGACGGTAGCAAAGATCAGACCGAATATGCCAAATCAATGGTTGTACAGACCTCTGCACCAAAGGCGTTGGGTACATTGCGTGCTGCTGATGGTGATGAGGGTCTTCAAGATGCTAGGGATTAAATAACGAGTACTCTTCACTTAAAAATAAGAAAATCTGTTTTGCTTTTCTTCCGCTCTCTCGTTGGCGCTTCTAAGCTGCCATTTGTCTTTCCCATATATATAAATAAACAGTCCACCCATGTGCGCACAGAGACGATGCCAATAATACTACTTATAAAATAATTCATTTGTCCGATTCAATTTTTGCTCGCTGGAGACGACAACGAAGAGAATCTATAAGTGGGAGCTGTTTCAAAAAGCATTTTTCTTTCTTTCTTTCCTCTCTCTGGTTTCCTTCATTGAAAAGCATACTACATTCTTAATTTTTCTTTTGTCTTTACCCATTGTTCTGATTTATATATATCTTTTCTGCCTTTAAACCCTCGCTTTAAATGACGCTAAAAAGAAAATGAAAAGGGGAGGATGGTTGACTTTACACTTTATTCTTCAGGCTCCTTATTCATTCTATCTATCTAATTTATAAGCTACAAAACAATCCAGTACAATGATATATTGTGTCATAATTTTCTAGATTTTTTAAGAACAGCACGCACTCGTTCTCTGTGGTGCAGCATCTCCAGGCCTGATCCCACCACCGCCGCCAGCTCCATACCCAACTTTAATTCCAAAGGACTCGTTGGATACATCGAGTGTCCCTGCCTGTACTTTATCATAAATCGCTTTCGCAGTATTAATAAACGCATCTTCTACATTAAACGCAGTTTTTGCGGAAGTCTCCAAGAAAATCAAACCATGATCTCTTGCGAATTGCTCCCCTTCTTCGGTGGACACCGCCCTTCGATGGTTGAGATCGGATTTGTTTCCGATAAGCATGATTGTCATATTAGGGTTTGCGTGTTGGCGGGCGTCTTCAAGCCATGATGCTAAATGATCGAATGTCTCTCTGCGGGTGATATCGTAGACGAGGAGCGCACCAGCCGCACCACGGTAGTAGGAGCGGGTAATTGAGCGGAAAGACTCTTGGCCTGCTGTGTCCCAAATTTGAAGTTTAATTTGTTTGCTGTCGATGTTGATCATGCGGGCACCGAATTCTACGCCGATAGTCAAGTCGTGAACAGGCTGTAAAGAAGTGGGGAAGACGTATGTGAGAACAAGAATTATAATAAAGTCAAAGAGGTGCGGGCGTGAACTGGTGTTCGGAAGATTATAATTACCTGGAATCTTTTATCAGTGAACTGGAGTAGGAGGCAAGACTTGCCCACACCGGTATCTCCAATGATAATATATCTGTAGCGAGGTTATAGAGAGCTGCTCAGTTCACAAGCAAAATTGAATTTGATCCTAGTAAAAAAAAACATTTCGACTTACTTGAAGAGGTATGCGTAACTCATGGTTATTGCGTGCTCGGCTTATTTATAAACCTAGTAACGTCTAGGCTTTGCTACGACAAGGGTGAGTGAACTAAATGCACGTTAAAGTCGTAGATCGGTCCAGAAATGCAGAAGATCCCTAATTTCAAAACGTGTTTCTATCGGTGACAACTGAAATGCAGCTGGAGTGCAGAAAAATATAATTATCAAGATAACACAATCTGTTTGCTTTTCACGGAAGAAATGAACGAGCTCGCTTCTCATTCTTGTCTGCTGTGCTGTGTGTGGCGTTTAAAATTTTCATCGTCCACCCTTTCATTTCCACTCTGCATTATCCATTACACACTTGACATACATTCAATCTTAACTCCAACATTCTACTTGGTACCTTCCAGTAGCTTCCATCCTTTTCACATACTTCTCGGCCTCCCCCCACTGCATTCCACCATGCTCACTCACCACTGTTTTAAACGCCGACTCCACCTCTCCAGGCATCTTGGCAGCACTTCCAGCTACAAACACCGCTGCCCCCCGCTGTAATAACTCCCAAATTTCTTTGCCATGCTCTTTAATGCGGTGTTGGACATATATTTTCTTCTCAGTATCACGGGAAAAGGCAGTTAGAAGACCATTACTGGGGGGTCCAGATAATATTCCCGCGGCTAGCATCTCTTCCCAATCGGTTCTACAGTAATAGTCTCCATGCTGGTTTCTACACCCAAAAACTAATACACATGGGCTCTCATTGCTATTATTACTACTACTACTCGGGTTACCTCCATTTTCTACAGAATCTGATGTTATTTGCAGCCCTTTTTGCTGCTGCTGCTGCTGCTGTTGTTGTTTTTGGTGATGCCAAAACAAGCGGTGCTGCAGGTAGGATCTAAAAGGTGCCACCCCAGTGCCCGGCCCAATTAAAATAACTGGAGGTGGTAAATTTGGTGGTGCTTCTGCTGGGGATGGAAATTTCAATGCCCCGCGTTCTACCCACATGGCTACACGGGAAGTACCAGGGTCTAATCCCGCTAGCCAAGCACTACACAGACCTTTCCTACGGCGACGGGCGACAGGCGTCGTCCACTCGGCCACTGCGACTAATAGCTGTGCTTTATTGGGTAATAGCTCTAAAGACGACGCTACTGAGAATCTACGAGGCCGCAACCTAGGGCAATACGAGAACAACCACTCTAAAGAAAGTTTTGCCGTGCTAAAATCAGTTAGAACTTCTAAAACAGTGCGCCCTTCTCTGCGGCAATATTCGTGCAGGTCATCCCTACCTTGTGCTGAAGCGAAATACTTGAGGCGGTCTGCGTGTAAACCTGGTGGGCAGTGCTGTGCGAGGGCTTGGAAGAAAGAACGCCGTGGGATTGCAGAGTCCACATCTAAAACGCCAGCTATCAGAGACCCAATTTGCAGAACGATAGTTGAACTTAAATCACTGCTACCATCTAGGTTATTTCTATTATTTGTATTTAAATTCTGTTCTTGTGGTGGTGTGATAGCTACCCAGGCTTCAGGATCAAGCTCACATCGACTACAAAGCGCCTTTATCGACTCTTCACGTTGTTGCGGCCATACAGCAATGATATCTCCAGGCTCAAACTCCACCAGTTTGGCTTCTTCAGTATTAGCGACAGTGTCGAGAGTAGAAGCAATGGAAGGAAAAGAGAAATTTAAAAGTCGGACATCTTGAAAGTGAGTCTCTGATGTGACTCTCTCGTTCTTTTCTAGCATTGCAAACACAGGATGTGCAGCAGAGTATCTGCCAGATCCTTCGGCTCCAATAGAAGAAGAAGAAGAAGAAAGGAGGCTAGTAGCAGGTAAGAGTCCCGAGATTACAGCGTCAAGACTGTCCACAGCTGCTGCTGCCGCCACAGCTGCTTCATAATTTGAATTGTATTTCTTTCTTCCTACTAGTGGTGAATTGTTAGGCAACATCGTGACTGTGTATTTAGGTTTTAGTATACCTGAGGTGTCTTCAGGTGCAGGCTCTTGAAAGAGATTTGTAACGCCGGTTACGTTTTCAATGGCGGTGGCCGATGTTGCTGGTTGCAAAGGAAATTTATTTCTTAAAGCCTTCCATAATTGCGGTAGCCATAGATCCAACGCTGCATCATATCCGCTCTTATGCTGATCATCTCCAAGACCTAAAGGAATAAGCGCACCCGCGCCCAGTGCTTCAAGCCGGCGGTACAGTAATTTTCCCATTGTGTTGTACTTCAGGTAGCCAGAATCACCAAGGCCAAACACCGCCACCGACATGGAGCTTAAAGAATTTGGTGGCAAGCTCTTTCTTCGTAAAAATTTCCAAAATTCCGTGATATTTTCTGGAGGATCACCTTGTCCTGTCGTGCTCACTACAAAAATTGTGGCTTGTTCGCTAGGAAATTGGGAAAGAGAGGTGCAGAGGTAGGCGTCGGCGGGGAGGACACGAGGTTGATAATATCTGCGTTCTGATTCTCTAGCGATGAGTTCAGCGACGTCTTGGGCATTTCCAGTTTGAGATGCATAGAGAATCAGGAGTGGTTGAGGTTGAAATGCCATTTTTTATGTTTTTGGTTTAAATTTGAAGTGATCAGTATTGAGGCAGAATTAATAAATCAGGTTGGTTTCAAGGAGCAATCTGCGTATAGATTTGGACCAAGTGTACATATATAAATATGTCTTCTAAATTAAATTTATAATGTGGGTTTGTATAAGCTTTTGAGGCCTTGAGAAGTTCAAATATAGAATCCAACTTTGCTTTGCTCTTAAGAATTACAGAACGCTCTAATCGAGAAATGCATTTTACAAAGTTGTTTGACTGAATATTGGGAACCCATACACCACTGCGATCAGTGATAATTTACATTTCTTCCAATAATTTTATGCCAAAATGATCTCTAAATCTACTTGACTTCTCGTTCCTTCTTCCGCAATGTATCTCGACGAGTTTGCAGCCCGGTTGCATCAACTTGAAGATCCACATACAGATGTCCAAACAAGGCATGCTGCTGATCAATGGCTAACACTATTCCGAGATAGTCCCCAGGCATGGAGCACCGCTCAATCCGCTCTGTCGACAGGAGACCCTTCTCTATGGCCCCATGCCGCTCAAGTTTTAGCCTACAAAAGCAAACGTCAGCTTGCACAAATACCAGAAATAGAACAACGCATGGCATTACTACAAACACTCTCGACAGCTCTTGCTACACTTTCTTCTTCTCACCGACCAACTACCGCCTCCAGCTCTTCTTCCTTTCGTGCTGTCACCCAAGGCCTTTGTATTGCGATTTCTAATTTGATTCTACAACTTCCCACACTTCCTCGCCCATTAGAAGCCATGGGGTCTCTACTGGATCAACAAGTAATGCTTGAATTTCTAACAATATTGCCGGGGGAGGTTGACGATGCGTACTCAGCTCTCCACGCATCGATAGCAACTGACGCGAGTGAAGCTGCTTTTCTGTTAAAGCAACGGGCTGGAGAGTGGTGCATTGAAGTAGGCAGCTGGCTGTATAATATAGTAGGCTCAATGGTACAGTCACAACCACAGCTCGCTGCATATTTAAATTCTACTAGGGATAGTCCATTAAACACGCCGCCTCATACAGCCGCTGTGTTGCCCCCCTTGTTTGTGCCCAGTATCAGTTGTTTCTCTGCCTGGATTAAATGGGGTGGGCTATTTTACATGGAGGAAAAACACTGGGAATATATGCTACGTCTCTCTAGTACAGTGTTGCTTTGTAGTGGCACTGACATTACCACGTGTAGTAGTGACGGCATCAGTGGTGTTCCTATTTCCGCAGCAGCAGCAGCGGTGGCGGCAGGAGTTGAAGCTTTGAGTGAGGCAATAGAGCGGCCTGCTCCTGAAACACATCGCATAGTATTAGACATATGTCTACGTATCTCTCAGTACATCACAACCGTGTTCCCTCTAGGCAGTAGTACACATAGCAATATGCCTATTAGGATTGGTACGACTTCCTCTGACCAATACAGACACGTAACGCATGTCTTTACCACCTATTGCTCTACGAATGCCAATGTAGTAGCTTCTGAGACGACAGAAGGTGGTGTATTACGTAATGTGCTATTACATCTTGTGGCTTTAGCTGGTGAAAAAGCCGCTCGTGGTGGTGGTGGTAGTTACGATGAAGAAGAAGAGGAAGAAGAAGAAGAAACTGGCGGTGTGCCTGCTGTATATGCCTTGGGAGACGTTTTGGAAGCGATTGTTGATCCTTCTCTGTCCATTCAAGTCGAAAGTGAAACTGAAGCGGCAGAGGCAATGCGCAAGGACAACGGCAATCCTGCTGATTTTTTCTCGAATTTTCAGTTGGTATCTAATCGAGAGAGAATACACTTTACAAGTACGGTTCTGTCAATACTACTAAAATACTCACAAGTACCTCTACCGTACCAATTAAGCTCTGCTGCAACAGCAGCCATACTCCCTACTGGAATAAGAAATTTTAGAGCTCAAGGAGAGTGGCTGTTATGGTTGTGTGGGGAGATTTTAGAAGCAAATACATTCATACAACAACTCTATCATTTCTTTCAAACAGAGAGTACACGAACATCAAGTGAAATTGCATTGCAAGCTCTCGAGGTGTGTTTCTATGCGATTCACAAAGGGGCTGCAGGCGCTTTTTCTGAAGACGGGGACATTAATTTATCAGCGCCATCGCCGCCATGGCTCGTTCCGTTGCTTTCTTTGTACGCCGCTGCTCAAAAACTAGACCCGTGCCAAAGACATCTCCAGCAAACAACACCGACGTCGCCTGGATTAAATACTTTTCATTTTAATTTGTTGTCGTCGTTTGCGACGGTAGCACAACCACTGATGAAGGCACTGGCTTCTATGCCAGACCAGTGCCAGGGAGTAATGGGGTTGATATTCAATCAAGCTGAATCTGCTATAAAAGCAACTACAACAGCTCCACATTCGTCTCGTAATAATATCAATTCAGAGAATTTTCTTGGCAGCCCCGAGGATCACCAAACAGGAGGAACGGATAATGAAAGCGTAAAGGAAGCAGCAGCGCAGGCTGTTCGTGCTGCATTATCTAGTCCTGCACAAGTACAAGCTATGGCGTTGGCTGCTGGGGCTGTTGGAGCTATTGATGGCATGCTGGCAGCACTAACTAGTGATACCTCCACTGTCACCTCTTCCTCGACCAATGGTCCTCTACTATATACGCGTAGAGACCCTGGAGCAAGAAAAGCATCTCAGCAACTAATTATTGCGTTAGTGCGCGTATTACACACCCACGATCAACATGCAGCAGCTGCTGCGCAACACGTTTTAAGGAATCGTGCTCTTCAAACGCTGATCACCATTGCCGCCGCCGCTGCCGCTGAAAGTGCTGCGAATACCATGCATTTCAATGCACTCCATGCTTCCCTAGAAGACCTTATGGCGTTGCTTAATGCTTTGGAAAGTCATATTGATCTTATGTTGGGATCGAGCAGCGAACAACACTGGCCAGTAGTTGATGCTACGATAAAAGATGCTGTTACTGCATGTCTTACTGCCTGGCCTAACATACGTAAGTATTAGTATCTAGATCTTTTTACATCTTGAAGATACGTATATTAGAAATCGGATTATTTGGCTCTGAAGTAATAGGTTAAACTAATAATTTCTGTTTTTCCCGCTTTGTTGTACAGTGACGGCACTTTCTCAAGCAGCAGCTGCAGCAGCAGCAGCTGGATCATCAGCTTCTACCTCGTCTCATATTGCCACCCTGTCTTCCATTATCTACCACGATGCATCACAGTGTCTCTGTAGCTGCATCCATCTCGCGCCAGGATCGATCACCCCATCTTTGACTCCACTTCTGGAGTCGCTGTATTCAACGTTCTTTCTTCCTGGTGGGCACAGCATGCACCGCATCCTCTGTGCTCTGCTCGAAAACACGACTTTCAGTCTCCCAGATAATAGCTATAATACTCTAGATTCTAATAGTGCGACTAAACATAATCAAATAACTACTCTCGTAACTGCAATAGGCTCTTTATTAACTCACCCGATGGCCCAAAAATTGTATTCGTTAGGTGGTGGCGACGCAGATCCTGATGCTGCGTGTGCTGTGCTGACACTTGCCACGTGTCTCCTTCGCCAAGCGTCATCCAACACCCAATGGAGCATCGTTTTAACTACTCCTAGTAATAATAATGTCCCTCCTATCCATGCTTCCACCGCGACCGCGAGTGGTACTCAGCAGCCTCATCTTGGCGGTGTTGTCGCCCCCCTGGTTGAGTGTGTCAACCTTGCCCTCCGTCTTTCCGCATCAAATGCAGCGTGCAATCATCGGGGTGTGTGTCAAAGAGCCATTGCAACCTTATCAGCAGCTCTTGTATTGATGATGGATACCTCCTGTACTGCTTTGCACGGGCCATTGCTGCAGTTAGCTTGTAGTACGAGTACTACTGAAAATACTGGATATAATGCTGTAGTACTGGATTCTATGAGTAGTACTGTTTTTAATGGTGGGATTATTATTATGCAAGGGATCCTGCTGTGCCTGCTGTCCTTACATTCTTTATCCTTTCTACCAAAGATAGTCAACCTGATGTCAGATGCTGCAATGCTTGCTACAGCCTGTTGCAACGTCCCTCCAAACCAGGGAGCACGTGATCATTTGACTATAGTGACACATGCTTCCGCAACTTTGTTGCAAGAATGGTGGAATAGAGCGATAGTAAATTTGAAAAGAGAGGGAACAGGGGTGATTGGGGCAGGAGCTGTTGTGGCTGCAGCAGTGCACCAGGAGTCGAGCTTATTGAATTCTTTGAATTGGGAACCTCTTGTAGCTGCTGCAGCCGCTACGGCTGTAGGGAGTAATGAAAAATATGGGCCGGGTGCATTAGAATCGAAGCGCGGTGTACAAAGGGCAGTGAGGCAGCTCGCCGATCAAATTAAAAAAAAGCATTCATCATCCTCAGGAGGTTGAACAAAGTCCAGTCGGTGTTATCTTATTTGTTGAGTTTCTTCATTTATCCATGCTTCAGAAATTTTCTAATGACAAATAAACAAAAGAAAGGTGTAAAGGCATGGATTCTTCTTCTTAATTATTTAAGTAAACGACCGGGAAACCCAAAAGGAGAAGAAAAAAGCCGAGTCAAAGAAAAGACATGGAGAGAAGGGAAAAAGGAAAAACATTAAATCATTTTTTTTAGATAATTACTGTTACATCACAAAACACAAAAAGAATGTCAAGTTACATAGCAGGGGACACTTCAAAGCATGCCTCGAATCGGCTCCAGGTCAGGGTCTTGAGCTACATCCGCTGCCGAAACCAAGCCTGCAGCGATCAATTGAGACAGCAAATGAACAGCTTCAGGTAGCCTTCCACATTTCACTAGACAACATGAGAAATTATAGCGAATGTTGCACCGTTCAGATAAGTTTCCTAACGCTTCAGGCGTTGCAAGCGCCTTCATATAAGCAGCAATAGCTGCTGTCCAAGAAGCCGCTGCCAGGTCGGCACTTCCAGCTGCTTGTGCAATTTTCGCTTGCTGTGTTTGCGCTTCAGCGACACCTACAATCGCGTCAGGTTGATTCGCATTGATGCGTAATGCACCGTTATATCCTTCTTCCAAAGCGTCCTTAACAGCGCTAAGTGCCGCCGTCAGATCAAAGGCAGGCGTCTCCAACTTACTAAGCCATTCTGCTTTGGCAACCAATGCTTCTCCCAGTGCATTGTGTGGCATAGGATCACCTCTATCAAATGAAATGGACTCTCTCAGTCGTGTAATCGACTCATCTAACAACGGTAAAGCTTCTTCTACTGTCTCAGCATGCTCAGCAGCGGTGAGTACGCCCGCCCCCCAGTTTAATAACAGCCCTGGTAAATCATCTCCTTGATCTGTTGAGCTTAATTCACATGCTTTGGCATATGCTTCACGTGCCTTGGTGAATTTTTCAAACCCTTGACTTACTGTTCCAGCTTTACACATTAATTCTCCGTGTTGAATGAGAATGTCGCCTAAATTCGAGTACGTGCTGGCGTCTTCCTCCCTGGCAATTGCTTGATTGCAGCACTCTTCTGCGAGCTGCATCATTGTGTCTGATTGAGAAATAGGATTCGAGTCTGATTCTGTTGCTGTTTCATTTAATGCTTTGACCCAAGAAGAAAGTGCGTTGGCGCAGTTGACTGCTGCATCGACTCTCATTGCACCAATCACCTGGCTGGTCTCAGCTGTACTGGGAAATTGAGTTGAACTGCCGCTAGTATTGGTATCAGTGGATGGAGTAGGCGAAGGACGTAATTCTCGTACTGTTTGGTAGGTTTGTACAGATTGCATTAATAAAAAGCCAGCCTTAGAGGTTACTTCGTGTTCTCTTCGTCGAGTAAGCTCAGCATCAGGCAGTGCCGCTGCTACTTGCAAAAGCCCCTCTGCCCAGCTCTGTAAGCACTCTGCGATGCCAAATCTGCAGTCTAATATGCGTGAAAATGGCGCATCTGATGAATCTGCTAGGCCAATAGCTTCTTGGAAGGCTGTTGCTGCTGCTTCGTAGTATGTCAATGCCTCCTGGCCTTTGCGGCGTTCAGCCCTTTGCTGTAGGTCCTCGGCCACTGCAAAAAAAATTAGAACCCCAATGAGGTATGATTTCTTTAGATAAGTCCAGCAACTAAGACAGATGGTGATATTAGAATAAACGATAAACTAACTCTTTGATTTAAGCTCAAATGGGGAATCATCTTTTCGATCTTTCTTGGGCGCCATCGTTGCAGGACAGTATTCAATATGATGGTTGGTGCATATGTGTCCACCTGATTTATGGCAAAAAATAATAATGACTTAGGATTTAATATACCGATGATACTATGTTGGGATAGCACAACTTTCAGCCTTTAGCACAGAGAATGCGCTCTACTGCCAATCGCGATGAACGCAAAGACAGAGAAGGAAGTACAATCAGAAATATAGAATCAAAGAAGGATATGTAACAGCAAAAATCAGGAGCACTATAGACCAAAAAAACACCGCCGCTGTCGATAAAATCACATCGTCGCCTTCGAATAAACAGACATCAAAAATAAATTGATGCGAATAACTCCCTGGAGTCCTTAATCTCAAGGACGATAAAGTTCATCATCATTCCTAACACTACGGCCTCTGCGCCCTGAACCACGAGGGCGGCCACGAGGTCTGCCAGTAGGCTGATATGGTTGAGTCAGCCCACGGTTTTTCCGGCCTCGAGGCAGGCCTCGATATGGTCCAACAGGGGCGGTATAATGACGAACATTAGGGACTCCAGTGAGTAATTCCTCGGCACGGGCAAGGCCCATGCGTTGCTTGGATCTAGGGCTGGTGCGGGGCAAGAGATGGGGGCTTGATGAGGGCAATGGTATACTTGGAACAACCGCAGCAGAAACAGGAGTGCCAGCAGCGGTGGCTGCGACGTATTCTCAGGATACCCTGGAAAGATCACATAAGTAATGAGGTTGTTTTACAGCGAGCCGGGCTCCCATCTATAGAGACTAGGACTAGGCAGCTGCGTATGCTCTGGCTGGGTCATGTCGTGAGACTTGGCCCTGACAGACTCCCTTATCAAGCGCTCTTTGGCCAGCTTGCTGGTCAGAGAAGCCGAGGCAAGGGGAACCTCCAGACACTTGGCAAGTTATATCATAAGGACATACTTATCCTTCAGGGTGGTACTCCTAATGGTTTACCTTGGCTGGAATGTGCCCTGGAACCCACTTTTAAAACTTAACAAGTCAGTGATTTAGCCTAGCTCGTAGTCACAATCAGTGAGGGTGTATAGAAAGGAGGATGATCTTGGCCGAGCATTAAATGTCACCACGCTGGTTGTCTATCATTCTACTATACACCATTAGTTAAACCATTTACTTTATGTCTACCTTGCCCAGCCGTGTGCCCTTCCTACTGTTTGCCCCGCCCGCTGGCGTCCCCCTCCCAGCAGAACTTCTAGATAAAAGCTCTGTTCTTAGGCTTTTCATCATAGTAGCTGCACGTAGACACAAGAAACATCACTTGGATTGAATTCCTGTGTTGGCTTCATCCTCTTCTACGAGATCAACAGAAATCTCATGGGGAGCGACGGTGGAACCACCTCCAGAGGCAGCAGGGACGACAGTGGCACTTCACCTGTCTAGAGTACAGTGCGCTGCAAGGTCAGTTGGGGATCTACGCTGGTATTCGTTTACTTAACTCAGCTAAGAGAGCATACGGCAGCGCAGGTAACTGATATAAAATCTATCGGGTGCCCATTAATTTTGAACGATATCACATCGATGCGATATGATTTTCAGGGTTCTGCCGCCGGGCGATATGGTCGCCTCGCAAAATCTAGGCTTGCATACTTCTTAATATGGATGCAACATATAGAGTATCACATTTAAATACTGTCTTCGGATAAACCGGCCCTGAGCTGCCCTGAAGGGAAAATCTGATAGTATATCATTAGTAATAACGAAGCCTCGTCATTGTTAAGGTTTTTGACGGGATTCTCAATGAAAGCCTTAATGCGGAACTGAACATCACAGCATTATTTAAAATAATTCAATTTATATTAAAAAAAAAACAGGTTAGGACACCCATGATGGGTGCCGTCTGAGAAGATAGTACAGCGCTGAGATTTTAGAGACGACAAACTCCAGCCCTTTTGCTTCCTTTTGAACCTCCTAGATGACAATCGTGGTGACGATGACCTGAGGACTGAGCGTCCGAGGTCATTAGCTGCCTTATCATTCAACAACTCTTAAGGATTAGCAGGGGGATACATAAATTTAGTACAGATTAAACCGTTTACAATAATTTCTTTCTTTCTTTTTCTTTTATTATTCATGAAGATTTACTGGGCTTTTTATTTATATTATTAAACTAATTATTGAGTGCATGAATGATATACAGGAAGAAACATCCAAAGTACAATTATATAAAACTTACTTGGTTATTCACTCTTTCACTACCTCTTTCACTACTGGTGTATATGAAAGCCGCTTAATCATCGCACTGACTCTTTGTCGCCCACCCGTCTGTTCTCAACAATCGAATCTGTGCCAAAGCAAAAATCGCTTTTACTAGACGTGCATAATCACATCCGATAGACATTTTCGCTAAATCTACAGCAGTTACAGCCCATAATAAAGGCCCCATAACTGACAGCAAACCTCGAGCAGCACCGTAGCGAGCTGCCGCTTGAGTTAATCCTCTTTGTGCCATCCTCAAAGCAGCTCTGTTTGTCAGACTTCCTGCTGTAACTGCAGCTACCTGTGCAGCAGCTTCATATTGAATTGTGCGGCGTAATAACACGCTTCCTAATTGTCTAGCTGCGTTCATTTGCATGTTGGTCATCATGACAGTGGCGCCCAAACGAGTCAGTGTTGGGAAAACTTCCTTTGCGCCTAATTTTAAAGGCGCAAGCGCTCTTTGTAAGACATTCGGGCTGTGTGATGAACCAGAAGATGTAGAGGAACTGTTACTGCCCATAGCATCTCCCTGCGTTGCATGCTCAGCTGCAGTGGAGGTGGCAGGTCCAGCCGCGTCTACGGCATCTGCATGGTCATTTAATAAAAATAAGAATATCTCTGCCTCCAGGTCATGTGTAGCTAGATCCGAAGGGCAGGGGACACTGAGGTGGGAATGAATAGCGAGTAATGTTTGGCGATACGAAGGCCAGGTGCCACGCAAGGTAGAGCCAGCATCTGCAGCCAAAAAGCGGAAGCGGTGTTCGATTTTTCGAATGAGGGCTTCTCTGCCGCTATATTGGACTGAAGGAACGCTGGGAGTCTGGATAGACTTTCCTAAAGGGCTCAACAGACTGGTACCTGTAATAGAGGTAATAACATGTAAATTAATTACGAAAAAGTTGGGAGAGTGATAAAAATGTTGTGATGATCTTGGGCGAACACATTTTCATATGGCAAAATTCCTGGCCAATTGCTTACTGTATAAGCTGGAATAAAGATCCTCAAGCTCTTCATCAGTTGCTAGAGACAAAACGACATATAGATCCGAATCTAACCCATAAGGAACCTCAACTCGATTGATTGCAGGGCGGGGAGGGTCTTCCAAGGCAGCACGTGTTCTGTTAACATTATTCCTAATGTTCCTGGTGTTAACTAATTGTAATGCAGTGCCGAAATGGCGGTATACGCGGAACTGCTTAGGGGTTTGAGTTAGTTTTGAGTTTCGGATATGATCTTGTTGGTTTATCACAGCGGGCCTGTGGGCTGCTAAGCGAGCCGCCCCATGCATTGTAATTGTCGCCGATATTTTAGAAAAGATAATTTAAGAATTTACATACTGGAGTCGTTTCAAGGGATTAATCTAGGCTCCCAGTACTGACGGCAAAAGTCTTCTGCAAGACTTTGCAGCAAATGCATTCTGGTTTTTCCATCAAGAAATTTAAACATTGTTAGCTGTTTTCTAACAGCATTCGACTCAAACTATGCATTCCCTTCTGTTACATGGATGGCTAATTATAAAAACCTCTACTAGAAGGCGAGAGAGCTACTGCTCCGTACCACGGCTTATTACATTCCCATACTCAAGAGACCAAGGGCTCCCCTCCATTCATCATAAGGTCAATAGAAACAACCAAAATAATACACATATTGTATGTTCAATTTAACGAGCCATTGGGTTGGTAGCTACAAAACTAATGGCATCGCTGCAGGACAAGATTTTGTCGGCTTCACTGTCAGGAATTTCAATTGCGAATTCTTCTTCAATTGCCATGACCAACTCCACTGTATCCAAGCTGTCCAGTCCCAAATCCTTCTGGAAAGACGATGTGGGAGCCACCTAATTATACAAATAAGGAAGAATCGAATTAATAAACAGAGAAAGTGAAAATAATAGACGTTGTGGGAGCATCTCAAATATTTGTGAGGTTTTAAACCCTCTGTTCACACAGAACAATATCTCCCACACAGCTCAGACATGTTATCAGTAGTATGATCAGATAATATACTGTATAACAGAGCCAACCCCTCGCCTAATTAGCTTTGTTTGCTTACCTTTCCTGCATCCACTTTTTCAAAGTTTTTCACGACATTAATAACTCTATCAGTCACGTCCTTCTTGTCGAGATATGATGCATCAGCAGCAAAGAATCGGAGGAACTGAAGGGAGACAGGTGCCATAGCTTCAGACTGCATACCGATGCCTGGTGTGAGGCGGACATTGTTGAGGACGCCTTGCCTGACAGCGGCAAAGGTGCGTTGAAGGAATGCCATTTTGTCAAAATGTATTATTATTTGATCAGCCAATGCCTAGGTCTTTACAATAAAAACGATTCTTTCTTTTTTTCATTTTTCCAAACAAAACACGTGTCCCTAAGCGATTTATAGATCGCCTACGCTCCATCAACTCCATAATTTCTTATTTTATGCCGTGTACATCATGATGGAATGCGGTGCTGGCGATCACAACATCTAAAAGTACCGATCATTAGCATTGATCCCCTCAACAATATTTACAATAACTTGGACTTCAAGTGTCATAATTTCTACGTTTTAGCCATCTAATAGCACACGTTACAAATGAAAATGCATAGAAGCACGACAAGGGCCGCAACAATGCGGTTCCTCTATCTAGCTACGTGCATCGCTGTCGCCACCGCTTCAAAGCATTACAATACCGGCGACACAGTAGACCTCTATGCCAACGTAGTAGGCCCCTTTGCCAACCCTTCCGAAACCTACCAATATTTCACACTACCTATCTGTGCGCCTCACCCAGAAAGTAAAGAAAAGCTTCTAGGACTCGGAGAAGTTCTCGCCGGTCACCGCCTCGTTACCGGTCCTTATACGATTAAATTCAGAGAACCTATAGAATCAGCTACTTTATGCGTACGGTATATTGATGAAGAAGATATGGAGACATTGCGTGATGCAGTTATAGAAGATTATTACTTTCAATTTGTACTTGACGGAGATTTACCATTATGGGGATTCATCGGTAAAATGGAGCGAATTAAACCAGAATCAAAGAAACGTGACGCCCATCGGTTAGTATTATTCACTCATTTACATTTTGATATCATGTATAACGAGGATCGCGTTATTCAAGTTGATGTTTCCACAAATCCTGAAGCGGCAATTGACATTTCAAAGCCCTCTGCTCGCTCAGTAGAGTTTACGTATTCTGTTTCTTGGCAGCCAACGGATATCCCCTTTGGTAGGCGTAAAGAGAGATACGAGAAGTATAGTTTCTTACCCCAACATGTGGAATTACATTGGTTTAGTATCGCAAACAGTTGCGCTACTGTTGCCGTGCTAACTGGTGTCTTGGCATCCATTCTGTTGAGAGTGTTGAAGGCAGATGTTCGACGCTATATGGACCCAGAAGCTGCAGAAACAAGCTCAGATGCAGGGTGGAAAATGTTACATGGAGATGTCTTTCGTACTCCACCTGCGCCTGGTGTTTTCTCTGCCTGTGTCGGTGCAGGCACTCAGATATTAGTCATCACCAGCGCAATTTTTCTTTTATCACTTGCCGGTCACTATCGAGCCTACAACCGCGGTGCTCTACTCGCAAGTTGCGTCATTTTATACGCATTCACAGCAGGGATAGCAGGATATACCAGTGGAAAACTGTTTAGAGCTCTCGGAGGGGAGGAATGGGCTGGCAATTGTGCGTTTGTTATGCTCTTATTTTGCGGACCGCTGCTTGTGGCGTTTTCAGTTTTGAATTCGATAGCCTGGGCGTATGGGTCGACTGCAGCACTTCCATTTGGTACAATCGTTATTATCTCATTATTATGGGTTGTAGTGACTGCTCCGTTAACTGTAGCTGGTGCCGCAATGGGACGAAGAGGGCCCAATGAGCTTGATGTACCTTGTCGAACTTCCAAGCATGTCAACGGCGTTCCGGACCTGCCTTGGTATCGTGCTGCGTTCCCACAAATGCTGGCAGCCGGGTTACTTCCCTTTTCTGCCATCTATATCGAGTTACATTATATTTTCGCCTCTGTATGGGGTCATAAAGTATACACAATATATGCTGTTTTATTTGTGATCTTCTGCATCTTACTGGTGGTCACCGCTTTTGTCTCAATCGCATTTACCTATTTCCAGTTGGCTGCTGAAGATCATAGATGGTGGTGGAGATCGTACATATGTGGAGGTGCTACTGGCATGTACATCTACGCCTATGCATTCTATTTCTTCATGTCAAGAAGTAATATGGGTGGCTTACTGCAGACGTCTTTCTACTTTGGATATAATTTTATGATGTGTTATGCTGTGTTTTTGATGTTGGGGGCTGTAGGATGGACAGCAGCGTACTGGTTTGTTAAATATATGTATAGACAAGTGAAAAGTGAATAAAGGGAGAAGAATCTAATTAGTGAAAAAAAAATATATATATATATATAATTAATCGTTCGTGTTGGTGGCGTTCAACACTAATTTTTTTTTGCCCAACTTTTATCGATGAACAAACTTCAACAACAAAACAAAAATTTCAATACGCTTGTGGGGTCAGAAAGACAAATAGGTCATAATTAGTCAATTAATAAAGAGAACGAAATAGCGTCAAACAGTGCTTCAGTCAAAGCCAAAAACAAATATAAAGAAAGAAAGAGACTTTTTTCAGGCCTTTTTCAAGCTTCATTCAGTCCAAGCTCCAGATCAATCGTGTCTTCATAAATTTCTTCATCCTCTTCTTGAGTGTTTGTCTTGACCTTTTTGGTAATAACAGGAATGTCACTCCCGCATACCTTGCACACCGATGCTTCACAAGGGACATCAAATGAAAGACACATGGGACAGGTCCTTGTCGGCATCAATCGATGCATCATCTTCAGAAGAGGCATCACCACCAGAAAATACACGACTAAACAAATGATGATAAATGTGATCGCCGCGTTGATAAATTCACCATATGTAAATGTAGAGCCATTGACAACAAATACTAAAGATTCTGTTTTATCAGGGTCCCCAATCAAACCGATTAAGGGGGTTACAAAGGAACGGACAAAGGCGTCAATGAGTTCCGTGAAGGCAGCTCCAAGAACGACGGCGACACAGAGGTCAACGACGTTTCCTCTTAAGATGAAGTCTTTGAGACCTGCGGCATTATTGAGAGAAGAAGAGAGGTGAATTAGGTGCTTTGGATTTGACGAATGGAGTACAGAATTGGTTCAGGTCAAAGCAAGGTGCTGTCCGTCGCCTTCGGCAACCGTCATTGCTAGATTGGCTAGCGAAAGCTTATACCAAAAGAGCGAGCTTGGCATGTCGGAGGCGCAGCAATAAATCAATAATATTGTACAGTTATGTTTTCGGTAGATTAAACAGGCATTTCAATTAGATATACTTGCTAAACCATCGGTCCTTTGGACAGAGAATACATATGTATTCTTTGACGTTGGCTCGTTTTGCTCTCTATAATCCAATCAGACGGTCTCCTTACCAGAACATGTGTTTCCGCAGCATCCCAAGAAACACCCGCCGGCATTTTTCATGCCTTTCGTGCCCAATTCAATACTCGCACTAGCACTACTCTTCATTTTAGATCACTTTTTCTAAGCAAATATTGATATATTTAAACTTGCAAGCGCGGTATACAGAATCTAAGATATATAAAAATTAACAAGTGATAGCCAATTTGGCTTGATATCTTTTATAACTTCATATAGAAGCACGGTAGTGGAGATAATTCATTGCACCACGAATTTCAGTTGAGGCTTCCCACCAACGTTGATTATTCGAAGAAATTTCGTTCTCAAATAGGCTCTACATCAAATCTAATATAATACATAGTAGGTAGTGAGATATAAGAAGATAAAAGCAGTTACAAGCAAGGCTTTATCTCTATTTTCTTAATAACAACTCGAGGCGAAAGAGCGGTAAGCTCCTGGTGCTTGATACAACGCCCCTCCTTTCCTATGTATAAATTTTGGGAGCGCTGCTGCAGCTCCAGCATTCGTATTCACTGTCTCGGAATCTAACATCTTCTTTAACGCTGTAGGTAAGTCTCCAGCCGTGTGAGTTTCTTCTCGAACGGCACCGATTGCAGTGTCCTTTGGGCCTGCCTCTGCTGGTCTAGGCTTTCTCCGTTGTTTAAGAATATCTGGTCTGGGGATAACAGATCCAGATGCTAGTCTACCGCGTGTCATACGGACCTTTGTGCCGTCTTCTAGATACCTCCAAGTTACTTTTACCGGGGCATTGGTGACGGGGTCAATAACGCTCACGTTGGAGTAATGGAGAGGGGATTCAACGCTGACAATACCACCTGGGTTATCCTTGGTTCTTTTGATACTACGCTTGCTCTGCAGACGAGGGGGAATTCAAAGAATAGGGAGTGAGTTCGAGAGTGGGGTTTCAGGCGGCGGCGCTGGAATTAAAGTATGCTAAAATTTATATTAAGTTGCATTAATTTTGGTGAACTTACCAGATTGAGACCTTCTACTACAACTCTAGGGTATTTATCATCTCTAATAACTTTGAGAACTGTGCCAACCTGCCCACGGTCTTTTCCTGCCATGATCATTACTTTATCACCTCTCAGGATCCTCCATTTATCCCTCTCAAACATCGATTTAAACACTTTCCGAAGAATTCCCATTATGAACTAGGTTCACTATTTGCTAACTTGTTTGAATGTTAAGAATTTAACGAGGCTGCAGAGATGAATGATGGAATATAAAGTTTGTGATTGGAGGCTTGCCGGAGGTGCTCAAATGTTTTCTTAAATTTAGTGTTGATGCTTTAGTGAAAGGGAGGGCATTAAGAGCTTACTAGAAAACCATTTTTTGACCAGAGTCCAAATTTAAGCACTCTTTAACAATCGAATAAAGTTCAACCTCTGCAGCGTGAGAAGAACAAATAATAACTCCAAATATTCATACTACGCTTTCCGATACCCCAGCAAGCCATCGCACCTGCCAAGGGACTTGCCGCTCTTTGAAAGTATAAACGGGTCTCATTTTCACAAGGTGATCTCTAGTCTGAAAGCGCAGTGAGTTATTCTGTAAGGTTACTAGCTCATGGTATATATTGATACGGAAGCTATCAAGCGTCTAGATCACCCCTCTGGGCTTCCAGGTGGCAGATTGTTATTTAAACTTCAATTTTTTTTCGACACTTTTAGGAAAGATAATGGATCATACAGGCTGGAATAATGTCAGTCAACAGCAAAATCAGGTAAGCATACGCTCGAGCTAAGCGGTCACTCGTTCCTTGCGGCATTACTGTGAAAACACTTCAACCTTTGACAAATGATTATTTGATCTTGCTTTTGCAGGCCCCTCCGGCCCCTCCTGCTCAACAGCCGATGTTTGGCGGTGGACTCTACGGTGCCCCAGTAGCTCCTCCCCCTTCCGCTACCTTCCCTTTCGGAGCTCCGCCTGCACCTGCTTTTGGGGCCTTCCCTGGTATGGCTCCTCCCCAGCCCCAGCAAGCTGTCTTTGGAGCTCCCAGCCAGAATACTGAGACTGAAGCTTTCTTGAGTGCCATGTTTGCTTCTCAGCAAGCAGCTGATGTACCCGAAGCAGCAGCTCCCGCCCCCGCTGTTGAAGAGGAAAAAACCGTCCCTGCCGCCCCTCCTGCAGTAGAAGAGCCAGCAGAAAAGGCGCATGTGTATGAGCCCAAAGCAGAGATGTTTGCTGACGAAGAGGACGAAAAAAAGAAGGAAGGAGAAGTTCTCCCAGGACGCCCTGCAGCTGAAGAAGAGCCTGTTCAAGAGGCACCTGCTGCTGAGACGGCGGTGGCGCCTGCTGCTGCTGCTGCTTCTTTCGATGAGAAGCTGGCAGCGCCCCAGGCTGAACCTGAGCCACAACCTGCTGAACATGTCACAGAAGAGGCAAAAGAGGAACAGCAACAGCAGCCTGTATTTGGTGGTGCTACCATCACCACGGGCACCGACATACTTCATGTAGAGCAGCCCGAGGAAGCCGAGCCCGAAATGGCTGTGGAGCCTCCTGCAGCTGCGCCTGAAGAAGAAGAACCGGAGCCTGTCGAAGAAGAGGAGGAGATGGAAGAAGAAGAAGAAGAGGAGGCAGCACCTCCTCCTCTTGCGGCTCCTCAAGAGGAAGAGGCAAAAGAGGAGGCGCCTGCTATGGAGATGGAAGAGGAGCCTGTCTTTGGTGCTGAGCTTGCTCCTGAAGGCGAGCAGAAAATGCCTATAACTGCTGCTGAGCCTGTGGTAGCTGCTCCCGATGTAGAAGAAGGAAAAAGACAGGTGCCTGCTGCTGTGATGGAGGAGGAAGAGGCAGCGCCTGAGATGGAGGCTGAAGCACCTTTGGCTGTAGATTCTAATCAGTCAGAGGAAGAAAACAAAGAGGAGGAGGAAGAGGAGATGGAAGAAGAGCCTCCTAAACCTGTCGAGAAACAAAAAGAAGAAGAAGAAGATGAGGCGGAGGCTGAAGCTGAAGAGGAAGACAAGGAAGAAGAAGAAGTACAAAAGAGAACTGCTGGTCCTCGTGGTCGTGCTGCCCCTCGCGCTGGTGCTGCCAAGACAAGCAAAGCTGCCTCGAGTACTAAAACCCCTGCAGCAAAGACTCCTAAGAAACGAACTACCACTGCCAAAGCAAAGTCTGCTCCTGCTGCTAAAAGGACGACAGCAACGAAGAAGAAACCCGCCCCTGCTGTGAAAAAGCCTGCCACGAAGAAGACCGCTGCTGCTGCTGCAGCAAAGAAGACGCCGGCCAAGAAAGCTCCTGCTAAAAAAGCCCCCGCCAAGAAGGCTAGCGCTACTTCTGCAAGCAAAAAGAAGGCTACTGGTGCTGCTGCTGCTGCTGCCACCCCCAAGACAAAGAAAACCACCGCCGCTGCTGTCAAAAAGACTCCGAAGGAAGAAACCAAGAAAGAAGCTAAAGCCAAGGCAAAAGCATCTAAAACTACGAAAGCTCCTGCAAAGCGTGCCCCTGCTGTGAAGGCTAAGGCGACCAAGGCTTCATCACCTCAAAAGGCCGCTGGACGTGCTGGAGCAGCATCAAGTCGCAAAACCAGCAAAAAGTAAATTTGCTGGTTTCTTCTTATTCTTTCTACAAAGCATGGAAATAAAACATATATCCATCTTTTCTTACAAAACCAAATTTTACTTTGCTCAACCTTTTTACTTCCCCGGGTGCACTGCCCTCGCTTTCTTTTTTTTTCTTTTCTTTTCTTACTATGTTTTCTTTCTGAAAAGAAAGTTTTCCCCCTTTTATAAATACTATCGATATGTTTTGACTTTTTATGACTTTTTCACTACATGACGCGCATCATCATCACCCTCATTATCGACACTTTATGACCATGCACACTAAAGAAACACCATAATGTACTTAAAGCACTACATATACAAAGACTGTTTTGACTTTGACGTTTTCCTTTTCTGACTTCATTCAATTCATCCATCCCTCTTTCAGTTACTAACGGTGCACATGGCTTTCACGTTCCCTACCCTTTTTTTCCCTATAAAAATATATGTATACTCTTCTAACCAACGCTATTGACTCCATTTTTCTCTTGTTTTTCCCAAAAACCCCAATTCGTACCTTTTTCGGCCTTTCCCTCCGCTTTTTTTCATCAGTCCCAGGGTTATTCTATAGAAGACTCTTCCCATATATCTCATTTCTTATGATACATATGTATAAACTTACATCACATAGAGTAATCTTAAAGACAGATGGTATACAACACAAAAAGGCAGACACAACTAAGGAATCGCTCTAGAATTTTTAGTTAAAAAAAAAAAAAAATTCTTCCCTCGTAGGGCCGCAACAGACACCCTTAAACCAATTTTTCTACCTGCCTCCTCCTTTGGATAACTGACCATGGGTGTCAGCTCTGCGCTGAGTTGACGGCATTTGTTTATTCGCTTGAGTTGCTGAACCCATGTAATCCATGCCACTTTGAATATCGCTTTTGAGGACTACGTGTTCTCTAGATCTTCGTTGCAACTTTTCCAACTCATGAGGCTCTACTCCGAGCTCTTCTGCTGTCTTGGGGTTGGTGCGTTCGACATCATGACCTGCTGGTTCGATAGGGAAATGGTGTTCAGGCTCAGTGTGAGCTACTTTGCCTTCAGGCACAGGGTCTGTAGTCTGGCCTATGCGAGCTCTTGCCTCGCGAGGGAGGTTGCTGCTTTCGGCAGCCTTGGACAAAGGGTTGGGACGAGTATCGGCCATAGTGTTTGAAATAATGGTTTGTAAATTATGTTAATACATAGATACACTGCTTGGGGTCAGCGTTTATAGAAAACGTGTTGAATGCATACCGAGTTGGTTCCTGCATGGAAGCTGCGTTCACGGATACTCTTGGAGTAATTCTAAAGAGAAAAAACAAGCCACAGCTTCAATTTGGGATTCATTTTGTTACAAATCAAGATAATAAGATATCTCTAAAAGCTATTAATTGATTAGAATTAAGAGTTTGGTTCAATTTATTAATTTTAATTTAAATTCATTTCTACCTGTGTTGTTGGCTAATCAACCACCCCCGCTGCTTGGGCATATGTACTACCCTCCCCTCCTGTTGCCTGACCTACAGAAACTTCAGGCAATTCGAGCCCAGCTTCAAGCATCGCCGCTTCAAGCTGTTCAACTCTCGCCCTCAATTCTACAGCCTTATTTTCACAGGCCCTCTCTACAGCCTGAACCACCGCTTGCATTTGCTTTGCATTCTGTTGTTGGCGCTGAGCAGCTGCCTCTTGCCCAAACACATCCGCAGCGCTTAAACTCCCTTCAGCAAGCTTCCTTTCAACTTTATCGTGGTATTCAGCTTCGGAAATAGACACTGAGCGACGCATGCCGTGTAATGCAGCATAAAGATGATATGTTTCCAGACAGAAAAATGAAGAAGTACCGTGTTTTGCTTCTTCTTCTTTTCTCTCACTATTAATTATCTCATTAGTTAATGCCTCAGAAGCAGCTATTTCTTGCCTGACAAGGTACGTTCCAGCTCTCCGTGCCAATTCACTCATGTCAGCTCCACTGAACCCCTCCAACTCTTCTCCTGCAGCAAAGGCGGTTAAATCCAACTCAGCAGCAAGCGGACATTTCCTTAAAGCTGCCGTTAAGATCCTGCTCCGTGCCTGTTCATCAGGTAACGGCACCTTTAAAACGCGGTCTAATCTTCCGGGACGGAGTAATGCAGGATCGATTGCCGCAGGACGGTTGGTTGCCGCTAAGATGAACACAGGGCTGTTCCCGGTGCGGCTACCTATGCCATCAAGCTCACATAAGAGCTGATTTAATACACGTGAAGCAGCTGCATCCCCTGCTGCACCACCACCCGAACTGGAACTACTGCCTGCTCCATCTCTACGAGGAGCTACAGCGTCAACTTCATCGAAAAATACAACACAAGGGGCTGCCGCCCTCGCAGCGGTGAATACATCTCGTATGGCTTTTTCACTCTCGCCCAACCATTTTTGCAATAATTCAGGGCCACGAACCGAAATAAAATTCGCTCCACAACATCCAGCAACTGCTTTGGCCAATAACGTCTTGCCACAACCAGGAGGACCGTACAATAAAGCACCTGCCGGCAGTGGAAGCCCCATAGCTGCCAGTTTATCGCCATGCACCAAAGGCCACTCAACTAATTCCTGAAGCTCTTTTTTAACTGAATCAAGGCCACCGACATCATCCCAGGCTACATCACGGGGTATTTCAGCTGCAATTCCACGTAAAATAGCAGGTGCCATCGCCTCGATCGCAGAATTAAAATGGTGATTACCCACCACGATCATTTTATTTTCCACGCTTGTTGTTTCTCCTTGATTAATTAACTGTTCCAGCGTACCATTCTCTTCTGCAATAGACACCGCTTCTACTACACAACGTAATGCAGCTTCTGTGACTACAGCTGCCACGTCAGCTGCCATATAACCCTGTAATTTCCCAGCAATATTTTCCAATTGAACGGAAGATTCCAAAGGCATTGTACTGCCCACAGCACAGCGTAGTATGGCTTCCCTTTCCTGTGTACCAGGGGGTCCAAGACCAATTTCCGTGTCTAACCGACCAGGGCGTCGTAATGCAGGGTCAATAGCATCAGGCCTATTCGACGCAGCAACCAAGGCCACCACCGCTCCGCTTTTTCGAAGGTTGTCAAATAAGGATAAAGTCAGAGCTGTGCTTTGGCGTTCTGTATCTGAAACACCGGCCATACCACGTGCAGGTGCTAACGCATCAATTTCATCAATAAACAAAATACAAGGAGCGGCATTTTTAGCGGCATTAAAGGCGCGGCGGAGACGTTCTTCCCCAGTTTTTCCTCCAACACAGTCAGCGCCATTGATGCTTTCTACATGGAGCGTTGACTCTTCCCCCAGGGCGCGTGCAAGGTAGGTTTTACCGCACCCAGGAGGGCCTGATAATAGCACACCACGACTGCCAAGTAAACCGAGCTGTTTGCATAATTTTGGGTGACGTAAGGGGGTAAGAATTTCTCTTTTCAATATTTCCTTTTGACGGTCAAAACCGCCGACGCTAGCAAATCCTCTACTTTGGATATCTTTAGTGGTAGGAGTGGTGTTATTATTATGAATTACGGTGACTGTGGAGTTAACTTGGAGAGATTTCTGTCTCTTGGCTGCATTTCCGTCGCTACTAGTGTCGCAATTCATAGCAGCATCAACGATTGAATGAGTTGTTTGTTGTCTTGTTGCTGGGCCAAGGGTGTCCCTTCCATCTCCCCACCTTCGTGCTGCAATTCCATATTGAGCAGCAAGTCGTGGACCTGCATCTTCATCATCAGCTACTTCCCAAGTCCAAGAGTTTAGATTAAATTTCCATCGAGAGGCAGTAGGGGAGGCAGAAGAACAAGAAGGATTTACATTTTGGGGGCGAGTGCCATCGCAGGTCTGGCCTTGCATAGGAAGCACCCATCTTTTTCTATCATCACATTGTTTAGGATTGTTAAAGTGAGAATTATCGCCTTCTGCTGCTGGTGTCTCTTGTTTCCAGCTGGAGGAGTTAATTTTGGGGGCACCGCTGAGCGGTGGCGAGGAGAAGATAGGTTTTGCTGTGCGACCAGCAAATCTACATTGCGCTCTCGCTCCGCCGACAGGTGCATAAGGTTGTTCTTTTGGCGGGGTTGGAACTGCAGGGGCTAGGGGGTTCTTGGGGTCGTTCAAGACGGACGGATTGTGCCACCAAGATGAAGTGCTGTTAATAACTACTTGCTCTTCTGCAGCCGGCATCGCTGCGTTTCTGTGGTTAATATAATGTATATAATATGTTAATTATGTTTGTGGTTTGTCTGAAGAAGGATTTTAAGGCTCGTTTGCAACGAGTGGACAGCCGACCAAAAAAAGCTTTTTAAAAACTTTTGACAAACTTTTGTCGGTTAATCAAAACAATTGTAAGTTTATACTGAACAACATCCCATAATTGTCAGGTCAGTGCATGGATGACGACAATGCGCTTGAATGTTGCCAGTGTTGGTGATCGCATCAATGGCAAGTTGGTCGTGAGAAAACGCACTCAGACCCAGCCACAAGCTATCTCCCAGCAAGAGAATGAGCCACCGATTCCCATCACACGGTCGACACTGTTAAAATCAGGCTTGATGATCGGTGCTATTGCCACTCTGGCACCAGCAATATCTCCTGTCCTTCCCGCTGCCATTGCAGCAGATGCAGTTGCTGCTTCCACATCTGTTCCCGCTATTGTCTCCCCTAAAACTATTTCTCAAATAGTCCTCAACACCCTATCAGACTGCAAATTAGCTGTCTCAGTCTACCCCACGTTCGGTTACAACGCTGGTGGTGGTGGTGGCGCTGGTACCGTCACTCAAGACCCTTCCACGGGCCTTCTCAACGTCGTTTTCGACCCGGAAACTCTCATTATACCCCCTATCACCTCTGCGACATCCACGGTGCTAGGCATTCCAATTCCTCCCCCTTTAAAAATCGCTATTGTACCGAAAAAATTAGAAGGCACGATCGACCCTGAAACAGGAGAAGCGAATTTAACTTTCTTAGCTGGCTTTGAATTTACAGCCGGCCCTTTATACACTGCCCCTCCATTAGTAGTTTCTACCACGTTGACTACAGAACAGTCCAGTGGGCCAATTAGATCAGGGACAGGCAATAGACTAACTGCTGACGGCAAAGCAAAGTTAGTAGGTGTTGCTAGGGTTCCTAAAACTGGAGATGGGTTCTTGGATGGATTCTTGATGCTGCCTACTGATGCTTTAGCTGTATTATCTGCTGACTTGAAATTTAGTTAATCTCGATTATTAGTACACATTGATGTTTATAATTGTATAATTTTTTTTTCATTTTCTCTTGACGGTACAAATTAATTAATAGAAAAGTTGAAACACAGATAAACCCTCCGAATCCTAGCGAAATAAACACCATTTTTATGCCAATTGTCGTCTCTAAAACTCTCCAGGTCTACGTGATGGGAGATATCGATGATCCTTCGCTGCATTTTTCTTTCTTCTCTTCTCCATGTACCTCTCCAAACCACCCGTCGCTTTAAGCTCTTCATACTTAGCAAGTATTTCTTGACGTTTCCTTTCACTTTTCTTAAGATAATACGGCGATTTACCAGCTGCACGCGCTTGACTACGTTTTGATCGCTCTTCTTTCTCTGCAGATTCTTTTTTACGGCGTAATGCCTCTGCTTTGGTATGCTGCGTTAATCTGCCTAATTGGGCCTTGATCTCAGCCTTCTTCGATTCGCTTTTTGTCTTTTTAAGCGCCTCTTGCAATTCATGCTTCTCTTGAGGTAGCTTTTCATCATATAAAAAGGCATAGCGCTTCTTTGCTCTATCATCACTTGTGTCTCCAATAGTTTTACTACTGCCACGAACTCGAGCTGTCAGTGGATCAAACCGAGGATCCTTCCCTCGGTGTTTTCCACCTTGAAATGCTTCTCTAAGCACTGGAACGGGTTTTTTGGACGACATTTCCACAGGACGATGTTTATGTTCTCTTTTAAACGAGGTTTGTTTTACTTTTGAAAGGTTTTGGGCCCTCGCCCGCATCTCTGGCCCTGCAGTGCTGCCATCTTGTTTTATAGCGATAAGCTGACCTAAGGGGATATCTTGGACACTATTCGGGTTGTTGTCATAGTCCTCGTCAGCTTCGTCACTGCTGCTGTTATCTTGAGAATCGTCTTCTCCTGAATCTTCTTCTTCTTGCTGGGAATCAAAATCATCTTCTTCTTGGTCTTCATCTCTCCACTTCCTTGCAGCTAGTTTCTGATTCTTGCGCATTCCATTGGTTTCGATATTAACACCAGCTTCTTCAGGCTCGCTATCGCTATCACTATCGCTAGGATACTCTTTACGCCCTCTTTTCATTTCAGCTATTGAATCTATATTGTTTATGCGTTTACTTTGAGCTTCTATGACGCTACGTTGTGGTGTAAAATATGAACTAACTTTTATATATTGCATGCATATATTTTACATTCATTTTCAACTGTTTCAGAAAAAAGCAGAGGGCGGGCACAGCACAGCGGCTGCACATTTTGATTTCATAGCACTGTATACCTACTTTCTATGCGAGCTTGTGAGAAGTACCCTGGAATGCCTTGAACCCATTCTCAGGTTCCTTGGGCTTCTCTTCTTCTTTAGGCTTTTGCACTGCTGCTGCTGCTGTTCCTCTAGGTGCACTCTTGCCATCTCCAAACTTCGCAGCCAGCCTATCCTTGAACATCAGCTTCCCTGCCTTTCTACCAGGGACACTTCCATTCTTGGGTACACTTCCAGAGGCACCTTCTTGACCAGAGGTAGAAGGCGCTGCCATAGAAGAACTACCACCACCGCCGCCGCCGCCGCCACTGCTCGAAAGCCCAATTTTCGATCTAGGAATAGCTACAGGCTGAGATTCAGAGGCCGTTTTACCATCTAACCTCCTCCCAGTACCAGCAAACGCTAAGAACGTAGGTTCTTCAGGCACTGCTTCTGCTGCTGCAGCTACTTCAGGGCCACCACCAGTACTTTTACTATCAGTCGCCATAGGCACCGCCATTGTCCCTCCCGCTAATGTACCTAATGCACTACCTCCTCCTCCACCACCTCCACTAGCACCTCCCGGAAATACTGGTTCAGGCTCTACATAATCTAAGGGCGGTGCAAAATCTACATTGCAATCAGTTTCAATCACTGAAATGGCTTCTGCTGGCTTCGCTTCTACAATATCAATGAAATAGTGGCGGTTGTTATAGTTAATGGGGATAGTATCACCCACAGAAAGACAACTAAAATTACGGAGCGTGGTTTCCAGTACAGCACGAGGGTTACTGATATCTAAGAAATCTTTAGAATGCGGCTGTAATTTCACAAAAGTCCCTTTTGGGAGGGTGGCCGAGCGGAGGGTGATGACATCGCCTTCTTGAAGGAGCAAGTTTTGCATCATCCAGTATGGGAGGTAGACCATGCCTTCGTCTGCGATGAACTCAAGGACACCGCAGTGGGTGGAACGGCCTTCACGGCCATTTTCTACTTGGAAGAGCATTGGATACTCAATGTGCAGTTGAGCTGTGGAGAAAGGAAAAATCAATTGTTCAGAAAGGCGGTGAAACATTAATAATTTAGAATCAAACAATGGTGAGCAGAAGAAAGCTACCTTTCAAGGATTCAGTTTATTCTGGTAGTATATTAACTTTGTATCCCCAATTAATGAGAAAATTTCTTACCTAGGCGATCAAGAGCAGAGGGTGGCATGAAGATCTTGTCTCCTTTCTCGGCCTCCGGTTTGTCAATAAAAGTGACAGGGTAGCAGCGGTAACGAGCCTCAAAGCGGCCTCCGCCGCCTCCGAATCCTCCAAACATACCAAACATTGTGACAAGGGTTGGTTGGTAGAAGTGGTGCTATGTGCAAACACTCGTTGCTTCAAAACAGAAGAAGATGTGATTAAAGTGATCAGAAGGTCTTGAAGGAACGCTGGCGTTTCTTGTTGTTTCGAAAAATACGATATGAATAACTCAAAACCATAGAATACTTGAAATGAGCTAGCCAACGAGCGTTTTGAGGGTTAAAATAAGGCCCTTGATCAAACGACAAGAATAAAAGAGGAGAATAAATAGCTTCGTTTTCAGTATGCGACCACTTGAATTTTATATAAATACCGCTTCAGCATATTTTCATTTGCTGAATAGGGCTTTTGTCCCGTTGGAGTCTTACGCTTTAGAATTTGTCAGATTTTGTTCGACTTCTCGATCACATCCTTTAAGTTTAAAGCCACGTTTCTAGCGATATCATGGCTGCCAAAGGAGTAAGTAGAGTTTGCATACATTTTTAGGTTCAGTTGAACTTCTACTCGTCTTATACACCATTTTTTTGCCTCTATTAAAATCTTCCAAATCTTCTGCCCACCGCCTTTTCTTATTACCGCTTCCCCTTTTCTCCGTACCTACCCAACTGCAGGGAGCTCAAGGTGCTGGAAATCCCCCAGCAACGAACAGCCACACCATCGTCCTTGTACAACCTACAGTTGATAAATATACTAGGACATTTTATGATTTCGGTACTTTGTCTGAAGCCCTTGCCGGAATCTGCGATCTTTTTGAAAACCGGCTTCGAGAATTAAATCGCAGCTCTGGCCTTGTGGAGCTCAGGTATGAAGTAGCAGATCTATTCCGGTTTGTAGATTCGCTGCCTGATTTAAGTATGCTTATATTAGACCCCAATTCAAGGCAATATAAACCTTTTGGAAAGAACTTTATCAAAAATCAGTTGTTCAGACATTGCCAAGAGCTTCGAAGGGAATGAAGAGAGTATTTTACACTTTTTATAAATTTTAATCTACATAGACAAAGTAAGTAGAAACCCCAGTTGAGTGATGTGGGGATCTTATTTAAGAGCTGTCAAAAATCAAACGAAAAAAAGAAATTAAACAGAAAAATTTGTACGGGAAACACACAAGACAAAAGAAAGATAAAAGCAAACTCCCTAGTAGGTCATCTCATTTATCGATATTTATTTATTTATTTATTTATCATAGAGAAGTATCAAAGGGAAGTGCACGAAATATAATGCAAGGGAGGGTTCGTTCATAATACATACTATACTCAAATAGCGGCCATTCATACGCGCAATGGTCTTGCAAGCTTTCCAGGATGCAGCCGATGCATTTATTTATTTTTATTTATTTAAGCACCCAATGCCGCCGCCGCCGCTTCCGCCTCTTCGACTCTCGGGTTCATTACTTTAAAATACAGGGGAGGAACCGTAGATAACAGCATCATTGCAGGGTATCCAGCAGGTAATTGAGGAGCCTCTCTTATATCTTTTAACAGTTGATAGTGTACGTCCTCATGCGCATGATGGTCACTATGGCGTTGCAATCGAAAACTCACAGCATTGGTGTAAATCGTGGTAGCGTTCCAACTATGCCTTGGTTCAACACGTTCGTACCGTCCATTAGATATTTTCTTCCTTGCTAAACCGTAATGCTCAATATAATTAACGATTTCTAGCATCAAGATGCCAACCCCCGCTTGTAAAGAAAGAAATGCCAGCCCCTTTAAACCATACACAGATGTTGCTAGGGCTCCTAATAACATAGGAGATCCAGCCCACCATAAAGCACGGTTTCGTGTATCCCAAAAGGGAATTTTTTTCGCACGGCGTCTGGCAGCTTCACCTCCGTACCCGTCTTTAACATTTCCAATGATAGAGCGAGGGATAAATGACCACAAAGATTCCCCCTTCCTCGCAGAGGAAGGGTCTTCAGGTGTAGCTACTTTCACATGATGCATTAAATGCGATTTCGTCCAGTGCATGTAACATAAAGGAGCTAATAATAAGTTTGCAGCTGTTTTTTCCATCCAAGAGCGGCCGTGAAGGAGTTCATGCGCAACGGTAAACCCAATTCCGTTGCTTACTCCATAAGAAATAGCCGCCCCAATAAAACCAAGAGCACTAACAGACGGATTAGTACACAGAAAATGTCCTACTACGAATAAGACGGTCAGATGTATTGCTACATAGGCATAAAGTACACTGCGATACAACCCGTCATCAGCAGCTACCTGTGCTTGTTCTGCCGTGGGATTGCGTAATTCTCTACCTAGAATCCAATCTAGGATAGGGATGACTCCAAAGGCATACCATGCAGTCATTAAACTGAGAGCAATTGTCGATAAAGTGGTCCAAGGTTGCTGAGTTCCCAAGGCGGTGAGGGCCGCCGAGAGGGGGGTGATTGATCTAATTACCGGTAAAGTAGCTGCAGCTGCGACAATTTGGCAACCCCAAATGGCTCCAATTGCAGCAGCGGTGGTGACAATGGGCATGATAAAGCTGGGGGCGTAGAATAAATATCCAGGTAACAGACGAAGGAACACAACGCCAAGCCAATTGTCAGAAAGAGGGGTGGTGGTATCGTTGGAGTTGCCGTCTGAAGTCTCATGAGGGTGGTTGCTGTCCTTGTTATGCTCGTCGCTAGATATATTTGAGGAAGACTGGGATGAAGCTGCACGTGCAGCTGTGGATGAGAAATTGTTGGCCCTAAGATTACCGGTAGTGGCATTGCTCAATGAGGAGGAGAAACCTCTATTGATTGGTGATCTTGGAGAGGGCGAGTTTCTAGCCACGGGGGACACATGGATGCTAGAACGAGGCCTTGTGCTGCCTAAGGCAGTGCCCGAGGTTATAAACTTTCGAGATCCAGTTTGAATACTCTTCATCGTTGGACTAATAATTTAAAAGGCAAACGCGCCCTATAGATAACTGGATAGGCTCCAGATGCAGTATTATACATGAAAGATATAAGGAAATATGGTTTATCAAGCGAGATATAAGCAAGCTGTGAGCCTCAGCTCCCATTGTGGCATTGTATTGGCAGCACACAGTCAGCAGTCGAGATTCAATCATTGATCGAATGATTCGCTGCTTCTGGTCTCGAAATTGCTCTTGAAATCTCAACTGCCTCTAGGTTTTTTTTAATATAATGCTGTTAGAATTGAATGCACGAAACAGAAAAATAAAAGGAAAGTGATGGTATATTCTTTTCAAAGTGTGAGATCAAATTTGAAGCAAAGGAAAAAAAAAGACAAAAAGCACCAGTACACCGTCACCACCACCGCTTGGTTCACGCATTTATTAGTCGAAAACGAACAAAGTCCTTTGACTTCTTAATGCAAAATTCCACGATCGTGGGACGCTACACCATGCTACATGCAAATTCAAAGGGGAGAATTATAAGGTCTGAAGTGAAGGATAAAAATTTAAAACTAGTTTCTAAAGAGACGAGACTGCTACCAACCCCAACTAGAATATTTAGAGAAAGAAGAAGGAAAATTAAAAACTTAATATCGATAATTATCTCTTTTTATCTTTTTCTACATATTTAGTCGCGGCGAGCACGGCGGCGGACACCAGCACGGGTAGGGCTGACATCCTCGTCTTCTTCCTCCTCTTCAATCTCTTCCTTGGCAGCGGCGGCAGCAGCAGCGGCAGCAGGCTTCTTGTCATCATCCTTCTTTGCCTGTCCAACCTTGACAGCCTCGGCCTGCTTCTGGGTAGCCTTCAACACCTTGGGAGTCAACACAAGGGCGGCAAGAGCAGCAACGGCAGCAATAATAGCCATAGGGTTCTCCACAAGGGCGGAGCGGACGCCATAAGGAATCTTGGCGGTCACAGGTGCCAAAGCGGGGAAATCGAAAACAGCTTCGACAGCAGCAGCAACACGGGACTTGACCACCCCGAAGAAGCCACCCGTCATAGCCTTCATATCAGCTTCAGTCTTCTTCTTCGCCTCTTCTTCACGCTTTTCCTCTTCCTTGACCTCGGCAGTGTACTTGGGTTTCCAAGTCTCTTCGCGGATGGCAGCAGCCTCGGCAACGTCATTGGTGACGACAACATTATCAAAGAAGTAGTTGTCATCCATAGTCCAGATTTCAATGGCAACACCACCAATTGATCCGATATGGGATAAGGGAGCGGTATCGTCATGGAAATCGGGGTTGGCGATCTTACGAGCAGCCCATTCACCCTTGTATTCAGGATTGTCAATCATGGGTGCAGACCATGTACCCTTATATTCAGGATTGGGCTTGGTAGGACGGACCCATTCACCGCATCCAGGGGCAGATTTGCATTTGGGATTAGGAATACGGTTAGGTTCCCAATCACCATCTTCTTCATCATCCCAGTCTTCAGGTTTAGAAGCTTCAGGATCATCGACCTCTTCGGGCTCATCATCCAACCATCCGGTGGGCTTTGCAGCGCTTTCATCGGGAATGAATTCGGGTGCATCCTCATCCCAATCGGAAGGTTTTGTGGCGGCAGGGTCAGGGATGGTGGCTTCATCAACCCAAGAGCTGGGCTTGGAATCCGTGGGATCGTCGATTTCGGCGTCAGGGACAAAAGCGGGATCGAAATCTTCAAAAAGGGATCCTTGCTTGTTAATGTGTCCATCAATCAAGACCTGGTAGGTGTCGTTGTTGGGGAAAAGGATGGCAGTGTAGGCGTGAGAGTGAGTATCGTCGACAACCATGGCAGTGTCTTTGAGGTGCTTCTCTTCAATCTTCTTGGTTTTTTGGTTCTCATGACGTAAGATCAAGTGGACCTTGTTGGTGAGACCGCACTTGTCAGGGCCAAACATAATGGTGTAAGGGGTGCTGTCAACGAGACCGGAAGGGGTGAAGCTTTTGTCAGCAGTGACGAATTTCATGTAGGCTCCACCACAAGAGAGACCGTCACTAAGCTTGACATCAAATTGTAAGACCAAGGGGTCGTTGGCGGGGTTGACAGGGGTGGGGAGCTTGGTGGAAATGCCATAATGCTTTGCCTTCTCAGTTACCTGTAAGAATATTAAATCAATAACTAAGGAATCAGTGCCAGTGTAAATAAAAAATAAGAGTGCGAAGAGCAACAGCGGAGCAAAAGTTGTGAAAGCTTAAAAATTATAATTAGGGGTAAGCTACCTTGAGAGCAGGATCAGGGAGGCTCTTGAGAGGAGCCTCTACCTCAAACTTTCCGGCATACTTCTCGTCATCTGCAATAATTACAAGAAGGTTCCACAAGATCAGCCAATGACACTGGCAAATGAGAAAAGATCCAACACCATCACCCAGGATAAATGCGCTTGTGATACATATTTGAAGGAATTAAAGCTCAAGCCGCCGATCAAGAGCTCGCTTTCTGCAGTCTTTCTGATGCAACACTAAATCATCTACTTACCAGAATGGACCCAGCGGGTTTCCCATCCTTCACCGAAAGTCTCATGGAAAGCTGAGCAGTGTGCTGCGGCAGCTACCAAGACCAAAATAGCGAGGACACGCATAGTGATCGACGCTGTTTGTGAACAATTTCTATGGCTGCTAAATGTGGGATTTGTTGTCTTCTAAAATGCAGCCTTACAGCACAGGCTTCCTCCTTCCTTAAGATTTACAACTCCAAATTCTACAAGGACTCAGTTCCTGGAACTGGAAGGCTTTTGAGAGTGCCAGTCTCAACCTCCTGAAGTCCCAGTGTGAACACATTAGAAAAGAAAGGATGGCAAACACAGCACCTCTGGGGCCCAGAGTCTGGGCAGACTTCGCCGGATAAATTCTCTTACTCATACAACGCTAAAATTTATTACACTCGTCAATCACTCAAGAAAGTACTTCGCTTTAACTTATTAACCCCAACTGGTGTCGGCTGATTTGAAGAGTTATTTTAAATAGGGGTGGCCTGAAGCTCGGTGCTTCTCTCGATCCCTTAAGTCACCCTGTTGGGGTTATTTTGTTTTGTTTTGTTTTGTTTTACCCAGTTCTTTGGATTGCACTAAAAATTTTTTAAAGTAAGAAAATTGTCATTTAAGATCCGCTAGCCGCATTATCTATGAACGAGCAGTCTGTGGCCGCCGCTCACCGCCCGCACCGCCGCCCGACGGGTAGTTAGTTTTGAATGTGGGGTCAAGCCACGCCAAAGTAATCCTGATGTGCGTATGAATTGGACTAAGACCTCTGGCCAACACTGCCATCCCCTTTATCGTCTTGGATTCTTTAATATGGAATTCGCTAAGCCCACCATGTGGCTTTGAGGGCATAGCACAACTCTTTGCATAAAATGCGCATACTCATTTCTCTTCTTTCACAAAATAAACATAATGCAGTAGATTTATCGATACTAAAGATGAGGCGCGCCTTCATATTCGGCCTTTGGCTGTACTTTATAGCCATCTCCACTGCCAAGGAAATAATCGTTGGCGAGAACGCAGGAGGGTGGTCAGTTGGAGTCAAGTTTGAACCCCTCAACGCTGTCGTCGGTGATCAATTGGTGCGTATTTCCAGTAGTCCTGTAGCATTGGGCTTCATGCTCTACGGGGTACAAACTTGAGGATCACATTTTTTTACGCTATTTTTAACCCGTATTTTTAATCTGGTAAATTCCTGCAGAGCTTCAAATATAAATCAGGTGTCCATGATGTATGGCTTTTACCTTCGACTGAATGTAATTTCGATGCTCCTGGTGCTGAGTTAGTTGGCCCCCCATCTGCTGGTAGCTACGTGGCGACGCTGGACAAGCCAGGGAAATATTTTTACTCCTGCAGTGTCGTCGGCCACTGTAATGCTGGCCAGGTATTAGAAGTAAACGTAGCAGCAGCAGGAGAGCCAGAAGTGGCACCTGCTCCAGCCTCAGAAAAAGAGGATACGCCAGTGGGCTCGTGTTCCGCCCAAAAAGTGATAAACGCCACAACAAACGAAGTATTTGTTTCGTGCCGCTCTCCGGCCATTAATTTAGCCCCTGGAGATAATGTCTACCCAGATATTCTCCTTCCCAACCCCTATCCTGCTCCCAGCGAAGCTGAAGAAGTTATTTTACAGACCGTCTCAGCAGAGATTGTGGATGCAAACGGAGCTCCAGTGCCCCTTTCTGAGGTATATTTACACCATATATTTGGAGATATCCGTTTTGTACCTGCAGAAGGCGCAGAAGTACGTCAATCACCTATGCGTGTTCCTATTCCAGCTCCTTATTTCTTGGCAGTCGATACCGCCGCCGTGGCAGAAGATGATGCTCGTTTTGCAAATTTTCACGTTATCAGAACAACAGGCGTAGCTCCTGATGCCGTCAAAGCGTGTATTGAGTGCTGGTGTGAAGGTACTGAGCCTCAAACAGGTTCTATCGGGTGCTGCTCGAAATGCCCCACAGCATCGACCGACCCTGCCAAAGATTATTTCCTCGAGTTCAATGTGACCTATATAATCCCTGCTAATGGAGGTGGTAAAATAGAAGAAACGCCTGATATGAGACGTGCAATCGCTTTAGCATTGGATATCCACGGTGGTGTTGAGTATAGCATCGCGCCTGTTCCTACTTCTGTCGAAGCCTCGCTCAACCTCCCTGTGACCTCCACCTTTAACCGTACCTATGCTTTGGATTTCTTCTGCCCTCAATCCGACAATTTCACTATTGTCAAGTGCTGGGGACATCAGCATATCGGTGCACAGTGTGTTTCCATGTATGATACTGCCACTGGGTACGAAATATGCAAATCGTGTCCCACCTATGGCTCCGTCCCCAGCCTCCCAGGAGATGAAGAAGGGTACGTTGTAGGCATGTCTGCCACTATATTAGACCCCCCGTACGTAATTCAACCAGGTCAACAGGTGACTTTATCCTCTACATACGACGCTGACCAACCATATGCCGGAGTTATGTCTCTGTTCGCTATGGTCCTGGGAGGATTTGAACCTCGCAGTGAGTGTAAAATCGACTATGCAGGATTTGTACAGCCACCAGGTAGCCTTGATGGAAGCTCAGTTGGTTCGAATTTCTCTGAGGAAGAGATTATCAGTCAAGGAGAGGCATTGATTGCTCAAACACCGGAGTTCTGCACCTCTTTCAAGAATTATTTAAACGGAACAGTAGTGCCGTGTTTGCCTGCAGCTGCAGAAACATTGAAAAATAAAGGCATGGCAATGACAGGAATGGGTCCAGGAGGTGGTATGGACAAGCTGGCAATATGCTGTGCTGCTATTAAATCAAATATTGGTGGATTGCGTGACGTTGCACGTGAGATTTATGACAGTAGCATTGACGACAGGTGTTTGTGTAGCCTTGGAGAAGTTTTATTGTTTGGCTACAGAGAGAAGATTTTGTCAATTATTGCTGGTTTTAGTGATACATGTACAGGAAGGGATCCTAATGGTCCTGGTCAGGCGGCGTCTTCTACGGTTACCAGCGGATTGGCTTTGCTTTTGAATTCTGTGTTTGCGCCCAAGTGTCCCAACATCGCTGCTCAGATTAATGATGACGGCAGCGCAAACACAGAGACAGAATTAAGTAGTACGCCTGAAGCTACTGACAATACAGAAGAAGCTGCAGTGGATAGTACCAGCGTCACTGCGCAAAGTTCTTCTTCTTCTGTTGCTGTTTTGAGTAAATTTATCATTATCTTCTTAATCGTGATTCCACAGATTGAACTCTTCTTATTATAGAACTGTACGTGGCATTTCTTTTTCCTTGTATAGCAGTGACGACTTAGATTCGCTTGTTCAATTTAGTTATTTGCTTGGGTTGTATGAGGGGTTGTATACTTCTCTCCTCGGTCTTTTCTTCTTTCTCTTCCATAATCATAACCCATTTCCACCAACACCGCAATCTCATAAGGTTTTACTATTGATTGATTCTCTTTCTATCGCTCCTTTCAACTTTTTCATCGCGCATACAATTCACTTAATAATATATCATCAATTCGAGATGCAGACCATATTCAGCAGACATATATCTTTATGTTATTTGTCTTTACTTTCTTTCTCCACAAGACGACCCACGTGCGGTTACATTTTGACCACCAAACATTAAGTCTGAGAAATAAGTAAAAATAAGAAAGGTGCATGAGCTGTTTTTGTAGCTGTCGGCTACGATGCAAATCTTAAGTATCTACAAAGTAGATGTGAATAAAATCGTTTTTATAGATACATTCTGATTATGCATTTATTTCAACAAAGGCAACGACTATTCACTAGCGTTTTGAATTCTTCTAATCACTATTAGCAGCATTTTCATCTAAATATTGCCTCAAATCAACAGCAACTAACAATTTACTCTTCTTGCCATCAAGCACCGGTAGGGCCCCCAATTGCATCAAACACCCGCTCTCTATCAAAGTAGTAATAGATACATTGAGTGCGCCTACACCTTGCCATTCCTGTCCCATATATTCCTTTGCCCAGATGCGCAATTCTCCTTTTGTCATAAATCCACCTCGAGCTTCATGAACAGTCTTCAATATTTGATGCAGCGGCAAAACTCCTTGGTGGTTTCTAGCAGTCCTTGCAACTTCTTCAACTTCTTCTTCTGTACTTGCATCACTGCTGCTGTCACTATCACTGTCGTGTGCTGCGGTAGCTACCCACATCTTTTGAGGCATAAATGAACCCCCTCTAACGCCTCCCCCTTTTGATTCAACATAAACGTTCGCACTGCCTTCTGTAAACATCACCCCTTTGGCAGCAGTAAGCGTTTCCTTATCATACCCTTGCTGCGCCGCCCACGAAGAGATGATCCTGTGCGGTACAGACATTCCAGGCATAGAACGAAGGAGCTCAAGCATTCCATTGGCACAGCTACGGACTTGGTGTGGAGGTAGATTTTCAAAGCGGGTCCAGTCATCATCGGTAAAGCGCACTCGGCGAATTAGAGCAGATCTGGTTTGGTAGTCGTCAGGAAAGGACCTAGAAGTAAAAATTTCATTCATAGTACCAGTACGAGTAGCAGTACTAGTATTTAATGAAGAGGAGGTGCTGTTGCTAGTAGTAGTTCTGTAAGAAAGAGTGGATGCCGAGAGACTGCCGTCACCGTTGGTGTAGTCGTTGTTGTTGATTTTTCCTTCTCCAGATAAGCTTAAACTCCCGGTTGACAATTGCTGAGATAATCCTTGCAAATATTTTTTCAAATCTACTTGTGCTACTTCCATTGGACCTGACGATATCCCTTTCCTCCTTCTTTGAACAACTAAACCTTGTTCCAATAAACCCGCCACAACGGCACGTAAATGCAGCTTACTTGACCCTTTCCAGCGTACTTCAGCCCAAGAACGCAAATCCTTACGTTGAATCATCCCATCAGGTAAGCTATCAATCATCTTAATGACTAGATTGGATAGAATAGCCACATTTGCAGCTGAACGCGTCAACCTGGGCGGTGCCTGTTTCAGCCTACTTGCCCCATTCCCACTAGAGCTACCACCACCGGTAGTAGTGCCATTTAATAGTTGCCAGGCTTTAGGTACGACTTTGTGGTACTGAAAGTTCGGTTCAACTACCACACGCGCAGTACCAGTCGCAGCCAGCACCCCTTTGGCAGCAGTAGAGACTGCTCGGGTGTATCCTTGTCTATCTGCCCAGGCATTTACAGTACGATGTGAAAGTACTCCATGTGGTGCACGTTCTAGCAACGCTTCTAACCCAGAGAAACATTCTAATACTTGGTCGATATCTTGATTTTCAATCTCTTCTTTCGTGATGGTGGGCCCGTCGCCGAGAATCAGGTAGCCTTCGCTGTTGCCAGCAGCAGTGGTAACAATAGACGGGGAAGAGGGGGAGAGAGAGGCATCATTCATACCATCACCTAGATCAAGACGAGGAGACATAATCTCATGATCGTTTTCACTCGCAGGGACATCGCTTTTAATCTCTCCAAATAGGTAAAGACCGGCATCAACTTCAGATGAAGTAGCTATATCGTGGACTGTTTGACCCCGGACACCACCTGGACCTAGAGGACCACCAAGCGTACTATTAAATAGCTCATTATCGACACTAGATAACCCTTCACCGCTACTTGCATCAACGTTATCGCCGTTATCACCACCGCCGTCAGCACCTACGGTGCTGTCGTCATCTAGATTAAAATTCATTTTAAGAGCCAATTTCTGGTTGCATACGCCCGGGTGATTTATTTTTCTATTGCAATATGGAGATTTCAAACACATGCCTGGTCTACGTATGCCTTGACTTTCAACGAGCATTGTCATTTCAACTGTCGCTCTCCTCATTGCTTCATCCTCTCTCCTCTGTTTCATACGCTTGGTCCACGTTTCTAACTGATCACGACGTGCTTGAGCACGCTTCCAATCACCCCAGATAGTTTCCCATTCTTTTTCACGGTCGTGTTGCTGTTCCCAGGCTATTTCGCGAAGAGCTACATGGTGATCATGCATCTGTCGTAGCGACGCCATTTCTTCTTCTGCTAGCCACTCCATTCCTTCATATTGAGTGACAGACAGACCGGATAAGCGGGATTTAAACCATGCTCGCAGGTCAGAATCACGCCAGGCGGCTTCAAATGCTCGATACTCAGCGTCCGTTGCGTTTCCAACAGATAGAAGAAAGTCAACCTCCGGGGAAGAAAGTACCGACTCAATCTGTAGAGATTTTTGAAAAGATGGATTTGCTTGCTCTTTACTTGGAGGGTCTACCGTAAAGCCACGGTGACGAGCAAAGGCTAGTCTCGGAGCCACATGCGCTGCCAACGGTAATTGTACCGCTGCTGGCACTTGCGAGACGTCTTCAATCGAAAAACCAGCCCGCTCCATCAACCACTCAATTTTTAGTTGCAGTAATCTAAGACTCATACTTGTCACTTCAGGAGCAGCAGTGAGTAAAGATCGTAGAGACGAACGTGACATCCCTTGCCCCACCCAAAATGCAACGCACCCCGACAGACGTTGCTTTGCAATTGGATCCAATAATAGTGTAGGAGCAGCTCGTATAAGCTCAGCAGCGTCGTCTTCATGGAATCCCAAACCATTTAAATACTCTAACAACGGGATTACGTCTTTATCTGCGTCCATTAACAGCGCAGGAGGGTGTGCAGCCACCACAGAGGCCACCGCCATGGCGTCCATGTTCAATAAATGCAAGCTTTCGAGTAAGCCCGAGCAGCGGGTCCGGATATTTTCTATGCTGAGAAGCCATGGGTGTTCGGCAATGGCGTGGGCAGCTTGACGGTGAGTTAACCCACATTCCGTGAGCAAGAATGAGACTGCTGTCCTAGCTAAATGAGCGGTGATTCCATTGTAACTATTCTTAGATGGTTTGGTAGGAAGAAAGGCTGCCTTGTGTATATAACTACCAGCCCCTATTTTCTTGTTTTTCCGTCCACTAAAAGCACCACCTTCATCATCACTGTAATCATGCATGCTTTCAACAACAGCACGGCTAATTAAGCGGCGTTGCCATGGCGCTAACGGCAGTAGAAACTCCACAGCAGTCAACACACCGATGACTTCATTTGCTTTTGCCGCAAGTATCGATTGAGCTTCATCTCCGCCGACAGGCTTTACTTTACCTTGCCGAGAACTAAAACTTTCAATCTGTTGCTGCTTTTCTATTTCTTCTCTAGCTCTCTCAGCACCAGTACCAGCAGCAGCAGCGGTACTATCTGTTGTATTAGTAGCATGTGAATCTGACCACATCTGGTCGTACAGTTGACTCGACGTGCTACTGCGGTGACCATCTTGGGCAGGGACCATATCCAATACAGCCCGTAGTTGTGCAAATCCGAGAAGTTTATTCAAACTCCGTGCACTAATATTCTGATTATTGTTATTTTGTTTTTTATTGGCGGCACCACCACCACCGCTGCTGCTGCTATATAGGTTGCTATAAGGAGAGGCTAGGGCTGCACGTTCTGCGTCTACAATAGAAGAAATAGCTTCCCCTATGAATGGAAGGGAACGTTTATCACTTGAATTGCGAGCAGCCTGTAATAAAAGGAAAAAAAATGAATTTTAATTATTCATAACAGAAAAAAGACGCCAATTTCGTTGTTGTAAGAAATACCAATACGAATCTGCTGCTTTTTAAACCCAAAATAACACACAGCAAACACACAAAGTAAGACCAAATCCTTCTCCCTTTAAGCGTCAAACTCACTGCAACTGATTTCTTAGCAGAGGCTAGATCGTTTCTATACTCTAATAATTCTTGAGATAGTCGTTCTTGGGATGCCGCTTGCCATGGCGGTAGATCTGGTACAGCATTTAAGATATCCAAAGCATTCGCAGCACGTTTTAACGCAGCACCAGGGGGTATTGGGTTGGGATCTTGAACTTCAGCTACAGCTTTCTGTATAGGACGGCGAGACAACGACGATGAAAGAGGAGGAGATGCTGGCCAAGGAGCACTGCCGTCATTGTCAGATGCATTCCTATTTGCTGTAGCAGAAAATGCTCGCGTCTGGCTATTATGCCGCCCGGAAGAGGGTTCAAACCTGGTAGATGCAGCGTAATGACTCCATCTACGGTGTGTGTGTGCATCCGCTGGACCCAGAATTGTCTGTGGAAGGAATGTGCCTCCGGCAGCGGTGGATGGCCTGGCGGCGGAAGAAGAAGGCTGGGCAAGAGCTTTTATTAGTATTTGGGAGCCATTACGGCGTGATGAGTATAGTAGGTTCATTGTGGAATATACTTTTGGCTCGCTTAATTAAAAAACAGGCGAATAGTCTCGGATGTCAACAGTAATTTTAGGGATTCTTTCAAAGGTAGCATCGGCATTGGATGTCAACGCTCAATTCTGGACAACGAATAATGTACAATAGTGTTAAAACATTAAATGTACGAAATAATGGAGGAGAATTATTTTTATGAAGCCAAAAAAGTTCGTGTCAAGCAACTTGCTTTGAAAGGCATAGCACGAAACAGTCAAGCCTTAAAAACAGCGTTGGACAGACTTCAGGACATTATTACTACTTCAGAATATCAGACAGAGGGTAAACAGCCTCGCAATTAGGTGCATTATCTGCGTGATCATATTGTGGACACCCATCAAACACAACATAAATAAATTAAAAACTCTCAGAAAAATGAAGATCACATTTCGCACGGTTCAAGGAAAGCAGTTTCAGCTTGAATTAGAGCCCAGCGCAAAGGTTAGATCGTTTCAAGTTATTTATTTTGTCAAACCCCAACTACGAATGATCGAATATTGATCGTTTTACTTTATGCTGTTTTATTTCTGCTACAGATCGCGGACTTGAAAGCCAAAATAGAAGGAGAACAAGGCTCCGATTTCCCCAAGGATTCAACAAACGTTATTTTCCAAGGCAAAATCCTCAAAGATGATGCTACTGTTGAAGAGAGCAACCTTAACGAAAACGGGTTCTGCGTTGTGATGGCCATCAAGAAAAAACCCGCAGCAGCACCAGCAGCACCAGCACCTGAGGCCGCAGCAGAAGCAGCTCCTGCAGCAGCAGCAGCAGCAACAGAGACTGCAGCAGCTCCCACCGAACTTGCACCCGCTCCGGCTGTCGCCCCCACCGAAACAGCAGCTGGAGAAACTGAAGCTGCGGCTGCAGCAGCCCCAGCCCCAGCTACTGCTGAAAATCCTGCAGATCCTTACTCTGCCGCTGCCTCTGAACTCGCTACTGGCAGTGCATTGGAAGAAAAAGTCACCCAGATCATGGAAATGGGCTTCCCCCGTGAAGAGGTCCTCCGTGCTTTGCGTGCTGCATTCAACAACCCTGATCGCGCTGTCGAGTACTTAATGACTGGAATCCCAGCTGGAATGGAAGCTCCTCAACCTACAGCTCCAGGGACTGGCGCACCTCCTGGGCCTGCTGCCACCGCCCCTGCACCTGCTGCCACCGCCCCTGCTCCTGCTGCTCCCACCAATGAACCTTTCAACATGTTTGCCCCTGCTCCACCTGGTGCACCTGCTGGTGCCGGTGCTGCTCCTGCCGGTGCGTTGGGTGTATTACGTCAAAATCGTCAATTTCAAGCTCTCCGAGCGATGGTTCAAGCTAATCCCCAATTCCTCCAACCGATGCTCCAGGAACTTGGAAAGTCCAACCCGGAGCTGTTGGCTTCTATTAATTCCAATCAAGAAGAGTTTTTGGCTATGATTAATGAACCTATTGACCCTGAAGATCCTATTATGCAAGAGTTCTTAGCTGAAATGGGTGCTGATGATGAGGAGATGCTTGGTGAGGCTATTAATGTGGAGCTGACGGAGGAGGATGAGGCGGCAATTGAGAGATTAGCTGGAATGGGATTTGACAAGAATGCCTGTATTGAAGCGTATTTAATCTGCGAAAAGAATGAAGAGGCTGCTGCGAATTTCCTGTTGGAGAATGCTGGTGGAATGTAGATATGTCTCTTCTTAAATATAAAACAGACGGTGTTTTGAATCAATTGGTGGTTTCTTTATTTTGTATATCTTTACGCAGCGTGGTATATATCATGCCTCGTGTATAGGATGCTCAATCAAACAGTCAATAAAATTAAAGAGTAAATTAAAACGACAAACTCTATCAGAAATATAATGTACAGAAACAGGCCGCTCCATTTTAAAATTCAGGTCTATCAAGTACTTAGTTAGTGTCCAACAAACAACGTATAACTTAATCCTACGAGTATTCCAACTCCAATGCTCTTTAAAACTGCTTCAGCCAATGTATTTGAATACTCTGCAGTTCCCAAAACAGACAAGTCTACAACTACGGGCATTTGTTCTAACCAATGAGTAAAAGATTCAGGCAAGTTATTCTCTACCGCCCCTTGAAGGATAAGGTCCCTATATCGTCGAGTCGGTGCTACAGGATGTCGAAGGGTCATATAGGGTGCAGAAACAAACACAGTAGCATCGAGGGTAGTTTTTATATCATTATTATTATTGTTATTATTATTATTGCTTCTATTGGTAACCGGCGTGTCGGTTGTGCTGCACGTAGCTACAGAGATAATTTTACGTTGATATCCTATTTCTTTAGCTTCTATCCGCTGTATCTGCTCTTGGGTAAGTTCATACAGCACTCCATATGGCTGCCAATACACTAAATCATCAACAGAATTTGGATAAGAAGTACCAGTACTGCTCCGGTGATTGACGTCACGTAGCTGTTGCCGCTGCCACCATTTCTGCTTTAGATTTCTTTGACTATTTGACTCATTACACGACCCTTCTTCTACGTAATATACTTCAGTAAGGGTGGCATAGCCACCTCTATGCCCAAATACTAGAGCTATGTTGGGTTGAGTTACTTGTGCGACGGTGCCAGGAGGCACCGCTCCAAGCCCCCGCTTGGCTAGCGTTATTGAAGACATGTTGGCCCCATAGGCAAAGTATAAGATCTTATCTTGTAGTGGCGGGTTAGGTTTACGTATTGGTGGCATTGTTTGGATGTATAGAGGGGAAATTAAGAGGGTAGTTGAGAAGTGTTTTGTTGATACTATTTTTTGAAAAATTGAAGTGGAGGTCAAAGTGACAGCGAGGCAGTGCTGACGAGGCCCGCTGCTCTTTTAACCCATATTGATAATATTGGTAACAAATAATATAAATGAGTGAACGCATCCGCCAGCAAATGTTGTTCTCGCATTCGCATCAAAGCAGGCTGATTAGACCAGAAATTTTTAAGCCGCCAAAATGAGCTTTTTTCGACAAGTTTCTAAGAAATTGGGTAGTCTGCGACAATTTGGAGGCTTTCAATCTTCGCTGGTGAACACTTGGGGGGATCCAATAGCAAGCAAAATGGCTGGTTTAGAAAGTGTTCTCTTAGGGATGGGTGCGTTGACATATATTCATCTTGTGGGATAAACATAGCAACGCAGCGCGTTATAGCACTTGCTGCCACGCTCCAGGCATAGATCACAGTCTACTGAAACTGATTACATCGATTCTCTGTATTGCAGGTAACCCCCTTCTCGATATCTCTGCTGTTGTGGATCAGGCGCTCATGGACAAGTATGGTGTAAGTTATATTGGGACAGAACCAGGCTTTACAAAACCTGGATTTGGGATATCCAGATTGAGATATCTGTACTACATGATCGATCTTGAATGTTGAATTCACTACGCAGTATTTTGTCAATCTTGCTTCCATCGTTTGAATCAATTTCTGATCGTTGCCTTCCCTTTTTTTTCTCTCCCTTTTCTATTTTCTTACAGCTCCAAGCTGGTAACCAGATCCTTGCTGAAGAATCTCATCTCCCTCTCTACAAAGAATTAGAAGAGAAATACAAGGTTGAATACATTGCTGGCGGTGCTACCCAAAACTCCATCCGTGTTGCTCAATGGATGCTCCAAGTGCCTGGCGCCACTACCTACATGGGATCTGTCGGTGCTGATCACTATGCTGAAGAACTCCGTAAAACTGCTCTCGCAGATGGCGTTGAAGTCCGCTACCACGTCGATGAGGCTACCCCCACTGGTACCTGCGCTGCCTGCATCGTCGGTGATGGTGAACGCTCTCTTGTTGCCAACCTTGCTGCCGCGAACAACTATAAGATCGATCACTTGAAGCAACCTGAAAACTGGGCTGTCGTTGAAGCTGCACGTGTCTTCTACTCTGCTGGCTTCTTCATTACCGTCAGTCCCGAGTCCATGCTTGCTGTTGCTCAACACGCAGCGGCCACTGACAAGACGTATTGTTTAAACATCTCCGCTCCTTTCATCTGCGAAGTGCCCCCTTTTAAGAAAACTCTAATGGATCTTATGCCTTATGTTGATTTCTTATTCGGAAACGAGAACGAAGCTCGTACTTTTGCTAAAACCGAAGGTTGGGAAACTGAAGATGTCGAGGAGATTGCTCTGCGTGTCTCTCGTATGTCGAAAAATAATGGCTGCAGGCCTCGTACTGTGGTATTTACCCAAGGTGCTGACCCTACTGTCGTTGCTGCCGGTGGTAAAATTGCTAAATTCCCTGTTACTCGTGTCCCTGAAGATAAACTTGTGGATACAAACGGGGCCGGTGATGCCTTTGTGGGTGGATTCTTATCTCAGCTTGTGGCCGGTAAGAGTGTGGATGAGTGTGTGCGTGCTGGACACTATGCTGGTGGTGTGATTGTGCAGCAAGGAGGGTGCACTTTCCCTGCGAAACCTTATGGCTTTGCTTGGAACTAAGTTGGATCTTATTATCGAAAAAGAAGAAATTTCGTTCTTTCTTCCTTCCTTCCTTTCTGTTCTGATTTGATTTTTATTTTCCTTTTTCTTCTCTCTTGATATTTCCCATGTCTGATTTCAGCATTAAATTGAGTTTATCATAAAGAGTCAGCTTACAAGAAGCAAGTTTAAATTCAAGTTGTTGGCAACTTTGTCAAAAAGCTTTTGGATTGTCCATTGTTTTACCAGGCTATTGGAGGGCGGAAGGACCTAAATTACATGGAACATCACGTTTAGACGACCTCCAGCTTCCTCCAGCTGCTGCTGCCGCAACCACCTCTTTTAGTATTTTCTATTAGTTTTATTTTCATTCTGATGCCGCATTCCAACCAACACCCCAGCATAATGCCAGGCAGAACTCTGCCCACCTCTATGCAACACTTCATGAAATACTAAATGCGATCGTCCATTCCGCACTGCTGCAGCTTGCTTTTGAGAACACGGCCTACACTGAGGATAATACCTCTGTAGTGGTTGCCCCGTCGGCAAGCCCAACGCTGCCATCGATCTTTGCACAATTTTATATTTCAATGCACTACCTAATAACCTTCGTCTATTCGCATTAAGTACCTCTTGTACGTGTTTATTGGGGGGCATGTGATCCCCTACAACTGCCCCTTTTCTGGTACCGCAATGATGACACCCGTCCCGTTTAAAAAATCGATGCAGTTCTCTTCTTTTCTCATCAGTTGCGTACTTCATTCCAGCCGCAGGCATAGATTCTTTTGCAATAGCACCCACTTTAGTCAAATCACTAGGCATGACGCTACGGAATTTGCCTCCCATCACTCTGAAGAAGGCAATACCGAGAACTGCATCAGCCATGAGATCTTCTGGTCGTAATTGACCCCGAAGCAATACACCTGGGTCTAGTAATCCTCTCCGTAGCCCATCAGATTGGACACGTTGACATTTGATGGTTGCTTGACCGGCCATGGCTGAAGCGAAACCAACGCCGAGTAAGCCTCCTAGAGGGCCGAAGACAGGAGTTCCGCAGGAGATTCGTAGGGCGGAACCAATGGCTTGCGCTGTGGCTAGGCCACCTGCGTAGGCACCCATGCTGACGGCAGCTTGAACGACGAATGGGATTGCTGGTTGAAAAATTGTGACTATTTGACGGCCAGTGTGTCTGCAGGTAGCGTCGGTTGGACAATTTTAAGTAATGATCAGTGTGCAAGAGTCTTGTCTGGCAAAAGAAGACGCGTGATCACGTTTAAGCAATTGTAGCATTTATTAAAAGAGGTAACTTACACAACACGTCGCTGTAGCTCCTCGTGTTCTCGGCCCATTGCAATTAATGATCTAGACAAGTAACTGAAAAAACTTTGGTAAACAATTAGATCTGTTCGCAGTGCATTTGTTACTATGTTTAATGTAGAATACATTTAGATTTAAAACAAGGTCAGCTGCTCACTGTCATAGTGTGAAAGAGATTTTGCTATGCGCCCAATAGCATTCTAAGATAATGATAAGTATTTAATCGAAATAAACTTGGTTTCAGCACGTTCTATTCCTCAAAATATATCTACTAATATCAGAACAATCTGGAATAGAGAGGGAGCATTCAAAATTGAGAGACAGTGCCATCTTGATCACCAGCTACAGATCACATATATACCTTCGAGATCGTTATTTATCTGCTTTGCCGCTAATTAGATAGCAGCATGCCCCCTGCATCGCGACCACGCAATGACACACTTCTTCTAATATCACATCTCCTCGCTGCAGCTCTTGGCCATTGGCTATGGTCTCATAAAACAGAAATTGCCGCCACCACTGCTTCGGTTGCAGATTTTATTGCAGATTTTATACTTGACCAACTTGAGTGGTTTATGACCGCCAAGCCAGCAGGTTCGTCATTATCGTTATTCGTTGGTAAACTATACACTATTAACTTTAGAGCATATACATATAGTACTGCCGCGCTCTTTACCATCCAGCAATTTTTAATCTCACCCTTGTTTTCTCTCTTTTCCCAAACCACCCATCATGGATGATCCCTTGGCTGCAGGCATCAAGCTTCATCTTCAACTTGCACACGCATTAGGCCTTGGTGGCATGAAATACATCAATATCCTCCAAAGTATATCATCTGCCTTACCAACTGTAGAATTAATAGAGCTTGCAGTCATGGCGGCAGCTGTTGCTCTACCGCTTGTTGGTTTAGGTACAAGCAAATGTACAGGTATTGCCACTCAATGCTGTTATCTTCTTATAGCGCCTATAACTGTTGCATATACAACAATGACATTGATATATAGATTGCATTTGAATGCTACAATGCATACCTGGCTGGCTATGCGAGGTAAAACTCCCCTTGTGCCTTCTTCTTCTTTTCGAAAAGGAAAGGCGGGGACAGAGTCTAGTGAAAAGAAGCGCCCTTCTGCCCCGCAGCCTCTATACCCTACGCAGCTCGCTGTTGCTTCCCTCTTATTCATGCCATGCATTCTTACATTACCTACAACGGCCTGGTTTTATGCTTTCTGGTCGGCAGTAGAGCTTGTTTGTTATGGACTCCCAGCAAGTACAGCATCAGTGTGCGCAGGTGGTGCAATACTTCCTGATAATACAGTCAATCTGCTGCACACATGGGCACAAGGTCATGTATTTACATTGAAATAATTCTGCTTAGAAGTAAATGAAATAGCAACTTGAATAAAAATTAACTTTGTATGATTTCGTTATTGTTCTACATATATTCCAAGTCAGGGTTGTACTGTATCATCTCTTTCAGTACTTCATCTCGTACTTGTACTATTGGCATTATGTCTATCTCGGGATCTGATGGTAATGGTGCTGGTACCAGAGGCTCATCAGTCGGGTCATGAAGCTCTGTAAAATATGGATGGGACAGCGCCTGCACTGCTGTAATTCTTTCATGAGGATCAAACGTAAGTAATCTGCTTAGTAAATCAATCGCTCTAGGATCCGCTTCAGGGAACAGTTGCTGTAATTGTGTAGGTTGTTGTGGAGGCATGCTGTGCAAGTAATGCTGTGCCTTTTCTGATGGGAAGCGGGATATCTCGGCAGGTGTGGGCGTGCCGACGACTTTGCAGACTAAATTTAGTGTATGGATGTAATCACGACCTGGGAATAGAGGCTTTCTACCCAGCATTTCAGCTACTATACAACCAACTACACAGCATAAAGAGAAAGAAAGGTCGATTAGGGGAAGAAAATGAGGGTTAAAAAAGGAAAATTAATTATTGCAACGCTTTGTCAAATTATCGACTTTTTCAAAGAAATGGCAATCATATTTAAAAAATAATCATAAACAACTTACCACTCCACATATCTATTGGTGCGCCATAGCCAGTGCACGATAATAACAGCTCAGGTGCTCTATACCAGCGTGTCACCACATATTCAGGCATCACAGCATCCGTATCTACTCCAGTACGAGCCTACAGACAAAAGAAATAAAACGAGAGAGAGAGAGATGGTTATATAACTCCAACTGAATAGCAAATCAACTGAGCATTTCTATACAATACTACTAGCTACTTACCAATCCAAAATCGCATATTCTCAAATCGCAATTGGCATTCAATAATAAATTTGAAGGTTTTAAATCTCTGTGCACGACTCCCGCTGAATGCAAGAAGGCTAGACCACGAACTAGTTGATAGGCCATGAATTTCACATGGTCTGGAGACAATAACTGTGGCGATCGGATTATTTGGTGTAGATCTGTATCTAGTAGATCATAGACCATGTAAATATCCTGAAAATTCCCAGCGCTGGCAGCAGGTGGCGGGAACACATCCCGCAGTCCGACTATATTTTCATGTCGTAAGCGGCAGAGCAAACGGATTTCACGGAGGGTGCGCCGTGCATCGAGTGGACTGTCAAATACATTGCCGATTTTCTTGATTGCGACGCGTTCATTAGTAATTAGATCGTCGGCACTGCAAACGGTGCCGTAGGCGCCCTTGCCAATTGGTCGGATTAAAGAGTAGCGGCTCAAGCATTCAAAGAGCACGCCGGAAACCTACATTTGGATACAGTTAGAGGTGAAATTTGTTGAGACATAGAGGGAAAGGGCTGAAGAGCGAGGAGGTCGGAACACCGATGCGGACAGAGATCAATTGATCTCGCTTAAAATTATTAAAAAATTAGTTTTGGCGGTCTGCAATTAGCACAATTATAGAGAGCAAATCATGCAGATTCCAATTGGGTACACGGAATCTGAATCGTATCAAGCTCCTAGGAAAACAATAGAAGTCAGCAATCTTTGACTTGCAAAACTTGCCTTGAATTGTTGGTATCGCAAGACACCTGGAGTAGATGGCTCCTGCATGATTGCAAAAATGATATATCTATAATATAAAAAGCATTTAGCTTGGGTGGAGAACTGCATTAGCTTTTCGACCAGCCAAAAGCTAGACCAAGTTGTCGATGAGGTGGCAGCTACCTCAGTTGTAGCCAGCTAGGTACCCTCAGAAGTTTAAGCTCCTAGAAAGCATGTGGAGGTATAAAGAACTAGCTAACTTTGTTGGTTAATATGTGGGCAGAGTAGGAGCTGTCTGGCAGAGATTTAGAAGTATTGTGTTTCCCCCGCCACTGCCCCCTTCGCCGAGTCTTAGCACGACCTAACCAATTCCTAGTCTTCTTTCCATTTTCTTTCAATAATAGCTACTACATGCACTACAAAATCTGAAGTCAAAATGTTGCTAAGGGGATTGTTTTACAGAGGTATTACTATCATTCTAATCTAACAAGGGGTTGAGAATTAACTAACTAGAGCAATATATTTAGTCCACGTTCTCCATGGCCTGGATTTCCTGCTCAGTGAACTTGCCCTTGTCTCCCTTTCCGCCGCGCTTGCGCTCCAAAAGAGCCTTGCGATCCTTGTCAATCTTAAGCTTCGTGATGACTACCTTGGAAGCATCAATACCGACGGGGACAGACACACCGTTGGTCTTTTCACGGGTGAGACGCTCGATGTGGATAACCCACTTCTTACGGTATACTTGAACAACCTTACCCTCGCGGTTCTTGAAGGTTCCACGCACAACAGTGACCTCATCGTCCTTGCGGATGGGCATGGAGCGAACCTGCAATTAAAATGAAAATAATGGTTAAAAATTAGTCTAAATTGCCCACTTCTGCATTACGTTGGCAGTGATGGACCCAAAATTACTGTTGGGGCCCCAAGATAAATGCCAAGCCGCATTTAAGCCTCTCTTTTCCGAATTTATGAAGTTGCTGCTAAATTAAAATATATACTCACGTTGTACTTGTTGCGAAGCTCAGTGGAGACGGGGGCGCTCATAAGCTTCCGCCTCTCGCTGGAGGGAGCAGTGAAATGTGCCTGCAAAATAATAAATAAAACGCATCAGAATTGAGGTCCATCATACATCGCCGTCGGCCTAAACTCCAAACTAGACGTCTCTCTATTTTCAATAGAGCCCTTGTTCAGACACTATTCATATATTCCAATAATTTAAATTCAATATAGGCTTTTCTCTGGCCTTCAATGCCGCAGCCCACTTCCTCCAAATGCATTGGTGCTCACCTTGCGGCACTTTCTCCTGCTGGAGGTTACTGTAGAGCTATACTTCATTTTATTCCTCTTCTTCCAGCTAAAAAAGAGGACGATTCAGAGCTTAATCGTGCCAATAGACTGCCAAATTGATGTTTCAAGCAGCCTCCAGGGTCGATTAAAATTCGATTTTTATTGCTCCTTCGATTTCACTTCAAAAAAGCTCCTATTTCGATAAACAGCTTTTAAAATAAATAAATCTCCACAATTCGTCTCATTGACTCCGAAAAGAAACCAAACTTATAGCGCATTGCCATCATCTTGCTTCTTTGTAAGCGATCGTTTCGGATTCTTAAAATTCTGGCATATTCCAACAACTACCCAACTCGTCGTTAAATGAGCGAGATTAACACCGTCCAAGGCGGAGAACTCTCGCCCTTAGATAATGTCACTCGCACATCTGAATTCTGGCTCCGTGTATCCACTATTTATTTCGGTTACAAAGCAACCCAGCTCCGTGCCCTTGCCGCCCAAGTTTCAGGCTGGAACAGCGATCGTATAAAATCAGACCTGTGGGATCCTCAACAAGAGAAAGCAGCATCTCAAATGTACAATCTCTGCGTCGATTTACGTGGATTCTACCTCAAAGCAGGGCAATTCTTAGGTGCTCGAGGCGACTTTGTCCCTGAACAAATTTGTAGAAAGCTTTCTTTACTACATGATCAAGTACCACCCATGCCTGCTGCCCAGGTGCGTGCTGTGATTGAAGAAGAACTCGGAAATGTTCCTATGGATCAAGTATTCGAATGGATCGATTTGGACAACCCTTTAGGCTCTGCGTCCATCTCTCAAGTACACAAAGCCAAATTAAAGCCTTTACCTGGACAGCAGTATTCATCTTCATTAGGATGGTGGAAACGGCCATTGGGCTTGTTCTTTCCATTTTTGAGGAACCGTAAAAACCAAATTGGTGATGTTACGGCAGCAGTTGCCATTGCCGACAGCAGCAGCAGCAGCACTGCACCTGGCACTATCAATCGAAGTGCGCTTGCTTTGGTCCCTGTAGGCAATCCCCCTGTTGATTTGACTCTTGCGTGGCAACAAGCCCCAACAGATGGCATTGTTGCCGTCAAAGTCCAATACCCCAACGCTTTACCGACTATGTCACTTGATTTATCCAATCTCCGTGTATTAGCTGCATTTTTGAGTAAGACTGAACTTAAGTTCGACATGCTCAACGCTGTAGATGAACTCTCCAAACAAATACGTCTGGAATTTGATTTTAGAAGAGAAGCACGAATTATGGACGCGGTTGCAAGGCATTTTGAAGGTCAGAGCGATAAAATAGTGGTTCCTCGTAGCGTGCCTACTATGGTCACACCTCGACTACTCGTCATGAATTATTTAGATGGTGTTCCTATCACCAGAATGAAGGACCAAATAGCCTTTCAAAATCTTTCGGAAGCGACAAAACGCTTAGCTGCGAAAAGAATTTTGTCACGAGTTGCCGAAGCATATGGCAGAATGATTCTAATTAACGCCACCTTCCAAGCAGACGCTCATCCTGGCAATTTAATGGTGATGAAAGGTGGTCGAATAGGGGTCATTGATTATGGCCAATCGAAAAGACTTCCAGATTGGGAGCGTGCTCAATTCGCTCGACTCATTCTTGCGCTCGACTCGGGGAATGAGAGAGCTGTGAGCAAGGCATTAGACAATCTAGGAGTAGTCACCGAGCGTGATGATACTGAAATTAAAGCTGAAATGGCACGCGGGATGTTTGATACCACCGGTAAAGTCGATCCGTTTGACCCGGAGAGTCCAATTAAAAAAATGGGTATTACGACTTTCCCTGCTGATATGTTTTTTGTACTACGAGTAGTACAGTTATTACGTGGTTTGCAGGACGGGATGGGAATCAATGATTTTAGTAGTGCGCAGCAGTGGAAACCGTTTGCTGAGGTCGCGTTGAAACAGTTGGGAGATTTAGGAGTACTTGATGAAAATAAAGAAAACAAGAAGAGTCATGGTGATCCTGCTCCGCCCGCTGCTGCATCTCTTACTTTAGCAATGTTTACAAAGCCTTTAGAATAATACATGTACTGCTATGGTATTCGTATTTGTTGATTTTGTAAGCCAGTCGCCTACAGTTAACAGAGAAAAAAGCAAAGACAAGAAAATCAAGCTGAAGCTCGGCTGAAAGGCTGAAATAAGTCAACATTTGAAAGAAAGAAAGCATAGAAATAAGAAAAAAATAATATAAAAAATCTAAAAACCAATACGGAGGACATAATTTGATTATCAGATATAACGTAATTAATTCAGAGGGGATCCTTTGCTAATAGTAGTTCTAGTGGTAATGTAACAACTATTAAATCACTATTTTTCGCCACACCAACCGCACTTTTCAATTCATTTTTAAGATTTTCAATGTGGCGCTGAGCCGCAGCCTCTCCTTCGCTCTCTACAAAAGCAGTAAAAGGAGACCAACTTTGGACAAATCCAGCTATTCTGTCTACACTAACATTCCATTTCATATGTAAATTCTTCAATTCGACCGTTCTGAATTCATTTTGAGCTGTTTCTAGGTACATAGAGTACCCAAATTGAAGCGCTTTTGCCAATTTTGGATCAAAATATTTCCACAAAATGTCTCTTATTCTGGTATAAGCAGCATCTGCTGCTTTAGAATCTGCAGGAAATATGGGTGAGCTGTTGTACGACCATACTGCAACGACGCCATCAGGCTTTAATATGCGACTGGCTTCTTTAAAGAACTCGGGGACCTGAAACCAATGTAGAGCAGCAGCGGCAGTGACCACATCTGCATAGTTTTCAGGAAGACCAGTCGATTCTGCCGTTCCGACTCGGTATTCTGTGTTTTCAGAGGCATTTTCAAATGCTGATTGGAGCTGTGACTCGCTCGTATCGATGCCAATTACTTTGGAGAAGCCTCGTTTAGCGAGATCAGAAGTTACCTGGCCGCTCGCACAGCCGCAATCGATTGCAATGCCCCCTGCCACTTCTCCTCTGAATTGAAGAATTGTATCGTAGAGATGTGGTGGGTAGCTAGGGCGAGATTTTGCATACACTGCTCCATCCCATTTTGGAGGCATGTGTGTTGATATTTTATAATTTATGTGACAGCAGTGATGTTTAGTGATCGAAATAGAACTAAATAGATGAGGAGTTTTGGACAAAATATTAAGACTATCGCTTGAGGCTTCTTCCTAATGAATAGATTTACTTTAGATATGTTTCAATTCAAACCCTTGTTTCTTACTTGAAACTCTTAATTAAATGAAATTATGGGCACCGCCACGACTTCACTCTACAAGTTGTAGCCTTTCCCCTCTCTCAATTTACATTTCTGTCAATTTACAAAGAGTTCAAAGAATTCAGAGAGTTCAAAATGCACAGATATTCGATACATAATGGAAAAATGCTCTGACACCGAGATAATATAAGCGTGTGACTGATTAAAAATAGTTCGGCTCTGCCCTCTCTGCAAAATAAACAGTAATTTTCAAATAAAGGTGTTGAAAAAAACGAAATAATGTTCAAATAAAACGAGTTCTCTACATTCATTGGCTACCAGTAATGGGGTTCTTTTTCTTCAAGTTTTTCGATAAAAAGAAAATAAAAACCCTAGAATATTTTCTTGTCTTTCTCTCAGGACAAGAGGTTTATTCTTTATTTTGTTGTTGGTATTGGTGGAAGCTTGACCCCGGTATTCCATTCTTGCAAAACAAAAATACCAGCGTGTATATATCCATGATTGCATTCTCATGGATACGGCATTGGCTGGCCTAGAGCTGCTCTTCCATAAGGACTGTGGCTGTGCTGTTGATCAGACCCTCTCAGTTGTCCACCACCGCCTCGACCTCCTCCTCTTCCTCCTGCGCTGTCATATCTACCATTCACGCCACCGACATTGCTGCCACCACCACGGCCTCCTCTACTCCCCTGCCCTTGCATACCAGCATTATATACACCATCTATGCCAACACCGCTAGAGTCAGCCATCATCATCGCAGCCTGATTCGGTGGCATCTGAATATACGTCATTCCATGCATCCCTGCCATTCCTGGATTAAACATCATCATCGGATATCCTCCAGCAGTTGCCATTTGATAGGCAGCGGCAGTCGGAAGCGGCATGGCATTACGAGCATGCATTTGCTGCATTTGGTTGGGAGTACCGGCTCCACCGACACTGTTACCACCACCCATCGATCCTCCTCGACTGTTGCTGCTTACATGCTGCCTGCTGTTCGTACTGTATCCAGTTGCAGCACCTAAACCACCTACACTCCCACCTGTACCAGCACCTGTACCGCCGCCACCACCACGGGGGTTGTGTTGCTGTTGCTCTCTGTGGTAAAACTGTTGATAGTGGTGGGGCTGAAGATGCATAGGCGATGTAGGGTATTGCATGTGCATAGGTGTGCTAGGATACACAAGACCACCACCACCACCGCCACCACCACTCATGCTACTGCTGTGGCTATTTGCGCTGCTGTTGTTGTTTCGCACAGCGCCTCCGCTTGATTTAAATATGTGTGGCCTCTTGGTTTCTACCGTAACCTTCCTTCCGTAGAATTCAATACCATGTGCTAAACACTCTGCTGCATCTTCTGCATGTTGGTAATCAACAAAGGCATACGAATCTCGATTCTGTTGAGTTTTTAAGGAAAGGGTGCCCGCAGCGATTGGGCCGTAGTGAGAAAGTGCTTCTGCTAATTGCTCCAGAGTCACTGCCTGAGGGATATCTCGAATGAAAACGCCTTCAGTGGGAGGTGGTTCCATACTATCGTGTCCAGGGCTATCAAGAGATTTCATAGAAGAGACAGATACACTGGTGCTGCCATCAGGGCGGGGAGGAGGGGGAGGCGGGCGGTTGCTAGAACGAGAACCAATAGTTGTTGTAGCAACAGCTCCAGTGGTGCTTCCAGATTTAGGGGGAGCAGTAGAAGTAGCAGTCGTAGTATCATCGTCTTCAGGGGAGCTGTGTCTCTCGGAGTTGTCGTTATCAGTCAGACGAGTTGGTTCCCCGTACACAATAGAGACACCATTCGCTCCAGAGGTACCGCCTTCTATTTCACCTGAAACCAAAGCACCGAAAGGAACAGTCACACCAGGAGCAGCAGGGACAGCTGAGGGTCCCCCTGATGTTTGACGCTGCAGCTCCTTTGTAATGGTCGTTGTGGTACTGGAAAGATCCTTGATGCTTTCGTCTTTGCCTTCCTTACTGTTGGACGCTGCTTTGGAGGCAACTGCTGCGGCAGCACGTGCTGCTTCCAATGCTGAGGCTGAAGCTGAAGCTGAGGAAGGAGATGATGATTCTTCATTCTCGTTGATAGTTAATCCTTCCATGTCAAGGGTAGCAGAGGTTGATGGTGCATCTTCAGTTTTTTCTTCAACAGAAGCATGTCCCGGAGCCAGTGCTTCATCTCCTTCTCCTCCTTCTTTATCCAGCATTTCGCTAATGATCCCAGGAGGCAGCAAGTACCTGAAAATATCATTCATTACAAAGTACCCTTTTTCCTGTACAGCTAAGAAGAAAGTCTGTACGAATGGTCTTTTATCTTTTCCTTTTGCTTGGAGAGCTCCAGTGACCTGAACAACCACACTGCCACCTTTGCTGTATTGAGAGTCGACAGAGTAGATCTCTGTCATGGTATCTTCATAGCCAAGATTCATGACCGTCTCATGGATCATCTGCATATATCAGAAAACAGGAAATGAAATTAGAAAATTGAGTTTTCAGAAGGACATTACGTAGAGGGAAGAAGGTACGTGATTGGTGTTGCCCAGAGGGAAAAGATAAGGAATTTGAATGATGATACGCATAGTGCCAACAGCTTCTATACAACTACGATAAACGTACCTTTTGACCTGTTGCGGTCTTCAAGTTTTGAGTGATCGAGTCTCCCTCAGGGATCACGTCAGCGTAGGTCATGGTTGAACGATCAGAATAAAAGCGATGCAAGTGTTTTGGGGATGAGTGGAGGACCGTATAGTACTGAGAAACAAACTGGTTTCCAACCTGTAACGAATCAAATGATAGAGAGAGGTTAAAATAGTCCCGGGCAGGGGCGAAATAAGCCAATTGTGTGGCTGTGATGTGTGTCAGGCAACAAAGAATCCAATGCAACGCACAGTCTGGGCTGGAGTAGCTTGCTGCTCCATGTTTGTTAGAATTGTGTCCTCCTCAGATTTCCTGAGTTACCCACTAGCTGGGTATCAGCGACGTATCCTGCAGAATAAAGAATGCGTTCCTTGGATCAAAATCTGCTTCGATCGCAGGCTTATATGAGGAATAGAGCTGTCCCAACCCGTGTTGAGAACATCACAACTTGCGGATGATCATGAAAAAGGCCGCAAATACGACGTAAAATCTCAGCGTGTTCAAAAACGATACCTAATCTTCTCAAGTGGCAAATCGCGTCTCTATAGAGCTTGAATGGTTGAGAACGTCCACACCCTCTGTGACTAACTTCTAACCATCAATAGATGGGTTTCAAATGGAGTTTACCTTCTGGCGTAGCTCTTTAAATCCGGGCTCTTGGAGCTGCTCGGTAGAAATTTCAGAAGATGAGGGAGATGAAGCTGCATGCATTATAATGAAGGAATTCTAGTGATATTTTTGGATAAAAATCTAGTTAACACTTGATCCGCTACAATCTAAATATGTACAAGCGTCGTGATTGGCTCTTCACCCACGGAGCCGATGGTGGTGGCGATGACACCAGTAGCGATTCTTCAAGCTCTTCTTCAGGTATTTCATAATGAACTTCATACAAAATGGCCTTTCTATCAATATGAAAACCCCATTAACATGCCCATTTGATCGATTACTATTTTACAGAGGACGGTGGTTCTCAAGATGTCTCTGACCAGATTCCTGGCGACGGCACCGACAATGAAGAAGTCAGCCCAGAAACACAGCCCTCTAGCAGTGAAGGTAAGGAAGAATGCCCTCGAAAGCATTCTTGTTGCTGATTATAACATAATTCTGAGGATTGTCTTACTCACTTTACTCGAATTTCTTGTTGAATTCCCAGGTGAGGAAGAACAAAAGCCTGGCGCTCAAACAACACGACCTGCCAAACAACAACAAGCCCCTCTTCCTAGCATGAGAACTAGAAAATCCCGAAAAGCAGATAGAATTAGTGAAGGTAGTAGCGAAGAAGAATCAGAATCAGAATTTGAAGAAGAAAGAGAGATTGATTCAGATAATGATGCTGCCTTGTATGCTCGTAGATTAGAAGATCTTAGCGAAGATGACTTGGATGATGGGTTAGAAGGAGTCGATGAAGATGGTATTGACAGTGATGAAGAGGATGAGAGAGAGCAGCAATTAGCAATGCAATTACAGTGAGTGATCAATTTATGGTTTTATCTATAATTAGAGCTTTGTTGTCCTTTCAAATATGAAATTAAAGAAATCCCGTTGTACTTCTTCTTCTATTTTTCCAGGAGCTGGGCAGGGGCGAAAGCAGGGACTCAAGGTGTCAAAGGGAAAGCTTTAAAATGTGTCCTTTGTGACGGTGCTCTCGTTCTCAACGCTGTGGTGCTTCATAAACACATGGACTCCAAAAAACATAAAAAGCAATTAGATGTGGTAGCCAAAGACGGCCATACAGACCTAGCGCTCCATGAAGTCTTTTGCTACGCTGAAGATTACGACGCAGCGGAGAAAGAGGAGGAGCAAGAGACGTATTATGAACGTATGCAGCGTGTAGATGAAGCTCTGGCAAAGGCGAAAAGCGCTGCTGCTGTGAAGGCTGCTGAAAAAGAAAGAGAGGCCGCTGATGGGAAAATTGGTGAAGGTAAGAAAGCGATGAAAAGAAGGGCGAAAAGGATGGAAAAGAGGAAGAAAACAGGCAAAGAAGTGAAGAAAAGGCCAGGGAAGAGACAAAGGCAGGCTCTGAAGGAATCTGGTGGAGGAGAAGCAGGAAAAACAGGGAAGAAGAGGAATAAATGATAGCATGCTGCGCTTGAATGGATGAATTTCTACTCACAGCACGACAGTTATCGACAAATGAAATATCTGTTGAACAATCAATAATCTGTTCGTTGCTCATAAATTGTTTTAATACATATACACCAAGTATAAGACGCGGGTCGATTATTCAAAATGCCTCCAAAGCTTGAAGAGCTGTTGCAGTTAAAGATACATCAACTCCATGAGGAATTGGGGGAGATGACACGGCCTCAACTGCAAGCTTTAGCAAAGAAATGCGGCCTTAAGGTACTGATGAAATATCTTACTATTTTTATAGCAGGGTTCCAGCATCTTCAAATAGCTTTTATTTAACTCTGAATTACATGAATCTCAAATCTCTGCGATCTTCCTTTCATGGCAGGCGAATCAGCGCACTTTGGAGCTCACCGGGTGCCTTGTTGAGTATATTATCAAGGAAAAGCGTGCAAAAGGAGGTGCAACTGGAACGCCATACAGTACTCACAAAACTCCTCACAATCCCATTTACAACCCGCGATATGCACCAACTGATACCAAAAAAGCCGTGCATACTAGAGGATCAGATGCTGCCCCGTCAACCGGTAAAGCAGCCAGAGGAGGTAAAGAATGGCATTTAACCAAATCAAAGGAGCTTGCAGAGCTGGAAGCAGCCTTGAAAACGATGCCACCACCACAACAAACACTACGTAGAGGCCGTCTCCCCAGTGCAACCCCATCCTTGGCTGGTGCAGGGGCTCCTGTTACCGGTAAGAAGAGGAAACACGACGACAGCACTGTCACCCCAGCAGAACATCCTCCAGCAAAGAGGCATCCCAGCACGACTCCGTATGCAAACACACTAGAATTGAGTAGAGCTATTCTTCGAAGGCCAGGACAGTCAAAGCCTACTGTTCCTTCTCGACTAGGCCGAACCAGCACGCCTGCTGCTGTACCTGCTACTCAAAATAAAGAGCGGTTGAACACACAAGCTCTCCCCTCTTCTGCTACGAGGAGCACTAAAAAAGTTAAATTCTCTCCCGCTCCACAAAAAGCCGCTAGCCCAATGACGATAGAAGCTGCAAGCTCGAATAAAAATAGAGGCCAGAATACTCCCTTTGGCAGCAGGAATGTTGTCGATACGGCCACCCCCAACGGTTTGGTTGCTAGGAAACCTACGTTGCGAGCCAATTCCTCTGCAAAGTCTAGAACTCGTGGTGGTACAGCAAGTAACAGAAGCGGAGGCGGTAATAAAAGTAGCAGCAGCAGCAGTTTGCGTGTCGCTGCTGCTATCAGAGCGACGAAAGCGCACGAAGCCTACATCGCACGCATGCGTAAAGCTCAGAAATAACAGGGATACCTCATGCTGCTTTTCGCTATACCTAAGAATAAAAGTAAAATACTTGTATATTGTCAAAATGTTCACCGATTATTTCTCCGTTATTTTTGTTCAGCTTGGTCACTGACCTCAAAACTAATACATTGCATTGTACTTTCTTTCTTCTGTTTTCTACTACCACTACCGGTTGTAAAGATTTCTGATCAGTTTACAAACAAGAATAACTAAAATAAACGAACTAAATTACGTCTTTAAAGAGACAGTTAATTAAATATCCAGTAAGGTAAGTAAAAACTCTACTCTACACGACCTCATAATGGACTGCAGCATTGACCCACTGTTGGAAGATCAAACTCAATTTATGGGCAGATTTATAAAACAGCGTTTCTTGAGCATTATATTCCTTCGCATTCGAAAACATCCTCAGCACATCTGCTACAAAGATATCCAAAGTCACATAGAACCCACCATGCTCAAGCCGCCGACGTATTGTACTTATATCTATTGGATTTTTAATTACGTCATAATAGTCTGGTACTTCTTCCTTTGGTACTGGGTTTAAATATGGCCATACAAGGTCAGTTTCAGCTACAAGCTGGTCTAATAACTGTTTTTGAAGGGCTTTTAAAGAGTCAGATGTCATGGCTTGTAGTTTCCCGCCAACAACAAGTTGGCATCGAGGGACAGCAGCTGCTGCAGTGGCTTCCGTCCATCCTGCCTCTTTAACACCCGGAATGCTGCCTAATGAGATCTGCCCACCTTCTCCACCTTCTTTCCATCTGGTTAGACCCGGGTGGACCACGTGAGCAGTAGTATATTTTTGTACTGCAGATTCTAAAGCAGCCCGCTGTGCTGCGATTGCCCCAGGCAAGTCTGTAAACGGCAACGTCGGGTGAATAAAACCTTCCATAAGGGTGCCACCGTCGTAATCTTTGATATACCCATGCCATCTCTCTCGAGGCATGGTTAAGGTTTTTGTAAAACCCTGTTTAGAGAAATACCCTACAGCGTTATTATCAGCATATGTCAAGAAATACTCACAGGCATCGTTATCTCGAGCGTATTTCTTAGTCCAATTCATTAATCGAGTACCAAATCCAGAGACTTGCAGGGTTTGAGCTACAGCACAAAAGGCAATTTCAGCAAATCGACGTTCATGGAATGGGCGGTAGGTGATGCCGCCAATTACTTTATTGCCATTACGAACGATAACGACAGATCGATGCCGCCGATCAAATACTAGTCGTGTTATATATGTTTTAGGCATATTGGGAAGGCATTTACTGAAAATATTCTTAAGACCGATGAGATAGCGGCCTGAATCTGGTTGACCATCGTTTTGAACATAGAATGCTTTCAGTTCTCCGCTAGTCTCTCTATCCATGTGGCGAATCTCACGTGTGCAGTACGTATCTAGAGGGATGGCCTGTGGGGCTACAGTGATAACAGGCTCAGGCTTCGTGGGAACAGCTTCCATCTTAACTACTGGTGGTGGTGGTGCTGGTGTTGCTCCAGTGTTGTTGTCGCCACCACCGGGAGCGGGAGGTTGAGCAGTCAGCTCGCTTGGATTGGCCTCTGATGGTGCTTCTGCTTGGTGTGTATTACCATTAGAATTCAAAGTAGCTGATCCGTTGGGTACTGCAGCTCCAGGAGCGTCTATTGTGGTAAAAGGGCGTGCATGATCGTGGCCCTCTTGAGCACCTGCGTTCTCAAGTTTTGCTTTTTTGCTGGATGGTTCCTGTCCAGCTTCAGGATCCATCATAACGTTGAATATTAATCGAATAATTAAGGAATTAGCGAATGTTCTTAGGCTATAAATCAAACTGTGATTTATTAAGTTTGGGTGTCAATTAATGGTAACTGCGAAGTGTTATCAGGTCAAGTCCGCAGCTCTATCGACTTGTCATATTTTAATAAACGGTTCTGATCACTGAACAGCTCTGAAAATAATAAGATAGCTGCAAGTTTCTGCTTTTTTTGTTCTTTCCCACAGCCCAAAACAAGTTTATTATAAGCAGACAGTGAGCGTTTCCATCGTTATTGTGTTTTAATTTGGTATCAAGTACCTTTAGCAAACAAAGAGAGATCTACTTTACGAATATTGACACCGCATTAAGACAGATTTGCATGTCCATCTGAAAAATCATTTGCTTTTCCTGTGACTTTTGGGGCTATCTTTTTTTGAATATCTATATCTAGGCATCTGTTTATTCCCATAGCGAAACGTCAATCTGGCGGGCCTATCAAATTTACGTCCGTGCGAACATCAAGTAAGTTGGTAGCTGGATCATTTCCAGTATTTGCTATGGGTTTCCTCGCTTTAAAAAGTTTCTGACCGTGTTTCTAAACCCTCACATTTCATGCGGTTTTGATTTGTAGGTCGCCGGGCACCTTTTTGAGGGTAAGCTAGCTTTTTACAACTCTGCCATTTTTTACATGATTTTATTCCCTTTTTGAAATAAACCTCTTTTTTTTAACTTGTTACCCCTGTATTAATATCTTTGCGTACCTCTCTATTTCTCCAATTCACACAGAGGGCAAAGCTGGTTCGCTTGTGGATGACCGTGGCCATTTTTATAAACCAATCCAACCAGGCCCCCGAGGCGATAGAGAAAGAGCATTTTATGAATCTATTCTCGCAGCAAAGTCTCGAGATAAAGCAGCGTGGGATCAAGGCAGATGGTCTCCTGCTGCTATAGCTGCAGTCCAGGCTATAGCTTCCGGCCAACAAATCGCCCACGTTTTGGGTTTAGACAAGCATCATCTTTCCTCAAACAATAGTGACGTCACGGGTGATGCTACAAGGAATAGCCTACCTGCTGGTGTCACTTCCCCTACTTTAAGTACATCACGTCTAGCACCCTTACGAGACAATCCTCCAGGTTCTCCTAGATGTACTTATCCTTCTGGCCCTATCCCGTTCCCATCATCACCAACATACTTCCGCCCATCGGCAAACATCACCACAGGCGCCACCACAAACCCATCAACTTCAAGCGGAATGAAGCATTTCCCTACTTTCCGTGCTGAGCCATCATTCAGACACCATCCTGGAGGGAGGGGTGCGATTATTAGAGATCCTATTGAAGTTTTAGAGAGGGATGAAGTAGGTCTTATTGATCAACTTGTTGAGGAAGAATGGTTGCCTTGGAGCGAAGACAACGAAGAAGAAGAGGAAGAAGAAGAAGAGGAAGAGGGTGGTACTAGCGGTGCAAAAAGGAAAACTTGGAGCTTAGAGAGTGTTGAAGGCATACCAATACCTCTAGTAAGGAATGAACCCCTTGGTAACGGTACTGAAAATGCTATTGGCACCCACCACCATAGTGCTCATGCTCGTGTCGCCAATGGTGATGGGGACATTGACACTGCTGATATCCACGAAAATGGCAGTTTAAGATATTCTCGTTCACCTGATTCGGCCTCAGATGATGGTTTAGAATCCAACACTGGTCAACATGTGATGGATGGAGTTGTGGTAGCGCATAGCAATAGTTTAAGAAATCAACACAGCGGAAGGAGATCCTCTTTGGAATTGATGGAGGCTGCTTTACGTACCAGAGGGGCTCATCGGACAAGCGCAGATAGTGGTGCACATGAAGGACACACAACTACAACTACCAATATAATTACAACTACTAATACGAATACGATTAATAGTACAGCATCTCGTACTAAATTTATAGGCAATACCCCTACACGGCCGCTTGGTGCTCAGCGAAGTAGTACAGGGATGTCTCATAAAAGCACAGATTCTATTGATGAAGCGTTACGATTGCATGCATTATCACTACATGCATCAAATCCACCACCATCTCCTTTTGGTGGTGTGAGTAGTAGCCAACCACCCATTCTTGAAGAAAAAAAGGAGCAAGAAGAAAACAACTATGACGACAATTCCACTATACAAAGGAAACATACTCAGTCTGCTTCCTCCTCTCTAACACCATGTACATGGCATGGCATGCCATTCACTGTGCGTAATGCTCCTCTTCTTAGAGTAATTCCCAAATTTTACGGAGTGACCCACGCAGACGATCGGACCCTTTTAGAACTAGAAGACCTTGCCCGGTGGTACCGCCACCCTTGTATTATGGACATTAAAATAGGATATAAAACATGGTATACCCACGCAGAACCAGACTATATAGAGCGCTGTAAAAGAAAAGATGCCACGACGACTCAAGCCTCGCTTGGATTTAAAATTTGCGGTATGCAGGTGTATAGGCACGCACGTGGCGGGTATTGGCGCGCTTCAAAAAGATGGTGTAAAACCTTGCCTGAAGCGTTAGTAGATAAAGCATTAGCTTCATTTGCGAATAATGAACATGGATTACGTCCTGCGGATGTCTATGGAGGTGATCAAGGTGTAGTGGCTCAATTACGAGCACTGGAATCGTGGTTTAAAGTCCAAAAAGAATTCCATTTATTTTCTGCGTCGTTGTTACTGTTATATGAAGGGGATGCACATGGGCCTGAAGAGACGAATGTGCGTGTACGGTTGGTGGATTTTGCACACACCTTTGCTGTCGGTGGCAATAGTGACGATGGCGGTGCCGAAAATAAAAGTCACAGCGAGGGAGATATAGATGAGAATTTTCTTGGTGGGTTGCGTGCCATTGCGTCGAGGTTGAATGCCGTGAGTACGATGGAATATGTGGCAGATACCTTGATGACCACTGCTGGTGGTTGAAAAGAAAAGAAATATACGCATGCAGCTTGACTGCTGTTTCCTTTTGAGAGGGTTCCCTCGATGTATTCTAAATTTTCAAATTGACACCTGAAAAATTAAAATTAAAATAATCATACATCGTTACTTGAATTACTTGAACGAATGAAACTTCATTTCACTCCAATTTTGTTCCTTTCTTTTGTCTTTCATTTCTTGGTTCCTTGAATGCGTCTCAGCTGCTTTTTGTTCTCTCTATGTCTTTCGGAAGAATGCCCCCGATGATATAAATCAGTTTTTTTTTGTTGCTTTTATATTTTGAATGCATGTTTCTTTAACTTTAAATATTTTCATCCTTTTGATGTCTATTCTTTGTCTGCATTGCTTGCTGTAACCAATCAAGATACGCACACGGCGTCCTAAAGTTCAGTGATATTTTTACAGGCCAATACATATCATTTTAAAATTAGACAACACGCACGCAGCGGCAGCGCAGCTCAAATATTTTGCTCTTCTTAGTTAGAAAGAATCGATCCACTCTCTTTGCCTTTCTCCACAAACACTCAAACACCTCTCAAACTTCAAAGTTTTTCTTAAGGATACAGTGCTTGCTGCATCAATGCTGTAGTCTCTGGCAATCCAAATAACAAATTCATATTTTGGATTGCTTGCCCCGACGCTCCTTTTACCAAATTATCAATAACGGATAAAACAATAGCCCTACCTTCAATTCTATCCTCGAATACATTAATGTGGCAGTAATTGGTTCCACGGACGTGGTGGGTGAATGGAGGAACGCCAGGAGCGAGGATGTGAACAAAGGGTTCATTTGCATACTTTTTTTCAAGACACGCTCGCAAGTCAGCAACTGTGGCACCATTGGCAAGTTTGACATAGGAGGCAGATTCCATCCCACGTGACATAGGCATTAAATGTGGGGTAAATGATACTCGTACCGGTGTTTTTGCAGCGTCAGAAAGGCCCTGTTCTATCTCTGGCATGTGGCGATGTTTACCTACACCATAGGCGCTGATTCCTTCAGTCGCTTCACAGTACAATAAATTCTGTTTTGCGCTACGTCCAGCTCCACTAATCCCAGATTTTGCATCGATAATGATATCTTTAGGAGAAATCAAGTTAGCTTCGAGTAACGGCATCAATGGGAGTTGAACAGTTGTTGGGTAGCACCCAGGATTTGCAACAACACGAGCACCACGAATAGCATCTCTATGCAACTCAGTAAGGCCATACACTACATCTTTCTGCAACTCTGGTGCTTTATGCTCTCCTCCATACCACTCGGCATACGTATTCACGTCTCTTAATCTGAAATCTGCGGATAAATCAACAACTTTAACATTAGAGGGCAGAGCAGCGACGACTTCTTGGGTCGTCGCGTGAGGTAAGCAGCAAAAGACGCCATCTACATCTGAGAAGTTGACATCGTCGATTTTGACCAAGCTGGGGACGTCAGTGGCGGTGATCAAGTGAGGGAAGACTTCAGAGAATGGCTTTCCTGCTTGACGGTCGCCAGTGAGGGCAGAAACCTTAAAGTTGGGATGGAGAGATAATAAACGAACGCATTCCTCTCCCGTGTAGCCAGATGCACCGAGAACGGCGATACGGACTTCATCAGATCCAGATTTGCCGGCAAACACAGCCTAAAAGGAAATATAAAGAGAAGGAAAAAGAGTCATCAGAGAATGGTAAAGCGGTGGAACGAGAGTATTGTTCTCAGGATAAAAATTCAACGACGTACCGGGTTGGCAGCAAATGCGCGGCACACAAGTTGATTGCGACTCGATAAAACTCTAGTAGGAGCGACGGAAGCCCTCATGGGCTGGGTCAGAGCAGGCATAATTAGGGTAACCCTAGGAAATTAATGATCTAAGGAAGAAGAACTGAGACCAGTGCGCTGCACAAAGCCAGATCGACGTTCTTTTATACAAAGAGAAGCTATAGATGATGCGAGTTTGTAGCTGGATGCTGATGAAAACCTCAAAAAATAGGGCTGAAGTTCTTGTAGAAATTTGTTTTTACTTTTTTTTTGACCTTGGATGTGGAAATTTGGCAGCGAAAACATTCACATTCCATTTGAATATTTATTATACTTAAGGTCCTTGCCCCAGCGGAACCATTGCTTCATTGTATATCGAACTTCAGCACTCATCATCCCAACTGCAATCCCACTTGATTCACCTTGGTAAACGCAGCAACCATTGATAACACCCCTTAATATGGATCTCCTTACTAATTGAGATCAGGTGCTGGCACAGATGCATCGAATTAATCTCACAATGGGGTTTTTACAGGAAATATCCGTCAGTGTCGCGACACCCAACAGCAACAACGAGGCCGTTTAGCTCCATGGCATAAATTAAGTTCCCTATTTTATGGATTTTTGCTGAGATTGAAGTAATTCAACTGCATGAAGAAGGAGGGCGGATAAATTTTTACAGTTAAAAAGAGTAAAAAATATTCGAAAAATATTATGTTGTTTCCTACTGATAGTACCCACCACCACCACCATTGGCACCACCATAATAATCCTGCTGCCCATATCCTTGCTGGTGTCCATGTCCATAGCCCTGCTGTCCTTGCTGCTGATTCATCTGATGTCTCTTTGCCTCAGGCGGTGGTTGGTTTTTCACATTTACAGTCCTTTTCACCGTTCTCCCTTTCTTATCTGTAACTGTCCTATCATCTTTACTTCTTTTTAGCTGACACGGTCTACTTGCTATATACTGGTTATGCATTTCTTTCAGAACTTGAGCCCCGTGTTTACTATCTGCAAAGGAAACAAATCCAAATCCTCTACTCTGTTTGGTTTTGGGATTTCGAACGACACGAGCTTTGCTAAATGATTCATACTGGCTGAAGGCTTGAATGAGCATTGCGTCAGTGACTTCAGGTGCGAGATTGCCTACAAATATTCTGAAATCGTTTTCTGGCCATTCAGATAAGGTAGGATCTATCCATCGTTCGCCTGCTGCTGTACGAACTAAGCCTACTTTCTTGCCTGGGGGAGCGGTGGGTGGAGGGGGGCGGGATGGCGGTGGTGGCGGTGCTGGTAGGGCAGCAGCTGGTCTTGTGTGTTTTGACTCTTCTGCTTCGTCTTCTAGGGTAGCTGGTTGTGGTGGGGCAGCGATCACGGGTTTTGAGGAAATGACAGCTGCTGGCCTTGAAATTGGCGGTGGTCGGGGTGGGGGTGGTAATGCTCCTGGTGCTCCTGCTGATGGAGGTGGGGCGGGAGGAGGTGGTAACATTCCCAACTTGCTGCTAGGTAGTTGTTCATGTTGTTGCTCTGTGGTTGGTTCTTCTTTGTCCTGAGCAGGAGCAGCAACACCGTCACCGTCGGTGCCATCTTCTTCAGCCTGAATTTATGGAAGATAATAAGATTTAAATTGTATATTACAATATGGAAAAATGCTATAATAAATTTCTATACGCGAAACATACCGTTTTCGCTACTTCGGCTTCTACAGTGGCGATCTCAGCATAAAATGCATCTAAATCGTCAGCCATTTTTAAATGTGTGCTCTAGCGCTCTAGTAAGTTAAAGATCTAGATGCAACAAATTCAATAATCCATTAATTATCCAGACATTTTAATGTTGATGTTGAAATAATTTGATTTTTAAGCGCACGAAAATAGAAAGCAAGCTCGCCTGGGCTACATAGAACCCCAATCGCCTTGTTTTCAAATGATTTGAACTCAAAGTAGTCAAAATGGGTAGAAAAGGAGGCGGCCGCGCAGGCTTTATGAAGGCTAACCGTAAAGGGGGTCCTGCATCTGATGAAGAAGAAGAGGTCGCTCCCCAGCAAGCTGCTAAAGCTCAAACTCAAGAAGCAGCCAAGCCTACAGAAGCATCAGCTACCGCTAAATCTGAAGCCCCAGCAGCGCCGGCGATTAGCAAAAAAGCAGCTGCGTTTTTAGTCGGTTCTGGCGATGGCAGCAGCGACGACAGTGATGGTGATGAAGTTCAGGACCGTTCAGCCAGCGGAGAAACACGTGGGCAGATGGTTCAACGACACAAGCGTGAAGTTAAAATTGTCAAGGAACAGGTTAAACGACTCGGAAAGAAGGGCAAAGATGAAGCAGCTAAGCTTGAATCAGAAATGAAAACCCGCCACGCTGCTGAACTTGCTTCTCTTGCTCCTGCTGGCGGTTCCTCAGGCGGCGCAGAAGCTATAGCTCTCGCAGACTCTCTCTACGCTGCCACGCTCAACGTTGGAGGAGACGATGCTGCCCCTAAGAAGGAAACGAAACTCACTAAAGCACAGCAACGTCGGGAAAAACAAGCACAAAAGGATGCAGAACGGGAAGCACGCATCGCAGCTGAGAACGCGGAGCTTGGTGAAACTGAGCGTATGGTTGAAGAAAAGGCATTAAAGAAAGTATTAGCTCCATTAGGACTCGGTGTCAAAGACATTCCACCAGATGGCCACTGCTTATATCGCTCTTTAGAAGATCAATTAAACAGATTACCAGAAAACGGGGCAACGACTGTTCTTACAGCTGCTGGGTGTGAAGATGAGTTATCATTCATGTCATTAAGGCAAATTGCAGCAGAATATATGCGTAAAAATGCAGAGCACTTCAAACATTTTATTGGTGACGGTGATCTCACAACAACAGAAAACGGTGATGCTAGCACTGGTGATGCTGACACAGCGTTTGAGATGTATTGCAATGAAGTAGAAAATACAGCTGCATGGGGCGGTCATGTAGAGATTGAAGCTCTTTCTCGTGCATTGAAATCACATATTCAAGTATTTAGTGCTGGTATGGCAGCGGTGGATGTAGGACAAGAATTTAAAGAACAAGGTGGACCGACGTTGCAGTTGTGTTACTTACGGCATGCGTATGGGTTAGGCGAGCATTATAATAGTGTGAAGCATCGACCGAAAAAGGTGACGTTTGAAGGGGACAGCAGCAGTAGTGAAGAAGAAGAAGAAGAAGAGGAATAGATTGGTGACGTGACGGAATTATATAGTTTGGAGGTTACTTAGATTTTCGCAAGGAAGCTCCCGTTTTTTTGTTGTAAAACGTCTTTCATCGTCAATTTATCATCAAGCTAGTTAGTTAGCATTAATGACCTACATAACAATGCTGTTTGTTTGAAATTTAAAGGAAACAGCCATTTATAGGCAGCCTCCGTGCAGGTACACTTTTTAGATGTACTTCACCTTTTTAGATGCATATTATTCTCACTCTATCGGGCCATGCCACATTTTATTCCTGTAAAATAGCTCAAATTGGTTATTTGTCAGTGTGCAAGGAGCCAGAGAGACCAAAGTGGCCTAGCAAATTTCAAAAGGTAAATTGAAAAGAGCTGCAACTGCTGTTCAAGTGTTATTCATTCAGTATCCAGGGGTCCTTCCTCCGGCACAAACAGTATTGATCATTATTCTTGTATCGCGATCTATGTTCAACCACTGGTTTCTACACTCGTTGCTTGGGATTGATTTTTGATTGGTCTGCCTGTTTAAATATTGCACTGCACAACCATCTATTTCCAGCTGACGTATTCCTCGACTTCCCCTCTCTTCATAACAGGCTCGCTTCAGGGCATGTGCTTACTGCTACCTTGTGCTGGAGCTGCTACTTGGGGTGGCTGGAAAATCCAAAAGTCGCTTGACAAGGCCTTCTTCTCTTCCAGCACGAGTGCACAACCCAGAGAACCGACTGAAAGCGTGATAGTTACTGAAGCGAAACTTGCATTTAAAGTAAGCTATTAGGATTAGAATATATACATTGTCTGAGAGAGCGTGCTAGGAGAATAAATAAATAGTTTAAAAAAAACAATTGTTCTCACGCCTTTAAATTCTTGATATCTCATTTTCTCTTCAGCTCGCAAGCTTCAAACCCAGTTCCTCTGGAGCCGGTGCGTCTACTTCCACAACTGCCCCACCTACCCAAGGCCCTCCTGCCCGTACTACCAGCAAAAAGAAAGTAAGCAAGAAAGAAGAAGCAAGTAAAGCCCGTCTTCAAGAACTGATCAGTCAGTACGCCCCCAAAAAGTAAATAGTACTTCTAAATAGAAGTATCGAATAGTAAATACTTAGAACATGACTGTTACTAATGAGATGGACGGTATAGAACCATTATTGGCAATGGATGGGGTAATAGAAAAACAAGAACAACAACAAGATGGCAGCGGTATGAAAGAATCACCTTCCGCTGGTCCTAGTCAAGGGGATATAAAATTGCGTAGAAATCAAGATATTGAAGAGAACGTTGAAGATACAGAAGTTGATGATGTCGAGGACAATGATGAAAACGACAAAGAAGAAGAAAAAGAAGAGGAAGAGGAAGAGGTTGTAATTGCCGCTTACGCCTCTCCTGCAAATGTAGTCCTCCAGCGAGACTCCCTAACCGCTGAAGATATCGAAGCAGAAATAGAATCTCTTCATGGCATGTGGGAAATGGCCTCTATCTTAGATTTCTTCCACTTATTTAGAAAGCAGCTCAGACTCACCCGACACTTTGCCGCCAATGAGCTGGAAAGAGTTTTGGTTACGAGTCCTGGTGATACTGGTCTCTTGGCCGATATACACATCGATTTAATGCGTGGAATCTCCCCTAAAAACGAAATTTCCACTACCAATTGGCAAATCCATCTAGCAAATAAAATTAAGTTCCATTGGCGGAATCTAAATGACGGGACACCATGCCCTTTCAAACCAGAAAAGTACTTGGAAGCGATTTCTTACGCCGAGTTACCTGCTGCGTACCGTGTCCGTGCTTTACATTTCCTCTGCTGCATTCGATTAGATCGAGAGGATATTGGTTTACGTATGTTTGAAGCAGAGCGACCGAAAACTGAATCAGAAGTGGCAGAGATAGAGGCAGCTCAAGAAGCGGCACGCCTTCGTGCATCACGTAGCACCCGTAGCTCACGTATTACTATCGAAGATAACATAGAAACCGAGTTGTTGGATACTTTAGATACCTTTCGAAGAGAGCCAACAGGGGTTGATTCTTCTGGAGCTGCGTATTATTATTTTGAACATGTGGAGACGACTGGCTTTCGAGTGTATAAAGAAATAGTAATGGCCCCCAGTAAAAAGTCATCTCTTAAAGATAATAATAATAGTGATAATGATGATGAAGATGATTTATCGCCTGAAGATTTGGAGAGAGAAGCTGCTGAGCGTGCTGCGGCTGAATCAAAAATGGGTCGCAAACGACGAGAACGGGCCCTGAAAAAAATGCCGCTCGTAAAATCTAAATACGCTTTAAGGGATCACCCAAAACCGAAACCTTGGAAACTTATAGTTACCACTGTAGAGGAGCTAATAGCACTAGGCGAAGCGCTTGCCTTTGGAGAAGCTAGCCTAGAGGCTGATAAAACCCTGGGTCAATTATTTTTAGAAGAGTTTGTACCACAGCTTCAAGAAAAGGCAGAAGCTGAAGAAAAGAAAAGACGTGCTGCTGAGCGTGTTCGTTCTCGATTAGGCGTTGGAGGTGAAGGCGGCCAAGGTGGTGGTAGTGGAGATGCTTACTATGGACGTGACTCGAATGGAGGAGGAGGTATGAATGCAGCTGGCGGAGGAGATGGGGTTGAAGGGCATGGTGGCGGCATCGGTTATGGTGCCAATGGTCGTAGTCGCCGCGCACGTACCCAAGTCAACTACGCATTCAATGAATACGATACCTTGGTTAAATCTGCTATACGTCGTAGCCAAAAAGGCGGCAGAGACGACAGCCCCTCTGGCTGGGACGATCAAGATGGTGGCGGTAGTGGCGGCAGAAGGAGTCGGCGTGGTGGGTCACCTGTCATCTTAACTGGAGAAGAAGCAGCGATGTTGGGATTACGGAGAGGGAGATCACATACTACTGGTGTTGATTCAGGGACTGATTTAAATGAGAGAGCATTACGGCAACAACGAGCGGAAAGGAATAATAGTGGAGGTATGTATCGAAGTGATACTGATGCTTCGCTGCTCGATGCTGGTGGTATTCCTGGTGCGACGCGTGGTGGGAGTTATGAAACACAGAGTAGTGGAGGTGGTGGGGGAGGTCGTCGTGGGAGCGGTGGTGGTAGATCTCGATTAGCACCGAAATACGCTCGAGATTATGTTACAGATGGTGGAGGTACTGAAGATAGTGATGGGCCACTGTATGTTGCTCGTCCTTCAAAGAAAAGGGGACGACCTTCAAAGACCACCTCCGTTGCTGCTGCTGCTGCTAGTGGTGGTGGTGTTGGTGGCGTAGCTGTACAGAATCGCAGTGCTGCTGTTGAAGGTATACTGGCGCAAGAACAGAAACATGATGCAGAGATCATGAATCATGTCGCTGCAGCTGAACAGCAACAAAATTTACAGCAGCAGCAGCAAGCGCAGGCTATGTTGGCACAACGCCAACAAGTACTCCAAAGAATACAGCATATTCAAATGCTACAAGCTCAGGGTTTACCTATTCCGCCTGACCAGCTTCAGTTTTTAAGCATGCTTGGTCAGTATCAACAGCAACGTCAACAGCACCAGCTTTCGCAGCAAGGTGTCTATAACGCTGCTGCTGCTGCCCCTGCCCCTACTCCCGGAGGTGGTGTGTACTCTGGTTCATTGATTAATCAATCATTTGCTGGAATACCTATACAGCAACCACAGCAGCAGCAAGTAGCCCCTCTCATGGGTACGAGCACTGCGAATGGAGTCATGATACCTATACCTGGTGCTCCTGCTGCCCCTGCTGCACCATTGATGATGCCTCAAGGGTATCAAGGACAAGCAACTCAAGTTGTAAGACCAGCACAGCAGCCCACATATTTCAACCAAAATGTAGAAGCTGCCGTCGTTCCTGCGCCGGCTGCTCAACAGCAGCAGCAGCAGCAGCAGCAGCAGCAGGAGGCAGGGGATGCTTCGCTGGCTCAGTGGGGTGGCAGTAAAAAGAGGACCCAGCCTACCTCTAGACGAGTGCCACCTCCGCCGTAGAAACTGTTTTATCAACTGATGTGATTAGGGTTTTGTTGTGTTGCTTTTTGTTTTACTTCGTATACTTTTTCGCTTATCATACAGAATGAGCTTCTCTAGGAGAAAACACTTACTGCTTTTTGTTTTACTTCGTATACTTTTTACATATCCATGCCGCCGAATAAAAAAAAGTTGTAATAAATAATTTGACCAAATAGATACTAGGAGGTATCTTGTTATATTATTCTTTCATGTGGCGTGTATGCGCTGCTATGACATGTGCTACAAGCACATTCTCTATTACTGGATCATTTTGAGGTCTATTGACAATTTCCACCCGTGCTCCCTCTACTGCGTCTTTTCCTGCTTCTCCTGATGCATTTTCCATTGATTTCTCCAAACGACTATCTTCTTCTTGAGGAGGTGTTACTAAATAAACGACATCTTTCCTTGTATGTAATTCATTTGCTACCACCATATGCACTCCATACTCGGTAATTGCCTTTTTTGCCTTTTCTATCAACAGCCTTTGATCGGTTTCCAACTTGAAAGAAACCACCATCGCCTGTGGTGCCCAGTCATTTTTCAAAGTGCCGAGTGCTTTAGGGACGCGTTCAAGAGTCAGATGCAGCGCCCCACCTGAAGACTGGATCTTGTGTTCTGCCAAATCACGCCACGGAACGAAGAAATCAGAGACGGCAGCTGCTAAGTAAAATATAATACAAGGTCCGAGAGGTGCTAGGGCGGTTGATATTGCCTCTAAATATTTTAAATATTCGAATAAAGTGGTAAACTGGATCTGTAAAAAGGTGCCTTCTTGGACAACTTGTGTCGCTCTACGTGCCGCTTGCGCTAATTCAGCATGGCTGTCAACTGCAACACATACAGAGCCGTCTGCTTCTAGCTTAAAAACATCCGCGAGAGAGGAGACGCCAAGACTTTCTTGAAAATCAACTACAAAGGGCTGTGCAGATCCTGCTCTGCTTAAGAAGATGACAGCGTACCCAGCAGCGAGAAAGGCTTCTGCAGAGAAAGCTCCGCGGTTGCCTCGACTGAAATTGTCTATAAAACGGACACAGTTCCTTTCTAGAGGGATTGTCGTCCCCCCGCTGGCAAGTAAAACTATTGGACGTTTAGGACGACCCGATGCGTCTAGATGGTGTGCAAGGAATGCATCTAATTGTTTCTTTATCTCGGGTAATCGAGGAGCAGGTGCTTCTTCTAGAAACGATTGTATTGTCCACTCTTGCTGGGAATCTGAAGGATTATTATTTAAAATGGGGTGATCAGTCATCCTGAACGGCTTACCGTGATGCAGGTGTTATTCGGCAGTAAGTAATAGTAATATCAACTGCCAGGATATCAACTCAGATCTAGCAAAAATACGGGCTTTGCATTTATGGAGGAAGAGAAAGGAAGGAAGGAGGTGGAGAGCACCAGACTGTTGAAAGAATGAGAAGCCTTTGGACAGCCTTCCAGCTACTGTATTAATTACAGTTCAGTATTGGGTAGCTTAGTTGCAGCACTGCGATGTCTTACATGGCTGCGAGCTCTTACAAATAAGGGATCAAATGCACTAAATTTCAAAATTTATGTTGCTGAAATTATAAAAATTATGACAAAGGCTGCTTGTCCAATGGTTTCAAACGCTTCGGTAGTGACCATACCATTTGTTCCAAGGCAGGTGTTATTTAAAAATACTTTTAGAGTAAGCCAAGCCTTCATTAGCAAACTACCAAACCAGCAATTGCAACAAATTCAAACTCTAGTATGCAACAGCACAAGCAACGACGCATCGGATCAGCAGACCGAACCGTTTTCAGCTTTGAGCGCCTCTGGATCTGCTCAACCAGAAGAAACAACTGCCCCCCAAGCCCCTCAAGTTGCTTCTCAAATCTCGGCAGCACTTCTCCGCAAATCAGCGGCAGCAGCAGATGCCATTGAAGCCCTCGACATACTGGCTGAAGAACTCGATGGACCCCTCACAAATATCCATTGCCGTGCACTCATGGCTGCTGCGTTGGATAGAGATAACCCAGATCTTGCTCAATCAATTTTTAAGGCAATGACATCCTCTGCCGCTGGAACTGCCAGTACTGGTAGCTCAACTTTATTATCCTCTATGGACTCTGCTGCTGGATCTTCGTCTTCTATCAATAACAATGGAAGCTCAAATTCTTTACTATCAACGACTCTCTCATGGCCTCCCGCTACCACAGAAACAGCCTCTGCTTTAGTTATTGGTCTTTGCCGTTCTCTTCGCACAAGAGAAGCTGTGTCGGTTATTAGCAGCGTTCGCAGCCGAGGTTTACCCACCACAGAAGACGTACAATTTGGCTATGTAGTAGAATGTCCATTGAATGCGGTAGGGAAGCCACTAGCGATCATGCAACCGCAAGAAGGAATTAGGAATGTTGTGGATTCTTTTTCGAAATACGAGTATGAGTTATTTTCTGGCAGAGTCATCAACGTCACTTCCGAGTCTTTGGTAGCAGAAAGCTCACAATTGCTACCCAGTTTAGGTAATTTAATTACAGGTAATAGCTTTCTACAACGATGGGGGGTGCTTTGGAGACCCAGCGTTGGGGCTGTGCACACCGCTGTTGTAGAGACTCCAAATGGAAAACAGAGGTCGTTTAGATTTAGTACAGCGACAGCAGATTTACCTGCACGACAAGGGGATAGAATTACTATAGTATGTGCACCTCAAAAAGTGAAGAACAGACAGTTATATGGCTTATTAAGTGCAGCGCCACCGGAGACTAAGCCTGGCGAGCCATTGTCATTGACTAATCATTCTCTAAATAATAGTTCTACCCAGCTCTGTAGACCTCCTAAACCAGGGATGACTGGTGGTATACCCAGCTGGGTGATCCCTACAACTGCAGCGCTTGTCGCAGCGGACGCTGCATCAAGTTTAATTAATCCTATTTTCCCGTATTTAGTGGCTGGGGCAGTGGCGTCCACAGCAGCGACAACAATCGTAGCCCAGAAAATTGCATTACCTAGGTTGAAACAGCTGCCTGAACGGAAATTAGAGATTCAAGCGACACGACAAAAGTTATTAAGTCAACATACGTCGCTAGAAAAACGATGCTCGGATCTAGTTCGAGAATGCGAAGAGGATGTGAGAGTGCTTGCTCGGTTGTGGCAACTGCAAGCCAAGATGGGTGCAGTTGCCGGTGCTGGTGGCACCACCTACGATGCTCGTATGGAGCGTGTCTCTGAAGCACGGGTGTCTATAGAATCAAGGCTAGCGAAGAGAATAGAGATGGTTGAAGCGTATGCGAAAGTTATATCTATGATTGAGATAGAAGTTGAGATGGAGACGCAGGTGCCATTGTCCGAGATGGAAGGGATTGAAGTGCAGATTGCGAAACTGGGTGAGATTGAAGAATTGCAATCGGAATATAAATTGCAAGCTGAAGCGCAGGATGAGGTGGAGAGATTATTGAGGACAGCGCTTTAGGGAAAGAGAGGAAAAGAGAAATACAGTTTTGGAATTTGAAAGGGTGGCGGGGGCGGGGGCTGGAGAAATTTATTGAATGATTTTGTCTGTTATTATGAGTGGAGCGGCGATGCTGTCTGTAGATGTCATGTTCAGTGATGTGTTTGTTTGAGTGGTACTTATTTTATTACTGTATAAGTTTGCGATTGTTTAACCAATCTCGAACACAGTGAAAGGGCAAAATTTTGAAAAAAGTGCTTCGGCAACTTCAAGTTGGCTGCTGGATTAGATTTGATTTCCAATTCTTGAAGTATCGAGGAGTTTTAAATGCATTCATAGCAATTTCTTGCAATCAATCCTTATTCCAAATATTAATAAGAGTAGTAGAAGCCTCTAAAGAAGACCATCTTTAGAAAAAGAGGAGCATTTTATCTTGAACAATTATATTTTCCATCACAGCAAAAACTGCCAAAAACGAATAGCTTTGATCGTGTATGCATATTGGTAATATGAATACTGCTCATTGCAATTCAGGGGTTGTTACACCTTCCTGCCTGGCAGCGCCACGCAATTTCGGCATGGCCCCATCGGCTAGCCAGCTGAATTGCTCCCCAATGGCACCTTTTAAGCATGCAATGCGCTTTAGACGCTCAGGTAAAATTAAAGAGCTGATTTTTCAATATCGCATGGTTCCGATTACCAGCATAGTGAATCCTTCATTTTTTTCATTTCTTCCCCATCGGCTTTTTCCCCGCCATCACCAGCACTTATTTTCAAATAATACTAATTCTCTTCTTCTACGATTCTCTCTGTAGCTCCCATCCAGCGTGTAACCGTCGCTGCTAAGGTCAATTCAGGAGCTGATCCTGCTCAAGACAACCCAGCAGAAGGCAAAACGTACGACTATATCATTGTTGGTGGTGGTACTGCCGGCTGCATTCTAGCAAACCGTCTCTCTGCAGACCCTTCGAAAACCGTTCTCATGATTGAAGCAGGCCCAGATAATACGACACGGAACACCCGTATCCCTGCTGCATTCACAAGGATTTTCCGCAGCCCTCTTGATTGGAACTTATTCAGTCCAAATCAATCCCTATTAGCAAATCGTCAAATCTATCTCGCTCGCGGTCGTCTTTTAGGTGGTTCATCCTCTACAAACGCGACTTTATACCACCGTGGAGCTAAGAACGATTACGATGGTTGGAATATGCCTGGATGGAGTTCTGAGGATGTGCTTGAGTGGTATAAAAAATCTGAAAATAATAGAGAATTGAAAGATCCCGCCTCACATGGGAGTGATGGTAATTTGTCAGTTGAAAACCCCAGGTATCACAATTACCTCCACGATGTCTTTTTTAAAGCTGCAGAGGAAGCAGGATATCATCAAAACACTGATTTTAATGACTGGAATAGAGATCAAGCCGGCTATGGAGAATTCCAAGTGATGCAACAACGTGGCCGCCGAGCGGATGCTTATAGACAATATCTGGAACCTATCTTGGGCAAAAGACCTAATTTACAAGTTGTCACTGATTCTACAGTCACTAAAGTCGCGTTTGAAGGCAAACGAGCTGTTGGAGTGGAGTTCTCTGCGGAAGGGAAGTCCACAATGCGACACCGTCATGCAGCTCAATTGGCTAGTGGAGGTGAAGTATTGATGTGTGCTGGTGCAATTCACACTCCACATATTTTACAATTATCAGGTGTAGGTCCTGATGCGCATTTAAAACAGCATGGTATTCGTACTATTGCTGATCTGCCGGGTGTCGGTCAGCGATTACAAGATCAACCTGCAGTTTTAACAGCAGCTCCATTAAAGCCTAAATACGATGGCACGTGTATGACTGATAATATATACAATGAGAAAGGTGGTTTACGGAAACGTGCTATTGTCAACTACTTGCTCCGTCGTAGAGGTCCTTTGGCAACCACTGGCTGCGATCATGGCGCATTCATTCGCACACCTGCCTGCAAAGCCGGCGCTTTACCTGATTTACAGATGCGATTTGTCCCGGGCATGGCTTTAGACCCTGATGGTGTCTCTACCTATGTCAGATTTGGTAAATTTCAAGAAGAAGGGAAGAAATGGCCTAGTGGAATTACTTTCCAGCTGATAGCATGCCGACCAAAAGGACTGGGTTCAGTTGGACTCAAGTCAAATAACCCATTTGAAGCGCCTGATGTTGATACTGGGTATTTAAATGACCCTTCTGGTGATGATATCGCTACACTGCGTCATGGTGTTGAAATCGCACGGCAATTGGCTAAAACTGAAGCGTTTGAGCAATATATTGAAGGCCCTGACGGGGAGCAGTTCCCGGGTGCTAAGATTACCAGCGACGCTGATATTGAGTCGTATATTCGTGAGACTATTCATAGCTCAAATGCAATTGTAGGCACGTGCAGAATGGGCGCAGCAGGCGCAGCAGCGGGTGATGTTGTTGATGGCGAATTGAAAGTTTATGGATTTGATAATTTAAGAGTGGTGGATGCGTCTGTTATTCCTACTATCATTGGAGGGCAGACTGCAGCACCGACAGTGATGATTGCAGAGAGAATAGCTGCGAAAATGACTGCTAGCACCGCTTGAGGAGATAGGAAAATTTTAAAATTTTCTACAGTGGTTTTCTTGTTACTGTGTGCTCTCTTTCCTCTATCGATATTAAATGCGTCTTTCTTTTCCAATTACGTTCTATATAACTACTTTTCTTTTGATGAGATAATGATTGCCTTTAAAACAGAGACTTTTTTTTTTCATTATTTTTTCTTGCCCCTCCCCCCGTTTTTGCCATCCGGTTTTTGCTTTTTGGCATGCTTCATTTTGTTCTTGTTTGATTCTGCATTATGCTCCTCCTTTCCTCGCTTTATATTTCAAGGTAATAAGTTTAAAATTTCAGAATTGTCATAGGATAAATCAGTCAATGTCGCCAGATGAGTCACTGCTGCTAGGAGGTGAAGCTGCAGGCTGAGTTCTGGCAGCGCCCCCATGTGGAAGTCAATCAGCGACCGTATCTTCTCCTTCTCTCAAGTCAGCTCTGCCATGGCCCCAACACTCGTATCATACATCGACGAATCTTTTCATTAAGCTCTCTAATTTATTCAATGCCTTGACCGTCTTCACAGTCCCTTCCTATTCAGCCTCGACCAATCTGAAATTATGGGGGCGTCGTGATGATCCCGGATCAGATCCGTGTACCCTCACTTAGAAAAGTAGCATAAGCAACGCGCTTAAAGTGCGTATCAAACATAGCGTTCCAGAACATGGCCATCTGGGAAATCCAAGCTGTTCGGGGTTAACAAACTGGATCTATTTGTGGAAAGTACGTTCACCGGATGAATTTTCTTACACACCGGATGGGAAAGCAGGCTGTGTTTTTAAGGCTGCGACAGGTTTTGGGCGCTCCAAGAATTGTTTGAGGAAGGCCGCGGAGGTACGCCAGCATTACTCGTATTTAAGATTAACAGGTCAAACCCAAGATATAACACTCTGCGATGCATGGGTATTTAGCGCATGGAGCTGTTAAATACATAAAAATTAAATCTTCAAATTAATCACCCAATGCGTTCTTCTCAAACCACGCTTTTTCTTTTCTTGACATTGTTCCTACAGCTTACACATGCTGCAAACTACAAAATTACATTTACCGGCAGGAACTATAGGAGCAATGTCACCATGGCGACCATGGGTCTGGGAGCCGGAACCATGCTGCCGTCTTCAAATTTCATGGCCTGGCTTCAATACTTAAAACCTACTGCTATCCGGTATTTTGTCACCTCAATCAACAAATGGGAAGCCTTTATTACAGGCCGCACTAAATCTGCTTGGGGCTCTAGCTTTTTTGGTAAGACAGTGGTTACCGAGCAAGCTAGCTGGGACACCGCTGTGCAAGAACTACGCCAAGCTAGCTCATCTCCTGGCCAACCCGACATTTTTGATTGGATTCAGACTGACCAAACGGTGCGATGGAGTCAATTTGTCCGGACGCTTACCAGAGACAACCCTGACGAACAAGCGGCCCAACGACCCCAATCTATGATTTGTTCAGGCAACCCCACTCAAAATCTCCCTAATTTGCAAGCAGCTGGGTTTTCTATCTTGGGAATATGGCACGTGACGTGTAAAAATTTGCCATTAAAATCTCTGGACCGCAACAGCCCTGAATACTGGAAGGAGCGGTGGGAATTGTACAGGTGGTTTTACTTGGGGGGTAGATTCTTTGCTCAGAACAATATTAAGGATATTGAGTTGTATAACGAGCCTGATAATGATCCGTGTTTAAGTGGAAAAGCGTGGCTGGATGATATGCGGGTACGTAGTCTTGCTTTGCAACACGCGTATCGAGACTACTCTCTGTGGAGCAGCGGAAAAAGCAAGATTGCCCCTAATTTAATATGCCCACCGATGAGTGCGCCCAAATTTGATATTGGAATAGGAGGGACTGCATATGGAAAATTAGCTGTACTAGATATACATACCCAGTTCCCAGAGCTTGCTACGATTTCGACGTATTGGAACAGTAAAGTATTTTCATACCATCAGTATAATTGTGAGTTGCTGTTTTTGCTTGGTTCTATTGTTTGCACGACGTCAGCTCAGAATTTCTTCCTTTTTTTCTTCCCTTGCATTGCAGCGCCTGGGTACGGCATGCGTTCTGCTTGGGATAAGATCGTTCCCTCAGTTAAAGCTGCTGATAATGGGCAGACTTTGCCTGTCTACATCTCAGAACACAATACATATGCCGCTTCAACTGCAGAAACTGCAGTAGGCAAGGACGTCATGGACTCTGCAAGCACTGCTGCATTACTGGGAGGCCAGGTTATTAGTATGGTAGGGAGAGCAGTTTATACATCTGTGCACAAGTTTTCACAAACGTTTTCCACCAGTGCTTCTGGAGTACATAAAAATGGACTTGTTTGGGCAGATCTAGGTAAATATCCAAAGGCGCCAGGTCTTTGCGATGTCGGAGGTTCAACCAAAAGTGCAGAAGCATATCGCCTACTATTGAAAAGAACACCAGGAAGAAAGAAATTAGCAGCGTACACCTCTGTACCACTTTTTCGAAAAATTAGTAACTTTTCTACGTTTACGACAAGCGATTCTTTAGGGTATTACGTCTATTTTGCAAATGCTGGAGCAGGGTCGGAAACAATGACTCTAGCGATGAGCAAGTTAAAAAATGTCGCTGCAAGGAGCCCTGTGGTAATTACTGCCGTGACGAGTACTTTACAAGGTGAAGTCTACTCTATACCAACCATATCTTCTGCAAAGACTCTGAAATTTACTGTCCCTGGCAATTCGCTGTTAATGGCAACGGTGCCCATCGGGGCAGTAGCTACCGCTCTTGTGCCTGCATCTGGAGACGCATATGTCTCTGCTGGCTCGAAATCCAGATCAGCAGTAAATGAAGGAGGTACTTCCCCCACTCTTTTTGTTCAAACTTCTTCTTCGAATGATCAGAGTTTGACGCGGGCAGCCTTCTTTAAATTCAATTTGCCTGCTCAAATTTCTCGTTCGAAAATTCTTTCTGCGGTGCTGCGCATCACTCAAGAAAGCACCACAGTCTCTGGAGGGCCCCAAATATTGACTGTACTAGGAACAAATGACGATACATGGAGCGAAACAACGTTAAATTGGTCGGATGCACCTGGTTTATTACCCTCAAATACTCCTGTGACCTCTGTATCCCAAAATTTTATCGACTATACATCCGCAAAGCTGGTTGGAATGATGACAGCAGGTGCTAATACAAAGACGAAAACTATGTCGTTGGATGTAGGAGATTATTTACGAGAAGGTGGTGTCCCTTCATTTTTATTGACGAGAATGTTTCGGTTTGATGCGAGAGGGTCTGGGGCTGCAGCGCTGCAGGGTGATGTTTTAGGAGGTGCAGTGGCATTGGTGTCGAGAGAAGGCAGAAGCGCCAGTGGAAGGCCTGTACTGAGAATAATTTATAAAAAATAAATACACGCGTGAAGAAATTCTAACTCTATATATTATTTAATTACAAAGGGCATATATATTGTACAACTGTTATTATGAAAAGCCAAAAAGGTTTAGAAATTATGAAAACTGTGGACCCAAGTACACTTTTTATCTTAATGTATTTTAATAAGCGGAAGAAACTGCACAGAATGCTACTGATAATATACTAGCTGCTAATTTAAAAATATGCAACCACTGTTACACGTATTCTTTTACCAAAAATCACTGAGTTGATCTCTGCCTGGCTGTGGCAAGGCACCCGTCCTGCTTCTCGTTGTCGCTCCACCTCCACCTCCACCCCCACCACTGCCAAGAGGAGATGAAGGATGTGTTGGCATTTTACCAAACTTCGCTTTCCTTTCTTCTTCAACGACTAAAGACCTCTTCCTAGCTTCTTCTTCTTCAGCATCAGCTTCCTCTTCTCCCGGAGCTTGACTTTGCCACAAACACACACTCCCATCAAAACTGGTCGAAGCAAGCATCGGTAAATATGGATGCCAAGAACAGTCTCGAACACACTCTCTGTGATACTTCAACTTGGAAACGATCTGACAGCTGATCACGTCATATATAGTGATACCTCCACATGCACTCGCTGCATATAAGTACCTTTGCCCTGTTGTTGCAGACGGTGAGAAATACGCTCTGCACAAAGTCCCTAGAACGCTGTGCCCTCCTCTATACGTAGCAACAGCTCCATCAGCTGGGTGTGACACGACACGTCCAGCTGCAGGGTACCCCATCCATCTATAATCCCAACTAAATGAAGGGACATTCCTGTACGTTTCTCTTCGTACCGTGCTGGCCTCTTTTGCTGTTCTTGCTTTCCTCAAGTCCCACAATTTAATACTCTGATCTTTCGAATTCGATATGAAGTATCTGTTATCTAGTTTCGAATCTAAATGTGCGATGCCTTCTGTATGTCCAATACATACACCGACATTTCGGGTACTGCCTCCACCACCACTTCCCAAAATTCTTCTGTCCCATACTTTAATCTCGTGATCATCTGAACCAGTTAATATAATATTCCCACTGTCATTATCAGCATACGCAACAGCATTCACATCATCGTTATGCCCTCGCACTTTAACTACCGTCCTCCCGGCGGCCACATCGTAGATGTACAGCGACGCATCCCCAGTACCTGCTATAATTTCTTTGTTATCTGGAGACCATTTCAAAGACCAGATTCCATTAGACCCACCTCTGCTTTCATCAGTAGAGAAATTAAGAGAATCGTGGATATCTGTGATGTTGGCAATGGATTCTGTCGCGCCAGTGCCACCATCACCACGAGTGACGTTGACTAAATGGACTATGGGAGTAATCGAAGCATAGAGCAGGTAATTCTCATCAGAAGATAAGGCGGTGTCGGTGACAGTCCACCTTAGATTGCGTGCATGGACATTTTTAACCACTTTCCAGTCGTTGTGGACATCGTACAGCCGAATCCGTCGTTCATTTTGATAGGCAGCAATAAAGATGTCGCCGCTCGGTGTGAAGCGACCTATATAAGCTCTGCTTTGCATTCTATCGACAATCTTTGTAGGACGGGAGGGGAGCCGGTGAAAAGTTGAGAAATGACGATGTGCAGCTGAATTCGAGCCACCTGGTTGGGTTTCACGAAAAAACAACGACTGGGTAGGACTCATTGGAGTTGAGCTTCTTGCCCCAGATTTCCCAGGTGTGGCGGGTGCTCTTATATTTACAGCTGCTGTGCGTGAGGTAAGTTCATCTACCAGGTCTTTATCATCGACAAGAGGAGGGGTATAGTCTTTGAGTAAAGGCATTTGGTTGATCATACGAGCGTACACGCTATTAGAAAGCTGAGAGAAGAAATGAGCCTCTAATATTTCATCATCATCATCATCGTTATCGTCGTCTTCCTCTTCACCGTCGTCAAGAGGGTAGTCAGGGTCCTCGTCATCCTCTTCATACGAAGGGTCTTCAGATTCGGTATCAATGATATCTGAAAGGAGGCCTAGCTCTTCATCGCGTTCTGAAGATTGAGCACTTTGAAAGCCTTCTTCTGCAACGTCTCCGAGTGGCGGTGATTCAGACATGGGAGACAATGGGGGGTCTTCTGCAACTGTCTCGTTAGCTGTTTCATCAGCACCCTGTATAGTTGTAGATTGATACAAATTTATTAATTATTAAGGTGATTGCACACAGACCGAGACCTTTCGTAGAACAAATAGCAGAATGAAACAAATCTTGCGATCTGAAAAAGGTTGCACACAGGAATAGTGGGCTACGCGAGGGTGTTTACCTGCTCGCCATCTCCCAATCGTGCATTTGCACGAGTCCGCATTGGTCCGTTGGGAAATTAAGACCTCAAAGTTCTGGGTCTGAGGCTCAGATTAAAATGCGATTTAGCTTTGTGTAATCCAGTTGAACCTGATTGAGACACTTCTGCTCCTTTCACTGGGTTTGAAAAATGATCTTATCTTTACTTATGTAGTTTTTATTAGTTTGCAAGTGCATCTGTGGTCTCTATTGCCAGCGACACAAGTTTGCTTTAAACCCCCGACCAAACGCAAATGCTGCATAATTCGTTTTAAATTACACAATGAGGGATGAGCCATATACTACTAGAGTATATATAGATGCTCTAGAACCTTCCACCATCGCAGCTGTTAAGGTAACTAAAATCAATTCTTGCATCCCAAGTGACATGTGAGATTGCATTTTTTCAAATTTTAAACCAAACTAAGCCCTCTCATTCTGATCAGGATACTGCTGAAGCATTAAGCCACTGCTCCAATTACTGGATCCCTCGGGAAACCATAGAGTCAGGCCATGGTGCCACCCCTACTGAACGAGCCATCACCGCCCTCGTCGACCTCGTCAGGCCTTCGTTACCCTTAAATTGGGCTGGCGCAGAGTACTGGGTGCAAATGTACGATGCAGGGAGAGGGTTAGCATTCCATTTCGACAAAGATGAGCATGCAATGAAGGAAGAAGGCCGTATGGTAAACCCAATCTTTTCTTCAGTCCTCTATCTAACTGGCGGCGGTGATTGTGGAAACTCTCCTCCTCCTCCTCCTTCTTCTTCTGATGCTCGTGTCCAAGCACCCACTGTAGTTAATGATCAATTTTACAATCAAGAAACCCACTCTACAGTACCCGAAGATCCCACGAGGAGTACTTTTATTTTCCCTCGAAAGAATAGTTATTGTCTTTTTGATGGAAGACTCGGTCATGGTGTATTGGATACTGGATGCAAGAAAGAAAGAATAACGCTATTGATTAATTGGTGGCAATTAAAACCAGAGAATATTGATAGAATAGAAATTCCTGGTAAAGAAGGAGAAAGTACCGCCAACGGGGCAAAGGCACTGCCACTACTACCTCCACAGCAGACCCTACCTGAATGTATTTATCCTGAGACGATACAGGTTACTGAAGCAGAGCTTGGAGAAGATGATATGGTATTTGTAAGTAACAGTAGAGTTCTGTGCCGTTTTTGTGATGATTAGATTATTGTCTTCTGATTAATACAGCTTGCATCTTGTTCTCCCCCCAACAGATTGATGATCTTTTAGCAGCACGTGGCATATCATTAATTGGAAAGGATGCTGTGCATGCTGTGACAATCAAACATCCTAAACTATGTTTATACCCTGTAGATAATGAACAATTAATTGAAATGGAAGAACAATCTGAATTTATTCTGCAAGTTGCCGCTTGTTTGGCTCCGCTCCAAGATCCCTCTGCGACATCTTCTTCTTCTTCTTCTGAGAATAGTGAGTAGTTAAACTAAAATAAAGACATTTCCATGTATTAACATATTCAATGCTATATAAAGTTACCTAAGACTTCAAATTAGAGAGTAGTTTATAAGCTTGAGTAACTTTAACAAAGGCAGCGTGAGCAGCCGCCTTTGCCACCTCATCTCCACCCTCACCCTCACCACCTTCATCTCCTCCATTATTCCTTCTAGTTGTATGTATAAGTTTATCAGGGTGCAATTTCAAAGCAAGGCGTTTATATGCTCGTGTCACAGCTGTAGAATCAGCTCCGTAGTGCAAGCCCAGCACATCATATGCATCAGCTTCTTCTTTTCTAGCAGCTGCGGAAGCTGTAGCTTGGACGTTGAAAGAGTGGCGAGCTCGAGCTGCTGCCCTTGCTGCAGCTGCATTCTCAGCTTCTCGTCGCGCGCTTTCTTTTTGCTCCCATGAAGAATCTACAGGGTGTGATTCAGCAGTACAACCACATATAGAGCAGTACAGCATAATCTCAGGATTATTTGCATCTGTACTACTATAATAAATTTTAAATCCAGAGCATGCTTTGCATGAAATGCACGTGCCTCGTTTTGATTGCGTTAGTACATCACAATCTGTACATTGTAATGGTTCACCTGCTTCTTCAGCAGCTGCCTTGCGTGCTGCGGCAGCGACCACACGTTTAATTCTTTCAGTTTCTGGACTTGGCGGTGGCTGGTGGTGCCGCTGTCGTCGATCTTCTCGTTGTTGCTTAATCCTTTCTTGTCGTTCTTTAGCTTGCTGCTCTGCAGCTTCTCGAGAGGTAGCTTCTTCTTCAGTTTCGTGGGCAGTGCAATCGCAACCACAACGAGAACAGCGCCGACCTTGAAGCATCGACTGCTGTGACGGTGATAGGTGTTGTTCATTTTGTGGATAATTCTTTTGAATTTGTTGGGGACCAAACATCTTTGTTGATTTATTTTCATATTGGGCACACCTGCCAGGTCCGCACGTCTTGCATGCATATTTTTCTATTCCGAAAGGATCTTTTCTACGTTGGCGGGCAGCAGCTAACACCAAAAGTGATTGTAAAGAACCTAGATCGAGCTTGGAAGTACTAGTATCATGTTTATATATATTGTTATTAAGAATACTGCCAGTAGTATCAGTATTCCTGCTACTAGTGGCTTCTTCAGCCGGCTGGGCGGTATTTTTTGGTTGGCGCCGGGAAGAAAGTGAAGCAGCAAAAGAGGCAGGTGGTGGGGGTACAAATCCATATTCATTCGTTTCATCAACACCTAATAGTTGTTTTCTAGCAGCTTGAACACTACCTAGCCATTCAAATTCAGCATCAAACTCATTGTCGCTGCTGCTCCTGCTGCTGCTATTGCTATTGCCTAGACTGGTTTTGATTTCGGGGTCATCAAGAAAATCTTCGTGCTGGCGCCTTGGCTGCCGCTTCTGCTGCTCTATTTCATCATCACCGTCATCCTCAGTACCAACAGTTGCGTTTTCGATGATCTCAGTAGTTAATTTCCGTTTTAGAATAGGGCTACTAGGTGTATTCAAATCCTCTTCCTCTTCACTACCGCTATTTAAATCACAGAGCGCTCCATCTTCAGTCACTTCGCTCCTAGTACGACTATGTCTAGAGCTACGACCACTGCTGACCTTGCCATCTATAGTGACCCCCTCTTCATGCTCCTGCTGCTGTTGTATATTGTTATCATGTAGCAGCATCTGTTCATGTAGTTTGTCCATGAGATCTTTCAGCAATTCGACCTGTTTCACCACTACAGTATATTGAGCCTGTACCTGAGCAAACATCTGTTGCTGGATGGTGGGAATCCAAGAAGAGGGAGGTGGTGGTATGTTGTTTATACTATCCAAGCTCTTGTCTAGAAGAGAAGGGTTGCTGAGTATAATATTTTCTTCCTTTCCCTCTATTTCACGGGATTGAGTGCTTGCAGCAGAGCGACCTCCAATTGAAAACGATGAGGAGAGCTCAGTCTTAACTTCCTCGGTGTATGCAGGTGTACGTGGATCTACTGTCTCCCTTCTGTCATTTGTATTACTATTTCTAGGCGGATCTGCAACAGGAAGAGTGGATTTCGGTGCTGCCGCTCTTTTTTTCTTTACTGACACCAAGTGGAACTTCTTTTCGGCATCTCGTAGTGCGCTTTGAATTCCAGACATGGTAGCTTCATTCACTGTGTTGTCATGATTAGCACATTCTAACGCCTTTTGATACGCGATCAGTGCTTGTTCTAGCTTATTAAGGCCGAGCAAAGCTGCCCCTTTTCTAGCCCACGGTCGAAACCACTCTGGTCGAAGAGACACAGCGTGCTCAGCATCGTGTAGAGCTTGCGCGTGCCATCCTTTGGCCAAGTAACTAGCTGCTCTGTTTGTCCACAATGTAGCATCTGTTTGGTGGAGGTCTATAGCGCGGGTATAGTGCACAATGGCGCTATCCCATTGATGGAGAGAATACGCATCGGCACCTAGTTCTCGCTCAGTTTCCCAGACAATTATTTCGTGGGCGTCAGGAGGGCATCCACACCGAGAGCAATATGTGATTGAAAGATCATTGTCTGGATGGATCTGTGTGCCCTGAGGAAAATAGAGGAGAGAAATTTACATTTTGTCTGTGCAAGATGTGAATAAATCAAAAGATCGAATAATTTTTAAATGCTTGGAAATGAAGCTTACTTTTGTGGCTTGATGTTTTGAGGTATAATTTTCCTTTGTTTTTATGATGTATCGACCACAATCGCTGCATCCTTTACACGCTCCTCTCACTGTGCCATAGAGACATCTTGATGTTATGTCATCCGTTAAATGTGCGGCCCGCGGTTGAGGCCCTGCATAAGCAGCCATCTATACGAAAACAGACAATACATAAATTATTAAGAATCATTATGATGCATGTTTTAAAACCCCTAAAAAGCTCTCAAAATGGTGGTCAAAACTTTGCTGTGATTTGACTTGCTGGATTTTCTTCCGGATGAAAATCCGCGATGGACAGCTGCCACGCTGAGGTTGTCTCGGACTTGCCATACCGCCTCGATATTTTCCCGATCTTATAAATTCCTGGCTCTTACTTCATTTTTCACCTTGAATTTATCCATGGGGAAGCTTAACTTTATGTAACGCTCGCTTTCAAGACATCCGAGGCCACCCACCTTGAAATTTTCGTCCAAGGCTTTTCAAGAAAACTCGTTTTATTATTATTAGTCTGCTCCCTCTTGCTCGCAGCGTATTCAAATTTTAAAGTTAGCTTAAATGAATGGGAAAGGATGTGGCCATGATATCTGTGCCATCTGTTTAGACCCGCCAACTGTTGGAGGATTGGCACTGGCTTGTCGGCACTCTTTCCATGCCGAGTGCTTGCTCGCCTCTTTTTCAGGTAAGCTTTCCATTCTAGTTGCTTTGACTGCTACTGGATGAAGTTCGTTACATGAAATACTCATAATAAAGTTAATTCTTGTAGGGGAGACTCCAGGTCAATGGAAATGTCCATGTTGCAGAGCACTCGTGTGCACCCGAGCCGACGCGCCTCCCAAAGATAAAAATAACAAGGCCTCTGCCTTTATAAAATCAAGTGATGGTGCTCGTGATGCTGAACAAGCCCTTCCAGGAGATTTTGAGTCTTTAGTTTTCCCTCCAAATATGCATTACTATATAATAGAAGAGTCCAAGTGGGGAACCCTTCAAGCTTTTCTCACAGCAGCAGCCTGTGCTTTGGCCGAACAAAAAACGGACCGGCACCAGAACATGAGTTTTTCTTCTCCTGTTGAAATAACACCACTACAGCCACAGCAGCAACACCATATATGTGCTCGTTCCCACGATATACGCACATCCATTTTTTCTCCCTTTTCGTTATCCAAAAAAAAAACTTCTAAGACCATTACAATTGCTGCTAGCACCACCCGGCTGTCGTCCCCACTAATAAATCGATGCATGGCCATCGCTGAAAAGCTCTGCCCACCCACCGCCTCTTCCATCACTGCGTTTGTCGGCCATGCACAGCTTCAGCGTCTCTTAGATCCATCCCTTCCGCATCCTTTCTACCGTTTCCTTCGATACGTTTTGATAGTGGTTCTTTCCATCGGTGCTGTTGTATTTGGCATTTGGTTGTTGCGAGTTTTGATGTTTGCTTTCGGTGTAGCCGTCTGCGCTGCTTCTGACGCCACAGCTAGAGTATTCGGTGTAGTACAAATGGACACCATGTGTGTCCCTATGATCCCAGAGACCTGGGCATTGCCTATAGGGTTTGCTTTAGTTGGACTTTATATTTCAATACAAATTTCCGTAATTTCCGGGGTCACATTCAGGCATGTATTGCTTAAATGGGACGAACAGGCAATTTATGCGATTGGTGTGTGGTTTATGGTGTGTTTAGGGTATACTGTATTTGTGTATTTTGCTAGATATCTATTGACGGTGCTTGTTTCGTGTTTGGTGCCATTTTCTGGTGGGCAACTCGACGGATGTGTTCCGACCGTTAGTAATCCATGCTATTAAGAAGAAATGAACAGATCTACGTTCATTTGTCTACTCGAATAGCGTGCTTGCGTGATACATACTGACCAAAGAATTGCATTGGCAAGAGGCGACTGAGAACAGTTTATGCCAGTGCGGGTCAGAAAAATAGACTTTAAATGTGTACTTGTAATTAAGAATGATATATACACTCACACTCTTAATTAACAGTAAGATACTGAATAATAATAAGTATACATAAAATTAAATTTAATTACTTTTCAAGCCACCTTCAACATCCACTGCCTCATCGTCTGCTTCCACCGCTGTCGCCGTCCCGACTCTACCTCTAACCCTCTCCTCCTCCTCACCAGTTCGCTCTTCCTCCCCATCGAACAGCGCTACCTGTCTCAATACACCAGCTATAAAATCAGGCATATGATCAGATATCACTCTTCCACTCATTTGTAACCCTTCCTTTGCCAGCTCTGCTGAATCAATCCACACCGCGTGATACTCTCTTTCTGGGAGTGGCCGCTGGTTTGCTTTTACTGTTGATGTAGTAGAGGAAGAAGAAGAGGTGGTGTTGCTCTGGTCTTTAGTATTATCTTTTATTCCATCACTACCACCACAACAACTACTACAACTGCCCCCATTCACTTTCTTTCTTCCAATTTTACTATGCTTTGCAATCAATTGGAGATGAAATACTCTCCCTGGAAGCCCAAACGTCCCCGACGTTTCCAACAAGTACTTTCTATGCATATTCCCTTCAGCGCTGGCAACAGCTGCATTGAGCACATTTTGCACTTCTTCAGGTATTTCATTAGGTTTCCATAACAGTTGTCCCTCAGGTGCGTTGTTCTTCATTGCGGCAGTACCACCGAGCCAGCCAGTCAGGATTTGTAGTTTTGGTAAACGACATTGCGCCGCAGCTGCCATCATGTCTTGAAGAGCTCTATCAAGGGTAGCTACCGAGTACCTAGGAGGTAATTCTTTACCACAGACGACACTCGTACACCAATCACTCGATGCAGCACCCAGGGACGCTGAAACCAAGCCCATTGGAGGTGAAAATGCCCAGCAGTTCAAGTCTGGGATGGCCAACCGGAGGCGGAGAGCGATCAAGTAGCTCACTGCCGCACCTAGAGAATGGCCAGTTAATACTAATTTATAACCAGGATATTGAGGATTGGAGCCTGAAATTGCATTTTTAAGGACTCCTGTGTATAGAATGTCACCGAGAGTTTGGTAGGCGACGTGTAAATAATCCCCTTGAGCAAGAAATTTTTGAAAACATGTGTTTTCATCTACGGGTTCTGCTGTGGTTGCTTCTGGCGATGCTCTTTTCACTTCTGGTGCTGGTGGTGGCAAAGTCTCCCAGCTCCACGGTGAACTTAACCAATTATCCAATTCAACAGCTTCAAATAATAAATCTCGTACATTATCCATGATAGAAAGTGCACCTCGTACAGCTACTACAATTGAATGTCTACTATGGTCAACCGCGATGATGTACGACAAGACATCTGGCAGCGCGCCTTCTTCCCTTAAAAATAATATGTCATTTTTTGACGCGTTTAAAGTTTTCATTGCCACTTGGGTGTTGAGTTGACCGAGACCACAAGGCGCAATACGACCATGCCAACCGAGAGGGGAACACCCGCAGGCCAGTTCTCCTAGGGCACGGATACCATTGTCAAAGATGTAGAGCATCCATCCGTAGGTAGCTAGAGTGTAGGTAAAGAAATGTTGAGCTTCTACTAGAGTGGCGTGGTCAACAAGGGTGCCTGGCTCAGGAACAGGGAGGACACGTGGGGGTGACGGGTATGGGAGTTGACCATTTATTATTATTTTATTATTATTAATTTCTTGGACTTGAGGTGGAACGAGAATCTCATCAACAGTAGATGTTTTAGTACTTCGATTACTAATATCAGGTCTAGTAGGATGTAGAGAATAAGTACCAGCAGCAGCAGCAGAGAAACTCTGACCATCTCCCCTTCTGCGCCTCTTCTCATCTCCTACCGCTGCCTCTTCTTGCCTCGTGCCATGCTGCTTATACAGCGTTCTGGCCACCATAAACGCAGCCCACGCATCTGTAATGGTAATATCCACATGTCCAAATAACGCGCACAAATTCGCACCTACTTGTTTCGCCCTTTCTCTCTGCATTTTCCTTTGTCGAGAGCTCAGTGGGTTCCAACAACAAAAGCCTAGCCACATTATCCAAGAATAGTGCCGTTGCCAGGCAGCAGGATCTGAGAATACACCTCTAGGATTGAATATTAAGATTAAAAATAATATCATAATGCCTATGTAAATCCATTCAGCCACATTTAAAGCCAAAAGAAAATCATCTGGTTGCCACACCCCGCCTTGAGAATCACAATCTAAGTTGAAGTCCCGGTAAATTAAATATGTGAGGTAGGAGTTGAAAATAACTTGAATAACATGAGCGAATGTATTGGCGTAGATGAAAAATGGTAGCCTTCGGCGTTTGCTCCGTTCAAACATAGTGCCCCGAAGGCCAATGACAATGCACGAGATTTCCGAAGCAATGGAGCAGACAAAGCCAAAAAGGAGACCTGAAAGGGCAATGGTTGTGCGTGTTACGTGTTTGCAGCGGACTGTGTCGTAGGTGATGATATAGCATGATACCATAGGGCCGATCCAGACCTGTAGAATATGTGTGGAGAGAGAGAGAGGGTAGGATGTTCAGCGAATGAGAGGGGAGGCGGTGACTTGATTGATTAATTATTTGAACCCATGGAGATAGCTCTTTCGAAAGTGTCTTTACCAAGTGAAAAATGGCCATGATAAATGCCGGAGCAGGTATATCATCTTCAGCGATGAGCCATTTGCGGCCAAAAGCACGAACACCTGGCATTTGGAGGACAAATTCAATCAAAACATTCAAGCTATTTCATTGAAGTATGCTGCGCCCTCGCTGAATATTTGGTTTATAAAATTCATGCGCGATGTCTGAAATGTAAAAATGGAATTAAATTTGCAAGAATCCTACTGACAAGAAGCAAAAGTACAGGAAAAAAATATGGATGTGAGCCTCAGTGTTGGCGAGATTTTCCGCTTTATAAAACCGCAATTGGGACAATGCTGAGTAATTTTAAGACATTTATATTTTATCAATTCTGTACAGAGGGACCGCTCGAGGTCCCGCTGACAGAAAGTTCACATCTTGCCTGATAAATCTGTCTATCTTTCATCTCTTTAAGGAACACTGAGCATTACATTCGCGCTCTCAAGAAACTCACACAGTTTATTTTGCGTTACCACGAATATAAATTGAGCATGTTAGTTTGTTGCCGCGGCCCTCCTCCCATCGAGGAAAATGGCAAAACCAATTCTAACGGCGAAGACGCTGATGAGCTTATGAGTGCCCCTTCGCTGATAATGATCAACAATAATATTAATGAAAGCAGCATGGTCAAACGGAAAGATTCGTCAGTTATAGAGGACCTCCTCAATGATGTCGCCAATTCGGTGCAGTCTGGCACTATCAGTGTCACGTCTTCCTTGAAAACTGGCGCTGCTTCTGCTGGAAATACTCTTCAAGATATGCAAAACTTTCTTGCCAGCTTGGTCACTACCCCTTCAAAGACGGTGCACGTCCCAAGCCCCGCCCATTCCAATCTCTCCGTCGGTTCAACAATCGAAACTGAATTTTCCGACTCTACTAAAGTAGGAGGTATTCCTCACGTAGAGTATAAAAAGTACGCTTTAAAAGGCTATGTCCAAATCCCTGCTGTCGTCAAACCTTTCTTGGATGCCCTTAAACTCGATCATTATGTCATTTGCTCTTTACCGACAATGGCACCGTCTGTGGGTCTTGCTGGTCATCGTGACACAGTGCCCAAAGCCGTCCGTTCTGCTGCACCCTTTTTGATTGTTGTCGACGAACCAGGTAAATTGGCTGACTATAAAGATGATAAATACGTCTGGGTAGAAATGAAATTGGGAGATGTGTTCCGCTTGGACATTTCCAAGATGAAAAAAATGGAAGATTACGTCGCCACTTTAAGCAAAAAAGCAAAATGGAATTTCAAAGACAGGCAAAAAAAATTCAACAATCCTGCACTGATTTCCAGTGAAGTGGTGCCCATCAATCAAGAAGACAAAGCATTTTTAGATGCCATTTGGCCCTTATATAAACAAACGGTAAGTTTAGAGCGCGACAAAATTTCAACGGTTCCATGGTCCTTGTCTTCGTAAAATTTATCAAATATTAAAGTTAACTGTATATAAATTCCATGCATGTTCTTTCTATCGGTTTTACAGGGCGAGAAGAACGGGTTCACCGTTTTATCTGAAGAAGAATTCTACAAATTTCACACTGAGGTTCCTGGTCTTGTAGCAATGCTGGTCTGGGATGTCCGCGACCCTGCCAACAAACGTCTTGTCTCTTTCTGTACTGGCGTATACTGGAACGATGTCCTTATGCCTATGTGGTGTGGCACCGACTATGCAAATGAATTAAATCGTACTTGCTCAACGTACTTTAATATGCTGTACAATTACGTTCGTATCGCTATTGAGGATCCTAATATCAATTGGGTTGATTTGGGTGCTTCACGTCGAACTGCAAAGGTGGCTATTGGGTTCAGTCCCTATCCTTCTTCGGGATACTTCAGGTGTAAGAATAGTGTAATGCAAGCGTTGGTTGAAACAATGATGGACATGTACTTCCATCCTGAAGAATTAATCAACGATCCTTAGATTGAAGGCATGCTCATTCAGAGAATTGATGTAGTTATTGATTAATAGTATTTGATGTGAATAGGAAGTAAAATTACTCGAGTTCAGTTCATATTTAATTACACGGCTACAAGATTTGAAAAAGTTAGCCAAACTGCGACCGACAAAGTGATATTTGAACATTTATCTTTATTTTTAGTTTTGGTTTGTATCATATTCCCTTTTCCTCATTTAAATTAAGAATAATTGCTTTTGTGAGTTCTAATTACCATCTTTGATAATCACATATGTATACATTAGTCTAGATTCATTGATTCAATTCCACCGCCAGCGCCACCAGCACCAACGGCATCACTTTCAGCCGCAGCCAGGACTCGTGCATACTCTTCATTCATCATTTTCTGCGATAAGAGAAACATTAGGTAATACAGTTTGAAAATGTTTCAATCGCCTAGCTAAATAACTGGACAGGACGCAAGCAAAGGCTCTGTATTTTACCTTTTCTTCCACGGAGAAACCAATCCCACCAGACTTCTCTTGCTGCTGCTGCTGTGGTGGGTTTTCATTACTGCTAAATGCACCTAAAATACGCAGAGCGACTCCCATGAAAGCTTCAGCCTCCTTCATACGAGCGAATTTCGAGTGGGTAGCTCCTCTATTCCAGGCAGCCGTGATGAGATATCTGGCTTCAAGAGGAGGGTAGCCTGCTGCGCCTGCTGCTGTGGCGGGTTGAGCATTCGCAGTGATGAGAGCTGCAGCATCTTGGAGAGTGGAAAGACGATCTGTATCGGTTGAACAGATTGCTAAAAGAGAACGAATGACCTGGGAAGAAACAAAAGTAAATCAAAATAATGAATTGTTAATAATGAATAACTGTTAACAACCACGAGAGAGAAACAACATTCTATTCCTCGAAAGGAAAATAGTCAAAATAAAATAAAAAGCAGCGTACCCCAGCGACTGCTTCGTAATTCAGTTCAGGCTGGGAAGTAAGACGTTCTAATGCTGCCTTCATAGCTGCTTTACGAGCGGCCGCGCAAGTGTGCGTCGTATCCTCCCCTAAAGAAGACAAAGAAAAGGAATGAACGTTACTTGATGCGCCAAAAGGTGAAGAATCAATTTCATATCATTTCATTTTATCATATTTCTGATGCCTACTACCTTCCAGATACAGTGCCATCTGCAAAAAGGATTTTGGAGTCGCTGAATGAATTTCTTTTACGCGTTCTACTGCGGCATTTGCAGCCTCGGCATCGCGTTGCTTCACTGCCAAAGCAAACACCTACAACCAACAGTGAGAAAAAGTGAAATTAAAAATGGGAACGATTTTAAAAATATACTGAACCTTAAGGCAGTTATGCTACCAAAATAGCTATATTATATTACCATCACATGGATGTAGACTACAGCGTCATCACTATTAGACGCATCACCATCTCTTTGTTGCGCGGCGCAGCGGGCCTTTTCCAAGCACTCAACGGCAGGTGCAGCCTCAGACCCACTTGCTGCAGAATGGATAATAGCATTTGCCGCAAGTGTAAAGGATACCTATTAGACCCCAAAAAAGGAATCAATTAATAAGATTGTAAATAATCAGCAATCGAATCCAAAGCGAAACGAAATGAAGTAAATGACTAGCCATACCTGTTGCTTTCTTAATATTTCATCAGTCGGCGACGGGTGCCCAGCACAGAGCTGACCACAGCATTTCATAAGCCTTCCAGAAGCATCTTGATTGTTAGTGTGTTCACTTCTTGATGCAGCATCGAGTCCAGCATTCCAAGCAGTGACCACCATCCATTCCAGTTGACGCCACTTACAGTCATCATGCAGAAAGAAATTTTCAACTCCTCCTACTGCATTAATTCGGCGAACTAGCATTTCAAACACCCGAGCTAGACGATTCCAGGGGCCAGCGTGTCCCACATTCTCTGAACCATCTTTCATTATGTTTGCTACATTTTTTTCTGTCGGTGATATTTTGCATGTCTCCTCGCTCTCAATTTGAGGAGCTGGCTCACTCGCTTGATCAAGTGTATCCATCTCCAGTTGGATGAGATTTTGGAACACCAAAGCTTCATAATTAGCAGGGCGTTTCTTGCTGCTATTAGTATTAACATCTCTATTTTCAACAGACGCATCTTCCTCTTTGTTGTCGTCTTTGACTTTTGCTTCTTCTTCTTCACTGCAAACAATTTTCTGTAAGAGCAGAAAAAGAGATTCTTTCGCAGCATTAGGAAGTCCAGCATCTAAAGCTTCGCAGCAAATCAAGCGCAGCATATTAGCATCGCAGGCGGGATGTGCAGCCAAAGAATTAAGAGCAGCCGATGCAGCGTCGGCGTCTTTTGCAGCCAGACAGGTTGTGAGTTTACAAAATTGAGCTTCGACACACCGCTCAGGGCATTTTTTCAAGCGCTCTAAAGCTTTGGCATGCTGGCCTAGGGCACTAAAACACACAGCTACGGCCATATGGATCTGTGTTACGATCTCAAGATCTGTTTCAGGGGTGACAAAGAGAAGAGCTGCCGAGTAAAATTTAGTCGCCACCTCGGGTGCTCCCGCTTCGAGCAAGGAGCATGCTTTATTCCAGCATAAAGTATAAAGATTTCTCAGGATTTCAGGATTCTTGTCGAGAGCTTCTTTGAGTGCCTCGTCCTCTAAAAGATCAAGAATAACCTCGTCGGCAGTTGTGGGCGGAGCAATGGTGAAGGTGGTGGTGGTGCCATGAGGAGGCTGAGAAGAAGGCCCGAGGACAGCTTCAATCAGCTCCACTATTAACGATACATCATCTGTCGTAGTTAAGTCTTGCGCAGCAGCAAGTGCAGCACGTGCACTTTCAGCACCACCAGCCACCAGCAAAGCAGATTTAATTGCAAACGCACACGTCTCTGCTGAGACAGATTCATGCGTAACTAATTTCAGTAACTCTGTCTCTGCTTCCTGCATGCGGCCAGCGTGCTGTAAAGCTTGGTGAGCAAGAAAATGCACTGCCACGGAATCTGCAGTACGAGAACTGTGTTTCTGAAGAGCATGCACACATTTTAAGATTGATTCACTAGAAACACAGCTCATACCAATACCACCGCCACCGCCACCAGCACCACTAGAATCCACTAAATTTAAAGTTTTGTTGAAGTCCGAAGCTGTTATTTGAGCCCAGCAAAGGAGAATTAAAGCACGTGCACCGAGCTTTTCAGCATCATCAGCAAGGCCGACTGCCTGGAGTTCAGGAGTCGTACTTGAGAGGGAGGTGTAAGCATCGTAGGCTGCTTGCAATATTTGAACTGCAAGTTTTGAGTTTGTGTTGACCTCGAGTAAATGCTCTCCTTCAAATACCAAAGTAGCGAGTAGATCCAAAGAGAACATGGTGCGCTGTCTGAGCGGGTAAGACGCGTTGCTAGTTAAAAGCTTGAGTTTTAGAAGCAGAGCATTCGCTGGAAGCTGCGATGCAGAAAAGAAGAAGAAAAAGAGTGGGAGCTGAGGGTGAGTTTTTTGTAAAGAAAATTTAAACCTGGAGATTCTCTGTGAAGATTTTATACTTACTTCTTGGCCTAATCTCACAGAGGCTCTAAGACGCAGCAAAAGAGAATTGAAATGCACCAATGCACAGCGCTCTTGGGTGCTGTGAGGAGTTGTTGGCTCGCCAGCATTCTCAGGAGCACCAGCAGCTTTGGGAGAGACAGCTGCTGAAAGAGCAGAAGTTAGAGTCAAACCCCTTCCTAACGCAGCATCAACTGCTTCCCATTCTTCTAATACACCCCAGATTTCTGCTACTTTAAAAGCGTGCTCAGCTAAGCGCAGTTGGTGAGTCAAGGGGAGCTTGGTTGGGTTCTCTAAAGCCCACTGCAGATCCAAGCTTGCCTGCCTTAGGGTTGCGTGTGTGGCAAGATCAGCTTCCTCTAATGCTAAAGAAGTATTCTGTGTATATGAGAAGTAATGGGGATAGAGTGAGGTCCTTTTTGAGAAAAAGTGCTTTTGTTGTTTTCTCCTACACGAGGCGCCTTCCAAGGCAAAGCAATAAATAAAAATAGGTTTCACCCTTACCCAGACGTTGGCTGCTACTTCCAGCATTGACTCAAGATATACATGCTTTACTTGAGCTGTAGTATAGTTTGAAATTGCTGTAGAGATAGCGTTGCGCAGCTCGGCGAGCTGTGCAGTTGAGTGCACGTTTTCAGCCAGCAAACTGGCCACGCGCGACAGGTGCGCAGACACGGGGTCTTCTGTTGAGATCATAGTATTATAAACCTCTAAACTACATGTGCGGGAGAGCCGTGGAGGGTTTTTATACTGATAATCAGCGAACCCAAATTCGAGCGCGAAAAAGTGCATGGGCAACCCAAACCCAAGCATAGGGGGAAACAGAGCGTAATAATGTATCGAGTTCAATATTGCGTGCAATTACACAAAATAAAGCTACTCTCTGCAAGGCTGCGAGAGCTTCATTTTTTCAATTGAAACCAGTTCCGTTGATCTCTTCCAATTTCTGGGCCAACTAATCTGCCTCTCAGGCGCTCGGGCGCCATGAAAAGAACCATACCATCTTCCCCACAACCGGGGAAGAAAGCCAAAAAATCCAAACTCGCTTCCATCTATGACAAACTTGAGAGCAAAAATTCCGCTTTCCTGAATACCGCCGCCGAGCACAACAATGCCTTTGAGCTCGCGCAAGCCACCAATCAAAAGCCAACAGCAACGACCACACCTGTACCTCCAAAGGACGCCGCAGCCCTGCGTTCCTATCCGCTGAATTTTTCTTCCCAAGGATCCCCAGGGTCAATAACAAAGCTTCCCATGGATAACAAAGAAGCAGCCCGGAGAGCCGACCGCAGAAAACGATTCTTGACAGAGCAACAAGCAAAGCTCGCTGCGGTATCTCGACCCAATGAGACATTAGTTCAAGTGCGTAATACAATTGATACTTTTGCCCTTGGCCAGAATAAAAACTTAGAGAAAGAATATTTACGATTGACTTCTCTCCCGGACATCTCTGATGTGAGACCACCACAAGTATTACAACAAGCTTTAAGTTTTGTCCAACAGAAATGGAGAGACGAAGAGTGTAGCTACAAGTATGCATGTGATCAATTGAAATCTATTCGACAAGATCTAACTGTGCAGCACGTTAGAAATGCATTAACAGTGGCGGTATATGAGACCCACGCTCGACTGGCAATAGAAACTGGTGATTGGGCAGAATTAAGACAGAGTTTAGCTGTGTTAGGGACGCTATATGTGGATTTAAAAGACAAGAGCAGTGTTCATGGCGGTGGCGGTGGTAGCAACGATAGTGGAAAGAATAAGAAGAAAAAGAAGAAAAAGGCAGATGAGGCAATTGGTGGAGGTGATGGTGATATCTATGGAGCTACCTCTACTGATGGCTTAAAGAATCAATCAGAGTTTATTGCCTATAATTTAATCCTTGCAGCAGCTACTGGGCGTAGCGTACTCGCCCATGAACTCAAAGAATGCGCTAGTAGAGGATTTGTAGATCAGTCGCCATTTCTTCAACATGCACTGAAAGCGTGCACAGCAGCATCAACTACGGGAGATTACGTCGCTTTACTGAAGCTGTACGATAATGCACCACGTATGGCACCATACTTGTTAGATCTACTAGTAGAAAAGACGAGATCAAGGACGTATTCTACAGTATTAGCTGCTTATGGAGGGTCTACGAGTAGTGGTCTTCCGCTCTCGCAGGTGGCGGTGTGGCTAGGTTTTGCAAAAAGAAAGGAGGCAGCTGCTTGGCTACGTGAGCGAGGTGGAGTATTCCTTCGCTCAAAAGATGATAATGGCGGAAAGGTGCTAGATATAAAAGCTTCTCGAGAAGGCTTAAGGAATTGCCTAGCACCATCATTGCAGCTACTCCAGGGCCGGGAATCTTCTCTTTACCAGGGAAATAAATATTTGAAATAAGAGTATTTCGATTCGTTTTACATGAAATTGAAAATGTACGGCAGCTTTGATTGTACACACAGATTGAAAAACAGCTACAAATTGACTCTACACCAAATCTTATATACACACAGAACAGAAGAGTACAGAAAAAAAAAATGTTAATACAAATACGATACAAGACGACGAGTTGGTCTCTATAATATCACAAAATGAAACGTATCTTCAAAAATTTTGAATAGCACTAAGTAAAGGAATATAACAGCACTTATTATTCATCGATCCCGCTATCATTCCCAGCTAGGTCGTCTCCATCATGAGCTCCTTTTAATTTTTGCAACACTCTTTTAACTTTTGCAACGTCTTGCGCATCGTCAGGTGCCCTTTCCAAATACTCAATCAAGGCCTCTGCACACTCTGCATACCGTTTTAAATGATACAAAATATACCCCGTTTCACGTATTTCTTCTAAATCACCTGGGCGTGTGGCTCTTAAGTACGTACTCATTTGCAAAGCTGCTAAATAATCTTTTCTCGCTGCGTAGATAGCTTTCAGATTATTCAGCATTCTGGTAAAAAACACTCTCGATGGAATTTGATCTTTTCTTTGCAAGAAACCCGGGTCAAGCTTCACAGATCTACCATAAATATTCTCCAAAGTCTCTGCAGCATCCTCCAAAAAACTAATCTTGCCACCATTATAGGCATCGATGAAGAATTCCAACTCTGGGTCGGTGGGGCTTAAAAAGAAATGCCCAGGTATATTGACGCCATGGAGCTCGAATTCACAGCGCTTTGCAACCTCCATGTACATCAGAGAAAGCGTAATCGGGATGCCGGTCCTTTCTTCTAGTACGTAGTTGATGCACGAATTGTCAGGGCTGTAATAGTCACTAGCACCCTCGAAGCCGCACTCTTCATAAAGGTGTTTACTAATCGTATCTACTATTTTCAAAGGGTAGCGGGATTCTGGTAGCTTCGGAATGATTTGTTCAGCTAAGTCGTCGATGATGTCTCGTGCGGTAGTGAGAGAAGCATCAGGGTGGCGATGCTGGGCAATGAGAATAGCTCCTGTGAGGAAATCTGGGTCGGGTTGCTGCATTAGTAGTTTATAATCTTCTTGAGCTTGGAGAGCTTTCGCAGCTGAATGGAAGTCTTCAAAGACAATAGACGAGTAGGAGAGCGAGCCATCTTCGTTGCTGCTAGCACAGGTGCGGGTGGTCGAGCGGCGGCGTGAAAGATGAGCGTTGATTTTTTGCCTAGGGGCTTGGAGAAGACGTGCGCTATTTCCTTTGGTGGATTTGGATAGAGCGTGATTATATAAAGTGTTTGAATAGAGTGTCCGCATCGGTACAACCAGTTTATTTTACAAATAGAGATCTGCCAACTTCTGAGATTCTCGAATTGATCTTTACAGATGTGATGTCGTCTTGGTAGTCACAGACCAGCTGTTTAGCATAGTTTAAGACCATTCATGAAATATATTCAAACTGGCGAGCTAATGAGCTGAGAACTGTCTTCTTATTTGCCAGGCTGTCCAACAATCTCTAGAGGAGTCAGCAAGTCGGAAGCTTCATCGAAATTAAACGCTAGACCTTGAGCTGCAAATGCATCTTTGCTCAGGTTCTAGCAAAGCCATCATATGATGGCGGCAAAACTTGCCCATTAACAAGATTGCTAAGCTAAAATGTCTCCGTCAACGTTCCCCGCCACCGCCATAACCGGCGGTGTCACTAAATGCACCCATGCTTGTTTTTGCGTCCCAGTTCTTTGTCGACTAGCTTTTATTAGGTATAAGGCTTATTGCTGCGGCTTTAAAATTGAGAGTTTCTAGAAATGAAATTTCGAGGGTCGGGTAGAGCTGCAGCTAGCAAAGTTCATTTTGATTTTGGATGAGGTCTCGGATATTGATCAAAAATCCGGCTCTCGAGCAAATCAAAGCAATCAAAAACTATTATTTTCATCCATCAACACCAATAACGTTGTAACCATGCAGACTACAGCTTCTATTATGCGCGCTCAGCCTTTGATGGCCAAGGTAATTTATATTTTTATGATGGCTCTATCTGCAAATAGGATTCCGAGAAGAGAATACGCACCTTAATTGCACAATCCGTATTTATTTAACCATTATGACATGCAGGCAACTCCCAATGCGGCCCGCAAGAACGTTGTGGTCCGTGCCTCCATGACTGAAAATGAAATGCCCAGGCGCGCAGCCCTTGCCCTTGCCGCCGCTGCTGTTATTGGTCTTTCTGTCGATGCTGCACAGGCTGTCACCGCCGCTAAGAGCGCCAGCTGTAAGTAAAACACATTTCACCTGGATCATCTACCCTCCTCAGTGGCATTTTGATGATAAGCTTGCTAACTTGTTTCACCTTTTCACCATTTTACAGCTGCTTCCCAGGATGGTTATGACATGGAGGGCACAAAGAAGATGGGCATCACCCGCGGCCGCAAGAACAAGATCCTTGCCAAGGTCCGTGCCAACGCCGCCAAGAACTCCGCACAGGGTGCCCCTGCTGCTTCTGAGTAATTTAATATATCTTATATAGAGAAGAAAACATTTTCGTTTATCGCTTTCAAAATTGAACAAAAAGATCACTATATAATTTGAGAGAAAATGGCATTCTAACTTGAAATAAAAAGGTCCTCCATCACCGTCACTGTCCTACATATGTAAAAATTATTTACAATTTTCAAGGTTCATTTCAAATTAAGACTTTCTATCCGAGGTACACTGACATTCACGGACGGCATAGGTCCCACAAGACCACCTGAAAAAGACGGCAAAATCACATTACCACCACCATTAACATTATTAAGACTGTGTTGTTCAGAGACGCTTGCAGCCAACGAAGCCATGGCCTCTGCTGCCAATGCTCCTTGCAAACCTCTACACGCAGCTGCCATCTTTCTACAACTATTATCAGAATCATTTTCAGCTATGTCTTCAGCCCAGCCACGCAGCCATTCCAACCTCTCAACTAAAGCAGCTGAAGCGGAAGAAGAAGATTGCGATTTTGCTACTGATGACAAGGCCGCTGCCGCCGCCACTGACGATGATACAGATGAAGTTAATAACGCAGTAGAAATAGCACCAGGTGGCACAGCCATACATGCATGTGATGCTGCCATTAATGCAGCACGTCGTACATACGGTTCTTCATTATTATGGACATTCTGGCCTTTAATTAGTTCAATGACAGCAGAGGCAAGTGGGGCGGCTTCAAGACTTTGTTGGGATGCTTCCAGAAAGGCGCCTAGAGTGGCAAGCAAACGGCCTAGAATGAAATGATCTCGGCCAAAGAGATCGACACCGTGTCGGCGGACATCGCATTCTTTCAATAAAGCAGCAGCCCATTTCAAAGCGATAGGAGGGAATCGATTTGATTTGGTCGTTGATTTCTGGTGCAGCTCAGCGTGTGCAGCAGCCAAACTTCGCTCTGATGCACGGACCACACGTCCTGCTTTTCCAGGTACCTTTTCACCTTGTAAATACCTCTGTGTACTCTTACTAAGCTCACCATTATCATCTATATTATCAGAACCTTCTTCCTCCAATGCTTTTAAAACAGAGCCCGGCGAGGACAGTTCCTGTGCTGATACCGCCATCACCGCCAAGGCTCTCGACCTTTGCTGCATATCCAAAGACGGTGAATACACTTCCGCAGCCAATGATAACCCCACAGCGTCCGGTACAGCCGCAGTGAGGGCTACTAAAGATCGAAATCGTTGATCTTCTATGGGATCTTGGCCAGGTGGCAGTTCCTCATTGGCCCACGCTGGTGCTGTAGTCAATAGCAAAGTCCGTGCTAATGGTACCGAGTAGTGGGTTAACTCATCCGGAGCAGCACGTATTAATGCTTCTGCAGATCGAAGTGCACGTAAATGTCCTTTCCAATCAGATTCAGATTTTTGAATTAAAGATATGATATCTCGAAGTTGCAGATTCGTCTTAGAGACATCATCATCATCAGATTCTTCGAGATCATACGTTTCAAATTCACTATCTGTGCTGCTAGCTCTACTGCTTGAGGAGTCAGAATGTACATCATCGTCGTCAGAATCAGTCTCAGTCATGGGATAGTCTTCATCTTTTCCATCCTTAACAGTGTTTTTAAATTTAGCCGGGTTTGTCCTAAAGCTTGTCCTTTCCCTTTCCTTATCCTTGTTCTTCTTTGCTGCATTACTGCGGCTTCCTTTTTCTTTCTGCTCATCATCTCCTGATACCACTCTTACGGTAATATCCCACTGTTCTTCAGGCATCAGCTCTATATCTTCATCTCCAAACAAAGGTGGAGCATTCCCATCTAAAATCTGAGACATTACCTTCCCTACTCGCATAGCTTGACGTCGTACGAATTCTCTAGGACTATCCAAGCGTGTACTAATACCACGTAATACCACAGGAAGTAAGCCAGAATACCCTTCAAAACGAGATTTACGCAGTAAGGTTAACGCTTCAAGTAGTATACAGGTCATGTAGGCTTGTTGTGGGGCAGGGAGACGTTGGATTGCAGTCCTGTCACCCCATTGAGAAGCAACTTTCCAAGTAGCAGCAGCTAAGACATCTTCATTGATCGTAGCATCAGTGTCTACACCTTCTTCTTGTAGAGAAGATTTAGTACTAGTAGTAGTAGTACTAATACTAGTTGACGAGAAATTGCTGCTGATAAAATCGAGGTAGCCAAGTAAGAGAGTGAGTGATGGTAAAGAAAGTACTTTCTGGGTGAGCAATTTATCTTGAAATAAGAGGCGAATATCGCTATGCTGCTGCCATAACTGCTTTGGAAGTAGTGTTTTCAAGCAGTTGAGAAGCAACATCGTCTTCTTCTTCTTCTTCTCCTCCTCGTCCTGGTCTTCTTCTTTGATTTTTGCTTCGATATTTTTATCAATCGAGGAGGTGTGTTGAAAAGGAAGCACTCTGAGAAGTGACTCTAACAGTTTTTCTAAAGCAGAAGATGCAGGAAAATGAGCCAAGATATCTGATATAGCCTTTCCATTCATAGTACTACCAACAGTGTCAGAAAGTACGAGTGCCTCTGCCATTGCTGATGAAACCGGCCGAGTGTGACCTCGTTGGACCACTCTTGACAAGATCTCTGCCGCCATTGGAGTATACTTCCCACCATGAATATCACGTTCAACACAATGCATCACTGTATTGGTTAGAAAGGGTACAAATACATCAGCTTGAAGCGCAGAACAGGTAGATGGTGGTAGTAAGACAACTCTGTCAGGCACTGCCGCCAAGAGGCCAGCCAATTCTTCAGCTGCTGCTAAATTTTTAATTCCTTCTTCTAGTATATCTTTAATACCGTGGTTCTCTTGTTGTTTATTGTACTCGGTAAATCGTTGGGTAAGGATGTGCGCAGCGATATTGGCAGAAACAGGCAGCACAAGAGAACCCCTTTGAGAGCGATATTGGTGAGAATTGCCAGGAAGCGGTTCAACAGAGGAGAGGTGCCAAGAGAGACAGTGTAAGAGTGCAGGAGCAGAGGATTCATCAAACCAGCGGTAAAATAAGCGCTGCTTCGTGGGTTCATCAGGGAACCGATCAAGCCAATCAGGAGCTACCACTGTAGTAAATTGAAGGAGTTGGGAGAAAAAAATCTGAGGCGGTGGCAATGGCAATGTTAAAGATAGACTAGCTTTCTAGACTAAAATGGAGAACCTAAATACATCAAGCCATAGAACACGATATTATGTACCTGATAGAAGCACCTCCGCGAGTTCTTGGAAGCTAAAAGAGAAGAGTGCAGCATGAACTTGAGGGGCAGAGACATTTGTGATCCCAGCTAGTCGTTGGATGTTATTTTTGATTGTTTCCACGTTGTCAAGATCACTAATGTAATCTTTTTTTAATTGAAGATCTAAAAGTGTATTTGAAGCTAGTTGCAGCAAATTTACGACACGAGTTAATTCTTTACATGCCGTGATTGCACAACATAAAGAGTGCACAACCTCCGTGGTGGCATGAGATATATCCTCCATGCTATCAAATTGCATGTAATGAACTTAAAATTGTTTAGACCCCAGATACCATTCTTAAAGCCTCTATAAAATTCCCACCTGCCGGTTGGCGGCGCCTTTCCAAGTTGGTCAGCTAATTTTTTGTTTCGTTTATTCTTCTCATTCTGAGCTTTTAAAAGAGATATTAAACCCTAATAGTTCGTTTAGCTGTTACCCAGATGTTTTAAAAGTGCTTAATATGTTTTATGTGCGAACTAATAGAGCACGCTTCAGAATTAGGCTCGTTGTGCGTGGAGCAAGAATCCGCTCTGCAACGAAGCAAGGTCCAGAGGCAGTCATGCCCCATTAGAGAATCCACAAATCCAGCAGAGGGATATAATTTGGGTGTTATCGTTCGAAGCACCCTATTTCCGCGGGTCTCTTCGTTTCTTTCCGCCGAGGAAGCATGCCCGCCGGCGCTATAAACTCCTGCTATTTGTCCTATTTATATAAATATTGGTTCTTACATTTTTTTTAACATAATTCTTACTAGTTTGACGTTACTGAGAAGATCTCAAGGGTCGTGTGACTCCGATTAACAGCGCCAATCACGTCTTCAAATGCAAACGGAGGATTTATTAAACATAGTTTTTTCAAGTTTTTAGGCAACGGCAGTGAGGGTCGCTTTGCTGGTAAAACCAAGCCACCTGGCTCCCCATTCGCTGCAAAGTCGATTATTAATTCTTCTATTTGGTCACAAATACCCAATACTGGAGGTAATACGCGCAGTTTGGTTGAAGTAAGACTAATACTTACTTCTCTTAGAGATTTCAGACATGGCAACGTGGAAAGTACTTGCTTTGCTGCATGTGAAGCCTGTGATTGACTTGGCGCTCCTTTTCCATCGATTTCCAACTCTAAAACGCGTAGATTAGGCCAGAGTTTTGCTTTATTGTTATCTAATTGTGGACTCGAGACTTCACTAGCCAGTTGGAGCCAGACATGGGCGCTCGTTAAAGGAGCACCCTGAACTCTCAGCACCAGGTGCGTAACATTGCCATGCACAGCACGTAATGCACCCACCAGCATTGTTTCCAGTGTTTGTAAATTGCAATGTTTAGTTTCCCACTTTGCGAGGTCAACACGCAGCCTTCTAATAAACTTGCCGTGTTTAGCAAACCAGCTTTTCACAGCTTTAAAATTTGCAATTGGTTTCGATATAGGCCATAAATCGCCATCAGTAATACTTACCTGTAGTAATCAGTCAAACGGGAACAAAATTTTGTTAGCTGTGCTTAAGTAGAGAGTGGTTGTTTTTTCCTTTTGGGCGCCTCTGGAGTCTCTGCAAAGACACTTCTTTCTTACCTCATTCCAAGCATCAGGGGCGAGTTCAAAGCATCGTTTCCACTGTTTACAAACTAAAAGAAGCACATGCCGTCTAACATCAGGGCCTTGGATGCCTTGATGACTCCATACATGGCGCTGAATGCATTCTACTGCTGGACAAGGAAGGTGAGACAGCAGCGATATTTCAATGCTGCCCATGCCCCTGTTTTTCTTCCCTTGGATACTCGGTAGAAACCTTAAATATACCATTACAGCAAGATTGCAGCTTACAAGCTGAGATAAAGCCAACAAGTAGCAGAAGAAAATTTCACAATCAAAGAGAAAAGGCCAATCCCCGGCCTTTGGAAGCCGTCGCGACTCTGCTGGTACGAAGAATTTTCAAAAAACAAAGTTCTAACCTTCCGATAGCCACCCTAAACCAATAGCACGCACCTTCTCAATAGTATCATTCCTTCTTAAGTAATTCCTTTTCAATTCTGTCTACTGCATCAACCAACGCCTCTTTTGGCACCCAAGCAAAACACAATCTAAAAAATCCTGGGGCTGCCGCATGACACGCACTGCCAGGTGTTAATATCACCTTACACTTCTCACACACCCTTTCCCATAGCTTTGCTTCCCCTTCCCATGTGTCTTCAGGTAAATACGCACTCAAATCAATCCATACAAACATCCCTGCTGCAGCTGGGGTGAACGGAATACCCGCACTTCTCAATTTTTCAGTCAACGCCTCGTAGGATATTTCCAGTAATTTTGAATTTTGATTTATAAAGTCAGCAGTCCACTGTTCATCTGATAAAACATCTGCTAAAATATGCTGTGTATGATTTGAAATTCCTGAAAACCCAGCTAATGACATTAATGCTTGGTGTAAGGGTTGATTTCTGGTATATAAAAGGCCCACTCGCAAACCACTAGCACACCAGTCTTTGGACATGCCGTAGACCAAGTGCACATATAAATCAACTTGCTCTTGTGGAAATTCCCCTTTGGAGACCAAATCTTGTGCCAGAGTTAGCGCACTGGTGAATGGAGAAGCATCGGAGTCTTCTGACTGCTTTTTATACACAGATAAAGCGTAAATTTCGTCGCTTACGTAATGAACTTTATTTTTCAAGCACCACCTCACCATTTCCAGCACCGTCCCTTCGCTGTAAATAGTACCCAACGGGTTGTTTGGATTGGTTAAGAGTAACGTGCGTACGGGTTTACCTTCTGATTGTTTCTCAGCAGCAAGAGTATCCAATTGATTTGCAATATCTGATTCGTTTAGGAAGAAAGGAACTGGAATTAGGTTGTCTTTGGCTTCCAAGTCGTTGTCAAATGCTGGATAATAGGGTGCAGGAATGAGGACGCTTTCGCCTTCATCAGCGAGACAGTAGAATAGATTGTCTAAAATACCACTGCACCCTGAAAGAATGCAGAAATTGTCAGGCTCCAAGACGGGTTGTTTGACAAAGGTGCGGTTCAGCAGGCCGGCAAAGGCTGTTTGCAACTGAAATGTTCCTTTGAAGCCTCCATAGTTCATTACCCAGGTGGGGAAGGATGTGACTTGATTCATACGGTTAAGCATAATCTCATTGCCAAGTTTGTTCTCTGCTACGACGAGAGGAACCCAGCCAGCAGGATTTTCAGGGGCCCTAAGCAAGATGACGGCGGTAAGCCATGAATTAAAAACATGTGATCAAGAGGTATGAGTGCCGGAAAACGTAGAAATAAAATTGAACCCCACTGTATTTATTTATGTGACTTACCATAAATCCGGCATTGCTTTGATAAACGCGCCAATGTAAGGCAGAGGGCCTTTGAACAATTTATGCGATCTCATGGCCACACCCTCAACATGAGGCACTGCATTAATCGGTGCGCTCATTGTGCTGATAATACTTTAAGCTCAATGATTCAAAGATACTATAATATGCAGAATAATAGTGAGCCAACCTGCAAAATTGATTATGTCAAGACTTGTCGCTCTTCACGCTGCAGCGAAATGTGCTTTATAATAAAATTTTGCATTTTCTCTATACATACCTTGAGGCCCTGATTTTTACATAGCATCTACTCTCATAAGAAAGAATCTCTCGAGCGCATCACAAGCTGCTTTCAATTTCTCGTCAGTTTTGCACAACACACATCTTACCAGCGTCTTTGGTGCCCCTTTTAAATTATCATAAAAGGCAGACACAGGAATCAGAGTAACACCAGGATTTATAGTCATCTCTGTACAGAATCGAACATCATCATATCCACTGCTGGTGCTGCCCTGCTGCTCCGGCAAATTGCTATTCTGTAATAAAGGTAGCAAAGGCGCAAAGTCTGCTATCAAGAAATATGTACCATTTGCTGGCAACACAGTAAATCCAATTTGTGTCAATCTTTGCTCAACATACTGTCTCTTCTTGTACAGCATCTCACCAAGACCGAGGTAAAAGTCTCCTTCAAACCTTAAACCGTACGCAACAGCTCTTTGAAGAGCTGAATTTACGGTAAATGTTAAAAATTGATGTGCCTTTGCGATTGCTTCTACTAAAAATCGGTTACTCGAAACAACCCAACCGACTTTAAAATCTGTAAAAGAGAACGTCTTTCCAGCTGATCCAATACGTATACATCGATCTTTGACTGCTGGATACTGCGCAAGCGTTTTATGAGATTCTCCAGGGTAAACATGATGCTCGTAAACTTCATCAGAAATTGCAATTACACTTGGGAAAGCCTCCATAACTTTGGCAATAGTTGTCAACTCTTCGTTAGTAAAAACTTTTCCTGTAGGATTGTGTGGTGTATTCACCACAATCAATTTAGTTTTAGGAGTAAACGCTGCTTCAAGTGCCTTTTCGTCAAAATTCCACCTCGGTGAGGAGAGGGGTACGGTATTAACAGTAGCCCCCGCTCTTTTGATCATTGGAATGTACGAGTCGTACATTGGTGCAAACACAATGACTTCATCTCCTGGGTTTAATAGCCCTAAAAATGAAGATGCGAGAGCTTCAGTGGCACCAAGAGAAATCAAAACATTGTCAGCGGTGATGACATTGGCATTGATCGAGTGATTTGCAATTGCTTGACGTAGCTCTGGAATACCCATCATCGGAGGATATTGATTAGATTCTTCCCTCATAGATCGAGCAACTTCATCTTTCATCCTATTGGGTCCTTCAAATTCGCGATCCGGGTAGCCTTGCCCAAGATTGATGCTACAATGTTCAGCGGCAAGTCGGGACATTTTCTCAAAGACAGTTGTAGGCAGGGAAGAGAAAACGTCATTGAACCTGTGATCATTACTAGTGTCTTGTTCACCCATTATGGTAGAGTGCTCAGCAGCTAGAAGAAGAACTATTTGGGGGACACTCTTAGTTAATCGAAAGATTTGTTTCTAATTTAGATGTTTTTGTAGTCGACGTTGAATAGCTTTTGAATACAGCATTGCCGATATAATGCTTTTATAATACTTGAATTTTCTTTACAAAAGATCAACCATAAGATTTCAGCAATGAGGAATACATATTTTACAGAATCTGTCCAAGCGGATCTTTAGAGAGGGTGCCGACGCCTCTGTTCTTCCCTCTATCTCCCAAAGCCACCACCGCTGCTACTCGAGTTTCCCTTTTTATTCTTCCCTTTCTTCTTCACCCCAATCAGCTTCTCAACTTGAACAGCCTCCCCATCTCCACCGCCACTATTAGTCTTCTGTAATAATTTCTGCGCCAACATCGGCACAGCAGAAAATCCCCTTGCAATCCACTGTTGCGTCACTATTTTATAATCCACAGCCGTTGTCGCAGTATGTAGCGTTCGTGGATCAGGTGTCCCATCAGAAAAAGAAGGGAAAAATAGCAATGCCCTTCCTTCAGAAGGACCTATTGATAACCCCAAGAAATCAAATCTTGTTTCACCTCCACTGGGAACGCTATTTAAATACACCAGCAACGTTGCATGGCGATTAAAGCCATTCTCACGTGCCAATTCTACTGGAAATGCATCTTCATGTTCCATAAAATACTGTCCTTGCTCGTATTGAGTAACTTGTAAACCTTCATAGCAATATTGGCGAGGTGCCGGTAGCTTTCCTGCTTTGCCCCACAGCTTTGTTACATCTGTTTTCTGGTCTTTGTCGCCTCCACTGACAAGCTTCATACCCCGTGATTGTAGGTCAGTAGTAGACGGAACCAGAACAGGGTGTTCTGCGAGTAATTTATCATCTACGAGCACTGAGGTGGATGTTCTTCGAGCAGAAGAAGAAGAAGAAAGTGTGGCATCTCCATGCACATTCCCAGCTCCTACTTTGCTTTGAATCATACGTCCAGTACCTAAAGCTGCCTCACGCATGAGTTGACACTCTTCAGAAGTGAAAAAAGCGTCGACACTGAACACAGGAGGGTCTAGGTGGTGAATGCGAAGACCTGGGTAATCGAGATCTACCGGCATGTAGCGATCAGCTAAGAAAGCTGAAAGCGTCTTTTTATCGTATAAGGTAGTATCTGATGCTAAGACACCTTCTATTGGGTTAAGTTTCGACCCCAAGAGAGGTCGGATTGGGGGTCCAGGTGGTGGTGGACGAGTCGTCGGTGGAGCGGTAGTTGAAGAAATAACAGCGGCTCGCTCACGAGCTCGTCGAGCAAAGTGGCTTTCTGTAGGAGGAGGTGACGAAAGAAGACCTTCAGGATCCCACGCAACGGGCTTTTCAAGACCGTTTTCAGGTAAAGCTGCTGTGGGTTTGAGAGGTGACGAGGGTTGGCGGCGACGACCTGCAGAGAAAAATGAGAGCAAAGAGAATAAATTTGTGTCCAGGGCATTGATTGTTGTTGCTAGAAAATATTAGCAGCGTAGCATTTTAACATAATATGTATGAAGTGATTTACAGAGGCAATGTGTGAAGCTTACCTGCGCAAATGAATGTTGGAGAAATTGACATGTGTTGTGAACATGTTGGCTTAACTGGGGCCAGGCCCGATATCACTTGGTGCGTTGGCATCAATATTTTGCATATAATAATTGAGAATTAATAATGTATCGCAATCTTGCTTCGTGATGTTCAACAGTTTAAATTTGTATTCGAAAGGTACAACTGCTGCATCATGGACTATGATAGCCCTTCTACTAACCCGTGGCTCTATAAAATGTTCTACTCTCTCAGCGTATCTGGGTGCAGAGACACCGCCCTGTGTAGTCTAAATTGCGATGGTGCCTCACTCTTTCTATATGTGCATATGCACAGGTATTTACATGGTTAAATAGTCACTGGGTTATCCATCGGTGTTGCATCTCAAGTAGTATCTGCCAATAATAATAATAATTTCTAAAATTGCCACCATTTCCTATTCGCGAATGCCGCTTCCAACTCAGCTGCCATTCCAGCAAAATCTTCAGCATCTCCACGCATCACTGCAGCTTGCTCTTCTAAATTAGCCAATTTTTGGCCTCTTTCAGCCAACAACGCTCGATTTCTTTCCATCGTTACTTTAGCATCTTGTGATCGAGTATGACCATACGTACGTTTAATTTCTGATGTAGTACGTCTATGTAAACGTTGAGCGCCATCAGTGGTAGTATTCTTATTACTGCTGCCACCACGACCTTTGGGTGTAGCTCTCGACGAGGCAGTAGCAGTACCACCATATGGAGACGGTGTACTGCCTCCTGGTGTACCTAGCAAATCATTTCTTCTTTCCCGTGCCATACTTTCTTTCATTTTCACACTTTCTAATGGATCTACTTCTTCAGAATTACGTCTCCCTAGGGGCACCAATGATTTTAATTTCGCACCCCCAGTTGCGGCACCTTGAAAAGCAGCATTGGCGAGATAGCCGGCTTTGTCCTTTGCTTTCCCGGCAGCGGCGACAGCTGCGGTAGCAGCTGCAGCCCCTGCTGCTGCTACTCTGTTATTAGAATTATGAACACCAGAAACACTGTTGTCCTCTTGTCCACGACCAACATGAATACTCCCTACGCCACCTCCTTCCTCCTCTTCAGGCATATAATCAATATCATCTTCAATAAGTAGACTTTCTACCGGAGTTTCAAACAATGTACGTAATGTAGGCAACTCCCTCCGTGGTAATACACCAGCTCTGACTCTATCTAATTCTTGAATCACAGCGCCAGTAGCTGCCGCAGCGGCACCTTTTACTTGAGAAATAAAATTCTGTCCTGCTGCACCTGCTCCGCCCATAGGGGGAGCAACATTAATACCAGCCTGGGTGTCTATCGAAGAAGATCGTGAGGAGGTAGAATATGGGAGAGTCGTACCAGTACTATTACTTCGATCTGTCCTAGGTAGTGAAGAAATTGCATTAGAAGCTGCCCTTGCTGCCTTTGCTAATCTCCAATCAAAAGTCGATGCTGCTCCAGCAGGCACACAAGTATCTTTTACAACCAATAACCGTGCCATTTCATTGCCTGGAGCTGTTAATAGTAATTGCCCTTCCAATGAGCAAGTCCACGCGCCTGCTGTGCTTGATGACTCGGCAGCATCAGGAACCCTCCAAGGGAAACCCAGCACATCAGACGCAGACAGCGGTTTGGACACTAGCAACGCTAAATTGGGGACGCTGTGCACGTTAATACCCCCTTCTGTAGATATACTGACTACACCAGGCCCGGATTCAGATAAAAACACTCCAGCAAAGACCGCACCGGGATCGATTTTCTGTTTTTTATTGGTTGTGCGATCACCAAGTCGGACACTCTCAACGCTGTATACACGCAAATAATCAGCGGTAGGGAGTAGTACATACTCTACTGCAGCGAAAGAGAGATTCTCTTCAAGACCACAGTCTATATAAGGGTAATCGACTGCCATTGCAGCACCAGGATTGCCAGAAGTAAAAAACGCGCCCACACTATCACCAATGGCCGTGCCGTCTGCAGTGTCAAGTTTAGTCGTTAATCCTCCAAAGAGGTTGGAACTGGTGTCGATGCCGTATTCATCATCAAGATTACCGCAGCTGACTGCTTCTTGAGAATCTTCTGTAATTAACGCAATATGATCTCTATCGAAATTATCGTCGATATCATAGCCGAGGCTACGAGGAGAAGCAGCTGCTGCCCCGTCAGGAGCTGGAGGTGATAAAGCGAGTTCAGGCATAAAATCTTCTCCTTCAGCACCACTACCACCACCAGGAATACTATTATTAACAGGAACATTGTTTTGCGAAGCATTTGAAGTTCTTCCACCCTTTCTTTCCGGGCTCGGACTTCGTTTTCTGAAAATTGAAAATCGAGAAGTTCTCACTGCCGATGTCTCAGCGTCTACAGCTGCAGCAGCAGCATTCAGTGCAGCATCAAGATCCTCATCGTCTTCATCTTCGTCTTCATCAGAAGGCAAGGTATGGATTTCTAATGAAGCTGAAGTAGAGGGTCTCATTGGATCATTCTGGTTGCTGGAAAGTGGTAAAGTACGACTCTGCGATGCTCGACCGCCACCACCACGAGGGGTCACACAATTTTGCTGATCTGTAGAGAATCTTTCTACGCCTGCACCACCCAGATCTGCAGTACTTCGCCTTCTACCTCCAGTAGAACTAGATGTATCCATCCTTTTCACCTTCATCATACTAAGTGATCGAGGTGCTGAAGCAGCATTGTTATCTGCCCAAGGCAAAAAAACAGAACCTTGAAGAGGCAGTAAAGGTACCCCCTGAGCATCTAATAACGCTAAATCAAGTGGTCTGGATGGGTTTTTAGGGCTTAGAGTGCGTGATGCAGGTTCTCCGGAATGAAGAGCGAGCATTGTAAGTGAAGAATCCTGAGAAGCGACAAATAAATACACATCTTCTCCTCTATCACGAGATGATTTGGGGGATGAAACACTTGTATTTGCTCCTGTGGTAGTTTCTGCAGTAGCAGGAATAGTAGTATGAGTACCAATACTTCCAGCAACTGACGCCATTGTTGTTGCATCTGATTTGCTACTTGAGCCACCACCACCACCGCCGCCAGCAGCAGCAGCAGCAAGGCCTACCGCCAACTTGGCGACTGCTTCCCCTGCTACAGGAATAGTTTGAAACAATCTCTGCGGTGCAGTCAAATCTAAAGCAGACACTCCACCATGACAATCCCCAACTGCAAGTAATCTCATTTTTGATGCAAGTGACACAGCCGTACAGTCAACTGAATGGGTACTGTATTTCAGAATATATTGGAATCCAGCTGGCTGTACCAACATCGTGTCATACGGTACCAGAGATTCATCAATCGAGGCGCGCCTTACAGATTGTGGCCTATCAGTAAACTGGTAGACTCTTACATCACCACCAGCGTGGCCTACAGCTAATAGACCTGATGCTGGGCAGACGTCAAAACATGTCACAGCACGAAGACGTTCTTGTTGTTGACCACTCGCAGCTGCAGTTGCTGCGATCGCTCCAGAGGAAGGAACTGTGGTGATCAACACAGGGACTTGTGCTGTAGAATCCCACACTCGAATTTTACCATCACGGTGGCCAGTCATGAGTAAAGCACTCGGGTGGCAACCTGAGTTGATTGTTTTGACGTCACACACTGCAGCCTCGCCACCAGTGAACGGCCAATCACTCGTAACAATATTGATCCTACTATTTCCAGAGTTGTTTACCCGCAATTCAAGCAAAGCGGGTAATGTTAATGCGTGTTGGACACGCTTTGAAGGACCTTCAATCGTCAACGCTGCTGCTTGGTCTGCACTGACCGTAGGAACAAATTTCGACGCAGAGATTGGAGGCAGTTCTTGTAATGGTAGGGTAAGAGGGTGAGGATGCCATTCACGTAGATCATGGACTACCAACTGTCCTCCTTCAGTTAGTACCATCAATGCATCGTAGTGATCATCACTAACAACACCTATAGTACTCGTACTCGTATCCGTACAGCCACCAACACTAGTATGCTTCTGAGTACCACCACCTATATCTAGAGCAGTGTTTCTACTAGTGCTACTACCAGTGTTTGCGACTGTAGGCATCAATGCATGGGCTTTTAAAGTTCCAAACCAAGGCACCGTACTCGGCGGTATGTCTCCCTGTGGGTCTAGCGGTAATAAAGTCAGCATATCTGGATCTGATGCAGCTTGACCACCACATACTAATAAACAATCTTCACCACCGGGTGTACCCTCGGCACCTGGTAAGAAAGTTAAACTCCGCACTGGAGCAGAAGAACATGTATTTTTCGTACGAAGGGTACAACTGCTAGGATTAGTATTAAGAGTTCCTGTGTTGTCAGGTGTAACTCGTAACGACATAACAATAACACTGTCTTCACTGGCAGTAACTCTCCCAGTGGTATTCATTTTTAATGCCGATGCGGGAACGCCCCATACTAGGATACTCCCATCATCGTACCCTACAGCGTAGCAATTACCGCGATCACCTACCCAACATGCACTCGTCGGCTTTGATGGGTCATCTTCATCATCAGGGGCGGAGCTGATTACTCTCTCGGCACGAATATCCCATACAATAGCGCCCGAATTGCGATGCAGTATTAAGGCTAAAGGGCGATCACTATTTCTTGTCATTGCTAAAGCCACTACACCACCCGACGCATCGAGATCCTCACCTAATATTTGATACGGTTGTATAGCCAGACCTGCAGCAGGGTCTGTGCCGTTGTCAACACCGCCGCCAGATGTACCAGTCCTGCTTGAAACTAGTACAACTTTGCAATTTCCGCTTTCACAACCAAGCATGACGTAAGGACCCCCTGGTACTACAGCAACGGTATTCACTGCATCGTCAGGGATGGTAACATTAGAAAGCAGTCTTCGTCCAGGGACACTGAAAAGCTCTACGTTGCCAGCTTGAGTGATTCTGAGTAAAGCGCCACGATGACGGAGAAAGCCGATGTATTTTGTGGGAGAGGCAGAACCACTACGTAGGGCGGCTTCAACGCCATGTTTTCCTATGAGTTTGATTACTCCATCTGATGTAGAGACCTGTAGATGTTTATATCAATCAAAAGAGAGACGGTGTGATTTGATTAAGCTGTGTATATTGTGAAGGCGACAGTGCAACTTTTCTGGGGGTGAAATAAACGAGGAAAGCTGAACTAGGTAGTGATCAAGAGTGCTCACCGCAAGTAATTTTTGGACAGGTTCATAAGCTACACCATCTGCAGACTCTGGGAATCCAATATGCTGCAAGAATTGAATATCTATTTGATCAGCGTCAAGGACGTCTTCTGGAAACCCTGACGGATCACGGACACGAGAAACCTGGTGATTGAGCTTCCTAGCCAAGTGCCGGGTTGTGTCGGCAAAGAATCTGGATTCTTTGTTTGCCATTGTGAAGTGCACAGGACCTGCAGTGGTCGACGAGTCACGTCAAAAATTCAACTGCTTGATCATTTTGGAGAGGTCTGAACAGCCAAGTTGCTTTAATAATGCTATGCAGGTGCGTATTTCTGGACGAACTTAATTTAGACTTTTGATTTGCGTTAGCTTTTGAAATAAGGAGTTGGTTAAATAGCGAAACTTTTTAGAATGATGTGCCAAAACTTGCGCATTTTCTCAGGTTTGTTGTATATTACTGCTCATTCATCTGATTTTGTTGCTTTGAATAATCTGATCGAGCGGTCAAACATATGATACGTAGGGCAAACTGCTGACCGCTGCTTTGATACTCGAGTGTTGCTGTTAGAAATACAAAATTCAGTTGTGATCAGCAAGGCCGAGTCCATTATCTTTTAATTTAATAAACGTGTCAAATTGAAACCGCATACAATATCAATTTCACCGCGCTTTGCTCCACGGAGCACTGTTACTCCCATGACACGAGGAACTGCAAATCAGCATTTACATTCTCAAAGGTATTTAGTTATTTGTTGCTTGCCTTTAATGGTATAATGACTTTATGCTGACTTGCATTTATCTTTTCAACTATTATTTCACATGCACTTAACGATCTACAGGACTTCTGAGGATCTTCCTACAGTGTTCGTTCGCTCTCCCCGTCACTCATATGCCACCCGCAGTCGGCAGCACGCCTTCACTGGAGAGGGATCAATAGATAGAACCTCCTCAGGCATGAGTGAATCTAGGTAAGAATGTATTTAATATCATGGAATTTTGGTGCAAAAATGGAATAGACTTGCAAAAGAGAAGAGAGAACAAAAACAATACCAACTTTTCCTTGATACCCCACCGCCTCTAACTTTGTTATTTTCCAATTTTAAATTGCAGTGCAAGCGCATCCCCACGTGCCAATTCTATACCGATAAAATACACCAAAGGTAGCAGCAGCAACCACCATAAACCCCATTCTTCTCATCACCACCACCACCCGCACCACCACCATTCTCTTTTGTCCAGCTGGTCCAACCAAAGAACATGGATGGCCTTCCTCAACACATGTTTAATTCTACTAGTCCACCGACTACTATTAATCACAAGCACACAACACGCAGAACTATTTTATGTGTACTACCAACCATTCGCCCCATTCATCGTCATGCTGTGGCTTTGGGCAGTCAACGTGTGGTACTTTGAAAAACATCACATCCGGTACGATATCTGTTTTAGCGTAGAGGAACAGAAGCATTTGTTACCTAGCACTGCTATATTTGACATTGCAAATGTACTAAGTACTGTAGTCTTAAGTTCGGCAGCTGTCTTTCTATTCTATTGTATACAAGGGGCATTAGAAACAGCTGCAGTACAGCCCCCGCTGATTTATTCCCTGATGCTTGTTATTTTGTTACTACCGTTTACTGTATTCTATCAAGATACACGTCGATTCTTTGCTACCACCGCATGGAGGGTCATGACTCCTATTCGCGGAGTTGCCTGGGCTGATTTCTTATTGGCAGATATACTAACTTCTCTGGCTAAAGGAATTTCAGATGTGGAGAGGGCTGTGTGTTTGATGGCGTCAGGTTCAGTTATGTCCCCAGCAGCAGATGTATGCAATGATGCATCATGGGTTATCCCTGCAGGATTAGCATTACCTTACCTATGGCGACTAATGCAATGCTTACGAGTCCATGCTGACACTGGAGCCAAGACTCAATTGTGGAATGCACTAAAGTATTTTACCGCTTTCCCAGTGATTGCATTATCTGCTGTCAAATACCATGTAGAAATAGAAGTTTGGAGAGGCTTTTATAAACCTATGTGGCTTGCTGCAGCAATGCTAAATTCAGGATTTTCTTACTTTTGGGATATAGAACGAGATTGGGAAATTTCTTTCTTTAGTCAAATGAAATCTAAAAAATCTTTAGCAGTACAGCCCGTACTACAACCAGTACTACAATATAATAAACTGTTTTATATGTATTTGATGGTTTCAAATGCATTGCTAAGGTTATTATGGACGTATAAATTGTCTCCTCATTTACGGCGGAACCACACTGCCGTCTTCATCGTTGTTTGTGGAGAGGCCTTTAGAAGGTCCCAATGGATATTTGTACGAATTGAGGTGGAACTACGTAAAATACAAGCTGCACGGCCTGAACTAGGGCAATTGGTTCCAGCTAGTAGTCATAATACAAGTGGTGGTGGTCCACAACAACTGGCACCGGTGCTTGGTGGGGATGTTGCGCCGAGAAGTGGCAAATCAGGTCTACTAGAGGATGAAGAAAATTTATAGAACTACGTATAGTACATTGAATTGGTTATTTATTCTTTGTAAGATTGTTACAATTACTCAAAACCATTAGGGTTGGAAAAAGGAAGCAAGAAACAAGCAATTATAATCCAAAACTCGCTCTTGCAGCCTCTACCTTTACAGCCACAACATTGCACAACGGATCCGCAGCAACTAATAAATTCTCCTCTCCGCCAAGCACCCGCCCACTACAATGCTGCGCGGATGACAATCCACTCAAACAATAACACGTGTGATAATAATCAACTTGCTTACCAGGCTTATCTCGCAGACCACCCTTGACGGAATTTTGGCAACAGGCAAGTAACCACAACTGCAATGCTAATGGGTCATATAACAGGTCTTCTTCTTTGCATAGGTTTGGATATATAGTATCCCCACTACCAGCAGACGCATGTTCTCTTTTATATTGGGCCAAGAGCTCTACCGCAGAGCATGTAGCAGACTCGGCATGCTCTTTATATTTCTCAAGTGCTTCCTGGGCATCCGCTGCCTCTTCTAATGCCATCAACGCATCTGCTTTACGCACTTCAGCATGCGAGGAATGATGTGCAGATTCAACTTTGTACTCTTCTTCGTACTTTAATGAATTTTCAATAGCAGTGTCGGCTCGTTGCTGGGCGATAGCAGCAGCGCTGGCAGCGGCGACTGCTTGTGGTGCTGCTTGTATTGCCTTGATGGCTTCCAATTCGTGTTTAGTATCTATGCTGTCAAGTAGAGTATCTACCGCAGCTTGTAAATCGTGATTAGTGTCCATCATGACTTCATCTTTAGACGAAGAGAAGTTGCCAGTGCCACTATGAACATCAATTTTCACCTCATTAATTCCAACAGAGCGATTATTTACCCCAGAAATGGCCTGTGCTAATAATGGGAATATTCCACCTTGCCATAATGAATAACATCCATCTACCAGTTTACACGTACGCCCCATAAAGCCACCTTCCATCCAGCCTTGCATTCTCGCAGCCCATGCAGAAAGGCGGTGAATATCAACAGCTTGAGGCCTTTCTGCCAGCATCAATGCAGCAAATCCACAAAATGCATACCCACCATGTGCTTCATTACCAGGTTCACCACCAAGCCCACCTTCCATGCTTTGGCAAGCTGCAACAAATGAGTCGAGACTACATGCATCGGCAAGTTGAGTTTTATTTAAACTTAGCATGTGACAAGTAGCCAAAGCGCAGTAACAGCCTCTAATATCCACTTCACCACCTTGGTGCATGGTCATACCACCACCGTGCTCGGAAGGGACGCACATATTTAATAAAAATTGAAATAGAGCGTCTCTATTGATTATTTGCAGTGTGTCTGGTCCAAGAGTCACTAACGCAGCTACAGCAGCGTAGGTAGTAGCCAAATGTGGAAGCTGAAACGGACCGCCACCAAAACCCCCGCCGGGGTGTTGGCATGTAGCAAGAAAATCGACCATAGATTGGCGGGAGGGTGACGGCGGTAATGGGAGGTCAAGGAGAGCTAAAGAATGCAGAATCCAGTAAACAATCCAGGGTCTGCTTGCATCCATAGAACTAAACCCTGAATGGTTGATTGGGAATAACGATCAACGTGAAAAACAAGAGTTCATTTTGAATTTATTCAGATCTGTGATCACATTTAATTCCATGCTACTTACCTGCAGGAAGCTCCCCCAGACCGCCATAAAGGTACTGCGCATGGATCTCCGAATTCAATGAAAGTCTTTCGTCTTCATCAGCGATCCCAGTAGCCAAGAAATCAGCATAGATGTCACGCACTTTTTGCTCTAATTTTCGTTGATCTTCACTTGTATATGTAGAAACGCCATCGTCATACATCTCAGCGTCGTGTTTCTGGGTTTGTTGTCTAGTGAGTAATTTAATTTTATTTAAATAAAAAGATCTGCAGCCTCCAAATGATATCATGGAGCTCCAAGGCGGGTCACCCGAACTTCGGAAACCGGGTTTCCGAAGTTCGATTGCTTTTCTCTGCACAAAACCTAGCCATTTCTCAAGCGCACATGCATGCATTTAACCTATGTATTCTACAAGATGATAAGAGAAGGTTTAGTGGCTGTGCATGACGAGCCAGGCGGCATTACTTTCAAATATGAAATTACTCGATTCAATTTTGCTAGCGGTTTAAAATCTACCGTGACAAATGCGGATTTAGACAACGCAGAAGATGGGAGAACAAGTATGAGAAAAGAAGATGCACCTGGATCAGATGATGATGCAGAAGCGGTGCCAGATTTCTTGGGATTCCAGGAAGACAATGAGCCCGAGGTAAATGTTCAGAACAAGGTCTATTAAAGGCTTAAAATCAATTGATAGACTCTCAAGGAGTATAATAATTCAATCACGTAACTAGATCCCAAATTAATGTTTGCAGGATGCGGAACCTGAAAATGAAGAAGATGCCACCGCCGCCCCCACTCAGCCACCATCAATTGCTCAAGACTTACTCTCTGACTACGTTGCAATGGGCCTCCTTCAAGACCCTGCAGCACCGACAGCTCAACAAATATATAACGACGAGCGCGACAATCTCCATGCCTTACCGCCACCGGAACTTTCTCGAGTCCCTTGGCTACATGCTCTTAAAGGCATATCAAGTCCGTTTCTCCGCCTTCATCAAGAGATTGTTGAATTTAGCCGCTTTGTCGCACCTTCTTCTGAAGAAGAAACTGCACGAAGGGACTCAATTGCACGTATTCAATCTGTAGTTCAATCTATCTGGCCAGTAGCCACTCTCGAAGTATTTGGCTCCTTTGCTACCGGCCTCTATCTACCGACCTCTGACCTTGATGCTGTTATCCTACATAGTGGCTGTACCGACATTCCTTCAGGTCTCAAGGCCTTGGCGAATGCCCTCACCCGCCGCAATCTTGCGAAAAATATGCAAGTTATCTCTAAAGCACGTGTCCCCATTATTAAATTCGAAGAAACTGAGTCTGGCTATGCCTTTGACATTTCATTTGATGTGGCCAACGGCCCTGAAGCTGCATCGAATGTACGGGCTTTAATGGATAGTTTACCGCCAATGAGACCGTTGGTAACTGTAATTAAAGTTTTTTTACAGCAAAGGGAATTGAACGAAGTCTATTCAGGAGGGTTGGGGAGCTATGCCGTGCTGGTGATGGTGGCATCTTTTTTGCAAATGCACCCCAGTCGCCTTGTCGAGATTCGGAATGATGGTGATAACGATAAAAAAGGAAAGAAAGATGGGAAGAAGAAGAAGAAGCAGAAGAAGAGCAACAATGGTAAAGAAGAAGAAGAACAAGAAGAAAGGTCTTTAGAATCCAATCTAGGTATCTTGCTCGTAGATTTTTTCAGACTCTATGGTCGAGCGTTAAATCACACTTCTGTCGGAGTAAGCTGCCGTAAAGGTGGGGGCTACTTTTCTAAGAGATCCAAAGGGTTTTATAATGATGAAAGGTCGTATTTAGTAGCTATAGAAGACCCGAATGAGCCAGACAACGATTTGGGGAAGAATAGTTTTAATGCTAGTAGAGCAAGAGCAGCTTTTGATTATGCGTATTGTAGACTAACTGCGCAGTCAAGTCCCGGAGAGTCGTTGCTGCATAGAATAATACGATTAGATCCTGCGTTATTCTTGAGGGAACCGTTGCCACACCCACCAGAACCTGCACCTGCTGTTGTTGTTGGGGGAGCAGTGAAAAAAAATGAAGTGGAGGAGAAAATTAAACAGCCTTCGATACAACAGCAGCAGCAGCATGATGGCGGTGGTGATGGTGAGAGAAAGAAGACGACTCACCGTGAACGCAGTGCATCAGAAGATGATAATTCGTGGGGTGAAGAGGAGAGACGACCAACTAAGCGACATTACAAAGGTCAAAATAGATCGAGTGGTGGTGGGAGAGGAGGCTGGAAAAGGGGAAGAGACAATAATAGAAACTCGTCCAAGGGGAAGAATAGGATGCAAAGACCGCTGTAGACGTATTATTGTTAGATGAAAAAAATTTAAACCTTCTATGTTTGACCAAAAGTCAAAGCTGAGGGAGCGCAAGAGCTGGCAGTTACGGCCCGTTTTCAACCATAAATAGCGTCCTTACTACTAGTATATAAAAAATATATTCCAGCAACGTTTCTAATATATCTTACCTATTAATATCAATTAAAATTAATTAATGTCTGATTTGAGAACGCCACCCAAAGGCAGCGCTGTCACTCCTCAACTTCCGGTAGTGGTCAACAATGCCCCCAATACCTGTCAAGATCAAAGTTATTCAGAAACCCTTCCCAAAAAGATATCATCATGTGGTAAAACACGATGTATATTATTAATCGTTCTATGTATACTATTTATCGCTGTGATTGTTCTTATTCCACTTTTCATGACGGGTGTTCTCTCGATAAATAATAAATCAGACGTTGTAAAGAAAAGATCTACCTACGATCCATCTTATTATGGAAATTTACACCCTTTTCTATATCCTGGTGAAAGGGAAGATATGGGAATTGAGACTGATTATGATGTGATTGTGGTTGGAGCTGGGATAGCTGGGTTGACGGCAGCGAGCGCCTTGCAGCAAGAAGGTCTCAACGTGCTCGTTTTAGAAGCAAGGGCGAGTGGATTTTAATAATTCATTCTTATTTAGAAGAGCATATTAATTTTAGATATTTACAGATAAACATATTCTTTTTTCTCTGCAGGACGAGGTCGGAGGACGTATTTTGAGTTCGCAGTTCGGACAAGGGTCAGTAGAGCTGGGGGCGCAGTGGCTGGTAGGTGCAGAATCCAACCCGTTGTCTAGCTTGGCCACGGTGTACAAGTCACCAAGAGCAGAGTTTACACGTTCGATGAATCGAGGATTTGCGGGTGGCGATTCTGATGATGCTGAGATAGCCGGCAGCAGCAGTGCTTCTCCTTCTACAGTTTTGGCCTCGAAATTTTGGAAGCAGTTGATTACAATAAAGAATAATACATCCGACGAATCACTGGGAACCTCTGTTCAACAAGTTGCAGATTATATTGGAAGTAATAAAGCAGGTAAAGAAAGTTCAGCCTTTGCCAAGCAACTGTCTTCCCCGCTCACTCGCCAATCCATTGCCGGTGCCCCTCTAAACGACCTTTCAGCAGCTTTCTACGCTGAAGATGCTGAATTAACTGGAGTGTCCGCTATTTCACTTGGTAATTTTAGCTTGATTCCTTCTGGAATAGCTTCGAGAATCAACAGAACCATGATCTCAGCTGTCACCTTGTCAGCTCCTGTCACTTCAATTTCCATTGCAGATTTCAACGCCACGGTCCAGATACAAAATGGAAATACATATTCAGCACAGTATGTTGTCTCTACGGTCCCTTTAGGCGTGTTGAAAGAGAATGTTATCAACTTTTCGCCTCCTTTACCCAACGTCACCCTCGGCGCTATTTCTCGATTGGGAGTAGGAACAGTCAACCCTGTTCATTTATTATTTGATGCTCCATTCTGGGACCCTCCGGCAGAAACATTGACTATTTCGCAGTCCACAGCTGGTGGGTGGGCTGATTTCTTAAGCATGTATACATTCTCAGGTGAAGCTGTACTCGTGGCGCTTCCCGGTGCCGACACCTCAGCTTGGATAGAACAAGAACTAGATGACACTGTAGTTGCCGCTGCAGCTATGGATGCATTACGACAGCGATATGGAAATAAAGTCCCATTAAATCCTACAGCGTCCATCGTCACCAGATGGGGTTTAAATCCGTATGCGCGTGGCAGCCATAGTTATTACGCTGTTGGCAGCACCCCTGGAGATCGCGCAACTCTAGCCGAACCAGTCGGAGGAACCTTATTGCTCGCTGGAGAAGCATATAACACTGTGCATCCTTCTTCTTTACATGGCGCGTACTATTCAGGGATGGCTCAGGCGGCTAGGATTGTTGCTGCAATGAAATTTCCTGAAGAAGATGGCGATGGGGTGTGCATGGAACAGTGTTATGGTAGCACCGATGTAGAATTTCCAGCAAATAGGTACCATAACTGAAATTAAATGAGTTTGGTTTACAGGACCAGTGTCTTTGAGCTTGCTGAAATTCTAATACAAAGAATGAAAGAATGGTGTAAGAATTGTTTTGGTGGAAAAAATAATGGTATCGATACTTGACAACATTGCAGAAAATGGGGGCAAGGAAGAAACGGAAAAACCATCCCGAAACAGTTAAGGTCTATACATTTATATCTGTATTTAATAATACATGCAGGTTAAACATTGGCCGGTGCTGCTGGTAGTGGAGTACCAGTACTAGTAGCTGGCGTTGGTGAATCTTCACTATATGGTACCAGTGTAGATGTGCTACTTTTGACAGGACCTAGTAGTACTTCTCCAGCAGCTGTAGTGCGAACAGGTTCAACTGTCACAGCAGGCTTTCCTCCATTAATCTCCACATTGCTATTTCCATTAAGTTCCACAGTGCCTGAACTCGTAGTTATTGGAAGATCCTGTGAACTTCTTTTAAGCTCCCTCTTGCCCAAATAATCACATAAAAAGGCATCTATAAGAACTTGAAAGATATGCGCTAACACCGCAGGCACCGTCAATTGACCTGATGAACCCAGTGCATCTCCAGTAGCTGCAATGACAGTGACAGCCATAGGCAAGGTCTTCTCAGACCCCATTATCAGCACAGCAGCAGCTTCTCGGTGAGGAAATCGGAATATTCTCACTAGGATGAAATTGACGATCAAATAGGCTACATGCAATAAAATTGCCGCAAGTGCAATTAAACATAAAGTGCCGAAAGCTGTGTTTATGACCTCTTCTTGTGCGCTACTCAGTGTTTGCCACACAATACATATCAAAGAGCCGTTATTTAGTAATCCTAGGGCGACTTTGTGGTTGGCTACTTGTTTTCGAACCCAAGTGGAAGACTCTCGAAGAATTTTTCCAACAATAAGCGGTACTAAAATAGTCATCACAAGCTTAATGAGAAGATTTTCTGGATCTAGAGACACATCTTGTGCTTGTGAAATGACTAATGGGACGGTGAATGGAAGAATAAACACGCCGAGAACGTTCGTAATGATTGTTAACATGAGAGCGAGGGCTGCATTCCCTCTGGCGGCAGTGACGAGGGTGATGCCTGAGGCAATCGTGGTAGGAACGAGCGCGAAAATAGCTAGGCCGTATCTATATGCGGGAGGTTCAAATGGAAGATCTACTAGAACAAATGCAGCACATGGGGTAATCAGTAAAATCGATATACAGCCTACCAGTGCTGCTGCCCATTGCCGAACGGCATCTTTAATATGATCAGTTTGGAGGGTAAGACCAGAGATAATAAAGATGGTGACGACATTAATGGTTGATACAATACCCCAGGATCCAACACTCCACGACTCAACTTCCCTGCCAGGCCACGGGACAGCTAGAGAAAAGACAATGGCGGTGATGAGGCCAATCACTAAAAAGTTTTTCAGGAAAAACGCCTTTAAACAGGGCCAGGAGCATTTCTTGCGTTGGAAACAGCCTCGGTTTTGCTTCTGAGATACTCTCGGCGCTTCAGAGGTAGGGCTCTGTTCAGTGGCTGGTGCCGTGGGTGCCTCTGCACCAGGAGCAACATCAGGCATTCCTGAAACGTATGCGAGAATGTGCTATACCAGATTCTAGGCGATCATGATGGATATTATTTTCGACATGTTTGGATACAAATCATTTCGAAATATGGGCTTGTAAAGCAACCATTATGTCAAATAGCAGCCTGCTGATAGATCAGAGCAATGAGCGCTCGCACCAACTTACAGCGCTTTCGTCGATTTGGAGAAAGCTTTCGACCGAGTTCACGGATCTGTGCTCGGTGATATCATGCGTAGCTATGGTTATGACGATACTACTATCGCCAAAGCTATGTACCTACATGATAGTACTACCGGAAAAGTGAAGTGGGGCGGCAAACGCTCCGAGGCCTGTTCCGACGTCCTGGGGTGTACAACAAGGTGCACCAGCGTCTAATCCATTATGGAACCTCTACGCTGATCTCATTTGTCGTCAAAGCATCGCTGATTGTGGACCTAATGCTGGCATTCAGATCTACCACCAACCCACAACTCAACTCGGTGGCTTTCCAGACTTGCCACCTGACCCGACGATTGTTTATCTACATAGTCTTCTCTTAGCTGATGATATTGTCGTACTCGCTGACTCTGCTGCTCAAATTCAAACGTTTTACTACATTTGGAGAAAAGTTGCAAACGATGGGGAATGAGAATTAGTAAAGAGAAGACCAAACTGATGACCTTTGGCGCTTCAGCAGCAACGCCCGCGGCATGGTCCCCGATTTGTATTGATGGGTCTCCGTTGGAGGCAATAGCTGCTTACAAGTACTTAGGATCCTGGTTAAGTGAAAGCTGTACTTTGGATAAAGAGTTGTCTGTGAGAATTGGACAAGCTATTGCCGCCGCCGTCCGGCTTCGGAACGTATGGCGCATTAGGTCCATAGGTCTTGTAACCAAGATAAAGATCTATAAAAGTTTAGTAATTACTATCTTTCTACATGGAGCTGAAGCTTGGCCATTGACTGAGGCTCAAACTGCTAAACTGGAGACTTTTCACCAGCGGCAGCTGCGAATCATTCTCAGAATCTCATGGTGGCAGCACATTAGTAATACTGAAGTTTTACAGCGTGCAAAGATCTACTCGATTGGAGATAGAATACGCCAAGTGCGTATGCTTTGGTTGGGGCATGTGATGCGAATGGGGCCCTCCAGGATCCCCTACCAAACCTTGTTTGGCCAGCTCAGCGGGAGGCGCCGCGCTGGTCGCTCACTTTCCCTCACAAATGTGTATTCAAAAGACTTGGACGTCCTGCGGGGTGGTCTACCCAATGGTCTGCCTTGGATCCAAGCGACATTTGACAAGCGAGCTTGGAAAAACTTTGTGTTGGGAAATTTTGACACTTCACCTCAGGCGCCTGCACCTGCACCGCCCTTTCAGGGCCCCCCAGGGCTGCCTACTGCTGGCGACAGAACCCTTGTGCGAATGGGGCTTGCCCCAAATAACCTTCTTCTCCCTGGTGTTCCTGATAGAAGACCCTATACTCCCCCTTCTGGACCTTACACCGGTGCACCTTGTGGCCAGCCTCGAGGTTCAGGAAAACGGATCCGCCGTGGAAGGCGACCAGGCTCTTTTGTGTCCAGAGCAAGAAGATCAGAAGATGAAGGTGTGGCTCCATCCGTTCACTCTGATGGATGTACTCTGTTCTTGAGCTGGCGGCGATATCGTCAGGTTTTGAGATTTCCCCTTATTAGTTTTCTAACACTCTTTCTGAGTTGTCGATTCTCTGTTCATTTTTCTAAACAATTGTCTTTATTAGGTGTCTAATATTACTGGCAGTAGGGCACATTTTTCTGCGCCAGAAACTGCAATTGTGTGTGTGTGTGTGTGTGTGTGTGTGTGTGTGTGTGTGTGTGTGTGTGTGTGTGTGTGTGTGTGTGTGTGTGTGTGTGTGTGTGTGTGTGTGTGTGTGTGTGTGTGTGTGTGTGTGTGTGTGTGTGTGTGTGTGTGTGTGTGTGTGTGTGTGTGTGTGTGTTGAACTTCAGGTAGAGGCGAGCTTTTAGGAATTTAATTCAAGTTTTCAGCTTCAAGTTGAGAGACGACTTTTTAGGCTCTCAGAGACACAGGGTTGGAAATAGTCGGCTTATAGCCGGGATAAGCGGAAAATGCAAGCCAACATAAAATCTATAGCGCAAATAAGCTCGAGAAAATAAGCTAGGGAGGCCACGGACACGCAAAACAAGCCGAAAATTTCGAGCATTTTTCCCCGCCGTCACCGGCGGAAGTGTTGAAATGGGCCCTAAACTCTTCAATTTTTCTTGCCTTGGTCCCCCGTGGCATTATCACCCTTTATTAATCTCAGATTAACCCCCAAGCTCATTATAAGGCCTACTTTGCTTATGGCAAATAAGCTGTAAAAATCGTCCCAGGAAGAAAATAAGCCGAAAAAATAAGCCAAGCCAAAAAGCTTATTTCCAACCCTGCCGAGACAAGAGGGACATGGAGGGTTTTTTGTTAATTATCCCAGAGAGACAGCCGAAGGTCTGTTTTCTACACGCCTGCGCCATGCCCAAGTTGGAGAGGTGCCGCAGAGTTCGCAGAAACTCGTCTCACGGATAATCCCTGAGATTATAGAGGCTCAGAAAACAGAATAATAAACCTACTTTTGCCGCACGAGTTGCAGAGCAGAGCACGTTTGCCCCTATCCTGACACCAATTAATTATTTACAGTTAGTGGCGCTGAGTCGCCTCAGGCTGTACGTTTAATACGTGCACCCTGCTGCTAACGCAAAGCTTTCTAGCTGCACCTTGAAAGTACTCGCAGCTTCAATCCACAATAAGACATCCACGGCACATGTAGCATCATTTTCAATCCAACAATGCTACTAGTGCCATACACAGCAGGTCTGCGAGAAGGGACGTCGTTGTGCATCTGTTGATACGGCCAAACTGATCAGTTCTGAGTAAGCTTGGCCATAACGCGCCATTAACCTGCGTTAGTGCGTTAATACTGCATTATTTAGGCGTTCATACCACAGTTGTGTGGCAGCAACGCTAGGGCTGCGTTTACGCATTACTTTTACTGGTTCTAAGTTGGCAATCTCAGTCTTTGATCAAGCACAGATTACAACCTCCATACAGATTGTAACCTAGTTTTTGACCATGTAATTACTCAGCAATGACCTCTTCATTCAATTCGATAACATAATCACTCAAAGAGTGTATCAGTAAAATGTCCCTCCAGTTAATCCATGACGACTCAAAATTTCACTTTCTGAGGAAGAACGCAGGAAATAACGCTTTTAAAGACAATGATGCAGAGGTCGCGTTAGCTGAGTTATTAATGCTAACTAACGTAACGCGCGCTAACGTTAACGCGTTCTCCTTCACGTGAGAAAAGTGACTTAAAGCTTATAAAGTCTGAGTTTCCGTATCATATCAATTAGGGAGGCTCTAGAGGCAAAATTAGCTGCTTCAAGCTTGATAAATTATCGACTGAATTGTGAAAAACACGCAACTGCCTCGAACAGATATACGTTCGGTGCTGTCCCTTACAAGTTAATTAGCCATTTCTTTCACGAAAATGTCATTCTTTTTCTTATATTCTCTTTCAGAATGGCAGAGAGTACACTGACGAGGTTTAATGCGATTTTTACAAAGAATGCAACTGAACATCGGCGCAGGCAACACTTGACATGGGCCTACTAGGAGTTATTTTCTCCGCTGTTTTTTTTTTGACACTATCGACGCAAGCTTTTATCATACCACTGGCAAACCAACCTGCAAGAAAGTTGCAAAGCATCGATTCCTTTCTGGAATGCGCAAGCTCCCAGGTATTTTTCGCAGAGTTTAGATTAAGGGTTCAAAGTTAAAGTTTAAACTTAAACTTTAAAAGTGCAGCATTAGACAAAGATAAAGGGGCAAAAAGAATTATAAAAGCACGCAACTACAACGAAAATCTAGGAGACTAATTCTAGAAACCTGCCCCATAATGTGCTAACATGCAAGCGAAATGTAGATACAATTCTAAAAATGCTAATATGCCAATGCCAATATTCAAATTTTTATCTCACTTTCGTCATTTTTTGGTATTTACCTTTGCAGAACGTGTCAGCTTACTTATGTGATTGGCCTTGGCCCGAAAAACCGCGCAATACGCTTCGCTTTGTGGCAGTCCTGCGGAACTATCTCGATGAGAGCCAGGTGACATCCCGCGAAATACATGAGGGATACCGATTTTGGGAGCACACTCTAAACAGCAAAGGAGGCATACGAGCCGGCGGTAGAAATATTACGGTAGAAGTTCGTTTTGGGATAAACCAGCACCCACCAAATGCGCCAGAATATAACGAGCAGCATCTCGAGCTCATGCAACAGGCGGTTGCCGACGGTGAAGTTGACTTTCTTCTTGGGGGGGAGAGTGATATCGCATCGGTGGACAGCATAGCTGCACAAATCACGAAACGTTCAACTATTTTGTGTTGCCATGGGCCTCCAACGGTTTATATTCGATCGCAACAGCAAGCACTAGACGAAAACACGTCGAATTGGTTATTTGGCATCCACAGAAACAGCGAATTGTACACAGACAAGTTGATTCGTAATATTGTCATCAATCGTAAAGCCAAGAATATTGCCGTTGTGGTTTTGAAAGATCTAGCAAATCCAAACAACACGGTCTTTACTAGAACCACAGGAGAGGCGGCAATAAAGCAGCTGCAAGCCATGGCGACAACTTTCAAGACAAGGGATCCTCCAAAATATACTGAAATTGTTGTGCCAACTACCATGAGTACATCCATTGAATATTTCAGAAAATTGGCTCGTAACATGAGCGTCGCTGGCGTCGATGTGGTTCTCGGTTGCACGTTGAACAACGACGGCAAATTACTCATTCAAGCATTGAATGAATTAAAGGTCCCTTTAAGAGCTTTATTTGTCACGGTGACACCTACGATTAAAGAAAGTGTCGCATCGCTGTCCGAACAAGGTATTTCGGCAGAGTATGTGCTCAGTGCTGGCCAGTGGCACCCGGAGCTCCAATATACTGCAGATATTGGCCAGGGTGAAATTGAGGACGATCCAGGTGAATATCTATGGCTTAGTGCAGGTGATTTCGCTGAGAAATTTTCCGAATATGTCAAATCTTTGACTGGAATTCGAGGAGAAGCAAGCTACATCCACGCATCTGCAGCAGCAGCGGGCCTTGCAGTGCAGCTTGCAGTTGGTGGAGTTTTTAACGACAATTTCTTTTGTTTTTTCACCAATACAACGGCCGATACTGTTTCATTGACTGCTTTGCTTGAACAGGAGTCGTGGACATGCGAATATGCGAAAGAGTATCAGTACAGTGGGTATGGGCTCATCCGCTCCAACTTACAATTCCTCGATGAAGGCACATTTTTTGGCCGGATTGCATTCAATAGCAAGCAACAAAATGAAGGCAGCGATTCAGTGACGTTTCAGCTCTTAGAAAGTGTGGATACCATTCCTCGAGCCTCTCAAGCGATCGATTTTGGCCCGTTGGTTGGTGAAAACACGAGCGCCCGGCTGATCCAGGAAGTTGTACTGCCTAGCCAGTACGAGACCAAGTCTCTCGTCTTGCCTCGCCCTCCTCTCAGAGGATTTTTTGACTTCTGTGATGATGGGTATGGATTGAATAAGAATAACGATTGCGAACAGTGCGATGCTGGCTTCTACCGTAGGAGATTCACAGGCAATAACTCGATTGTTTTCTTTTGCTTGGCGTGCAATCTGACGAGATACCAACCATTTTCGGGCCAATCCTCATGTTTAACCTGTCCAGAAAATACAGTTACCGCTGAGGCAGCCGCAGTGAGCATTACAGACTGCACATGCTCACCAGGGTTTTACAATCCTGGCAGCCAGAACGGCACAGCATGCCTTCCGTGCCCCGAGGGAGCCAGGTGTCCTGGAGGCGATGCCAAGTTGTTAATTGAACCAGGGTATTGGAGTGAACCTTTCGACCCTGCACGAAAGAATGCCTCGATCCATGTTTTTGCATGTGATCCGGGCTCGGTTTGTGTAAACACTGGCGAGGAGGTCTGTCAACGAGGGTACGGCGGCAATCTCTGCAGTCAGTGTGGGTGGGATAATCATGATCCAACGACGCAAAATCACCTCTTGATATTTGGAAAATGTGTTCGCTGCGTGTAGGTTCCAGTTGCTGACAAGGCTTTGTGTGATACACTAAATAAAGAATGGGTAGAGTTTGCAGTGTTTTATTTTGTTGAAGCCCTCTCTGTCCACCATCATTGATACATTCATGTTCATCGCTGCAGGTCGCCGGCCGTAAATTTGTTTATCTTCATCGCAATGTTTGGGGCTTGGCTGCTTGTGAACCTTTTCGTGACGAATTTGGGTGAGTTGAGGGATTTTGGCTGCCCACATAATTCCTTCCCGAGCTCAAGCAGCCTGTCTCACCCAGCCTGTCTCAACTTTTTTCTTCTTCTGTGCAGTGCAATCCCTGGCCTTATTTACTGCTTGGATGCAGCTCATGTCTCTCGTCGGTGAGATTCGGGTCAACTGGCCAAAATCTTTAACCACTTTCTTTTCTGTTGCTTCCTTCTTTGCCTTCGAGGTGGATGTTGTGTCGTTGAGGTGCTTTGATCCGACATGGAACTTTCTATCAGATATGATATTACAGTATTGTCTCCCATTAGGTTTAATTTTTGCGCTTTGTGTTTGGTCATGGTTGAAAATAAAGGTCCTTTATAAGCTAAAGAAGTCCTTCAAGCACACCCAACAAGGATCGGGCTCTGGAGACCAGACACCGGAGGAAGCTGGTCGAAGGCAAACATTACAATGGGTGGCTCTGGAGAAGCATGGTATGCATGATAACGTCTCTTATTCAAACAGCAGTGTGTCTGATAGGAAACAGGAGAAACTGAGCGTGTTTGGGATCGCAAGGGCCAAAGTACTGGCAAGTCAGAAAACAGAGGCTATTAACAGAGAAGATGTTTTGATAATCTTCGGCCAACGGGTCTTCTCCATCTTAGAGACAACATATCTTGCGTCTACGCTGTACGCTCTGTCCGCTTTGCGCTATATTGAAGTTGGAGGTAAAAAAGTGGTTGCCCGAGCTCCAGCAACAATGTGGTCGTCAGCTGTCATTGTGCTGGGCTCCGTGGGTCTGGCGTTCTATGCTATTTTATTCCCATTGGTTATGTTCTTTGTTTTGTGGTCATGGAGCCCCGATTGTCCTTACAGAAAGAGACCTAAAGGCGTGTTGCAAGAAGAAGACCCTGGCGACTTTCAAGCAAAAAAGAGTTTGACGTTGCTCGGGTGGCTATATTCTGATTTTCGAGCAGAGGTATCTTTTTTATTATTTCTACCCCTCATTTCATTTTTAGATATCTGTATGAATCTATATGGGGCTTTCTCGACTTACCCCGAAGCCTTGTGCATTGCTTGACCTAACCGCGTACGCCTTTATTCACCCCCCCGTCCCAAAATGTCCAATGCAGGTTTACTATATGAGCTTTATGCACATACCCCATAGGCTTTGCTTCGCCGTGTCTGTTACTCTTATTACCAATCCAGGGTTCCAGCTGCTCATCAGCATCATTGTTACTGTCTTTTTTGCGTTGCTCTTCATACTGAAGGTGCCGTACTACAACCATCGGCTTAATGTGCTGCAAATCACGATGTATACTTCAATACTTCTGCAGTTGGCTCTTGGAGTCTGTTACGCCAGGTAAGTGTGCTGAAAGACTGCCTTCAATGGTCGAGCCTTTAATGAAAGACTTACCATCATCGGTTGGTTTCATTGCAGCACCGGAGATATTTTCAGTGAAAACTGGTCGACAGCTTTCACATTCATCAGCTTTACACTCATTGTGATAGTCGTATGTGTACTAATCTGGATTATTTCCATGGATTTATTAGAATATATTGCATCTGTGTCAACTAAGAGCGCCATTCAGGGCTTTTACACCGCATTCTATGTTGAAGATGCAGACGAGCTTCCTAGCGAAATCGAGTCTTTGATCGATATGATATCGGCTCCAAAACTGTGGAGGTATTTATTGCGTATATGATTATAAATGTGTTCTAGCATTGCTGTCAAATATGTCCAAATCCTTCCTTTGCCTATCTGTTCCTAAAATGTGATTCCTTCTTTTGTTGTCCTTGCAGCTGGGTACTATATCAATGGACACTCATGCGACCCTTAGATCCTAGACCAACACCTTTTTATGAAAATTTGAAATTTGTGAAGTTTCTATTGGGAAAGCGGCCAACAAAAGAAAGATTCATTGCAATCGGAAAGAACCTCAAAGCATCCTTGACTGCTGCCGATCATGGTGAACGTGGCCTCGATGGCATCACAATGGCTGCTTTACAGGGCCACGAGTCACTTCAACTATTTATTCAAGTGTCTCAAGCCCTGGGAAACTATTCGAAGAAAGATGGGGAAGCCTTTTCGTACCTGAATCTTAGAGATGAGGCTGAACTCTGGCGCGAATTGGTTCTGGACCACCCAGAGATTGTATCATACTTATTCAATGAAGAGAATAACGATGCGCTGAACGCGTTCTTTGCCCCCTTCTACAGAAAATATTGGCGTACTCAGGAGAGCTTGATGCAGAAAGCATTGGGAGCTTTTAGGTCCATTCCAACGTGCCTTTTCAGGAGCTCTGCACAACCACCAGCGACACATGTAATGGCAACAGATGAAGATGGATGCGTGCGGTCGCGTTTATTGTCCAACAGGATCTCTGATTCTACCACAAGACTTAAAAACATCGGTCGAAATGACGCCATGCGGAGGTGGACAGTAAGGAATGTGGCTTGGCTCATTGACCGTCGGGATCGGGCAACTATCGCCCGATGGCTTGCAACGAGGAATTGGGATAATCCGGAACGCAAACGATTTGCAGAGCTTGTGCTCGATGTCTCTAGTTTAGAGTTCAGCTGCTGGCAGGAAAGGACAATGAAGGTGCTTTCGCTGCTTTCGATGTCCATTTTTTTGGTAAGCCATGAGAAGAACCGAAAAACGACGTAATTTATTCACGTACCCTAAACAATCACATAGAGATCGTGCGTGGCAAAATAATTGGTAAACTGTACTCTGAATGAGGATTTCATTCTCTCAGGAGATGTGCTTTGATCCTATTTGGACCGAGATCTCCACTCAACTCTGCTAAGATAACTTGCGGGGAAAGAAAAAATGTAGAGCGCTCGAGTAGAGGAGGAAAGGTACAGCAAAGTCTGAACCAACCTGGATGGTAGTTGAATTTATTGTGGAACAAGATTAATACCATATGTTGCGAATAAAAAGTTAGAAAAACAGAGGAGTAGAGGTTAGAGAGGAGGCAGTGTTCTTGAGTGGTAAAATATCACTTGGACGCACGCACTTTTCACGCATCTTTCTTTCTTTTGATCCTTCATCATTTACTGCTTGTTACTGCTTGATGAGAACGACTTCTTGAAGTAGTGGTTAACGTCAGTCAAACAACTGATGACGGCGAATGGATGAACTTAGAACAATCAACTTAAAAGAAAACAGGGAAAGCTTCATAAAGGTACATGTATATGTACACGTGCAACACTAAGTACACAACGATTAAAACGTTTAGATATCTTCAATGGGAGGAACATGCACAGCAAGGAAGATCCGGCGTTGGGTAAATAATTAGGATAGGGCAATTAGCTGGGTTTTTGAGAACGAATTATGAATTTCCTAGCAAAATTCTCAGATGGCGCAAGCCAACCAGTTTTTAAAGTTCCAGCCCTTCAGTCACCTCTCACTGGGGTCCTTTCCTTTTGTTTTTCTTAAACCAAATTTTTTTTAGAGCATCAAAATAAACCTAATAAACTATCTTGACACAATTTTATATCCTGAGGCTGGGCTGGGGATGGTCCCAACGCGGGGATGATCTCATGATAGCTCCCTCCCCCTTGCATGCTTATTAATGCATATCTGTAATAGCGGCATCGATGCGAGATCTCAAATGAAGGTAAGATTTACAAAAACATTAGGATACACCATGGTGAGAATTTAAGCACGTAAGGAAGACAATCTAACATGACTCGCACGCACAAGTGACATATGCTGTTTAACACTCTTTAAGTTGAATACACTACAAGATGATGGAGCCACGCATAGAGTTGAGGAGACCAACTTATCTCTGCAGAAGCCGGAGGGAAAGGTGGCACGGCAGGAGCAATCGCATCTAACGCAGTTTGACACCAGCATTTATGCACGAGAAAAGATCTTTGCAAACATTGAAATCGCCGCCAAAGCACTTATCAAACTCGCCGGAGATGGATTGGAAAGCACTGGTGGAAAAGTCCGAAGCGCTCTTGACACACTTTTCATCTACCCTTGCAGTTCTTGTACACGTTGTTCAAAATAGTTCCGCAAGGAACGAATGCGATACAGGTTGCATAGTTATTGACAGGATTGGATGCACAAGTCCTGATGGAGTTGGCGTTTGTTATTAACGAAATTGAGGATCTCTTTGCCTTCAGAGCTGCCAGAAAGCACACCCTCGATCTCCTTGGCGATGGAGTTCGCGGCATTCTCAACATCTTTCCAGGTATTTTCAAAGAATTTGGAGGTGCCGCCGATGACGGTACCAAACGTCGCCCCACAATGCCACCCACAAAGTCCCCCACAATATTCCAGAAGAGCAAGCGGCGGCCTCCAGAGGTGTCATCTCCAGAAGTTCGAATGCCCTCTGCGTCCACAATAAATTCTTCACCAGTGGTGGTAAGGATTGTAGCGCTTGTGTTGGGTTTCACTTGCACGCTCGCAACCGAATACGTGGCTGATCCGCCGTAAGCGTCGCTGAGAATCATCTTTTGAAAATTGATGGCTGGCATGGGGTTGTCACTCAGGTACAGTGCCTGCAGAGGAGACCTTTCCGTGGCAACTCCGGCAGTTAATACCTGACCCGTGGATGACGAGGTAAGAATATTGTTGCTGGCGCTAATATCTTTATTCAGCTCCACCAACCCGTAGATAGCCCCCGCCATGGGTGCCAAGCAGAATGACCAGGAGAGCAAGGGTGCCGACGACCATCCATTTCATCATATGGGCGTCTTCAGCAGCAGTTTGCTCGCTTTCGATAGCCTTGACAATCTCTTCGACAGAGAGTTGACCATCACGGTCGACGTCAGCGTCCTTGATCCTCCTTGCAAGACTGGGGGTCATGGACTTGAGCTGCATTAGCATGCTCACTGAGTAGGTGTCTTTCTCAACATCTGCCATGGTCTTAAAAAGGTGGGTGGGTGGCGTTAAACCTGCACAACAACAAAACAAGATGGCTGGAGTGAGAAAGACGTCTCTGTGGGTTACAAACAACTCCTGAGCATTGCAGTCCAAGCTTGAGGCCTTGAGGAACTAGAGCTGCGGGCATCCACCTGGGGATCGTGAAATTCCGCCCCTCGCTCACTGAAATGATGTCTGAATATTTGAAGCTGGTCACAAAACGCCTCGGTGGCCTGGAATGCTCGACAATCTTGTGAAAGAAATGTTAACTAACCTATAGGTGACCAGCGCCGAATGTCTATTATAGGTAGTGGCGTGTTTTCGCAATTCAGTCGGTAATTTGTTTGAAGCAGCTAATTGCATCCTCTAGAGCTATGATACGGACATTGTTGCAGCTTGACAATTTTTGATACGGAACTTTTTGATACGGAAAGTTTCGATACGGACACTTTCAATAGTAGAAGCGAAATCAACTGCTGCAGGATTAATACATTATCGAGTGAGTTGTGAAAACACACTATTATCTCCCTAGTATTGAAGTTTCCACGCACCTTCTTCTCTCCCATTGCAATGGCTACTGTTCAGGATGACAAGATCTTTTCTGTCAACCGCCTGGTGGGCGTGAAGACATTTTCTCCTTCCTTTGTGGAGAGGATTAAAGACGCTGATATGGACAACGATGGCAACTTGTCCATCGAAGAGGTACTGAAAGTCATCGAGAGTGAGCATGCTGCCAGAGCAAGCAAGAAAATGTACAAGCGCGTTCTGCTTGTGGTTGGCATCGCCTCGTTGGTTCTGGTGGGTGCGCTGTGTGGCATCACCTACGGGATCGTCGACCTGACCAAGGAGGTGAACACCGATTCCAGCAACCACATTACCTCGTCCTCCACTGGCGACATCGCTTCAGTGGGCACAGCTAAGCAAACATTTCCGGTGAGTATTCTAGAAGTCTGTGAAACTTTGGAGCTTCTTAAGGAAGGCTTTTGCTCCTAGTTGAGATTATGAGAAGAAGAAAACACGGGGAGTAGAATTATTCTAAGATAATATTCATAATTATAGGAAACTCAATACATTACGCAGCTGTTGCATAATATCTTTTTTCTAGCTACTTTATATATTCTACGCTAATGATTATTGTGTTTCAGCACTGAAGTTGGGTTCTGCATTTCTCAGTGCCCTTTCTTTGGCCCGGCCAACATATATAAATTAGGATGTCCCAATTGAGAGAAATTCGCCTTTTCCTTCGTATATATGCTTTAACACGACGAATCATGTTTTATACTTGCGCAGTTGAGTTCTCTGTACCTGTCTGATGACGCCAAGCTGGTGGCCTCGTTTGAAAAGTTAGTTGTCAATGGTGAGGAGGCAGGTGAGTACACTGTTCACTCTGTTAAGGCGATCAGTGTGGTTCCTGATGTGAGTGCAACTATCGCGACAGAATCTGGCGATTCCTTTATCGTCGATCAATTTGGGTTGCGTCCTGCGAATGCCACACTTGAGACGAGCGGCCGCCGACGCCTCCTCTTCTATACCGGGTATCCCAGCCAGCCTTGTGGGTTTTGTTGCTGGGGCTGTTTTGGTATTAGTATCTTTTGATCTTTTTCTTTTGGGGGCTTTTCCACAAAAGAATATTTTCTATCTTTCCTTTGTACATATTTCTAACAATAGATCCTGCCGAGCTTTGTGTTGTCTTATTAAGGGCTCGCTAAAGATACATAAGTAGAAACCATGTTGCCGCTCAGCATGCCTTAATTAAATATCGCCGCGACTTGTTTGACTTTTCTTAATGTTCACCCTATTTTCCAATCATTCCAGTGGCCGACACATCCTTATAGTGATACCAATATTTAAATCCTGTCTGCCTATTAGTTCTAAAGCCTTCCTTATCTTCTTCTAAAAATGCAACTGACCAAGCGACATTTTTCGTCTTATCTTATTTATGGGGGTTTTAAGGGTTGCCAGGCAGAGTGAAAATATTTAACGAACCATATAAATAGTAGCAGATCAAGCAATATCAAACAGAAATTACAAAGCTCAGATTTGAAGTTGAATCCCGCCGCCATTTTGTTCAAAGAAACGGTTCTTGAACAGGTTTTTTGTTGTTAACAAGAAACATTCTTTCGTTTCCTTCCTACATTAACTTCATCATTTTTGTAGTCTTCACTAGTCGCTCACTTTTCTCTCATCTTCCGTACCGTCACCATACCTTCTTCATAACATTTTTGTACGATTTTAACTCATCTTACCTTTTAAGTTCCCCTGCTTGAACACGCAACTCCTTATTATAAGCCACTATCTCTCACCTTCAACATCATGATACAGCTCCTTCTTTGTCCGATTTAAAATATCGTTATGTTTCTTGTCTACAAACATTTTTTATTATTCTTTTTTACTGCAGTACCAATCGACATCAATCCCCGGAGTCTTTTTTAAATTACCAGCAGGAGTATACACAATCCTCAAGTTGTTTTAGGGTAAATAAGACTTGATGGCGTCTTCTAAGGCCTCTGGGGCGATGACGTCCATAATGACGCCATTGGCAGGAGGAGTTAAACATGATTAGATGATAAGTCGACATGGGACCAGATATTTAAAGGAAGGTATTTGATGAGATCTTCATTCTCGTGTTTGTCTTTACCCCTGTCAGAACAATAAACGTGTTCTTCAACAAGGATATAACCCAATTTGCAGCGCAATTTCAAGGGGAAATGCTACCACCACCGCCTGCGGAATCCCTCATACTTGGCTCGTCTTCAAGCCGCACACAGACCTTCATCAAGGCATATGGTATATTGCAGCGACGCATTGCATTAGACCATTTGCTGGGACCATGCATTTGTGTTTAAAGAGTCCACATTAGAAGGAAAATCAGCAGCAACGGTGGGCCGCCACCGGCACCACCACCACCCTTGCCCACTCTCTGCATGTGCATGACTCCCAGCATAGACCCCCGCACGGCCCTCTGACGCCCGTTGGTTCCTCTTGCTGATATAGCATCTTCATCTACGGTCTTCTTGTGTGTTAATTGACGGTATCGCCCCCTAAATTCTTGAGGCTCTCCAGGCAATGCATCGCCTACCCAAGGCCGGCAGAAAGGCAGAAGAAAAGACAGGGACGGCGCTTGCGCCTGCGCTCCCTTGGGGTACCGATTGCATTATTAATGCTTTGGGGGAGCTCTTCAGTGGGCTTTAATTCCACACTGAATTGAAAAGCTCGGGCAAATAGCCGGGCACAAGGTCGGGCAAGCGGCCGGGACGATGCTGATGGGGAAGCTGGAAAGCTATAAAGCTATATAAAGATTTGCCTAAACTAGAGAAGAATTTAAATCACTCATCTCCGACTCCGATGTCAAGCACCTGCCTTATTATAAAGAGAAAATGTCTTCCTGATCAGTGATCGATCCTCAGAATCACCTTCAATAAAGCTCGCAAAACATTGCTTCTCCCCGCAGCGAATTTTTCCTACTTTGCAGGAGAGGCTAAATGGGGCTCTAATTTGATTCACTAAATTATTTTAGTCCCTCAAGCTCATAAAAGGGAATTAAATGTTCCACAGCATACCGAGCAAAAACATTTGTCGATATAGCTGTACCCTCGTCAACCCAAACTCAATTCCTATTCACCAGCAGTATAAGTAAAACCCAGATATCTGGTCTGGATGCTCCGCACTTTGGCCATGCGGCTTGGATATTCAATGAGGTCCAGCACTTTAAATTGTGCTACCTCGGCAGGGAAAACAGCATCCGGCAGTCGCCCAATGCATTCTCCTGGATATTTAAAAATTACACGGTTGCTATCAACTGCTCCTGTACATGTTGGCCCATTTTTTGGCTTGCGCACTGCTTCGTTCTCTACGACCCCCGCTCACAGAATGGTCTCCCAACAAGCTTACCAATATGAAGCAGCCTCAGGAAGCATGCATAGCGCTTCTATTGACGAAATAGATTTCAGCCCTGCTGTTGTCAACTCGGTCTCTGTCTTGGGCACTGTTGGCAAGAAGCCAGAACTCCGCTTTTTCGAAAACGGAAACAAGGTTGCTTCCTGGAGCATTGCTTTCACAGACAAGAAGGATGGAGAGACTCAATGGTTTAATGTAGACGCATGGGGACCTTTAGCTGAGGTCGTCGCAGCTGAGGTGGATAAAGGCCAGCGTGTCGTTGTCGAAGGTCGCTTGAAGGTTGTATCTTGGACCACCAGAGACAATGAACAGAGGAAAAGTCTTAAAATTTCAGCCAATGCAGTGAAAAGAGTGCGAATGGACAGAAATAACAGCAGTTCTTATGGTGGAGGTGGAGGTGGTGGAGAGTACCAACAGCAGCAGCAGCAATGGAATAACGGGGTAGCTACACAAGACTCTTCTTCTTCTTCTCCCTCTGCTGCTGCTGCTACTTCAAATACCTCTAATTCTTCTGCCGCAGGAGCATCTGCCGGTCAGCTCGCTACTACTGAAGAGATGTGGATGTCTTATTTTGAAGACCCTTCAGGATGGTATGATAATCGTCCTCGTAAAGTTGCAGGTGAGATCAACCCAAAATCGCCAGATTTCAAAAGACGGGATGGTGGTCGTGAATCACCTGCATTGTGGATAGATAGCCGTACTACACCTGGATGGGTGAAACAAGAATTGGAGAGACAAGAGCAAGGTGGGCCTGGAATGGCACAACAAGAGCAGCCTCCTTTTTAGAACTAGGAAGAAATTTTAGCAAAGGCCATGTTTTTTTTTGAATTTCTGGATTATCTTTCTTTTAATTTGAGCATTACACTACACTAAACTACACCAGGTAAATATGATCAACAAACAAAAAGTACTGTGGTAAAAGTTGTCTAATAGCAAAGAACGTGACAAAAGGGTAAGAAGGCTACGGGCAACAGTAAAAAGGAAAGAAGAACAAAAAAAGAAATGGAGATGCACCGTGCTGCTCCGATTCCAATAAACAAGAAAGAAAGAAAAGGGTCTATCAATCAATAATCAACATAAAATGCATGCGTGTAAAGTTAAAAGACATTGTTTTTAAAGCTGCTAACATAAAATGGGTTTTAATGTAGGAAAAGAAGAACACGAGAGAAGAATTTTGGTTCAATCGTACAAAGATAAAGTTCGGGAATCAGCTGTTTCAATGGCTCGTTTCTAATTTAAATTCTAGTTCTAGTTCTGGTTTTGCTGTTACTCCTGTTGCTGACCGTTCGAAAGGCTGTTCTGTAACCCACCACGGTTGCCGTTCCAAGCTTTGCGAACTTCGGGGCCTCTCGAAACAGTTTGAACTGACATGGCAGGTCTACCCACACTACCAGACAGATCATTGCTCTTGTTAATTCTGAATGCAGCAGCAAGAGTAGGACCGGCAGTAGTGAGAGCACGGCGAGGGAGTTCTTCACGTACTCTTTTCTTAGAAACAGACCCAGACAGTGCAGGAATAGCGGTAGTTCCTCTTTCTTGTGAAGATGAGCCAGACATTTGTCGCTGCATTTTAGCAACAGTGAGAGCTTGAGGGCGCCTTTTAGCAAATCTACCACCAAGTTGCTGAGCTCGACTAGCAGCAGCACCGCACCCGTTAAAAAGAGGGGTTAGGCTACGTGCAGCACCGCCGTCATAGACGCGGGAAGAGGTGCTGCTACGGGTGCTGCGTTTGCTTGGTGCAGCCGGTGTTCTGCCACTGCTTAAGACGTTGTTGTTGGGCGTTGTAGAATCAGCTAGAGCTAATTGTACTTCGCCTGGAGACAGTGGACTTCCAATGGGCACGTCTTCGCTCATTGGCGAAAGAGAAAGAGGGGTTCCAGAAGACTGCGCTGCAGCAGCTGCTGCTGGGCTTGATGATTTAGAAGGCCTGTTGTTGGTATCCAAAAGCATCACATCAGCAGGGCAGCATGCTCTGCAATGATGGTTTGGGTATTTATAACAAACATATACCTTCCTGTATCGTGAAAGAAGAAGGGTGTTGAGATATTAAGCTCTGATTTAATGAATCGAATTTAATCCAATCGCCTAATTCATCTGCTTCCCGACTACCACTCTTTAAGCCCTGCTTATAGAATCTTCAGCTCACCTTCCGTTTAATAGTTGGAGAATAGTTGGTTCTTCACAGAAGCATTTTGGCCCCTGAAGTGGGTGATACGCAATCACTTCACCATGCGGGGTGATCGGAGTGTCCATGGCGGCACAGCGGTGTAATTTATGCTCGATATTCAATTTCCTATACTGTTTTAATGTTTTCGATGGGTAAAAATGTCAAATGCGGATTATAAAAATTCAAAAAAAAAATGATTTCGCCAGAGAGCGCCAAGACACAACAGAGCACGTTTCGATGCTAAATGACAGAAGCAGCTATTTGCCTTGCATTAGGTACCACCATAGAACAATATCCAATAGTATTATGGCGCTCCAAGCCTTGCAAGGGTTGTGCCCCTCTATGCATCTGGCATGCCGACTTGCTAGGCCTTGCTTCCCGCCTAAGTCCACCTTAAGGAGTTCATTCCGCAGTCTTAAAACAGGAGTGAAACCTAAACTTTGTATAGCAAAAGCATCGAGTGATTTCGGCGCTGACCTTGAGAAGGATATCAATGAATCCACATTAGCCGTTGACACCATGGTGCAAGAAATTTCTAAAACTTTATTCATCGACACAGCCACAGCATACGTCGTAGGTAGGCTAGTAGGAAGTTTTACTTCTTAAAGCGATATGATAACGAAAAACCCAATATGCTTAATAACAAACCCTTGCCTTTAAATCCTACAGGTGAAACTGCAACTGCGGCGGCGTTCCAAGAGGCTGTTGCTACCACAGTCAAGACCCGTCTAGATACTCTCAACGCGACCTTTCTACCTATAATCAACTCATATATTGAATCCGTTGACGAAAATGGCGAAGAACAACGCGACTTACTCGGTGTTTTATTGGCAATTAAGGGCCAAGTACTTTCTCAACTAGCTGAACAACTGCCTCCTGAAATGAGAGTAATTCAAAAAGCGCTCGAAGCTTCTAGTGCAGAAGAGCGAATGCAACTATTACGTACAGAAACCAGCAGTAATAGTACCCCAATTAACCCTGGGTCTTTAGCATTTACTGTTGCTCGGATGATCCAAGACTTTGAAGGTGCAGATGATGAGGATGCTGCTGAAGAAATTGCTGACCGGGGTTTACTCGCTAGATTGTGTTTACTACGTGAAGAGTTGAGGCAGCTGGCTGATGAGGCCGACATGACACCATGGAAGAAAACAGGGAGCAGTGGTGATTCAAGTGACGTCAACGTAGAAGTGATGGTAGAGGGCGAGGATGGATATACAAGCATTGAGGAAACTAGCGGTGATGGTGATGCAAGAACAGCTGCTGGTGCTGCTGCTCCAACTGCTGGAGCGTCTCCCTATACAGCGTTACGTGGTGTCCCAGCACGTGAAGTATCCTTTCTTAAAGAGATCATGGGTGTCGCATCTTCTGAAAAGAGAAGGTCCCTGCTAGAAGCTGCTTTCCAAGGAAACCCTAAACCGATCAACGGCAGTGGTGGTAATAATAAAAGTGAGACTAGCAGCAATTATATTAATGTAATACGGCCTGGTGCATTCATGGACTGCATTAAAGCACTGCAATCAGAGATGCTAGGTCCTCAGTATGGTTATGGCACAGAAACTAACCAAGGAACGTTGGTAAGGTTAGAAGAAGTATGGAGAGAATCTATTCTGGTGTTAGAAGACATTGCTGGGGACGCTAACTACATGCCTTGAAAGAGGAAAGTTTTGTTAAAGTCCATTTGTACAAGGTATTTGTAAAATAATTGGAATTGTTTTTGTAAGAGAAACAAAATAGCGGTTTGAAAATATACAAAGTCAAGTCCTATCAACTTGAGTGTGTCGTTTAATCTGTCCAGTGCTAGCAGAAGATGCAGCACGGTGTTGCTTTGCCCTTTCTATTAAATTCCAATAAACTTGAGGTTGCATTCCTGCAGAAGGACCTAATTGAGATTCTAGAATCTCTGCTATGTGGAATAAAGAAGCTTCGTGCCACGCAGGAGCCATTATTTGCAAACCAACAGGAAGCTTATCGGGGGAACTGTTGTTATTAGATTTATTCTTGCTGGTGCTACCACCCGTGGCACTACCGACAGGAACTGTTATTGCCGGCAAGCCTAGCATATTCGCCAATTGGGCAAATCGCATTGACTTTACAGCTGTGCTAACATCAGAAGCTCCACCAGAGAGAGATGCAGGTCGAATTTGTGGTGCTGCGGTGGGTGTTGTCGGTGTAATAATAAAATCAATCTTTTCAGAATCAAAAATATGACGCACTGCATCATCTAATTTTCTACGAACCTTTTGCGCATTGATATACGCTGCGGCAGAAAACCCATCAGCTATAGCGAGACTAATCCTAACTTCAGCTGTCAACTGTTTCCTTGTAGCAAAGTTGGAAATATACTCGCCCATGTTTGCTCGCATTTCTGATGTAATTGTGACACTATGCGCCGGAAGAAGGTCATTTAAATGAGGTATAACAATAGGTTTTATGATCAAACCTGCACCTTGTAGTAATTTGACTGCATGTTTGCATGCTCTGACCACCTCTGGGTCAGCGTGCTCAAACCAAGCCCAGTGGATACCTGCTGTTAATCCAGTTGCTGAGATAATAGTACTAGACAAGTTAGGGAGTGCTAATGGGGGTGGCATAGGCAGCATGCCATGCTGTTCATGCCCTTTATTTGCTAGCATGGCATATAGTAAAGCACAATCTCTGACAGTGGGCGCCATAGGGCCACAGCATGTTACAGTATGAGCAATCGAGGGGCTTGGAAGAGCGCAAATTCTTGAAGCTGTGGGTTTCAAACCTACAATGCCACACAAACCTGCTGGAATGCGGATACTCCCACCGCCATCTGTGCCAATTGCAAACGTTAGAAGACCTGATGCTACTGCTGCCCCTGCTCCGGAGGAGCTTCCTCCAGTGTGATAGTCGACATTGTGGGGATTACGAGGTGTTCCGTGAACTGTATTTAGGCCTGAAGTACCTAGACCTATCTCATGCATATTTAATTTCCCGGCTAAAATCGCTCCAGCTTGTAGTAAAGCTGCAACACCAGGAATAGTGCCAGTGACTGGTCTATGAGTTGCTAAGAATGCCGTGCCCGCAGTGGTAGGGTATCCATCGACATCAAGCTCATCTTTGACACCGAATATAACACCATCGAGTATTGAAAGAGGGTTTCCAGCAGCGTATCGTTCAGTAGATGCAGCAGCGGCAGTGCGTATAGCAGCAGGACGGTGCTCGATGAAAAGTCTAAGCGGAGGAGACATTATTTCGCTTTCTTCGACAGCTACGATGAACGCTTCGGCGACATCGCTTGGAGTTAAAGCATTGCTAAGATAGGACGCATGAAATTCAAGCGCGGAGCAGCGGAGATAAGAGCTAGGATTTTCTATTAGGCCAAGGGAATCAACGAAGGCAGCCGCAGTGGTTGCACCATCTGCATCTTGCGGGATAATACAGGCTTGATTCTGCGTTTCTGATGGATACCCATTGGTATCTGGTGTGAATAGGGGTTCACATGCAAAGCTTTTCTCTTCTAAAGTCTGAGGAATATTATTTCGGCGTAAAAGGACGGAGCGGATGCTGGAAAATAGACCGCTCTCAATAAGACCAAGGAAAATTCTCAATGGGGTGCCTGCAGAATTAAAAAATGATATTGCATGAGATGGAATCTCTAAAAGTGGGCGAAGTGCTGAATCGAAGCATTGGAATCATTAATGCAGGAGAACTCCATCTCATTGGGGGTTTAGGATCAGGACATGTCACCGAGGGAATCCTTACCTAACAACACAGGAGAAGACACCTCCTCTGCGCGATATTCATCCTCTGACATTATGATTTATTAAAGGGATCAATTGTGTAGTATCATCCACCTGAATAGAAAAGGTTACGAGACCCGAGCCATGCCACGTGCCCCCAAAATTTAAACTCGGTTTTATCTGTCTATTTGAGCAAAGGTCAAAGTCTATAACGAAAAACTATTCAGTCTATCATACAGTGAGCTTACTCGAAGCCACTTAATGTAGATGACGCGGCAACTACTTACAAGCAGGCAAAAATAAAGTTTTAAGCTATTTATTATGAACACTTGGCCATCGATATCGCCACCGCTGCCACTCACTCTCATATGAATATCAAAAAATAAACAAATAAATAAACCAAATAAAAAAAAAAACAAATCTAATTATACACTTTCATCTTGGAAGGTACTATTGCTCTCATTTGGAACTACTGAAGACCCTGAAGACGTATAATTGGTCATATCCAAAGACGAACTTGCCGTCTTTCTAAAAGTTTTGAACACATTAAGCACTCCACCAAGCTTCTTTTCCACCTTTAGGTCATCCCTATCATTGCAGAAATTTTCATACCCAGCTCCCAGGGCAATACGAGCCAATAAGCGAGGTATCGTTACTATAACTTGCTCTATCAATGCCGGCAAAACGATGAGAGTGTAGTAAAATTCGGGATTTCGGGCGTATTTAAATGGCTGATACATAGCTACAAGGCTAAATATAACAGCAATGAGCAATAAAAGACAGCATAGAAGTGAAATTAGAATGAGTCTATCCTGCCGTACTAGTGGTTCCTTTCCACCACGTTGGGGAGAGGTGATTGAGTAGTACACCGCCATGCTGACAACGCTCGTAACAAGAGTGGCATTGGTAAAAATAGCCCAGCTTGAAGCGAGACGGAGCTTGCTGGCAGTTTCTAAATGGCTTGGAGTGGGGTATCCGTACACTAGCGTGGCATAGCAGACACCTAAGATTATTCCAAAAGTAATAAAAGGAAATATAAGCCATCGAACGGCAATCCGTAAGTTGAGTTTTTTAGCAAAGGGAGGTTGAGAAGGCTCAGAAGCATTTTTAAACCAGCATGTCAACACAATTATCTGTGCAGTAAAAGCTATGGTAAGACCAGCACCAGAAAGAACAAAGAATATGGCGAAATAGTTGTTGTTCGGTGGGGTGCCTTTGCCAACGTCATTATGGTAGGCGGCATTGAAGGAAAAAGCTATTAGTCTTAATAATGTGGACATTCCAGAGAGCAAGTACAGCCTGAATTTGGTGATGCGGAAGTTAACTAGGGCTCCGACCAAGAGAATAGCAAAGATGCAGGCAACTGCAATAGCAGCAGATTCGTTGACAAGCATGACTAATGAAGGGCAAAGATTCAAGCAAAACTCAAAAGAAAGCCGCAAGAACCGGTGAATTTCAATTCATATACCGTATAAGAATCTATTCCCTCAATTAATTTTCAAAATAGCAATTGAGCTATACTTTCGTTTCGGCGAGCAAAAATCATTTGTCATTTTAAAATATTCATGCTTTAATCATAAATGTCCTCACTATGAAGCGATACATAAATAACCACAGTTCAATAAATATCCGATAAATGCAGCTTTTAGGTCAATTGCATGATCTTGAAGGCTTTGCGTTGCGTCCTAAGTGCCGGGCCCCCCCACTGCGGCAGTCAGAGCTGAGCTCCGTGAATCATCATAGATACCCTGCACTCAAAAGCAAAGTTGAGCTTCAGCGTCGGCTCATTTTTTTCTTAACTGTAGAATCACCAAACGTACGCATCAAAAAAGGCAAGCAACAATGGCACCTGCTTGGGGCTTAAGCTCTTCAAAAGGCGTCCAGATGAGAGGAATGGCCAAAGACCTTCGAAACCGCACCCAACACCGCGGCAACGTTTCAAAGGCCGTTACAGCTTACGTTCAGGGAGAATGCGTCGGGATCCGCCCTCCAATTGTCAAGGTGAGGCCTACGAGTTTGAACAGCATTCTTGCAAACTTTCGAGATTTAATTTACCCCCAAAGAAAACCCTAAGTTTCCGCACATTGTTGGCCTAACGGCCGCCTCAGATTGAGCAATATTATATTCAGGTCAAGTATCATAAGGATGATCACTTTTGAACACAACTTTTGCAGGCAAACAATCAATTGGAAGCGTTGAAGGTCATGAGCAAGGTTGTTGCTGACACTGGCGAGCTTCAGCTTATAGAACGCTACCGTCCGATCGACGCCACCACCAATCCTACACTGATCTACAAAGCAGTCCAAAACCCTGAATATGAGCACTTTTTACAGCATGCAATCGATCAAGAAGGGCGTAAAGCTCCGGTTTCCGCCATTGCTGACGGTCTTGCTGTTGCCATTGGCTCTCAAATTCTTAGAATCGTTCCCGGTAGGGTCTCTACAGAAGTTGATGCACGTCTCAGCTTTGATACCATAGCAACAGCAGACAAAGCATTGCATTTGTTGGATCTCTACTCCAAAGCGGGATTTGACCCTTCAAGGATTTATATCAAAATTGCAGCTACCTGGGAAGGTATTAGAGCCTGTGAACGTTTACAAAAAGAAGGCATCGACTGTAATATGACTCTCCTTTTCAGTTTTGCACAAGCTGCTGCATGCGCAGATGCCGGTGCTGCTTTAATCTCTCCCTTTGTCGGCCGTATCTTAGACTGGCATAAGAAGAATAAAGGCAGAGACTACACTGCAGAAGAGGATCCAGGTGTATTAAGTGTCAAACGCATTTACAACTACTACAAACAGTATGGCTATCGCACTACTGTGATGGCTGCGTCATTCCGTACTGTCGATGAAGTCCGTGCTCTTGCTGGAATTGATGCTATAACGATCTCTCCTGCTATTTTAGAACAGCTGGAGAATAGTACTGAAGATTTACCGTATCAACTGTGGTCTGATATGGGTGGATGTATCGATCCATTGATAGATATGGGTTCTCACGCACATAACGTGTTTGAACAAGTGCATGGTGGTGATGCAATGGCAGTAGAGAAGTTGGCTGAAGGGGTTGAAGGCTTCAGTGAAGATGCAGTGAAATTAGAAGCGCTGTTGATTGAGAAATTGGGTAAATAATAATAATGTAAATTACGTATTTGTATAGATAGATGTTTTTGAATAAATTTGGTGTCGTGTCGGCATCCTCTGTTTCTGGTTTACTTGTTTTTTTCCCCTTGCATCTTCTCTCGGTCCTAGCTGAATAATAAATCTACATACAACATGTCTAATATACTATGAATAGACAACAAGCAAGACGATTAGCGATTTGTTTGAATTGATAGCGCTTAATGTAAATTCTATAGAATTCTCTACCCTAAAGCCCCTGCAATTCGAGAGCTAGTCGTTCAGCTGAACATTTTTCACATTCACACTGAAATCCATAATCTCTCAATTCTTCTGTTCTTTCCTCCAAAGAATCTGCATCTTCTGAACTATAACTTATAGTAATCTCTTCACCTGGAGATATTTTGCCGACTGCCAAAATCACAGCATTTCCATTTTTATCTTGATCTCGTTTAAACGCCCGGGCATTGGGCACACAGCTATGATTCAAACACGCTTGTAGAGAATAAAATGCATTCCCTAGACATGCCCATTCAAATTCACACTCCATTATACCGTGCAAACCGCCATATGCATCAATAGATTTATATTTATTTAGATTAATTTTATCTTCTTCTGTTAACTCATTTTCAACGTCTTCGACTTCTTGCGCCCAAAGTGGTACTGGACTAGCCACCACCATGGATAAATTGTTTAATTCAAACATTCCTATAAGCGAACCCCAAATATGAAGGTGTACTGCAGCTGGAAAGTGCTCAACTAACGTAGAATTACGGTGTTTTATTGCTTCTATAAGTAAATTTAAAGAATCTTCAGCCATTTCCTTCATATCCCTGCGGAATTGATCTTCTTCTTCTGTTGGGACGTCAGAAGGGAGAGCGACAGCGTCCCACCAAAGAGCTTTGTGACCCATTTTAAATAATATCCATGCCTCTTTCAAAGCAAGCCACTTCATAGTTTCGGTCTCTTGATTACTTTCCTGCAATTGGCGCTCGGCTTCTAGCAACACTAATGCCACCGCCTGTGCTGCTAAAATAAAAACATCATTTGTAGACTCAGCATGTTGATAGAACTCCTCAATTAATGGATCGTTTGTACCCGTACTATGTGAAGAGGTGCAGCCATTTCTTTCTAATCTATTACTTGAGTTCGCAGGGCATAATAGAGAGTGGTGAGCATGCCACGATGCATCTCTGCACTCTACACTGCAGTATACAGCCTCGCAGCATGGCCCCATACGGCAAGGTATGATCGAAGGCAATGGAAATTCATCTGAACATGGTAATTTTGGCAATGAAGAGTTAGTCTCATCTTCATTGGTGCTACTGCCACCGATCACTGACTGTTCATGATCCCAGTTATTAGCGAGCTGTTCTTCAATGCTTCCTACCATGGCAAAACATCTAGAACACACTAGACCACTGCCACGTGTTTCTGCATGCTGTATAGATACTACATGCGGTTCTTCCAGCACTAGTTCTTCATCTAAAAATAATTTTGTTGCAAAGACGCCTTTGCCACGACCGTCACCGGCATCTGGACGAACTTCCAAACCTAGATTCTTGGTTTTCTGCATTGCATTGATATTTGATGACGATATAATTAGTCGATGAAGAAAACTTTAAATCATGCAAGCATAACTATGAAGGAAGAATATAAATTCGCATCGCATGGGTTGAACTTGCCTCAAAAAAAAATGCTTTAATCTCAGCCGCAGAGGGTATCTGCAGCAATTCAGATACTTGATCTTCTATTTGTGGCATAATGCACCTTCCAAAAATTATTAAATATGCTTGGCATGGTCTAAACTTTTCCCTGCTTTTCATGTTTTGATGGCGTAGCTGGTGGTTTCTTCAAATGTTCCCACTTAAGTTTACACGTAAGCAACAGTATTTATCGAACACGATGCTGCACTGCTGAAAACAACGCATCAACTTCATCAGCCTCTATACTAGCTTCCCTCTCAATAAAGCCCTCTGCCTCCACTTCTGTTGCCGCAAATGCCGTCGCTTGTGCTGCTTTCCTTGCATCTGGTCCATATGTCCAGTGCAGTCCAGTATATAGCGCTAAATCAATACTCCAGGGTAAAATCATAAAAACTAATAATGCTTCACCTAGTGCTTCTGCATTCGCCAGATCCTTGTCTCTATCTCCACTGGGAGTTGCTGCCCCGTTGAAACCAAAAACTTCCTCCCCAACAAGACCTACTAATGGAGCTGTACACGCAGCAAGAGCAGTTTCAAAGCATCTATCAAAGGCGTATACCAATGTCCGCTGCTTTTCGGGTACAATTTCCGCAAAAAGAGGGTTATTACACGCCGGAGCAGGCCAAGCTTTGACCAGACCAAAAGTGAAGAGGACTCCAGCATAGAGACCTGCTGACGAGACACTTGCATCCCCTTTGGGGAGTCCCTTTGTTAGTAAAAACGCAAATGGAATTCCAGATGCTACACTAATCTGTGCAACAACTATTCTACCATGTACAGGCCATCTTATTGCTGCTCCGTCACCTAGAACGCCACCAAGCATGCCTCCAACAGCGACTCCAGCCATGAATACTGCCACCAGGGCAGAGGCGGTGAATGCAGGAAAACCAAGTAATTGGAAATAAAGAGTGAGGTAGACCAATGCAGACCAAGGAATGTTGCCAAAAATACCTTAGATAACATACGTTATTAATAAAAGACGTTAGATACTGATAAATAAAAACAAAAAAATGAAAGTAAGAAAATTTTGCTTTGTTCTTTTTGTTCTCTCTTTCTTATTTCTTACCTTGCACCACTGTTAGTGTAAAGGAAGGGACGTTTAATAAAGCTGACATTTCGTTTCTCAGCGATTTGCAGGCTTTAGTAAATGTTTTCGGCGTTTCAGTGATGTTTCTTCTATTGTAGATAAATCGAGGGTCTTCAACTGCAAAATTTAGAAAACCAACTGCCACTGCTGCCGTGGCGGCACCTACAAATGCAACGCGCCAGCCCTCTACATGTCCAAATCTGCTCCAGGACGCTGCAAATTAAGAAAAATAAAGAATATTTATTACTGCGCTGTATTGATATGTGGAAATTCAGGATCCCTTCTTCCTTTAAACAGCAGATCAATAAAAAAACAATCTCACCGATATTTGTTGCTAAGAGAGCACCGATCATGCCTCCAGCCGATGCAGATAAGTGCATGACCCCAAATGCACGCCCTCGTGTCTGTGGAGTATGGTAATCGGCTACTATCGATTGTGCATTAGGTACGATAAGTGCAAGACTTGCTCCCGCCAGAGCCCAACTTGGGAGAGCAGCGGCTAGGCTACTGGACAAAGCGAAGAGAACAGCGCATAATGACCAAATCATGCATCCAATACCGATCATGTGTCCTCGATGGTATGCATTTCCTGTTTGAAAAAATGGTTTTGCCCAATTAAATAAAACTAGAAGCTGTGAGCAAGTTTCTTTGAGGAACCTAAAACCTCACCTGCAAGTCCTCCCAGGGGTGAAACGACGGCTTGCGCCAATGAGCGAGCTAGAGTCAAGTATCCAAGGTGAGACGGAGAGCTACCAAAGCTTTTCGCCACATAACTATAAACTGAAGGAAGCACTTGCTCACTTGAACGCTCGAGGACCGTTGCCAAATTTGTGGCCACAATAGTTCTTGCGCGCCCTAGTGGGGCTGCAGACACATCCATTGGACATTACCACATTGTTTAAGAGAGATCATCTTGCAATTGTGCTTGAAAATGGGGTTGAAAAAAAAACCGCACAGCACACCTCACGGCAGAGATTCCACACCAGCAACCAACCAAGAGTCCCCCAAAAACTAGTTAATAGATCTATTATCTCGTTGATAAGTGTTCGAATATATATTAAACAATTCTTTTTAGTCCGCTCAACAAGTTTTTGATATGCCAGGTACGCTGATAAATAAATAAAGGATTCAAATTTAAATATTCCAAACTTTGTCCTATGGAACTAATGGACGAAAGTCTGTTCCTATATATTGCGAAAACTGCAGGAAAAGAAGGTGGCAAGGCCAAGCCTTTAAAGGTACGTTTATTTGCACTATTGTATTGTGTTTGCCTTGCTCTCGATGGCCCGTCGGCTGTCCAAAAAGTTGTATTCTGATATGAGTTCCTCATTTAACCTTGATGTCTGCAGAAGCCAAAAGCTACAAAAGATTACGACGAGGACGATAAGGAGTTCTTGAAGAAGAAGAAGGTGCGATTTCTTGCGCCTTGAATAATATTTGAAATAAATGCCCGTCCGTCGTGTTGATTCATCTTCACTTGAAATTTCTGAACTAACACGTATGATCTACATCTTACAAACTTTTCAGGAAGAGGAAGCAGCTTTGAAAAAAGCAAGGGAGGCTTTACTCAAGGGTAAGAAGAAGTAAATATTATGAAAGCAGAAAAGGAAGAAGATAGCTTTTCTCGTCTGGACTGCTTGAGTTGTCGTATAACTGGCACTGCTGTTTGTCTTGGCTTAAGTGCTTATCTCACTGCTCAAACATACGCAAGACCTCCTACATCTCCTGCTCAACGTATCTTTACTTTGGCATTTGCTGGAGGATTTGCTGCTTTAGGTATTGCTCGAGCTATTGTTTAAGTTTTTTTATTTCCTGTTTTTCACGCTCAATTTGAGTTAGTAGGCTATCATTTTAATTTAACAACACGGTTGAAACGCGCGACAATCATATATTACTGGTCTGAGTCAATCCGCTATGTCCCCTAATAGCAGAGGCCCAGCAAGGGAGTAATAAAACAGGCACAGGTCATCAATAGAAACAACTTTAGCACAATGATGGTGATGGTGGTGGACGATGGAATATGGAGGATGGGTGAGAGAACAGAACAAAGCCAACGGTTATAAAAATGATGAAAAACAAACAAGAAGGATAATGATTCATGCAAAATTAAACAGTTTAAATGAGCATAGCAGCGGCCACGGCGGCAACAGCGGCAAAGCCCACGGAGGCAACACCAGCAGAGCCGCTGGGGGGCACGGAGGCAGGGGTGGGCTGGGGATCAGGGGTGGGTTGGGGAGCAGGGGTGGGCTGGGGATCAGGGGCGGGCCCGGGAGTGGGAGCAGGAGCAGGCTTGGGGGTGTACTTCTCAGGGACAAGGACAGTGTCAATTCCAAAGGCGTACTGACCCTCCGCCGTGCACGTAATAGCACCGAGAACCTTGGCCAACTCATCGACAGGGGTATCGCTGATGATACCAGTCTTGGAAGCCGCAATAGCAGCAATGCCAGTGGGGACGGGGGCCATGTTGCCGCCAACACCACCCATTTCGGTCCAGAAGCCCATAGTCTCACCGCTCAAGGCAGTGGCAGTGGTGTCAGAGGCCTTAGCAGCGGTGGCAATATGGTTGGCAAGAATCTCAGTAAGTATGGTTTTGTTAGCGGCGGCAGCTGGGCCTACGGCAGCGATCAAAGTTTCAAAAGCAGCGTTGGTAGGTGCAGCAATGACAACAACGCCCTCGGGGAGGGTAATCTCAGTGGCAGCGATTTCAGGGTCGGTAAGGAGGCCAGCCAAAATAGAGAAGTTTTCGGCAGCAAGGACATCCTTGATTCCTTGGCAGGCAGCGCCGACAAGGCCCCCGATGGTGGGGGTGGGAGCGGGAGCGGGGTCAGGACCAGGGGCAGGCGCAGCTGCGTCAGGCAAGAAGACCGTGTCAGTAAAGACAGCAATAGGTCCATCTATGCAAGCAACAATGTCCTCAGTCTTGGCAATGGTAGCACCCTGGGTGACAGAGCGGGCAGTATTGTCAGTGGTGGCAACAAAATCATTGATTGGAGATTCAGCCCCGGAAATCTGGAAATTGACAGTCTTTCCGTTGATAGTCGTGGCTGTTGAGATAGCGGTAGATTCTGCGTTAGCAAGATGAAGAGACAGAATGTCCTTGATTAGCTGAGGATTGAAAGCAAGCTCAGCGACAGAGACGCCCAACTTGGGGAGGGCAGCAGTCAGGGCAGCATCAGAAGGAGCAAATAGGATAGGGGTGCCAGAGTCAGGGACCTCAATCTCAGTGCTGGCAGCAAGAGTGAGAGCAGTACTCAAAAGCGCATTCTGTCCAAGACGGAGCTTTGCATCGGGGCAAATACCGTCAACAAGATCTCCAACGGTAGTAATAGCAGCAAAAGAAGGCTGGGCGATATAGGCAACTGGAAGAGATCAATTAAAATGAAAAGAAACAAGATCAGCTTGTGCGTGTTGGATCATACGAAAAATTCTGGCACCATCAGCACCCTAGAATTATGCACCAATATGGCATTTGAATAAACATGGACCCTTTTCTGGTGTCCCCCACTGAATGTTGGAATCATGGCATGAGAATTTAGCAAAGGTAAGCAGACAAAGACGGCAACTTACCAGCCAGCACCAAAGCAATGAAAGAAACCCTCATCTCTTCGAATTGCCGAAGCTAAAACAACTATAATTGAGGCTGTCTGGATCTGGGTCAGGGTGTTTTCTAAGGATTTGGCCTGGCGAAAAAATTCGGCGATTTTCGCCGTTTCCAGCTATTAATTTGCCCGGCGATTTTTGCTGCTGGCCTTGCTGCTCTGGTTAATTTCCTATATACTCAACTGTGCGCTGCATTAGGCATTTTTAGCTTTGCGTGTGTAAACAAAGTTTTACGGCTTTCCGCATAAAATTACAACTTTAGAGGTCTGAAATCTGGCGATATTTTTATCCGAAGCCTGACCACCGTCGAGTTTTTCAGGCTATTTTTTATCGCCGGCCATGCTGGCTGGCGAATTTCCCCGGCTATTTTCCCCCTTTTGAAACCCTTCCGCCGATGTTTTTCGCCAATTCACCGGTTAAATGTAACCCTGGTCTAGATCGTTGCTCTTTTCTCCCAGCACGTTGGGGGAGCAAGCACTACAAAAACTGTCCTGCCTGTATGGGAAGTGGTGCATGTCTGACGTGTTACAGAAAGCAGAGAAAGCATGGAGAGGGCATTATAAATGCAGTGCAAAGAGAGGCAATTACGACGAAGGGGCAATATAAAACTCAGGAGCAGGAAGAACAGCACACAAACAGCATTTAAACTAAAAGCGTGACTGCTACACAACTAAAGAGAAAGAATAATGGATGGTGGTGATCATAAAGGGGATGACATAAGAATCTAATCAATAAATCAAATTATGTAATTTAAGCAAGCATAGCAGCGGCTACGGCGGCTACGGCAGCGAAGCCCATGGAGGCAACACCCGCAGCGCTGGGGGCCGGAGCAGGAGCAGCACCAGGGCCAGGAGCAGGCTTGGGGGTGTACTTCTCAGGGACAAGGACAGTGTCAATGGCAAATGCATACTGGCCTTCAGCAGCGCAAGCGACCCCAGCAACAACCTTGGCCATCTCGTCGACGGGAGTATCAGTGATAACACCATTCTTATCGTCAACCAAAGCGGCAATGCCAGTAGGGACGGGGGCCATGTTGCCGCCAACACCACCCATTTCGGTCCAGAAGCCCATAGTCTCACCGCTCAAAGCAGTCGCAGTGGTGTCAGAGGCAGCAGTAGCAGTGGCAATATGGTTGGCAAGAATCTCGGTAACAATGGTCTTGTTAGCGGCGGCAGCTGGGCCTACGGCAGCAATGAGTTTCTTGAAGGCATCGTTGGTAGGTGCAGCAACAACAACAACGCCCTCGGGGAGGGTAATCTCAGTGGCAGCGATTTCAGGGTCGGTAAGGAATTCAAATAAGGTAGAGAAGTCATCTCCACCAAGGACAGCACTGATGTCGGGGCAGACAGAGCCAACGAGGGCACCGATGGTCAATTTGGGGGTAGGAGCAGGGGCGGGGGTAGGAGCAGAGGCAGGAGCGGCACCAGGGAGGAGCACAGTGTCAACAAAGACAACAGTGGCACCAGCATCGCAAGTGACAACCTCCTCAACAGCAACAGTGTTGTCACCCTCCATGATGGTGAGGTCAGCAGGGGAAGCAGTTTGGAGATCGGCAAGGCTGATGGCTTCACCGCCTTCCATAAACGAAATATCACTTCCGGCAAGAGTCGCGGCATCAACGGAAGCATCAGTAGAGGCAGCGGCAAGGTGAAGAGATAAAATAGAGGTTAACAAGTCAGCATCGGCAAGGATCTCCTCAGCAGTCAAGTCGACCTTCGCAAGGGCGGCTATGAAGGCAGCATCAGAGGGAGCGACGACAACGACATTATCACCGGCAGGGAGAGTGATTTCAACATCCTTGGCGGCGGTGATGGCAAGCCCTAAGACGGTGTTCTCGGCAAGACGTGCTTTAGCATCGGGACAGAGACCGTCCACAGCTTCACCAATGGTGAGGGCAGAGGCCTGGGCAGCGAAGCCGGCTGCACAATAATGACACACGCGAAGGTTGGAGATTAGTTTCAAATTTAAGGATCGGTGTCACCAAAAGCAGTATGCGATTGAAAGAAGAAATATGTGGCGTAATGAGGGGAAATGTAAGAGCGTGATGATGAAGAAATTGAGTGGAAGTCGACGGAAAATATGGACTGATGCAAAGAAAACAAGATCAGACAGAATTCTAGAACGTGACGTAAATCTAGAAGTCCCAATGCATTGTAAGTATTCACAGCGGCATTGAGCGGGAAGACTTGTCATCAAGCACTCTAAATTATCGCATTGCAAAAAATCTCCAACAACACGTTCTGGCAAAATCCAAGTAGTAATAGCATTGCTTACCTAACAGGAGGAGGCAGACGGCAGAAGTCTTCATTGTGAATAATAAATAATATAAATTGACGTCTGCTTGGCGCACTTTGAGTGGATTATATTGCTGAAGCTGAACCGCTTAGGGTTGCTTCCAGAACTTCTGAATGACTTGAAGTGTGTGGACGCCATTGGCACTGCCAAGTCTTAGCCTTCAAGTCGAAAGTTGGACTGAAAAGAAAGAAGATGGTTTCACACGTAATATAACTGCATGAGATTCATCTTGCAGCATATTCAGAAACCCAAATGCCTGCTTTGCCCAGAACATCAGTGAGCAGCTGTCTCGCTCCCTTGCAGCAAAGTCACCGATCACAATCATTTATTTTTTCATCACGCAAGATCTCGGCACCCATGTCTGCTTCAGTAAAGAAAAAACATAGGATGAGTATATCGCATAGTGCAGTTTTAGCAGGTGTCAGCGGAGGCCCCTCATACGACGTTCCTGGATTGTTTGTGGCGGACTATTCTATCAAAGTGCCGCTCGACTACTCCGGTGAGAAATTTAGTTTATTATTGTTGACTTAAACTCAAACGATTGTTTTAAATAAGTAAAATCTCTTGAGACCAAACTTTGTCTTATTAATTTTTCCAATACACTACGTACAGGCGAGCTCCCTGGGTCCATTAATATTTTTTTCCGCATAGCCGTCTCGAGGAATAAACAAAATGATACTTCCTTGCCCTATCTCCTGTATTTACAAGGTGGACCCGGATATGAAAGCCCTAGACCTATGGATGCGTCAGGATGGTTAAAATATGCTACAAACTGCTTTAGAGTGGTCCTAATGGACCAACGAGGTACGGGTTTATCTGCTGGGATCACCGCTGCCAGCCTTGAGCTCCAAGGATCACCAGAAAACCAGGCTCGATACCTAAAATGTTTCCGTGCAGATAGTATCGTACGAGATTCTGAAGCTATTCGCAGTGCTTTATTGCTTTCTGGACCAGATAATGGAAATTTAGGGAACTCTGGAGATTCTCGTTGGTCGTTGCTAGGTCAAAGTTTTGGTGGGTTTTGTTGTGCTACATATCTTTCTTTAGCTCCACAAAGTTTAGCTGAAGTGTTAATCACTGGTGGATTGCCACCTGGTATCTCATCACCATGCTCAGCTGAAAATGTCTATCGCCGTACATTTCAACGGGTGCTTGGGCAAAATGCTAAATTCTATGCACGTTTCCCAGCAGCAGAGTATCGTGCTCGTCAAGTAGTCAGTTATTTGATTTCGCAACCTAATGGGAGCATCACTACCCCAGCTGGCAATACTCTTTCTCCTCGATCATTCCAATTGCTAGGTCTCCAGTGCCTTGGTTTCTCAACCGGCCTGGAACGTCTAAACTATCTCCTTGAAAGCGCAATAGATCCTAGTACTGGTGCTGTTTCTCAACGTTTTATGAAGGATTTTGATACCTCAATGGCTTGGGATACAAATCCTTTGTATGCTATTCTACATGAATCAATTTATTGTCAAGGAGGAGAAGCGGCACATTGGGCAGCACATAGAGTACGGGAGAACGAATTTAAGGACGAATTCGATGCTATAAAGGCAACACACGACGAAAAGCCTGTATATTTTACTGGAGAAATGGTCTTTCCATGGATGTTTGATGAGTTTAAAGAGCTGCGCAAAATAAAACCAGCAGCAGAATTGATAGCTCAGGAGACAAACTGGCCAAAATTGTACGATAAAAATGTGTTGAATAACAATACAGTAGCTGTAGCTGCAGCAAGTTATTTTGAGGATATGTTCGTTGATTTTGAGCTTGCTCAAGAGACTGCGCAGTCTATCAAGGGTATCAGGCTATTTGTTACAAGCGACCATTTGCATGACGGAATAAGAGAGAATGGCAGTGCTATTATTGAGAAATTATTAAATATGGCACGTGGAGGGGTATTGTTGAGATAAAGCTATCCTTGATTTTTTATTTTATCTTTGCTTTAGAGTGTAAATATAAACCTGTGTTTGTTACAATTAAGTAGCAGTCCGCTCTGGGTTCAAAATATAAGACCTTTTCTTAGGCACCCAAAATTGCACGGGAGGCAAGCAAGACCGAAATAGGAACCGTCACATTATCTCCTCCGTCAATGGGTAGAGGTAAAGATTCAACCAACGTTCCTAGTAATGCACACAGCGCAACCTTTTGCCACATATGTGACGACAAAGAAGCACCAACTTTTGGTGATACAAGCAGTCCATTACAGTTAATAAAATGGCCCAGCATGGCCGTTCCAAGTACAGTAGCACCCACAAAGCATGCTAATGAACCTGCTATAGACTTGTTACGGTTCCATGGCAGCTTAGAAGATGTTACACTGGCACCAACAACTTCTGCTAGTCCGTCACCTCCACATAGTGTTGCTATAGCTATTATCGCTGCTGGCTGCCTCCAGCACAGTACTGCAACTGCAGCATGGACTATACCATAAATAAATGGACCTTGCAGCAGCTCTTGTCGTTGTCCACTACGTGTAATGCCAGGAACAAGGCCAAGGAGATCAGGAATTGTGTTGTTTGCGACAAGTGCAAATTTAACTGAAGCTAAGAATGGGACGGCCGCCGCTAGAAAAGGGCTCCATGGAGAGGCAGTAGCGTAGAGAGGCCAGCAAACGGCAAATAAAGGGCCGCATCCTGAAAAGATAAAAGTCAGATATCAGGTTTATGAAGCAAGTTTAAGGAGGAGAGTAAGAACAGTGGAAAAGGCGGTGCTAGAAAGTTAAAATATTCTTCACCTATGTGCATCAGTTTCCTAGATAATCTTTCGGGAAGCACTTTGTTTTTCCCAATAATTGCCGTCAACGCAACGTAAGCACCGCAACCCAAACCTGTCGTTGCAAATGCTAGTAGATTTGTGATCAAAGTGCTCATTGAAATTACTTCAAAGACGCAGCAAAAGACCCAAGTTCAATATTACAAGGTTTGAAATGAAAGAATCAAATGGTCCATAAAATTCATCAATATGATCAAAGCAAAAAAAAAACAGATCTCTTCCTTTTCAGCCACTGACTAGCCTAAACACCACTTCCGGCACTGCCAGTGGGGGAGAAAGCAACAAATCCAAAATAAGGTAAGCATATTAAACCATAAACTCAACAAACGACCTGCGAACTTCTTTATAAATGTCTTCAGGATCTCTATCTGCTGTAATACGTGCCACTTTCCCTTCCTTTTCATAATACTGAATCACCGGCATACTTTGCTCAACAAACACTCTAAATCGTTTGCGAATAGTCTCAATATTATCATCAGTACGGCCCTCATTACGCCCCAGCAACCTCCTTTCCATTACTTCCTCAGGGCAATCGAAATACAGGATAAATCTTGGCTGAATTCCGGTTTGACTTTCAAATGCACCTCGGTTTTCCTCGTTACGAGGAAAGCCATCTATAAGGAACTGAGATTTGCCACTAGCATCCATAGCTTCTTGTAAAAGGCTGACAGTGACAGACGAAGGTACAATCTGTCCGTTAGCAATCATTTCAGCAACCATTTGGCCATCAGGGGTGCCACTTTTCATGTGAGCACGAAGAAGGTCGCCTGCAGATAAGTGAACAACACCAAATTCTTCAACAAGCTTGGCACTTTGAGTACCTTTACCTGAACCAGGTCCACCAAGTACAAAAGCAACCTGGTAGTGCTTTACTCCATTCGTAGGCCCATCGGCGAATTTCGTAGGGACTGAAGCAGCGGCTCCAGCAGTCATTTGCGGTTGAGCCATGGCGGTGGTTGGTTCAGCAACAGTCATGAGGGCAGCTGCAGAAAGTCCAAATGGAATGCTGTGCTTTGTAAACTGCAGAAAGTAATATCCATAGTTAGCTAGGCCCAGTGAGCGTGCAACCTCTAAGAGAATATAGCCCTCCTAAAGTAGATTACAAGCCAGAAATTACCTTGGCAAAGAGATTCTTAGCACCGTGCTCAAATTGAGGCGCTGCCGCAAGACCCGTGCTCTTAGGCAACTCAGCTGCAACAAATGAAGTTTGCCTGATGAGATGGACTGCGCTACTTAAAACTTTGCGCCGCAAAAACATGCAAATTAGCTACAAAGTTCAGCAAGATGAACACAGATCTTGCGTCAAATAGTAGCGTATGTTCGCTTTTATTTTAAAATGTAACTAAAGTAGCAGATAGCTTCGATATGAAGGCTCGCATGTCAAATTTGCGTCAACAACCTGAGCAAAACTTTTGCTCAATTGAATTGTCGATATTACAATGAATGGTAAGATAACTTATTTGAAAGTTCATAATATCACTGTAAACGTAATGGGTTCTGTAGATTTGCCGCCATTTCATCTAGCATTCCCAGTTCATGATCTTGCTTTGGCAAGAGATTTTTATATGAAGTATGATCTGGGCTTAAAATTGCTTTCGCTCCAGACCTGATAGTATACATGTGACGACACTGCGATCCATAATCCTGATTATGCCAAAGCACTCACGTTTCCAAATCTGTTCAATATTTTGCAGCACCCTCGGCTGTCCAGATGGACGAACCTCTGAGCGGTGGACCGACTTCTCTCTTTTTGGCCACCAAATAGTAGCCCATGTAGTCGATGGATACGTCGGAGATAAATGCGCAAATGATGTTGATGGAGATCCTGTCCCAGTTCCCCACTTTGGCTGTGTTTTAAGTGTACAGCAATTCCATGGTTTAGCAGAGCGCTTGACTAAAAGAGGTGTTGAATTTATCATTAAACCTCATTTGAGGTTTGTAGGTAAGCTTAACTTGTAAAAGTTAGATACTAGTAAGCATTTTCGTGCTCTTCCCGTCTATTTCGTCCAATCATTATGTTTGCAGGACAGCCCGGGGAGCAATACACAATGTTTTTCAAAGACCCAAGCGGCAATTCTTTAGAATTTAAAGCAATGACAAATGCTGACAATTTGTTTGCAAAATATGTAGTGGAATAGACGCACTATTATGTAAGAAGCTAAGACCTGCTATTTGACAAAGGTGACCGATAAAACTTGGTTCTACATTTTGCCAGATTCACCGTTCAGGCGGCAATATTCAGTGTTTCTTTTTCAACATGCTTTAGAGAGGGCGACGGACCCAATTTCAGTCATAATTGAAATTCATTTAATCTCACTCCATGCGCCAAGTTAGTTTGTCTGTGCTACGCAGAGGAGCTGGTCTGAACATGCCTAAGCGATCGAATCAAGGAAATGCTGCTGCTGCTGCACTTCAGGCTGCAAAGAGGAGCTGCATCGAGGCGATAGAGGATACGACGAATTTATGCTTGCTTAAGTACGAGCAACTGGTCTCTGCATCGTTAGATACACGGTATAAGCGTTTCCTTGGAGACGCTCGCCTCACCAATGCCGACGGTGAAACAGAAACTACAATTACGATCCATGTCCCCAATACTGGACCTATGACTGGCCTCTTAAATGATCTACCAGCATCTGTACTTCTCTCCAAATCTTCGTCCACCACAAGAAAGTACGCTCACACTCTAGAATGGATCCAAGCTGATGGTGCCTGGGTAGGAACTCATTCTGCAAAAGCCAATGCCTTTGTCAAAGTATTGCTTCAAGCAAATGCAATTCCTGAACTTTTACCTTACGTTGAAATAAAACCTGAGATTAAATATGGTAGTGAGAACTCAAGGGTTGATTTTTGCTTGGAAAGAGGAGAGGCAGGGCGGCAGTGCCTCGCGGAAGTTAAAAGCGTCACTTTGGCTGAAGATACAGAAGAGGTAAGAATAAGTACGATGTTACATCTGAAAAAAACAGTAGGCTTAATTCAATGGTTTAAACGAGGGTTTGTTCTATCTTGTAGGGCATTCGGATGGCGTTGTTTCCTGATACAGTTTCTATAAGAGCTCAGCGCCACGTAAGAGAATTGACGAAAGTAGTAGAAAAGGGTGGAGAAGCTGCATTGATATTCTTAATTCAAAGAGGAGATTGTGCTGCCTTTGCACCTTGTTATGAAAAAGATCCTGAATATTCAAGTTTAGTGGTAGCAGCGGTAGAGGCGGGAGTGAAAGTAGTAGTTGTAGCCTGTGATTTAGATCCATTCAAGGGGGAAGTAGTGTTTAAAGGCAATGTACCATTGAAACTAGATTATAAGCGACCTTAAGACGTTAATATATGGATTTAAATTTTATGCTAGCCTCGAAGAACTTCCTCCAGCAGTGCCGCCCCACAATTTCTGAGTTTCTTGGTAATTGCTCCTCAGGAGCATTCTGCTCAATTTAAGGCCAATAATTTTAGACCTGGATATGAAATATATAGTTCTAAAGCTAATTTAGTCCAATAAGTTCGAAGTCAATACTCTACCAGGTAGTTACACACTTTTTATTTGTGATCCAGAAGCGATCAACAAAAATGGCGAAGGAACAGAAGGATGATGCCGCTGTGCCAAGCAATCAGAATCTTAGAGAAGGTAATGCAGTGCATCACTGATCCTAAATGTTTCTAATGCGTAAGATTATCTAGATCATCTACCTAAACAATTTCAACCAATACCAATTGCAGAGCCCCAAGCTGCAGCTGTCGTTGAGAATGGCGCTGAAGCAGCAGTACCAGAGACAAAGAGAGCAGTAAGAAGCTTAATACCTGCCGATTGCGAGAAAGCAGCTCCAACATTAGCAGCCTATGAACCTGCACCGCCCAATCGCAGCAAAAAGCGCAAGGCGGCTGCTCGAGCTGCAGTTCCAGAGGAATTGATTCGCTTAGGGGATCCAATAGAGAAAAATAGTGAACGTCTATCTCGTGACATACGCCATGTCAAGCTATCAACCGAGGAGAAAGCCCCTCAAATTGTATTAGATGAATCTCAGCTCACCGCTTCTTCCAGCAAAGGTTATTGCACTGTTCGTTGCACTCATGGAGCTCACAGTGGCACTTGGTACTATGAAGTAATAATTGAACAGTTAGGCCCAACCGGTGCAGTTCGATTAGGCTGGTCTACTCGTGAATCTGAGGTCCAAGCTCCTGTTGGTTCAGATGGACTAGGGTATGCATATAGATCAATTCAGGGAAGTAGAGTACATGAAGGGATCCGGGAAGAGTACGGAAAGCAATTTGGAGAAGGAGATATAGTAGGGTGTTTGTTACATATGCCAGCTGGAGGAAGACCACTAGAAAAGACAGCAGAAGGTGAGAGAAAGAAGAAGAAGAAGAAAAATGCTGTATATTTGTACCGCCATAAATATGAAATCCAAGAATTGTTTCGACAGCAATTCTGACTTTTCTGAATATTTTGCAGATGTCGTTAGGTATAGGGGCCAGCTTTACTTTACAGAAGATGATTCTGCACTTGAAGCTCAGCCTCTGGCTACTAGTTTTATTGAATTCTTTGTTAACGGGGAGTCGCAGGGTCGAACTTTTATCGATTTAATTAAAGAAGGCACCTACTACCCTTCTATCTCTCTCTATACCCACGCACGGCAAGTTGAAGCAGCTCAGGTTAAACTGAACTTTGGAGCGACTCCATTTGTGGACCCACCACAGCCATTTACTGTTGTTGGTAATGAAGAAGAAGGCCCAATGCTAGTCCCACTGCCAGCTGTGAGGTTGCCGCACGCAGCCCCCATTGATGAAGATGACGATTAGAAACCTTGTTTATTTATCTCTATACTTCTATTTTTAATACAGAAAGGGAACTTGTACAAAACAATAAACTTATAATTAAAGAAAGAAATGAAATTAAAGCTCGTCTTTAACACTGGCACCATTATTTGCAACGTCTAGCAACGCTTGCTTTGCTGTTATTGCCGCTCTCAATTCCGTCACTCTATCTCCACTGCACGCAGCTGGTGTCGTCATTTCTGCTGTATATTCACATCTCGATGGTTCTGCCACTTTCGTCAATGTTTCTGTCGCTCCACATCGGATTCTCAATGTCATTGATCTATTAGGACCTTGCCAACAGACATCTCCGTTATCAAATAGCATATACTCTCCAGAGTCATCAAACCCTTTCCACGAACCTAGTCTAGAACCGTGCCCATCTTCCAATTGTTCTACTTGATGGAACGGGCATACTTTATACACATATTTATCTACATGCGCTTCAACACATCGATCAACGAGCTGGGCATACACATCGTCAGGTCCGTATGAACGGTTCATTTTCGCCTCTAACCCTTCACGTTCAGTTTTCAATGCGTACACACCTGCAGCTGCAATTTCAAATGCATTGTTAGCTGCGTCATGCCGCGAACGTATTGCATCTACAGTAGCACGAACTCTTTGGAGCTCAGCTGCATCGGCAGGTTTGCCAAGAAGCCTGGCGAGTGTCTCTGCAATCCATGCTTTGAAAGTGCCAACAGCACCTAGATCAAATTCCCGTAGTTCCGATGTATTGCTTTCCTCTCCTTGTACTGGTGCTGAAACATCATCACTATCACTATTGTATGCGGCAGCAGTTGAAGCTAAAGCATCAAGGGAAGGTTCATACACATCCCCTTGATCAAATTCAGAATCAGTATCAGAACTTGCTTCTTCAATATAATCTTCTTCTGGTTCTTGCTCTTGCTCTTGTTCTTCAGCAGCAGCCTTATCATCTGACGATCCTGGGACCCACTGAGACGCAACACGCTTTGCAATATCTTCTGCAGATTCTTGAGCTATTGTCTGATCATCAGTACCATCCACATGAGCAGCATCGTGAGCAGTCACGGCGTCGACTTTGTTGTCATTGTTGTCAAAAACGAGGTCAGGATTCACATCTTGCTGATCTTCTGTAATTTCAATAGAAGCATTTACAGCAGATGGTACAGATGGTGGTGTTAATGCTGCTTCCATTTTTGTCTTTTTAGCTTCCAAGGCATCCAGTTGTTTTTTAAGATGGTCACGTTCAGCACCAAGTTCATTAGATTTGATTTCAGAAGTACTATACTCTTGATTAATCTCAGACAATCTATGTGTCCAGTTACGGCGTAAATCCTCTGCAGCTCTATATACAATAATAGACAGAAATTGAAGAGAATTTGTGAGTATAAAGAGAAAATTATTAATAATAATAGCGAGTCAGAGATTCCAACTTAAAGCAACTTACTTGACATATCTAGTCCTGGCATTGTACCCAGCCTCAAAAGCTGCCAATTCCGCTTGCAAGGCAGCTAATGCAGCTGCTCCAGCCTCCTTGCAGTGATTTTGGCAGCGTCCCTGTGGCTCATCACTGCCGTCGCAGCAGTCTGAAACAGAGGAAAGAGCGGGTGTGGTTAATTTACAACATTTCAAACTCTTTTACCTTGGATCTAAGGGGGGAGGGGTGAATTTTCGATTACTTACCACAAACTGCGTCATCTACAAAAGACGAATTTAGTCGCAGAGGCTCTGACCCTATATTGGCACAATAAAACTTCCCGTTGGGGCAAGCCGAAGTCCCTGGAGGAAGAAAAAAGGAATGAAAACATAGAATGAGCTACAATGCGCTATGGAAACGCTGCTGCATGTGGTCATATCGACTCTAAAGCCTTTTTAGAACACAAATCAAATATCTAATACCATACCTGGTTCGTCACTCCCATCAAGGCAATCACAAAAGGCATCGTTGATGTGGCTTGCTGGGATTGTTTCCGACCCATCAAAGCAGCTGAATTTCCCATCAGGTGCATCATATTTTAATTTATACATAGGGTCAATTCCACGAATTCCTTTCGCTGCGCTGCAAGGCAGAGCAGCTGCAAGCAGTGCTATAATTAAAATGATCACTTCCTTGCAAGCTGCCATCCTGGCGGACCTATTTGGGAGATTCTTCTTGATATGTGTTGTAATTTTAATACACAATTACTTGAAGAAAAGCTTGTTCTATCTGCTTAGCAGAGCATTTTGTACCTTCAAAAAAGTAGAGCTGTACCTCAGCCTGGAGGCGCTTTAATTGGTCGGAAGGCCATCAAAGGCCAGGAGGAGTCCGCAATTTTATTTAATTATATTCGAAACAGTGTCTCATGCTATAAGCAGTGTTTGATTTCATTAAAAACCACTATGGAGGTTTGGGATGCTGTCGTTGCAAATAATGACGATCACCTTCGTCAAAAGGTTGAAAAATCTATTGAGATAATTGAGAGAACCCTAGATTTATACGAGTGAGTTATGCAGATATTTGCAATGATCTGCATTTAAATAATTAAAGTCACTTGATCAAATTTTAAATAAATGTCATATTTGAAATTATTTTCCCGTTGTTGCAGACCCGGTGGCGTTGCCTTTAGTTTCAATGGCGGCAAAGACTCTACAGTGCTCCTGCACCTTATCCGAGCCGCATTAGCACGAAGGCAGGAGGTTGAGCTAAATGGAATAGCCGCAGGTGAGGCTTAATGTAAAGATATCTTGTTGTGTTATATTTCTGTCTTCCCTACGCTCCTCTCAGCTCACCGCTACGTCCGCATTTCTCTCTTCTCACTGCAGGTGGTCTACCTGGGGTCTGTACTTTCTTCTTCCACAATGATGCTGACTTTGAAGAGATCACAAGCTTCACCCACCACACAAATGAGCAGTACAATTTAGATATGACAGTACTTTATGGAGATTTCAAAACTGGCCTCGAAACTTTCCTAGTAGAAACATCAGTTCGTGCTATTTTACTAGGAACACGGCGTGGCGATCCTAATGCACCTGGTCAAGAAACCTTCTGCCCCTCTTCTAAAGGATGGCCTGCATTTATGCGAGTGAATCCTATTTTGGAGTGGACGTATCACGACGTCTGGTTGTTCTTACGGTGTGCATCATTGCCATATTGTTCTCTATATGATAGAGGGTATACTAGTGTAGGATCTGTGTCTAATACAAATCCTAATTCGGCATTAGCACGCGAAGATGGTACATTTGCACCAGCCCATATGCTGCCAGATGCAAGGCTGGAGAGGGCAGGGAGAGGTAGAGGTGCTATAGCACGTACTGTTTCTGCAAAGCGGGGAGCGAATGCGGAGACATGTACTGTTGGCATACTCATAATAGGAGATGAGATTCTTTCTGCTAAAGTAGATGATGTCAATATGAAGTTCCTTTGTGGAGAATTACGGACTGCTGCATTTTTCGTCGACCGTGCTATGTTTGTTCGGGATGATACTGAAGCCATAGCTGCTGCTGTACGTGAGTTCTCTGAAGATTATGATGCTGTTATCACTGCTGGTGGCCTTGGTCCTACTCCAGATGATGTGACCTGTTTGGGAATAGCTGAAGCCTTTGGACGGCAAGTAGGCCGCCACCCTGAATTAGAAGCACGGATTCGAGCTTACTTTGGAGCTGATGTCACTGATGCACATTTGAAAATGGCTGATGCACCTACAGGTCCTGAAATTGCTTTGATTGATTACAATCAGGCTGATGGTACTGTCTCTCCATTTCCATTGTTGAAATGTCGCAATGTTTATGTGCTCCCAGGGGTGCCTTCGTTAGTACAACAAAAGTGGAAGGCAGTGAAGAGAGATCTTATGTCCAGGTGTGGTATCAATCCATCACCATATCATTCTGTGGTTTTGAGGTTGAAGCTGGCTGATGAAGCTACTGTTGCAATGGTGTTACAAAGAGTCATGGTTGACAGTGGGGATCAAGTAGCTGTAGGATCGTACCCAGTCTGTGGGCAGAGTGATGGATGCGAGGTAGTACTGTCGTTGGAAAGTAAAGATGTCCCTCTGCTGGAAAAGGCAAGAACGCAGCTTGTAGAGTTATTACCGCCAGGAGTTGTGCAGTCGGAGCACAGAGATGCCGACACTGCTTTGAACAGTCCTATAGACGCACCTACGGTAGGCATTAATGTAGGAGATAAGGTCTTGCAGGAGCAGTAATGTAGTACTTGTTAGCTGCCATGTCAAATAATTGTGTAAGGAAATTGACGAGTCAACAAAATTTGCAGGATTTTTTTAATTCTTCACCAAGCCGTGGACGAGAGAAGAGGGGTTGAATTTTTCTTTGTAGGATACTTTGTGAAAATCACAGCACCCCGCCTTTACAAAATACTGTTTTACATTTAATAAATTTTCATAGTCGCCGTTGTTTGGCTTTGGTGTCCCTGAAAAAAGTCTTCTGTTCCCACAACTGCATTATCATTTCCTGTGATCTCGCCTATTCAAAGCATTGAGCAACATGGTTCCAAAACCTGATGATGAGTGAGTTTTTAAAGATGAGCAGCACATGGCTCAGACTGTTGCAGCTCTACTGGTTTGGCAGTTTTGGCAATGACTTTCAGTTGATTCATTCCACCGATCCCCTTGTTTTTGTGTTGCAGTTATGATTATCTTTTCAAAGTTGTATTGATCGGAGACTCCGGAGTCGGTAAGTCTAATTTGCTCAGTCGTTTCACTCGTAATGAGTTCTCCCTTGAGAGCAAGTCCACAATCGGTGTGGAATTTGCCACCAGAAGCATTCAGGTATGGTTTATTGCGATTATTGTATTCATTCCTAGATGGTACTTTGTATAGGTGGGCATTGAGCGCCTAATTTGAGTTCTCTGTACTTTTGCAGGTGGATGGAAAGACGATCAAGGCACAGATTTGGGACACTGCTGGCCAGGAGCGCTACCGTGCCATTACAAGCGCCTACTACAGAGGAGCTGTTGGTGCGCTGCTTGTGTATGATATCACCAAGCAGGTGACCTTTGAAAATGTGGAGAGGTGGTTGAAGGAGTTGCGTGACCATGCCGACAGCAATATCGTGATCATGCTTGTGGGTAACAAGAGCGATCTCCGCCACTTGCGTTCAGTACAAACTGAGGATGCCAAGTCATTCTGTGAAAAAGAAGGACTTTCTTTCATTGAGACTTCCGCCCTTGAAGCCACAAACGTAGAGCAAGCATTCCAACGCATTTTGACTGAGATTTACCACATTGTGTCAAAGAAGGCTTTGGCCTCTGAGGAAGGTGTGGCAGCACCAGCCAGCGGTACTTCTATCAAGGTTACTGATGCTGTGCCGGATGCCAAGAAGAAGTCAGCATGCTGCAGCACTTAAATGAAAGCTTCTCTCGATTTTGCCCGTAGTGTCACCCTAGGCCTATTTCTCTATCAATTTTAGAATATCTTTGTAAAGCTTCAATTTTTAATTAAAGAAAAACAACAACAGCAGAGATTTTTGAACATGCAATAAACATTCGTTATTTTATTAAGACAGTCTACTTTAATCTAAATTCAAAGTCGCTTATCAATCAGATTTTGGTCTTGCCGTCTTTTTCCCTGCACTGGCATTTGCTGACTGCATACCCAAATCAGTCCAAGTAGCAAGCACAGCTGCAGCAACTGGAGCTACCCAAAACACAATCAGATGCTGCACTACTGTCAGTGGCTGCTTATTCCAATAAAGGTAGGTCCAGGATAATGCTGCTGCTGGGTTCAAAACTGGGCCAGAATAACGAGCACCCACTTTAAGAGCAGCAGCGGTAGCAAAGAGAGGAGTCCAGTACTTGATAAATCTGCCTCTAGATGATCTCTGTGTGGCTATCACAAGCAGTGAAACCAAATAAGTGAGTAAAAATTCACTGCTGGCGCCACCGATAATATCAATACCTGGTTGTGTTGTAGCAACAAGTGCTTGTCCACGCAAAGCCCATGTTGCTGGCAGATACTTGGATGCAGCAATGGCGCCGCTCAAAGCACCAGCAATCTGGGCTATACTACGCAACAGAAAAGAGCTAAAACTGCATTTGCCCCGTGCGTACAATGTCGCCACGTCGCAAGGGTTGAACAAGCTGCCACCGAGTAATTTGCTCAATGGGCCAAGAGCCATGAGCATGACTAGAATCGATACAATGAACATTATCTCTGAAGGTATATCTACCTGTGCTATAGCTGATAGCTGAGCACGCGCATCACCTTGCGCAGCCTGTGGAGCTAAAAAAGATGAGAATTAGACTCTGTTGCTTTAAAGGGAGATGAAGTGCTTTGATACGGAAATATGGCGACTAATTCACCTCAGCTATCAATGTTGTTAAGACTGGTAACAGCGCTGTAATGATGAAATCAGCCATCAAAGAAGTGATCGGTGATGACCACGACGGCTTACGAGACGATGCTCCGCGCTTTTTACGTGTAACCATTGCGATTTAGATGTATGTTAATTAAGGTTTAAGGCTGATCATGCATTGCAGCATTGATAAACTGCCCGGCAGTTGTTCCTGGGACGACAAGTGAGTGGGTCCTCAAAAACTGCAAGCCGTTGCTATTTTATTATTGGAAAAATTATAACAAAAATCTGAGAATATGTCCGGAGGTGAAGTAGGTGCACTGCTCTCAATCGTGACTAGCGACGCTCCATTCCAAGATGCAATCGCAGCTCTTCAAGTGGTCTCCGAAGGAGGGCTTTCAAGGGCGGCATCGACCCTGAAGCGATTGTTACATGTGCGAACATATCGTTGCTTTGCGCAAAACTAGTTTTAATATAGTTCATTATGTAAAGTATGGCAATGTGATTTTGAGCCTGACCACCGGCCCACTGGCCGACCTTTCCTATTTACCTTCCATCTGCAGGACCAAATGCTGTATAGCACCTCCCATCAGCTGCAGACAGTGTCACTGCTGTACTACACCGACCCTTCTGGGGCTATATCGACTCTAGAGGCCCTTGCTGCTCAGGAGGACACCCAGCCAGCAGTACTGGCGTTGGCTACAACACTGCTGCAACAGAATAATGAAGGATCCTCGTTTGCTTCTATAAGTAATCTAACTGCGTCAGAGTATATTAAACGCTATAAAATAGAGTCCAGTTCTGGTTCTGCTCCTAGGCCTCAAACCGTCGCTCCGAGTAGAAACATTGACAGTCTAGAAAGCCTAGGCATTTCTGAGCTACCTGATACGGTATACAGCATACGATCAGCATCAAAAGGTCCCTTACTGCCAAAGGATGAACGTGCAGCTATTGAAGCCTTAAAGCAGCAAGCGCAGGTCGATCATTTGGAACAACTAGCAGCATTGGTGACGCCAGCAGAAATTTCTGCTGCAGCCACTCATAATCCCGAGCTAGCATCGGAGGTCATAACAGTTGCCTTGGAGATTAGCGAGGGTAACCTATCTCTTTCTAGCTGGGCAGGGGCTTCTCTTTGGGCTATGGCTGCCTCTGAGACAACTGCCGTCAATAATTTGATCACTTGTTGGGCGTTTTTGCTTGATAAGTTAGATGCGGTAGAGCCTTCTGCTTTAGCTGCATTTATATCGTACAGTATACAACGTATCATATCAATAGAGGTAAGTTTTATGGTTTGGAATGTGATTTAATTTCTGCAACTGACCCAACCGCCTTCTGTTCATCTTTTCAGGACCGTACAGCTGCCAATCGAGCAGCTAGGATGCTTGTCCATTTGATACATAGGATTATAGATAAAAACAATCCTGCAGTGTGGATTGTAGCTCTGGAGTTGGAAGGGTTGTGTACACAGGCAAGTTTGTCATACTGGTGTTTGCCATGGAGATGAGGTGAATTCCTTAGAATGATTGGGACTTATTGTTATCAACATTTCTTTCGTATATGCAGTTTATATCCCAGGAAGTGTGTGCAACCCTCTATGCCAAGCTTGCAGCGATGGGTGAGGATACTTAGTTGGTAGGAGCCATTGGCAGCTAGGAGGGCTCTGCAGGTCAAAGTATATAAGCTTTAAAAAAAGAGAAAGGCCCGACGTGTCGGAAGGCCTAGGTTTGTAGTAAATAATTTCGCTTCCGCTTTTTGTGTTTCATGCCCGCAATGCTTTGTATAGAGGCTAACATCAGTTCATAATAGTTAATCTTGGTGTGAAATTTAAGAATCTAGCAGGGATGTCTGTCCGCCGCAGTCCTAGGCCATGCTGCGCGGCATAGTGCAGCTGGCGTGGCTTCTCTCAAGGAATCTCCAAGGTTGTTTGCGAATGCGTTTGTCTTGCTGTCTGGATCACTTAATGTTGATGTTTATCTGACGATAAACGTTGAGCCATTATATATTTTTCAAATGCAGAGATCTCCTGCTGATTTTCGTGCTAAAAGTATTGGAAAGCTACAACTACTTTAGTCTTTCCCGCATACTTACTCTTTATCTCAGTGAGCAATTTGGGATCAGTGATATGAATGCTGGATCGATTTTTGGGGTCTGGGGCACACTCCTGACGCTTTATGGCATATTTTCTGGGCAGTGCTATCGACTGGATGGGTATTAAAACAAGCTTAATTGTTTGTTTTTATGCTCAATATCGGAAGTAGACTAGTAATGGCGTGCACAACAACACCGTGGCTTTTTGCTGCTGACGTTGTTGGGACCCAACACCATCGCAGGTTCCTTAGGTGTGCCAGTCATGACTATTTCAGTGAAAAGGTACACCACTGAACTTAATAGAGGCTTTGCATTTTCATTATTCTATACGCTGATGAATGTAGCAGCGTTAAGTCAAGGTCTTCTATTAGACGTCTTCCGTCTCACTTTCAAAGACGGTTTCCATATTGGTAGCTTGGATAGTAATCATGTGCTAAATAATGGTACACGTCTATTTGTAGCATCTGGTTGCATTACTTCTATTGCTGGTTTGGTAATCACTTTTTTTCTTACTGAGCCAGTTGTAGCGACTGCAGAGAGAAAGTCAAGGCCGCACGAAAAAATTGAAGACGATAGCGGCGCTGATGCTGCTCTATTGCTGGGTGATCAAGGAGAATCTTTTACATCCACTCCAAGAGTTTCGATTAATCAGCCTTTCTCGCAGCGTGCTGCAGATATCTGGGGATCCCTGAGGATAATATGTAGCTCTAGAGGATTTTTGAAATTCATGGTGATGTGCTTGCTGTCGGTCAATGTGAAAAGTTTGTTTCGACACTTGGATGCTACCTTGCCCAAGTATCAGCTGCGTGAATTTGGTGCTAATGTTCCTATTGGAGCTATTTACAGCATCAATCCAGCTATGATTGTATTATTACAATCATAGCTGGATTGATGCTGTAAATAGCTCCCAATAGGAACATTAGCACCAAATTCACGCAGCTGATACTTGGGCAAGGTAGCATCCAAGTGTCGAAACAAACTTTTCACATTGACCGACAGCAAGCACATCACCATGAATTTTTCAAAAATCCTCTAGAGCTACATATTATCCTCAGGGATCCCCAGATATCTGCAGCACGCTGCGAGAAAGGCTGATTAATCGAAACTCTTGGAGTGGATGTAAAAGATTCTCCTTGATCACCCAGCAATAGAGCAGCATCAGCGCCGCTATCGTCTTCAATTTTTTTCGTGCGGCCTTGACTTTCTCTCTGCAGTCGCTACAACTGGCTCAGTAAGAAAAAAAGTGATTACCAAACCAGCAATAGAAGTAATGCAACCAGATGCTACAAATAGACGTGTACCATTATTTAGCACATTGATTACTATCCAAGCTACCAATATGGAAACCGTCTTTGAAAGTGAGACGGAAGACGTCTAATAGAAGACCTTGACTTAACGCTGCTACATTCATCAGCGTATAGAATAATGAAAATGCAAAGCCTCTATTAAGTTCAGTGGTGTACCTTTTCACTGAAATAGTCATGACTGGCACACCTAAGGAACCTGCGATGGTGTTGGGTCCCAACAACGTCAGCAGCAAAAGCCACGGTGTTGTTGTGCACGCCATTACTAGTCTACTTCCGATATTGAGCATAAAACAAACAATTAAGCTTGTTTTAATACCCATCCAGTCGATAGCACTGCCCAGAAATATGCCATAAAGCGTCAGGAGTGTGCCCCAGACCCCAAAATCGATCCAGCATTCATATCACTGATCCCAAATTGCTCACTGAGATAAAGAGTAAGTATGCGGGAAAGACTAAAGTAGTTGTAGCTTTCCAATACTTTTAGCACGAAAATCAGCAGGAGATCTCTGCATTTGAAAAATATATAATGGCTCAACGTTTATCGTCAGATAAACATCAACATTAAGTGATCCAGACAGCAAGACAAACGCATTCGCAAAACAAACCTTGGAGATTCCTTGAGAGAAGCCACGCCAGCTGCACTATGCCGCGCAGCATGGCCTAGGACTGCGCGGACAGACATCCCTGCTAGATTCTTAAATTCACACCAAGATTAACTATTATGAACTGATGTTAGCCTCTATACAAAGCATTGCGGGCATGAAACACAAAAGCGGAAGCGAAATTATTTACTACAAACCTAGGCCTTCCGACACGTCGGGCCTTTCTCTTTTTTTTAAAGCTTATATACTTTGACCTGCAGAGCCCTCCTAGCTGCCAATGGCTCCCTACCAACTAAGTATCCTCACCCATCGCTGCAAGCTTGGCATAGAGGGTTGCACACACTTCCTGGGATATAAACTGCATATACGAAAGAAATGTTGATAACAATAAGTCCCAATCATTCTAAGGAATTCACCTCATCTCCATGGCAAACACCAGTATGACAAACTTGCCTGTGTACACAACCCTTCCAACTCCAGAGCTACAATCCACACTGCAGGATTGTTTTTATCTATAATCCTATGTATCAAATGGACAAGCATCCTAGCTGCTCGATTGGCAGCTGTACGGTCCTGAAAAGATGAACAGAAGGCGGTTGGGTCAGTTGCAGAAATTAAATCACATTCCAAACCATAAAACTTACCTCTATTGATATGATACGTTGTATACTGTACGATATAAATGCAGCTAAAGCAGAAGGCTCTACCGCATCTAACTTATCAAGCAAAAACGCCCCAACAAGTGATCAAATTATTGACGGCAGTTGTCTCAGAGGCAGCCATAGCCCAAAGAGAAGCCCCTGCCCAGCTAGAAAGAGATAGGTTACCCTCGCTAATCTCCAAGGCAACTGTTATGACCTCCGATGCTAGCTCGGGATTATGAGTGGCTGCAGCAGAAATTTCTGCTGGCGTCACCAATGCTGCTAGTTGTTCCAAATGATCGACCTGCGCTTGCTGCTTTAAGGCTTCAATAGCTGCACGTTCATCCTTTGGCAGTAAGGACCTTTTGATGCTGATCGTATGCTGTATACCGTATCAGGTAGCTCAGAAATGCCTAGGCTTTCTAGACTGTCAATGTTTCTACTCGGAGCGACGGTTTGAGGCCTAGGAGCAGAACCAGAACTGGACTCTATTTTATAGCGTTTAATATACTCTGACGCAGTTAGATTACTTATAGAAGCAAACGAGGATCCTTCATTATTCTGTTGCAGCAGTGTTGTAGCCAACGCCAGTACTGCTGGCTGGGTGTCCTCCTGAGCAGCAAGGGCCTCTAGAGTCGATATAGCCCCAGAAGGGTCGGTGTAGTACAGCAGTGACACTGTCTGCAGCTGATGGGAGGTGCTATACAGCATTTGGTCCTGCAGATGGAAGGTAAATAGGAAAGGTCGGCCAGTGGGCCGGTGGTCAGGCTCAAAATCACATTGCCATACTTTACATAATGAACTATATTAAAACTAGTTTTGCGCAAAGCAACGATATGTTCGCACATGTAACAATCGCTTCAGGGTCGATGCCGCCCTTGAAAGCCCTCCTTCGGAGACCACTTGAAGAGCTGCGATTGCATCTTGGAATGGAGCGTCGCTAGTCACGATTGAGAGCAGTGCACCTACTTCACCTCCGGACATATTCTCAGATTTTTGTTATAATTTTTCCAATAATAAAATAGCAACGGCTTGCAGTTTTTGAGGACCCACTCACTTGTCGTCCCAGGAACAACTGCCGGGCAGTTTATCAATGCTGCAATGCATGATCAGCCTTAAACCTTAATTAACATACATCTAAATCGCAATGGTTACACGTAAAAAGCGCGGAGCATCGTTCTCGTAAGCCGTCGTGGTCATCACCGATCACTTCTTTGATGGCTGATTTCATCATTACAGCGCTGTTACCAGTCTTAACAACATTGATAGCTGAGGTGAATTAGTCGCCATATTTCCGTATCAAAGCACTTCATCTCCCTTTAAAGCAACAGAGTCTAATTCTCATCTTTTTTAGCTCCACAGGCTGCGCAAGGTGATGCGCGTGCTCAGCTATCAGCTATAGCACAGGTAGATATACCTTCAGAGATAATGTTCATTGTATCGATTCTAGTCATGCTCATGGCTCTTGGCCCATTGAGCAAATTACTCGGTGGCAGCTGTTCAACCCTTGCGACGTGGCGACATTGTACGCACGGGGCAAATGCAGTTTTAGCTCTTTTCTGTTGCGTAGTATAGCCCAGATTGCTGGTGCTTTGAGCGGCGCCATTGCTGCATCCAAGTATCTGCCAGCAACATGGGCTTTGCGTGGACAAGCACTTGTTGCTACAACACAACCAGGTATTGATATTATCGGTGGCGCCAGCAGTGAATTTTTACTCACTTATTTGGTTTCACTGCTTGTGATAGCCACACAGAGATCATCTAGAGGCAGATTTATCAAGTACTGGACTCCTCTCTTTGCTACCGCTGCTGCCTCTTAAAGTGGGGTGCTCGTTATTCTGGCCCAGTTTTGAACCCAGCAGCAGCATTATCCTGGACCTACCTTTATTGGAATAAGCAGCCACTGACAGTAGTGCAGCATCTGATTGTGTTTTGGGTAGCTCCAGTTGCTGCAGCTGTGCTTGCTACTTGGACTGATTTGGGTATGCAGTCAGCAAATGCCAGTGCAGGGAAAAAGACGGCAAGACCAAAATCTGATTGATAAGCGACTTTGAATTTAGATTAAAGTAGACTGTCTTAATAAAATAACGAATGTTTTATTGCATGTTCAAAAATCTCTGCTGTTGTTGTTTTTTCTTTAATTAAAAATTGAAGCTTTACAAAGATATTCTAAAATTGATAGAGAAATAGGCCTAGGGTGACACTACGGGCAAAATCGAGAGAAGCTTTCATTTTAAGTGCTGCAGCATGCTGACTTCTTCTTGGCATCCGGCACAGCATCAGTAACCTTGATAGAAGTACCGCTGGCTGGTGCTGCCACACCTTCCTCAGAGGCCAAAGCCTTCTTTGACACAATGTGGTAAATCTCAGTCAAAATGCGTTGGAATGCTTGCTCTACGTTTGTGGCTTCAAGGGCGGAAGTCTCAATGAAAGAAAGTCCTTCTTTTTCACAGAATGACTTGGCATCCTCAGTTTGTACTGAACGCAAGTGGCGGAGATCGCTCTTGTTACCCACAAGCATGATCACGATATTGCTGTCGGCATGGTCACGCAACTCCTTCAACCACCTCTCCACATTTTTCAAAGGTCACCTGCTTGGTGATATCATACACAAGCAGCGCACCAACAGCTCCTCTGTAGTAGGCGCTTGTAATGGCACGGTAGCGCTCCTGGCCAGCAGTGTCCCAAATCTGTGCCTTGATCGTTCTTTCCACTCCACCTGCAAAAGTACAGAGAACTCAAATTAGGCGCTCAATGCCCACCTATACAAAGTACCATCTAGGAATGAATACAATAATCGCAATAAACCATACCTGAATGCTTCTGGTGGCAAATTCCACACCGATTGTGGACTTGCTCTCAAGGGAGAACTCATTACGAGTGAAACGACTGAGCAAATTAGACTTACCGACTCCGGAGTCTCCGATCAATACAACTTTGAAAAGATAATCATAACTGCAACACAAAAACAAGGGGATCGGTGGAATGAATCAACTGAAAGTCATTGCCAAAACTGCCAAACCAGTAGAGCTGCAACAGTCTGAGCCATGTGCTGCTCATCTTTAAAAACTCACTCATCATCAGGTTTTGGAACCATGTTGCTCAATGCTTTGAATAGGCGAGACTCACAGGAAATGATAATGCAGTTGTGGGAACAGAAGACTTTTTTTCAGGGACACCAAAGCCAAACAACGGCGACTATGAAAATTTATTAAATGTAAAACAGTATTTTGTAAAGGCGGGGTGCTGTGATTTTCACAAAGTATCCTACAAAGAAAAATTCAACCCCTCTTCTCTCGTCCACGGCTTGGTGAAGAATTAAAAAAATCCTGCAAATTTTGTTGACTCGTCAATTTCCTTACACAATTATTTGACATGGCAGCTAACAAGTACTACATTACTGCTCCTGCAAGACCTTATCTCCCTACATTAATGCCTACCGTAGGTGCGTCTATAGGACTGTTCAAAGCAGTGTCGGCACTCTCTGTGCTCCGACTGCACAAACTCCTGGCGGTAATAACTCTACAAGCTGCGTTCTTGCCTTTTCCAGCAGAGGGACATCTTTACTTCCAACGACAGTACTACCTCGCATCCATCACTCTGCCCACAGACTGGGTACGATCCTACAGCTACTTGATCCCCACTGTCAACCATGACTCTTTGTAACACCATTGCAACAGTAGCTTCATCAGCCAGCTTCAACCTCAAAACCACAGAATGATATGGTGATGGATTGATACCACACCTGGACATAAGATCTCTCTTCACTGCCTTCCACTTTTTGTTGTACTAACGAAGGCACCCCTGGGAGCACATAAACATTGCGACATTTCAACAATGGAAATGGAGGAGAGACAGTACCATCAGCCTGATTGTAATCAATCAAAGCAATTTCAGGACCTGTAGGTGCATCAGCCATTTTCAAATGTGCATCAGTGACATCAGCTCCAAAGTAAGCTCGAATCCGTGCTTCTAATTCAGGGTGGCGGCCTACTTGCCGTCCAAAGGCTTCAGCTATTCCCAAACAGGTCACATCATCTGGAGTAGGACCAAGGCCACCAGCAGTGATAACAGCATCATAATCTTCAGAGAACTCACGTACAGCAGCAGCTATGGCTTCAGTATCATCCCCGAACAAACATAGCACGGTCGACGAAAAATGCAGCAGTCCGTAATTCTCCACAAAGGAACTTCATATTGACATCATCTACTTTAGCAGAAAGAATCTCATCTCCTATTATGAGTATGCCAACAGTACATGTCTCCGCATTCGCTCCCCGCTTTGCAGAAACAGTACGTGCTATAGCACCCTCTACCTCTCCCTGCCCTCTCCAGCCTTGCATCTGGCAGCATATGGGCTGGTGCAAATGTACCATCTTCGCGTGCTAATGCCGAATTAGGATTTGTATTAGACACAGATCCTACACTAGTATACCCTCTATCATATAGAGAACAATATGGCAATGATGCACACCGTAAGAACAACCAGACGTCGTGATACGTCCACTCCAAAATAGGATTCACTCGCATAAATGCAGGCCATCCTTTAGAAGAGGGGCAGAAGGTTTCTTGACCAGGTGCATTAGGATCGCCACGCCGTGTTCCTAGTAAAATAGCACGAACTGATGTTTCTACTAGGAAAGTTTCGAGGCCAGTTTTGAAATCTCCATAAAGTACTGTCATATCTAAATTGTACTGCTCATTTGTGTGGTGGGTGAAGCTTGTGATCTCTTCAAAGTCAGCATCATTGTGGAAGAAGAAAGTACAGACCCCAGGTAGACCACCTGCAGTGAGAAGAGAGAAATGCGGACGTAGCGGTGAGCTGAGAGGAGCGTAGGGAAGACAGAAATATAACACAACAAGATATCTTTACATTAAGCCTCACCTGCGGCTATTCCATTTAGCTCAACCTCCTGCCTTCGTGCTAATGCGGCTCGGATAAGGTGCAGGAGCACTGTAGAGTCTTTGCCGCCATTGAAACTAAAGGCAACGCCACCGGGTCTGCAACAACGGGAAAATAATTTCAAATATGACATTATTTAAAATTTGATCAAGTGACTTTAATTATTTAAATGCAGATCATTGCAAATATCTGCATAACTCACTCGTATAAATCTAGGGTTCTCTCAATTATCTCAATAGATTTTTCAACCTTTTGACGAAGGTGATCGTCATTATTTGCAACGACAGCATCCCAAACCTCCATAGTGGTTTTTAATGAAATCAAACACTGCTTATAGCATGAGACACTGTTTCGAATATAATTAAATAAAAATTGCGGACTCCTCCTGGCTTTGATGGCCTTCCGACCAATTAAAGCGCCTCCAGGCTGAGGTACAGCTCTACTTTTTTGAAGGTACAAAATGCTCTGCTAAGCAGATAGAACAAGCTTTTCTTCAAGTAATTGTGTATTAAAATTACAAACACATATCAAGAAGAATCTCCCAAATAGGTCCCGCCAGGATGGCAGCTTGCAAGGAAGTGATCATTTTAATTATAGCACTGCTTGCAGCTGCTCTGCCTTGCAGCGCAGCGAAAGGAATTCGTGGAATTGACCCCTATGTATAAATTAAAATATGATGCACCTGATGGGAAATTCAGCTGCTTTGATGGGTCGGAAACAATCCCAGCAAGCCACATCAACGATGCCTTTTTGTGATTGCCTTGATGGGAGTGACGAACCAGGTATGGTATTAGATATTTGATTTGTGTTCTAAAAAGGCTTTAGAGTCGATATGACCACATGCAGCAGCGTTTCCATAGCGCATTGTAGCTCATTCTATGTTTTCATTCCTTTTTTCTTCCCTCCAGGGACTTCGGCTTGCCCCAACGGGAAGTTTTATTGTGCCAATATAGGGTCAGAGCCTCTGCGACTAAATTCGTCTTTTGTAGATGACGCAGTTTGTGGTAAGTAATCGAAAATTCACCCCTCCCCCCTTAGATCCAAGGTAAAAGAGTTTGAAATGTTGTAAATTAACCACACCCGCTCTTTCCTCTGTTTTCAGACTGCTGCGACGGCAGTGATGAGCCACAGGGACGCTGCCAAAATCACTGCAAGGAGGCTGGAGCAGCTGCATTAGCTGCCTTGCAAGCGGAATTGGCAGCTTTTGAGGCTGGGTACAATGCCAGGGACTAGATATGTCAAGTAAGTTGCTTTAAGTTGGAATCTCTGACTCGCTATTATTATTAATAATTTTCTCTTTTATACTCACAAATTCTCTTCAATTTCTGTCTATTATTGTATATAGAGCTGCAGAGGATTTACGCCGTAACTGGACACATAGATTGTCTGAGATTAATCAAGAGTATAGTACTTCTGAAATCAAATCTAATGAACTTGGTGCTGAACGTGACCATCTTAAAAAACAACTGGATGCCTTGGAAGCTAAAAAGACAAAAATGGAAGCAGCATTAACACCACCATCTGTACCATCTGCTGTAAATGCTTCTATTGAAATTACAGAAGATCAGCAAGATGTGAATCCTGACCTCGTTTTTTGACAACAATGACAACAAAGTCGACGCCGTGACTGCTCACGATGCTGCTCATGTGGATGGTACTGATGATCAGACAATAGCTCAAGAATCTGCAGAAGATATTGCAAAGCGTGTTGCGTCTCAGTGGGTCCCAGGATCGTCAGATGATAAGGCTGCTGCTGAAGAACAAGAGCAAGAGCAAGAACCAGAAGAAGATTATATTGAAGAAGCAAGTTCTGATACTGATTCTGAATTTGATCAAGGGGATGTGTATGAACCTTCCCTTGATGCTTTAGCTTCAACTGCTGCCGCATACAATAGTGATAGTGATGATGTTTCAGCACCAGTACAAGGAGAGGAAAGCAATACATCGGAACTACGGGAATTTGATCTAGGTGCTGTTGGCACTTTCAAAGCATGGATTGCAGAGACACTCGCCAGGCTTCTTGGCAAACCTGCCGATGCAGCTGAGCTCCAAAGAGTTCGTGCTACTGTAGATGCAATACGTTCGCGGCATGACGCAGCTAACAATGCATTTGAAATTGCAGCTGCAGGTGTTGTACGCCATTGAAAACTGAACGTGAAGGGTTAGAGGCGAAAATGAACCGTTCATACGGACCTGACGATGTGTATGCCCAGCTCGTTGATCGATGTGTTGAAGCGCATGTAGATAAATATGTGTATAAAGTATGCCCGTTTCCATCAAGTAGAACAATTGGAAGATGGGGCACGGTTCTAGACTAGGTTCGTGGAAAGGGTTTGATGACTCTGGAGAGTATATGCTATTTGATAACGGAGATGTCTGTTGGCAAGGTCCTAATAGATCAATGACATTGAGAATCCGATGTGGAGCGACAGAAACATTGACGAAAGTGGCAGAACCATCGAGATGTGAATATACAGCAGAAATGACGACACCAGCTGCGTGCAGTGGAGATAAGAGTGACGGAATTGAGAGCGGCAATAACAGCAAAGCAAGCGTTGCTAGACGTTGCAAATAATGGTGCCAGTGTTAAAGACGAGCTTTAATTTCATTTCTTTCTTTAATTATAAGTTTATGTTTTGTACAAGTTCCCTTTCTGTATTAAAATAGAAGTATAGAGATAAATAAACAAGGTTTCTAATCGTCATCTTCATCAATGGGGGCTGCGTGCGGCAACCTCACAGCTGGCAGTGGGACTAGCATTGGGCCTTCTTCTTCATTACCAACAACAGTAAATGGCTCGTGGTGGGTCCACAAATGGAGTCGCTCCAAAGTTCAGTTTAACCTGAGCTGCTTCAACTTGCCGTGCGTGGGTATAGAGAGAGATAGAAGGGTAGTAGGTGCCTTCTTTAATTAAATCGATAAAAGTTCGACCCTGCGACTCCCCGTTAACAAAGAATTCAATAAAACTAGTAGCCAGAGGCTGAGCTTCAAGTGCA